>OY282411.1:2962640-4440284 GCA_958295455.1 Coleophora deauratella
GTAATAATACACCCAGACTCAGAGCAAACAATTCTGCTCATCTCAGAAAAGTTTGCCCTGTGTGGGGATCGAACCCACGACTCTCGGATCAGAGGTCAGGATCGCTAACCACTTAGCCACCAAGTCAGTATCTCTTTTTGAGTTCGATCACTAAGAGAAACTACAAGCATAGCACGCTCCATAGCTCTTTAAATTAAACGTTTTATCTATCTTTCTATCTTTGAACAGCTTTAATACTTTTTATGAGGCTCATAGTAAGTTAATATGTCTCAGTGGCTTATGTTACCACTAGTAACACGTTCTGCTCAAGTACCTTAGTATTGAGACACTGCTATATTTTGGACGTACATATAAAGGGTGACTTTAAATTAGTTCTTGATACGAAAGGCTATGCATGTGCTCATGATAACAAACAACTGTCCTTAAGAAACCCATAGTCAAATCGAAAAAAGTTTTGGATACCATAGAAATAGGTCAACTAACTGGCCAAATTAGTATGCTTTTTTTGCGATTTGACCATGGGAAAGTAGTTTGTTATCATGCGAACATGCACAACCTTAGGTATCAAGAACAAATTTTAAGTAACCCTATATTGCGGAGCTTTCCGGATACTGCCCAGCAGAATTGGATTCAACAATCGATGTATTTCTAGAAGTTGGAACTATCCAGCTGGACTATTTGTCCCAGGCTACATATCCGTCAACAAGTGTCATAAGTCTCCAATCTTCAGAGGATATTATGATATATTTTTGTCTAGCTTATGTTCATTTTAAGACCCACATCTTGATGAGAGGCTCTACTGAGTCTATCGAGCATTGTACCTTAGTTTTCCAAGGTCTTAGCTAAGACCATGATATCGTCAGCGAATCTAAGAAAGCTATGTACTCGCCGTCGATAATTAAGTTGAATCCTCTCCAGTCCAGAAGCTTGAAAACAACTTCCAGGGCAGTGTTCAGTACCTTCGGAGATTTAATGTATCCCTGTCTTACCCTATGCTGCAGCGGGATAATTTTCCAATTTTAATCCTGGAGGCGGAATAACATGGTAGTGTTTTCGTACAAGCACATCAACACTTTGATATATTGATAGTCACTGCTGGAGTGACTATAGCACAGCCTTGGTCTAGACAGAATTATATGCTATAGTTAAATTACGTTCTATATTTGGGTCTATAGTTCTTCAGCTGGGTCCTATCACCATTTTTGAAGAAGAGTACCACCACATGCAATCCCTTACCTGTTCATATATTGATTACAATGTAATTAAACAGCTTCTGATAGCTTGCAGTACCGGTTTTCCATCTGTTTTCAGAAGTTCTTTCGTAATTCTATCATCACTTATCTCCCAGTGCCTTGATGTTCTTAACACTTTGGCGCACGGTAGCGGGAACACCCGTTTATCAGCTTCCATAAAGTTTGACAGTGCGGGGAACCCCGTTTGTATTTAAATGATTCTTATCATTACTACGGTAAGCCCCGTGCAAAATGAATGAGCGCCATATAAAGAGCAAGAATACTGTCATTATGAGTAGCTCAGATTTAGTTATAGTGTCAACCTTAAGGCCCCTAATCTAATGTTCGACGAATGTCACGCACAAACGGGGTTTCCCGCACTGTCAAACTAAAGTTGATAAACGGGTGTTCCCGCTACCGCGCGCCAAAGTGTTAAGATGTTTTAGAGTTAACTTCGTACAGGCTGACGTCAGAGATATCTTCAGCATTGTATCGCTTCAATCTGGCTCTCAGATCTGTAGCCAAATTACTGATAGATAAACCTGTAGTTGCGTATTATTGGTGTGCGTTACCCCAGCCAGAAAATGTCGAATTTCGTCATTCGAGTGTAATAGATAATTAGTTGTCCAGCTTTTGTAATTGTTGCGCATATTTTTGAATTTGTTCTGCTGATAGTTTTTTAGTTATTTGCCAAAAACATATCTGGCTGCGGTAACGTTACCCCAGCCAGACTATTTTTGATTTTTTGGGTATATTAAAATAAAAATTAGCTAAATAATTAGTAGTCTAGACGAAGTAAATGTTGCGACTTAATTTGTGCTGATACGTTTAACGGTTGCGAAGTTATTCAAATTCCGGCTGGGGTAACGTTTGCAGGTTTGCTGGATCTCTGAAACGGTTAAGCGCACATTTATATTTTTTCGTATACCACTTCTTATAAATTAGTTCTAATTTTTTCATCAATAAAAAAACAACAATAATGTACCGTTTAAAAGTTATATAAATAAATAGAATTTTCCTTTAAAAGGTCCTAGCACGACAAATAAGAGCTCTCAAGACTCACTCAAAACGTTATTTCGTAGCTTAAAGCTGGCTTCAAATGTTTGTGAATTTTTATAAGTATACTGTAAGTAATTAATAAGTTATGATGACATTTAATTCAGTTGGGGCCACAATACGCAGTGGAGTTGTTTGATCGCCGATTGATAGAGTTTCTTGTGGTTTTTTGAACTGAATGTTATATCAACAATTAGTTGCCTAGTTCAATTTCGTAACTTTAAAATTTCAGCGTTCTACATTGAATAATTAACGAGATAATCGAAAAAGAGACATTGTGAAGTGCATGACCGTGGTAACCCGACCAAGTTAAGATGGTCACAGAAAAGCGGCCGCGCAGTACATTATGCTTACCTTTTAAAATGTGTAGTATAATAATCTTAGAAATGAGATACAGACGCGTACATTACCGTTTGAGTGAAAAATAAACTCCTACCCCGAGCTATAATAAACATTCTATGATTTTAATTCTTTTTCTTTATGTATCTAATTGTTAAGCGGACCAGACACTTTCAATAATACTGACAATGTTTTCAAGTGATGACAGTATATCACTACATAGTATAAAACAAAGTCGCTTCCCGCTGTCTGTCTGTCCCTATGTATGCTTAGATCTTTAAAACTACGCAACGGATTTTAATGCTGGTTTTTTTAATAGATAGAGTGATTCAAGAGGAAGGTTTATATGTATACAGGGGGTAACAGAAAGGTGTGATAATACTTCAAGGTGGGCTTTTACCCATCAAACTGAACAACTTTTGTTCTACAACTTTGTTCAAATCGCAATTTTTTTTTGGACTTTTCATACAAACCGATCAGCTGGTAAACCAAGTTTGTATGAAAACTCAAAAAAAAAAATTGCGATTTGAACAAAGTTGTAGAACAAAAGTTGTTCAGTTTGATGGGTAAAAGCCCACCTTGAAGTATTATCACACCTTTCTGTTATACCCTGTATAATACATGCATAATATTAGCATTCACCCGTGCGAAGCCGGGGCGGGTCACGAGTTGACAATACATATATTGATACCGTCAAACACGGCATCTTTACCCCTCCATGTCATCTTTACCTACTACCGACTTGCATTAATAAAAATAATTTTTATTTACACTTTTGTACGCATCTGTATAGAACTCGTAACACTACCCTATAAATTACAAAATGCTAGAGTAATGTACTGCGCGGCCGCTTTTCTGTGACCATCTTAACTTGGTCGGGTTACCGCGGTCATGCACTTCACAATGTCTCTTTTTCGATTATCTCATTAATTATTCAATGTAGAACGCTGAAATTTTAAAGTTACGAAATTTAACTAGGCAACTAATTGTTGACGTAACATTCAGTTTAAAAAACCACAAGAAACTCTGTCAATCGGCGATCAAATAATTCCACTGCATATCGTGGCCCCAACTGAATTAAATTTCATCATAACTTATTAATTACTTACAGTATACTTATAAAAATTCACGAACATTTGAAGCCAGCTTTAAGCTACGAAATAACGTTTTGAGTGAGTCTTGAGAGCTCTTATTAGTCGTGCTAGGACCTTTTAAAGGAAAATTATATAACTTTTATTTATATAACTTTTAAACGGTACATTATTGTTGTTTTTTTATTGATGAACAAATTAGAACTAATTCATAAGAAGTGGTATACGAAAAATTATAAATGTGCGCTTAACCATTTCAGAGATCCAGCAAACCTGCAAACGTTACCCCAGCCGGAATTTGAATAACTTCGCAACCGTAAAACGTATCGGCACAAATTAAGTCGCAACATTTACTTCGTCTAGACTACTAATTATTTAGCAAATTTTTATTTTAATATACCTAAAAAATCAAAAATAGTCTGGCTGGGGTAACGTTACCGCAGCCAGATATGTTTTTGGCAAATAACTAAAAAACTATCAGCAGAACAAATTCAAAAATATGCGCAACAATTACAGAAGCTGGACAACTAATTATCTATTACACTCGAATGACGAAATTCGACGTTTTCTGGCTGGGGTAACGGACACTATTATTGCCCGTAGATTTTCTTAATCGCTTCCAACAGCTCAGACTAGGACGATACAATTCTGTCATCCTCTATATTCAGCTTAGCCTGACAGAGCGTCATACTCATATGCTATGATATTGTTAGAGGACCGCACTCTGAGCAGTAAGAATGCTCATTGTATACGAATAAGAATGACAAAAGCATACGCACGTGCATTCGCAAAGATTCCAGAGGCCTACAGATACGAGATTGCCCCTTAAACATCGTAAAGGTATTATGATATTTTACTCGATGAGCTCTTAACATCTTCTGCTGTTTTAAGGTGCAACAGGCAACCATACAAGTTCCTAGGCTAAAGAAGTAGCCAAATTTTTATCAGCAGTTTAGAAAGTTATCATTCTGTTATGAAGTAATTAAGAAAAGTTGGCGATTATGAAATAATCATGCTGGGATGCGGACGTTTTTCAAATAGTGCATAAATTAAATTATCCGCCGACGTTTGCTAGCCATATATGAATTTCAACTTTTTAAATAAACTCGAGCGTCCTCAAAATCTCACTGATCTTGCTATCAGATTTATCTTTTATCTCCGTAAATATCATCACGTGTCCCCGTATCGAAGAGATTGGAATGGCTTCCAATTAGTTACCGTCGTGACCTTCACACCCTGTTACATCTTTATTTTCAAAATCCCCAATTTATCTTAAAGAACGTTTCAACTTTATCTTCTACTCACAGTCGTCCTCTTCGTTCCTCCGATAACCTCCGTCTCCATATTCTTCCTCACTCTACCAATTTCTAAGCTCACTCCTTTACTCATCAAGCTATCCGCCTCTAGATCCCTTCTTGTACCCATCAAACAAGCCCAAAGGATAAAAAACAAGCATATCTTCTTGACGTCTAAAGAGCTCATCACTTCTCCAATCATACTTTGGAAATAATTATATGTATACGGGATGTAAATATGGTCGTGCGTCAAATTTTAATCAGTGCTTCTATTCCTGTTTCTGATCAATTTTCCCCAAGGAGCACATAAATCAAATCAAATCGTAAGAAATTAACTCCTCAATAGACATATTAGACATATTTGCGGATAGAATCGGAGCATTCATTAAGAATGCATATATATATTTAAGCCTACTTAGTTAATAAGTGTTTGTTTTTTATGAAAGTTTTTTATTAAGTTTTATTTATGCCTATTTAATTTGTAAATTTTATTGTGTGTTTCTCATTTAATTGTGCCTATTTTGCTGAATTTATCTTGTGTTTGTAATTTAACAGTGCTTTTTCTAGTTTTTAGTTTGTTTTTGACTGTAATTTTAAATGACATGTTGGTGTTTTGGAGTAATCTGTTAACCAATTATGACTGAATAAATATTATTATTATTATTATTATAATACTAATTTGGCCACTTAGTGGGGAATTTAGTGCAACGCCTAGTATGGGAACCGTTTTATTTTGGATCCGGCGCTCAAACTTGGCATAGTTGTTCCCTAGGCCGTTCTGAGTAGATTAAGTCTGGGAGCCACCGATAGCCATCCCCCGTTTGGTTGGGGGAGGGGGGGAAAGTTTGTTTTTGCCGCGCTCCATTTGAGGGCTTATATCTCCAAAACTATTGGTACTAGGGTAAATGAGATATCATTTACGTATGATTCAAGGATAAGGAATTCATTTCTGTAACAAAAAAAAGAACTTTCCATATATAGAAAATGAAATATTTGATAAAACGTATAAAACATGACTACCTTTTTTCAGCATATGTGTCGATTAATTTTTATTTGTCTTTGATATTAGCATGAAAAAAATATATTCTGAAAGCCACACTTCTTAGGATATTAAAAATATAAATTTCATTAGAATAGCATAATAAATACTTAGTGAAAAAAAATATAATTTGATGCTCGGCAGAGTAGCATAAAACGCGCGGTTTTAGTATCTGTTGTTCGTAAGTAAATAAAATAAATCATCTAACGCCCAAATGACTGTTAAGTAACATATTATTATTATTATTTTAATATTTCTCGCAATCACAAAATATTTGTCACGTAAAACAAAAAATATTTTTTCCTTATAAAAACGTATTTGAGAAAATCCGCAAAACGTGACTAACTATTTCTCAAACGAATTATGGAGGTTTACTATCTAACTTCCGTTGTATTATGGTGGTTTACTATGTAACTTGCGTGGTCACTTTGATCACCCAGGTTAACTGACTTCAGAAATGGTCATACGTAACCATAATGAGTTTGACTCTTATTGGCGCATTAATCTCGTAACCGTTTCCGTGCTTCGCAAGCCACGTCAAATTATTTTCATGACAACAGATGAAGCTTCGACCAGCGCCTATACAACTCCAAAACCCCGAAAGCATTCAGATCGAGTTGCACAATCGCTTCGAATGCCTAGGAGAATGTGAAAATGTGGACGAATACAACGACAGGTTTGTGGAAATTGTCCAAACGGCTGGGAATAAGGCAAAACAAGACGTTAAAAAAACATCGGATATCGGACCTCACCAGCAAGCTCATGGATGACAAACGGAGCCTGATTCTGAAATCCTCTGAAGATGCTTGTCAATATCGGTGACTAAACAAACAGATCTCCAAGTCCTTGACGCCAGTTTAATACCAATCGTATTAAAGAGGCTATCGAGCGCAATAAAAGGTCAAAGTATTGGCAAGGGATCTGTCTGCTGGTCAAAGTCAACTGACAAAGCTGAAGACCGAGGATGGCAGAGTCATGTCGTCCAAGCCCAAGCTGTTGAAAGAGGTTGAGAGGTCTACCGACGATTATACACGACTACATGCTTACCTGTCAGTTTTCTGGCTGAAGATCCGAGAGCCGGATTGACCTGACACTATTCCGAAGATATCCCAGACGTCAGCCTATGCCACCATGTCGGTCCACCTCCAGGATCAGAATTCGAAACCTATCCGGCTGTAGCGTGGAGTGAGTCAGGGAGACGTTATATCTCCGAAACTGTTCACCGCTGCACTGGAAGACGTTTTGAAGCTTCGGGACTAGAGAGGACTCAGCATCAACATCAATGGCGAATACATCACTCACCTTCGATTTGCTGACGAAATTGTGATCATGTCTGAGACCTTGGAGGACCTAGGCGCAATGCTCGATGGACTCAGTAGAGTCTCCCAACAAGTGGGTCTTAAAATGAACATGGATAAGACGTGTCATGTCAAACGTCCGTGTTACACCCACTCCTCTGAAGGTTGGAGACTCTAGTCTCGAAGTTGTTGAAGAATATGTATACCTGGGACAAGCAGTCCGGTTAGGTAGGTCCAACTTCGAGAAAGAGATCAATCGTCGAATCCAACTTAGCTGGGCAGCGTTCGGAAAGCTCCGCAATATCTTCACGTCCAAAATACCGCAGTGTCTCAAGACTAAAGTCTTTGACCAGTGTGTGTTGCCAGTGATGAGACGATATGGATCCGATACATGGTCGCTTAGTATAGACCTTATAGGAAGGCTCAAGGTCACCCAAAGGGCGATGGAGCGTGCTATGCTTGGTATTTCCCTACGTGATCGAATCAGAAATGAGGAGATACGTAGGAGAACTAAAGTTACCTACATAGCTCTCAGAATCGCTAGACTTAAGTGGCAGTGGGCAGGGCAAATAGCTCGTAGAACAGATGGCCGTTAGGGCAGTAAAGTTTTCGAGTGGCGACCGCGCACCGAGAGACGCAGTGTGGGCAGGCCTCCGACTCCGTGGACCGACGACCTGGTGCGGTTGCGGGAAGCTGCTGGATGCGAACCGCACAGGACCGGTCGGTGTGGAAATCCTTGGGGGAGGCCTTTTTCCAGCAGTGGACGTCTTTCGGCTGATAGATAGTACCACCATAATTCGTATGAAAAATACAATAGTCACATTTTTCGAATTTTCTCATATATAATGTTTTAAGGAAAATATTTTTTGTTCTACGTGATAAATATTTTGCGCGTGCGAGAAATATTTAAATAATAATAGTATGTACCTATTTTTATTATGTTACTTAACAGTCATTTTTGGGCGCTAGATGATTCATTTTATTGATTCATATATACAAACGAACAACAGATACTAAAACCGCGCGTTTTATGCTACTCTGCCGAGCATCAATTTTTTTTTTTACTAAGTATTCATTATGCTATTCTAATGAAATTTATATTTTTATAATTCTAGGAAATGTGGCTTTCAGAATATATTTTTTTCATGCTAATATCCTAGACCATTAAAAAATAATCGACACGTATGTGGAAAAAAACCACCCACACTTCATTATCTACTTGTTGGATCGCGCTTCTTTTGGGGCTTATATATCCATAATTTTATGTTCTAGGGCAAGTCCGATATCATTTTCGGATATTTCAAGGATGACAAATTCATTTCTGCAAAAAAAATACTTTTCATAGAAAAAAAAAGAAATATAACTCCTGTAATTTAGAACCGCGCGGACCGTGCGTTTTATGCCACGCTGCCACGCATTGAATTTTATTTTTTTCACGAACTATTTATCATGCTATTCTAATAAAATTTATATTTTTATAATCCTTGGTAATGTGGCTTTCAGAATATATTTTTTTCATGCTAATATCTTAGACAATTAAAAATTAATCGACACATATGCGGAAAAAAGGTAGTCGTGTTTTATACGTTTTATCAAATATTTCTTTTTTTATGTATGGAAAGTTATTATTTTGTTACAGAAATGAATTCCTTATCCTTGAATCATACGAAAATGATATCTCACTTGCCCTAGTACCAATAGTTTTGGAGATATAAGCCCTCAAATGGAGCGCGGCAGAAACAAACTTTCCCCCCCTCCCCCTACCAAATGGGGGATGGCTCCCGATGGCTCCCGGGCTTAATCCACTCAGAATGACCTAGGAAACAACTATGCCAAGTTTGAGCGCCGGATCCAAAATGAAACGGTTCATCGCACTAAATCCCCGACTAACTCGACTGATCGATTTTTATAAAGAATCCAAAAATTCACTGCTACTATCGAACATTATATACATTTATCTATTTTTCATATCACAAAAGACAACATGCATTTTTTCCCAGTAACTACTACCTTAGTTTTGCTTGTTAGAATAAAATGGTCGAAAACAGGAGCATTGTTATTCTCTTTCCTGATTTCCACCACGTCATATTTTTGACATTGCTAGTTTTAAGTAATTTTAAATATGGTGGACGAAAACTGGCAGTATCAACCAAAAAGTATCCGACGCTCGCCAGATCGATTTTTATAAAGAATCCAAAAATTTACTGCTACTATCGAACATTAAATATAAATTGTCTATTTGTCATATCACAAAAGACAACACATGCATTTTTTTCGGATTAAGGTGTACAAATAGTGCACAAAACATTAAAGATATAATTTTAGTGCAAATTACTTTGTTTAACAATATTATCCACCAATAGAAAAACAGTACATTTTATTTTGAGTAATTAGGTGGACGAGTAATTTACGTAAAATATAACACAAAGTCAACATGGGAAGGTTAACTCGGAAGTTATGCGCTTAATTCCTTCATTTCCCTGATAAGAGAATTCCTGTGCGCGTAAATATTTCCCGCCATTCTCAAAGAAAATTTCTATATTTGAGACAAAACGACGTCTATCTCTGTTCGCTGCCTCTTATTATTCGTTGTTACAGAAAATTACCGGTTTTTACCCGTTAATTCAGCTTTCTTTTTGTAAGACTTTTCGGTATAGAAAACGAAATATGTGGTTTGTATTCATGTCGTAAGCATGGTTAAGTTCGACAAACTGAAGATCCGCATTGTCTTGAAATCAACTTTGCTCCAACATAGAAAGTACCTAAATAACTACGAGTACTAATATATTGGTGCCAGTTGCTGTTGCTAGATGGCAGTCGTTAAGCTACGTCATAGGCCTTATAATAGGCAGCTTGAAAACTTCTCACACTGGGGTTGGCCACTAGCCCACAACCTCCACCAATCCAGACTTGACCCCCGTGTCTGGAGTATGGCCTAACCTTCCCGAGTTATAGGAAACCCGTGCCCCGGCAGTGGGGACGATATGGGTTGTTAACGACTTAAATAAATAAGGGAGTAACGACGCATCGCAAAACAAATGAAAACTCGCGGGTCTATATCCGCACGCATTTTTAAAACAAATATTTTTATTGGCATAAAAAAGGAAAAAAAGACATGTAGAACTGTACATAGTGCATGCCACACCTGTGATTCACTGAGTGAATGAATCTCTGCCTGCCTATCAGTCCGTTTAACGCCACCATCGGTGGGCCATGTGCTAATAGTGGCAGCCACTGCCGCGCCGTGTTGATTTCATTAGCGATGTGTTTGGATCGAGTTATGGGAGGCAGCGGATTATGTTACATGAACGGGTCAAAGTCAGCCTACCTAAGTGACAAACACCGCTATGTTTATTTCATTGGGTTTGTAGGGTCAAAAAAAACAAACAGTTTGACGTCAGGGTATTCAGATGCATGTAATAAAATATCGCACTCCAAAATCCATTAAGACTACATCTTATAGCATTCAGGCTCAGTCAACAAACAGACATACATACAAAACATGAACCTCCGGGAAAGTTAGGTAAAAATATAATATATATTTTGTGGTGAAACTTAAAGGCCTAGCGATACAACTTTTGTTCTACGGCTTTGTTAAAAGCTCAAAAAAGTGAACTTTCTATACAAAATTGCATAGCTAATCGATTTGCATAAAAAATTGCTTAGTGCTTGCTCGGAGTACCACACCCACGCAGGTCAGTTGGACCGTAAAGTCTATCAAAGGACTTGGTTATCTAGTTAATTATTAATAGGTAGTTTAAGTACTAGATTTTAATTCATTCATAAATTTATTACCTAATATTATATGACAAAATATGCATTTGGATGATGCCTTATAATTTTAAGTAACTACTGACATCTTTATGTAACCTATGATCCACAGTTGACATATTTGATTTCATTTTATTTAACGACGCCCCTCTGTCGTATCTGTGATTACCAGATGATAACTACCGGTGCCGTACGACTAAAACCGTTATAGAGCCCAGGGCTAGACTAGAAACGCTCTTCTCTTATAAATTGCACTGGAACTCATCAGGCTATATTGTGCAGGTTCGATTAACCGTGGAGAGCCTTTGATCCACTTCCGCCTGGACTGGTCCGTGTTGATGGCATTTGTAGTGGGCTGAAAATAAATGTACTTAACAGTGGTAGAAGCGTGTTCTTTATAAAGTTCGAAACTGGCTGGACACGTAAATAGCAAAATCTATGAAAATCACTCGGCACTTATTTATAAAAGCGCAACAGCTCAATATGTTTTGGAGCGTAGGCAAACACACAGACAATAAAATACTAGTCTTTTTGGTAAACTCGTCTCTTACGGGAAGTAGACAGATATAGATAAAAAATATATTTTTAATACTACTAGCTGAATGTTGGAAGTTTTTTTAATATTCAGTTGATAAGATAAGCCCTTGATACAGTCTCCACCTGGTGGTAAGTGACGATAATGCCGAAGATGAAAGCAAGCTTACGAAGAGTCCCCAATGCAATGAGGAACTGGCTTTATCTCCATTCCGGAACACATCAATGCTATGAACATTGATGTTTGGCGGTTTCTTCTTCTTTTAGACTTAGATAAGATGATGATAGCTAGCCAGGCGGGTTCAAAAAATAAAAAAGTGTTGCCAGCTTCGAACGTACGTTCCTTTAAATATTCTATAAATATTGTTAAAAAGATCGTATTTTCTTTGAACTGATTCCCAACCCTCTAACACAGAGGCGTTGTCGGGGGCCACAAGCTCGTAGAATGTTATATAACCCACAATTAGTATCCTTCAGATGGTAATGGCCGTTCCAGCCGCACGCACGCACGCACATTTTGAGTTATAACTTGGGTTTTAATTACAATTTTATTGATTGTGACTAAATATGACTACCTACATAAAGGAATGTATGTTTTTGTGTGAATATGTTGGCTACATACAAGTACTTTTACAAGATTGTTAAATGTATCATACAAAATTAACTAGGCCTTCTCTTATTGAAATTTAACAACTTTTAACCCAAAAAACTTTTCAGAAATTGTAAAACAATAGTTTCTTAAGATATTTGTTTCAGGTAATTTTGTAGCTATACAAAAGCTATATAAAATATGTTTGCTGTCAAATAAAACCTTTTAAGAACTACATTATAATCGATGCCAGTATACATGAATACCTAGATATAGGCTGTTTAAATCATACAGGTCGGCAACGCACTTGTGACTCCTCCGGTGTTGCGGGTGTCAATGAGCGGCGGTAATCGCTTATCATCAGGTGATCCGTCTCTTCGTTTGCCACCTATCATATAAAAAATTAAAAATTGTACGAAATGCGAATTTGTACCAACCCTTCGGCACCCGTTTTTTAAAGTTTATTACACTTATATTTGAATTTTACCCAATAATAAGCTTCAACCTTTACATTTCACAACAAACAGGACGTTTTAAAGTTTTATAACAGCGGGAGCATTTGATTATACCCTTGTCACAGTTCGTTACGAACTCGTGTCTGTTCTAGACTCGCAATATGGCGGCGGTGTTCTAAATACAAATGAAGTGAAAAAACAATACAATGTTTATTCAAACCAGGACTATTAAAATGTATAAATGCTGTAACAGGGGCTTCTGCTCATCACACTGAAAAAAAATTTGTTCTACCTAAAAAATTGCTGAAATAGCAAAAAGATTACAATCTTTCAGTTGTTTAGCAAATTTTGTATGAGAACAATTTTTTTTTATTTCAGCGAAGTAGTTCTTCAGTTTCATTCGTTAATAGAACCCCTGGTTAAGGCGTCCTATATCTATTTTGATATACTGTGTATTTTAAGGTACAGATGCAATAGAGGGGTGTTTTAAATAATCTGGTTTGTAGTCAAAGACAAAATCTTTTTTAATTAAGTTGATTCACTACACATTCTTTACACATACCACACACACACATATACCAAAGGGTAGCAATTCGAACACGGTTTTTTGGGTTCCTTAGTCTGTTGAAAATTTGTCATATTTCTGCATTTTCGAAACGATATTGCATAAAATTTTACATACATCAATTCAAGTAGATCTTTATTTTCAACATTTCAAAACTACAGTATCCAAAAACGATTGCCTTTCCATACAGAATTGACTGATTGGCCGATCACCTGGTATGAGAAAAGGAAAAGTTCTTCAGTTTCATGACTAATAGAACACCCTGTAAAAGTTTTCAGGAGTTGTCTTTCAAACCCTGTTTAAGGGCGTCACACACTAGCGCTATGCTGTGCTCACACCCCGGACACTTCATACAAATTTCGCGCCATTGTTTACTACAAAGACATTCATGTTTGTACACAAGTAAATTGTGCGTGATGTACTAGGGTTGAATCGAGGTTCAATTAGCCCTCATTGTTATTTATTGTTAGCTAGACATTTACAAATAAAGTGAAGGCTGTATACATCAGACAAGGCTCTATAGGCTTAGAAGCCTTTAGCTCTTTCCTTAAAAAAATAAAATTGTCTTTGATTTTTAAACTGTGGTTTATTTTTTCAACTCCTTGACAAATGGTCACACATCGGTCACACTGGGGGGTGAGATAGCCTTCGAAAGTGGCAGGGAGTGTTCATGCTGTATAATGTCCTTATACTGTGTGCTGTGCTATAAAATCCGCCACGCTCATGGATGGATGGCGAGTCGTGTAGTGTGACCATGAAGTTAGAATCCTCATGCTTGAATATCCGTTCACGAGTGTGGCGGATTTTATAGGACAGTATAGCGCTAGTGTGTGACACCCTTTACTGTGACAAGGCGATGGGATATGTGTACTATATAATATATATTCGGTACTTAGAATCTTTAATGTGAGTAGCGCATAGTCCAAGCGATAAATTATTCAATGTCCGATCCCAATCCCTAGCATGCCAGTGGCAGTTATAGGGAAATATTGTATCGATTCCTTTGTTTATCCACTTGTTTTGTTTATCAGCTTTGCTTTGTTCAGTGTTTCAACGTCTATATAGCTTAATAGCGATGACATAGTGGCAAAACTCTGAATGTGGCGAATGGAGTGGCATTTTTAGTTGTTTCTATTTTATTTTAGTCAAAAGATAGGTAACGAATTATTTATATAAGCACATTCAATGCTCAGCTTTTGGTCGACACATTGGAAGCGGAACCGGAAATTGATGGAGTAATTTCTAAGTAATTCCTTTTACGTCACCAAAAAAAAATATTGCAGAATTTCCGAAAATTGTCGGTGACGCATTAAAAAAATATTGTTATTTGTATACATTTGCCAAAAGATGAGGATTCAGTATGAATACCTTGAGGACATTTGTTCAGTCAGTCTGATATGTGAGGTTTTTATACCCTATGACATATATACAGGTGACTTAAGTTACTCGAACTCAAAACTCAAACTCAAAATGTTTTTTATTTAAGTAGATGCTTTACACATGCTTTTAAACCGTCAATATTTTTTTCTACCTAGTACATTGGGGGATGACAACATGTCACTGTTTAAGATGTCCTAAGGAGCTGAACGTAGAAACTCTATTTCCAATATATTAGTTTTAAATTGTTTTTAAACCATCTTCATCGCAACTTCTTTGACCCAACTGTCTGCCAGTGAAAATTAAAATCACGTTTATTGGTACGAGTCCATTCCAGACAGGATGATATGGGTGACACTGACAACAGAAGCAAGGGAAACCATGAAAACTTTACTTATAAATTAATTGAGACACTTTTACCCAAGCACTAAAACACTTTTTTTGGCAACGCACTTGTGACTCCTCTGGTGTTGCGGGTCCATGGGCGGCGGTAATCGCTTACCATCAGGTGACCCGTCTGCTCGTTTGCCACCTCTGCCATAAAAAATAACTTTTTAATCAAGGGTTCATCGAATTACTTATGTTAAATTAAAAATTCCTGGTTCCCAACACAAGATTTCATGGTTTTCCTCTCATTTAACTTGCCATGTTTGTTAGAGAGATTTGATTCTTATGATTGACCCTATCGATTAATGCCATAAAAGTAAAGTATGTTATTTTTTCGGATTTTAGCCGGTTCGATTCTGGGTGTACAAAGGTATTTTTAAAAACTATAGAATGTAGTTTTACTTCTTTTTAAAACTAAAGGAATGTGTCCTTTGAGTATAATTTGCTATGTCCAGTATTTAGAGAACTCCAGCCAGAGTACTTTAGAGTTTGCCTCCAGGTGAGGTTACAACATTCCATCCTGTATAACGAAATACTATTCAGTCTTGGAAAAAATAGTTTATTTTAGACAGAAAAGGTAGTTGCAAGAGTTTAAAAAACTGTCTAAAGAAACGGCATCCTACCCCGCACTGACCCATAAATACCATTTTAATATTACTCAACACTTTATACCACCATTTCGCATCGCACGTAAAGCGGATCTACCTTCTCGTTTAATTATTCATCCAATTTGGTAGGATAATGGGCACATTGTACTCAACAATGGACGCCTTTCAGGCTATTGTCTGAACCGAATATGAAACGTTGGCTTATTTTTCATGTTTCCCAAAGACCCTATCCAGAGAACTGGACCAATCCGAATTTTGCCCGCCTTACCTTACCGACTAATTGTAAGATATGAGAACATATACAGTCCTATGTACCAGATCTGTGAAGACGGCACCGAGAAAACATCAGTTCTTTTCAATCCTTGACTTCAAAGATGGAACGTCTCGTAACTGCGCTAGATATTATATTATATCTCGTCGGCAAACAGCGCGCACCCGTTCGATATTAATGTTAATATTCTTGTTTGTTTTTATTAACTTTAAGTCCATTTTTTTTTTTTGTTTAATTTAGTTTTCGTTCTTGTTTGTTTTTGTTTTTATTAGATTAATTTTTGTTTATTCTTTTAACGTCGTTGTTTTACAATTTGAGTGTATTTGCTGCAACTAAGCAATTACGATATAGGTAGGTATCTTGTCTTTGAAATCACGCAGCCGGATTTTGGAAATATAAATGAATTAAGTATAAGTAACATAGATTTTGAATAGTCTCATCCAAATAATAAAGGTCCTTGATGTTTCTCTTTATTGTATTCCGCTTATTTTCGTAGAATGATTCCACGATTTTTGCGGGAAACCAATTGCGATGTGCAAACACTCGGAGAGGGGAAAGGAGAAACGTAAAATTCGTTTTTGTATTTCCCTTTGTATTGGAAAAGACAATTATTTGCGCTTTACCAATTGCAATTCTCCCTTTGTGATCAACTGTGCTCAATAAAACGATACAAGAAACATTATTTTGCTCATTTTTGTAGAAAACGAATAAACAACAATTTTTCGTCTTTTTTTGTTTATGGAGAATGACAGCGGAAATATGAGATAACTTGACTTCTTGGTAATCTCTTCACCTGATGGTAAGTGATAGTGATGTTGTAGATGGAAGCGGGCTTACCAAGTTCCCCAATGGGGAACTAGGTGTCTTGTCTAATCTCCATGCCGGAACACATCAATGCTATTAACAGATAAGATAGCTATTTACATTTGGCATCAATAATTAGATAAATTGTGGCAAGACAGGGCTCCGTTTTTTTAAAAAACTGATATGGAAGAGATATATTACGGAGTAGAAATACATTTTTATTATTTTACGCTAAAACTATTCATTTGCAGCGTGTTCGTGAGATATGTAAATATATAAATCTAGTTTCGAAAAGTACCGACATTGATCGATTTAATAAAACAAAGAAAATTTTAAATTAAATTAAACAAATTAATTTAATCAAATATCGCAATACTAAAACACGTTCTTGACATTCGGCGTACCCTTAATTTATTATGAAATAAAAAATTACCTACGTTAAAGTAAGTAGCCAGTTAATAGGGCTAATAAGGTCAATGACCCGTCGTCCAAGAGTAATCGTTTTCTTTTTCTCAGCAAACAAACTGAATTGAAATTCCACGAAAGAGACTCCAATATTTCTTTTTAAAACCTCTCCAAAGAGAAATGAATCTTGGTCCTCTCCTTAGACACCGCTTTGTCAAGTAAACGGCATTCGGAAGTCGCAAAAATCCATTTCTTGATAACACCACTTAAGGGTGACATAAATGTTTAGCACCGCCTTTCATATCTGGTCTTTATTATCCATATTAGCTGTGTTAAGGCGACGTTTATGGGTTACCCAAGTATAGTGGACGGATCAAGGAAAAAATACGGGAAGAAACAAAATTGGTATAGGATCCGTTAAAAATATTTTGGTCTGTCTATGCAAAAATGGCGATCAACATATGAAAAGTCATTTTTTTTTTTAATTCGGGCAAAGTTGTAGTAAAATCTATAAAAGTTATTCAGAATAATAAGTAGAATACTCAGGTAACCTACACCAGTTTTTACTCAAAATGACAAATGTTCGCAAACGTACATCCCTTTTAAACTATATAAAGAAGGCGTAAGTAAACATTTGTTCACAAAAATGGTGGGTCTTAAATATGAGGAGTAAACTTCAGTTTTTTTTTTTTTTACTAGCCCAATTTGTCCGACTGCTGAGCAAAGGCCTCCTCTTTTTTCCGCCACTGTTCCCTGTCCTCGGCCAATCCCTGCCAACCGTTATGGAAGCGATCCAGTTCGTCCCGCCATCTTCTTGGTCTACCGCGGCCTCTCCGACCTTTCGGATTTCAAGAATATAACTTCAGATTATATTCTTGAAATCTAAAAGCTTTCCCGGACACTTCGCTTTAGGCTTTGACGCCTACAAGACATTGGTTTCTTGGTTGTTGTTCAGTTTATGAGTAGAAACCCCAGTTTAAACAGTGCCAGAATGTTTATGTTATAAAAAATATAAAAACAAAGCGTTTTATTTGGAATATTTTTATTTTATAAAAAACTAGCGACCCGCCCCGGCTTTGCATGGGTGCAATGTATTATATACATATAAACCTTCCTCTTGAAACATTCTATCTATTTAAAAAAAAAACGCATCAAAATCCGTTGCGTAGTTTTAAAGATCTAAGCATACATAGGGACAGACAGACAGCGGGAAATGCAACGATGGCTGTGTTACGATCATTATTTAAAAAAACCGGCCAAGTGCGAGACGGACTCGCGCACCGAGGGTTCCGTATAAATTCATAATCACACATGTCTTGAACTCTAATATATTTTTTATATTTGTGTTGATTGAATGAAAGGTAATTTGCGGTTTACGATTTATGACGTATTAAAAAAAAAGATTTACTAGATCTCGTTCAAACCGATTTTCGGTGGAAGTTTGCATGGTAATGTACATCATATATTTTTTCTAGTTTATCATTCTCTTATTTTAGAAGTTACGGTCACACATTTTACCATTTTGGAAGTGTCTCTCGCGCAAACTATTCGGTTTAGAAAAAAAATTAGAAACCTCAATATCATTTTTGAAGACCTATCCATAGATACCCCACACGTATAGGTTTGATGAAAAAAAAATTTTTGAGTTTCAGTGCTAAGTATGGGGAACCCCCAAAATTTATTGTTCTTTTTCTATTTTTGTGGGGGTTAATGCGGTTCACAGTATGCATCTACTTACCAAGTTTCAACAGTATAATTCTTATAGTTTCGGAAAAAAGTGGCTGTGACATACGGACGGACAGACAGACAGACAGACAGACATGACAAATCTATAAGGGTTCCGTTTTTTGCCATTTGGCTACGGAACCCTAAAAAGTTGCTGTCGGCACATATTTGAAAAACTATTGCGATCGCACCAGAGGAGTCCATTAAAAAGCACTGAGGGTGAGTGAAAGCATCTTACTGATTACGTCCCTGGTTAGGTCAGGAAATGAGGACACAAATTAATGTTTGACTGCCGTGCATTGGTTTTTCATTAGATCGTTAAAGTAATGGGTAAATTAATTTGGCAACTTAATGAAAGGGTTAACTTTTATTTTCGATGTATTTGTTAAACGTCTAAGTTTTACAGATATTTTGTTCGCTTCATTCTTGTTAGCTAGGGCTTCTACCTGTGAAACTGAACAATTTTTTCCAAGGAACAGGGGGTTGGTTCCCTACAATAGGAGCAAAACAATGTTTGGACTCCTCATACAAATTGATCATATTCTTTATCCATTTTTTTTTTGTTCGATTGTAGGTGTTCCTTCGAGAAAGTTAATCAGTTTCATGAGTGAAGCCAAAGTTAAATGCAATGAATGGAATAAGACAGACAGACAGACAACCTGTAAATAAAAGTAATTAAATTGAAGGAAAGAGCGAGGGATAGTAGGAAATGGTGGCTAATGCAACGAGAGAGAACAGGGAGTGAGAGGGAGAGAATGTGTTGGAGGGAGTTTCTTTGGGCCCGTCGTCGTTTCTTTTCAGTCCGCAAGCACTTCCCGAAACGGCGGGTATACGGGTTCCGAGTGGTAGGAACCCTGTAATACCTAGGTAGATAAAAGAATGGCGTTCGAAAAGTGTTCACTGCTACCTAATTCGAATAAAATATTTTTATTGTATTTCAGAGGCCGGCCCGAGTAAGTGTAGCCTACCCTTCCCGAGGTATAGGACTCGTGTCTCAGCAGTAAGGAAGATCCCTGCCAGTTTGTTATACAATAGATTATTTTCTACACTGCCCTCATAAGAAAAAAGGCCGCAAAATATACGGAAACTCTATACAGGGTGTAACAAAATTGGTGTAGCACCCGTCAACTGGGGATTCTACTCATCGTACTGAAAACTTTTGTTCTACGACTTTGCTCAAATCGCAAAAACATTATTGGACTCTCCATACAAATTGATCATCTGTTTTTGTATGGAGAAACCATTTTTTTTTTGCGATTTGAGAAAAGTTGTAGAACAAATGTTGTTCAGTACAATGCGTAGAATCCCCAGTTGACGGGTCCTACACCAATTTTTTTACACCCTGTATAGTTTGCGGCCTTCTTTATTATGAGGCCAGTATAGTCTCCTTTAAGCCTATAATCAGCAATACTCAGATAAGGGAAAGATGGCAAACAGCTTATCAGGCAAAATTTAAAATTAATTTTGAATCGCGGCGCGGAACAAAGTTGGATTAACTCTAATTCCTGTCAGGGGAAACTTGAATTGATGAGGTGAGGCAAAGCGAGATTTATAATACATAAGTACAACGATTAAAATTATCTGCAGTGAAAACGTTATGAGAAAATGAATTTTGATTAAATGATTGTCTGAAGATTCCATGATGAAGTAGAATAAAATAAAAAAACTACTAAAACAATATAAGGTGCTACTTTATTAGTGCCCGATATTTTAGTCTGTGCTTCTACTCCTGATTCTGATCAACTTTTCCTAAGGAACCCATAGTCAAATCGCAAAAAAAAAATTGGACTCTTCATACTAATTTGGCTGCTCGGCTGATCAATTTGTATGAAGAGTCCAAAAATTTTTTGCGATTTGACTATGGGTTTCTTGGGGAAAGTTGATCAGAATCAGGAGTAGAAGCATTGACTAAAATATCGGGCACTAATAAAGTAGCACCTTGTATAAAATACCGAACCCTAGAGTAAAATTTGATTAAATTGAAACCAGTAAAACAATTTCCCTTAAATATAATTAAGGACCTCATCAGTGAAACCTAATTGAAATACCAATTACCAAATTGTGGGTGGGAGAGCCTTTCCAGCAGTGGACGTCTTTCGGCTGGTGATGATGATCATGAAAAGATACTTTCAGTCCAATATTTTACCCGACTACTGTGGTAAACCCAAAAGAAAGGTTACGCTTCTCGCAGGCTACGTACTTTATACAAAACACACACAAGTTTTAACATTTTTCGGCGGTTTAATTTTTTTGTTAAAAATATTTTATATCTCTATAATGTTTTAAAGTTATGTCCGGCTGTTCGATTTACTGGCTCAAGATCGAGTTGATTAAAAATGTTTGCTGTTTGCAAACATTCATTTTGTTTCGTACTTTGTTCCTGTAGTCGGAAAACTCATTATACTCGTATATGGCTGATGATGGAGATTACGGCGCAAGAGTGCGTTCAATAGCTGTGCTCTGACAGCAATCGTTCCTTACAGCCCAGCCCGACTACGTTCTTTTGGCAGGTGGTGAAAAGCCGGAACTAACGCCGCCATCTTGAAAAAAAAAACCAGCCAAGTGCGAGTCGGACTCGCGCACCGAGGGTTCCGTATAAATTCATAATCACACATGTCTTGAACTCTATATTTTTTATATTTGAGTTGATTGAAATCTAATTTGCGGTTTACGATTTATGACGTATTAAAAAAAACTACTAACTAGATCTCGTTGAAACCAATTTTCGGTGGAAATTTGCTTGGTAATGTACATCATATATTTTTTCTAGTTTTATCATTCTCTTATTTTAGAAGTTACAGGGGGGAGACACATTTTACCACTTTGGAAGTGTCTATCGCGCAAACTATTCGGTTTTGAAAAAAATGATATTAGAAACCTCAATATCATTTTTGAAGATCTACCCATAGATACCCCACACGAATAGGTTTGATGAAAAAAACATTTTTGAGTTTCAGTTCTAAGTATGGGGAACCCCCAAAATTTATTGTTTTTTTTTATTTTTGTGTGAAAATCTTAATGTGGTTCACAGAATACATCTACTTACCAAGTTTCAACAGTATAGTTCTTATAGTTTCGGAAAAAAGTGGCTGTGACATACGGACGGACAGACAGATAGACAGACATGACGAATCCATAAGGGTTCCGTTTTTTGCCATTTGGCTACGGAACCCTAAAAATTACACTATTTGTACGAAATTAATATCAGATTTGCGACAAAAGTTCCCTTCTATCAATGTCATCCAACTGCCAAAATATCGTAGTCGGACTGTACCTTCCCTTTGACAGTTAAGATATTCAAAATAGGATTGGATTTGATGCTCAGTAGGTAGATGAGGATTTTCGTAATTTGGATATCACTTTATTCATAATTCAGTATATTTTACTGTGGTTACAGATACACGATTTGACAAATACTCGAGAATTTTTCCTCCAAATATAGACGTTACAAATCACCAAACATAATAAAATACTAATTCGCCTGATTTTGTTAGACCTTAGTTGTTGTTTTCATTGCAAAAACATAATATCTGAAATACAACTGAAATCAAAATTATCAAAACTCTTCTCCAACTTAACATAACAGAAATTGTCGGAAATACTAAAGAAAAAACTTGGTCCAAGTTCCGCCATCCATTGCTAAGTTTAGTATCAAATTAAAGGTTCGCGGAGTTTTTGTAACATCTGTGCAAAGGCCAAAGTTTGGGGAGCTTTGACCTGGCTTGCGAAAGAGTTAGGTTTCAGAGCTTTGTCTCTGATTCATTTTAGGCTTATTGCTAAAAATAAACTGGACAAATTTTGAATTAATATTGAATTGCTTTAACGTTTATTTAAGGGATCTGTATTCTATAATGACCACGCTGAATACGTTAAAAACAGCCGACTTCAATCGTAGCAACTCCAATTTTGCTATGTTTTTGTTGATTTTCTCAAAAACCGCTGAATCGATTTCGATAAAATTAATATGGGACCACCTGTAAAGTATACCCTTTCAAACAAAAAAAGAATTTTTGAAATCGGTTCAGGCGTCTTCGAGTAATCGGTGAACATACATAGAAAAAAAAAAAAAAAAAAACGAATTCCGACGAATTGAGAACCTCCTCCTTTTTTTGAAGTCGGTTGATAAATAGGCTACCCACATTTAGAACCAGACAGATAACATTTGCACAGAAATAATATGAGATGATTTTTACTGGCTGATGTAAACATATACAAGACTAGGCTAGACTCTCAATACAAAAATAGTCAATCCAGAGAGCGATTGACTTTAAATTTTTTGTCGTCAATTTAAAAAGTATTAGAAATAATCAACAACGTTGAACACGTTAAAAAATCGACGTCAATCGTAACAACTACAAATTTTCTATATTTTTCTTTTGCTTTTGTTGATTTTTTCAAAAATTATTGAATCAATTTTGACAAAATTTATATGGGACCACCTCTAAAGTATGGCCTACGAAAGAAAAAAGAATTATTAAAATCGATCCATAATTGGCGGAGTAATCGCGTAACAAACACAAAAAAAAAACACAGTCGAATTGAGAAACTCCTCCTTTGTTGAAGTCGGTTAAAAAGGTTTTCACATTTGACCTATTAAAAGCCAGGTGATCGTAGGGGAGTTCACGTAAAGATTTACGTAATAGTGTCTAAAAAATTAAGTACGGGAATCGACTGAATCCTAACTCTGATATTTTTGAATAATTAATTTCTAAAGTACCTGCAAAAAAGAACAGTACATTCTTCTCGTGATATCGAACAAATTTTTTGGACTTCCCATACAAAACAAAGTTGGGGTTGGTTTTCTGGGAATCAAATATTAATAGGCCATTTCTGGAAGTTGTTGAGTTTCAGGACTAGAGGTCGTGGATACATTTTTTCAGGTATTTCATAACATAAAATTATTATTATTATGTCCAATATAAGCTTTCGCTACACTGCTCACTTCGCGCTTGGCGAAGTGGCAGGAGCTACTCCAGCAGAAGCACAGTCGGCTGGAGGTCAGTGCGACGAGGAGAGAAAGCGTCGGACAATCCGGGCATTTTCGAGGAGGACTGCCTTTTGCATAGCCGCTATTATCGGTTTGCCTCGAAGTCCCAGCTGTCTAAGGTTACGATCCAAGTCAACTGGGATCAAACCATTAACGGACAGGACTACAAGAATGATTTCAGTGGATTGCACTTGCCACATATCCGTAACCTCGTGCGCCAGATTAAGGTACCGCAACCTTTTGTCGGCATCGGCTTGCACGAGGTTTTCATCGTGTGGAATAGTGATATCCACCAAAAACACCCTTGACTGCGTCCGATCCATCAACACGCTATCAGGTATATTATGATCAATAGACCTGTCCGTGATGATGTCTCGGTCCCAGTAGAGCTTGGCGCGGCGGTCGTTTTCGAGAACCGACTCCGGCGTGTACTTGTAATATGGCAACCGCCGAGCTATGAAGCCATACTTTAGAGCGATCTCTTGATGCAGGATCCTGGCTGCTTGGTTATGTCTGTGCAGATACTTTGTGTTACAAAGAACCGAACAACCGGAGGTTATATGGCGTAGGGTCTCACCTGGTTGACGGTACAACCGACATACGTCCAAGGTACCGTCTTTCATTATGAACCTCCTGTAGTTGTTCGTCCTTACAACCTGATCCTGTATTGCACAGACAAAACCCTCGGTCTCCGCAAAGAGGTCTCCAAAGCGCAACCAGTGCACGGAAGCCTTCTGATCTACGAAGGATCTGTAGAAAGCCTTAAAGAACCTTCCGTGCAGCTCTTTTATTTTTATTATCATTTATTTATGCTCATTTATTGGTGCTCTGCTAACCAAATGTCCCTTAATGTCAAAAAGTGCTGCGTTATTACCTTTACCAAAAAAACCAATAAAATTAATTTTGATTATTCTGTGGACAATCATAACTTAGATCGTAAATCTGTAGTAAAGGATTTAGGCATATACTTTGATGAGCAATTGTCTTTTCGTAATCACTATGATTACATAATAGATAGATGCTCGCGCCTGCTTGGTTTTGTAACCAGAATAACAAAGCCATTCAAAAAGCCTGACAGCTTAATTCATCTGTATAGGTCTTTAATAAGAAGCATCCTAGAGTACAATTCTGTGATTTGGTCACCTTTTTATAATGTTCACATTAAGCGCATTGAGCGCATTCAGAAGCGTTGTCTAAGATTCTCGTCTTTCCGTTTTCATTTTAATAGAGTCTGCAATTCTTACTCAGAACTATTGGCAAAATTTAAGCTCAGCACGTTGGAAAACAGGCGTAAATATTTTGATTTAGTTACCCTACATAAAATTATTCACTCCAATATTGATTCTCCCGTGCTTCTTTCGGTCATTAATTTTAATACCAATTATCGATTCCGGGTCCCTAAAACGTTTCAACTTCGCGTATACCTAAACAACACTTCATTTTATAACCCGATTACTCGTATGTGTCGCCAATTTAATGAATTGTCTGCTGCCAACGATGGTATTGACATCTTCGACAGCAGACTTTTCAAATTTCGTAGTCAGCTCGTTAATGTTATGTTGAAGTAATGTCGTAATTGTGGCTTCCCATTCCCATTCCCATTACCATTCCCATTACCATGTCTCACTATATTCTACTTTAATTAATATTATACTTGTATCAATGACGCTCACCTCTGTTTGCATGATATGTATAATTGTAGTGTTTTTTTTTCTCTATATGTTTGTGTACTTGGTCTTTATTTAAATTGTCTGCTTATCTCTGTTTGCATACCTATATTGGACTACAGTCTGATCATACACTTATCTTATTTAGTATTTAAGCCCTTTGACTGTAATCTGTTGGTGTGTTAAATTCTAATAAAATAAAATAAAATAAATACAATAAATTTATTTTCCTGTTTTGTTGTACAATAAAGTGTTTTCATTCATTCATTCATTCATAAAATATACAGAATTTTTTGACGTTCGCCGTTCGCCGTTGTCTGGGCAATTTCATAGGAGTTACGTGGGGCTATATTTTAACCGCCTTCGTAGCCTAGTGGCTAGTCCGCTCGCTTCAAATCAGGAGGTCGCGAGTTCGATTTCCGGCGGGGTCCAACTTTGTAGTTTGGAGTTTCTGTATACTTAGCGGCCTTCTTTCTTAATAGGGGAGTATACGTTTGACATAAGCCTAGATTGACCTTGAAAAGCCGCCTCGAAGACGGCGGGTGGATGCGTGGGGACGCCTGCGGCGGCCGCGACCACCGCCGCTAGAACCGCCACCAGCATGCTACCACACGCCATCTGTTGGCATGCTCGCGTAGCCCGGCTCTGTGGACAGAAGGAAACACATTTTTATTAGAAGTAGAAGGAAGTAGTAGGTATATTTTTCGGCCAACTTGTGTAGAGTGTCACGGGGATTAGTAGTGCTAACTTGTCGCCAAGCATTAGGGGGTACTCATACATTATGCACCCGCAGCAGGTGCTTACTCATACATAGGTACATAAGCTAATTCTGGGATAACATTAAGTACCTACTTACCGACAAACTATACATTTAATAAAAACTTTTTTTTAATATTGCAACAAAATCTTTTCCCCGTTGTTTAATCTATCTAACATATTTTAATCCATTAAGTTCGAAAACTTTACTATTTAAGTACTAAGACGTTTCTGCTACGGTATAAACCGCACATCATTGGTAGCTTTCCAGTATTAACTGAACTGCGCCTCAAATAAAACTTCTTACAGATCGAGATCAGCTTTTACTGGTTGTATACAACTGATGTGCAGTTGTGTATACGTTCCCTACAAGAACTTCACTAACTGCTTTTGTACACACACAACATAAAGAACATTGGTCCCAATCGAATTTTATTTGCCGACCTTTTATTTCTTGTCCCAAAGACCTAGTATTTCTTCACAGGGACTGGCCTGTCAACTTTTAAAACAGGGATGTTTTAGTGGAGCCTAAGTGGTGCTTTCATATTTGATGGTAAGCAATAAAAATCAATGTAGCAAGCACGTAAATCATATAAACAATATGCATTATAAGTTAAAGGTGATATTTAAGTAAATACCACACTCCCTCGTCATCTGTTTTATCCCCTCGGAAGTCAACAAAGATGATTTTGTATGAAAAACTATACCTCGTTCTTTCATAATGATCAGTGATCGGAGTAGGTGATTGATTAGGGTCAATGACCGCCAACGTATACGTATATGGACATGCTGCTCGGATTCCGGGAGTTCAATATTTTTAAGCGAACAAAAACGAATATTCTTTCTGTTATTCTAAACATAAATAAATTGCTTCCTTCAGTACCAATTGATTGAACCAGATTTACTTTAATAATACTCAACTCAATCCGGAAGTACCGGAACTTTTCGGAAAAAAGGATTGTCCATGTTAAAAAATCACGATGCAAATACCAAAAATCAATCTGTCTACTCCGATCTCTGATAATGATATACTCACGGCGATAAAAACAATAAAATTAAACGGTTCGTCGAGCCACGTCTAGAGGTATATGTCTGTGACTTAACCCATACCTTACCTACCCTGCCCTGTAACTAAGTGCATAGGGACTATTTATTACGAGGACGAAGGGTCAACGTTGGCCCTAACCTTTTACGTAAATCGTCTGACGGGAATCAGGCAGTACATTCTGGATTTCTATGTAAGTAAAGCTGAGTCCACAGTTGAATAAGTTTGTGAAGCATTATGATTTTGGCAAAGCCAAAGGATTGTAAATTCTTTGTTGTACTGCAATATTTATATTGAAAATAAAAACATGATTTTGGCAAAAGTTTGGAAATTATTTGTTGTACGACAATGTTTATTTATATAGAAAATTACAATTTGTGAAAAAAGCATGTACAAAGTTTTAAGTTTAAAGTTTGCGGTACATTTAACAAATTGGGTGCTTTATCAGCTGAAACTATTTTAATTGAAGCAGGTAGCAGTCTACACTTTTCGGACGTCATTTTTTTGTCTAGCTAACAAGGTTCCTACCACTCGGAACTCGTATACCCGCCGTTTCGTAAAAGTGTTTGCGGAGTGAGAACAAACGACGATGGGTCCAAAGAAACTGCCTCCAGCACATCTTTGAAAACATTTTTTAAACGAAACCTTCTGGACATGTAAAGAAACCAGTAGGGTGGTAATATAACACTAATTAAGACACTAGTGATTAGTTAGATTATCTGTTAATAGCAACGACATGACACTACAATGTGAATTCATAACCTTTGCTTTGCCTAGCCGCAGTCGAGAAAATCTGTATTCCTGTATCATTGGAAACACATCCTAAGTCAAATTGCCTACTGGGAATCTCAGCTAAAACCTTGTGCCCGTAAGGTTTTTATTTTATAGCGTACGCAGACAATTTGCACGCGTCCGGACGTGATCGGTTTGGTTGTTGACACTTCTTGACATCCAGACGTCTTGGGACTTTCCTTTCCTTGTTTTTATTTGGCATTCCACATAAGTGATTTCGCCAATGTCAAGTTTATTTGGGAGAATTTAAAAAGAAATGGCGGTTCAAGGGTGATGGGCACTTAAATACACCCATGTGGTGGTTTGCTGCTGGAACTCCGAAAACGAACGTCAAACGGAGCTGTCCCCGAGTTAATCCTCTTCTTATTATCGCTTATCGCAGAATCTGAATCACACATTTTTCTCCATCATAAAAATAACGCTGAAACTAGTCTAAAAGGGTTTTGTAAGAATAACGTAACAAATGTTTTTGGGAGAAGGCTTTGACAATTTAAGGACTTCTTTTGGAACATCGCAACATCGTCTTACTTTTGAAATGTGAATTAGAAAGCGACTTCAAAGGAATTCGTGATCTTGAAGATTAGCATAATAATAGGGTAGTTGGCTGACTACTAAATTCATTTAATTATGTTATATTTTTACATTTAATAAACTACGACGTCTACTAGCGTTATTTGAAAACAAAAATACAAGTTTTGTCAAAATCTAAAAATCAAAGTAATTTATTTCTTTACGTTAGGTTTTAGTAGGCACTGTTATAATTCATACTATTTTGCTGGAGAAAAATATAATAATCGCAATATCAATAAGTACATAAAATCTTGGTTCATTTTACCTAATGAAAATTTTAGAAAGGGACCACGATATAGATGACACATGGTGATGATACATGGTGGCATCAACGAAAGAAATTTAGATGAAACACTACTTTATTTATGAAATATATTATTTTAGTTTAATATTTATAATGTTTATTAAGATTTATTAGCACATATCAAATGAAAAATCTCGTCCATACAAAAGACATAAACGAGATGTGCATTGCTCGTTGATGTATTTCGTATGGAGTTTCCTTGCTGCATCAAAATACAATATTGTCTAAAATGGGTCAAATCTAGCTAAGATTCTTGCTTCGGCTAATAACTTTTACAAGAAAACTACATTCCGTCCGCATCTAGTATTCAAAAAAATTGCGGACAAAGAGTACAAAGTTAACGGCGAAAACAGAAGCACTGGAGATGGGTTTTTGCCCGGGCATTTTTGGGCATTTTGAATAAATGCCCAATAAACGTCCATTTACCCCATACAAATTGGGCATTTATTGGGCGTAAATGGACGTTTATTGGGCATTTACTCAAAACTGCCCGGGCAAAAACCCATCTCTAAGAAGCACCTTTTCTGTAGGTTTTTTTTCTGTAGAAGGACTCTTAAATTAAAAACAGTAGCTATATCCTGGTTTCTACTAATGAAACTTGAAAATTTTTATTCAAAGATTTTGTTGAGGTTGAAAATATGGACAAATCGGTCAGCTGATTAGTATGAGAGGCCCAATTTTTTTTGCGAAAGGACTACAGATTCAGGTTCGTAAAGGTTATTCTTTCAAATTGGCCTTAGGTTCCTTGGTAAAGTTGTTCAGTTTCACAAGTCGAAACAAATCTTTAGGTTAAATTTGCCAAACCTTTTCACTGCAGCCTTACCACAAGAGTTTTGTTTTGCTCGGTGTACGATGAGTTATGACTTAGAAATTTGTTTGTTTGCTAATTCTTCGGAAACGTCGGAAACATTGTGACTTTTTGATGAAGAATCAGTGTGTTGATTTATCGAAATATCTTTCGTGGCAATCCGGTAGTTGACTGCTAGTCATTTGAGTTACTTTTTATCAAATGTCAAAAACGACATTTTGTTCTAAAAATGTTTGAAATTTTGTACGATGACGTCATAGTAGTTTGCATACTTATTACAAAATTCTTGTAAATTAAAAATTGAAAATGTAATAAAACCGAGAGTGATTAAGTTTTTCAACAAATTCAATAAAAGAGCTATTTATTTAGTGAATAATATTTCGTAATTTATTTTTAATGCAGTCAACTCCCGGATTGTAAGAGATTACTTCTATGTTCACAGAAGCTTCTGTAGTTTGTCGTTTAGTATTATTAGGACCTTATTAGGTATATCTGATATATCCAAAAAAAACTGTGACATCTATTCAGGGATCTGATTTTTTTCTAAGATATACAAAGAAATGTATAGATATTTAATTCATAGAAATTCCTACTAAGTGTAGAATCGATTCTTTTGCAATATGAAGTCTTAATTCAGTTATAAACATGCATAAAACAAAATATTGTTTTTCTCATTTAATTTGTTAATTAAATGAGAAAAACGAACTGTTGTATGTAACTGAGACAAATGAACCTTTTCCTGTTTCGAAGTTTCGAGTTAAACTTGTCAAAATGAATATGCGTGACATTACACAAAGTGCCACACGTTATGAAAAGAGCCTAAAAATATTTGTTTTACAATTTTCTGAAATCACAAAAAATATTTTATATTTTTTACCCTTAATTGGTAAGCCCTTGGCATCATCTCACCTGATGGTGAGTGGTGATGATGCCGAAGAAGGAAGATGCTTACCAAGATTCCCCAACGCAAAGGGGAACTGGCTAAGGAATTCGAATTCATTCATTCATCATGATATCTGATCAGCTGTTTTGCCAATTTTGTATGGAAAATATAAGTTTTTGCTATCTATAGGGTGCTACTTTATTAGTGCCCGATATTTTAGTCAGTGCTTCTACTCCTGATTCTGATCAACTTTCCCCAAGGAACTCATAGTCAAATAGCAAAAAATTTTTTGGAGTCTTCATACAAATCGATCAGCCGAGCGGCTAAATTAGTATGAAGAGTCCAAATTTTTTTTTGCGATTTGACTATGAGTTCCTTGGAGAAAGTTGATCAGAATCAGGAGTAGAAGCACTGACTAAAATATCGGGCACTAATAAAGTAGCACCTTATATAAAAAGTCGTAGAACATGTTGAATAGAAACCCCGATATCACTATAATTACTACACTTATTATGTTGCTGTTTGGATATAGTATCTATTATACAGAAAAACCGTTGTGTACCGTTTTAAATGGTTCTGATTTTACGAGAAATCCAATACGATAAACGTAGCTTCTGCATTTAGAAGCATAGCAACCGGCGTACTATCAACAACCAGAAATACCTGGCATATTGTTTGACTCTTATTGTGAAAGATATAAATGCTGTTATTGATAAATTGCGAGGTCAATTTATGTTGGTTATTCCGTAGGCTTGGTTGTCTGTGTTTCTGTATTCCACTGAGGTTCATTCACTCGTGTCGATAAAACGTGTTTTATAGTAGAAGCACGGTGTAAAACACCGCAAAAATTATTATTCTACATAGCAAAACATGTAGTTTTCGCAAGCGAAATTGAAGTGATTTCTAAATATTAGAGAACTCTGAAACTGAGGGTATTAAAAACTTATTGGTAATTTAAAAAAAAACGTGATGTAGTGCAACGGCTCTTTTTAGTAAAGATGCAACCGATCTCTTTGTGTTTACCAACTTAAGTGTTTATTTTAATCTGTGATTTTAATGTAGTTAGAAAAGAAACATTTTATGGCTAGAAATGAGAGATTTCTCTCTATTTTGTGCGATTTTTGTATGGAACTTGGTGAATAGAGTATGGTCCCTTGAAAATGGCTTGGCCAGGACTCCTCCAATGGGATGGATGTCTTGGGGTTACTACAAGTGCAATGTTGATTGTGAAAAAACACCTAACAGGTGTTTGGAGTAAGTAAATCATATGAATTTATAAGACTAGTTCTTTGAGTAAATCGCATAATTATGTTATGACTAAGAAGATACCATGGACTTAGAAATAAGTTCATAGATCAAGTGTTCAGTTTATGTCAGAAACCCACTTTTTACGTACTTATATGTATTTATTGGTTCCTTTGTAAAAGTTCATCAGTTTAATCTTAGTTTTTTTTAAGTTTATATTAGTTAAGCAGCCTGGTTCAGTGTGACTAGAAGGGTCGCGTCGATCACGCAGGTTAACTGCCATAACTTGGTCTTAACCTGGATACTGGATAGGTTTTACTGTTAGTGGAATTTTCTTAACCGTTTCTGTACAGGTGTATGGCTGTATGGCAGTCATTAAGCCATGTCGATGGCCCAAAGGGCTCATATAGGCGGCTTGAAAACTTCTGACACTGGTACTGGCCATTTGCCCCACAACCTCCACCAATCCGGACTTGACACCCGTGTGTGGACCATGGACTGACCTTCCCGAGATATGTATGGGAAGAGACCCCTGCCCGTGCCCTTATAGTGGGGATGATATGGGTCGTTCACGAATTTCAGAAAGACCCTTTTTAAAATTATTTTCTTTGAAACAAATCAAAATTTTATTTTTGGTGTGAGAATTGAAATCACAAGTTCGATAAGAATTTATTGCCGATCGCAAGCAGCTATTAATTTTACTACTGCAACGAGCTGCAGTAGTATCAACAGATGTAATGTAATGTGCGACAACTACTAAGCTATTTTACAATGCATTCTTTCTTCTAAAACAAAAGAGAAACTAACAAATTGTATCAAAATGTTAGGTCTTGCATTTCATTGCATTTAGATTTAAAAAAATCTATTAATTCTTTTTGTCAATTTGGCTGCAGACAGTAGGTAATAATAAATCAAGTGGTAAAATACGGAACCCTAAAAAACAACAGCCATTCCGTAATTTCATTACATACTTACAAGTAAGTTGACAAATAAATACTGTAAAATCTCCTTACTAAAAATCTTACAAGCTAAAAATTTCGTCACTACGATTTTCGTATGTTAGCATTTTTGAAACTTCAACACATGGTGAGACTGATCCTTTTGAGAGGAATTTCTCCCTTATTTCCAAGTTTAGACCTTAGGACTTTAGGAATATACTACACTAGCAAGTCTCTTTCAGTACATAGAGCTGCAGTCTTGCCGCCAAACATCAATGTTAATAGCATTGATTTGTTCAGCATTGCAATAAGAGAGCCAGGTCCCCATTGCATTGAGGAATCTTAGTAAGCCCACTTCCATCTTCGGCTTCATCATCACTTACCTTACTACCAGGTAGTACCTGACTGACTCGGTGGCTCAGTTGTTAGCGATCCTGACTCAGTAGTCCTGGCTTCCGATCCAGAGCGCTAACCACTGACGCACCGATTAGTAAAAATGAACAATCTTCTCAATCAAAAAAGACAACTGTCAGGGTGTTGTGTTAAACAAGATGTTAAAAAAGTGCGTTTGAAATTTTAAGGGGTTACTCAGAATTAAGTATAGAATACATGAAAATATTGAAGAAATACGATCTACATTTTTTCAGTTTCCCATACTAAATTTGAATAGGGAATCAAGAATATATGGAAAACTGAAAAAAATAATTGTAGAGGGGATTTTTTAATTTTTTTTCCTGTATTATACGTGGTTGGTTCTAAGTAATCCCTGAAAATTGCAAATGCTCATTTTTAACACCCTGTATATGTATAACTAACAGCTATTACACCTATTCTTCAATCTAGTGAAGCCCTCATCATGAGGGTAGCAGACGCCATGTACGAGGATGGCTACCAGGAAGCTGGTTACGAGTACATCGTCATCGACGACTGCTGGTCAGAGAGGGAACGGGATCAAAACGGAAGCTTGGTCCCTGACAGAAAGAGGTTCCCCAGGGGACTGAAGTTCCTGGCTGATTATGTGAGTTAAGTATGTTTATTATATTTCTAGCACTTACATAGTTAAAGGGCTTGGAAGATTTGTGGCCTATGACCTGGCGAATCTTCACGAAAGTGGTCTCGCAGTTTGAAACCTACTTAAATCGATAGAGGATATACCTAAATGATCAAAAATATAATAGATCATTTTGTCGTAACATCGGCAAACAAATAAATAAACAAACAAACATCCAAAAATTCAAAATTCAAATTCAAAATTCAAAATGTTTTTTATTTAAGTAGATGTTTTGCACATACTTTTAAATCGTCTTTTTTTTCTACCTAGTACAAAGTTCCTACCACGCGGAACTTGTACACTCAACGTTTCGGGAAGTGTTTCCGAAGCGAGAAGAAACGTCGAGCCCAAAAGAAACTCGCTTCAACACATTTTTTAAAATAACACTTAATTATTAATACAATGTTTGTTATCAACAATAAAGTTATCAGGAAGAGCAATACATTTCCAAATGTCTTTGTCATTCACATAATCTATTATCTTATAATAACCTTTTGAGCACAGACATTGTTTTACATGCGTTTTGAATTTGTTTTCAGGCAGATTTGTTACATGTTCTGCTATTTTATTATAGAATCGTACACCTTGCCCCACAAACGACTTTTTAACTTTGCTCAGTCTCGAATAGGCAATATCAATGGTATTTATATTCCTTAGGTTTAAATCATGTCTGTCACTGTTTTTACGAAACAAATGCAGATTCTTGCGGACGTACATAATGTTCTCATATATGAATTTACTAGCAACCGTTAAAATATTAATTTCCTTAAACTTATCCCTCAACGACTCGCGGGATCGCATCTGATAGATTGCGCGAATTACCCTTTTTTGTAAAACGAAAATAGTTTCAATATCAGCTGCATGTCCCCAGAGTAAAATTCCGTAAGACATAATACTATGGAAATAACTAAAATACACTAGCCGTGCAGTGTCTACATCTGTTAATTGCCTAATTTTTTTGACGGCATAAGCAGCTGAACTAAGCTTTCCCGCTAAAGTTTCTATATGTGGACCCCATTGCAATGTAGCATCTAAAGTTATACCGAGGAAAACAGTACTATTGACAAATTCCAATTCATTACTATCTATGATTACACTAGCGTCAATATTTCTAACGTTTGGTAATGCGAATTTTATACATTTGGTTTTTTCATTTATAATATTATATTAATTATATTATTATTAGAGAGATGAGATTAATGATACTACATTTTGGTTAAAATACACTTTTTTTATACAGATACATTACAGAGGATTAAAGTTCGGCATGTATCTCAACATAGCCGAAGTGACATGCATGGGTTATCCAGGGTCCAAAGGTTTCTTCCACGAAGATGCAATGATGCTGGCTGAGTGGGACGTGGACTACATCAAAGTAGATGGGTGTTTCAATACAGAACAATATCTTAATGTGGGTATGTCATATTTAATGCTATTTAAAACAATGTAAGATTTTTGTAAAATTACACCTAAGGTTATAAATTAAATAAGAAACGGAGAAATCAGTTTTACAACCGCACCAACCGAGCTTAGAGGTTACTTTGTTATAAATCGGTTTAGAGATTTCTGATTTATCGAATTTTATTGTCAGGTGTGATATTTTTCATAAACTCATTATTTCTTTACAGCATATAAAGATTTGGGTCGAGAGCTGGCTAACACTAAGAGGAACATGGTCTACTCGTGTAGTTGGCCCTATTACATTGAGTTTATACACAAGAAAAAGGTAAAACAATAATTGGTTGTGCTTTGCCTCAAGAAGAGTTCGTATGAAATACAAAAAATAATAATAGCTGTGGCTTCTTCTCATGAAACTGGACAAAATTCTTAAAAATAATGAGAAACTAATAATCAAATAGCAATAAAAACTTCCTGGTTCGCAAAAAAAATATGGGAAGTCTTAAAAATTAATATAATATTTAAAGAGTACCTGATATAAAAATGTTTATTTTGGAAAGAGATAATAGTCCCCTACTAAGACTTGATACTATGGTACTGCGTGCAAATATAGTTAAACTTATGTTACTATGTTTGATAGATAGAAATGTATTTATCGAACATATTTAAGTAATTCTAGTTGTTGCAAACAGTCTTGTTTATTACTATTACTACTACGAAAACAAGGTTTCTGTGACTAAAGGTGGACTAAAGTTTGATAATAAATATGATTTAAAATAAGGAGACCTAGTTGTATTTGACAGATGTTCCTGCTTAACTTTGGAAATGCCATCGAAATTGAATTAAAAAAAATATTGGAATTACAAAAGTAAATAGTATTATGTAGTTAGTGCTTGTGCTTTATTTCTCAAAATATTTTTCTTTGAAAGCCAAACTTCACAGAGGTGATGAAATACTGCAACCTTTGGCGTAACTACCACGATGTGGACGTGCCCGGAAACTGGGATCAAGTGAAAAGGATCATACGATTCTTCCAAGGATCTTACTACCAGATCTCACAATACCATGGTCCTGGACACTGGAATGATCCTGATATGGTAGCTATACGTTTATACTATTACCTTAAAATCACAATGAAATCAGTTTCAGAACATTTTTGTTTCATCTCAAGCATTTGATTTGGTAGCTCAGTTATACGTTACTTCACATAAATACTTTATAGTGGCACATCTTTATAGTAGTGGTTTACATAGTGGTACATCTTTCTTGGTTCCAAAATATACAATTATGATACTAAAGCTCCAACTTTTAAGGCTCAAGAAAAATCTAATCAAGCTTAAAGCGTGCCCCAGGGTTTGGTTTTTGGTCCATTCTTTTTTTCAAATATTACAATTCGGTACAAATACTTTTTTATTCATGCGTAGCAAAGTTTACATAATAGTGATAAAATAGTTAATCAAAAGAAAGACAGACTCATACACCATAATTATTGTATTAGAACGGTACTTGTTTCATAAGTTTTAAAAATATCGTTACTTTTTCAGCTAATAATATCGACTGGTGCATTAACAATGAGGCAGAGCCGTATTCAGATGGCCGTGTATGCTATGATGTCAGCACCTCTGATCATGAGCTGTGATATGAGCAAAGTAACAGCGGAGGAGAAAAAATTGCTACAGAATATGGATCTTATAGCAATAGGGCAGGATCCTTTAGGAGTTATGGCGAGGCCTTATATAGTAAGTTTTTTTTATTGAAACGATGGAGTTAAAATATGGAAAATCATTATACTGAAAAACGTAGAACATAATGAAATATTGTTAGCGGTGGCTAAGTGGTTAGCGATCCTGACCTCTGATCCGAGAGTCGTGGGTTCGATCCCCACACAGGGCAAACTTTTCAGTGATGAGCAGAATGAAGAATGTTAATGGGTCCGTTAAATCACTTGAAACTTTATGACCTTGTAGCCTAAACGTCTAGAAATACACTTGTTTTTGTTTCATTTAAATCAAGCGAGTAGTTTTGAAGTTACGATAATTTTAGTTTCAGCCTTTTTCAAATACTTCGCTCGGGCGCGCCAAGCGCGCGTGACGTCATACCGCAACTCGCCGCTGCGCTCTCACCGTACTGTGTTCTTCATACATTGCTATCGGATTGTCCCTACGCACGTTTGCCCACAATAACATTTCTAACTGTAGTTTTTTTTTATGTGAATCGGTGTTACAGTAGTGTTACAAGTATAATCGATGACAGTTTTAAAAATTGATTGAAAAATCGAATGATTCCTTAAATAGACGAGTTAAGCTACTATTTCTCAAATAACTCCGATTTCTTTACCGCGGCCGCCGAGACAATGATTAAAAATGCAAAAGTACTTATAACTTATTTTTTTTCTTTCTTATCACAAATCTGTCGATCCTTATAAGATACCTATACATATATACCTACATACCTATTTTTCATTACTAGTATTGAAAAAATTAGGTAATAATGATATTTATGAACTTGATATTTCGGAAATAAGGAGTGAGGGGCAAGGTAAAAGTGATGGTGTCAAAATCACTTATGTCATCAACTGTAATATAATGATACAATAACGACACTGAAGCGGTCATGGCTCAGCGCTGCTTACGTGGTCGCGTCGATCACGCAGGTTAACTGACTACAAACACGGTCACAGCTTGGATGGACTTGACTAGCAGTCCATCCAAGCTGCCTATAACGCCTCCGACATAGCTTGGCGACTGCCATCTAGTGATAGTTACTGATATTTAAGCCCATCCAAGTTGTGACCGTGTCTGTAGTCAGTTAACTTGCGTGATCGATGCGACCACATAAGCAGCGCTGTGCCATGTCCGCTTAAGTGCCGTTATTGTGTCATTATATTACAGTTGATGACATAAGTGATTTTGACACCATCACCTTTACCATGCTCCTCACTCCTTATTTCCGAAAACTGGGCATAAAACTTAAACAAATATATATACAGAAAATAGATCTTCGCTTATAAATTACTTGAAAATCTCTAAGCAGTTATCTATAAATCTTAAAATAAGTTGATAAAATTTAAAATATTGTTGGTTTGTAGGTGTGGACAAAGCCCTCTGCGCGAGAGTCAGACTCGCACTTGTCCGGTTTTTATTTTTTATATGTATCGGTTAACTCATATTTATTTTATTTTAGATTGGCTAGAAATAGCTACGGCGACGACGTTACTGTTTATGCAAAAGTTATCAGATAAGGAGAAGGTGATAGACACAACTTTTGGCTTTGGGTCTGGGTGGATCATACTTTTCATGTATTTCTTTTGACTTTAAGTTCAAAAATATAACAATAAAAAATAACTTTTCGGGTATATTGGTAGTTGTATTTAAGCACTTTGACACGAGCACGATTTTCTAGTTTTTGGATTCGTCATTTTTAAAATTTTCAACGCAAACTTCATACATAGAGGTAGGGAGCGGTGCGCGCACTGAGCGACCGTTGCAGAGTGACGTCACAGCAGCGTGCGGCGACCCCGCGTCACTTGCCTACCTATTATAAATAATTCAGTATCTCGGAAACTATCAAACGTATCAAAAAATTTTTTTCACCATATTTTTTATTTTTAATAGAGTATATTTTAAGATAAAAAACAAAAATTGGTGGTATTCTTCATTGTTTGCTCTGAGTCTGGGTGTATTATATTTATATATGTATGTATTTAAAAGTATATGTGTATGCATATCAGTCTCTGGTTCCCAAGATACAGGTAATCCTAGTTCGGGGCCAGATGACCGTGTGTGATTTGTCCCAGATATTATTATTATTATATTATTATTGTAATTATGTGTAATTTTAGGGTTCCGTAGCCAAATGGCAAAAACGGAACCCTTATGGATTCGTCATGTCTGTCTGTCTGTCTGTCCGTCCGTATGACACAGCCACTTTTTTCCGAAACTATAAGAACTATACTGTTGAAACTTGGTAAGTAGATGTATTATGTGAACCGCATTAAGATTTTCACACAAAAATAGGAAAAAATACAAAAAAAATTGGGGGTTCCCCATACTTAGAACTGAAACTTCTTTTCATCAAACCCCTACGTGTGGGGTCTATGGATAGGTCTTCAAAAATGATATTGAGGTTTCTAATATTTTTTTTTTCTAAACTGAATAGTTTGCGCGAGAGACACTTCCAAAGTGGTAAAATGTGTGTCCGCCCCTGTAACTTCTAAAATAAGAGAATTATAAAACTAAAAAAATATATATGAAGTACATTACCATGCAAACTTCCACCGAAAATTGGTTTGAACGAGACCTAGTAAGTAGTTTTTTTTAATACGTCATAAACCGTAATTATCATTCGATCAACTCAAATATAAAAATAAAACATTTAATTTCATAAACACAACAAACTACAAGAACTTTTATATTATGCTACTGGCTGCTACGGAACCCTTCATGGGCGAGTCCGACTCGCACTTGGCCGCTTTTTTATTTATTTATCCATAAATGGTAAGCCTTTGGTGTCATCTCAGCACCTGGTGGTAAGTGATGAAGATGCTGAAAATGGAAGCGGGCTTACCAAGATTCCCCAACGCAATGGGGAACTGGCTATCTTATCTTCATGCCGGAGCACATCAATGCTATAAACATTGATGTTTGATGGTGGTAGCTAGCCAGGCGGGCTCAGAAAATGCCCTACCACCAACCAAACCGAGTCCTACAAAGTTGGCCCCGCTGGGAATGGAACCCGCGACCTCCTGATGTGAAGCAAGCAAACTAGCAACTAGACCATTTCAGTACCTTTGTACAGTTTTATCTCTTTTCACAGATAGGTCGAGAATTAACTCTTTGGGTGAAGTGGCATATGCCGATGAAAGGCGATTTGTTGCCATCCTTCTCTTTTGCACTTGTCAATCTTAGGAGAGTACGTCAATCCGCATCAGTCGTACCATGGGATTACGGCCTAAATTTTAAATTTGGTTATACGATATTGGTAAGAACTATGAAATTTGCTTTTACCTCTTCTTTTACTCAATGTTCGTGTAACATGATATTAATTGATGAAGCAGTTATTAAGTTTTTAACTAGTTTTTTAAACATTATATAAACTTAATACCAAGTGTGTTCATGATGATGATTCTGTCATTTCAGAACTAGTAATGCATTCTATATAATCTATATTACGTTTCTTAGGATTTTTCCTCTATCCCTTAACATGAGAGGGCGAAGAATGTATGGAAGCAGTAAAGTGTTATTTTATTCAATTTCCCCAATTTACACCATAATTTGTTTAATTTCATGAGAAAATTTCCACCTTCATAAATAGTTTTATCTTTTTTGTTTTATAATATGCAGTATCCTGTTTGTTAATTGTTTTTTGTCTTGTCTTCAGGACATATTTACTGGCGAGTTCTTTAGAAATATAACATCCAATGAAACATTAAAAATCGACGTCCCAGCCGAGGGTGAGTACAGTTTTTCTTTCTGATTTATACATAGCTTAAGAACGCCTTGATCATCAATAAACGTAAAAGTCTCGTAGTTTTATTTATCTTTTGAAATATTAAATATGTATATATATATATATATATTTAATTACCTATCTTTGATTTATAAAAATAGACTGAGATATTATAATGTAGATATAGATGTTTATTTTGATCCAGCTACATCATATTATATGAAACGGTCTAGGCGGATATGTTTTTCGTACCTAGTTCGGCAGCAGTTGCTCCAGATAATATGTGAATTAACTGGTCAATACCATGTAACTTAAAAAAAAACCGTTTTGTAACAAAACAGGTAAAAAAAAGATTTTTTTTTTACCTGTTTCGTTCTTCGCCATTCGTTTTTCTCGTTTGGCAATAAATGACTTGCACTCTTTTTAGTATCAAATACACAAAATTTTACTGACTCTAAATTACGCGTATGGACTGCTAATGGATACCTACGTTGAAATGCTCTTTGAGCGCGCGCTTTGCTATCGCGCGTTGATGACTATAACGCTCTATAGTAGAATCAAATTCTAACGCAAAAAGCGTTCATAATCCTATTTGCCTCCTAATTTTTATCTTCATATTTCTATACACACATCTTCAAGTGGCTAAGTGGTTAGCGATCCTGACCTCTGATCCGAGAGTCGTGGGTTCGATCCCCACACAGGACAAACTTTTCTGTGATGAGCAGAATTGTTTGCTCTGAGTCTGTGTGCATTATATCTATATATGTATGTATTTAAAAGTATATGTGTATGTATATCAGTCTCTGGTTCCCAAGATACAGGGAATCCTAGTTTGGGGCCAGATGACCGTGTGTGAATTTTCCCAGATATTATTATTATCTATATATTATTATTTCTAATGTTGTGTTTTTTCTTTACAGATGTGGTGCTATACACGCTTTACCCATTGTAGCATTATTTAAGGTTTAGCAAAATCAGCTGAAATTATTTTACCGCGACTACTATTCATGAAACTGAACAACTTTTCCCGAGAAAGCCATGTCTGAAAAATTAACTTCTTAAACTTACTACAAAAATTTTGGAAATAAGTTTTTTTTCAAATGAAAAAGGAGGAGGTTCTCAATTCGACTGTATATTTTTTGTACGTATTTTACGCGATTACTCCGCTAATTATGAATCGAGTTTGATGATTCTTTTTTTGTTTGGAGGTGTTCCCATAAAAACATTTTCATAATTGCTTCAGCGCTTTAAAAAAAAAACAACAAAAACAAAAAAGGCATAATTGTTGTTACGATTGAAGTCGGTTGTTTTTAACGTGTTCAGTGTATAGTCCATAAATTAATTATAAATTGATAATTGGGTTCAGAGACCGCGGAAGTAGTCCAGCACGGGGGGGGGGGGGGGGGGGCAAACTTTTTTGAAACAAAGTGGCGCGAACATATTACTCCATCACTCAACCTTTTTTGAAACAATGCTACACGCAAAGCGGTGGCGGAGCTTGCCGAGTCGACACGCCGACTTGACGGGAGCGAGAGAACTTCAGTTGAAGAAGAAAGTCTATCTTTCTTTCCTTCCTCCTTTACTCACACATGCCAGCATCAAGTCTCGAAGAAGAAGCGCTTTTTTGGAGGGGGCGCGCCCCCCCCTGGTTCACTTTAGGGGGGCATTTGGCCCCCTCTGCCCCCCACTTCCGCGGTATGTATGGGTTCCTCGGAAAAGAGTTCCTACTTCCATGAGTTTCTACTCACCCAGTTTAAAAAAGTTTTAGCTGATTTTGTTAAACCTTATACTTGTCTTATCATAATGTGATATTAGATTTAATAACTTAAGTGAATTTAAACTAGCCGTTTGTAATTTCAGTGTAACATTAAAAAAATAAGCAAATAAACTTTTGTTGCGTTTCAAACAAATGTTTGTATTTTTATCATTATTTACCTTGTGTAAGTTGGTGAAGCAGTGTACATATGTATACATAGAGAGACGCGATGAAAATCATGTCTCGTAAAAATTTATGGTTTATTGCTAGGTATAATGCATAGAAATAGTGGAAATATTACACCTAATCATGATTTTAATAGCTTACCTGTTATACATTTCTAGTTTAAGGAGAAAAATGTTAGATGAATGTGTAAATAGTAAATAGCTTTATTTTCTCTCTCTTTTAATTAGTTATTAAAACGCATAGATTTGTGAAATACGTGCATTTTCATATGTCAAACACGTGTCAAATAGTTGCCTGTTGTGTCAAAAAACAGACATTAAAAGTAATAGAAAAGAAATGAAAATTGGTGGAAATGAAAAAATCGATGTTTATCGTATTATTTCTTTTGGATTTAGTGTGTGAAGTGTGGCTTCTTGAAAATGGGTTGGCTAGGACTCCGCCTATGGGGTGGATGTCGTGGGGATATTACAGATGCAATGTGGATTGCGCAGCTAAACCAAGGCTGTGTTTGGAGTAAGTAATAAACACACACATACACAAAATATAAAAGCAAAAGACAGAATGATGTAGGAGGAATTATAACAATAACACAGGCACTAAAAACATTACAAATAGGTATCTTTATCCGTAATACTGAAACGGTCCGAAGCTCCTCCGGGGTGGACCTATAGCGTTGAATTTCAGTCAGCACCGCAAGGACAAGTCTACCCGGACAACTATTTCAAGTATGCAAAATGTTGATAAAAATGTGTATGGAAAAAGACAAAGTATAATAATAAACAATAATACATTAATAAACAACAAATTCACTGGATTACTGTCAAGGGTGATTTGTCAGAAGGGAACTTTTTAAACGTTAAATTTCAAGAGATATTCTTAAAGTTACAAAAAAAACTTTAAAGAGCGGACCTCTTTAAATCATCGTTTACAACGACATCAAAAATATCCAGACAGTTCGATACCCATCCAGGCCATTCTTTGTGATGAACAGATTTGTTTGCTTTCTGTCTGGTGTTTATCTATCTTTCTATTCTCCGACAAGCGGCAAATAGTAGATGGCACTCACGAAACTGATTAATTTCTCAAAGAACCTTACAATCTAAGCAAAACAAATTGTTTTCAATAAACGAAAAATTGATTTGCAAACTTCGCGTGGAAAGACATACTTGTTTTTCTCGGAATGAATGGATACAATGAATGAATTTGTACTAAGTGACAGTGTTTTATTTATCCCGCGTCTTCACATATCACGTTTGGGCGATAAACAGGAAATTTGCTGACAGCCGGGCAATACTTCATTCATCTGGCTAATCTCACATCAAAATAAAACCATATAATCTTTTCTTTTCTTGGCCTAACTTTCCCGAGTTATGGGAAGAGACCCGTGCCCCTGCAGTAGGGATGATATGGGTTGTTAACGAATTTTTTCCCTGTCCAGTGAGGGCTTAATAATGCGTGTAGCAGACGCATTTTATAAGGAAGGCTACCAAGACGCAGGTTACGAGTACATAATCATCGACGACTGCTGGTCAGAGAAGAGGAGGGAGAATGGAAAACTGGTGCCGGATCGGAAGAGGTTTCCGCGTGGGATGAAATTTCTGGCGGATTACGTGAGATATTTACTATAGAAATCTTAAGTCATGGTAGCATCGCTAAGCCGTTTTTTATACGGTTTTGCGGATATACGGGAGTAAAAGCAAATTGGGTACAGTCGCGAACAAACTTGACACGGGATTCTCGAATTGTTTGGCTGAGATACTGGATCCCTGGACATCAGAATTGGGGGTAGAACTAGAAGGGTAAGGAGGAAAAGATAGGGTTTTATTTTTATGTTAGTCATTTTAATAAGTCTAGGGAGACTAGGGAAATTCAACAATTTATGCAATTGACTATTTCATTCTTTCTCTATTTAAATTATTTTTAACCGAACGAGTCCAATGCGTCCAGAGAGTTCGGAAGGAAGGTAAGACTATCCATCCCTGCCTGGCTGAGCCGGCATTAAATATAGCTTTTGTTCTGCCACGCGACTTAGCATACCCACTAGAACAGAAACATAGAACTGGAACAATTGAATCTCTCAGAAAACTTGCTAAACAACCAATTTTCCAGATACACTCGAAAGGACTTAAATTCGGCATGTACCTGAACCTGGCTGAGGTGACGTGCATGGGTATCTATCCAGGCTCGAAGGGTCATTTGAGGGACGATGCAAAGTCTTTAGCTGAATGGGACGTGGACTATGTGAAGGTGGACGGCTGTTTCAATGAAGTGGAATATCTTAATGAGGGTATCTATAATTACTTCCAGGATGAGATACTATTTCTCGAAAAATGAAAACATCAGTTACTATTACTTTACGTTTTTCTGAATAAAAGTTTCATAAGAATATATTCATATAATATAATATATTGAATATATTATAGGGCTAGCAACTAGACTATTGCCTTTACAAATATTGCCTTAACTTTTCGATGCCGTCTCATCTTTGATAATTTTATTTTCAGCGTACGTAGAATTGGGTCGGGAGTTGCAGAAGACAAAAAGGAATATAGTGTATTCGTGCAGTTGGCCGTATTATATACAGTTCATACACAATGAAGAGGTGAAATGTTTAGTATCTACTAGAGCGGGACATGCCACTTCTAAATTCTTAGACGTGGATCTCTTATGTTTACAACCGTTAAATCCTTTGGAAATCTTGATTTTCCATCTTTGAAACAGTTTCAGCCCCTTAAAGACTAATTTTCTTAATAATATAAAGTGTAGTAGTATTTTCAAGATGTGCTTCTGTAGTTGTTCTCTCAAATACTTAGATAAAATTGCAAAAAATTCAACACACAATTTGGTTATCTGCTGATTAATTGGGCAGTTGACTATACAATTTTGTACTAAGGTGCTATAGAAACGACTACCTGGAATATTTTTTATTTTATTTTTTATTTACACTTTTTTGTACATAAATAACTTTAAATAATTATAACTAGAGTACATAATTATGGGACTGTACAGGTAGGCGGTCTTATTGCTATAAGCAATCTCTTCCAGACAACCTTGAATATTTGTTTATGTGTATTATGTGTTTAAGAAAAAATTAATGTAAATGCTGCATTTAGTCACATTTCTAACACTCAGTACGATAATAACTGTTCAGGGCTTATGTGGGTTCAGGAAGCTTTCAGGTTTACATTAGAATAGATTTATTAGATTCTCAGACAGTTACATAGCGACCGTTGTGTCGTTCAAATGCAAGTGTTCATAGACAATACCATAGATCATAGACTAGTATTGGCAGTATGTAACAATAACGGTGCCGTTAGTGTTGCAAAAATACATCCTATGTGTGAATTTAGTATAATAAATACTTAGTGGAAAACATAGAAAATAAAACTAGCCCTAGATTCCTGCCCATAATTGGGGTGTACTTTTCTTACCCTGGGTGCCAGAGCACCCTGTCTCTAAATTTGTGATATCTTTAGAAATAAAAGTCTAATGGCAGCTTAAACATTTAATTTATAATTTTAGGTTTATTTATAATATGAAAAACACATAAAACAGCTTGGTATCTAATTTAAAGATTTAGCACAAATTTTAATTTGATGCTCCCCACAGATAGGCATTTTTCACTAGTACTAGCACTAGTACCCAGGGTAGGGTTTAAGGGCTAGATCTGGTTTGTTTATATTTTTTAAAGATTATTTGTACGTACTTTTACATAAGATCCTACTTTTGTAGGTAAACTTCCAAGCAGTGAAGGAAACCTGCAACTTGTGGCGTAACTTTGAAGATATCAACCTGCCCGGGAACTGGGATCACGTGAAGTACACCATCAGGTTCCTCCAGGACTCTCAGGTCCTGATCTCAGAGTACCACGGGCCGGGACACTGGAACGACCCTGATATGGTTGGTATACACCGGATCTTACCCGCAGCACAATACACATAGATACAGAAGGTCCGCTCAATACGCTCACAAAAATCCTAAGCATATACATGCTTATAGACGTATATGGTCGTTGTAGGCAAGATCACGTACTGTGCGATCGTGATCTTGCCTCGAACGACCGTATATTTCTATAAGCATGTATATGCTTACGATTTTAGTGGTTTGTATTGAGCGGACCTTCTGTGTCTATTTTGTGCCCGCAGGGAATGTCTATGTATGTATACAGCTGTGTCCTCGCATTGATTATACAGGTTGTTAAAAAAAGTGCGTTTGAAATTTTTAGGGGTTTCTCAGAATCAAGTATAGAATACAGGAAAAATATTGGAAGAATCCGATTTACAACTTTTTTAAGTACATTTTTCCATACAAATTCTTGATTCACTATTCAGATTTAGTATGAGAATCTGAAAAAAATGAAAGACGGATTTTTTCAATATTTTTCTGCATTCTAATGATTCAGAATAAACCCTTAAAATCACAAACGCACTTTTTAACATCCTGTATATATTTGGTTATTTATTTTTATTCATCAGAATAAATGGGCGCCCTCAGCGTTTTATCTTTTGCTGCTGACTTGATTACATGACCGCGAAAAGCACAAGATCAAAAATGTTACAAAGGAAATTCCGAAGCAGTGTGTTATCCGCCTTAAATGTGTGGAATCCGTGAAAATGAACCTTATATTAGGTTGTCCGAAGAAAACTGTCCGTTTTAAAATAATTTATAAAAGTTTATTTATAAGAGACTTTTGAGTATTGGATATAACATAATAACATAAGATACATTCCGTTTTCGTTTCCCATTACTAATATCATCATCACTTAAGGTCCGTACCTTTTTGACTGTGCTACTGGACTTGGCGTCTTTCTCTTCTCAACCATTGTTTAGCCTGATATTTTTTCGGCGGACGGTGGAGAGAGACCCATGTCTCATCTACGGCAATCTGCTTGTAGTACTGCAAACTAAATATGGAGTACTCTACATGTGTTTCCATGTGGACTAGAGCAAGTTCATTTGGAACCCATTTTTTATTTATTTTTCACATTTTCAGATTTTCAGTAACTATTTCGTGACAAGTTATTTTAGGGATTCCTAGATTAGCCGACAAGGACCTCATGCTCCAACATATTGTTTGATAGAGTAGTTTCCTCACTGTTTTTGCGTTTGAAGGTCAGTACTAAAGGGTCCCACCACAATGGTCTCGAAATTTATATTTTTTTCTTTGAATTTTTGATACCGCGTTTGAACCGTACAATTATCGATCGCTTTTCTTCCTATTACTTTGTGCACTTGTCGATGAGTTCAGCTGCAGAATGTCCCTGAGCAAACAAAAACTTGATGACGACCCGTTGGTCATACAAGTCAATTTAAAAAAAAAAAACTAAATCTTTCTCATTGACCCATTACGGGACGATGTCTGCAGCGCGTAATAATAAATGAACTACTCCACATAATGCACTAGTGTCATGCGCACAAAATGTAACAAACATGGGAAACTCGTTTTAAAGAGCGGACAGTTTTCCTCGGACCACCTAATACAAAAACAAAAAACCTGAATTAATTTCACTTATTATAACATGGTACATGGACAATACTCGTTCCTTTCTCCTTCCAGCTAATGGTGGCCACTGGAAATCTAACTTTGAGCCAAAGTCGGGTGCAGATGGCGGTGTACGCGATGATGTCAATGCCCCTGATTATAAGCTGTGATATGAAAAACATTTCCAAAGAAGAGAAGGATCTACTTCTGAATCGGGATCTTCTTGTTATTGACCAAGATCCTTTGGGAGTGATGGCATTGCCTACCTCGGTGAGTATCATATATATATATATATATATATATATATATATATATATATATATATATATATATATATATATATATATATATATATATATGATTGAATTGAAGTTTCTGAATTCGATTTTTTAAAATAATGCGTGCAATCTAGATTTTGTGAACTGTGGCCGACAAAAATTCCCAACGTTAACCAATTTTAATGAGTATGATACTCTCAAATGACTTACCTATTCCATTTAAAACGATATAATGCGTCATTAAAATTTAATTATTCGATGTATGTCGATTCGTCTTTCGTAGATTACGACGCATCTGCCTTCTTTACGTCGTGCATGACGTCATGAGCTCACGAAGTACAGCTAGCAAATTAAATTAGGGAGTGAAGTTTTAACCTAGCTGAAAGGTTTTGGATTGCATATGTAACTATGGTAAATTCTAAGATTTACCAAATCTTAATGGTAAAAGTCCAACCTAACCTAACCTAAAATGTTGGTAAATCCTAAGATTTACTAGTAAAACCTAAGAGTTACCAATATACGGGCTTTTACAGTAACACATAGACTATTTTAAATAAAATAAAAAAATGCACCGCTTTTTTTAAAGTCCATTAATACGTATTCTATCTTGTGATATCGATCCTGTTCAGTCCACTGAACTGTACAACTGAACTAGGTATTTTGTGGAAACAAAATAAATAAATAAATATCCCGGACAAATCACTTAACAAGTCGATCATCTGGCCCAAACTAGGATTAGCTTTTTAATATTTAACGACCGCAATTTTTTGAATCTGCACATTAGCATGAAAGTACGATTTCTGAAAATTTCAAAAAACTAAAATGTTATTTATTATTTTTGTAACTATACTATTTGTTATATATAATAATAATAATATCTGGGACAAATCACACACGGTCATCTGGCCCCAAACTAGAATTCCCTGTATCTTGGGAACCAGAGACTGATATACATACACATATACTTTTAAATATAGTCGTTTTATTAAAACAGGATTCTGTATTTCAAGTTCTCATTTGGAAGGTATGGAGTCGGAATGTGCGAATCTTAAAAAAATAAGTAGAAGGTAGTCTAGTAAGGTATTTTCTTTTATTCATTCTCTCTGCATACTCAACTATTTTGCGAACTTTACGTACCTACCGTAACGAAGATCATCTTAGTAACAACCCACTGAAAGGTTACGCCACAGATTAGGTAGTGACGCATCGTACTGGGAATCGACGTTGAGGCGGCTCGACATAGAGGAAACAATTCTCATCTTGTCACTTTGCGCATTTTATGACTGCAAAAGGTTATCTTTAATATTTTTACAGATAGACGGACCAGTGTCCGTCATAAAATGCGCAAAGTGACAAAATTTTGAGAATTGTTCCCTCCAGTGAGGGAACAACTCTCAAAATTTTGTCACTTTGCGCATTTTATGACTGCAAAAGGTTATCTTTAATATTTTTACAGATAGACGGACACTGGAGGGAACAATTCTCAAAATTTTGTCACTTTTCGCATGTTATGACTGCAAAAGGTTATCTTTAATATTTTTACAGATAGACATATACCTAACTCTGTGGGTGAAAAAACATCTGCCCATTCAGGCTGATAAATATTATTCCTTCTCTTTTGCTCTCGTGAATTTCGATATCATCCCAAGATCTACAATAATTATGCCGAGGGACTATGGGCTGCACAACGATCTAGGTTACTCGGTTTTGGTATGTTTTTGACCAATTATTTTATACTTTATTTAGTTTGATTATAGTGGTTCCGTCAATCATGCAACTTCACTGACTACAGACAAGGTCATAACATGGCTGGTGGCATTTATCTCAACCATTTCCGTGCTTGACAAGGAAAGATAAGCCGTTTGTGCCCGTTGCTATTATAAAATAGCAAGGTTGAACTTCTGACACTGGGATTGGCCACTAGCCCCTCAATCTCCACCAATCCGGACTTTTTCGCTGTGTGTGGAGTAAAACCCCTAAGGCATGGAAAGGAATCCATGCCCCAGAAGTGGGGACAAGGACAATATGGGTTGTTTACGTACTCCTTTTAGACCATCAGTGCTCCTTTCTTAAGTTATCCTCTGACTGCTCTGACAACCTATCCATAATTACAGGCTGTCCTATCCCTATCCCATTTTATATGAAACTGTGCAAAATATACCAAAGTTATATAGGTTGCTACTTTATTTGTGCCCGATATTTTGGTCAGTGCTTCTGTACGGTTTACGTACAATTTTGCACATTCGGCGCTTTCGTACATCACTATCATCAATATCATTTAGCATTACGTGAACTCAGTAGCAATTAATCAGTTTAAAGTTACATTTTCTATCATTTATCATTTTATCATAGCATTGTTAAAATTGTATGTACATCATCCTACAGCTTCTACTCCTGATTCTGACCAACTTTCCTTAAGGAATCCATAGTCAAATCGCAAAAAAATGTTGGACTTTTCATACAAATTTGGCCGTTCGGCTGTCCGATTTGTATGAAGAGTCCATTTCTTTTGCGATTTGACTATGGGTTCCTTGGGGAAAGTTGATCAGAATCAGGAGTAGAAGCACTGACTAAAATATCGGGCACTTATAAAGTAGCTCCTTATAATATGTATATTCGTGGAGATCACATGCAGTAGATGTAATATTGCGTGTATTTTACTTGTGAAGTTATGATGGATGCGTCCGTAGTTAATTGTAACTTATGAATGACGGCGAGAGATCAGAAATTAATGTACCTTAGTTCGTTCCTGGTCAGTGTATACAGGGTGTAAAAAGACTTCTCTGGAAAACCTAAACTTCTCATCTCGTTCTCATGAAAGTAGCCCATACTTAATTCTCAATAAGGTTCTTGACTTCTCATAAATAGTTACTTGTTCGTTCGTGGACTTATTTGTATGGAATTAAATATCAAAAAAATTGAGAGTTCGGTATTTTTTTGTTACCTACGGGAAGTTGTAAAGTATGTTAAGTAGAAGCACCGTTACAGCCGGAATACCTACATATTGTAATAAATGATGTGTACGAGTATGGCCCCTAAACTGGGGCTTCTAATTATCGCACTGAACAACCTTTGTTCTACAACTTTGCTGAAATCGCGATAAAAAATGACCTATCATTGATAGGTACATTGATAAACCTTTTTTAGAGAGTCCAAAAGTGCTTTATTTTTTTCAGTTTTCAGCGTAGTTATAAGAAAAAGTATTTAAGCATGAGTAGAAGCTTTGTAAGTGGCCCCTACTACACCTAGGTATATTTTGTTACACCCAGTATGGAGTTACTTAGGTGCGGATTCAAAAAGGCATCTATCTACTATTATTAATTTTTTTAGGACGTGTTTACCAGCCAGTACATTATGAGGAATATGACACCAGACACAGAGTTTTTTTTCAACGTACCAGCAGAAGGTTTGTATTTTTTTGTATATAACAGTTTGTCAAAAAGTCTTAAAAATAATTTGAAATAAATTAGTTTATTGTTGGTTCCCCAATAGAAACGTTTAATTAACTTATAATTAAAATACGAGGTTCATAATGTTGGTGTTACAAGAAATATTTGTACATAACGTCGCCTGAGAGTGAAAACCTCGTATATGCGGAAAGGGTAGTTTTTCAGGAGGTAGAAACAACCTCGTCTTAAAAATTGTGTTACTATTATACTACAATTTGTCCCCTTAAAAGTGTATTCATTAGCAATTCTGATGAGGTTTCAGATGCTTCTACAATTGATTTGGAATTATTGTCTTAAATTCGTTAAAAGCTACAAATATTGTTGTTATAAGGGATAAATTTGCAATTTTGCGTTCCCGACGTTTTCACTCTCAGGCCCGTCAAAAATCCGTTTAAACACTTTTGTGACAGACTGTACCAAAGATGACGCCCAGCATAATGTAGTCTTTATGTAAACGTAATAAGAATTAGACTTGGTCAATTTCGCGAAGACTAAATGGAACCGTGGAACTAAAACTCGAAATTAAAAAATAATCATCAAATACCTTCGGAATAAGTTCCTTTCAGTTTAAAGCTACCTTCGAACTTGACGCCAAATACAAAGTTACTGCCACTCAAAACTTGTAGGTAGGCCGAAAGTTTCAGGTATTGTTACTGAAGTGAACATTCAAAATCGAGATTAGAGTCGGAAAAGAAATAACTGATTTACTTGTTTTTGGAGTAGTTGGTACGAGAACAAATCTTAAAATTCCTTTTTTTACACGAAGAGCTATCAAATAATGGTGTTTTTTTTATTAATCCAGATTTTGCAGTATAGTTCATAGTTTATTCATCCTTAACAATATAAATTGTCTTCTACTTAACTTTATCCCGGCTGAAGCCAGGGTCCGCTTTCCGAATCAATCTACTCCACGTTGTCCGATCTTCAGCATCCTCCTCAGTGAGCTCATTTTCTCTCATGTCCGCTCTCACAACGTCAAGCCAGCGCTTCCTGGGCCTTCCACGGGATCTGGGGCCATCAACGATAAGTTCAAGGCATCTTTTACCGACGTACTCTGGCAATTATAAATTGTGTTGGACATTAATTCATATTTAAAAATAAATTTAGCTATTTCGTTTTTTTATTTTATATTTTGGTGCAAAACAGTATTAGGGTTTAGGGTTCTAGGGTTTCGTATGATTCGAACTTTTTTTTATCCCCATTTTGTCTGCAATTGGTAAGGCCTTGGCGTCATCTCACCTGATCGTAAGTGATAATTATGCCATCACAGATGTTTTTTTATTGATAAATACTTATCATCATATTTTTTTAAATGCACTCATTTAATCACAATAGTAACATGAAAGTATCAGAATACCGAATCGTGGCACTACTTTACATTTAAATATTATTATATCATATACATAATATCAACTGCCTAAAAATTGTTTACATTTTATGTCATATTTACAATACAATAATCGACATCCCTTCGTAGCTGGAAGACGTCCACTGCTGAACGGTTATGTTCAGGTTCCCCCTTAGACTATTTAGCACTGTTTTGAGTCACCTACATCCAGCTTCTTATAAACCTGACTCATTCTTCGGTCTACCTGATGGAGACGGCCTTTACTACGTCTTCCGGCCCGAGGCCATCCTCGAGATCCTTTCTTCCCCATGAAATCCATCACTTATCATCCATATCCAATTTTTTTACAGCTATCTTTTAATTTTCATAAATAAAGTTCGAACTTGGCCCCGTGTGTGGAGTATGGCTAACGTGACCATACGTCCCGCTTTGAGCGGGACAGTCCCACTCTCAGACTGTCTGTCCCGCTGTCGCCAATAAGAGCAAAAATGACCCGATTTAGCAAACAGATCAAAGCTATAATGATTACCAAGACTAACATCAACAAATCATGTAATCAGCTCCATTCTTACTTGAAAACTAGACCCGATATTTTGAAACAGATTTGCTCCACCGACAAATATAAAACAAGTGCTTAAAGACGTTACAATAATTAAATTCATTCAACCTTTTTATTCTTATTATTAGTAAATAAAAAGTAGTTAAAACAGCAACAAGTTTTTTTTTTAAATTCCGCAGGCGTCCCGCTCTGACGAAAAATATAAATGGACACGTTAACTATGGCCTAATTTTCTCGAGGTGTGGGAGGAGACCCGTGCCCCTGTAGTGGGGACAAAATATATGGGTTGTTAACAACGGTTCACTTGTGTATAACAGTTATTGTTTCTTTGCAGATGTGGTGTTGTACACGCTTTTCCCGTTGTAATTAGTCTGGTAGGTAATTGCTGCGTTTCAGTGAAAAGATTTTTGGAAATTGTTTCACTTAGTTAGTTAAGTAAGTAAGCAAACATATTGTAAAGTTCATAGTTAAAACATAAGAAGTAAATGTTTAAATGGTTCCAAATTAACATGGCCCAGGATTATCTTAAGAGGTTCTTTTACATCTAGGTATTTTATCTTACTGCTTTCTTCTTACAAATATAGAAGGATTTCCAAATATTACTTTGTTTTTTATTTTTTATTAGACCATACACCCGATACACCAAGGATTTTTGAATGAACCGTATCATATGAAACTTAACTATCGATAGCAGTAGTTAAAATACATAAATAGATAGATGGATAGATAGAAAGCTTTATTTGTACAACTGCAGACACACACACACACACAAAAACAATAACAAAATAAAAATAAAAACTGAACAACAAATACTTTTCAAATAAATGAAAAGTGTGATCTAGGAAAACCTATACTTTTTAGGGTTCCGTAGCGAAATGGCAAAAAACGGAACCCTTATGGATTCGTCATGTCTGTCTGTCTGTCTGTCTGTCCGTCCGTATGTCACAGCCACTTTTTTCCGAAACTATAAGAACTATACTGTTGAAACTTGGTAAGTAGATGTATTCTGTGAACCGCATTAAGATTTTCACACAAAAATAGAAAAAAAAATTTTGGGGGTTCCCCATACTTAGAACTGAAACTCAAAAAATTTTTTTTCATCAAACCCATACGTATAGGATAGGTCTTCAAAAATGATATTGAGGTTTCTAATATATTTTTTTTCTAAACTGAATAGTTTGCGCGACACACACTTCCAAAGTGGTAAAATGTGTAACCCCCTTTTGTTGATTCTGTCTGTTCCTCTTTCAGTTATATTCAATGACTGCCTAACCGAAGGTGTATTTCCTGACACACTCAAATTGGCAAAAATTATTCCCATTCATAAAAAGGGTACTATGACCGATGTAAATAATTTTAGACCTATATTAAATAATTTTAGACCTATATCTCTGCTATCAGTACTAGCCAAAATTTTTGAAAAATGTATAGCTACTAGACTGGAAAAATACTTTGAAGGCAATGAATACCTTACAACCAGACAATTTGGCTTCCGCAAAAATAAAAGTACTTCTGCCGCTGTAACAAGTCTAGGCTCTGAAGTAATGGAATCCTTTAAATCGAGGTATGAAATGTGGAGGAATTTTTTGTGATCTAACAAAGGCTTTTGACTGCGTCAACCATAGGATACTTCTTGACAAACTGGAATATTATGGTGTACGAGGCACGGCCTTAAAGCTGTTAACGTCATATCTCGACTGTCGTGAGCAGTATGCAGAGATAGGTGGGTCAGATGAGGCCAGCTCTACCCTTTCAGATAAAGACACTATTAGATGTGGCATCCCTCAAGGGTCCGTACTAGGGCCACTCCTCTTTGTGGTTTTCATTAACGACCTACCAAGCTCTCTGTCCTGTGGCTCACCATACTTGTACGCCGATGACACGAGCATACTCGTAATTCTTCAGGCTGCTTCTTATACCTTAATTAATGCAATAATGAACCAATGTTGGGAGGAACTTACAGAATGGTTTGACGCTAATGGATTAAAAATGAATTATAGCAAGAGTTTTTACATGATATTTAGGCGTCATGTGAACAGTCCTGATTTTCACTGTAACCTACCTATTGATAAATCAGATTGTATACGTTTCTTAGGGGTAGATTTTGATCCATATCTGAGATGGCATAACCAGATAGAAAAGATTAATGACAGACTGGCGAGTGCTTGTTATGCTCTTAAGACTCTTTCCAAATTTACTGATAAAGCTATTTTGAAAACTGTATACTACTCTTATTTTGAAAGCATTATAAGATATTGTGTAGAGGTGTGGGGCAATGGTTGCTTAATAAACTCTATTTTACTTAAACAAAAAAGGGCTTTGAGGCTTATTGAAAAGTGTAGCTTCATTCCTGACACACACAGTACATTGTTTGTAAAGAATGAAATATTTACTGTTATCTCACTGTATTTATATTGTATTTGCATTTATGTATTTAATAACAAAAGCAATTACTCAACGTGAAGTGACATACCTAGAAATTTAAGATATAAGAATATGCTCCAAATACCCTCTAGTCATTTTGCTAACTACCAAAATAACATAAACTTTATAGCCATTACAATATTTAATAACCTAACTGATGATCTGAAAGATACTGATAGCCTCGTAGAATTTAAAAGAAACCTTTGGATTTTTTTTATTAATAGACCTTATTATAGTGTTAATGAATTTTTTGACAAAAAGCAATTTCATTTTGACAATTTGTAATGTTATTGTTTTTGTTGTGTAATGAAGTTATTTATATGGGTTATATTTAAAATTAATAATATGTTACCTTTAACCGTGTTTTTTTTTCTACAATTTGTTATTATTTTAATTTTATTTATTAATATAGTATTTTTAATTTTATTTAGAAATGAAATGTATTACTTTTAATAGTTTTTATTTTAGATGAATTATTGTTATTATTTTTAAATTGTGTTATTTAAGGAGTGACATTTTATATTGTATTTGCATGCCTTATTGGTTTATTTCGCAAATAAATATTTTGACTTTGACATGCAAACTTCCACTGAAAATTGGTTTGAACGAGATCTAGTAAGTCGTTTTTTTCATCATAAATCGTAAACCGCAATTTACCTACATCGAACTACAAGAACTTTTATATTATGTTACTTGCTGCTACGGAACCCTTCATGGGCGAGTCCGACTCGCACTTGGCCGCTTTTTTTGAATGTCATTTTGTAGTCTACCTAATACGATGTTCCTACCACTCGGAACTCGTATACTCAACGGAAAGAGAAGAAATGTCGGGTCTAAAAAGAAACTCCCTCCAAAACAATTTTTCAAATAAAATTCTTACATGTCATTACATATCGTAACTCGGATTAACCAGCCTGATTTAAGTAGGTAGTTGGTTAGTACGTACCCATATATTTAAATTCTGTTGCATACCAATATAAAACAATATAAAAAGAGCGATCGAGCGAAAATATACATATATGTGTAAATAGGCAATTAATTCCTAATTACCAAACACCAATGACAAGAGCAAGACAGTCCACACGGACAGCACTTATTAAAATTTTAAAGTTTAGAAAGCTTATAGGTAGCTTTAAAACTTCTGACAGAGGAGTTTGCCACTACGACACTAATTCCAGAAATGTCTCTCGTGTGTATTGTTGTATGGTTTAACCTTCCAAAGGCAAAGGATTATCCATTCCTCACCAGTGGGGTTGCCTGTAGATTGTACATAAACGAACAAAAGGTGATGAAAAATTCCAAACACGTCGGAAAACAAAGAAGTATCTCTGCACCGCTAGCCAGCTCCACAAGCAGATATAGAACCTCTATTCTCAATACACAATACTGCGAAATAGCTAGCGTTCCATATTGAAAAATATTCTGGGCATTGGAATTTATCCGAGGATATTTGTCCATAAATAGGAATTTTTCAGCGACTAGGCAGCTAGGGTATTTTGGATTATGAAAACGCGATTAGGTAAATTCGTAATATAATATTTTTGGACTATGAAAAAATATATTTTGGATTCTATTCTATATATGAAATGAGACTCTTATTCGTATCCTAAGCTGAAAAAAATCATAAACATGTGACGTAGTCAGTCCGTACAAACTTATCTGTGTTTTTTGCTGTTTTTATTGCAATAAAGAATTTCGAACTTGAAAACCGCTAAACTAAATTTTATTAAACATAATAGCTTTTTAACTATTTAATTTGTTTTCAAACAATTTCTATGCCTCAGACTAATATAAACTTGTCAAACTTATTACATCCCTTTTGTTACATCATGGGGGTTAAAAAAAATACAATAATAACCGAGAACTCCATGACATATTTTTTAATTAAGTACATACAACCATAATTGACACTAATTATTGGTCCCAACCATTCCTGTCGCCCGCCACCTGTTATGACGTCAACTGTCATTCAAAACACAACACTAACTGCATTCTAACGACTTATTATTAGTATTTAGTAACCTGTTATCCTTTAGTTGCTCCTCGACTTTCGATAACATGACTCGTTTAACGTTACTAAAAATGACAGTGAAAATACTTGTTGTATCATCTCTTTTGAACGTTTTCGCGGAAGAATTTAAGCTCAGCGGTTTGTTTTTTGGTTGTGAACGTGACGTAACATTGGATTATCACAAGGGTCTGCAAGACTTTTCTACACGATTGTACAAGGCTGTAGCTTTAAGGAAAAATGATCATTTTGCCATTTCGCAGTACTCCATATGGCTTTCCTTAGCAGCTTTAGCGGAAGGCAGCAATATAGATGTTCAGAACAGAATTTTTAAAGCTCTAAACCTGCCTCAAGATACGTGTCTCAGAGAGAAGTACTATGAAATAGCAACCAGTCTAGAATCACCGGGTAATGATGTTACGTTTAAAAGGAAAAGAATATTTCTTATTGATGATGAACTGAAAGTTAATCAAACTTGGGTGAGTGGCGTTAGAGCTTTGGGATTGGTTGAGACTAAAACGGAAAAGATTAAAAACAAAACTTCAACCAATCAGATTAAAGAAGTAATTAATGCTAACATTACCGAACATACTATAGCTGGAAACTCAATGATTATTGATTTACTGGATTACAATGGTCTCTGGACGACCACCTTCGAAAATTCAAGCATAGAACGTTCCGACTTCTACAACGATGAAGGCGTTAAAATAGGTGAAGTCAATTTAATGCGGATGAAAAAACGAGTGAAATTAGCTTACATACCGCTGTTGAACGCAAAGCTGCTAGAATTACCAGTGGGCAATAACGGGAGGTACAGGATGCTGTTTATTTTGAACCTTGGGAAGAATCAGATAAGGCACACAATAGAGCACTTCCCGAGTTCATTGATAGTGGATAGTATGCCGCTATTGATTGAGAGTTTGATACCGCTTGAGGTGGCGATACCGAAGTTTCGAATGACGTCAGAGATGGATTTGAGGGAGGCTATTGTGGATGTGGGGGCGGGGGATGTGTGGAGCGAACGTGCGGCAAGGTGAGAGCTGTTATTAACATAAAGGCAGCGTATTGTAATAGAGACGAAAATTTACTTTTACGAACTGTTTTTTTTTCATTTTGGCCAAATAACTTAGTAACTTAATACAATAATGTGACAGAAGATCAAGTGAGTATACATAGAATAAAGAATAAAGTAACGAATGTTAATATATTGTTGAATTATACTTATTTATTTGAACCAGCCCAGGGAAAATGATAGGGTGTGATGAAGATGTTTTTCTTGTGAAATACGAAATAGTGACTTCTCCATAATTCTGTTTCCTTTTGATGAGTCCATTCTGCTCAATTTACTTACCTGAAATAAAGAAAATTATATTAGTTTTCTAAACTCGGTAAGTCATGCATTATTTTCATTAATACTAATTTATACTAGGATGATGATTAATTCATTTAATTATAACGGGTGGGCTTAAAAATTGATTTAATTTTAAACTATTTTTAGTTAATATCGTTCCAGAAATCCTTGGGGGAGACCTTTTTCAGCAGTGGACGTCTCTTTCGACTAATCAGCTGTTCAATTATTACTCATTTCTAATCTATGATTTATTACAGCTATATCTCCGACCCTCCACCATCACCCGCTGCCATCATCCAGCGAGTGTCCATCACCATCGATAGTCCTGGACTGGAGTACATTCAGACAGGTATCTGGTCTTGTATAATATTTTTAGTTAATGACTGACTCGGTGGCTAAGTGGTTAGCGATCCTGACCTCTGATCCGAGAGTCGTGGGTTCGATCCCCACACAGGGTAAACTTTTTCTGTGATGAGCAGAATTGTTTGCTCTGAGTCTGTGTGCATTATATCTATATATGTATGTATTTAAAAGTATATGTGTATGTAGTCTCTGGTCTATTATATTAATAATATTATATATTAGTCTCTGGTTCCCAAGATACAGGGAACCCTAGTTTGGAGCCAGATGACCGTGTGTGATTTGTCCCGGATATTATTATGATTTAAATGTTAACGAGCCATTTCGTAGGGACGACCTACTGCTGAGATAGGCGTCTTGTTATTTTAATTGTATGTGGTATTCACCTATTAACAACCCATTACGTCCCCACTGCAGGGGCACGGGTCTCTTCCCATAACTCGGGAGGGTTAGGCCATACTCCACACACAGGGGCCAAGCCCGGATTAGTGGAGGTTGTGGGGCTAGTGGCCAACCCCAGTGTCAGAAGTTTTCAAGCCGCCTATAAGGCCTCCCACATAAGGACTGAACGACTGCCATCTAGCGATAGCGGCCGGCACCAACGGCTTAACGTGCCTTGCGAAGTACGGAAACGGTCGAGATAAATGCCACTAACAGTTAAACCCATCCAGGTTATGACCGTGTCTGTGACAGTTAACCCGCTTGATCGACGCGACCACGCAAGCCGTACTGAGCCACGACCGCTTCGCATATTTAATTGTATGTGGTATTCACCTAGTGTACTAATATGACTATTTGTATGAATACATACATGCGCACCTCTCATTGGTTTTGCAATAAGGGTGAGCTAAACAAAAATAAAATGATTCGTAGTCTTTCGATATTTAGTTGTTTTTTTTTTAATTAGATTGTAATGAAATTCATACCTAATTATATTTACTCTAATTGTTGATATATTTTTGTATGCTGTTGGTGAATTTAATAAATAAATAAATACACTAGTGAATTTATTACCAGGTGACCATGTGTAATTCGACGATATAGTACCAGCTAGATAGATATGTTTATCAAAGATGTTTATCAATGGTCTTCATTACTGAAAGCATCTTACCCAGTATATAATAACAATAATGTTAGTTTCCAGGTCTTTAGTAAATGCAAAACTTTTTTGAATTCCAGGGTACGGCCTGACAGGTCTGGCCTCTGAGCTGGCAACGGGCATAGCATCGGCAGCGGGCAGGGAGTTCACCGCGAACAGACCCTTCATATACGGACTCGTCGACTCGCAGACTCGCACTTGGCTGTTCTCTGGGGCTTTCTCGCAGCCTTAAGGCTTTAAGAAGACAATCTGAGCAGGTCGATGCGTGCAACAATAATATCAATATCGAACGTAACGCTACTCATTTAAAGTTAAAATTAATGAGGTTAAGTTGAAGCCGAACGTGAGATTCTCGATTTGACATGTTTTTTCTAGGCTTTCACATAAGTTTAAATAACAACCGTTCAAGTGACATTAAGAGTACTGACATTAAGTTGACGAACGAATGTTGTTTCCGAGAAATTTCGCAATTACTTAATGATCAAAAACAGTCAAATAAATCATCTGCTTAATCTAAATAAAACTAATCGTATCGTACTAATCGTTTTTGTTTTATTCACAACTAGTAAGTCCCTTGGCAATATTTTAAATGATGGTAAGTGATTGATGATAATGCTGAAAGGTGGACGGGTTTACCAAGGTTCCCCAACGCATTGTGGAACTGGCTATCTTATCTTCATGACAGAAGACTAGGGTGCGTTTCCACTGGAGCGGAGCTTAGCCGAGACGTGCCGAATTGACCAATCTGATTACTCCAAATCTCTGCTCCGCTTTATTTCGTGCAGTATAATTGGTCAATTCGGCACGTCTCCGCTACGCTCCGCCTCAGTTGAAACGCTACTCCAAAGATGGAGATAGCTAGCCAGACGGCATTTAGAAAATGCAATACCGCCAACCAAACCAAGTCCTACAAAGACGAACCCCGCCGGGAATCCCGCGACCTCCTGATATGAAAATGTTTGTAGTGCAGTAAGCAAGAAACAACAATGCCTAATATAGCTCTGAAAAATCATTAAGTGTATTCCAAAAACTGAAAGCTTATTAAACGTTGAGTGTGTTTATCGAGAACATAAAAACAAGATATTAAATGGCAAATTGATTTATTGCATTTAGATACACAGAGCTACATAGCGTTCGAATTACATAGACGAAGAAGAAGATCGAAAACGAACTGAACAGCTACGTATCTTAATCTTTTTTTAAGTACGTTCGTTTCATACAGATTGCAAAGGCTGTGCTGAAAACTGAAAACCTCGTAACACAACTGTGTTGTAATAGCGGAAGCAGTTTCCAGGCCGGAGATGACCTGGCTCGCGAACGGTTAATATCCTGAAGTAGTACCTTAGCTTTGGTTGTAGTAGACAACTAATATTGAGAGCTTCACTGTATGCCTGGTTCATGGTGGAATAGCCTTAAAGGTGTCAGCGTTTCGTTTTACAATACAGTAATACCCCGCTTAACGCGACCCCTTTTTACGCGGATTCGTTATAGTGTGATTTTTAAAATTCGCGCTAATTTACCCCGCTTTACGCGAATGCGTTGATTGGTTCATTTGCATGCTAAGTGGTGTGATTGCATTGACCAATAGCAAACCGTAACTGCTCATTAATTGAAAAACGATTGACGGTTGACTCGCCGGTAACTCCAAAGATAGGAAAATAGTTTTTAGAATTTTGCAAGAGCGCAAACAAAATGCGACACAAAAAACCTTAGACAGCTATTTTTATAAAGTGCGAAAAAAAAGTGCAAGTGATTAATATTTTGTGACAATTTTCTCTAACAAAAGTACATTGATTTATATTTTAACTCGTTTTTGTGCCCCGTTATGCGCGAATTTCGCTTAACGCGATTTTGTCTGGAACGCATCACTCGCGTTAAGCGGGGTATTACTGTAAATAATACAGGGTGAAATTGAAATCGCGGAACAAATTTTAACTTTGGTGTCTGCTCATGGAGCTGAACAACTTTCTCTAAGAAACCAATTCAGTCCGAGCAAAAAAATTTTAGACTTTCCATAGAAACTTGGCTATTTACAAAGGTCATCGATTGAAATTTTTTGTTGCTTCGATTGAATTGGTTTCTTAGAGAAAGTTGTTCAGTTCCATGAGCAGAAACCACAGTTAAAATTCGTTCCGCGATTTCAATTTCAGCCTGTATAGTTAACAAACTTTCTCGGTTCTGTAGGTACATAAAATTGCTACCGTTCGACAGTCAAAGCAATGAATAATGTTAACAAAAATGCGGTATATAGCAATCATCATACCGAGTTGTAATGTTCAGTTTGGATATAGGTACCTGGGCCATTATTTAGGGGCCAATAATCTGTCCCTTTCAAACAAAGGTGATTTTCTTAGCTCAACGTGTAAATTATTTAATGAAACTGATATCAGTAGGTACCGAAAAAGAAGTATGTTCTAGAAAAACATACTAATTAAATTAAAATATTGTAGTTATTTGCAAATTACGGTAACTCAGTTGTCTTTCTAGTTAACGCAGTTGTTTTTCAAATAAATATTGGCTGTCCCTCTGTGCAAGTCACGTGAAATAACCTTAAAATTTTTAAATTTTTTTCACGTAACGTATATATTTTAATTTTTCAAGATATACACCATTACTTGAACCTCACTTCCACGTCATTAATTAGTATATACCGACAATAACTTTAAAAAATATAAAATATGTCTGGCCGTGTCCCAACTGCTAAGCAAAATTTTACCTACCCTGTGTTACCATATGAAAGTGGACTTTAAATAACTTTTGTGCGCTTTTTACTGCTAATTTAGTTTAATAAATATGTTATGAATTGATATCGGGATCTGGTAGAATTGCGTTACGATGAAAGTGACCCGAGTTTGTCACGCAAAAGTCATCAGAAGAGGCGCGAGTGTTTATTGTGCAACCACTTAGCTACCGCTGATAAACGGAGAGTTTTCTCGATATACCTTGGTTTTATTTCATGAAAATATCGTATAATTGTTATATATTTTGATAGCATCATAATTTCTTTAGAATTTATATCTACATAATTTCCACGTTAAATAAGTTATATTTTTACAACTACCTTACCACTACACTACGTTACTCTGCGTGTAAAAAAATTAAATTAAAAACTTAAGAGTGGGTTCTATTCATGAAACTGAACAACTTTCCCCGAAAAACCTATACTCAATTCGCAAAAAATTTTGGGCTTCTCATACTAAACAACTGATCCGCCAATTTTGTATAAAAAAGCAGCGCTGCAAATGTCTTGGATGTTTACTGTAGATAATAATAAACAAAAATCAATGTAAAAAAGTAAATAAATACCAACTTTACTTTTTAAAATTTTCTTTACAAAAGTTGTTATTAAAGTTTTTAAATGAAATAGTCCTTCATATTAGTAATTAGATTATTTATTGTTCACATAAACAGATACAACGCAATTACACTTAGTGCGCCATATTCACAGAATCAAGGAGTAGTATAACTTTTTAAATAGTGCTTGACACATACCATAGTGTTGTGCTACTGTATTCGATTTTATCGTTATTCTCAACAGTTGTCTAAATTGTACCCTAAATAAAATAATGGCCTACCTAACTCTATTTGTTATGTATGTGACGAAAATGTTATTTGTTTTTTTTTTTCAGGATTTCTCAAGCATTTTCCAATATGCTCATAGACTCTAATCGCATTAAATTTAGATAAAGATGAAGTTTATCTCTTCAACGAGCCACAGTTACTTATGAAGCATTTTTATGGGAACACCAAACCAGTTTTAGAGGATGCTGACCATTAATTTTTGTAACGCCTGTTCCACTTGTCCCTACCAGCATATCCCCCCTGGGGGGGGGGGATGTACAGTGGATTAATAAAGTTGTTCAGTGCAGTAATTAAGGCGCGCCGTACACTCAATCTGAGGAGGTTGATGCATGATTATATAATATCGACCGTAACGCCACCCATTTTAAGTTCAGATCAGTGTGTTAGGGGCCGTCCATTAATCATGTGATGTTTTTTAGCAACTTTTTAGACCCCCCCCCCTCCCCCCTGGTGATACGTGGTGAGGTTTTAGACTACCCCCCATCCTCGACCCAAAATCACGTGTATTTTTTGGTAAAAAATATTATCTTTAAATACAGGTATAATGTAATTTAATTCTGGAAAATTAAGCACCGTGATAAAAAAAATCCATACAGACATGAGGTTGCAGGTTGTTTCTGACTGCCTAAAGCCGTTTCGAACCTTGGGAAGAGTTAAAAACAATATAACAACAACAGTGCGAAGTTTGGAAATTAGTCTAGAAATCCCGCGTTCAACGAAAAAATTAATACACGTGATATCTCAGTACACCCCCCCTTGTGATATTTCGTGATTTTTTATTCCCCTCCCTTTTGAGCCTCACGTGATTGAAGGTATAAAATGGCCGATGGAACACACTAAGTGTTGGTTTCAACATAAACAAATATTTTGTTGCTGAGAGAATTAATACAAAATACAGGGTATACAGGATTTTTTTTCATCAAAGTTTTTGTGATTTTTATGATTCTGTTTAAGGCAATTTGCTTTGTATTGTTTCAAGTATTTTATATATTTTTGCATGGTGATAGCTTTAAGCATTATCTCAAGAATTTGAAATGAATATTGCGATTTGGCTATAATTAGCGCCTTTCTAATAATATGAGTATCGATCATCATGTATCAGTGATTCACGAACTTTTTATAACGTCTATCAAAATCACGAATTACTAATACGTTCTGTATGTACATACCTAATATAAAACTTGTCACACTTCTGACTCATGTCCATGTGACTATGACATCCACATTCAGATTAATACAAATCGTGCATGAAAAATTTGATTACCATATAAGTACCCACTGATAAGGAAGGAAGTTACAGTCGCCACTTAGCAAATGGGTAGATGATAGTCATAGAGTTATATTTTAGTATTCCCCGCTATCTTAGCTCTGCCAAATGTTAGTGAAATCGGTTAGTAAGCACAATAGTTACAGCAATAAATAGCATAGCTTTTTATTCAAGCTGCATTATTTTTGGACACCTGGTTGGAAAGTAACAAGATTGAAAAAGAGCAACTAAGAAAAAGCCGGTGTAGGAAAATGACAATTTAAAACAAAGACAAGTTAAAAATGAGACGATTTAAGAAAGTAAAGAATTAGATCAAATTTAAGATAATGTGACGACTTTTGCAGGATGAAATGTACCATATGACACTTTCCACCCCATGAACTCCTTATTGGTATTTTGTAGCTAATTTATTTGTATATAGGGTGCTACTTTATTAGTGCCCGATATTTTAGTCAGTGCTTCTACTCCTGATTCTGATCAACTTTCCCCAAGGAACCCATAGTCAAATCGCAAAAAATTTTTTGGACTCTACACTAATTTGGCCGCTCGGCTGATCGATTTGTATGAAGAGTCCAAAAAATTTTTTACGATTTGACTATGGGTTCCTTGGGGAAAGTTGATCAGAATCAAGAGTAGGAGCACTGACTAAAATATCGGGCACTAATAAAGTAGCACCTTATATGTTTTTTTTGTATATGAAGTTTCTGTTAAAATGGTAAATAAATGAAATAATCTTCAATCCGTTTCTCCGTTGCGACGTGACAGAAAAATAAGCTGATTTCGGATTTGTAATGTTACCAGTATAATAAGGATTAGTATAAATATATATAAAGATAGGTGATTGAGCAACGATTTACAGCACAGGACAACAGACTGGTGTGGTGTGACGCAGTCAGTTCATAGTTCACAAGATAGGGGCCATTACCTGCGTTGAATGATTCATATTATTTATTTACAACTTGATGTCAGGACGACAAGTGAGATACCTATTATATTTTTGACTGACTCGGTGGCTCAGTGGTTAGCGCTCCTGACTACTGATCCGAGAGTCGTGGCTTCGATCCCCACCCAGGGCAAACATTTATGTGGTGAGCAGATTCGTTTGCTCTGTATCTGAGTGTATCTATATATACAGGGTGTAACAAAACCGGTGTAGGACCCGTTAACTGAGGATTCTACTCATCGCGCTGAACAACTTTTGTTTTACGACTTTGCTCAAATCATAAAAAAATCGGACATTTCATACAAATTAGTCAATCTGTTTGCCATTTTTGTATGGAGAGTTCAAATTTTTTTTGCGATTTGAGGAAAGTCGTAGAACAAAAGTTATTCAGTACGATGAGTAGAATCCCCAGTTAACGGGTCCTACACCAATTTTGTAACACCCTGTTTATTAAAAACGTCAGACCAATTTTCGTTACGGGACGACACAGTGTCATATAAACGGCAGCTGAGTAACGTCCAAACTAGTCTTTCGCCTCTCGTGTCCCCGTGAACCGCTCAACCAATAGCGTTTAATACACAGTACAGTTACCCACACAGTAAACAAACAAGATGATGTCATTCGCTTTCGTCCTCTGCATAAGCTGCGTTGCTCTCTGCATCGCTTTCCCGTATGAAGATCGTAAAATGAAAAGTGAATTTAATGAGAAGGAAGCAAAAGAGTTTGCATATGCAGAAAAAGTAGAAGTGTTACCAGTTGCAAAAGTAAATTTAACTAAAAGTGGTGATGTTTTTATAGTGGTTAACAAAAGAAAAAAGAGAGAAGTAATTCATATGCACAAATGCGCAAAATACGAAGGATATTTGCCTACTGGACATTGTGTTTCATGTGAATTGTAAGTATATATTTTTTTATGGCATAGCTGGCAAACGAGCAGACGGATCACCTGATAGTAAGCGATTACCGCTGCCTATAGACACCCGCAACACCAGCAGAGGAGTTACCTCTACTCAGCCTTATACACAAAAAAAGATAATTAAACACTACCTTTACAAAATCTTATTGATAAAAAGCATACCTACTACAAACTAGTTGTTAAAAAAATATTAGTACAGGGGTTTAGTGATCAATTTTATTAGAAGTAATTGCGAATCGACTAGCGGCTTCTCGATGAAAATTGCTCAGTTTAAATTTCTTGTTAAATTTTATAACAAAAAAAATTTTAGTACTATGTTTGCTTTGTTTTGTGTTTTATACTTAATTTCCAGAATAAGCGTATAAATATTACTGTATATATTGTAAGCTGTTGATTTCCCTAATAAATAAAAATAAATAAAAAATACTTACGAACCTGTTTTTGTGACATTACAAAAAAAAACGTATTTCGATGCCAAAACAGGTGCAACTTGTTTGCAAAACAACATGGTTACATGCGTGTTATGTTGTATCAATAACACAATATCAAAAACACACAATATTTGTAAATCGACTGCTTACGTTTCAAACCTCGTCTGTCTTTTGCAATTAAATATACTCATGGACAAAAAAGTCGACTTTTGGAAAATTAACTCAATCTAGCAAAATAAAACTAAACCAAAGTTCAAAAACTGTGTTTTTACTGTTTACGATTTTAGTTTGATGATTTTCTAGTATTTTGCTTTTAGTGTTTAGCAGTTTTGTAGACTGAGTTATTTTTTCAAAAGTCGAGCAACAAATCTTGAGTTGATTTTTTAGTCCACCAGTGTAGTTTGCCTTACAATAACTCGGTTTTAATACTTTTAATAGTACTAATTTACACTTAATTTGGTACAGGTTTCTAAAATTCGGGAAATGTCTTTCACAGTTGTAATTACCTATCAATTACTTATACATGTTTTATTGAACTCATCGGGTATATTTTTAATTTTTTGACCTCTACCTCAAAAGAGAGGTGTTAGAAGTATACGACTGAAGCCCATATGTATCTATGTCTGTCTGTCGCATCGTAGCTCTTAAACGGTTGCACCGATTTCAATTCAATGCATTCGCTATTAATATATATTTTCATTTAATTTCATATTTATTTAGTTCCTAGTTAAGTTTAGTTAAAATAATTTCAATTTATCTATCTATCTATCTAATCAGCCCACATTAGCCCACTGCTAGGTATATGCCTCTTCTTTTGCACGCCATTTGTCTCGGTCTCTCGCTGCCCATTCATTGATTTCTGGTTATTCCACTTATACTGTGGAGATTGTTAACGTAATAATAGTAATATAACATAATACAATATATAATAACATAATATATATAATACAAGATATCAGGGATAAATCACATACGGTCATCTGGCCCCAAACTAGGATTCCTTGTACTATGTACATACACATAAATATTTAAATACATACATAGGTATATAGACACCTAGACCTAGACCACAGAGCAAACAAATCTGCTCATCACAGAAATGTTTACCCTGGGTGCGGTCGAACCCTCGGCTCTCGGAATAATAGTCAGGAGCGCTAACCACTGAGCCACCGAATCAGTCAGCAACATTTGTTAATTACATAATATACTTGCATAGTTAAAATATTTGTACGACTATGTAAAACTTAGAAGAAAATTTCTATACATTAATCTTAATAAAAATAATGCCATATGCTGATATGTACACCATTAATGGAGTGGACTTGAATCAATCACATTTGCATGTCGCGTGACATTTCAAATCTCGCCTTGATTAAATATTTGAAACGTTTCTGCTTCTGCCTCTGTAATAGTCAGGAAGCGACCTTGCCGATTGCGTAGGCTGGTTTCACTCAAATTCAATATGTATTTTATTTTTATTATTTATTATTATTTTAGATGGCTTGCATATTCTGTTTAAATCGTCTATTCTTTTACCTTGAATAAAGCTCTTACCACACAGAACAACAAGCACTTACACTTACGTTTCATAAAATGTGAGCGAAGAGAATACCTATGAAAACCTTTTTGTTTTTAGTTTACTTTTCTACAATAATTACGTTTAGTTTCTTCTTCTTATCGTGTGGCACTTTAAACCGTTCTATCCACAAGGTATAGACGGCGTTTGCCTGGCGTTGCACTTAGCATAACCCGCGGTCACTTGTACGGCATTTAGATTTATACCTACGACGGACGTGTGCAACGTGACAATCATACACATCTAGAAATCAGATGTGCAATCTGCACGCTCACGATGTTTTCGTTCACCGTTAAAGCAGTAAATATGAAAATGCGCGTAAGTTTCGAAAAACTCATTGGTGCACTGGCTAGGATTTGAACCCGGGACCCCTGGTTAGGAGTATACGGAGTCACTACCCGCTGCGCCACCGACGCTTCTTTTTTTAAAGTTTTTTATGTCTAATATTGATACTTTATTATTCAACAAAGAACAAAAATCCTATGCGTATATTTTAGACAATGAAACTCTTAAATGGGCATACCGATTAATATGTTTTTTTTTTTAATATATACTATTTCAAAACAGTATTCATTGCGAGCGTTTTAGCTATGCTTGATGAAAATCTGTTCAGTGGTTTCAAGTTCTTCGATTTTTACTACCTTTTATTATATAACAACGTTTTATCACATTAACTATATCTTTTTTTCTATCTTTACAGATACGATTACGCCCCACTGGGCTGCAAGCAGTACATTCAAGAAAACAAGTGAAAATAGAAACAAAAGTGAAGAATATAAAAAGTTTTTATTTACCGAAAATGGAGTCTTGAAAAATTCACATTAGAGGAAAGAAGACTGAACGAGAACGGTTTTTTTATGATTTATTTTATTTTATTTTATTTATTCAGGGAACATACAGTCATATAAGTAGTGTTACATACACATAATTATAATATTACAACAGACCTGGAGTCCCATAGGATATTTTTATTACATCAGATAAATGAGCTCTGAGAAAGAACTAGTGCACTATACATGCTAATTTAAATTAGACAAAAGTTTGCTAATAGCACTTTTGTAAGCACCCAAGGATAAATTAAATATATCAACAGTGGATAAATCATTGTTGTAGTAGCGCGTCGAACGTCTGAAAAAACTATATTTTGTAGAATTGGTCGAAAAGGGAGAAATAGAGAATGTTGTTTTTGTGCGAGAGGATATACGTGGGGGAATCCTAAAGTTGATTTCTGCCAAAAGTGCAGGCGAATCAATAATATTATGAATTATTTTAAATAAGCAGATAGAATCGTGATAAATTCGCCTGTGCTTTAAAGGTAAGATGTTATATCGTTTTGCGGCTGTATCATAGTCTGAGAACCATGTACCAGTTCGGTAATCGAGGTTCTTCAAAAATTTATTTTGTACCTTTTCCAATCTATTAATATGGACATTATAGCTTGGATTCCACACGACACTCCCAAATTCTAGTGAGCTACGAACGAAAGAAAAGTATAGGATTTTTAAAGTGGAGGCCTTACGGAATGGTTGAGAAATCCTTAAAATAAAGCCAAGATTTTTAAAGCATTTTGTTACAATATGGTCTATGTGTTTATTATAATGTAATTTAGAGTCAAGGATCACACCTAGATCCCGAATATGATTAACCCTTTTAATGATCTTGTCGCCGAAAAAATAATTTGTAAGTATAGGATGATGTTTACGTGTGAAAGTAATAGTGTAGCACTTTTCAATATTTATAATTAATTGATTGTTTAAGCAGTAAGTTAGAAAGCTATTTAAATCATTTTGGAGTTTTGAACAGTCGTCAGTTGTTGAGATCACTTTATAGATTTTTGTATCGTCAGCATACATTAAGTGACATGAATCGTTGAAAATATCATCCACGTCGTTTATATATAAAGTAAACAAAAATGGACCTAGGTGTGATCCCTGGGGTACACCTGATGGGATATGGTGAAAATCGGAAAGAAAACCTTTTAGTGATACAGCCTGCAAACGATTTTCTATGTACGATTTAAGCCATCTAAAGATGATACCATAGACACTCAAACACTCCGAACCTCAGACTAAAGAGTCTTTATACAGGGTTATTTTTGGACCCCAAACCACCATAATTTCATAGTGGCTTCTACTCATGAAACTGAGCAACTTTCCCTAAATAACCAATGATCAATTCGCAAATAAATGTTGGGCATCTCCATACAAAATAGGCCTATCACGTGATCAAATTAGTATGAAAGGTCCAAAAATTTTTTTGCTAATTGACCATTGGTTACTTGGGAAAAGTTGCTCAGTTTCATTAGTAGAAGCCACTGTGAAGTTTTGGTGGGGTTTCAAAAATAACCCTGTATTATGGTTTTCATAATATAATTTTGTTTTTAACTTTTTATTAAAACAGATTCTAAAAAGTCTGGTATTTTCAATAAAAACACACGTGATAGTGTGAGGGGGGAGGGAGGGGTAGTCTTAAACCTCACGAAGTATCACCAAGGAAGGGGTATAAAATTGCCTAAAAAACCTCACATGATTAATGGACGGCCCCTAACTGCTATTGCGTACATACAAATATGACGTTTCGTCCCTCGCACGACTAACTCTCCTATCTCATTTTTCTAAAGTTTTTAAAAATAAAGTCCAAACTCAATACATCAAAAATTTGAGATAGGAGAGTTAGTCGTGCGAGGGACTGTTTATACACGCGAAGTAACCGTTACCGAATCTTACCCACGCCACGGGGGGATGTAAGAGTAAGAGTGGATATAAACACTATATATTTTACTATTTTAAAATAATTGTTTTTTACAACAAAAATAAATGACAATGAATATAATTAATACAAACTAAATCAATATCTACTGTATGACAGTACAAATGTTTACATAATTTGATAGGCAGAGGAGAGAAACAAGCGAGATTTTAATCTTATAGACCGATATTTCCTTGACAATTCTATCAATTAGTCAGTTTTGTGTGAAATCGTTGATTAGTCACTTTACAATTTGTTTATCGTTGTCAATTAATTTGTACATCACCGTACGTACTCTCCCAATGTTTAATAAAATAATAAAATGTATCAATTAAGAGATTGTTAGGTCAAGAGATTAATTGACGCGCTGAGAGCACGAGTGGTGTAACCCCATTTTTAACCGACTTCAAAAAAAGGAGGAGGATCTTTTTTTTTAATGTATGTTCACCGATTACTCGAAGACGCCTGAACCGATTTGGAAAATTCTTTTTTTGTTTAAAAGGGCACAGGTGTCACAGGTGGTCCCATATAAATTTTATCGAAATCGATTCAGCGGTTTTTGAGAAAATCCACAAAAACATAGCGAAATTGGAGTTGTTGCGATTGAAGTCGGTTGTTTTTAACATTTTAGCGTGGTCAATTATTGCTTAAATGGATATATTTTACTTTGAAATCATTTATTAATCATTAATTTTTAAGAAAAACGATTCGTTTATTCATGTTCCCCGCTATGTCAAGATGCATTATAATATTTTCATTATAGTAGTTTCATTTTGATTTAGGTAGATATCATCTAAAGTGCTAAAAAGTAGACCAGAGGAAGATGTTCAAAAAATGTGTCTTACACCACTCTTGCTCTCAGCGCATCAATTTATGATAGGTGTCCATTTCGTCACTATAACTGCATTTTTTTTAAATTCTGAAACATATTTAATAAATTACACTTTATGCACGACATTATGTTCTACTCATGAAACTAGACAGCTTATCCAATGGAACCTATACTAAATTCTTAAAAATAACCATACAAACTGATACACCACCTATACTAAATTCTTAAAAATAACCATATAAACTGATCCGCCAAACAGTCAATTTTGTAAGGAGAATTAAAAAATTGTACAATTTCATGAGTGCAATTCGCCGGTAACGTCTCCGTGAGTGTTTCTTTTATCCAGTATATATGTCGCAGTAAGATAGTTAAAGCCGTAATATAGTTATATCCCTAGGGATATAATTATATGCCGGAACATAGTAATACGTAAGATGTTTATAACTATCTTACTAGGGATATAACTATAACACGGCAATTCAGTAGTAAGATAATTATATCACTAGATTAGTCTAGTGAAATAGTTGTCTTAAGGATTTAAGGAAGATTATACTACATTGTACTTGATCAGATACTTCTTTATTATGTACAAGATTTTAATAATTTCCTTACTTTTTACTGTCATAATTTGTTGATTCTATATTCAAATATAAAAACATTATTTTAAGTACTACCTACTTATCTTCTTCTTCTTAACCTGTGGCACAATTTAACCGTCCTATCCCACAAGGCTTAGACGGTGGTTGCCTGGTGTTGCACTTAGCATCACCTGCGGTCACGTGTAGTAGGGCGTTTAAGGTTTACACCTACGGACGTGTGCAACGCGACCATCATACACAACTAGAAATCAGATGTGCAGGTTTCCTCACGATGTTACCCGCGCCCCCCGCGACCTAGGGTTAGGAGGATGAAGTTACTAACCGGAGTACTACTTGTTTGTCTGCTTTGTTTGTGAGATTTTCGTAATAAAAAAGTTATTTTATTGGAGCTATTTAATTAAAAAGAGTACCAGTTGTGCAAATTAAAGAAAATATACTTATCTTACTAGAACTCGAACTCCAGATTTAAACTAGGTTCAGAGACAACGAGGAAGCCCAACTCTTTGAAATTAGTACACCAAAATATACAAGGCTTTCTCGGCAAAGAATTCGAAATAGAATTATTTTTGGAAAAATGTAATATAGATATTTTATGTATTACAGAGCACTGGCTCAAGGAACATGAAATGCTTTTTAATTTTGAAAATTATAATATGGCCAGTGCATTCAATCGAAAGACTGCGATTCGCGGTGGCTCCGCTATATTACTTAAAAATACCCTAAAGACTAAGGTACGGAAAGACGTCGTAAGTCTTTCGATTGAAAGAACTGTGGAGCTATCTTGTGTGGAGCTGGAGAACCACATCATTATCTGTGTATATAGGCCCCCATGTGACGATAACTTTGCTCGTTTCGAATCAGTAATGGAGGATGCTTTAAATTTAGTAAGTAAAAGTAAAAAATCTGTCATCGTATGCGGGGACTATAACGTTGATTTATTAGAAAAGAAGTCCCTAACAACAAGAATTATTTGTCTTTTTAAGTCGTTTGATTTGGATTATTTATTCTTAGAACCAACTAGAAAAACAGAGACTTCTGCCACATGTATCGATAATATTTTCTGTAACTGTAGCCATGTAGAGAAAAAAGTAATTAACTGCTTGAGGTCTGATCATAGCGGACTAATGGCTAGCTTTCCTTTCAACTCAATTATAAAACAAATTAAAATACAGTCGAGGCCTGTCACTGTTAAAAGAATAGAAAAGTATAAAAAAGCGTTAAATGACAAGCTGCCCATACCAAATTTTGATAATGAACCAGAAGCCAACAATATGTACAATGATTTATTTACAGTAATTGAGCGAGATTTTCAGGAAATTTTTAAAACTAAATCTATAAATATTGATAATAAATTTAAGTTTTGTGAATGGGCTACTGTAGGAATTTATAAAAGCCGTCAAACCTTATTTGATCTTTATGAGAAAAAAAGTTATATATTTGATGACAATTTCAGAAATTATGTAAAACGTTATTCAAAAATATTCAGAAAGGTATGCTGCGCAGCCAAATCTAATTACTTAGCCAGAAAGATAAAACTATCTGATAATAAAATTAAGACGGTTTGGAATATAATAAATAAAGAAACCGGTAAATTCAAGAAACACGATAAAGATTTTGTTTTACAAACAGATAAAGGCAAAATAACATCTAACGCAGAAATAGCTACGGAATTCGAAACGTTTTTCACAAACATTCCACTTAAGCTAACTGAGGCCCTGGACTCATCACCCACATATGCTAAAAAAATATTAGAAGAAAATGTCATTTCTTGTGATGAAATATTCTATTTTAGAGAAATTGGACCTGAAACTGTTATTAAAACTTTTAAGTCGCTTAAAGTGAAACAAACTGAGGACTTGTGGGGTTTATCAGTTAAATTAATTAGTAATGTAATTGACGTATTAGCACCACATTTAGCATACCTTTTCAATATTAGTATAGAAAGTGGTGACTTTCCAGATCTCATGAAGTGTAGTAAAATTATACCTCTTTATAAATCAGGTTCCAAAACTGATGCGGGAAATTACAGACCAGTTTCTGTATTACCCGTCCTCAGTAAAGTCTTTGAAAAAATTATGCTCAACCAAATGCTACAACACTTCACTTTAAACAAACTTCTGCATAACCAACAATTTGGCTTCACGAAAGGTCGATCAACTACCGATGCAGGAGTAGCACTTATACGAAACATCTATGATGCTTTTGAGAAATCACAAGATGCAATAGGAGTGTTTTGTGATTTATCTAAGGCATTTGATTGTGTGGAACATCAAACTTTACTTCTTAAACTAAAGCATTACGGTGTGGAAGATAGGGCTCTCAGTCTTCTCAATTCTTACCTTAACAATAGGTTACAAACAGTCCAAGTAAATGGCACAAATTCTCTCGGCTCTACAGTAAAAATAGGCGTTCCCCAGGGATCTATTTTAGGCCCCTTTCTCTTCCTTGTTTATATAAATGACTTACCATTTATGGTGCAACGTCTCTCAAATATTGTGTTGTTTGCAGATGACACATCTCTTATTTTTAAGGTAGACAGGAAAGTCAGCAAAATTGACGAAGTAAACAACACACTTTCAGAGATACATAAATGGTTTACTGTTAATAACTTGCTATTAAATGCCACAAAGACAAAAGTAATAAAATTCAGATTACCAAATGTCAAGCAAACTCACGATAATGTAATATTAGATAGTAATATTTTAGAGTTCGTAAATAGCACTGTTTTTCTTGGTATTACTTTAGATGCTTCTTTACAATGGGGACCACATATAGAAACCTTAGCAGGAAAGCTTAGTTCAGCTGCCTACGCCGTCAAGAAAATAAGGCAACTAACAGATGTAGATACTGCAAGACTAGTGTATTTTAGCTATTTTCATAGTATAATGTCTTACGGCATCTTAATTTGGGGACATGCAGCTGACATAGAAACTATTTTCATACTGCAAAAAAGAGCCGTTCGCGCTATCTATCAGATGCGATCTCGAGAGTCATTGAGGAACAAGTTTAAAGAAATAAATATTTTAACTGTTGCCAGTCAATTCATATATGAAAACATCATGTATGTTCGTAAGAATTTAGATTTATTTCTAAAAAACAGTGACAGGCATAATTTTAATCTTAGAAATAGAAATAATATCGAAGTTGCTTATTCGAGACTGAGTAAGGTAAAGAAGTCGTTCATGGGGCAGTGTATAAAATTCTACAATAAAATACCTGAAAATGTAATTAGTTTATCCGAAAATAAGTTTAAGACCTATGTAAAGAAATGCCTGTGTTCAAGAGGATATTATAAAACCCAAGACTATGTTAATGACAATGATGTATGGACATGTATAGATCTTCCAGCTCATAGCTTTAGTAATGACATCAATTGTAATAGATATTAAGTATTTATTTCAAAAAATGTGTTGGGGCGAGTTTCTTTTGGGCTCGACGTTTCTTCTCGCTCCGCTAACACTTCCCGAAACGTTGAGTGTACAAGTTCCGCGTGGTAGGAACTTTGTACTAGGTAGAAAAAAAAGACGATTTAAAAGTATGCGTACAGCATCTACTTAAATAAAAAATATTTTGACTTTGACTTTGACTTTGACTTTGACTAGATTAGTTTAGTAAGATAGTTATATTACTAGATCGTGCTCGTATTATAGTTTTATCCCTAGTAAGATAGTTATGAACCGTTGTGATATAACTAAATCCCGGCATATAATTATATCCCTAGGGATCTAACTATATTACGGCTTTAACTATCTTACTGCGACATATACATATTTTACTTAAATTCCTCGAAAGTGTTAGATTTTCGTATTTTTTCCCATTGGATAAGTTTTTTTTGCAAATTCCATTTGCAAAGGTTTGCATTTCGTAAGATTGCCAATCGTACTCACTCACTTTGTGACGTAGTGAGGGAAGCATTTTTTTTAACTCATAATTTAGATGTTTCAGTTAGTTATAATTGTTTTAATTAACAAAAAATATAAGACTGAGAATATTAAAATAAAATCGTTGATGTAGTTGTAAAGTTATGTTATTTTGGCTTTTCTTTATTTATTAATGACTGCATTAATTACGTGTAAAATACAAAATAAATGGTTAACTTATAAATGAATCTCGATTGTTTTTTTTTTAATTACCTACGTTATAATACATAATCTAATAAAAACTATTTTAGCTTCAATCTCTTTTCTCTAAAGAGTAAATCCTTCCTACTCTCAGCTGACTGGAGAAACATTTCTAAGCAGAGCGCTATAACTTAAGCCCGCCAGTGTATGACGCCGTTCATTGCAATGAACGTTATTTCCCCTGGCCCATAGCTAAAAGAGGCTTCAGACCTGAAAAAACATTTCATTCTACTAATGCTGAAAAAATAAGGTTTGTTTGTCTGTGTTAATAAGCAATCGTCACCGAATCTTACCCGCAGGTAGGATTACGAGATGGAAAAAAGACCGGAGCAAAACCCTGGTCTCCATGTTTCCATGAACTCCTGAGATTTTTTCACAATTGGCGAATTTCTTCGCAAACGTATTTACAACAGCAAAATTTGATACATTCTACTCATACATTAAAATAAAATCAGAGTAAACAAAAAAATTTATGCCCATACTAACTACGTGTCAATAAAAATGTATTTCCAAGTTTCCGAATTTCCAATTTTTTTAGAAAGATTTCTTGTATGGAAATTTAAAAATTGCTCCAACTGTATAGTTTCCTTGGGAAAAGTTTTTCAATTTCATGGGTAGTTTTTTGCCTCTTACCAAAAACCTCCATAGATTATCTGACTCATCATTATTCCAGTCACAAATTCAATAAAAACTAAAAGCCGTCAAGTAAGGTAGGCAGGGGCGATAATTGTGCTAAATTATGGCCTAACGGACAGGACATTCCCTAAGCGGTGATACACCACTGAGAATGAGCCCTTTCTGAAGATAAATAACAGCAGCTTATAGTGAGTCAGTCAGAATAAATCCGATTTCCCTATTTTTGTGGTATTTTTAAACGTATGGACGTTGCAAGCAAGTGAGGAACCTTCCAGTGAGTCAATTAGAATAAATCAAATTTCCCCATTTCTGTGATATTTTTAAACGTGTGGACGTTTCAAGTTTGTGAGGAACCTTCCAGTGAGTCAGTAAGAATACCTACGCTTCAGTTTTCCCCATTTCTGTGATATTTGTAGATGAATGGACGTTGCAAGCTACTGAGGAGTTTGTTGGAGCGAAGACAAACTAGGTATTTTTCGATAAATTCAAATACCTATATTATTGTTTGACGCAAATAAATAGCTAGATGACTCCTAGTGAATTGAGCTACTTTTTATCAGCTGGCAAAAAATGATTTTACTCTTAGCATGTTCGAAATCTACTACCAATATGTGACGTCATAGTTTTTCAGGGTCATTATGCGACAAATTTAGTAATTTTTGTCAAAACAAAATGGAGATGGAATGGAAACCAAACCTAGTGTTTTTAAATTTCATTACAAGAGCAATTAAGTGAGCTCATAATATTTTTTCGTGTTAACAACCCATATCGTCCCCACTACAGGGGTACGGGTCTCTTCCTATACCGTCATATACACTACTTCAATGAAACAAGTGACGTCTAAAGCTCGGATCTCAGAAAAATAATTGATTATTAAGATGAGTTATTGAAATCATTATCATTTACATATTTACATCTACGATCATGCCATGTTTAGTAAAAAAAAAATATAAAGAAATTCCAGTTATGCCATGTTATATGCTGAGAGATATATTGGTACCTAATAGGCGTAATGTCTTAAAATAACATTAAGTTACTAAATAACTTATCGTTTCGATTATACGAAAGACAATTAAATATTATTCAGACAGATCACATCGACTAGGTATTTTTCGATGAATTCAAATTTTAATATTTTATTGTTCGACACAAATAATGGGCTAGATGACTATAGGTAGTATACTCATTTGAAATTAAGGCACTTTTAAATTCTTTAAAAGTTTTTTAGAAGGATCATTTAAAAATCATCATTAAACATTTTACATTTATACAGGGTGTTAAAAAGTGCGTTTGAGATTTTAAGGGGTTGCTCAGAATCAAGAATATAATACAGAAAAAAAATAAAGCAAACATCCGATCTACATTTTTTTCAGCTTCCCATACTAAATCTGACTATTAGTGAATCAAGAATTTGTATGGGATAGTTAAAAAAAAAAATGATGATCGGATTTTTTCTTACCTTTTCTGTATTCTATACTTGATTCTGAGTGACCCCTTTTCGAACGCACTTTTTAACAGCCTGTATAATAAACTTAATGAAACATGAAAATCTGCTGACACTGACCGTTTCAGGGGGTGAAAAGAATTCTAAAGATATTTTACATTCCAAAATCCATCAAACTGTGTAGACAACAGGTTCCCCTGGGTCCACTAAGATCCATTGTAAAGATGGTTCAATGAATCAAACAAATATACATACATGTTTTCAGATAAACAATATAACCACCATCAATGACAGTCGAGTAAAGGTTTTTTAACACAAATCGATATGTTTACAATTTACCTACGGTGATTCACACGAGTAAAATTTACCTACATCTCGTGACCTGAGCATATAAAGAGGAAAAGATCGCATCCTATTCCAGTATTAGACAGTCTTTCGACAAAGTACAACAAGTGCAAGAAAGTGCCAAAAAATTAAAAAAAAAGATATTTCAAATCTTCTCAAACAAGCGAAAAATGGGCATAAAACAAAATTATAACCGTAAATTCTCCATAGTAGTGACATTTGTTTATTTATATTTTATTTCAAGCTGCACAAGGGCTGCATCATTTGGGAAGTTTCCGAAAAATTCTTTGGACCTTTTGAATTTTTCAAATTCCAAAATCGAACTTGAGTACAGTGGACAGCGATTGTGAAGAAAGGAAAGGTGTATAATGAACTGCTACGAAATAAGGTGTCCCAGAGGCAGTTACTTGGTTGGCAATTATTGTGTCGACTGTAGCATGTAAGTTTTTTGTTTATACTAACTCCTCCTAAACCTCTATGGCCTAACTTCGTCAATTAAATTGGGCATGGTTTCGTAATAAAATGTTACCTTTTATCTCGAATCTTGAAAACCAGTAATAGTCTCAATATTATTTTGATAACGTTTAAGTTTTTTGTCCCAATTTTTAAAAGCATTTATGTAAATTTATAACATTTTGGTATCTTATTTTACTATAAAAGAATGGCAATAACAATTTTATTTTTTAAAAATATTTCTCGAAGTATATATTTTTTTCTCTATTGATATTATTTAAAGGCTGTATGAAGGTAAGATTGCCATCCAGGTGATACGTAATTTAAATTTTAATATTATTTACACGATCATAAGTAAAGATTATATACTTCATTTATACACCGAAAAAAGTTTGTGACTACAGTACAACAAGAACGTATAGTTGTTTAAAAAATAGATATTCTAACAAAAAAATAGTTATAAGGAATAGAATTTTTTGCAGCATGTACTAAGCGATTAGTAATATTTACATTTTAAATCTAGTTAAAACACAGATTTTAGTGTTTATCACTGCATAGTAAGCATTAATGATGCGATAGTAATAAATACTGGAAAACAGTACTCTTTACAATAAGGTTTGTTGTCATTATAATCGGATTGTAAGGTGAACATGAAATGATGTACACATACCGATATGTTCTGTTATATTCACAAATTGATTTAACTATATTATAGTAATGACGACAAAGCGTTTTGTCATCACAAATAGAACTAGACAATATCGTACGGATAACGAGATTCTAGTTACATGTACCAGACTTTATTTTTTAGTGTATAGTCTCAAAATACTAGCGGGGAAAATAAGCAATGGTGAGTTTTAATATTTAAAATTTTGTTACATCAAAAGAATCTCAAATTTGTGGGAAGGAAATAATGATAAATGTTCAAAATATTCTGAAGTCTCATTTAATTTCTTACCATTTTATGAAAGTGTCACACTACCAAGCTTGATATATGAAATTCATAAGCCACAATGTACGCAAGCATTCAGTTCAAACTCGAGACTAGAGATGTAAAAAACGGTTTTTTTCTGAGGTGAAAAAATTACGTTGAAAAAACATGAAAAATAAAATAGTTATTTCTGGTTCAAGTTGTTTTTAGTGTATGAAAATAAAAATATAATTAGGTTATTATCGTTAAATAAGTGTTAGTTGATATATCAATGTTTTGTTTTAGCTCAAAATAGTTGGCACTCACTGATTTTTTATGTTTACTGAGGGAAAAGATTTTTCTAATCCTTGTAAGCTTTATGTTTTTTGTTTAGATTTTTTATAAACGAAGAATTTCATTAAATTTTTCAATAAAAATTACAAGAAAACCATCACTTTTGATGTTTTATTCCATTTCAGTTGTATTTTCGTTTCTCTGAAAAAAAAGACAAATTTTAAAAAAGCATGGTCCCATGTTTTTTTTACAAAATTGTGAAAAAAGCTTTTTAATTTCCATCACTACTCGAAATCTAACAAGATTTTTGGGAACATGATACCAAGTAAAGTCCAAATAGTATAATAAATATTTATACTACCAATTATATAAGATTTTTCATCCCTTCGGTAATATTATGCATGAGACGATAACATAATATCGTATTTACTCACCTACAATGAATCATGAGTTGAGACGAGTTTTGACGTTGCAGTGGCAGCTTATAAATAAATTAAAATGAATATCATTTAAATATAACAAAAAGATGTAGCAATATTTTAAAGTAGACACAATTATGAAACTAATGAACTTTTTCTACAGCAATTTAGCTGCAACAGAAATTGCCTTTTATCAGCCAACTCTGTATAAAAAAATTTCGATGACATTGTAATCACTGAGTCATAATTTGTATAATCTTATATTATTTATAATTTCAAAATTAGTTTTATGCACCTTTGTAACACAGTGTAATTTTCTAGAATTACCTACTTACTAGATTTTATATTCTCTTCAAAATTCTTATTATGAGTCTGTCATTCAAGCCGAATTTCCACCATCTTGATAATATTCTACTAATACTAATTTATATATTTTAACATTGCGCTGTAAATTCCAAGAAATCTGTTCATAACAAGAATTCACCCTTTAACTTAAAACAATGCAGGAGAGAACTAACCACTGACTCATTAGAAAACTATCGTAAGTATTTGTAATGACAATAGGATCGATGTTAATTACCAATGTTTAATTTTAAACCTATTCTTGACTTGTAAGGTACGTCATAATAGCTATACAAAGTCATAAAGTACAATTGTTATACTCAGATGTTACATGGATATTACTCAGTTCTATTTTAGAGTGGCATAATAAAACACCTGTGCTGTCTTGCAATCTCCGTGGTGTTATTTTCTTTTTCCAAAATGAATTCATCTCTTTTCATTTTATGCATATGTTTTTCTCTAATAATGGCCAGGCTAGAGATTTTTGTACCAGAGGAGATTGTATTGCAAGAGATAAAGTCTACAAATGTTTCACTGAAGGTGAAAAGTGAAAATAAAATTATATTTAGACGAAAAAGAAGTATAATGAGAAATAATAAATGTCAGTGGAACTTTTACAAGCTGCCATTCTCAATTTACTGTGTATCGTGTGACGAGTGAGTTTTGAGTTTTGAAATTTGTATTTATTATAATTATTGTAAAGAAATACGAAAAACATATACTTTCTGTCTCCAGCAGTACTCACTTAGAGTCTGTATTATATTGAATATTCATATTGAGTATAAAAGTGAATTTTATTAACGGCATCCAGTGAAAATAATCACACTTACATCATTAGAGATAGTGTCCTGTACAAAACATTTTTTTAAATTATTATATTAGTTTGTATATTGCCAATAATATAGGTTTTTGTAACGTAGCTTTTTGTCAAGTAGGTACCAACCCAATATAATGTAGTGCATATGTAAACAATCACAATTTATTAGTCATCACCATGTATTGAATGATGATATATTGGTTTTCTCACGGTCTTCAGGGCCTTTATTTTGTTTTAATGTACCGATTAATGAAAAAAAACACTAACTTTAGTATTTCCTCCTAATATGGGCACAGATAATATAATATATTTTTTCGTTGTTAGAGATGAGACCCGGTGCTATGAGTAACAGTTTTACAACAACTTGATATGGACTTTATAATGGAGTGTTAGTAATAGGTACGTTTTGCGTTTCTGATGCGATAAGTATTACTAACCTATTGTCTGCCCTCATCTCATATAGAATTTCCGTATACTTTGCGGCCTTTTTTCTTCTTTCTTCTACTTTTTTTTTTCTCATTTAACTAATGTAAGTTTAACTTACGACGGCTGAATAATACTTGTCAAATCCGGTATGGATATCCATACCTACCACCTTAATTTACCATATTTAAGCAAATAAACTTTCATCTTATCTTATCATTAGTGATCGGAAATTCGGGGGCAATTTCATTAGATTAGTTAAGAAGTCTACGTTTCAGATAAAAAAAGTATTGTAGTAAATGCAGGTCATCGGATAAACTTAGAGCGGAACGTAGGGACTTATTAGCACAATTGGATACATATAGTGTTGAATTAGATAATTATAAAATCAAATATGACATCCACTCGCGGAATTTAGAGTCGGAGATAGTTAGATTAACGGACCGTCTTACGGAAATTACACAAAAATACGAAGAAGCTGAGAAGCAAATAGACGAGCATGTTTTGGCCACGGACAAGTTATTGGAACTATGTAAATATAATTCAGAGCGATTTGAGTCATTAGTAAATAATCATCAGTGTGACTGCGCGTGCGGCCAGCCAACTCTCACCGGCGAGGGGCCGGCCGCAGACCCGTGCGTAGGCCGAGCTTCGGAAAGCTGCTGTGATGTGTCGCCAAGCGCTGCTCCTACATCGCCTTGGGTGTTTACACGGAGCAACCAATTTACATCGCTTAATCCTAAGAAAAAAAAACATTATTTTCTCTGATAGACTAAGTATAGGTTTCGGTCCACTGTTTTCAAGTTAGCATTGAATCTTCCAGGGTGGTAAATAGGTGTTATCCCGATGCCTCATTAGAGCAAATAGTTGTAGTAGTTCATTTGATCACAGCTCCTCAGTTGTGTTAATGTTAGGTAATAGTAACAATATTAAAAAATCTCACATTAAGAAAACTGTCGACCGGCTTGTGGAGCTAAACATAGAAAAGAAATGTAAAATAACAGTATGGACGCTTCCTTATTGTACCAATGCAGCGCACGACTATAATAAGAAATTGCATAATTTGAATTTGTATTTATACAATTTGACATGCAGTCATAGCGACTTTGTTTTGTATTTTGACACAAATAGTTTTATAAATAAGTTTAAATTGACCAATGATACAATGTATCTACCTTTTGTACAGAAAAAAGACTAGCTTATAAGAATAACTTACAGTATTTTACATCAATCATCGTCGTTAAGCAGGTAATCAGTAATTACCTGCTTAACGACGGAGGAGCCCGCCGCCGGTGACGGCACCACAAGTATGGCGCAGCCTATAATTGCACTAGACAGTGCGACCTGCGGTGCTGTGCTGGCACTTGTAGCGGCTCTCGAACTCCAGATTTAAACTAGATTCAGAGACATTGAGGAAGCCTGACTCTTTGAAATTAGTACACCAAAATATACAAGGCTTTCTCGGCAAAGAATTCGAAATAGAATTATTTTTGGAAAAATTTAATATAGATACTTTTTGTGTTACAGAGCACTGGCTTAAGGAACATGAAATGATTTTTAATTTTGAAAATAATAATATGGCCAGTGCACTCAATCGAAAGACTGCGATTCGCGGTGGCTCCGCTATGTTACTTAAAAATACCCTAAAGACTAAGGTACGGAAAGATGTCGTAAGTCTTTCGATTGAAAGAACTGTGGAGCTATCTGGTGTGGAGCTGGAGAACCACATCATTATCTGTGCGTATAGGCCCCCATGTGACGATAATCTTGCTCGTTTCGAATCAGTAATGGAGAATGCTTTAAAAGTAAGTAAAAGTAAAAAAATCTGTCATCGTATGCGGCGACTATAACGTTGATTTATTAGAAAAGAAGTCCCTAACAACGAGAATTATTTGTCTTTTTAAGTAGTTTGATTTGGATTATTTAGTCTTAGAACCAACTAGGAAAACAAAGACTTCTGCCACATGCATCGGTAACATTTTTTGTAACTGTAGTCATGTAGAGAAAAAAGTAATCAACTGCTTGAGGTCTGATCGTAGCGGACTAATGGCTAGCTTTCCTTTCAGGTCCGATATAAAACAAGTTAAAATACAATCGCGGCCTGTCACTGGTAACAGAATAGAAAAATATAAAAAAAAGCGTTAAATGACAAGCTGCCCATACCAAACTTTGATAATGAAGCAGAAGCCAATAGTATTAACAATGATTTGTTTATAGTTATAGAGCGAGAATTTCAGAACATATTTAAAACTAAGTCTATAAATATTAATAATAAATTTAAATTTTATGAATGGGCTACAGCAGGAATTTATAAAAGCCGTCAAACCTTGTTTGAGCTTTATGAGAAAAAAACTTATATAATTGATGAAAATTTCAAAAATTATGTGAAACGTTATTCAAAAATTTTCAGAAAGGTATGCTGCGCAGCCAAATCTAATTACTTAGCCAGAAAGATAAAACTATCTGATAATAAAATTAAGACGGTTTGGAATATAATAAATAATGAAACCAGTAAAGTCAAGAAACACGATAAAGATTTTGTTTTACAAACAGATAAAGGCAAAATAACATCTAAGGCAGAAATAGCTACGGAATTCGAAACGTTTTTCACAAACATTCCACTTAAGATAACTGAGGCCCTGGACTCATCATCCACATATGCTAAAAGAATATTAGAAGAAAATGTCATTTCTTGTGATGAAATATTCTATTTCAGTGAAATAGACCTGAAAATGTTGTTAGAACTTTTAAGTCGATTAAAGTGAAACAAACTGAAGACTTGTGGGGTTTATCACTTAAATTAATTAGTAATGTAATTGACGAATTAGCACCACATTTAGCATACATTTTCAATTTTAGTATAGAAAGTGGTGTCTTTCCAGATCTCATGAAGTGTAGTAAAATGATACCTCTTTATAAATCAGGTTCCAAAAATGACGCGGGAAATTACAGACCTGTTTCTGTATTACTCGTCCTTAGTAAAGTCTTTGAAAAAATTATGCTCAACCAGATGCTACAACACTTCACTTTAAACAAACTTCTGCCATAACCAACAATATGGCTTTACAAAAGGTCGATTAACTATCGATGCAGGAGTAGCACGTATACGAAACATCTATGATGTTTTTGAGAAATAACAAGTTGCAATAGGAATGTTTGTGATTTATCTAAAGCATTTGATTGTGTGGAACATCAAACTTTACTTCTGAAACTAAAACATTACGGTATGGAGGATAGGGCTCTCAGTCTTCTCAATTCGTACCTTAACAATAGGTTACAAGTAGTCCAAGTAAATGACACAAATTCTCTCGGCTCTACTGTAAAAATAGGTGTTCCACAGGGATCTACTTTAGGCCTCTTTCTCTTCCTTGTTTATATTAATGACTTACCATTTATGGTGCAACCCCTCTCAAATATTGTGTTGTTTGCAGATGACACATCTCTTATTTTTAAGGTAGACAGGAAAGACAGCAAAATTGACGAAGTAAACAATTCAATTTCAGAGATACTTATATGATTTACTGTTAATAACTTGCTATTAAATGCGACAAAGACAAAAGTAATAAAATTCAGATTACCAAATGTCAAGCAAACACACGATAGTGTAATATTAGATAGTAATATTTTAGAGTTCGTAAATAGCACTGTTTTTCTTGGTATTATGTACTTTAGATGCTTTCTTACAATGGGGACCACACCTTATAATGTCTTACGGCATCTTAATTTAGGGACAAGCGGCTGACATATAAACTATTTTCATACTGCAAAAAAGAGCCATTCGCGCTATCTATCAGATGCGATTTAGAGTCACTGAGGACCAAGTTTAAAGTAATAAATATTTTAACTGTTGCCAGTCAGTTCATACATGAAAATCGTATATTCGTAAGAATTTAGATTTGTTTCCAAAAAACAAGGACAGGTATAATCTTAATCTTAGAAATAGAAATAATGTTGAAGTTGCTTATTCGAGGCTGAGTAAGGTAAATAAGTCGTTCATGGGGCAGTGTATAAAATTCTACAATAAAATACCTGAAAATGTAATTAGTTTATCCGAAAATAAGTTTTAGACCTATGTAAATAAATGCCTGTGTTCAAGAGGATATTATAAAACCCAAGACTGTGTTAATGACAATGATGTATGGACATGTATAGATCCTCCAGCTCAAAGCTTTAGTAATGACATCAAGTACTTATTTCAAAAAATGTATTAGGGCGAGTTTCTTTTGGGCTCGACGTTTCTTCTTGCTCCGCTAACACTTCCCGAAACGTTGAGTGTACAAGTTCCGAGTGGTAGGAACTTTGTACTAGGTAGAAAAAAAAGACGATTTAAAAGTATGCGTACAGCATCTACTTAAATAAAAAAATTAAAAAAATTGTGAATGAACTTTTCTATCATTTTAATCATGCTATTTTTCTTTACAGTTACATGGAGATGACGGGTCTACCTTGTAAGTGAATGAATATACAAAGGAGAACATGTGCTGCCTCGAGAATGGTGAAAGTTAAGAACTAAAAGGAATGATTCCAGAAAATTTCAATAGCGGACTTTCATAATCATGAGGGAGAAGAAAATTACGCAGTCTTCCGAATGTTTCGAATATTTTTTTTATAACTATTGTAATATATTGTTTACTCTAGACTCTAGAGCTTCTAGGTTCTTTTTTGATAATTCAATTATTAAATTCGGCAGTTGTTTTTACTTTAGAAGGTGATGATTTCGTTGGGCCTTATTGGAGAAAATAAACTATGACACAAGTTAGACGAATTCATTAAAAAATATCGTAAATTATGGAAGATTGTTTAATTAAATATTTTTAGTTTATTTAAATTGCAGATAAAACTTACTCGCTTGGATTTTTGTTACTTAAAATGAATTATCGTATTCCAAATGCATGAAAATTTCGTAATGAAAGAACGAAATATCGTTTTTGATATTAATTGAAAAAAGAAAGTAAGTCAAAAAGTAACTCAGAAGACTATATTATCCTGTTATTAAAACTAAACAATTTATGAAACAAGGAAATGATAATACTAATTTTTACCTAAGAATCTTATACCTATTTACCTACTTATATCTGCAATAAAATACATATAACTCCCTCCCAATAGGATTTATTAATCCCTCTGGATGTATTGACGCTTTTCTATATCAAGCTATGAGTTATATGTTTAAAATTATGGTTTTTATTTTTTATTTTATTTTATGTGACTGGTGCTAGTACCTATTTGCGACGATTAATCACGATGATTTTTTTATATTTTTACCCTCAATTGGTAAGCCCTTGGCATCATCTCACCTGATGGTAAGTGATGATTTACTTAATTGCTAATTACCCTTATATTATTTTGTTATTTTTGCACACAGGGTATCCTAGCGGGGGTTCTAGAGCTCCCAACAGTTACTGTTGTAAACTACCGTTACTCTAAATAAATAAATTTATTATTATTATCACTTACATCCAAATATACTAAATAAATTGTTAATATAACACCAATTTGTACCTGTGGTTGCAATAAATAATTATGAATTACATATACGAAACTTGGTTGCTTTTATTTTAATTACCTACGTAATACATAATTTCCAATCTAACTAAACACTATTTACCTGACTACAGCGAAGCAAAAAGCATGGTTATGATTTTAACCCGTAATCTTCTTATCGTGTGGCACATTTAACCATTCTGTCCACAAGGCATAGACGGCGGTTGCCTAGTGTTGCACTTAGCATCACCAGCGGTCACGTGTAGGGCATATAGATTCACACCTACGGACGTGTGCAACGCGACCATCATACACATCTAGAAATCAGATGTGCAGGTTTCCTCACGATGTTTTCCTTCACAGTTAAAGCAGTTGGTTTGAAAATGCACGTAAGTTTCGAAAAACTCATTGGTGCACTGGGTAGGATTTGAACCCACGACCTTTGGTTAGGAGGACGGAGTCACTACCCGCTGCGCCACCGACGCTTTTTTTATCAAAATTCAAATTCAAACTTTAAAAACTAAAACCCGGCTACGGAAAAATCTCTCTGAATAGTATGAAACAATAAAATATTATACAGGGTTATTTTTGGACCCCCCCCCCCCCACCGAAACTTCACAGTGGCTTCTACTCATGAAACTGAGCAACTTTCCCGAAGTAACCAATGGTCAATTCGCAAAAGCCGGGCGTAACAATACTATAATAACATAATCGATGTCAACGCGGGCGAAGCCGCGGGCGGAAAGCTAGTTTCTACATATGTACGTTTATGTATTATATATGGTATTTTTCTAATGCCTTCCGAGATAGTTGAAATAAAAAACTAGATGACTTCTTCATGTTTTCATTTTAAATTTAGTAAGTATACAATTTAGACTGACTCGGTGGCTCAGTGGTTAGCGCTTAGACTACTGATCCGAGAGTCGTGGGTTCGATCCCCACCCAGCGCAAACATTTCTGTGATGAGCAGATTTGTTTGCTCTGTGTCTGGCTGGGTGTATTATATATCTATCTATATATGGATGTATTAAAACGAATATTTGTATGTATATCAATCAGTCTCTGCTGGTCCCTTCCTAATAAACTATAGTTTGTGGCCAGGTGACCGCGTGTGATTGTCCTGGATATTATTAAAAGACAAACATGTTTTTATCATGATTATTTTAAATGAATTCAACTTATCCATTTAAGGTCATGTTTATAAACAAGCTTACTGAATAATATATTATTATGTATTGAGTATTTAAATAACTCTTTAGTTCCCAATTTCGGGGGCATACCCTTAAATTTTCTTCTGTTCTACTGTTAATTTAAAAGTCTTGTCTTCTGTTAATTTGTCTAGGGTGGGCAAAAAGGTCTCTAGGGTGGGCATAGAGATTTCTAGGGTGGGCATTAATTTTTCTGAGGCATTGGACATGATATTAGCTTGTCGACCTCAATTAGGGTTGTGGGCATGCCCACCGAGCCAACGACGGTGGATCCGCGCCTGGTATTACATCGCCTGACCACGATTAGAAAACAGTATACTGCCTGACCCCAACCTGAGCAAATAAAGAGGTAAAGATTGCATCTTATCCCAGTATTTTACCATCTTTCGACAAAGATACAACAAGTACAATAAAGTAGCACTAAACCCCATTAAAACCTTATAAATTGTGCTATAATTATAAATACAAACAAAATAATAATAAAAGATTTAGAAAAAAAACAGTTGCGACTTTTGAAAAATGAACATCAAACAAAGGAACCGTAAAATCTTCTTGATAGTGACATTCATTTATTTATATTTTATTCCAACCTGCACAAGGGCTGCGTCATTTGGAAAATTTCCGAAAAAATCTTCGGAGCTTTTGAATTTTTCAAACCCGAAAATCGAAATTGAGTACAGTGAACAGCAAGTGAGTAGAAAGAAAAGGTGTATAGTCTACTGTAATTCATTGTGGTACGACAACGGGTGTCCCACAGGCACACACTTGGTTGCCGGTTACTGTATTGACCTTAGTATCATGTGAATTTTTTTTTTCCTTTTTTACAAAATCCTCCTGAACCTCTACGGACTAACCTTATCAGTTAGATTTGTCACGGTTTCATACTATGATATACAATGTTACCTTTTATCTCGAAGCTCGAAAACCACTAACAGCTCTCAATATTTTTTTGATAGCATTTAGCTTTCCTCCCAATGTTTAAAAGCATTTTATGTAGAATAACAGTTTGGTATCTTATTTTACTATATAGAATGGCAATAACAATTTTAAATTTTCAAAATATTTCTCGAGATAATGGTATGTTTTTCTTTATTAATATTGTTTAAAGGCTTTATCTTATGGCTAACATTGTCATACAGGTGATAAGTATTTTTTAAATATTATTTTATTTATTTGACCATAATTGCAGCTACAAAAGTTATTAAAATATGAAGTAAGTTCTGTGCAATTTACCACCTTAAGTAGGTTAGTTGTGTTTAGTTAACTTTATTTTGGCCTCGTCTTTAATAATCATAACAAAGATGGTAAAAAAATTAAAAATGATGTCAATTGAATGTTGTCTACGTATATGTTATTTTTTTTCTTTTTTTTTATGGCAGAGGTGGCAAACGAGCAGACGGATCACCTGATGGTAAGCGATTACCGCCGCCCATAGACACCCGCAACACCAGAGGAGTCACAAGTGCGTTGCCGCCCTTTGATATGGGAGTACGCTCAATATGTATTCAATGTTTTTTCATTCATAGGGCATCTTTATGTATATGTTTGTATTCAATGTGTTTTTTTTCATAGGGTCCCTATTTACTCAACTTACGTATATGTTAAGTTGTATTCAGTGTGTTTTCTTTCATAGGGCCCTTATTTACTCAACTGATGTAAAGTATAAACAATGAGAGAACTAATTAAAAAAAAAGATTAATAATAATAATAATATTTTGCATCATACTGAATTTTGAATATGTATACTGAATTTTGAAGTGAATTTTTAACAGCAAATATCTATGATTCATACGTACTTGGGTAATTTGCAACAGAAGGCTGCACCAATCTGTTTCTTTTTAACTATTTCCTTAGTTAATGTATTGTTAATATGGTACGGTTTATTTTAATTAGTTACTTATCTATATCATAACTATATTATCCGGCGGGTATTAAACCTAAGAGACTTTTTACATACCTACTATAGTAAGTGCATAAGTAGTAATTAATCACAATTCATTAGATACCAGATGTAATTAACTATGTAACCAGTTTTTTTAATCAGAACAAATTAATTTAAAAAATCTGTCTTTAGTATATCCTCCTATTTTTTTTATGACATAGGTGGCAAACGAGCTGGCGGATAGAAAAAAAGTCTTAGTAACAGTTTTCCACAACCTCCACCAATCCGGACTTGGCCCCGTGTGTGGAGTAAGGCCTTAACTTTCCCGAGTTATAATATAATAAGGTGATCAGGTGATCCGTCTGCTCGTTTGCCACCTATAACATAAAAATAATAATAATAATAATAAAGTTTATTTTTAAGCCTCTTGCAAAACATGACATGAAAGTTCTTATTGAAAGTTATGGGAGAGACCTGTGCCCCTGCAGTGGACACCTAATGGGTTGTTAACACAACATTTTTATATCAAATCGATTAAAAATAAATGATGCAGTGGAATTTTAGTAATACGTATTGCGTCATCAATGGATTACCTATTCATGACATTTAATAGAGACCCGTGCGTTCCCCTACAGTGGACAAAATATGGGATGTTAACCGTACCATCAACCAAGTTATATACTATGGTGAATCTTATGAGTTGCGACCATATATTACAACGGTAGAACGACACTTGTCAAATCCATAAAACTAGTGACAGTAAGGTGACAGTTCACATTGACAATCCATATCTACACTGCTGGGGTACGGTTTTTTCAGACCAGCGAAGGTTTGGCCGTCCGTACTCCATACATGGGGGCCATTCCGGATTGGTGAAGGTTGTGGGGCTAGTGGCCAGCCCCAGTGTCAGTAATTTTGTAGGGTAACAAGGTCTTTGACCAACATCCTAGGTCATACCACGTAGTACTAAGGTCCTTTTTCAACACATTTGTACGCGACTGCACTAGCAAAGAGTAATGTTTTCAGCTATCTCTGTGTATTCCTTTCATTGTTATCACTTGAAGACATAATTGATCACGCTGAATATGTTAAAAACAGCCAACTTCAATCGCAACAACTCCAATTTTGCTATGTTTTTGTTGATTTTCTCAAAAACTGCTAAATCGATTTCGATAAAATTTATATGGGACCACCTGTGAAGTATACCCTTTTAAAGAAAAAAAGAATTTTCCAAATCGGTTTAGGCGTCTTCGAATAATCGGTGAACATACATAAAAAAAAGATTCCGACGAATTGAGAACCTCCTCCTTTTTTTGAAGTCGGTTAAAAACGGCTATTAATTCGTATTGATGGCAGTATCATGAAAATATGAAACAGTTTATTAGAATGGATGTGTTTGCCACCCCCTTATTTATTTAGGGAATAAGATGATTACTTACGAATAAACTTTTATATTATTTTAATCATGCTTTTTTTTTACAGTGGCAGTCAGCGAAAGAAGCGAGATGTTTTTTTACTTTACAGGTATCAGTGTGACTGCTCCGATAATGAGTGGGAATTTAATTATGTCTAGAAGAGGACTCATTCACGATCACGAGGGAGGGAAAAAATACGTAAAAGACGCGGAAAAAATAAAAGATATTATTACTAAGTATTTTTAATTTAATTATTGTTTATGTTTGACTGGCTAATTCATAATATTATATTTAATTTTTTCGTTAAATTAAGTGGGTTCTATCTGATAATTTAATTGTTAAAATTCAGCATCTGTATTTTTTTTTATTAAGAAGATTTAGTTAGTTAGGTACTCACATCATCTCTCGCATGACTAACTCTCCTATCTCATTTTTCTTAAGTTTTTAAAAACAACCCTATTTCAATTACATAAAGTCCAAACTCAATTTACCAAAAATTTGAGATAGGAGAGTTAGTCGTGCGAGGGACGATATATAAAAATTTCATGGGGGAGTTGATGCATAAAAAAAAAATATTATTCTATTATTACAAAATTATTAAAATTATTTAAATTTGTGACTTTTCATTAAAAATTCGGACATTTTATATGTAATAGTAATTTATACAGGGTTTTAAAAAAGTGCGTTTGAATTTTTAAGGGGTTGATCAGAACTTAATTTAATAATATAAATTTGATACAAATTTATGATCTGTTTTGCCATTATTGTATGGAGAGTCCAAAATATTTTTTTGCGATTTACGCAAAGTCGTAGAACAAAAGTTGTTCAGTACGATGAGTAGAATCTTCAGTTAACGGGTCCTACGTCAATTTGTTACATCCTGTATAGTCTATCCTAGAATTACAAAAAAATATTTATGAAACTCAATAAGAAATAAAATTACAAATTGTCAAGTTTATATACTATTGTAATTTTTATTACAAATCTTATATTTTTCATATAAGTAGGCTGTTTAACCAATACCTGCGGCGCGCCATGACGCCGTTTTGACACATTATTACAGTGACGTGAAATATATGGACTGACAATAAAGAACAGCAATTTCTCCTTCAAATGTTGTTATTAACTTATACGAAACTTCATGATTGGACAAACGTCAAAACGGCCATCATGGCGTGCCGCTAGTTTAATAATCTTATATCTGCCTATTTGTATCTGCAAAAATATAATTAAGAATACAATATATACAGAATACAGGAACTGATTCTCTAGTAATGTGTCTTTTTTATTATTTATGCTAACACAATTAAAGGAGGATCTTCTTTAAGTGATTTTAATTTACTTTACGTATTTTGTTATGTCAATGTCAAAATCGAACCTGTTGCCACGCCCACCCGAGGCAATGTATAAACCCCGAAACCGGTGGTCCAGTCATCTCTCCGATAAGTTAGTGGTCACGATTTGATTTCAGTTCACTGACTCATGCGCAGCTTATGTGAGAAATGTGAAGGAACTAGTTAGTGACTCAGAAAGCCTCTTTTGCATTTATCTTATGCATATGAATTTTGTTGTATAGAAAGTAAGTTTCCTGTTTCTTTCATAGAAGGGATTTTTTTTCTTAAAAATTAATAAGCATATTCTAATAAAACTTTAAATACATTTATTTTTATAAGTATTTTATAACACAGAACTTTAGGCTAGTTAAATTGTATTTCGAATTTTAATATCAATTTGCTTAGTTAAAATATGTAACTAAGATAAACAAATAACAAGTTGCGAAAAAAATATATAATGAGCCCGCAATACAAAAGACATCAACGAGTACTGTATCGCTACAACTACCTGATGTCGTCGAAAATATTTAACACCATTGTGTGAGAATCGGAAACCAAACTTAAGCTTAGACGTTTTGCTCCAGTCCAGTTGTTTTCCAGAAAATTAAAAACATATATACATATTTATACGTATTATTATTGTTTTATTAAAAAAACAATAAAAATAACGTATTTACTTACGTATTTTAAAAGATTATTCGTAGTCAATTTTGTCCAATATAAGTACATATACTTTCAAATTATAAAACAGTTTTTTTTTATTCCCGACCCGAATCCCAAGCATTCCAGTTCATAGAATTGATCACTTCATGATGTGGCCGACCATTTCATGAAATGGTCGCATTTCATGAAATGGAAAATATCTGCTGATCACATCATGATATGGTCTGGCCAGATCAATGAATACATCAACGTTTCACGATATACAGCTAAACGCACGGCTATTTCATGAAATGGTCAAGCATTAGTGATCATATCGTAAAATAGTTACAGTATCCACCGTTAGAGGCGCTGATATCTTTTTGTTTTTGTGATGTATCATGGCGGAGTACAGTTAATAATAAAAAGGCTATTTAATAATGCACTAATTGAAAATAAAATAGAAGTTTAATGTCATTACGATACTAAACTACAATAATTTTCGAAAGTCAATCAAAAAACGAGCGCACCGTAAAAACCTTGAAGTTCGGAAAGTGTTTCATAGGTTAGTAGATATCAATCTTAAAAGCTAAGTATTAAAAATGTATAATTTCTCTGTTAACCAAGATTTGTTGCCAGATGTCATGGCATGAAGATGCCAGTAACTTTTCAACGTATTTTAAATTTTTATTAAACCTTTTATATAATGGAACCCCTACATTAATGATATGGCCAAACGTGGATGGACATATCATTAAACGTTGACGTTTAAACGATATGGTCAGTTTTAGCTGGCCATTTCATGAAATACGACCATTTCATGAAATGGTCGGCCACATCATGAAATGATCAATTCTATGATCTGGCCACGACATATATACATTTCAGCAGCACACTCGCATGTAAGTACCGCAGTATTCAGATTGATGCATTCCGGTTTTATTGCGCCCGCAATTGATTTCATACTCCTGACTGCAGCGGTATTGTGGTGTAGTGGAATTAATTGATGAGAGCTTGTGTTTTTTATCAGATTGCCCCAAAAGGAGGGTAATATTTTTGGAGTGTACATATGTAAATAAATACAGCAATTCGGACTTGACATCCATGTGTGGAGTAAGGCCTAACATTTAACCTAAGTTTGGGAAGATACCCGTGACCCAGGAGTGGGGACGATATGGGTTGTTAACGTATATGTATATATAACATTTTTAAACATTTAAACAAACCTATGTATGTCTGGCTTTTTTTTTTTGCTTACTTTGACATATAGTTTTCCAATGTGTGAATGGATTTGTATGATTTTGTCGCATTGGTTGTAAGATATATTTGGTGATAAAGGGCTCAGTAACTTCCGAGTTATTCAACTTTTTCTGACGTGAATAAAAATAAATGGGTGGGAAATCATTTAATTCTGGAATGTGATAGATTCTTCTTAATTTCCTTAGTTTTAAAGCGCATAGTTTTTTTATTTTTTTTTATTTGAACACTTTACAAAATGCATGTTACAAATGCATTAATGCATACGTGTAGTACATCAAAAACTGTGACCGGTTTATCTGTGCACTACTATCCGTTGCTAAACAATTACATGATAAGTTAATTAAACCAAAGAAACAACACACTATCAATGTACAACAGCTCATCGGTATCTTGAAAGGGCTGACAATGACCTACATGCAGGCAAACGACAATGTCAATATTATTTATAATACACAAACTGCAAATTACCATAGCTAGTTATTTTAAATAGTGGTGTATTTAAAAATATATATACAGGGTGGAATGTTGGAACGCCACCTGGAGGAAAAGTACTTACTCTAAATACTGGAAATAGCAAATTTTACTCAAAGGAAACATTCCTTTATTTTTAGAAATAAGCAAAACTACATTCGAAGATTTTTGAAAATACCCTTGTCACACCCAGGAATCGAACCGGCTTTTTCCGAAAAAATAAAATCCTGTACTTTTATGGCATTAATCGATAGGGTCAATCATAAGGATCAAATCTCTCCAACAAACACGGTAAGTTAAATGAAAGGAAAACCACGAAATATTGTATTATGATTTATGGACTATGAATTTTTAATTTAACATAAGTAATTCGATAAACCCTTGAATAAAAAGTGTTTTAGTGCTTGAGAAAAAATGTCTCATTGAATTTATAAATTAAGTTTTCATGGTCTTCCTTACATTTAACTTACCATGTTTGTTGGAGAGATTTGATCCTTATGATTGACCCTGTCGATTAATGTCATAAAAGTACAGAATGATATTTTTTCTGATTTTAGCCGGTTCGATTCCTGGGGTATTTTCAAAAATCTTTGAATGTAGTTTTGCTTCTTTTTAAAAACAAAGAAATGTTTCCTTTGAGTAAAATTTGCTATCTTCAGTATTTAGAGTACTTTCCCTCCAGGTGGCGTTCCAATATTCCATCCTGTATTTAGTTTATTATTGAATAGGTGAAAGATTTAGTAAACAAAAAAATATCTTATCAATTGAAAACTTTTCACCTACATTATTTCTCTAATAAGGCTTGCTTGATAGCTTTGAGGATAACAAGGGTAGGTACGAGTTAGTAATTTCTTGTTATAATAAATACAATTACATACATCTCTGCGTGTAACTATGCAGGGACGCATTCAGAGATTTAATCGACAATTTATGACCCGAAACTATAATTTCATCCACTCGGACTTATTTTTATTTTTTATTAGTTTATTTCTATTCACAGCTGCACACTTAACGCTCCCAGAGCATATTGGTTACTTTCATTTATTTTAGTGAGCGCTTCCAGGTTGCTATCCGTTGACTATGCTTCTGTCACACCCCGAACAACTCCATACAAATCATCCGAGGTATTTACCTAATACGATCTTAATCACACCAGGAGATTGCCGTTCGAACGCCTACTGGTCAACACTTTTAGTATGAAGAAGTGTAGGAATATTCATCACTTGGTGCCAGAGGGACTCAATGAAAAAAGAGTTTCGTCAGTCAGCGAAAACAGCCGAGCGTTGGATATAGTTTACCTACCTAACGTACGAGAAAGTCATGAAACAGGCAAATACTAAGCTCTTCTTTTGACCCACAAAGTTTGACTCTCCAATGCTTCCCTGCATGCGGCCCTGTCCAAAGCGAACCTCAGCCTATTCCCAAGGACATCCAGCTTAGTTATGAGAGGCGTGAGGATTTCTGGTTAATTCGTATTTATTGTCTAGCTGGGACAAGAGGGACTTAGTCTTGGGTTCTAAAGGTACTGAGGGTAGGCGTAAATTCATGATTATATGTTAGACTAGAGAAGAACCTGTGACTTTGTTCTCGAAGTTGTGAAATGTCAACAGCTCGTCAAACCTGTTGAAATTAAATTTTCCATACAAATCCGATCTGTGGACTGGAGAGACTCGATATGAAAGACAATTGTCAAAATTTCAAATTTTTAACCCCATTTTTTATATACTTAGGTAGGTATATGTTTCAAAATATCACACCATAATTATCCTTTTTTTTAAATACATTTTATTTCTCCAGAAAAAATAATTTTCTCAATTAGGGGTTTATTGGCTGTGTGAATAAGATTTTTTTAGTCTGAGGCTGTATGCCTGATTAAAGTAGATATCTATGCCAACTTGATGGCAATTGGCAACTAATTAAAAAAAATGTGAACTCGAACTGACAGGCTATACAGCCTAACAAAGAAAAAGTACCTAATTATCCCGAGAAATGTCTACTTAAGGGGAAACGTCACGGAGCTCACTAGCGCTAAAGGTTTTTAATTTATTTTTATTAAACTACAGAAGAAACACAGACTTCCTTTTGTTTGCGACCATTACACCGTGGCCACTTTTACCATTTATAACTATACGAAGATATTCTCAATGCTTGCAATGTTCGCTAAAATACCACCCTATGGTGTAATGGTCGCAAACAAAAGGAAGTCTATATATCTTCTGTAGTTTAATAAAAATAAATTAAAAACCTCGAGCGCTAGTGACGTTTCACCTTTACTATAAAAAAAAATACTGGGATTTTATTTATGTATTTTCTACGTAAAACTAATAAAAACTGAAGGTCAAAAACTTGAAATGTTGTGAATTCTCTCCACACTATTTGTTATTATACAACTGTCATTTATATCTTAAACTGCTTGTGCGTTGTCTGTCAGTCAATGTGTCTAGTTATTGTTTTTTAAGTAGTAAGATACAATAGATGTGACAGGAAAACGTGTGGTTAAAGATAGATCTTTGTCTCATCGTTTCTTCTATTCTATTTTTCTATTTGGCATTCCACATCTCATTCCGAGCGTGATTTTGCCAATGTCTAGTGAAAAATGGGAGAATCTTCAATAAAAAAATGGCGAAACGCCAATGTCAAGTGAAAGTGACGACTCTAAGGGTGATGGGCACTTAAAGACGCTCCACGTGGTGGTTTGCTGCTGGAACTCGGAAAACGGAGCTGTCTCCTGAGTTAATCCTCTTCTTATTATCGCTTATCTCAAATCGGGATCACAGCTATTTCTCCATCACAAAAATAACGTTGAAACTATTCTAAAACGGTAATAATTGTAAAATTAACTTAACAGACGTGTGCTCGGTACAAGTCCCGGCAACCAACCCCTTGTCTCATCGTGTTAACTGTGTTACGCCAAGATAATAGACAGCTGTCAATAAAATGTGTGTAGTAGAAATAAGACTAGCACATAATGACAACGTATGTAAATAATATCGAAATTCTGAAAAAAAAAATACAGGCCGTTTTTGTTTATGGCAGTTGAAACTGACCAACGTACAGACAGCCACAAAGATATTTGAACCTCTCCGTAATACATCATGTATCACGAATAGCTTTAGTAGGGGTTCAGACATCTCTGTGGGCTAGTGTACCAAGAAGGTTGTCAAAAAAACCGTTTGCTTTTGAGGTGAAGGAAAACGTCGTGAGGAAACCTACACATCCGATTAGTAATGCTTAGATGCTTATAAAGGTAGCGTCGCACGCCTCCACCTTTTAAAGAGAGGGCGGTAGTGGCCATGCAGTTAGAAATTACGTGCGATATAGCGGGTTTTTAAATACAGGCTGTTAAAAAACTGCGTTTGAGATTTTAAGGAGTGAAAATCAAGTATAGAATACAGAAAAAATATTGCAAAAATCCGCTTAAATTTTTTTTAAATTCAGTTTTCCATACAAATTACTGATTCACTTAGATTTTATATGGAAATCTGTAAAAAAATTGAAGAGCGGTTTTTTTTCCTGTATTCTATACTTGATTCTGAGAAACCCCTTAAAATCTCAAACTTTGCTTTTTAAACACCCTGTATAGCCCCCAGATAAACACAATCAAACAAAGCGACTTCTACAAAACAATTATACACCCCGCTTTAAATCGAACCTTCGACTTCCTTATGTGAAGCGAGTTGACTAACCACGAAGGCGTTATGTAAACTGCAAATTCAACAGACCGCAAAAACTTGCATTCCTAACTCGAGTGCATTTCTCTCCCTTAAGGTAAAGACTCCTTCTGTTCAAACAAAAAGGGAGGCAAACTCTTGGATAGGGCACGAAGGGTGCTGTATTAGTAAAATGGCTAGCGTTCGCATTGGGTGGATGCGAAGGAAAGAATTGTAGCTTTATAGTCTGGAGAGATTCCTAAGGGCAATGGATCAATGAAAAAGGGCAATGGCAGCGGTACCTATACTGACACTGAATGACTTTGCCAAAGGAGGATATGCAGGTTGTTGCAATATAGCAATTCTATTTAACGGTAATGAAATCAAATCAAAAATATTTTTATTTATTTATTTATGTACAATTTATTGTGTACAAAAAAACACAAAACACAGTTTAACGAATAACAAACACAAAGGGTACAGCTTACTTCTAATAGAAATTTCTTCGAGCAGACCCGGATGAAGGAGAATTTCAACTGAGATGGCAGAAAAGCATGTATACTAATATAATTAATTGATAAATATGTAACATATATAATATATACCTATATAACATAAATAACATATTTATTCAAAATAAGTAGAAATATTGTTAATTTTTTAGTCTCACCTCTAATGAAGTTCACAATGATACTACGTTAGATAAGACACATTAAGATAACACGTTAATAACACATATCTCCCTCCGGCTGGGGCAAGGGTAGCTTCCCACAACTCGAATAATTATTATTTGACCACAAATTTGAAACTATAACTACTCGAATTTACTATTTTTTTTTTAATTTTTTTTAATTTTTTTTTTAATTTAACTTTTTTTATTTTAATGTTGATGTTTTTATTTTCCTGTTTTGTTGTGCAATAAAGTGTTTTCATTCATTCATTCATTCATTCGAATTTATATTTTCTAACTAGTAAATAATAACTATGTGACCACAGACATGCATCCCGCTCCCCTCCTATAGACTAGCAATGCAGGGCATCGGCCGCTTGCCGCAAGGTGGGCAGATGGCCAAGTTAAATTGAAATGTCATTTTCGTTCAATTTTCATCTTTCAGTCTATTTCTGTCAATGGTCGAGGTAACATCGGACAAAATATGTGTAAATTTATCGTAAAAATGCCAAGTTGCATCGTTGTCTGATGCGGAAACCGCACTGGGCATCTCAATAAATCAAATGTGCGGGGTTTCATACCAGAAGTAAGCCATATATTGACTAATTTTTATTTAAATAACTTCGTTACAAAACATATGGTAGTGATGTACACTTCATCGACTTTTCGATAGGCATACCAAAAAGTTTAGCAACAAAAAATATGCGACTGCATATTTACATAGTTTTATCCAACGTAGACATGAAAAGTGTTTGACTTATTTTTTCTTCTAATTATTTTCAGTTTCCAAAGGAACCCAAATAAAAATTAAACGAGAATTAAGACTATGAGCAGACACGACAGCTGGAAAATTTTCTCCTAACATTTCCGCCCAGCTTGGCTATAGATATGTTTTGGAAGTTATGATTCGGTTTGATTTTTAGTTTTAAAATATATATTTTTTGTTTTAATATGTATTTTTACTGTATTATATTTGTGAATTTCTATTAGTATTGTTTATGTATTAAGATTTAACAAGGAACAATATGCTTAATTTATTTTGTTATCCTCATTTTACAAATTATCGCAAGAATTTTCGATATTTGTGATCCTTTCTATTACCTCCATCACTAGATCTTTCAGTCGTATTTTGAGTTTTGTCATTTTCAAATACTCTATTGCTATTCGACGATTTAAATCCTTGGACAGTTGACATCTTGCGGTGATTGGTCGTAATTCAAACATATGACATTCTTAGATTCAAAAATTCGAACAGTTATGAAGCTTCCCCCTCCCGCACCTCAGATTTTCCCCTCAACTTCGCCCACGCGGTTTCATATTGAAACTGACGTATTAGCGTTCTATAGAGGAGCGGAGCGACGATATGAAACTTCTTTGTATGTGACCATTGAAACTCTACCTACGTCCCACATACATGAAAATAACCTGAAAAATCCTCGTGAATCGGTCAAAAATGAAAAACACGCAACCGATACTCCATTCTAATTAAAAGCCAGTGATTTCTAAGCAGTATTCCGGCTGAGTACATCCAAAGGGCGAACGACAAAGGCTGAACCTATGAAGGTACGAAGGTGAAGAGCTCTTCTGTTCGTCCCTTTGTCAGTTTGTGCGCAAACTCGAAGGGGACCCGACTGCGAGGCTTTAGTGTACACGTGTGTGGGTGTATTGAGGAGTAGGGGCAAAATGATGTAGTGTTTTATGATTTATTACAAGCATCGAGTAAGGTCTGTCAGAGTAGAGGGACAAATGGCGGAAAAAGGGGAAACCTTTGGCCAGCAGTGTGTCGATAAAGATGATTAAATAAGTAATCAATATGGGTATTTTCTACTGTCAAAAGAAATTGAAAAAATTGAGTAAATATTTGTTTTTCTGGCACTGGGGTTGGCCACTAGCCCCACAACCTCCACAAATTATGGTCTAGTGGCTAGTCCGCTCGCTTCACATCAAGAGGTCGCGGGTTCGATTCCCGGCGGGGTCCAACTTTGTAGGACTCGATTTGGTTGGCGGTAGGGCATTTTCTGAGCTACCACCATCTTATCTAAGTGTTCCAAGTGTTCCAAACATCAATGTTAACAGCATTGATAAATTGATAAGATGACATGAAGCAAAGATAAGATAGCCAGTTCGTCATTGCGTTGGGGAATCTTGGTAAGCCCGCTTCCATCTTCAGCATCATCATCACTTACCATCAGGTGAGATGATGCCAAGGGCTTACCAATTAAGGCTAAAATCCGGACTTGGCCCACGTGTATGGAGTATGGCCTAACCTTCTAGAGTTATTGGAAAAGACCCGTGCCCCTGCAGTGGGGACGATATGGATATATTTGGCTCTTTTCAATAGCTATAAAACGTATTTAAACGTCTCGCTACCGCAACAAAAAAAATACGTGATACATGACTTATTCTTCTGCATTTATGTGGATATAAATTGTTCTAAGATATGCGGGTTACATGAAAAAAAAATTGTGTACGTCTAGTGCGGCACTAAAACACCTATAGGCATCCTAGTGTTGTTTGTTTGTTTGTAATCTCTTTTTTTATAACGTATTGGAATATATCTATAATTAAATTATCAAGTATTGTGTACACTATAATTGGCTTGATCCACTTGTCTATTTAATTTTATAGTTTCTGAAAAACATACACTTTTACGTTGAAATGGATAATTTCGGAGCCACCCGCTGTAACGCATCCGCGATTCGAAACTATCCAATTCAACATAAAAATGTATGTTTTTCAGAAACTATAAAATTAAAAGGACCTTTATACAGCTGATTGATTCAAGCCGCATTTGAAGAAAGTAAATGAATACCTACTTTTCATTGCCTTTAATGACAATAAATGTCTTATAATAAATAGACTTAGTTTACAGAGCCTGACAGAGCCTAGACAAAACTTTGCGTCATTATGTGACGAAAAAAGTAATAGGAGCTACCCATGCAAAAAGCGACGTTAAAAATTAATTAACCACGACAGGAAAACAAATGAATGAGCAATTTGAAAAGCTCAAATTCCTCCCTAATTTATGTACGAGTAACAACCACCCTCGAATTCGACGGCGGGAAAATAACAATCTGACATTTTCCATAGTCAAATCTGATACTTTTGATTTTATCATCTGTGTCAAAAACGCTATTTATTCGGACCTTGACTGCGTCAAAATAATATGAAATATTGTTCATTAAATACTCAGACTAAAAATTCTTTATATCTTGACTACGAGCTCTTTTATTGAAGTCGCATAATACTTACACGTAATAAATAAAATAAAAAATAAAAACATTTTTAGAACAGTGTTGTTTTTGACGGGTTTTCGTGAATTCTCTGAGGACTGTGTATCTGTAATTTACTTTTCGGTTAATTTTAATTGTACACAGTTGTCCGAATGAATAAATATATAAATAAAAGTACATTAAAGTTCTGCCAGCTATGTATTTTTATGGCCTTCCACTTCAGTTTGATCATTCTAGGATCTTAGTTGGTAATTTTAGTTTTTCTACGGATTTCCTCGTTCCGTTGTTCGATCACGTAAAGAAACCAATCGTAGCTATCTCTATTTATTTAACTCTAGTATCGTAGTTAGTCCATTCGCTTTATATCAGATGGCCGCCGGTTCGATTCCCGGCGAGCCCAACTTTGTAGGACTTGGTTTTGTTGGTAGGGCATTTTCTAAACCCCCCTAGCTAGCCACCACCATTATAACTAAGTCTTGCCGTCAAACATCAATGTTAAAAGCACTGATGTGTTCTAGTACAGAGTTAAGATAGCCAAGTCCCTATCGCGTTGGGAAATCTTGGTAAGCCCGCTTTCATCTTTCGGCATTTCGGCATCATCATCACTTACCACCAGGGGAGATGATGCCAAGGGATTACGAATTGTGGATTTAAAAAAGCCCTTTGAGATTCCATTAAAGAGTCTTTTTTTTATGGGACCAGGAGGCAAACCAGCAGACGGATCACCTGATGGTAAGCGATTACCGCCGCCCATAGACACCCGCAACACCAGAGGAGTCACAAGTGCGTTGCCGGCCTTTGAAATGGGAGTACGCTCTGTCTGTTGTATATTCTTTAGCGTTTATACAAAACAGCTAAACCTACCCTTAACCTAATAAAGTTAATAGCGCAATAAATTACAGCTGTAAACATTGTTGAAGGAGATATTTAGGCATTATTTTAATTAAACCATCCCTTCACCTCCCTAACCCACTGTTATAGAAACAATGTTGAAGTTATAAGGATGCAGTAAAAAAGCGTAATTGCTTTATTTTTTGCCCAACTACGGTGAATCTAAGGAAGGGTTTTTTTAAGAGATTTTGACAAAAATGATACCTATTTGCAAAAACTACGGTAATAAGAGAACTAAAAGAAAAATGTATGTTTGTGCGAAGCGATCGTGACTTATTGCTACTTGTATGGTCGCGTCGATCACGCACGCGGGTTAACTTACCGCAGACACGGTCATAAACTGGATGTGTTTCACTGTGAGAGGCGTTTATAACTACCGTTTTTATGCTTCACAAGTCACGTTAAGCCTTTGGTTCCTGTTACAGTCACTAGATGGCAGATGATCGTCAAGTCAGGAGCCATAAATGAGCGATGGCTCGATAACTTCTGACACAGGGATAGACAACTAGTCCCACAACCTTCACCCATATGGATTTGGCCCCGTGTGTGGAGTATGTGTGAGACATTACTTAATTGAACTTAAGTTGTTCAGTTTACAAATAGAAGCTTAAGCTTTTTGGATTGAAACTATAGTAATAATTACCATTTGATGTTTATTTGTCCAGTCAAGAAGCCTTTGACCTCTGTCATTCAGGGCACATTTGATACCTATCGATCTTGCAATAAGGCTTCGGCGAACGACAGACGGTGCGAAACCTATCATGCGGTCGGGTCAATGACACTATACTGTCATTTTCACCCCAATATACAGCAGAAGATGAAAACAGCATAAGTACTTTTAAAAGACCTACTTATTACATACTTATTTATTCACCCATAAATAAGTATGTAATGTAGAATATTTTAAACTTTACGACCGATACAACCTACAAACCTTCAAAAAAAGAGGGTACAACTCCCATTGCAAAGGCCGGCAACGCACTTGTGACTCCTCTGGTGTTGCGGGTGTCTATGGGCGGCGGTAATCGCTTACCATCAGGTGATCCGTCTGCTCGTTTGCCTCCTGTCTTATAAAAAAAATACTTTAAAGTTGGTAACTTGTCCGCTACCTATTTTTCTTGTATTTTTATCGAGCATCAGGTTGTCTGGAAAAAATCATTACCAAACAATAAACATAGGGACAAACAAAACTAAAACAGCAGCACATATCAAAAGCGCCAAAAAGGTTCAGTTCAACATAATTTTTTAGCTCTATTGAGTTCCAACTCTGGTTTTTCAGTGGTCACGACGACGTAACTAATGCGCTACATCGCACTTCTCACTAATATTATAAATGCGAAAGTATGGATGTTTGTTTGTTTGTTCCGCTTTCACGCCGAAACTACTTAACGAATTTGGATGAAATTTGGTAGGTAGGTAGATAAAACACTCGGCTAATACATAGGATAGGATAGTATTTATCCCGGAAAACTTAAGGGTTCCCGGAGGAATGCTTAAAAACTCAAAATTGCCACTTCGTCACTAGATGGCGCCACCTTAATATTTTCTTTCTCTCGGGATCCAATTCTAAAGTCCACGCAGACGGAGTCGCGGGCGGAAGCTAGTAATAAATAATAACAAAAGCGTTATAGGTACGCTAAATAACCAAATCAATTTAACTGCTTTTATTATGACTGCATACTATTTACTGGTAAACCTGTATCCTTTACATTGGCTTTATTTTTAAGGGCTTACCAATTTAATTGTGGATAAAAAAATACAATTTGAGGACTAAAGTTAATCTAACAACATTCACACTTTTACACTTTAAAAACTACTGAAACGTTTCGACCACAGGTGGTAAGGTAGTAACAATGACACGGACACACGTGCATATACCTTGAAAACATTACCCTTCTGTTGGGGAGTCGTAGGTAAACCCGATTACTTACAGAATTATAATATACTAGCTTCCGCCCGCGACTTAGTCCGCGTGGACTTCAGAATTGAAAGAAAATGTTAAGATAGCGCCATCTAATGACGAAGTGGAAATTTTGAGTTTTTAAGCTTTCCTACGGGAAAATAAGTATCCTGTATGTTAGCCGAGTGCTTCATCTTTTTACCTACCAAATTTCATCCAAATCTGTTCAGTGTTTCGGTGTAAAAGCGGAACAAACAAACAAACAAACTGACAAACAAACAAACATCCATACTTTCGCATTTATAATATTAGTGAGATTCTAGTTTCTAGTCTTGAGGACTCCTCAGTAGACACATCATCGTTAAAAAATCACAACCCTTATTTTTCAGTGGCGTAGTCGGTTCAAATTTTATTTATCTGACACTTTTGCGATGCCGGCAAATCTACTGACAACACATTCTTTAAAATTGACTAAGCTACTCTAGAGCTAAGCTACCCTCCCTTAGCTTTCCCGTAATTGGCAATAAGTAAATAGCAGTTTCTAACTAACACAGAAAGATTACTTTCGCTCGTAAGTCGCAAATATTAAATTGTTACGTTTTGGTACCAAATGCATACCTGTATTAATTTTGCTGCTACGAAATTACTGCAAGCTTAAGTATTCAGAGTAAATAATTTAAGATCGTCTATCTCGAAACTCCAACTCAAGAAGAGGTGACCCTTAAACTAGTGCTAGTACCTAAATAAGTATTGATTGTTTTATGAACCGCCTCCGTTGCCTGGTGGCTAGGTCGTTCGCTTTACATCAGGAGGTCACTGATTCGATTCCCGTTGAGGTTGAAATTTGTAGGACTCTGTTTGGTTGGTGGTAGGGCTTTTTCTGAGCCCGCCCGGCTAACTACAACCACCTTATCTAAGTCTTACCCCCAGGCATTAGTATTAATATCGTAGCATTGATCTGTTCCAACATGGAAATAAGATAGCCAGTTCCCCATTGCGTTGGGGAATCTTGGAAAGCCCAACTGTCGGCATCATGAACAGCTATAGATGCAACTACAGAATCAGGTGAGATGATGCCAAGTTACCTACCAGTTGTGGAGAAAACAGCATATACCGACGAGTTGTAAAAAAGTGTGTATGATATTTTAATGGTTTACTCAGAATTAAGTATAGAATACAGGAAAAAAAAACCGATCTATAATTTTTTCTTCTTTTTTTCTCATATTCTTGATTCACTATTCAGATTTAGTTTGGGAAACTGAAAAAACATTAAACATTGGATATTTTCAATATTTTTCCAGTTTTTTATACTTGATTCTGAGCAGATTCTGAGTAACCCCTTAAAATTTCAAACGCAGTTTTTGAACATTCTGTATAATATTGAACGACTTTGTCGAATCCGCAAGGTATTTTGGACTCTTCTTAATCGGCTACATTTGTACATTGTGTGGCAAGAAAAATTTTAAAAAAGTTGGTCAGTTTTCATGAATCGAAGCTCATGTTTGGAGGCATGGCAGTGCCTTCGCCAAGTTTTACGCGACGTGACAAATATTTTTACCAATAAATCTTTATTGGTAAAAATATTTGTCACGGCTATGTCTATGTTTTTTTTCACAACCGTAAGTTACAAATGTATAAGTTTGCGAAGATCGTTAGCGTTACGACAGAATTTAGTTGTAGTTTGTTCTTTGTAGTTTGTTAACGGAGGCATAAAGGTGCTTTTATTACTACAAAGTAAGTATAGATTACAAAGTTTTACTTTCAATGAGGTAAACATTAATAGGTACTTCATTGAGCCTAGTTAAGTGAACAAAATAATAATGGATAATGAACAAAAACTAAATATTTTCAATATTTATTAAATTTAGTTTGACATTTATTTATTTTTTAATGTTGATAACCTAAACAATTCAGAAGAATAAAAAAACTGACCGCTTATAATATACTTGCTTAACTTACTTATTCTATGTATATTTATTTAGTTGTTTAGGCTATAGGTGTAACTAAAGAAACAGACATACATATACGCGAAAAACATTAACCACCTTTTGATGATGGGTAAGATTAAGTTTACATCAGGTGGTGTATGAAGACATAGCGTGGAGTCATGGCGTCTTGAGTGTTTAATGCTGTGCACCTGCTACCGACTTCATTTAGAATAATATGCATGTGAACAGTGAAAAGATTTTCGTAAAAGTTCGTTCAAATCTAAGAAGATAAGAAGAAGAAGGTATAATCTTTCATAATACATTATTTTAACATAATATCGTAGTAAAATCTTAATAGATAACTACACCTATTTAAATTTTATTTCTATTATAGTTTAATAGTCTTTAACTGTTATTTTTGAAATTGGGCGCTTATTAGCTAGGTAATAGGTACACCCACTGCATCACATCGCTTTTCGAATGCCATTCACATCGAATCAACTATCTACTTTTTTTTTTTTTTTTTCTTCTATAGTGTGGCGATTAACTATCTACTTACAATTGGTTAGAGGCGGTTGCGTCCAGAAAAATCCAGTTTTCTCCCCACTTTTAACTCACGTCTCACACACTTTTTGATTTTTAGAACTGTCACTAAACACTACACTGGCCGGATGGAAAATTCAATGTTTTTGTTCGCACTAGGTCTTTTTTGAGGTCGAGGTTTTAACACTGGCAGTGTAGAATACACCTGTTAATGACACGTATTGAACGCGACTGAGGCGCCATGACAGATTTCCGGGGTTCGCGCATGCGTAGAGCAAACCTACCCAGCCGCTACCCCTATTTTCGTAAGGAACTCTTTTCCCAGTTTCTTCATCGTCATTTCATTCTCTCTCTATGAAATAAACAAGGACAGTTATATAAAATGTGAGAAAATACGTGACTGTCTTCGAAGTTTTCAGATAATTTTCTATTTGTTTGGTAATGGGGGGTTGAAAATTGAAGCCGAATTATTGGTACGTTAAAACTTCATAATATTGAATTGCCATGTAATGTTTCAAATTGGTCTGGAATGAACGTGTAATGAACGACCGACTGTGTATTTTTTAACTGTTTATTTTTTCATTGTTTAATAATGAGAACTACGGTACATAAACACAATGTTTCCTTTATGTTTTATCATGAAATAGCGTGGGTATGATTTTTATTTTTAAAGTCAAAGGTGCGCAGTGCGCAAGCCGCAAAGAGCTCGCAAGCGTCTCAGTTTTCCCGGAAAATTTCCAATTTTCTTTACATAAAAACCTAATTAATCCTCTCCTGCAAACCTCCGGTCAAAAAGATTGGTTTGTTACCTCCATACCTTCGCTATATTTTTGAACGCAGCGTTTTTGTGAAGTCACATAATTCCTTATTTAAAAAAGCAAATGATGAATTCTCCTTAACCCTGGTCTGCTGGAAGAAATTTCTACTAGAAATAAGCTGCACCCTTTGTGTATATTTTATGTTAAGCCTGTGTATTATGTCTATTATGTGTACACAATAAATTGTAAAATAAAATAAATGAAAGTTTTCGGAAAAAGCAAAGAACTTGTATATCTTGTAGGTACTACATATAAATTCCTTGGAAAAAAGTAAATGATCGAAGTCTTTCATGTTGGATTTAGAGCGGCGGAAGTCACTTTCCGTCACGTGGTCCGTCAAACGTAAATAAAATACATACTTTAGATGTTATGTGTTTTTGTTAATATTTCGTTTACGCTACAGATTGCAACAAAATAAAAGCGAGCCTTATTACTTGGAAAACTGAACAATCTCTGCTAACTATACAGGGTGTAACAGAAGTGTGTGACAATACTTCAAGGATGGCTTTTACCCATCAAACTGAACAACTTTTGTTCTACAACTTTGTTGAAATCGCAAAAAATGTTTTGGACTTTTCATACAAACTTGGTTCGCCAGCTAATCGATTTGTATGAAAAGTCAAAAAAAAATTTTGCGGTTTCAACAAAGTTGTAGAACAAAAGTTGTTCAGTTTGATGGGTAAAAGCCAACCTTGAAGTATTGTCACACACTTCTGTTACACCCTGTATATGCGTAGGAAGTAATATTTGTTTTTTTTTACCAGCACTGTTGAAAATAACAGTTCCACGAGACAAAGCCAACCTTAGAGTATTAGCGGAACTTTTTGTTACACCATGTACATAAAACATCATTTCAGCAACATACATGGTGAATCAAAATAGCTGTAGGAGTATCGAAGCTCCAGTTAACGAGCTTCGATCATTGTACTCTGGGGAATTTCCGTTATGAGACAGATGTAATCATGAAAATAATGTTTACTCTAGTATACTCTACATACGAAATTGGCAAAACTGTTAATCAATTTTTTTTAATTCAGCTAACAATTAGTACTAGAGCAGTTCAATTTGATGAGAAGAAATAATTAATCGATCCTAAGCCTATTATGATACATTCTATATAATTTTAAATACAATAAGTATTACAAAGCCACCATAAGAAACTACTATTTTATGATTATACCAAATGAAACTAATTTTGGGACGTCCTGTATAGTACAAGATTACCTGAGCTCCTGGCCTATCTCAAAGTAAACTTTATAATCTATGCCCCGATCTCCATCTCAATAGGCCGGAAGCCCGGATCAAGTTTAGCCACCGAACAGATTAGGCCGTAGATTGCGTGGACTTAACTTGAACTTATGTTAGAAATGAACTTAGTTGACTTTAAGCGATACTTATTAAGTTACGGAAAAAAGTTGCGGTACTACGGTTACAGTGGCTTTGTTCTCGTTAAATAATCGAACAAATATAGGGTCCTACAAAAATATCTAAATGAACTAACAGCGCTAGCTACTCGTAAAACTGGACAGCTTTCATATATAAGGTGCTACTTTATTAGTGCCCGATATTTTAGTCAGTGCTTCTACTCCTGATTCTGATCAACTTTTCCTAAGGAACCCATAGTCAAATCGCAAAAAAAAAATTGGACTCTTCATACTAATTTGGCCGCTCGGCTGATCAATTTGTATGAAGAGTCCAAAAATTTTTTTGCGATTTGACTATGGGTTTCTTGGGGAAAGTTGATCAGAATCAGGAGTAGAAGCACTGACTAAAATATCGGGCACTAATAAAGTAGCACCTTGTATTTACATGACTGCGCGACATTACTTTTTAATATTGATTCATGAAATAGGTATTATGGTATTATGTGAAATATGTTCAAATGCATATGATAGCGAAGAACGCGCTAAAGCATGTATGTATAGCCCCAGAAAATTAAAAATATATCTATGATTTTGAAAGCTTCAACAGCTGTGTGTGATCTCAAAATATTCAGACAACGCGCATTAAGCAAGCATTAGGTATTTAATTTCTAAACATACAGTAATAATTTGGAAATAGTAAATATTAATTTCTCTTTCACTTTTCTTTATTAATCGGCAATGTCACTGACCGCACGTGCTTAAGTATTTTGATTAGATTTTAATGGTTGCGTACTTAGCACAATTAGGTACTCGTACCTAAAATATGGAAGGATGGTGGACGCAAGGTGAACGTCATTTGGCTCATGATAATACTTATGATAAGACTAAGAACTTCCCCTCGTACATAGGTATTAGGTATTTCTTAGGTATTTCTTGGTTGATTTCTCTCTTCAGTGACTTCCTGTGCAGTTAGTCTCGCAATGCCTATGTTATCTCTTCGAGTTCAGTCTACGAGATTTCGATTTAAAAAAAATGAGAATGTTGTGACAACCCTTGCGCTGAGGTCAGTAGTAGGTACCTATATGCCGGTACAGACATGAGCGGTCTCTCTGTTACTCTGTGCTTCTACGATATAAGCGGAGACAAGATACATACCTAATATAAGAGAATTTTATGTCGCAGGTTTATTTTTTAAGGAAGGTAAGTAATATTACTCGTTATTTCAATCTTGGGTAACTTTTCCCATAAAGTCCTTTTACTCTGTGAATAAATCGTAGCAAGGTCTTTTTTTAATGGCCGCCCATAAAAAGGGTAAGTCTACGATATTCTTTGTTCTATTATTCGAACAGCTGCGCGCTAACGTTTCTTTTTGTACAAAATTCGATATTAAAATATATTTTTTTATTGAATACAAAATCATTTTTGTAATATTTATACAGGACGTTTATTCGTTGTGTTCCAATTCGGAACAATAGTGAGTTCCTTGACATTCTGTATAGTGTGCTATTTTAATTCAACTATCGAAATAGGTGGGGTTTTTATGTATGTATGTTTGAATACATGTACCCTTTTAATCGCTATCGCCTTTAGTTAAAACGGCTATCTAATGTAGATCATTTTTTTTGTATGCAGCGTCAGTCCTTAATGGACTTTTAAGGGCATTACCGACTAAACCTACATAAAAACCTAACTAAAAACGCGAATCATTTTTTCTAAACTTCTTAAAAAATTAAAAATTGTAAACAACTAAAGATCCTAGTTATTTGTCCTCTGTCTCTACAAAGAAACTGAAGTAAGCCTTACATTACGACTTCAGTTCTTAACTTTACCGTAGTTTTTGCGTATTAAACCAGCAAAGAAGAAGATTTGGTAATACTAGAATTCTACCAAAATGGGAAAACAGCAAAACTTGAATTTAATGAAGATATGATATAAACAAAATTGCTAGGTATACAGCATAGACCAAATATCGCGTGACGTTCATTACCCCAAGTGCACAGGCGACAAGACCCCGACAAGACTAATTTACTAATAGAGAGAGTGATTCCTTTGCTTTCAATGGCTTGATGGAGCCATAGTAAAAATAAAGTAGTATGTTATCTTCATGGTAGTCGCGTGCGCGTGGCTTGTATGTGTGCACACCAGTAGCATAGTATAAATAGTAGGTTATCTTCATACAATGGTACATCGCGCGGCTTGTATGTGTGCGCGCCAGTAGGCACCGCCGTCTACGCACACAAAAGCAGAAAATGCCGAGGTGACCGAGGTGAAACTGTTGGGGCTGCACCGCGGCTGAGTGACGTGACGTGTTAGTCACTTGCCGTTTCTTGACACGACACGACATCGACGCCATCGCGTGTAAAAAAAATGACTGCATCTACAAAGCGAAAATATTGTTGTGTTTCTGGAATTCAAATCCAGAATTGTCGTTATTCAAGATACCGACTGATATGATATTGAAAAAACAAAATATTAAAGCCACTTATTCCATTCTTTGGTAACTCACGGAGGAACATTTACATTATACCTACAAGTGATTAGTAATACCTGCACATCTCTAACTGGTGATTCCACTCTTGAAACTGAAAAACTTGGTCTATATAATTTTAGACAAATCACATTTTTTTCTATGCTTTTCATACAAATCGATCAGCTTATTGAGCGTAGTTCATAATAAGAAACCAAAAAGATTATGCAATTTAAGCAAAGTTCTAGAACAAAAGTTGTTCAGTTCATAAGTAAAATCACCAGTTAAGAGGTTAGCATTTGGGTATGTGGCAGTCACCTGTATATTTTTGATCACTATTATCAATTTATCACTGTGTTTAAACTTTTAATTGATGGGCTTTATCGAGGTAATTTTACAATGATTATAGACCAGGAGCCAGGGGGCTTTAATTTTTCATTTAATATAAATACAGTCTGAACTTAAGATTTATTTATTGCTATCAAATCGCCACTGCGCAATAATAATAATATAATTTAAATACTAGCTCCTTTTAATTGAACCGCTCTTATTCTGATTATTTTCACAAACTTTTTCTAAGCCTGTCGATCCTTTCCTTCGTGCGGTGGTACCGCTCATTATTCTCGGATTTGCTATTTTTGGGTTACCTACCACGTTTCTTTTTTCTGATTTGACCTACAAGTCAATTTTTGTATCATTTATTTAAAAGTGTTACAACAAAAGTTGTCACGTTAGACCCGACTACTAAATAGCCTTGATATACCTTGTTCCAATCAAGAAAAAGCAAAAGGTAAAAATCAAACTTACTATGGAACTGACACATGTCAACTTCAGTTGCCTACTAAGTTTATTTAGGTACCATTTGATTGAAATGACCTATATCTTTATGTATTTGTATGTATCTGCTGTTTAACAATCAGTTAACTATTATAATGGTTAGTACCATACAAAATACAATACAAATACGCAATGATGTGTGTGACTGATAAAATGCAGTAAGCTCCCGGTCTACATGACGCATCTAGAATCACGCAGACGGCCGCGGGCCGCGCCGCGCATGCGCCGTGTGCCGACCGAGAGCTGCTGCAACGCCGCGCCGCCGCTCAGCTTAGTCACATGAGTATCTGCCGGCCGTACCGCACGCTGTCCGCTGCGACGCCGTCGGCCACACCAACGACGTCGCGACGACACGATTTCTCGCTTGTTATATTTTACCGTACCTATTTATATGTTATCTATAAGAAATCGTATGAAATACGTTACACGGTAAAAATATTCTATTACTCGGTCTGTCGTAGTTTACTATAGTACTTGTACTATTGGGTATTCTGTGACGATAGTTATTCTCAGAGATCACTGATCTAAGAGCGTTTAGTAAGTTACTAATAAATACACGGCTTCGTAGTTCTCCTTGATACCTATGATGTACCTATGTGATTCAATTTTAATTAGTTATAAAAACATAATATAGTGGGTTTCACTTTTGGTCGATAATTATTGTATGAATAAAATAAAATACTATTTTATTCCAGGCAATTTTTTTATATAAACATACATACATATATACACTAATGCGTTTTAAATACCAACGTAAATATATATCATTAAAATACACCCAGACACAGGGCAAACACATGTGTGCCAAGGTGGGAATCGAACCTACGACCCTCGGATCAACAGAGCGCTAGCCATTGAGTCAGTCAGTTTTTTTTTAAATGAAATTACATAATTATTAATAGGTATAAGGTACTAACATTATTAGTAGCCGATATTTTAGTAAGCACTTTTACTTCTGATTTTGAATCTCGCTAAAATATTGGGCACTAATAAAGTAGCACTTTATGCAGGTATTCTACTCCTAAAACCTTGCCCGATAATAAGCTCATAGTCAAATCCCAAAAAAAATTGCCATCTCATAAAAATTGGTAAGCTGATTATCGAATTTTGTATGGGAAGTGATTTTTTGGTATTTATAGGTGTTTTTTAGGGAAATTTCTCTAAATTCATGATTAGAAGCCACAGTTAAAACTTTGTCGGTCATTTTGTATCACCCGGAATAGGTAAGTACATACACTTCTACAGTGAGGCACAACCCTGCGTGTTTGGTCAACAACACCATATACATAAGTATTATAGTCTACTACCGGCGAGCAGATCACCTACTCTCTCTACTCTGCCAGTAGTAACGCTTCATCCACACGCACACTATGATAACTATAGAGGTAATAGTGATAGCATAGACATCCCTTTTGACGAAAATTCATCTCAGCGGGCATTCCGAAAAAAATGTGTAACGAAAAACATGCATTTTTGAAAGCTTCTTACTCCTAAAGTTTAAAAGTTACAAGAAGCATAATTTATATCGTTGTGTAGATAAGATTATTTAACAGAATAAATTCTAATCTATATTTCGCAGCAAACAATTTTTGATTGACAGCACTGCTGAGACCGAAAGCAAAAAAGGGAGAGGAAAGATAGAGTGAGAGAGAAGAAAGAGAGTTAAAATTAAAAGGATTAATCCCATTTGCGACCGATCAAAATCACTTTCAGTAACGGAGAGAGTACCTGACAGTACAATTATCCAGTTCATGAAAAAGTTCATGCGAAAGGAGCGTGTATTGTATACTATGGCGCGCACACATACAGGCCGCTCGACGTACCATTGTAGATGAAGTTAGCATACTATTTTATTTTTACTGTGATGGAGCCAAGTCCACTCGTAGTGACCTGCTAAGATTGAAATGTACTTCTACGATGTCTATGATAAAAAGGTAGAGGGTGACATTTCATTCGATAAAAAATACCTAAGTTCTAAGAAGATATTTTCTGTTGAAAACTAAACCGAACGCACCCAGTACTATATTTTAAACAAAACGTCTTTACTTGCTAAACAGCTGTCTAGACAGGTCCAAAATGCAGTTTATTTGCTTGAGTTACCTTAACACAGACTTGAGGAAAATGAAAAGGTGTTGTGTCACAAAGAACATTATTACTCCTGTGAAAATGTATGTGGCACTGCTCCGCGATAAAATGAAATGAAATGTTTATGAGCTCGAATTTTTGTCAGTACAAGTACAAGATGTTAAAAATATTATTTTCACAAAATTCTGCCCGTAAGTTAAGCGTATTTTTTTTAATTATAATCATTTAAAATAGTATTGGTGTATTAACTCATAAATAACTGTGCAGTAATGAAACGGTAGAGAATAATGATGTTATTGTATGATCGCGTAAACCGTAATTTTACGAAAATACCGAAAACCGTTTAAACCAGCGGGAGATCCATGCGATTAAAGCAATTAGTAACATCACGTGAATCTCGGGTATTCGTGGTCGGGAAACATCAGCCACGTTTTGATGTACTTCACTTTATACTATTTACAAAATTGTATGGATTGAAACCGTGTTTTCGTGAAATTACGGTTTAAATATTTAATTAAAATTTCAAACGCACTTTTTGAACATCCTTTACACAGATAGTTAAAAGACCACTCGCGGAAACTTAAACACTATCACTTTTTAACCTATAAATTGAAATCGAATTTCGAACCTATTCTAAATGTTTTTGAGGCTGGTCTTTTTAAAGCTGCATAGTCTTCAAACGCACACAAAACACAATGCCAGGCCGGCCATACTGTCGTGCCCCAGCCCGAAAATAGGCAATGCACTCATATTACACGAATGATTCATATATCAAACGATAGTTGTTTGATTGTTAAATAAAACCGTATTACCATTTCACCTTTAAAAGTTGGGAGAACAGAAATATTAAGTTGTAAGCTAAAGTGATGTTTACCTAAGGTACGATGGGGTAATAACGGATAACTTTTCAGTGCTTTGTAATAATGATGAATAGACATATATTTTTCACAAATCTTACGCCTGTAAATATTCGTAAAATTGATAGGAGATAATATGAATCGTTAATAAAAAATATAAATTAATTACTAAATGGTAAATTTTCTCGTTTTCCCCTCTAAATTGTGAATTTTCTTCTTGAGGCACATCCCATGTTACCCCTGCAAACCTTATAATACGTCACTTAATGTTTACATTATTGAATGAATGATAAATGATTATAAGGTTTAATACAGATGAGGTCTATAATTATAATCTGGAGCTTATGTTCCAATTCCAATAGATTTATTTCACTGTCTTTTAGTTAAGTCCACTAGTGGACGGTGAATGTTAATTAAACGTACCTTTAAAATGGTGACGGTACTTTTTTTATTGTACTTCTTATTTCAATCTGAATATCCATGTTGTAACATTTAAATCACTAAAGGTTTCACGTTAAGGTACGTCTCGTTATTTGACTTAAATATAGGATCATCCCTGACAGGTAACTTAAACAAGATTATTATATCCGGCGTAACAGAATATTTTATTTTAGTGATCACTAGATTAGTTACTATCTACATATTTAAACCAAGGTTGTCATAAATGTACTGAGGCAATTGAAAATAAAAATAAAAACTTTCAGAGATTTGTCAGAATTTTTATTTATACAAAACTTGTTGGTTTGTGTGAATCCAGCATGGTGTATTTACGGCCGAAAATAATTTGATGCTATTTTGTCAATTATTCTTTGGAGATCAAATGTCAGTAGTAGGGATGTGGATGGATACTTCATGAGATTATGTAAAAATCGATTTATTGATGAAGAAACTCTTTAATAAACAACGTTATTAAAATGTCGGAGAATCATTTGAAACTCGTAGTATCACAGAAAACTTTCAGACATACCTATGATAGTATAATAAAATGGTAAGATAAATAATGGGTAGTTTTAAGGTTTTTACAAGATCCGGATCTGGGATGTGATTTAACTTCAAGAACCAATGGATCTAGATTCGATTTGCTTTCGTAGTTACTTCAGTTCAATGAAGGATCTGCGGTTCTGGCTTTTACCCATTTAATATCTAGATAGTAGGTATTTCAATCTGTGATTATTTTACCTGTGTGAAATATTTGGTTAAATCATTCAGATGTAGCTCGGTGTGTTCACAGTTTGGGTAATTGAACAAAATAATGTAAATGTAATTCCTCTAAACATTATAAGGTTAACAGGAAGAGCTCCCGTAAGGGATAAGTCCACCCTTTTTTATTTTTTCCTGTTTTTTTGATGTATTGTTCTTTGTTTTTTATTACAATAAAGAGTATACAAACAAACAAACAATAATGAGAGGATTAAAAAACTGAACAGAGAAGTGCTCACTATAGTACATGGAGTTTGCGTTACTGATAAAAACTATGTAAAATCTTTTAAAATGAATTGAAATATAAGTAATATCAATTTTTATTTGTTTTACATAAAAGTATTTTTTTATTTATTTATATCTATTTTCCAAACTTTTAGAGGCAACAGAGAATACCTATAATTATTATTTTAATATTTTATATCGCGTCACGTGACCTTATTTTTGTAATACATCGGAGTAAAAATTATTGAATATAAGTCCAAAAATGTTTCCATCTTCCTAAGGTGACCCATGTGAATTAGTCAGATATTAACAATTACTTTTTTTATCTTTTTTCTCCCATCTTTAACATATATTTTGAAAAATGTAAAATGTTGAATTATTTGTGTTACGTTTTTTCACATTATCTTATTTTTGTAATATTTCAGGAAAACATAATGAAAATATAAGTACGAATATGACGCTGGGGCACAAATGGGCATTGTCTTTTTTGTTAAAAAAAGGATCATCTCGTACTCCAAAATCTATTAAATCATAACCATTAGCTTCAGGCGGTAAAAGTGATACCGACTTAGTCAAGAAAAAGCAAAAGGTACACAAACTTACTATGGAACTGACGCATGTCAACGTACTACCGCCTACTAAATTTTGAAATGAAAATGAAATGAAATGATTTTTTTATTGGAATGAACTATAGATAGATACATATGCATGCTAACCTGCGTACAGTGTATCACTACCTGCTCAAAAAGATTACGCTATTCTCATGCAGTCGGGTAAAATTGCAAAAAAAAATACACGTAACACGTTACCAGATTAAATAGCGTACCTAACAAAGAGGCCATTTTTATTTTACGTACACTGTCTTTTTAATTTTTTGAGTCTGTGTCAACGTAGCTTTGAACTGGCGTTTTCAAAGGAAAGTAACAAGCACATGGTGTAGTGTAGGATGCAGAATGCAGAATAAAATCATTTTGGTTTGTAAGGGGAATTATTTATTTTACAGGATATTAGAACAACTTCGTCGGTTGGTAAGATTGAATTCTAAAATTCTGTGGTTAGATTAAGTGATAATGATAGAGTCAAGCTTCCAAAACTAGAATCCCAGATTATTTATAGGACTTTCCAATCCGATTTATCCAAATATGAAATATGAATTAAAAAATTAAATATATATATATATACTATATATAATTTTTTAATTCATCAAAACATTGCAGCATTTAATTTTTTTTATTTCATAACTACATATATATATATATATATATATATATATATATATATATATATATATATATGTTTTGATGGCAGTCACTTAAGATCTGGCCAATTCTACGATCTAGCCAGACATTAACAAAACTTTTTCGTTGCTTAGTAACGCGGCTGCTACGCTTCCTTCTGGAAATAACAGGCAACCGATTGATCAATAAGGAAATCATATTCAGTAGCGTTTGATTTTAACCTCTGCGTTTCTTTAATTAATTGTGCCTAAATTGTTATATTATTCAATAGTTCAGGTATTTTAGTACCTATACCTACTTCTAAAAGTATATAAGCTACATTATTAGTGCCCGATATTTTAGTTAGTGCTTCTACTCCTGATTCTGATCAACTTTCCCCAAGGAACTCATAGTCAAACCGCAAAAATTTTTTTGGACTCTTCATACAAATCGATCAGCCGAGTGGCCAAATTAGTATGAAAGGTCCAAAAAATTTTTTGCGATTTGACTATGGGTTTCTTGGGGAAAGTTGATCAGAATCAGGAGTAGAAGCACTGACTAAAATATCGGGCACTAATAAAGTAGCATCTTATATATCATTAATATGTATAGGTACCGTTTTATTAAGTTTATAACGTTCTTATGTATTGTATTTGTAATGGTTCTTTTAAATCGAGAAGCATAAAGAAAGTGACTGTCCTATTTTACTAATAAGTTTTTAAATAATAATAAAAAACAGTCCATTGGGACAGTCAGGAAAAACAGGTACTTACTTAAACCAATATTTCTGAACATACTATTGTATTTTTAAAATATTTAACAGTTAAAAGCAGTGAGTAAAGTTAAAGTAGTTTTTTAATAGGTACCACTTTGAAAGCACTACAAAATGGTCGGCTTAGCGAAGTTGAAGCAGAGAGATCCCGCTGTATATTTTGGACACCCAACGCAGTTTTGGCGGGTAAGCTGTGTTTGTTAATTACGTATAATTTAATATTAAAGCTAAGTAAAAAGTACTTAAATGTATTATTTTGAAAAAAATTATATTTTTTATTGTAAGTTTATTTATGGGCAGGCCGTATGTATCGGTTTCAAAATTCATAACTTCTTCTTATCGAGTCGATAACAATCCTAACTAAATCGTGCTGGCCCAGCATATAGCTACGAGTATAGCATTCTCAGTATCCTCCATTAGTTCTTCCTGCGTGCAGGTGACAGGGCACGCGGGGCAAGAAATTAAGTGTTCCATAGTTTGCGGAACGAAACCGCACCTGCATCCCAAACTGGAGCCATCCGAGAACCCCCACCTGAACATGTTCTCCTTGCTTCGGCCAACACGATAATTCATAACTGATCGGGAAGAAAGGTTTTCCAGTGGCAACACCGGGCCGGAAGACGTAGTTTTGGACTGGAGGAAGCCGCCTCTTTAATTTTTATTTCAAAAGGTGGCAATAAGTTCCACCTGATGGAAAGTGGTTACCGCTGCCGATGGGCATTTGCAACACCGGACGTTATAGATTAACAAATTGCCTTATTATAAGCAATGATGCTTTGCCGATCCTTCCAAAAACTTTTCAATCTCTTCTAGAAGAGTCCCATACTGTAGCCCTCAGGGAAAACCTCGGTTGAAAGTGAATTCCATAGCTTGAGAGTTCTCGGTAGTAAACGCCTAAAATAAGGCCTCTGACACAGCTTAATATTTTATAAATTAAACATGACAAAAGAGTCAATAATTATTCAGTTCTATATATCTATCTATCAGCCGAAAGACGTCCACTGCTGGACAAATTATTATTATTATTACATTATTCAGTTCATTTAGTGGGTATTAAATTGTTTTTTTTTTTAACAGGAACGTCAGAGAAACGAAATTGTGGTATCTCCAAATATTGATGCTATGAAGAAGCTTTCTGATATCGTGGGATACGACACGGTCCATTTGGAAAAGTATGTTTATATAATTATACTATCGAATTATTTTTAACCAAAAAAATCTTAACCCTTTTACCGCCACAGTCGGTTAGGGCCGACAACGGTTTTTCGTGCCACACACGCCAGGATTTGATATTTTCCAACATTTTTGTCGCACGATTTCTCATAGTGTAGCGAAGCTGAAATGGAAATAGTAGTACATACCTTATTCGGCCCCAACAGTTCTCACTGACTTGACCTTACAATGGTTACGATATCTATCCCCAATCTCTGAAAAGAACAGGAAACGTGGCGGTCAATAGGTTAATAATATAAGGTTTTAACCATACGTTTGTTACACAGATTAATAATAAACAGAGCCGGCGAAAAAGTCCAACAACTTTTGCACGAAGAAGAGAAAAAACTCTGACAAAGAAGAGAGAAGTTAAAGCGTCTTCTAGAGGCAGAAGAAGAATGCTACTACCAGGAGATCATAGCGCTACAGGAGATGGAAGAATGCGATGTGTGCAAGGATAGAGATAGCAAGATACAAAGATACGTGGATGAGATAGAGAGGGAGAAGGTTAGAGAGTGTCAGAAAGCTTTGGAAAGAGAGAAGATGTGGGTATACATATTTTATTTTAATCTTTATTGTCAAAATCTCCTAAAAAAAGAAAAAAGTCCTACTTAAGTACCATTCAAGTCTCACAATCTCACGATCAGACTAAAAAAAGCTTTCAAGGTGGATTGTAGTAAAAATTTTTGAAGTTCTGCTTGTTGGCTCTAAAAAATTTTCAATATTAGGATACGGATTAGGATCATTCTCGTATACAGGTTGTAACAAAGTTGGTGTAGGACCCGTTAACTGGGGATTGTACTCATCGTAATTACCAACTTTTGTTCTACGACTTTGCTCAAATCACAAAAAAATTTTTGGACATTTCATACAAATTGATCATCTGTTTTGCCATTTTTGTATGGAGAGTCCAACAATTTTTTTGCGATTTGACCAAAGTCTAGAACAAAAGTTTTTCAGTACGATGAGTAGAATCCTCAGTTAACGGGCCCTACACCAATTTTGTTACACCCTGTATATTACATCGATAGTAAAGAATTCAACGAGCAATGAAGCAGTCGTTGATGCATTTTGTACGGCCAAAACTTTACACTTCATTTATGTAATTTGGCAAATAAGTATTTTAAAGTAGGTACAAAGTAAAATGTTTACTTAACTCCAAATAAGCCATTAATTTTCTTAATCAACTTAGTTATCTTTTTTATGAACTTACATATGCATTTTAATGATTGGTTAAGAAGTTATTTCACAAATGCCAGATTTTTCTTCGGAAAGTCGACATGTCTTCTACTATGAAATATTTGTTTTGTGGAACTAATAATATCCGGGACAAATCACACACGGTCATCTGGCCCCAAACTAGGATTCCCTGTATTATGGGAACCAGAGACTGATATACATATACTACATTCCAATCAAAAAAAAGCAAAACGTAAACAAACTTACTATGGAACTGACACATGTCAATGTCATCTGCATACTATGTTTGTTTACCTTTTGCTTTTTTTTGATTGGAATGAACCATACACATATACGTTTGAATACATACATATATAGATATAATACACCCAAACACAGAGCAAACAAATCTGCTCATCACAGAAATGTTTGCCCTTGGTGGGGATCGAACCCACGACTCTCGGATCAGTAGTCAACAGTACTAACCACTGAGCCACCGAGTCAGTTAACTTGCGGTTATCTTCTACTATTAGGTATCTAAATCCAAAAGAATTTATTTAGATTAACAAAAAATAGGTAATAAAAAGAACACTCAATTACTTTTACTAACCAAGGTTCTAATCCAACATTCACAGAGCAAGAGGCATAAAGCACACAAAAGCAGATGAACTACTTCTAAGGGAACAACAGAAGATGCAGATGTTGGAGAAGAAGAGAATAGAAGAACAAGAAAGGGAGTTTGAGAAAATGTGGCATCACGTGTTGCTGGATGATGTTAGCAGAAAGGTGAAAATGTTGTATTTTTTATTTGAAGTAGGTAGGTAGCAGATTACTTTTGGAGTGTATTTTGACGAGTTTACTACCACTTGATATTCGTATACCCGTTATTTCGGGAATTGTCTGCGGAGTGAGAAAACGTCGTCGGGCTAAAAAAAAAAACCCTCCAGCGTATTTAAAAATAATCGACAATGCTGAAAGCGTTAAAAAACCGACTAAAATCGCATAACAATACGGGTCAAGCTGAGAACCTTCTTTTCTTGAAGTCGGTTAAAATACTGAAACCTTTTCCTAAATGTTTGTTTGTTTGTTTGTATACTCTTTATTGTACGACAAAATAACACAACAAAAATTAGTGAAAAAATACATGGATGCACAAAGGCGGGCTTATCCCTGAAAGTAACAAATACTTTTCTGAAAACCGCATTAAAATCGGTTCAGCCAAACGCGAGATAATCGCGGACAAACATACATACATACAGGTCAAACTGAGAACCTCCTTTTTTTTTGAAGTCGGTTAAAAAGGTCTAACATGCTATTGCAATAAATCTTAATTTTGGGTCTAGAATTTTGATTGTATGTATTTTAATTTTAATTACTTATTGTTTATAAAAGACAAAAAGAGATGATTTAATTAGTAATGAATTACGCAAGTAAGTTGTAAGTATATGATAATTTCAAAAAAGTGTCTCGAAGTAAAATCTAAGTTCCATAAAATCTAAAGTTTCAGGAGGATCTGAAACATCCCTACATTAAAAAAAAATGACATAGTAAGCCTCTAGATATTAGTGTTAGATCGGTAATAGAGAACTGTCTTCAAAATTGAACAACATAAAGATGATATCCGTAAATCTAATACATATTTTTTAACTTTCAGGAGCATTATGAACGAATCGCGTTTGAGAGGCGCAAAGAAGAAATGCTGGATCGACGCAGAGCCTACGACGAACAAATAAGTAGTGCTAACAGAAAGAGACAAGAGATGCTGCGCGCTGAAAGAGAGAAGGAGAACAGAAGACTGGAGAAGATGAGAAGAAAGATGGAACAAGATCACTATGAGGGTAACAAAACCATCCATTTATTATAGAAGATTTAGTGTGGGCCCGACGCTGATGATCTTCAGACTTGCAGGAAGACGCCGAATATAGGTGTGCGGCTCAGAACTGTGATAAAGTGATAATCAAGGGTGAGGCAATCTTCAACAGTGGACGTTTTCTGGCAAATACATTGACCATTTTGATTGCGTAAAAAATAGAAATAATACCTAATATCCAGGGACTAATCAAACACGAGAACATATCACATCCGATCCAAAAACTAAATAGGATTACCTGTATTATGGGAACCAAAGCATTTACAAGTTTAAATACATATTTAATATATAGGTACATAGAATACACATAGTGCAAATATGCTCATCACAAAAACGTTAATCCTGGCTGGGAGTCGAACACACGACCCTCGGTTGAGTAGTCAGGAGGGCTAACCACTGAGCCACCGTCAGACGGGTAAAACGGGTATGTTTTTACTTACAGCAATAAGAAAGAAAAAAGCTGAACAACTAACCAACAAGTTAAACTACATCGAGGCGCACGAGATGAAGTCAGCCAGGATCCGAGGAGAGAAGATGAGGGAGAGAGAGGTCGACAAGCAAACGATAAAACAGGCTTTGGAGGAGCTGAGAAGGGAACGAGAAAGGGAGAAAAAACAAATGGTAATGTACTACAACATGAAAATATATTAACATCTATCTATCTATCTATCAGCCGAAAGACGTCCACTGCTGGACAAAGGCCTCCCCCAAGGATTTCCACACCGACCGGTCCTGTGCGGCTCGCATCCAGCGGCTTCCTGCAACCTTTACCAGGTCGTCGGTCCACCGAGTCGGGGGCCTGCCCACACTGCGCCTTCCGGTGCGCGGTCGCCATTCGAGAACTTTACTGCCCCAACGGCCATCTGTTCTACGAGCTATGTGCCCTGCCCACTGCCACTTAAGTCTAGCGATTCTGAGAGCTATGTCGGTAACTTTAGTTCTCCTACGTATCTCCTCATTTCTGATTCGATCACGTAGGGAAACACCAAGCATAGCACGCTCCATCGCCCTTTGGGTGACTTTGAGCCTTCTTATAAGGCCCATAGTAAGCGACCATGTCTCGGATCCATATGTCATCACTGGCAACACACACTGGTCAAAGACTTTAGTCTTGAGGGACTGCGGTATTTTGGACGTAAAGATATTGCGAAGCTTCCCGAACGCTGCCCAGCCGAGTTGGATTCGACGATTGATCTCTTTCTCGAAGTTGGACCTACCTAACTGGACTGTTTGTCCCAGGTATACATATTCGTCAACAACTTCGAGTGTAGAGTCTCCAACCTTCAGAGGAGTGGGTGTAACACGGACGTTTGACATGATTTTCGTCTTATCCATGTTCATTTTAAGACCCACTTGTTGGGAGACTCTACTAAGTCCTTCGAGCATTGCGCCTAGGTCTTCCAAGGTCTCAGCCATGATCACGATATCGTCAGCAAATCGAAGGTGAGTGATGTACTCGCCATTGATGTTAATGCCGAGTCCTCTCCAGTCCAGAAGCTTGAAAACGTCTTCCAGTGCAGCGGTGAACAGTTTCGGAGATATAACGTCTCCCTGTCTCACCCCACGCTGCAGCCGGATAGGTTTCGAATTCTGATCCTGGAGGTGGACCGACATGGTGGCGTTTTCATACAAGCACTTCAACACTTCGATGTATCGATAATCAATTTGGCACCGTTGGAGAGACTGCAACACAGCCCAGGTCTCGATCGAATCAAAGGCTTTCTCATAGTCCACAAACGCCAAGCATAGTGGCCGATTATACTCTTCGGTCTTCTGTATAATCTGCCGCAGCGTATGTATGTGGTCTATGGTACTGAAGCCTTTTCGGAAACCGGCTTGTTCGGGAGGCTGGAAGTCGTCAAACCTGCGTGCGAGACGATTCGTAATGACTCTCGAAAACAGCTTGTAGACATGGCTCAGGAGTGAGATGGGTCTGTAATTCTTCAGCAGAGACTTATCACCCTTCTTGAAGAAGAGCACCACCACACTCCTGTGCCATGCTGTAGGCGTTCGTCCCTCGAGCATGACGGAATTAAATAGCTTCTGAAGAGCTATAAGTACAGGTTCTCCACCTGCTTTCAGAAGCTCAGCCGTAATTCCATCATCACCCGGTGCCTTGTTGTTCTTAAGCTGTTTGAGAGCCATTCTAATCTCGCACAGGCTGACGTCTGGGATATCTTCGGTATAGTGTCGGGACAATCTGGCTCTCGGGTCTTCAGCCAGATTGCTGACAGGTAAGCGTGTAGTCATGTATAATTGTCCGTAGAATTTCTCAACCTCTTCCAACAGCTCGGGCTTGGACGACACGACTCTGCCATCCTCGGTCTTCAGCTTTGTCAGTTGGCTTTGACCAGCAGACAGATCTCTTGCGAATACTTTTGACCCTTTATTGCGCTCGATAGCCTCTTTAATACGGTTGGTATTAAATTGGCGTATATCACGGGTCAAGGACTTGGAGATCTGTCTGTTTAGTCGCCGATACTGACAAGCATCTTCAGAGGATTTCAGAATCAGGCTTCGTCTTTCCTCCATGAGCTTGCTGGTGAGGTCCGAGATACGAGATGTTCTTTTTAAACGGCCGGTTTTGAAGGCCTTATTCCCAGCCGTTTGGACAATTTCCATGAACCTGTCGTTATAATTGTCCACATAACATAGCATATTTTATTTGGAATACTGAAAATCTGATTTTCGCAATCGAATCACCAATAGAAATACCAATCTATTATACAGGGTGTTAAAAAAAGTGCGTTTGAAATTTTAAGGGGTTACTCAGAATCAAGTACAGAACCCAGGAAAAATATCCGCTCTTCAATTATTTTTTTCAGATTCTCATACTAAATCTAAATAGTGAATCGAGAATTTGTATGAAAAACTGCAAAAAAAAATTGAAGAGCGAATTTTTCAATATTTTTCCTGGATTCTATACTTGATTCTGAGTAACCCCTTAAAATTTCAAACGCACTTTTTTTAACACCCTGTATATTTGTTTATTTGATCATAAGATTTACTCCATAAACAAATGTGGTCAATAAAAAAAGATACATAAAAAACACACATTAACATAGTTGTTAACAACCCATATCGTCCCCACTGTAGGGGCACGGGTATCTTCTCATACCTTGGGAAGATTAGGCCATACTCCACACATGGTGGCCAGTCCGGACTAGTGGAGGTTGTAGGGCTAGTGGCCAACCCCACTGTCAGTTTTGAAGCCGCCTATAAGGCCGTCGACATGGCTTAACGACTGCAATCTCGTGATAGCAGCCGGTACCAACCTGCAACGGTTTAACTTGCCTTGCGAAGCACGGAAACGGTCGAGATAAATTCCACTAACAGTCAAACTCATTTAGTTTATATCCAAACATAAACATAAAAAATTACACATATATAAAGAAAATTCAAGCGTTCCTAAAATGCTTAAACTAGTCGTTTAATTTAATTCCAGCATCAACTTCAAATAGAGAAGACAATTTTCAAAGACTACCACGACCGCGAGAGAAAGATGGCAGCTGCATTAGAAGAGGAGGCAGATAGAATCGCGCAGGAGTGGAAAAGAGAAGAACAGAAAAAAGCTGACGAAAATTACAAACTTATTCAAACTGAAAAGAGTGCTAACCGACAGGTAATCTAACTTAGTATTATAAAACTTTGGATACGGATTCCATCTATTCTTGACCATGCTCTTAGTAGCTCACCTTTCTTACGACCGAAGTCTCCATTCTTACGACCATGCTAACCAAATGCGAGCCACTTTGTAAATATAGCGTTCTTATGAAATACTTACTTGAATAATATGTAACCAAGTCTTGTACTCGTGAAACTACACAATGAAGGAAGGAACCAAGGAACCTATTGCTCAATTCGCAAAATAGTACAGTGTTTATCAAGGTGATAAAGTGACCGATTACCAACGAGAGAAGTAGCCTTAATAAACTCGAGTTGGGAATCGCACTTTCTTCCGAGTGATACATAGTGCTTTATATACTACACCTACATGTTCTTTTTCAAAATAATGTTTGGAAAAAGCTAGTGGTCAGTATCTTTTTGCGAACTTGTTTTCGCATTTTACATTTAGTTTACCGACATAGTCTTATCCAAAATTTAAAAAAAAACACGTTAGTAATGGATTTTCATACAATTTTCCCTCCCGCTCAGCGCGTTTTCTTCCCGCATATTTGTACGATAGTAATGACGTACATTGTGCCTCAGATTCGATAAAGTATTAAGGTACTTTTTAAGTACCTAGGTGTAGTATAAAAATAATAATTGACTCTTCCCCAAGTTAACAGATCATACTTACTCCTATTTTGTTACATTCTGTATTATCTCACTTGCATTCCAGAAAGCAGCAGAAGAATATAAAAAGCACTTGCAAGAATTGAACGCAGAACTGGAGAAGGAAAGAGAGGAGAGGATACGGAAGATGGGGCGTGTGAGAAGGACAGCTATAGAGGAATTGAGGAAGAAACTCGACGGCGCGAACGAGGAGTTGCGAAGGCAGATACAGTACAGGAACAGCTTGAAAGAACAGATAAGGGAGAATCAAAAAGTATTGGTAAGGATTTCTTGAACATAATTGAATATAGTTGTAACAAAATACTTACGGAAAGGGCCTGTAAACTGCGGTTTGTATTTGTCAGTTCATAATTGAACAACTAGATATACTTACCTATTACGATAAGATAAAGTTTATTAGTTCTAATATGTACCTATGTCTAGTTGTAGTTTTGGTTACAGAAATCTGTGTAAGTTATAACCTAATCGATTCAATATATTCGGAGCAGTGACTGACAGACACACACGAGTGATCGTATAAGGGTTCCTTTTATTCCTTTGAGAACCCCTGTAAGGATTCTTCTACGAATCATTATGGGGACGATGACGTCCGAAAATATGCCTGCAAACGTCAATAACTTTTTTAGGAAAACAATATTGACAGCGTAGAGAGAAAACAGATGCCTTTTACCAAGAAACCAGAAATGTTTAAGGATGCTATGGCGAATAAAGTAGACAAGTCACCTGGCAGAACAAGGTTGGTAGAAAACCACAAGAATTAGTATTTAATACTAGGTTAATTACCAGTAATAATCGATTAAGAACAAATTACTTACTTTCATAGCAATCTGAAAAGTATCTCAAATGTTGTCATTAAAATAAACGTGCGTTATGTATTTTCAGTTTCAAATAAAAAGTTTTTTATTTTTCCTCGACTCTTTGTAATAGGTATAAACTTTTTTACTGGGCGAAATTCAGTAACAAAAAAAGGAAATGATATGGGCCAAACTCTTATCTACTTATCAATATACGACATAGTAAATCCGTGTATTACCTAAAAGCAGCGAGAACTGCACAAAATGGCAACATTTTCAGGTACCTTAATTTGGTACCGGTACTTTGTAGGTTCCAGTACCGGTAGGTACTCATTTGGAATCGGTATCCGAGTACCGAAATAGCAAGAACCTTTAAGTACTGGTACGGAACAGGTACTTTTGGTACCGGTTCCAAGCCCTGGTTGTGAGTGAGCACTGACCTATCTACTGGATTAAGGAGATAATCTTTTTATTTCTGTTTTCAGCACAAATCCTGTTCACCCTTTCAAGAGACTCTTTCAGGAGCAAGAAATGTGTTCAAAATTAAAATTCCCAGTAATTAAATATTAATAAATAAAATTCCTAATAAAATTTTCAACAAATACAAAATTGCATTATTTATTTTATTCCATCATTACCTAGGTATTTATTTTATTTATTCCAGTCGCACAATCACACTCATTTTGGAGAGGCTTTTTGAATAAAGCCGCCATCTATTGTTGAAAAGAAAAAGAAAAGGCTAAGGTACTTGTATTCAGGACTAACTGCCATCTGTTGACGAGTAGCAAAACTATTTTATTTAAAATTCAATTTTACGCATCTAGTTTTAGTAAATTAGGATGTACCTATATTATTTTTTATAAATCAATTAAATTGTCTGAGAAGGTTCTGAAACTTATGAGTTTATTATACAATTTTGTATCGTAGTCCCATTTTTCAAAATAAGTGGCCAAAAGGCCAAAGTATATTTAGAATAATTAATATTATAGAAACTCGCACGCTAAAAAGGAACGTAGTGTTTACTTCATTACACATGGCTGGGCCGGTTTGTTCGTAGTTTTCTTCAAAACAAGCGACAATCCGAAACAAACAAAAGTTAACAAAACTACGTGTAAAATAATTTAAAACAACGGTAGATATACAAAATCTTATTAAAAAGAGGGTGAATTAATAATTCTACCATCCATTTTCTTTTCGTTTGGAGTCACATCACAGTCGCACGTGTTACTGAAGTATTTTGTATGAAAATTTTGTTGGAAAAGTTTACAAAACATGGATGAAGATTTTGAATTTTCCGTGAAAGACTTAGAAAAGTGTTCCTATAGAGGTTTGCAGCAGTTAGCGAAGTCAATGCAACTGCCATCGAACGTAAAGGTAAGTAAAAACTTTAAACCAAATTACATTTCTTTAAAAGTTATATATCACAAGAACAAACAGCAAAAACTTTCATCAAGCTATACAAGAAACCTGCACGTCTTGTATGTGCAGTTTTTTTTTTGTATTTAAGTTTTGTTTCCATGATCAAAATTACAGAAAAGTTTTAGGTAGCCGACTCGGTGGACCGACGACCTGGTAAAGGTTGCAGGAAGCCGCTGGATGCGAGCCGCACAGGACCGGTCGGTGTGGAAATCCTTGGGGGAGGCCTTTGTCCAGCAGTGGACGTCTTTCGGCTGATAGATAGATAGATAGATAGCCACTCTATGCACCAACTTTTGTAGAAGGAATGTTTAGGCAAATAGATTCCAATTAGAACCCCTTTAATGAGTAGCAAGTGTATAGATAAGGAAATAAAGACTTTTTAGTCTGAGATAGATTCTCTACTTCCCTTAACAATGATCGTTCACACTCACACCAAATGTGTGGTGACATTTTGTGCCATGTTTTGGAAATGGATACAATTTAGGAAGCACAGTAGTGTTTGTTTGTTCTAAGATTACTGGCTGGTTAGAGAGCACTTAAACAAGCTGCCTAATAAAATGAAAAAACAAATTGCAAGGCAGCCCTCTTGGTTGGGGTGCACTTAAGAGAGCTGCCTTATAGGACTCTTATTTTAAGTTAGAACAAATGAAATAATCTATTGATGATTTAACTGATAAAAAAAACTATTCTCAATTATGTCAGCAGATGCCTCTTATCAAGTATGGTGTGAGTATTAGCTTTACAGTGATCAAGTCTATAAAAACCTAGTTCAACTGATTGGTGGCAAAACGAATAGCCACTGTACTGTTGAATCCTTAGTGTAGAAATCCAGGACATCCCAATTTGAGCACTGGACAAAGTGGTCATAGAGAACCAACCCATTGGAAGTAAATTACTCGAATCATAAAGTTTAGTTTGAAGCTGTTGTTTTCCTTGATAAATTAATAAAAAATAATATTGAAGAGTTATTAATTTAAAAGAGGATAAAAACTTGTTTATAGCATTTCATTTCACAGCAGTTATTTTTTTTAATCAGTTTAGTTTGTTATAAACATAATATGCCATAACTTTATCTTTCTTCTGGCTTCATGGAAAGAACTTACAGCAGGTATAAATATTCAGTAATAAGCCACAGTAAACATGCCTAGCCTTATAGACTAGGGACTCATGGGAACCAGAAACTGATACACAAATATTATAAATAAATAGGTTTACCTGCCTAAAGACATTTTCATCTTGTTTTATTAACAGAAAATATACTTAATTCAACTTATCCATGCCAAGAAGCATTGCTCCGAGGCAGATGTTGAGGCCATTGTGCAGCAAGTAAGATTGGAGCGGCAGCTCAGCGGACAGGTCAACAAGAGGAGGGTGAAAAAGAAGATGCGATTACAGGTATGTTAAGTTTTGGAACCTGCCTTTAAGATTTTTCCTGCTGATAAGTTTGAATAAGCCCATGGCATTAGGTCTACCTATGGCCTACATAACTCAGTTTTTTGTCAGACAATTATCTAACTAGTTGAATTTTTTTTAAAAATGATTATGAGTATTATGAATGTCAATTTTTTTAATAAAGTTTTTGCTCCATAAGTCTTGCAAGGCTGTTGGGTATACATATTGCCTTAGCCTTAAATTGAACTCACATTTATTTTTTAAAAGCTTAAGCTAGCTTAAGTTAAAATATCATTTCTAGTATTTTTCTTATTCATTGTCACTCAATTAAGTTAATGTGAGGCCAAACATGCAATTTTTTATTCTTGCCTATTTAACACAGAACATTTATGAAACTAACTTGGTTAATAAAACGGTAATTAATTAAATAAAATATTAAAAAAGCCCAATAATAATTTTCTAGAATATATCTTGTAACACTCATGCTTAAAGTATTAAAATGAATCTAACAGCATCTTGAACTTCAAAATCCATTCAGCTGTTGTGGGTGCAAGCCTACGTGCTCAGCCTACACATCAGATACAGGCATACTCACGAAAAACAACATTCCTTCTGGAACAGTCTGGAAAGTCCAATAATTTTATACTCAGATATGTTTTTTTTTATTGGCCTGGTAATTTTGGCATTTTGCAGACTGTGCGTAGCTACTATAGCTTAGCTTTATTGTTAAATTTTATATTTGATGTAAAGATTATGTGCGGAATGAAAATGTCGTAGGATTTGAGGGTGTTGCAGCACCAAGTTACTATACATATATATATTTTTTTTGTTGACAATATCTTGATCTTTGATAAAGTTTCCAAAGATACTCAAGTATCGTTCATTTCAGGAAGGCTGACATTTAAAGTGTGTCTTTTATTGTTACTGTGTTCCTTCTATTGTTACGCACTTATTATCTGTATGTTCATACATACACTAAATGAATTACCAATCAGAGCTTAGAGTACAGTACTCCTCCTTCTCCTACCCCCACCCCCTCATCGCCCCTCACTGCTCCCCCTTTTTATCCCCTACTCCTCTCCCCCTCTCTCCTAACCTTCTTGTCCCCGACCCCCCTACTCCCCGCGTCTAGCGCTCAACCCTCGTGAAAGTAGTGGGGCACGCCTCACCGTGAAATGAATGGTCGCGAAAAATAGTAGGGTAAGTTGCCTAAGATCTTACCACCATTCCTTCAACTATTCCTAACACTTATACTGTTCCAGAACACCGAAGTGTCATCAACCAACCGCTGCCTGTCACCACCAATCAGTTCTACACCAAAACGTCCAGGCCTCGTCATATGCAACCCATTCACTCATGCTATGTTCCCCAAATCGCAAGTTGCACAAGTCTTCTCCACACAGAGCAAAAGCGATCGCGTACTAAGGAGTTTCAATTTGAACACATACAGACGACCCAGGTATTCGTTCTTGAACGATAACTTCGATAATGCAGTTATTGGAGTCATAAAGGCGCCAAAAAAAGAAACTCAAGAAGAAGATGGAGTAAGTGAAGAAAGGAAGTATCCCAAGTTGCGCTTGGCGACCAAATGTATAGTGAGAAAGATGAGATCTAGTTTGACTGGTGGCGTGTCGTGTTTGAAGCGGGACAGTAAGATGGTGCCTGTTGCTAGTAGAGAGGTGAGATATACATATTGTGTTGTTTTTTTAGCACAATTCTAAATATGGACTAAAATATTAATATGTTTGCCACCTCTGCCATAAAAAAAAAAATATGTTACCCATGAATGTGAAGCTGAATATAGTGTCATAAATTTTATATAAAATTATGGACTAACTAGTTTAAAGAGCACTCTCTATAAACTAGTCAGTTCTGTAATTTCATATAGAATTGACTGTAAACTTTAATTATTCAGTAAATATGTACGTACTCATTGTTACCTTCTAAATGTGCTAACATTCAACAGGTATGCCTCAATCTTTCGAACAAACCGCAGACATCTCCAGAGGATCTATCAATTAACAATAACAACTTTGAATGCACGCAAAGCTTCGGTTTCAGACGAAACGACGGCAAAATATCTAAAATCAATGCCATGGTCAAAAGAAGCACGAAAACTAAATCGCCTGAAACTTGCGTAATTGAAAACAGCTGTAGTAATGTAGAAGTTACAATACAGGATATAATTAACTCAAATATAGCGCAAACATTCACAAACACAGTATCTGAGTATGGATTGTCTGAATCTACTATGACGGCCCCATACCTGAATACGCCGAACTTCACGGAAAATAGCAACCAAAACGACACAGAAACTCCAGTAACACAAAACGAGTCAATAGAAAAAGGAACCGATCTGGAGGAGTCGTTTGCAGTTTATTTCCATAAGAAGATAAGAGCTGAGCAAGTGAAACAGAGGATGCAGAGAGTGTCCGTGTCAGAAAGAGAGGAAAGGTTGCCGAAGATTGGCGAAGCTTTCACGAGTTTTCAGGATTATCATAGAAATGTGACAGAACCATTGTACGTGCAAGTCAGTGAGGATTCTGAAAGAAGTAAGTATACTTTAATATGATTCACATTACTTATTAGTAGGCCATTTTCTAAACACGCATCGGAGCTACTGGGTTTTATCTTATTGTTAGTCTTGCCACCAAAGATCATACATTTGACGGCAACAAAAATATTCTGTGAGGTCACTGTAACGCTACTTTTGTATGAACCGTTTTTGACTTAGCTTTGCGACTTTATTTTCAAACTGCTATATCTCAGTGAATTTCACAGATGTTTAGGCTTCAAATCTCTTTCATCGTCAGCCGAAAGACGTCCACTGCTGGAAAAAGGCCTCCCCCAAGTATTTCCACACCGACCGGTCCTGCGCTGCCCGCATCCAGCGGCTTCCCGCAACTTTCACCAGGTCCTCGGTCCACCGAGTGGGAGGCCTGCCTTTTTCCGGTGTGCGGTCGCCACTCGAGAACTTTAAATACCCCAACGACCATCTGTTCTACGAGCTATGCCATCTGATCTGTAAAATGATCTGGATATTGAGAGAGAGAGATAGGCATTGTCGATACGGTGCAATAGGCTCGCGCGTAGATTTGGCAGGTGTGGCAAGGAGGTAAAGTTAACTTTGTTTAACGCTTACTGCCAATGTTTTTACATCTGTCAACTGTGGGCGGATTTCACACGTAAGGAGCTCCATGAGAGTGCAGTACAGTGACGCGTTCCGTACTCTCATGCGGCTGCCGAGATTTTGCAGCGCCACGAGTATGTTCGCCGAGGCTCGCGTGCCTGACTTTTTTGCGATCATTTTGGTCCCGTATTTTCTCTTTCTGGGACAGACTTCGTCGCACTAAAAATTATATTCTAAGGTCGATCTATGATAGTATGGAGGGAACGTTATTTAAGTATTGGATTGGTGTACATCGGAGCGACAACGTAAAATAACTAATATACTGTGCTTTAAATTTTATTGTATTATTTTAGATAACATTTTAATTTAAAATTTTACTGTAATTAATGTAATGCCTGCTAATAAATGTTTATTATTATTATGTGCCCCGCCCACTGCCACTTCAGTTTAGCGATTCTGTGAGCTATGTCGGTTACTTTGGCTCTCCTACGTACTTATCTCCTCATTTCTGATTCGATCACGTAGGGAAAGTCCAAGCATAGCACGCTCCATCGCCCTTTAGATGACCTTGAGCCTCGATGGGTTTGATTCTTAGTGGCATTTATCTCGACCGTTTCCGTGCTTCGCAAGGCACGTTTAGCCGTTGGTGCCGGCTGCTGTCGCTAGATGGCAGTCGTTAAGCTATGTTGGAGGCCTAAAAGGCGGCTTCAAAACTTCTGACACTAGGGTTGGCCACTAGCTCCATAACCTCCAAATATCCGGATTTCGCCCCCGTGCGTGGAGTATGGCCTAACCTTCCCGAGTTATGGGAAGAGACCCGTGTCCCTGCAGTGGGAACGTAATGGGTTAATTTTGAATTTTGATTTTTCATTACAGCAGCGGACAACCCACCCATAACCGGCAGTATAGGCATATTAGAGCCGCTATACAACTTCAAGCGCTCGATGTTAGTACATCCGCCGCTACTGCCGGTCGTCACCACGCAGACTACCTGCACCTTTAGTACACCTGTGTGCGTTACTGCGTGAGTACCTCCGATATGTGAACTTTTTCTACTTGTTTCTGCTATCTATATGACATGATTCTGCTATATAAACTTTTTGGAATTTGGAACATTTAATCTCACTAATATTATAAATGCGAAAGTATGGATGTTTGTTTGTTTGTTCCGCTTTCACGCCGAAACTACTGAACGGATCTGGATGAAATTTGGTAGATAGATAAAGCACTCGGCTAACACATAGGATTCTTTTTATCCCGGAAAACTTAAGGGTTCCCGAAGGAATGCTTAAAAACTCAAAATTTCCACTTCGTCACTAGATGGCGCTATCTTAACATTTTCTTTCTTTCTAGACACAATTCTGAAGTCCACGCGGACGAAGTCGTGGGCGGAAGCTAGTTTTTATTATTTTTAACCGTAGTTGTACCCGCGTGAGTAGGTACAGGCCGACTACGATCTTTTGGCAGGTGGATGACTTTGACAAGAGGGCGCTTTTGTCGCAAATTTGTCATTTATTTCATAGTGTCATTTTTAAAGATGGCGGCTTTAGTTCCGGCTTTTCACCGCCTGCCAAAAGATCGTAGTCGGATTGTATCTCTGCTGTATAAACTTCAAAACTTTTTATACTTCGTTTGTTATGCGTATGACATGTTTCTGCTATATAAACTTCTTGGAACATTTAATTTTATTTTAAATGTGGTAAACGGACTATCTAGCGAAAACCAACCTAAACATTTCCTGGTTCCATGCTTCACACATTTATGTTTCGCTTGTTTTGTGCACCGTTTTATTTTTCAATTATTTTTCGCTTAGCTACATCGCAATTCGCACCCCATTTCAGATTTCTGTAACCATTTCTAATTCACTTTGAACTTTGAACTATAATTTAAACATTACTCAAATGAAATGTAAGAAAATTCTCTATTACTCACTTGTTGCTAGCTTTAGCGCCAAGACCACTGGACGGATTTGGATGAAATTTAGGATAGGTGTTTATATCTCCAGCCCTTTTTTTCTGTCATTTTCTCTTGACGCATTTTGTGTCACACTTAATGGATTCGCATGTGCATACGCACAGCGTGGCTGTATTTAAGTAGAAGTCTGTTTAAAATTATGATTGTCTAAAAGAGATCGCTCTTTAACGATAAGCGATAAGCTATTTATGTTTTGCAATAAAGTGTTTTCACTCATTCATTATGCAAGTTCCCTATAACATTTGGCTGTCATGTCAATCCGCACCGCACCGCTTACGCTTGCAGGGTCGCTCAGCCCAGCGCTGTTGAGGAGGAAATGCCGTCAGACTCTTGTGAGTAACGCTTTATTAACTTGGTAGCTTGCTTTGGTGTTTTCTTAACATTGTTACTGAGATAATGGGGTAGTTGACTGCTTTATAGTCATCTGACTTACGTTTTAATGAAATGTCAGAAACGTAATTCGTTCATTTATTTATTAGTAAATAATTGCACACATAATCCATTTATTCACGCTCTCATGTTGTAAAATAAACAGGTGTCATATGGAAAAAGATGATATGAGAACCTCACAGGCTACAATTTCCATTGTTTCAAACGTTCAAAATTTATAATTTATTATTGATGCAGTCAACTGCCCTAATTAAACATATCTTTATGAATGCAATCAATTTAATACATTTGAATCATATATTAATTGCAAAAAAGGTGTATTTTAAGTAGACAACCCACTTTTCAGGAATGATAGTATACACAATACTGATGACAAAAAATAACATTCCTTCCTTCGCTAAAATAATTTAGTACTTTTAATACCAAGTTTACCAATGAGGATAAACGAATTTATTTCAATGAAAAGTCTCTTCTGAAAAGCAGGTAGTTGACAAAAAGATTAGCATGTACATCTTGTGACACTTAGGGGACTAAACTAACGACAGTTCGTGCTTTAGGGTACAGATTCAGCGAAAGAAAGAAACATGCATACCTGAAAGAAACATGCATACCTGAACAATATTAATAAAACTTTTTTTTACCCTCGCTTGGTGGCATCATCTCACCTGATTGTAAGATGATGGTATTATATTAATGTGATCCCCAACAAGTATGTTACGTATCTGTATACATTGTTATATTATACATACATGGTGTAAAAAAACCACTCCCAGCAACAGTGGGTTCCTCTTATGAAACTGCACAACTTTCCTAAAGGACCCATACTAAATTCTCAAAAAATATTTTGGACTCTCCATACAAAATTATCAATATTCAATTAGTATGAAAAGCCCAATTTTATTGCCGTTGGGTTCTTTAGGGAAAGTTCTTCAGTTTCATCACATAACTAGCACCTATTATCATAACTAGCAATCAGGTTAGGCTATTGTTAGTAAAAATGAGACAACAACTCATCACTTATTCTTTCACCTTGCCACTTCCCACTTAAAGAGGGGCCGGCTGTCCTAATCTTCCTGCGTCCAGACGCTCTGTCTTGTCTTGTCGGGTTGGCAATAGGACTTTTTCGGTAAGCTTAGACAGCAGTTCAGGCCATAGTAAGAGTGAGACAGTAAAACATCACCTATATAAAATTACAGTGTACGAGCAAGACAGACAGTGCCAGTACCAGTACCCGTGCGTTAATGACGAGATTACCAGAATGTGCGAGTATCTCAGGATGGCTGAGCAAGAGATCACCCTCAGGAAGTATCATGAAGGTATAGTATTTTTTTATGTGTAGGATTGAAGCGGTCGTGGCTCAGTGCGGCTTGCGTGGTCACGTCGATCAGTTAACTGACTACAGACACGGTCATGACCTGGATGGGTTTTTATTGTTAGAGGCATTTATGTCGACTGTTTCCATGCTTCGCAATGCACGTTAAGCTGTTGATGCCGGCTGTTATCACTGGATTGCAGTCGTTAAGCCATGTCAGAGGCCTTATAGGCGGCTTGAAAATTTCTGACATTGGGGTTGGCGACTAATCCGGACTTGGCCCCCGTGTGTAGAGTATGGTCTAACCTTCCCGAGATATGGGAAGAGACCCGTGTGTGCCCTTGCAGTGGGGACGATATGGGTTACATGTGTAGGGTTGGAAAATGCTAACAATACCACTTGCCGATCCTTGACGATTAATTATGATAGAATGATCAATTCATCACATTCTGTTCGGGATTCTAAACAACTTTGCTCAAAGCCATTACAGTACGGTAACAAGTCATAGAAATCGATCAAAATTTTAGGAATAGATCATTTGTTTGGACTGTTTTGAATTTTGTTTCTTTCATTATCGTTTACTCTAATTATGAATCTTAACAACTTTTACCAAGGACCCCATACAACCTTGACATACAAAATTGTGCCACCATAGAAAGTTGGTTCAACTCAACGTGATCATTTTGTATAGGAAGTCCAAAAACTAGTTCCGATTGTACGGTTAATTCATTTATTTAGTTATAGCGAGGAGGAAGTAAACGAATATAATTTCACTTTTAATACGTTTACAGCGACTATGGCGACGTCTAGTTCGTCACTTGAGAGCCAAGACTTGGGACCGTCGGCTACTGAGATGGTGGAAGATGCGATGGAACTTATAAGTCAGGATGGGGTAAGTCATGTTTCCTTTGGAAATTCCTCCGTGGCTTAGTTGTTGGACTATTCTGTTCCCAACTAGGCCCAACACACACACATGTTTACTTACTGGTCAGGAATATTATTTCACTAATATTATGAATGCTACAGTATGGATGTTTGTTCGGTTATTGTTTATTTGTTAGTTCCACTTTCACGCCGAAACGACTGAACGGATTTGGATGAATTAGGGAAGTAGATAGATAAAGCACTCCGCTAACATATAGGATTATTTTTTATCCTGGGAAACTTAAGGGTTCCCGGAGGAATGCTTAAGAACTCAAAATTTCCACTTCGTCATTAGATGGCAACACCTTAACATTTTCTTTCTCTCTGGAACCAATTCTGAAGTACACGCAGACAAAGTCGCGGGCGGAAGTTGGTTATAAAAGAACACAAAATAATAATAATGGGTAACAATCACCGAAAAGGGCTCCAACTCAGCACGTGCTATCCTCATAAGATGAAAGCGCAGATTTTCAGCTGCTACTCTTTATAGAAGGGGGTATAGGATCTGCTGACAAGCAAACATGCTTTTAAATAAACAGAACTACATCAATTTTTATAAGAACTTACAACAATAGAGACTATGTTGGTTTGAATTACTATGATGATCTTTTAATTTTGGTGACGATGGATAGGACTACATGGAGTGAATCGCCATGGACTTGGCATGCAGTGTGTCCTCTGCTCATTCCCATACCTCGCGAAGGAAGGAATTTTAACAATAAAAAACAATAAAGTACTAGATTTTGTGTATCTGAGCATGCATGGTCAGTTTGTGTGCGTAAGCGAGAACGTTTGTGTGCGTGTGTGACTTTTTTAAAGTATTTCCGAAAACAGTGTATGTTTGCGTGTGTGTGCGTGTATGCGTGTGCGTGTATGCGTGTGTGCGTGTGCGTCCGTGCGTGTGTGACTTTTGTAACTTCGGAAATACCGTGTAGACGCAAAAGGCCAATGATGATATTTAGGGTGCTTTTCCATTCAGGCGGAGCGGTGACGTGACTAATCAGATTACTCAGAATCTCCGCTCCACTTCATTTCGAGCAATATGATTGGTCAATTTGGCACGTTTCCGCTCCGCTCCGCCTGAGTGAAAACTCACCCTTCAGCATCATCATCATCCGAAAGACGTCCACTGCTTACCCTTAATTTAATTCTTCTTCTTCTTATCGTGTGGCACATTTTAATCGTACTATCAACAAGGTATAGACGGCGGTTGCCTAGTGTTGCACTTAGTATCACCCGCGGTCACGTGTAGGGCATTTATTTAGGTTTACACCTACGGACGTGTGCAACGCGACCATCATACACATCTAGAAATCTAATGTGCCGGTTTCGTCACGATGTTTTCCTTCACCGTTAAAGCAGTCGGTACGAAAATGCACGTAAGTTTCGAAAAACTCATTGGTGCACTGGCCAGGATTTGAACCCACGACCTCTAGTTAGGAGGACGGAGCGGGTAGTGATACCCGCTGCACCACCGACGCTTTTTATTATTAACCGACTACAAAAAAAGGAGGAGATTTTCAATTCTTCGAATCTGTTTTTTTTTTTCTTTTTTTTATGTATGTTCACCGATTACTCGAAGACGCCTGAACCGATTTAGAAAATTCTTTTTTTGTTTAAAAGGGTATGTTTCCCAAGTTGTCCCATATAAATTTTATCGAAATCGATTCAGCGGTTTTTGAGAAAATCAACAAAGACATAGCAAAATTGGAGTTGTTACGATTGAAGTCGGTTGTTTTTAACTAGGGATGCAACGATTCGGCCATAACGATTACGATTACGATAACGATTCGAATCGTTATTTATTACGATAGCCGATGCATTACGATTATACAAGAAAACTTAAAAAATATTCAAAATGTATTAAATCACAAATCTTGTCGTTTTGGCATTATTATAATAGCAACAAGGCATAAATATAATTAGGAACTATTTTTTATTATTATGTACAATTACAATTTTGCAGTCCTCGAAAGATGCTATTCAGTATCGGCGACTAAATAGACAGATCTATAAGTCCCTCACTCGAGACTTCACGCCTCTATTATACAAATCGTATTAAAGAGACGATATACAGGGAAATAAGGGCTCAAAAGTATTCACAAGGGATCTGTCTATTGATCAAAGTCAACTCTGACCAAGCTGAAGACTGAGGATGGCAGAACCGTATCGTCCAAGCCTGAGCAATAGCTCCAATAGGAAGAGGTCTAGAAGTTCTACCGGCAATTATACACGACCGCACGCTTACCTGTCAGTAATTTGGCTAAAGACCCGAGAGCCAAATTGCCCGGACACTATACTGAAGATATCCCAGACGTAAGCGTGTGCGAGATTAAATGGTTCTAAAACAGCTTAAGAACAACAAGGCACCGGGTGATGATAGAATTACGGCTGAGCTTCTGAAAGCAGGTGGAGAACCGGTACTTCAAGCTCTTCAGAAGCTGTTTAATTCCGTCATGCTCGAGGGACAATCGCCTACAGTGGTGGTGTTCTTCTTCAAAAAGGGCGATAAGACCCTGCTAAAAACTATAGACCCATCTCACTTCTGAGCCATGTCTACAAGCTGTTTTCGAAAGTCATTTCGAATCGTCTCGCACGTCGGTTTCATGACTTCCAGCCTCCCGGACAAGCTGGTTTCCGAAAAGGCCTTAGTACCATTAGACCACATACATTCGCTACCGCAGATTAAACTGAAGACCGAAGATTATAATCGGCCACTATGCTTGGCGTTTGTGGACTATGAGAAAGCCTCTGATTCAATCGAGACATGGCATGTATTACAGTCTCTCGAACGGTGTCAAATCGGTTCGCCAGGCGGCCTGCCTCCAGATTCAGAATTCGAAACCTATCCGGCTGTAGCATGGGGTGAGACAGGGAGACGTTATATTTCTGAAACTGTTCACCGCTGCCCTGTAACTACTCCTCTGAAGGTTGGAGACTCTACACTCAAAGTTGTTGACGAATATGTACCTGGCACAAACAGTCTAGGTAGGTCCAACTTCGAAAAAGAGATCAATCCGACTCGGCTGGGCAGAATTCGGGAAGCTCCGCAATATCTTCGCGTCTAAAATACCGCAGTGTCTCAAGACTAAGGTCTTTGACCAGTGCGTGTTGCCAGTGATGACATATGGAACCGAGACATAGTTGCTTACTATGGGCCTCGTAAGAAGGCTCAAGGTCACCTAAACGGCGAAGGAGCGTGCTGTGCTTAGAGTTTCCCTACGTAATCGAATCAGAAATGAAGAGATACGTAGAAAAACCAAAGTAACTGACATGGCTCAGAGAATCGTTAAGTTGAAAGAAATGGCAGAGGGCGGAGCTCATAACTCGTAGAGCAGATGGCCGTTGGGGCATTAAAGTTCTCGAGTGGCGCCCGCGCACTGGAAGACGCAGAGTACGCAGGCCTCCCACTCGGTGGTCCGTTAACCTGGTGAAGGTTGGGGGAAGCCTCTGGATGTGCGCAGCTCAGGACCGGTCGGAGTGGAAATCCTTGGCGGAATCCTTGAATCCTTTGTCCAGCAGTGGACGTCTTTCGGCTGATGATGACGATAACATAAATTACAAAAATTATAATTCTAACTTCTGCATACGACTTTGTCTGCGTGGACTTCCGAATTGTTATTTACTGGGATAAAAAATATCCTTTGTGTTAATCAAATAGTTAATTATCTGTGTGCTAAACTTCATCTAAAGCCATGCAATCGTTTTTGTGTATAATAAACATACAAACTTTCAGATTTATTATATTATAGTTGTGATTATAGTAGGATACGTTTTATTATACACTTAGGCTGCGTTACAAAGGGCCTTCGTGATCCCTGTAATGTACAACATGAGACAGCACTGCAGACTTCTGACTAGGGTTTGCAATCCGGATATTCGGATATCCGTTTTATCCGGATATCCGTCAATTTTACTATCCGGATTATTTGTAGCAAATTATCCGAATATCCGGATAATATAAAACTTGTCTAGAATGCGATTACAGAAGCATATTTTTAATCGAATTACGTTTACTAACGCTCGTTCGGGGGTCTTGATAGAAGATACTTTAGAATTTTAGTGAAAATGATACTCTTAGCTAAATTCTAGGCCATCACGATTTAGTTAGAATTGTTATCGACTCGATAAGAAGAAGACTTTTAGTAAAAAAGATATTTAATTATATGTATAGATAAACATAATATTGTTTACCTACGAATAAACTACTAATCAGTTCTGTGTATAGCAAGTACAAAATACACCAATGAAAAAACGCATAAAGAAAAACGTATCAGTGATTTTGTTCAGGACACAAACAACAACATAGATTAACTCCCAATTTCATTATTCTTTTTATATATTACTTCTGAGCGATTGAAATAATTTAAGAAGTTCTTAGGACAGTCATAGGCGACCATAAGTCTCTCCGTCAGCAATGTGGCTACTTGTAAGAGTTGTAATCTCGTCAAAACCCAAGAGCCAGATTGACCCGACACTGCACTGTACCGAAGCCGTCTTTCCCGGGAATCAAATTATACGAGGGTATAAGTGGCTCTTAAACAGTTGAAGAACAACAATGCGCCAGCTGATGATGGATCACGGCTGAGCTTTTGAAAGCAGGTAGAAAACCGATACTACAAGCTCTTCAGAAATTGCTGAATTCTGTTATGCTTGAGGGACGAACGCTTATGGTATGGCACAAAATAGTGATGAGATTCTTTAATAAAATGCAATAAGAACCTGCTGGCTAACTATAACACATCATATTTCTAGAGTCATGTCAACATGAGTAAACGTTACTCTATCAATTCTTTCTATGCATGCAAGAGATGCATCCATCGAGTATTTGGTATGGTTAGAGCAAAGTCGAAGCCACCAGAACACACAGCTGGTATCCCATGCAATGGACAGATCAGTTGAAGACTGCGCTGGGAATTCTCCTTAATAAATGTCCGAGGATATCGATTTAAAATACTAGTCACATGAGAAATCTTTTGAATTATGTAGTGCTCATACTCACTCAGGTGTCTCTTGATGAAGACTTCTAGAACAGAACCTCATGTATACGTACGCTCTTGAGTCATGAATTGCGATATAAATAAATAAATTGAAACAATTCATTATTTTATTTTTGGGCGGTGTTAGAAATAGTATGAGCTGGGTAGCAGTGTGTTTGTTCATTTTAATCACATTTTTACATGAACACCTTATAAAAGAATACATTTAACAGAAAATTTAAAAGAAAACTAGAGCATTTTCAAAATTATCCGAATTATCCGTTTTATCCGGATACCCGGATATTTTAAAATTTAATATACGTTTTATCCGGATAGTAAATTTGAGCGGATAATGCAAACCCTACTTCTGACAAGTAAAATCTAACCCGTTTTGTAAAAGGGCCTTGAAAGGTGGTCAAAACCTTTTTATTTTTGTTCTAGAGCCAAATTGTATATATTTCGTTTTTTTTAATAATCGTATTCGTAAACATTTTTACTACGGTGCACTGCATCGTTATTAATCGTAAAAATTACGATTACAGATGCATAACGATGCACCGCTTCGTAATCGTTGCATCCCTATTTTTAACGTATTCGGCGTGGTCAATTATAATGTAATCTAATATAATGGTAATGGCGGCAGGACTACATGGAGCGCATCAGCATGGACGTGCGCATGCAGTGTGTCCTGTGCTCGTGGGCCGGCCCCAAGATAGTACTCGATTTGCATGTGCAGAAGGTAACTACTTGAACATTCGACTCCGGAACTCCGGATTTGGCTTCGTTTTGATGAAATTTGTAAAAAAAAACGTTGAAGACTGTAGATAGACTCGTAAGTTTTATTTGTACAGTCAAAGGTACAAAAATAAAACTATAATAATATAAAAATAATACAAAGATAATAAAATTTAATGTTATAAATTAAGATAAAAATATAATGACTGACTTGATGGCTCACTGTTTAACGCTAATGACTACTGATCCAAGGGTCTTGGGTTCGATTCCCACCCAGCGCAAACATTTGTGTGGTTAGCAGATTTATTTGCTCTGTCTGGGTTTATTCTGTCTATATTAGGATGTATTTAAATGTATATGAGTATGTATATCAGTCATCGGTTCCAATAATACAATAGTTAGGGGCTACATGTCCATGTGTGATTTGTCCCGGAAAAAATATTTATCCACTCTGTTTTACTAATGACATTTCTTAAGATAATATTATTTTTCTTTCATTTGGATTTAAATGGCTGTAAAAAAAGCGTTGAGAAAGCGAAAGCTTTATGCCCTGAACAGCCTTTAAAACACTGACGAAGAAAAATAAAATTGCCACAAGAAATTGTTTAGAAAATTATAAATTGCGAAATGAAAAAAAATCAACGCGATTACCGGCTAATGAAATTAATAGCCTTTATGTTATTTACAGGACCATGCTAGCGATATAGTGAAGCTAAATCGTAGCGATTGGAATACTACTTACAGACTGGGAAGCCTCACAGAGCAACCGCTGTGGCTTAGCGAGGTTCGCCAGTTGGATGGCAGGTCAGTATTATGGTCTTTTTTGACGGTCTGTCAAAACCAAGGCGTTTTTAATTGACAATATTATTGGGCCTGGACATTAAAAACTTTTATAGTCTGAGGGCCTGAATGAATCTACAACAAAAATCCAGAAAAAAGTATTTATCTATTTCATAATGTTTTTAACATTCTTTGAAATCAAGGAGTTTAATCGCCTACCTAAAGGAAGAGGGAGTGAGCGCCAGTTAAATGACAGGTAAGAAAAAGTATTTAGTTATTTTTCCCCGTTCTGCCTAAAGTAAGGAGTTTTTAATTGGCAGTATTATTGGGCCTGGACATTATAAACTTTTATAGTCTGAGTCTACAACAAAAAGACAGAAAAAAGTATTTATCTATTTCATAATCTTTTAAACATTTTTTGAAAACCAAGGAGTTTTTAACTCGCCTACCTAAAAGCAGGAGGGTAAGCGCTATGAAGATCACATCTAATCCTTAATGATGGAATTTAGAACGGCTTGTAGGACTGTCCCTTTTTAACTAGTGTAAACATATTTGGATAGAAAGGGATGAAACCACCGTATGTGATGTTTGCTTGAACTCGGACCGATTTATCTCATATCCATCCCTTGGTTTTGTAAATCTATGGTCAAAACAGAATCGCCCGCACAACTCGGCTGTTCCAAAATAAAACACTGAATATGCCAATTTTACAAAAAAGGACTCTCTTACATTTGAATTTACTGCATACAATAGCGGAGTTTTTTTTCGATAGCTTGTAAAATAACCAGGATCCTGAGCTACCGAAAAAAGGCAATTAATAAAGTATTTTGAAAGTTTTAAGGCTTTAAAACTTAGGTCATGTAAAATTATCGAAATGTGCATATTCAGTGTTTTATTTTGGAACAGCCGAACTTGATCCCATAACAGAACCAAATCTTATGAAAATTTGCATATAAAACCTGCACGTTCTTCTTATCATGTAAGACAATTAATTCTATCTATCCCATCTATCCCATAGGCATAGACGGCGGTTGCCTGGTGTTGCACTTATAACCTGTTATCAGGTGTAGGATAGTCAGATTTACTTTTACACCTATACAATACAGTTGTGTGCAACGCGACCTCCATACATAAATAGTAATCAGATGTGCAGGTTTCCTTACGACGTTTTATTTTCATAAGCTTTACTGACAAGCAGTGTGACCATTTGTGGCAGATCTCTGCTATCTGGGCAGTAATTTACACTGGCAGAATAAGCTCACAATTTAAAAAAGTTGCAGATTTCGGCAGATTTCCTGGATATCTACTGAATTCTGCTACTTTTTAAAATCGTCAGCTTATTCTGCCAGTGTGAATTACTGCCCAGATAGCAGAGATCTGCCACAAATGGTCACAGTGCTGACAAGCTAATGTCAGCGCCATCTGCTGCCGATCCCATTGAACTATGAGTTGATAATTTCACTTTCAGACGATACGCTTTAAGCGTCAAGCGTGAGTCTCACTGGCTTCTGGTATCGTTGTCGGTAAGTTAACTTACAATATATAATTTTATAGCACACTAAAAAGCAAAAAGTGAGATTGAAATTTTAAAGTGTATCAAAATTGACATAAAATACAGAAAAATCCAGTATCGAAAATTGATTCGGATTTTCAGTTAAAAAGAAATTAAAATTGCAAAAATATAATATCTTTCATTTTTCTTTAATCTGGAGTAAATTCATAATCGCCTTGTTAAATTTTAAATTACTTGGTTTCTTTTATAAATGCATCTTTACTTACTGTATTTATTTTTTAAATCAAAATTAATCTTTCTCACGTTTCTTTTAATTTTTATTCGCATTGTAAATATCCATCAATGTAAGTATGCGATTTGTATTATTTTTTAAACATATAGGTATCTTTCTTAAGTCATCATAACTCAATTCTATCGATTTGATTTATTTCGTGTTTATTTTTTTCGTGTTTTTTTTTATTCCCAGTGGTTATTTATTTGTATATGTTTAGCCAATAATATTCATACTTTTAATACTAAAACCCGAAAGTATTCTTACCAAAAGTATCCTGTGTTCTTATACCCAATGTTTAAGAATTGGCCCCGGAAAGAAATTAATAACAAGTTTTCTCCCAAGTAGATTGTCCATCGTTAACTACCCGTCATCTCTTCCAGACTCTAACGATAGACCCAGACCCGAAAATGGGTTCAATAACCATATACAACAAAGTCACCGGCCAACCATACTCTTGGGAAGGCCCCATACAATTACTACCGACTAATATGCCATACGAAAATGATGGAAACTTCTTAAGAGTAGCGATGGACGAGCTGGATTTGGTACCCAGAAATCCAGAACTCAGAAGCACTAATAAAGTGGTCGGAAGATTAGATCTGAATGACGTATACGTCATTATTTTTGTTAAAATTTTGTAGATTGTTAGTTTGTTTTCTATCTGCCATTAATGAAAAAACGGGGAAATATGGATACCAGTATTAAAATCCACCCGTTAGTTATGTTGTTTTTCTATGTATTAAGGAATTTTATTTTATGTTGTAAATATGGTGAAAAAATGTAGGTATGCTCTCCCTAAAATATCATGCAAAAATGATATTACTTGAGTGAGATCAGCTGATGATTCGATTTATACTATTTTTGTAAGACCCTTGGATCTCAACGATATTTTTATTTTTGTTAAATTTGTCTCGATTTGAAAACTTTTTGTTAAAAATTGTATGATGACAAAAAGCTATCTATCAATTATGCAACACTAAAGATTTTTTTTTAACTTTTAATCAGTGAACAGTTGCATGATTATTCTCATGAAACTTAACAACTGCCACTAAACAAAAATATGGTTGATTTTTAAAATAATAGTGAATTTCTCATACAAAAAGATCGTTCGATTACTTTGTGTGAGATGTGCAACTTTTTTGATAATAGGCAGATTCCTATATAGTTCTTTCAGGTCCGTGAGAACATATTTTCAAATGAAAATCGCTGTAATAAAATATATGTAGGAGCTGTAAGCTGAAGCGTATTCTTATGATACTCAAAAAATATTTTTAAGGAACTCATACTTAGTTAATATGCAAAAATATATATATTTAAGAGTCTTACAAAATTTATCACATCTGATCAATTTATATGAAGAAGTTTCAGTTATTTTGTTACACCCTGTATAGGGCCAAAAAAGTAATCTAAAAAAAATAGTAACTTGTTACATTTTTAAAATATTGTATTTAATTACAATCATACAGAAGCATTATATTATTTTCTTTATGGAAATACGTTTTTATTTTTTGTTTAATTGAAAAACATGTGATATTGGCTTGTGGAACTAAAGGCCAAAGATTTAATCTTAAGTTATGTGTATGTAACCACGAAAAAGGCTGTATGAACAAGCTATAATTAGTATTTTATGAGTAGTATTTTCTAGTTGATTTTTGCAAATTTTATAATCATGTTACTTAAATAAGTCTTTTTGATTTTGCTTGTTTTCGACATCATGTTTTATGTTGTATTGTATACTTGTGAAAAGGTGTAAGACCTGCTAAATGTGGTTTTTACTCACCATTCTGAACTACTGCCGTTCTACGATTTTGCTGAAATAGCATTTTTTTAAATTTTTCATACAAATTGATCATCTGTTATTGTTTAGCCAATTTTGAGTGAAAAGTGCTACTTTTAGCGATTCAGTCTTAGAATTTAGAACAAAAGTTGTTCTGTTTGATGAGTCCTCAGTTAACGGGTCCTACCTACCTATTTTGTTACCCTTTTATATTTAATTGAAAAGGTATTTTTACCAGGGTTTCTATTGATGAAACTGAAAAAGTTATCTCAAGAAACACATAAGGAATACGCGAAAAAGTTATGACTTCTCAAATTCAATTGGTCAATCAGCTGATAGATTTTTGGGAATTCCAGTTTTTTCTGCGATTTAGTTTACTTGTCTGTTTGTTGAAAGATTATAGAATCGTGTATAAAAGGATAGGAAGGACGTGTATTGAAATATAGTATGTGTTTTGGTCGATAACGCCCTTTTAAGGGGTGATAGTAAAATGATATTTGAATTTTTTACTCAAAATATTTTGATCGTTCCATCGGTCATTTTTGTATGAAAAGTCTAAAAGTTTTTGTAGAAATACTTTTTAAATATTCGTTTCGCATCAATATAATGTATACTGTCATTCCTGAAGGAGGGGTCGTACAAAACAATCTGCAGAGGCTAATACCACTGATTAAGACCCTATGTAGTATACAGTAGGTTTAAGTTGCGTTGTATTTTGTGTAATTATTTATTTATAATACTCATTGGCCTACGTGTGTTACTGATAAAATTAAGTGTACCTACTTTTTAGTTATTTTTACATTTAAGTGTTAGACATTAATAATAAGTATCGATCATATCGCATATTTTCTTATTAGTCTACAAACAATCAGGAAATTGTTTTGACAAAACTTTTATATTTAGCTAAGATATTTCAGGGTAATAAGGTCTAAAAATCCACCTAAGGCTATGTAAATTGTGGCTTCTACCAATAAAACTGCACAACTTTCCCCATGGAATCCATTTTTTTTATTTTTTTTAAGTTTTGTTTTTCGATAATTTATTATGGAGAACGTTGTTGATTTTAGTATGTAGAAACCCCAGTTTAAATAGTTTTGCTAAACCATGGATTAAACACTAATTGTAATTTTTTCTGACGATTTTAATTCAAACTTCTACCTCAACATTGCTTTACTTACATAATGACTCGTGTGACTTATACATACATTCTTTTTTTATATATTTTGGATGCCAACATCGACTAAGTAATCAAAATGTATCGTGTAACTGCAAATTCATATATCAGAAACTCATACCAAAAGGAATTATTTGCAACTCTATACAAAATTTGCGATTGTATGGAAAGATCAACATTTTTTCTCGTTAAAAATTCAATTTCATTTGTGAATAGAACAATATTTAAAAATACATCGTTTGAATGGATCAAAAAATGCAAACAAAATGTCATTTAAAAAGTGATGTTTCCATACAAATCCACAAAAAAGATTTGTGCTATAAGTTATTGTTCCTACTGATTCTTAAATTGTTTATTAGATAACGTTGTTTCGTTTTGATAAGTATAACTGTTTTTCAAATCAATGTACAAAATGGTTGATCTCATCTTGTTGATTCTATGTGAAAAGTTGATTTTTTGAATACATGTTGAATTTGTGTAACCTTGTCGTTTATATTTATGTTCTCATGATTTAAAAATAGTAAGTCTTTGCTACCTACATCATTATAACTAAAGTAAACCTAAGCTAAGGTCATAACAATAACGTTCTTAACCACAGAAAAGCAAAATATAGGGTGATTTTAAATTAGTTCTTGATACCAAAGGATATGCATGTGCTCATGATAACAAACAACTTTCCCTAAGGCACCCATGGTCAAATCTCAAAAAAAGTTTTGGACCCTCCATACAAATCTACGGAAGGGCCAAATTGGTATGAAGAGTCCAAAAATTTTTTTGCGATTTGACTATCGGTTCCTTAAGGAAAGTTGTTTGTTATCATGAGCACATGCATATCCTGTGGTATCAAGAACTAATTTACAGTCACCTATATATTTTCAGGTGCCATGACGTCAAAAAACGTTTCTCTCTTTTACCTCAATATGAAGGAATTAAAAAGATTTCTCCGAAGCGTATTTAATCAAAAACTTTGCATGTTTGAGCATTAACTTTTTCATGCATACATATTCAATCTCCTTACAGACTACATGACCGGATTTTTTTAAACCCATCGACACATGTCAACGAATAATTGGCAGTCACATTTTTAAGGTGTCAAACACCATAAAACACCATATTATGTATTTCGCCAAAGTTTAATTTATTTTTGCATTTGTATTTATAGAAGAGGTGGAGTAGATTTTTCCTGGACACCTACTGTTTTTTGTAGTGATATTATATATTGCATACTATGGAGCCAGTACGGACACAAAAGGTGCCCAAAGATGGCCCCGGACCGAGGGGCCTTCCCGACTGTTACTATGTGAGTTAGATTTTTTTTTCATTAATTTTTATACAGTTTATTTCAGTGTTTCTTTTTAATTGGAGGTGTGATTATAAGTTTTCGAAAAGTTTTAGTTCAAGTCATCTATAGCTTACGGGACGCTATGCCACCTTTCATCCCTTGGCCCCACTAATCTTTCATCTCTCTTGTCACTACGTTCTCTCCCTTCATTTACATTATCAGCGATTTTATTTTGACTAATAACATTAAGCTTTAGTTCAGTTTTTTCTTTTTTCTTATAATGTTTCCCTTTATTTATCCTAAGTCTTTAATTTCTAACTCTTCTATTATCCCAATCGATCTTCTCGATTCTTCACCTCTAATTATTGTCATTGGCGAAATGATGGAAACAGCCATTCCTTTTTTTATAGTAGTAGTAAGACTTGGAGTAGGAACTGTGATATAAATACAGCAGAGGGACTTATCCGTGCACACACTGGATTTTGAAGTCTAATAACATTTTAAAATATGTCGATGCATTTTATCAATAGTTATTTTACGTTACCTATACGATGGAAAAAATATTATCTTTTGCCCTTTTTGATAGAAGTCCAATCAATATTCTAAGGTTGACTGTAAGAGATCCCGTAAGAGATAAGTCCGCATGTACGTTTTTCCTAATAACGTAATTTGATTTTGTGTTGCGTTTTTTTTTACGTACGAGTATGTAAAGTTTGTTTACTTAAGTTTGGCAGGAAGCTGCTGGATGCATAATCTGAAGTTGCTAAGTTGAAGATTGTGGAGGACGCCTATGTTCAGTAGTGGACTCCTCTCGGCTGATATACGATGATGATCTTACTAAAATTACGTTTGATATTGATAGACATCAAGAGTTCTCAACTCGACGTTCCGTTACGTGCGATTCGTGAAGAAACTGCGTGCCATGGAAGAGGAGCAACGGAAAGGCAATGAAAACAATATGAAGGAGCTTAAGGACAAGCAGATCAACCACTTCTTCGCACGATGTGACCGCAAGTAAGTACATTTACGCCGCATTCTAAAACCAAGGTACGTTTGTTTCGATAAACTCATTGGGACATCTGTTATCAGAACTGCAGGTTTCCTTACGATGTCTTCTTTCACCGAAAAAGCAATCGATACTATGTCAGTATTGTACGTATATTTCGATAAACTCATTAGAACATTGGCCAATATGTGAACTCGGGCCTCTAGTCAGTAGACCGGTATGTTTCGATAAACTCATTGGGACATTGGCCAATATTGGAACTCGACACTCTAGTTGGTGGACCGAGTGACTACCCTGAGGCCAACTAGAAATACCTTTTTGAAGAAGGAAAAAGTTTATACTTAATTCTAAATTGGGTCGGTCTATTGACGGAACTGTTTGAGAATTTAAACATTTTCCATTTGTCTGGATTTTTATCTGGAAAAAGGGTAATCTTTAGCCAATATCTGCACATAAAAAGATGTTGACGCCATTCAATAAGGTGTCACTCACAGTAAAGTAGGCTTAAAAACCGGCCAAGTGCTAGTCGGGACTCGCGTACCGAGGGTTCTATATAAATTCATAATCACACAGGTCTTTAACATTATATAAAATACTCAGGCCTGCAATTCCTTGAAACTGTAAAAAAATCAAACTTCTATGCCACAGCAATCGAAAGATACGGCCGTTTATGCCGCATATTTGGACACTCGCATAGGAATCAAAACCTATAGGGTACTTCCGGTTGACCTAGAATCATGAAATTTAGCAAAGGGCAATGCTTATAGCACAAGTAAAGGAATAATCGACAACGCTAAACACGTTAGAAAACCGACTTCAATCGTAACAACTACAATTTTGCTATGTTTTTTGGTTTTGTTGATTTTTTCAAGAAGTACTGAGTCAATTTTGATAAAAATCTTATAGGACCACCACTGAAGTATTTACCTACCAAACAAAAAAAAGAATCATTAAAATCGATTCATAATTGGCGGAGTATTCGCGTAACAAACATACAAAAAAAACAACATACAGTCGAATTGAGAACCTCTTCCTTTTTTGAAGTCGGTTTAAAAGTCCGAAAACCATAAATAGTGTCCCAAATATGCGGCATAAACGGCCGTATCTCTTGATTGCTTGGCATACAAGTTTGATTTTTTCACAGCTTCATGGGATTGCAGGCCTGAGTAATTGATATAAATTTTAACTTTCTACCTCCACGCGTTCCTGAGAAAAAGCGGCTTGACAGACAGACGGATAATGAAGTGATCCTATAAGGGTTCCTTTTTTCCTTTTGATGTACGGAACCCTAAAAATGTGGCCCTTAGTTTTGTTTGAATGGTAAACTCTTCCAGGAATCTTATGAACCAAGTGGCTCGCCGCGTCGACCTGTGCTTGCAGTCGTACCAGCAGGACCTCCAGGAGAAGAGGACACGGTCAGTATTTTGAGATAGTTTACATATTATATTATCATTTGATCGATTTGTGTGAAAAAAGCCTTTTTTTAAAAAAAAAAAGCAAAGATTGGTACCATTTGTTTTGCCGAATATTCATCATCATCAGCCGAAGGACGTCCACTGCTGGACAAAGGCTTCCCCCAAAAATTTCCACACCGACCGGTCCTGCGCTGCCCGCATCGCGCGGCTTACCGCAACCTTTACCTTACCTTTTACCTTAAGTTCTCGAGTGGCCGAATATTAAAATGATGAAAATGAAATATCTCCGTAATATATAGCTGTATTTAACAATAAATTTTCTCCTTTATGTTTCTTTAGATTAATTTTATGTATACTTAATAAACGATCGTATATTATCTTTATCGATAACCAATTATTAATATTGATCTGATCACCTATCAAAATTTCAAATAAATTTGTTTCGATTGCTCAATAAATAAGATAGCTTTAAGTCAATCTAAACAACCACAAAGTCAATTTAAACTTAGTTGCCAAATCACCTCATTAATCAGCATGAAATGTTTATAAAAGTTTTACTTATTTCGGGAAAGTTGCACATCAAACGTTTATATTTCAGTTTCAAGTGTAGAACCTCATCAATACAAATACCTACCCACACAAGTTTCCACAGTTTTTTAAAACATATTTATACAGAACTAGCTTCCGCCCGCGACTTCGCCCGCGTGGACTTCAGAATTGTGTCCAGAAAATGTTAAGATAGCGCCATATAGTGACGAAGTGGAAATTTTGAGTTTTTAAGCATTCCTATGGGAACCCTTAAGTTTTCCGGGATAAAAAGTATCCTATGTGTTAGCCGAGTGCTTTATCTATCTACCTACCAAATTTCATCCAAATCCGTTCAGTAGTTTCGGCGTGAAAGCGGAACAATCAAACAAACTGACAAACAAACAAACATCCATACTTTCGCATTTATAATATTATGAAAGCGGAACAATCAAACAAACTGACAAACAAACAAACATCCATACTTTCGCATTTATAATATTAAGTGAGATGTTATTTTGGCCGACAACCTCTTGTTTATGGGTGATATACAAACCCAGTAGTGCCGAGGAAATTATTAAGAAAAATCTTGTTTCAAAATATTTTTGAACTTTCAGACTGACCGCCTTGTGTAAAAAGTCTTAAAAACATTTTGAGGAATTTATTTTTGGAATCAGTATCATCTATTGTACTGTTTACTCTAACTTTATTGTAATCTTTACTAACTTATGTACTAACATAGTTATTAAGTACAAATAAAGATTTATTTATTATTACATCTGAAAAGGGGATTATAAACCAAAATAGTAATAATAACTTAATCTCCAACGAATTTCTAAACCATTACAGATTAAAAGATCTCTTCTCGAAAGAAGAGGAGTCTAACATCCGCAAACTGGTGGAACAGGCGCAGGAAGGCGCCGCCTTACTGTGGCAAGACAAACTTGACCGGCTCGACTACTTGCTCAAGAAGAGGAAGAAGGAGCATATGGAGAAGTATAAGGATACACCGCTGTAAGTGATTCATCATCGTGCAATTAACCAAAAAAGTTCCTTTTAGGGCCTGCGCAGACGAGTGACAATACGCAAGGTCGTTTTTTGTCAATCAATGATAGATCTCTTATAAACTGTATCGAATAATGCACACAAAAGACTAAAAGTACCCCACAGTTTATAAGGGATCTATTTATTGATGGACTGCGCAGGCACAAACTTACTGTAGCGCCTCATTTCCAAGGATCAACGCACGTTATTGCTACGAGCATCCGGATCTTACAATTAGATATCGATATTTCTAGCACCCATAAATTTCGGTGTCATCTCAAGGGCAAGGTTAACCTTACAGCGAAAAAACTGCGATAAAACTGTTGAGTGGATTCAATCCACACCGTCTAAATCCGAATTCGGTCTCGAACCGTAAGGTCAAAACTCAAAAACTCAAAATGTTTTTATTTAAGTAGATGCTTTTTAGGGTTCCGTAGCCAAATGGCAAAAACGGAACCCTTATGGATTCGTCATGTCTGTCTGTCTGTCTGTCTGTCCGTCCGTCCGTCCGTATGTCACAGCCACTTTTTTCCGAAACTATAAGAACTATACTGTTCTTCTTCTTATCGTGTGGCACAATTTAACCGTCCAATCCGTTAGACTTCTCTTGGTCCCTCACGGGTCCAGAGGAAACCAATTCGGGACAGAGTCCCCTGTTGGTGGGCTCTACCGCGGCTCGCTACTACGAGCCCGATGCTGGGGTGGGCTGAGGCCCTGTTTCGTTGCTCGCTGATGGGCGGTCGCCCGTCCGCTGAGCTTCTAGTTCCAGGTATCTGGTGATGAGCTCCCTAGGGAGGGCTCTCCGTGGCAGAGGTTTCTCCCAAGCCGGTGCCAGTCCTCGGATGTGCTCGAAGTCCGACATATCGGCTCGGTGGAACATTTGGTATGCCAGGCGGGCGACGAACGACTCTATCGTCTCTACCCCGAGGTCACGTCTAATGACCTCGTTCCTGACATACCGATGCGCGTCAGTGACCCATCTGAGGGAGGTGTTCTGCAGGACTTCGAGCTTCTTCTGGTTGGTCTTCGACAGCAGTTGGTACCAAGCTGGGGTCGCGTAAGTGAAGATAGGCCGCAGGTATGTTTTGTAAATACCCAGCTTGGCACGAAGAGGCAGCTGTGACGTCATGACCGGCTTGAGAAGAGCTCTGGCCACTCTTGTCTTGGTGGAGACTTCTTCGACGTGGGGTGTCATGGTGAGGCGGCGGTCGATCGTTACTCCAAGGTATTTGACGGTCGGTGCCCAGTCGACGTCTTGTCCTTGGAGTTGGAGCTTGGCGGGTTGGTCGTGGACCCCCACGACGATCGCCTGAGTCTTGGCTACGTTTACGGAGAGCCTCCATTTCGCGAGCCAGGGTGGGAGCTCATCTAGTGTTCGCTGCATTTTTATTGCGGCGTGGTTTGCGTTGAGCGACGAAGTGATGTACGCAGCGTCGTCGGCGTATAGCGCCAGAGTGGTGCCGCCGGGCGCTGGTATGTCGTCTGTGTAGACTCCATAGCAGGCCGGCGACAGGCAGCTGCCCTGTGGGACTCCTGCTAGGATGGGCCTCTTTGTGGAGAGCACTCCGTCCACGCGCGCTCGGAAGCTTCTGTTGAGGAGGAAGCTCCTCAACACCTCCAAGATCTGGCGTGGGATTGTTGTTTCGGCCATCTTGTATAACAATCCCTCGTGCCACACCCTGTCGAACGCCTTCTCCATATCGAGGAATGTGGCGACGGAGACTGTCTTCTTATTTGTGTTGGAGGCTAGGAGGTGGAGCACGCGTGCTAGCTGCAGCGTCGTGCTGTGCTCTGACCTGAATCCAAACTGTTCGGGCCGAGGGGTGGTGTGCGGCGTGATGTGTTTGAGAAGGAGGGTCTCGAACAGCTTGGACAGGGCAGAGAGCAGCGTTATCGGTCGGTAGCTCTCGGGCCGCATGATGTTTTTGCCCGGCTTGGGCAGGAGGATTACGTGGCCTTCCTTCCAGGAGTCTGGGAAGTGGCCAGTTCTTAGAACGCCGTTGAAAAGCCTGGCGATGGCGGCGATAGTTCTGGCGGGGGCGTGGCGCAGGGCCTTGTTAGTGATGCCGTCAGCGCCAGGTGCCTTCTTTGGTTTCAGGCGGCGTATTGCTTTCTCCACCTGGGCTGGGGAGAAGAAGATGGAGTATGTGGCGTGGGCTTCTTCTGGCATCGGTTTCGCGAATACCTCTGCCAGTCTGTCCTGTACCCGGCGGACGTGTTCTGGGTCTTGGGCTGGATTGGGTACGAACTGGCGTTCCAGCGAGTCCGCAAACAGTTCTGCCCTGTCTTCTGCGCGGTAGCGCGGGGTGCCGTCTGGGTGGAGAAGTGGGCGTATGGGGGCTGGTTTTCTGGACAGCTGTCGGCAGAGACGGTGGATGGAGTTCCAGTCCCCTTCGACAGATGCCAGGTGCCTCTCCCATTCCTCTGAGCGGTGTTCTTCGAGTGCGGACTTCACCTTCTCCGTAAAAGCGTTGAGCTCGCGCTTTCTCAGTGGGCATCGGCTGTATTGCCACTGTAGCCGGAGCTTCCGTTTGTCTACCAGCATTTGTCGGAGTTTTGCTGGTAGTGGCTTCATCTTCTGCGTGCCCGCAGTGGTGGATGTAGCAGTTCTGGTGGCATCTTGGAAGGATGTGGTGATGTCGTCTGCTAGGCTATCGACCTCCAGGTGGCTGTGGACTGGGTACGTAGGAGTGTGGGTGTCCATGTGCCTCTCGAACGTCTCCCAGTTTATTCTGAACCGGGGCGGTGGGGGTGATGGGTTGCTTGGGGTGTCTTCTTGGACCACCAGCACCGGTTGGTGGTCAGATTGCACCTCATCGTCCAACACCTCTTGGGAGATTGGAGCTTTCAGATTTGATGAGACCACGATGTCCAGGACTTCAGGGATTTGGTTTTGCCCTGGAGCCGGGTATCTTGTTGGGACTTCTGGTCCTTGGACATCGTAGCCGTGTTCTTCGGCATCGCTGAACAGTTTTCGGCCGTTCTTGCAGATTCTGGAGGAGTTCCATGCCGTGTGCTTGGAGTTCCAATCTCCCGCGAGGATGGTGGGGAGTCCGGAACTGAGTAGGGCCCGTACTTCGTGGACGTCCAGGTCGGAGCTTGGGGGTTTGTAGATGGAGTATATCCGTATTGGTGTGCCATCGGTAAAGATCTCAACACCGAGGGCATCGAAGCTGGAGGTTGTTGGTGAGTGCAGTGGCTGGTGGATGATGGTGCGCTTCACCGCGACCATCAAGCCTCTGTACGCCCTGTTGTTTCCCACGCCTGTTCTTTGGGTGAGGTGGTACGTGTGGTAACCGGGGACTGCGAATTTTGTGGTCTCGTTCAGCATGGTCTCCGACACCAGGAAGACCGAGATGTTTTGGTCCCTCAGAATTGGCTTCATCAGCGACATCTTTTTTCGGATGTCCCCCTGTGCATTCCAGTGTAGCAGCCTAAGACCTTTGTGCTGCGAGGAGTTTGATAAGCTCCTCGAGCAGTTTTGTGGCCCTGTTGGGGTCGGATGCCCCATCTGTTTGCTGGGGCTTGGTGGCGGCTGGCTTCCGGGGTTTGGAAGCAGGGGCGCCCCTTGTTCGGGGCTGGGTTGGCTGCTGGAGCTGCTGGGGCTGGGCCTTTTTGGGCTGGCGTTTGCGCTTTCGTTTGCTGCGCTTGGTGGCGGAGGCAGCTCTTGCCTCTCTTGAGGCGGGCTCGGTGAAGGCGAGGGTGCCCGCTTGCTTGTTCCTCGCCTCCCTCCGAAATGTCGGGCAAGACCGGTGGTTTGCCGGGTGTGGGCCTCCGCAGTTAGCTCAGGTGGGCTGCTGTTCGCGGGGGCGTGGACACTCACCCGCGAAGTGCTCTTCCCCGCATCTCACGCAGGCGGGGCGGCGGTGGCAGTTGTGGCTGCTGTGCCGGAAGCCCTGGCATTTGTGGCATTGGGCGGGGCCTTTCTTGGCCCGCCAGGCCTCGATGATGATGCCAGGGATGCACAGCAGCTCGTTGATGTCGTAGATGCCGGGGATGGTAGTGGGGGTGGGCTTGAGCTCCACGAAAAAGATACACCCCGGTCTTCCTTGGCGGCCGTTGATGTGGCGGGCATATGTTGGCTCGAACCCGAGGGTCGACAGTTCATTGACGATGTCCTGCGGGTCCGTGTCGGCTGGGAGACCTCTGACTGCGATTTTGATGTTGCGGGCGCTGGGCAGGGAGTACGAGAACCATACTAGGTTCTCGGTTTTTTCCAGGTCTGTCAGATAGGCCTGGATCACCCTGTATTCGTTCTCGTCCTCGGGGGAAAACCGCAACCCCTTGCCGTATGGTCTGGCATTGGGGGCGCGGCCGAGCTTCTCCTTCAGCCGCTGGAGGTGGGTTTTCCAGGATGGAAAGTTTTCCACCACCAGCGGTGGGAGGCGCGGTTTTTTGGGCGCTACGGGCGCCGCAGACGCGGCGGTCGCGGCATCGGTGCGCGCGAGGGCCGCGTTGCCGGTACCCTGTGCCGCTGTTGTCGCGGCGGGCGCGGCGGCGGCGCGCGCATAGCTCGCTCTGCCGGGAGCGGAGCGGCGGGCGCTGCAACGGTGCGCGCGGGGGGCGCGTTACCGGGTCCCCCCTTCGCGGCGGGAGCGGGCGCAGCAGCGGAGTGCGCGTGGGCCGCGTTACCGGAACCCACGGTTTTGGCGGATAAGCGAGCGGGCGCGGCTTCGGAGCGCGCGTGGGGCGCGTTACCGGGTCCCCACATCGCGGCGTTCGGGTACACGGGCGCAGTTTCGGAACGCGCTAGGGGCGCGTTACCGGGTCCCCTGGTTACGGCGACGGTCGAGGCGGCGGTTGCCGGGTTGTCCAGGAGAGCTTGGGCTCCCGGTCTGGGGTCCCTGGTGAGGTCCACTGCTGGGGCCAGCGGGGGGATCACTGGGGCTGGGGCGTCAAACTCGCCGCATCGGCGCTTAGGAGCGATGGCGGCGGCGGCATCCGATTCGGGGCTGCGCAGGCGTCTTCCAGGTGGTGCGAAAGATGGCACCAGTTCCTGGATCAACGCCGAGCAGGCGTCCAGGTCTGCAGGAGTCTGGAGCAGTTCGGAGTCAGTGGCCCACTGGCACGACTCGACGAACCGCTCTTCGGAATGGCCAACGTTTGCGGTGGCATTGGAGGCTTCAAGGAGGCGTTCGCGCTCCATCAAGTGCGCAGCCATCGCCCTCAGGAGCTCCTCCGACCCGATCCGTGATCTGCACATGCGTGCTAGGATCACGGTGTCGGCGTCCAACGCCGACCTGGGAGAGAGGGGCCGCGGTGGGCGCGGTCTGGTGCTCGGTGGAGTGGTCATCTCCTCATGGTTCAACTCGTCTGGCGAGTCGGGGGAAGACTGGCTGGTCTCCTCGGAGTCCTGGCTGGTGTTGGAGTTGGTTTCAGGGCTTGCAGGCATCTTGGTGCGGGTGTTTGGAAAATTAATTTTTTCACAAATACCCACTCGGCGGTGAGGGTAGTTTGGAAAAATGTTTTTCCCAACTACCTTCAGTCTTTTTGGATCTCAGCTTGGTGTGGGTAGATGAAGAAAATGGTTTTCTCCATTACCCTCAGCCGGTGCTGTGATGTGGGCTGCAGGTGGGGCACTGCTACGCGATCCAAGACGAGGCTTCACTCGGGATCCGTGGTCCCGGTCTTCAGCCTCATCGGCGGTCTTGGAGAAGTGGTCCCCTCTGCGCGGGCGGTGTTGCGCGCAGGCGCGAGTACCGGGCGATTTTCTCAAAAAATCGTGGGTAGATCGCGGAGAAAATGTGGGGTGGATCCGTGCGTATGAGGTGACAGTAGGGCGAATCCGAATTAACCGTCCTATCCGCAATGTAACTATTTCAACTATACTGTTGAAACTCGGTAAGTAGATGTATTCTGTGAACCGCATTAAGATTTTTACACAAAAATAGAAAAAATACAATAAATTTTGGGGGTTCCCCATACTTAGAACTGAAACTCAAAAAAATTTTTTTCATCAAACCCATACGTGTAGGGGTATCTATGGATAGGTCTTCAAAAATGATATTGAGGTTTCTAATATCATTTTTTTCTAAACTAAATAGTTTGCGCGAGAGACACTTTCAAAGTTGTAAAATGTGTGTCTTCTAAACTTCTAAAATAAGAGAATGATAAAACTAAAAAATATATAAGGTGCTACTTTATTAGTGCCCGATATTTTAGTCAGTGCTCCTACTCCTGATTCTGATCAACTTTCCCCAAGGAACCCATAGTCAAATCGCAAAAAATTTTTTGGGCTCTTCATACTAATTTGGCCGCTCGGCTGATCGATTTGTATGAAGAGTCCAAAAATATTTTTTCGATTTGACTATGGGTTTCTTGGGGAAAGTTGATCAGAATCAGGAGCAGAAGCACTGACTAAAATATCAGGCACTAATAAAGTAGCACCTTATATATGGTGTACATTACCATGGAAACTTCCACCGAAAATTGGTTTAAACGAGATCTAGTAAGTAGTTTTTTTTTTATACGTCATAAATCGTAAACCGCAATTTACTTACAACGAACTACAAGTACTTTTATATTATGTTACTTGCTGCTACGGAACACTTCATGGGCGAGTCCGACTCGCACTTGGCCGCTTTTTTACACATGCTTTTAAATCGCCAATTTTTTTTTCCTACCTAGTGCAAAGTCCCTACCACGCGAGACTTGTACACTCAACGTTTCGGGAAGTGTTTGCAGTTCGGTTTCAGAGGTGTTGCCTACCGTGAACCCTCAAGCTGTAGAATAAGCTTTCATTCGAGGTTTTCCCTGAGGTCTACAGTATGGGACTCTTCTAGAAGGTATTGAAAAGATTTTTGATGGTTCGCCAAAGCATTGATAGCACCCCTGGCGTTGCAAATGCCCATAAGCGGCGGTAACCACTTTCCATCAGGTGGGCCGTCCGCCTTTTGTCATCTGTAACTATACAATAAAAAAAATGTGTATGGTTGAGGTGCTTCATTATATTATATTGTACTACAGCGTAGCGGTAAAAATATTCCCATTTTTATACTACTTCAGTTCCAAAGCCGCCCACGTGCTGCCATGCATATACAAGATTCGTGCTAAAGAGGCGCAGGAGTATCAGCTGTACCAGATGAAGGAGAAGGAAGCTCGCAAGATGGCGGAGAAGGAGTTCGATAAGATGTGGCACGAAGTCGCCTTGAAAGAGTCTGAAGCCTTGGTGAGATATACATGTCTTTTTAACCGACTTCAAAAAAGGAGGAGGTTCTCAATTTGACTGTATTATGTTGTTCTTTTTTGTGTGCATGTTACGTGATTACTCCGCCAATTATGAATTGATTTTGATGATTCTTTTTTTGTTTGGTAGGTAATACTTCAGAGGTAGTCCCATATAAATTTTATCGAAATTGATACAGCGCTTTTTGGGAAAATCAACAAAAACTAAAAAAAACATAGCAAAATAGATGTTACGATTGTTGTTACGATTGAAGTCGGTTGTTTTTGAAGTGTTCAGCGTTGTCAACTATTCTTATCCCACCATTAGTAAGCCCTTGACATTATCACACCTAGTGGTAAGTGATGGAATGATGATACCGAAAATGGAAGCGGGATAACCAAGATTCCTCAACCTAAAGGGGATTTGGCTATTTTCGTACTTGAAACACATCAACGCTATAAACAGTGATGTTTGGCAAGCCGCTGTATGCGGGCAGCGCAGGACCGATTGGCGTGGAAATCCTTGGGAGAGTCCTTTGTCCAGCAGCGGACGACTTTTATGCTTTTCAGTTTCAGATATTTTGTTTCAAAATAATTTTTATTCCACTTACAGGCAGCACGCATGGAAATGGACGCGATTGAGCGCTTCCGCCGTGACATGGACTGCAAGAAGAACTCCGATTTCCAGCTCGATTTGAAGAGACAGCGGCGAGAGAAAGACAGGGAGATGTTAAAGCAGGAGACGTTGAGAATGAAGGCGAAGTTCGAAGAAGATGAGCGGAAAGAGCAGGAAGGTAAGAGGTTATGAAGATTATCGATAGATGGCGCTGGTGGCTTTTAAGAACGCGATATTGTAAGTCATTGTTGAAACAGGAGACGTTGAGAATAAAGGCAAAGTTGGAGGAAGATGCTAATGTTTTGGTTATGAGGTTTGATGATAGGTGGCGCTGCGGCTGGTTAGGAACGCGATATCGAAGAAAAAAGTTGATTATTTTGCGGAATGTTAAACTGTACTGCGGATGCAGGAGAGATGCAGGGAGATGTTGAAGCAAAAGACATTGAGCATGAAGGCGAAGTTCGAGGAAGATGAGCGGAAAGAGTAGGAAGGTAAGAGGTTATGAAGTTTGACGATAGGTGGTGCTGATGGCTTTTAAGAACGCGGTATCCTGGATCATTGATGAATCTTTTTTGCTGTATAACTTTTTTCATGTACATATATTGTTTACATTTTCCTGTTTATGTTGTGCAATAAAGGTATGAACACACTAGACTGCAGCGGCACTACGCAACGCGACGCGGCCAGTTATTTTGTATGAAACTGCCGCGTCGCGTCGCGCAGCTCCGCTGCCGCACAGTGCGGTATAGCTCGTACGATTTCATAGAAAGAATACTTGGCCGCGCAGCGTCGCGTCGCGTAGTGCCGCTGCCGCGTAGTGCGGTCTAGCCTTAGTGTTGTCATTCATTCATACATTCATTGATGCTTGTCTCCAGCCGAGCAGCAGCGCACGCAAAAGCGTCTGCAAACGGCCGCCGACCGAGACGCCATGATCGAAGAGCGGAGGCAAGCTGTCGCTAGGAGGACTGTACGTTGAACTATATTATTTGCATTATAATAATTTAAATTTAAAGAGAACCGACGAGCATACATGAAAGAGAGTAGTAATGAAAATGGAAGAAGCAAGAGAAGTATAAATGGCAATCCGTGGATTCTGACTACCCCAATCAAAGAGGTTTATATACAGAGTAGCAATCACCTATAACGCTTCCATGAACAAGTGGAGTCAAGTAACAAAAACTAGGACGTAGCTTTGAAACATGAAGTTACGTGAAAGTGACACTATATTTGTCTCACTCTTACTAAGCGAGTCTATACAACTAAACGTCAAGTAAGAAAAAGAGGGTGATATATTTTCAATGACACTTGAACAATGTTGCCAGTTGTAGTATCATATTCCCCCACTGAATGAATGATCGAATGAATGATAGATCGATATTTTTGTAACTGTAATTAATACCGAGTGGATATCGATACTTCTGGGTTCAAAGGGCGTAAACGCTAAATAGACCTTAGGCGTTTCTAAACAGCAAGGTTAATACATAATGAAAAGAGAAACAGCATGACGTCTGAAAACCTAAAGACGCTATGACTTTTTTAAAACTTTAAAGTTAAACGGCATGAAACATATAGCTTTTATAATAATTTTCTCTGGTACGTAATCGTTCATTTGCATTTGGGACATCTATCGAGACGAGCTGTTTTATAAGAAAACATAGAAGTGTTTCTCCCGGCGACCATCTTTCATTGATCAACAACATTACACATATTGTATCGTACTTTAATTTTTAAATAGTCAGGAACTTTTAATCAAACGCTATCACTCATAAATAGATAGATAGATAGATAAAAAACTATTTAAATTCCAATAATTGTTATTGTATCGGGAGTTATTTTAAGCAATAATTGTAATTGTTTCCTCACTATAAAATGTACCAGGGGTACTTCATAAAAATATTGGAGAGGCGAAAAAAAATGGACAGGAGCGAGTCGGACTCGCGCACCGAGGGTTCCGTATAAATTCATAATCACACATGTCTTGAACTCTATATCAAATTCTCAGGCTTTTTGAATTGAAGCTGTAAAAAAATCAAACTTCTATGCCAACGCAATCAAGAGATACGGCCGTTTATACCACATATTTGGACACTCGTATGGGAATCAAAACCATGAAATTTGGCAGCAAGTAATTACACAAGTAAAGGGAATAAATCTGAAAACAAAAAAAAAAAAATTAAATATTTCTTGAAATAAATAGTTACCTGTATTTGTTATTATATTGATTTAAAAACATACACTACATATAATTTAAATAGAATCCCCAAAGATCCCGTAAAGAGAAAAAAATGGGTAAAAATAATAAGATCATTAAAAAGAGACACACACTGAAAAACATACAGAAAATATACAATTATCGATAAACAAACAGAAATAATACGGCCTCAGTCATTCAATTTTCCCCAAATTAGGGCTTTTCTTATTATTATTTTTTTGGTAACACTGACGATAGAAAATGGCGACGAATTTGTGCGGAATTTTCCTAAAGTTATTTTTATTCAAATCTTAACGAAATACTTATTTTCCTGTGAAATGTGATACCGGTGCTCTTTTTATCCCTGGTAGAGTCAGATTTGCACGATTTTACAGCGCAATTCGGCAATTTTTTCGTGTAAAACGAGTGAGTAGTGAGGACACGTTGTTATGACCGTGGTACGATACAGACTGAGACAGTAAGATGTCTTAAGACATATCTGCCGTGGGGGCACGTTTGCGACATTGAATAGGCTTCTTGAGATGTAACATTTCACTGACCCCAATGGGAATAAGGTGTATGTATATGTATGTATAGTAATTTGAGGTGTTCTCCATTTGAAGTGTGTATGTGTTTATCTGTGCTATCATGTTAATGCGATATTGAAATGAAATGAAAATATTTTTATTCGAAGTATTTCGAACTTCATTCTTTTATCTACCTAATACGAGGTTCCTACCACTCGGAACTCGTATAACCGCCGTTTCGGGAAGCGTTTGCGGGGTGAGAAGAAACGACGGGCCTTAAAGAAACTCCCTCCAACACATTTTCTGAAAATGTCTTATATTCTATTACATCTTAATTCTAGGTCAAGAAATAATTTATATAACGTCATGAGTTCATGACTAAATAATGAATGAAAATAATAAAAAAAGAAAGGATTCAAAAGATATAAAAGTTTGTTTCGTTGCATTTCTTAATTTGTGGTGTCATAAGTTTGAAGCATGTTTGTTACTTACAGCAGCGGTTCCCAAAACCGCGGAACCCTAGGGTTCCATTGGAGGGTCAAAGGGGTTCGAGAGTTAGGCCTTATTGTCGTAGCTACATAGGAGACATGCTGCCTTTAATCAGTCAGTTCGGTATAATTCGGTACCGATCGATCTATGCAACACATAATATTCCCTACTTTTTCGCGCATAATAATGGTACAAACATGGCGCGCACAACAATTGCAATCATTTATTTTATACTTGAATGAATTTTGTATCGGACTTTATTTCCTTTGGCGAGATAGGGTTCCGCCATAAAATTTTTGATTAATTAGGGTTCCACCGCAAACAAAAATTGGGAACCGCTGACTTAGAGTACTATCGCGTGTGTCAATTGTGTTTATGGTTCAAAGTTTTTTGTTTGAAATTGTAAACGATGACGTCATTTTTCAATATAGTAGTTTGTACACAAATGAAAAACATATCTTTTTGAAAGTTTTTTCTGAAACTTAAAAGAGTTGACTCTCGGATTGACGTGACACGTATATAAAATCCATGTGTGGTGCACTTGTGTTAGGCTGCGGCCTGGACGCAAGCGACTGCGACAGCGACAGCGACAGCGACGGCGACAGCGACAGCGACAACTGTTCACGACGCAAGCGACAACGTCGCTCGGTTTGCGGCGACGTAGTGACGTGACTCTGTCGATGTCTGTCTGTCGCGATGTCGATATGTCGATATTTTCATAATTATTCTTACTAATATAATAACACTTAACACTGACTCAGAGGTTTGCGCTCCTGACTATTGATCCGAGAGTCGTGGGTTCGATCCCCACCCAGGGCAAATATTTCTGTTTCTTTAATATTACTACTAATTTGCTAAAAAGGACATAGATTTATACAACAAACAAAAAGGCGATGAGCGGGATGCGGGGAGTGAGGTGCGGGTGGAGGGAAGCGCGGGGTGCGGGTGGGGGAGGAGCGGGGTGCGGGGGAGGGTGAGTCACGGGGTGCGTGAGGAGGAGCGGGGTGCGGGGGGTGAGGCGTGGGTTGCGGAGGGTGAAGCGCGGGTTGCGGGGTTGAGGCGCGGTTTGCGGGGGAGTCGCGCGTTGCGGGGGGAGGGGCGTGGTGAGGGGGAGGGGCGTGGTGAGGGGGAGGGGCGTGGTGAGGGGGAGGGGCGTGGTGAGGGGGGGTGCGGGGGGCGAGGGCGGGGGGAGGGAGGGGCGGGGGGTGGGATCCGGGGGAAGCAGTGTGCGGGGGAGAGGAGCGGGGTGCGGGGTTGAGGCGCAGGTTGCGGGGGGAGCGGGGGGAGGAGCAGGGGCGGGGTTGAGGCGCGGGTTGCGGGGGAGAGGAGCGGGGTGCGGGGGACGGTGAAGAGTGGGGTGTGGAGGGTTGCGGGGTGCGGGGGGAGGCGCGGGGTGCGGGGGGAGGAGTGTGGTGCGGAGGTGAGTCGCGGGGTGCGGGAGGGGGAGGTGCGGGGTGCGGGGAAGAGTGAGTCGGGGGTGAGGTGAGGGGTGAGGGGGTGAGACGCAGGGTGCGGGGGGATATCAACTCCCTGAGCGAAGCCGGGCACTCCAGCTAGTATCAAACTTTATCATTTTATTATCTGAAACTATTTTTTCTACTCAAACTATCGATAGTTTAAACTGGTTTATCGATTAAAGAAGAACGTCCCTAAACGCGCGACGTCCTTGAAATGTCGCTCGTCGCTCGTGTGTCGCCGCGCGTGTCGCTGTCGTCCAAAACAGCTCCATACAAATGTATGGAAATGATCAAGTCGCTCGTGTCGCTGTCGCCGTCGCTGTCGCTGTCGCTGTCGCAGTCGCTTGCGTCCAGGCCGCAGCCTTAGCGACGCTGGCGCACCCAGTTTCTCCTGCGCACCAGCCCGCTTCATCATCATATTAAATCAAATCAAAATGTCTTTATTGTTAGTTTCGGTAAGAAGATCTTAAAAGTGGTTTATTTTATCACTATAACTTTCTTATATAGGGTGCTACTTTATTAGTACCCGATATTTTGTGCAGTACTTCTACTTCTTCTTACTTTCCCAAAGGAACCCATAGTAAAATCGTAAAAAAAAATGTTGTACTCTTCAGACAAATTGATCAGACGAGCGGCCAAAGTAGCACCTTATGTCACTATAACATTGGAAGGCCGCTACACAACAATACCTGTTCGCAGGAAGAAGAGAAGCTGTTATCTGAAACGTGGGACTCTCTGACCGGGCAAGGCATTCAGCAAGACAAGGCGGCGCAGGAGTTGAGGAGACGGAAGCAGGTCTGGTATTTATGACCATTTATTAGTCATTGGCTTTTTGTTTATCTCAAAGCACAGGTCATACCTGTGATCTTACCTGTGCGCGCAGCACAGGACCGGTCGGTGTGGAAATCCTTGGGGGAGGCCTTTGTTAATTATGTTAATTATTATTTATTACAGAAACTCTTAAATTAATGATACCAAGGAACGCATCGTGCTGCTTGCGGCAGATATAGAGCTAGCAGTATCACTTACCGAGTCAGACCTTGCATTATAAAATTCTGTTAGCAACCCATATCGTCCCCAATGCAGGGGCACGGGTCTCTTCTCATAACTCTAAAAGGTTAAGCCATACTCCACACACGGGGGCAATGTCCGGATTGGTGGAGGTAGAGATAGTGGCCAACCCCAAATGTACCTAAGAAGTTTTCAAACCGCCTGTGAGACCTCCGACATGGCTTAACGACTGCCATCTAGTGATAGCAGCCGGCACCATTAGCTTAACGTGCCTTGCGAAGCACTGAAATGGTCGAGATAAATGCCACTAACAGTCAAATCCATCTAGGTTATGACAGTATCTGTAATCAGTTGCACTCGGTGGCTCAGTGGTTAGCGAGACCTGACTACTGATCCGAGAGTCGTGGGTTCGATCCCCACCCAGGTCAAACATTTCCGTGATGAGCAGATTTGTTTACTCTGTGTCTGGGTGTATTATATCTATATATGTATGTATTTAAATGTATATGTGTATGTATATCAGTCTCTGGTTCCCATAGTACAGGGAATCCTAGTTTGGGGCCAGATGACCGTGTGTGATTTGTCCCCCGGATATTATTATAGTTAACTTGTATGATCGATGCGACCTCGCAAGCCGCACTGAGCCACGACCGACAATAAAGTCCTGTCACTAAAAGTAAACTTGTTCTGCAACTTGCTTCAAATCGAAGAGTAACTAATTAACGTTTAACGCGTTTTTAACTGAACATATTTTTATTTTCCAATCCCACTATTAGATCGAACTGAACATATGCAATAATGAAATGATAAAACTGCGCGACGCTAAACTGAAATCCGAGGAGTGCGTGGACGCACTAGTGGCGGAGGAAGCAAAGCATCGACAAGACCTAATTGATAAGAAGCGCTGCGAGTACCTGGCTTGGGCGCAGAAGACTAACCGGGTAAGTCCTAACTAACGGGTAACTTCAGTGGTATAGTAAAAATCACAGTATAAAGACATTACACAGTATGGACACTCCCTGCCGCTCTCAGAAGACTACCTCATCCCCACTGTGTGACCGATCTGAGACCATTTCTCAAAACGTTGGAAAACCAAAGGACGGTATAATAACCAAAGACTATTTTATTTTTTTAAGGAAAAGGCTTTTAAGGCTATACAATACAGTCTTGTCTGGTGTATACAGCTTTCACTTTATTTGTAAAAGTCTAGCTAACAATAAAGAACAGTGAGGGCTAATTGAATCTCGATTCAAGTACATCACGCACACATTTACATGTGTACAAACATGAATGTCTGTGTAGTAAACGATGGCGCGAAATTTGTATGAAGTGTCCGGGGTGTGGTAAAAAGCAACCTAGACTAACAGGGTCAGTCCCAACCTAACTAACGGGTTACTTCGGTGGTGGTATGGTAAAAGGCAACCTAGACTAACGGGGTAAGTGCTTTTTTATTGAGTAAGATGTCAAGAGGCTGGCGGCCCGCCTAATAGAAAGTAGCATACGCCGCCTATACGCATCTGTAACTCCAAAAGGGTTATCAGCGCCTCACCGATTTTGAGGGCTAAGATGGAATGCCTCTAATGCCGGTAATGGCCGAAGCCGCAGTATAGCGGCATTTAATAGTCTCATCCCACTGATATAATAAATGCGAGAGTATGGATGTTTGTTTGTTCCGTTTTCACGCTGAAACTACTGAACTGATTTGGATGTTTGGTACGTAGATAGATAGAGCGCTCGGCTAACACATAGGATACTTTTTATCCCAGAAAACTTAAGGGTTCCCAGAGGAATGCTGAAAAACTCAATAGTTTCACCTTAACATTCTGGATCCAATTCTGAAGTCCACGCAGACGAAGTCGCGGGCGGAAGCTAGTATAACAAAGTATGGATTCTCCCTGCCGCTGTCTAAAGGTGACATCAGCCCCTGCGGGTACGATCCGGTGACGGTCCATACAGTAGTCACTCAGTTATCTCGCTCGCTCCTACGTGTTAAAAAAGGGAGGTCCGTAGTAGGTAAATAACTTTGACTATTTGTATGGATGGTCCGGGGGACGAACATACGTTATAAACACATTTATTATGGGCCCACATTTTTTCTTACCTTCAATTGATAAGCCCTTGGCATCATCTCACCTGATGGTAAGTGATGATGATGCAGAAGATGGAAGCTGGCTTACCAAGATTCCCCAACGCAATGGGGAACTGGCTATCTTATCTTCATGCCGGAACACATCAATGCTGTTAACATTGATGTTTGGCGGCAAGACTTAGATAAGATGGTGGTAGCTAGCCAAGCGGGCTCAGAAAATGCTATACCACCAACCAAACCGAGTCCACAAAGTTGGACCCCGCCGGGAATTGAATCCGCGACCTCCTGATGTGAAGCGAGCGGCAAGCCACAACGCTACAGAGGCGGTTAAAATTATATATTACATCATAATATATTACATTCCTAACAACAGGACGTCCGTAAAGCCATGGTGGACCAAATAAAGGAGCGGCAGGGCGCTCGCGAGGAGCTGAAGAAGAAACTAGAAGAACAAGACGAATATCAGCGGCAGGTAAGTGATGCGTGAAGAGGGTTCACTTTTTACTTTCGAGCGACGAAGAACTAAGGAAGTATTGTCATGGCAAATTAAATCGAACTTGAGATTTTCACAGGGATCGATTGCCTTGCTCGAGTAGAGCCCAAAAACTAGAAAATAGTCGTGTGTGTGTGTTTGTGTGTGCGCGTGTGTTTATATAAAGTGGGTGACGCAAAAGTAACAGATACGGGTTATAAAGGGGTAGGATCCGTGACTGCATCTGTCTCCAGGTTTCGCCATTATGATCCGAGTCTTTAGTGGTGTACTCGAAGGTTTTAACTGCTGCAGACTCATTCATAGTGGTTATCCGCCAATCCTGTAGCTGTAGCATGTCCGTAATGTTCTAGGCACACATCGAAACAGTATAACCTTTTGAGCACTACAGTCGGCTAGGAGACAACTAGTTTTGTGCCACAGGCGCCAGGATTCGAGATTTTCATACATTTTTGTACACTGGAGCCGACATTGGCGGTGGGGGCACGATTTGTCAAAGAGTAGCGAAACGGTCAATGGGTTAAACGCGATTCACACCGCGCGCGGGCTGGAAGGCCGAGCGAACTTAGTTCCAGATCTTTTCATACTTGGGTTCACGCCGCGAACTAGAGCTAAGCTATGCGAGCGACGTGAACGATGCGAGCGAATTATTAGACAAACCCAGCTAAGCTAATCTGTGGTACATTGCGCGGAGGGTGAGAGGCGCGCCCCGCATAATGCCGTGCGTTTTCATTCATCATGGAAGAATTTATCAAGTGTGTTCGATAATTTCTGTTTTTGGTGTGAACCCACATAGCGTAGCCCGCCCAGCTCGCATAGTTTAGCTCGCTTACCTTAGCTTCGCCCGCCGGCACGCTCTCTCGCTCGCGGTGTGAATCGCGCTTTAAGAGATCCGAATCCGAGTTGCACTTACTTAAAGTATAAATCAAAAAGTTCTGAGAAAGCGGTTCCTTACCCACCTACTTACTCGTATGTCTAACAGCCTATTCTTTCCTGGCAGGTGATGGAACAAATGAAACAACTGGTCTCCGCGAAGGAGCTAGAAGACGCTGAACGGCGCAAGCACCACCAGCAGGAGTTGTTGGAACAGATTGAGTATAACAAGCTGCTTAAGGTAGGCACCGCCATGTCTCTTGTTGTACTGACGAATACGGTCTTCTTTATCATGTGTTATCATGTGCCACTATAGGTATGTTTAATCTGAATTTCTTTTTTTATCAAATTTAAAAAAAACGACAGTATGTTCACAAATGTTTAAAATATCGGACAAGTTCTTATTCGTATCGTGTGGCACAATAGTGTAGTTAACTGCTAGTCATCTCACAATCAGTAACAGTTACTTCTTAAATGTCAAAAACGAAAATTTGTTAAGATGGTCGCTGAGCGCGCTCTATGATTTACCCACGTCACTTTTATCTCAGGAGCGCGCTTTGCAAGAAGAGATGGACCAACGTAAGAAGTGTGAGCTCGCCGCTAAACAGTACGAGGACGATATCAAGAAGATGCTTGAAAGGTACGTCAACGGGATTGGAATATGCCATAGCTGGTTCATAAATAGAATAGAATATCATTTATTCCAATCCCACACAAAAAAGCTTTTGTTGCCAAAAAGTTTATACAAAGTGTAAAAAGACCAAAGTGTAATGGCGACCGCATTGTGGGCAGGCCTCCGACTCGGTGGACCGACGACCTGGTAAAGGTTGCAGAAAGCCGCTGGATGCGAGCCGCACAGGACCGGTCGGTGTGGAAATCCTTGGGTGAGGCCTTTGTCCAGCAGTGGATATCTGTCGGCTGATAGATAGATAGATAGAAAAAGACCATTTCCGGAAACTTTAAAATTCGCAAAAAAACATCTCTCTTTGGGCATCTCCATACAAAATAGGCCGATCGTGTGATCAAATTAGTATGAAAGGTCCAACATTTTTTTTGCGAATTGACCATTGGTTTTTGGGGAAAGTTGCTCAGTTTCATGAGTAGAAGCCACTGTGAAGTTTTGGTGGGGGTCCAAAAATAACCCTGTATACTCACGAAACTGAACAACTTTGCCTATGGAACCTAGACCGAATTCTCGAAAAAATGTGACGTTTCATTGAAATTGATCAGTTAATCAGCCAATTCTTTTTTTCATGAATAAAGTCTTAAAAGGCGCCAGGTAGTTTCATGTCAATTAAAACTAGATGACGCTAAGATACATATAATTCGTTTTTGAACTGGACAAATTCTCATACAAAATCATAGTGGAACGTGTATGGGGGAGACCTATGTTCAACATTAGTGGTAAGTATAAACTATTTAAATGAGTTTCTGACAGACCACAGTTGGCCGTAGTTATGCCATAATGATCCAACTGACATAAAGTAAGTTAGGGATAATGTACTTTGTCACTGACATAAATTATCCATAACTTACTAATGTGAGTTGGATCGTTATGGCATAACTACGGCTAATTAACACAGTGCGGCTTGCGTGATCGCGTCAAACACGCAGATTAACTGACTACAGACAGGCGCGGGTCCAGGGGGGGGGGTCAATGGGTGAAATTGCCCCCCCCCCTCCCCACCGTCCCGAAGCCTGACCGAAGTACTAAAACTTCTATAAAATGCAGATAAACAGAGGAATTACTTAATTATTCAAAAAAATTCGCACTCGCTACGCTCGCGACTTTTTGTATTAATATCAAATCAATCAAATCAAATCAAATACTCTTTATTGTCATACAAGAAACATACAAACATATAATAACACAATAACAAGAAACAAATCGACAATCTGGGCGGTCTTATCGCTAAAAGCGATTTCTTCCAGACAACCCGTAGTCCGGAAAAAAGGCAAGAAGCAGAGGCACAACGCGAGTAACATTGAAAAATGAAATAATTATAATTTATGTTCAAGACAATATAAACCTAGTTTAATAGTCTAATGCCATCGACAGCTTCAGAAATACGGATACACTGAAAATTTGCCCCCCCCCTGAACGAAATCCTGGATCCGCTCCTGACTACAGACACTGTCATAGCCCATCTAAACCCACGTTCGACTGTTAGTGGCATTTATCTCGACCATTTCCGTGCCTTGCAACGTTAAGCCGTTGGTGCTGGTTGCTGTCACTAGATGGCAGTCATAAAGCTATATCAGAAACCTCGTAGACTTGAAAACTTCTGACACTGCGGTTGGCTACTAGCCTCACAACCTCCACCAATTCTTGGACTTGGCTCCCATTTGTGACGTTAGCCTAACCTTCCCGAGCTATGTGAAGACCCTCAGAACTGGGAATGATAAGGGTTGTTAACGCAAACTATTATAATAATCTTGAGCGGCAAATCCTTTTTGTTTTTTTTTCTTCCAGACCATTCTACAGTGACGAGGTCCATCCATTCATGAAGCAGATGGCGAAAGGGCTAGAACTGACCAAGAAGTGTCCATGCTCGAAAGCCGACTACTGCAAACACAATTATATCTGATTATTGTCACTATTATAATACTGTACCAATCCGGACTTGGCCCCCGTGTGTGGAGTATGGCCTAACCTTCCCTAGGTCTGGGAAGAGACCCGTGCCCCAGCAGTGGGGACGATATGGGTTGTTTACTTATTGTCACAATGCGCATGCTATCTTCATCAAAATTACAGGTCTAAATTTCGCTGAATTGGGAGCGAAAGAGGCAAGAGTTATACAGGAAAATATTGCAATAAATGTAGGTGATATTTAGTAGCTCCTCTACACGATGGGCCATCATGAGCGAGCAAGAGGCAAAGCTATATGAAAGAAGAGTAACGATGTAAGTACGTCCTTGTCTAACCTATAGTTCTGTCCCTCTTGCTCGCCCGTGATGGCCGTCAATTTCTCGTCGACCCACCAGTGGGTCAACGCGGTGGGACCACGAGTCGGGAGCGGGCCCATCGTGTGTAGAGGAGCTATAAGAAGATCCTACAGGATTGTAAAACTTTGAATTGTGGAGCGGCCTTAAAATCCCGTGATAGAGAGAGAAAAAAATGCTCAAGTTTATTATACTTATGTTGTTATATATTTATGAGTTCCTATTGTTGTGAATTTTATAAAATATTATAAATAAAAAAATCAGTACGCGGGGAAAGGGGCCAAGTTCCGATTGGTGATTGGGTGATAATTGGCCATAGTTATGCCATAACGATCCAACTGACTTTAAAGTAAGTAAGGGATAATGTACGGCCAATTATTACTATAATATCATTACTAGTTGGGATTTTTTATAAACATATTTGATTGTTAATTGTTGTTTCTAGAAAATTAATAAACTGTTATAGAATTTTGTTACGAACCGTTATTTATTAATAAGGTGTGTACCTATGTATTTACATATAATAATACATACTACATAAATTACTACTTCTCATACAAACAGGGCACATACCGTACACAGAACATAGCATTGCTAAACATCTTGCTATTAGGGACAAAAGTTATCAAACACTCAAGAAAAAAACAGGCCCAAAGAATTGATGGCGCTCCTCCGAGTTAATTGTAATTTTTTAAATGAAAATCATTTCAAGTTAATTGTAATTGACATTGAGCTTTCAAACGTAAGTTATTATGGTAAGTTGCCAGTATTTTTTTAGTACCAGTGCAGTATTGATACGTTCCGGTGGTCACACTGATTTATGGTAGTGGGGACACAAGCACTTGAAAGTCCTGCTGGCCCCACTAGTGGAGCATAGCAGTGGGGACAAGAATCCTAAAGAGGAATTTACGGTCTCCAGCGAATTAGCTTCTTATTAATTAATTAATAATGTTAACCACAATACAAACAATGTAAACCACCTAGGAAGTACCTATCCACTTTTATGTGTGATTTGTGATTAATCTATGACAAAGCCCGTCTTTCCACTCTGACCAACTAAGCCGATCAACTAAAACGGATCAACTATTTTTCTTCACTGTTTTATAAAGTTATAATGATTGTGCGAATTAAAATGAAAATGACATGATGTTGGTGTATAAGTGATGCATAACAAACATATTTCCAGTAGAATCAAAGAGGAAAAATAAAACTGGAAAAACGTACCTTCTTGACTCACTGAATGGCTATCGGCTGAGTATAGACAATTTTGTATGAAACGCAGCAAAAATATAAGCTCCATTTGGGAAATTGATCAGTTTCATAAGAATTTCTTAGTTGCTTTGTAACTATGTTATTATGTATTCTTTAAGTTTTATTTTTAATCAGCAACTTTAAAAAATTAAACACATATACACAAAGACTCAAAAAAACCATTCCCTGTATGTATAAGATCCTTCTGCAATAACTTTAAAAAAAATTGTGGCTTTTAAAACTGAAAATTTCCCACACTCAAAATCATTTTTTGGGTTTCTCATACACTTTTGTATAGGAGACACATTTCGTAATTGAATATACCTACACTACTTTGGTAATTTCATGAGGAGATATTATATCGTATTAACGCAAGGTATATGCATATTTTTTCAGGTATTACATACTACAGTAACTCATAAAGTTAGAAAATATAACATTTGACATTGAGTCATACCATATCTTACATAACATCACTTGACATTGAAGTTAGTTTGATTGTAGAAGATAAAGAATTGTGACCGCGGAAACGTGGCTTTTTCCTCAAAACTGTCTTAAATGTATCAAGTAAATAACATTAAAAGTTAAACACTTTTGCACAACTATTTTACATATTTGGAACTGAATTACTTTCCATAAGAAAGTTAAAGTGAAATCGCGAAAGAAAAAAAATACCACAGAAATCTGCTGATCAAATTAGATCGTAGAACATTCATATTTAAGTATGAGTCAGAGTCAGTCACGCGTCAGAAAATCTTTGTTGAAGTCTAGTAAGTGTCGATTCAGACCAAAATTGCAATAAACTTCGTTTACTTTGAACGTTAATATACCTTTTCCCAGCTATTATAAAATAATTACCTATAGGTGTTTTTATGCGCTTAATCCAAAGCGCCGATCTGAGCCCAATATAGACATTCCGTGTTAAGTAGCCAAGGACAGTTTTGTAGATAAACATTTATTGAGCTAATTTTTAGAGTAAAAATGAAAAAGAAACTAAATCGAATGAGCTTGATTATTACACGTACCAACGAGGCAAACTGAAAGATGCTTCATGTCAACATGCACCGACTCGAGAACCTCCTCTTTCTGAAGTCGGTAAAAAATATAGAATATTTTGATAATAGTTGAAACTGACGTTAAGCGTAGATATCTATACAGGTTGTTAAAAAAGTGCGTTTGAAATTTTAAGGGTTACTCAGAATCAAGTAAGTGTGTATGGAATTCAGGAAAAATATTGGTAAAATCCAATTTATATTTTTTTAACATTCCCATACTAAATCTTAATCAAGAATTTGTATGGAAAGCTGAAAAAAAATTTAAAAATTCCATACTTGATTCTGAGTAACCCCTTAAAATTACAAACGCACTCTTTTTAATAAAATACACGTTCATGTCCTTTTGAAAATGTTTCGCTAGATAAAATAATGCATCCTTTTGTATTTGAACTTCCTCATAAGTTCATTAAGCAATGCTGATAAACACCATATTTACCTCAGTTCCATACACTTGATATGCGACATGCGTCCTTTCCTGTGATAAAATACGTAAGCACACCATACGTGCTCGAATTACAAATGAACAAGTGGATTATATCAATCGAGTTGGTACCAGCATAACATTTTTGACTGATTCAGCGGCTCAGTATTCACTCCTGACCTCCACACTCTCCACTCCCTCCCTGAACAGGAATCGAACCTCGCAACGGTTCGATTCCTGTTCAGGGAAAAACATTTTTTTGACTAGTTTAAATATATATCAGTCTCTAGTTTCATGCAATATAAGGAATCATAGTTTGAGGTCGGATGACTGTTTGTGGGACAAAACTTTTCCCGGACTTAAATAAATTTCAGGGGGATACTCTAGATATTCGTATATCAAACGTTTTAGGCAATTTAGAGTTTTAGCTTATTATTATTTTTGTAGGTAAAATGCACCTTTATCACCTGAAAGTCGTGGCTACCACCGCCTGGGACACCAGGTTACGTTATAATTAAATATTATAATTAAATAAATAATTACGTTACGTTAACAGGATATAACGTCATCAGTGCTTTGCAGATCCTTGAGAGCTTAGATGGAGCGTCTGAGCACCAGTAAACGCGCTGGCTTTCTCACCCCATCCACCGAAAACACGCTGCTTGTCGGCTAGCTTTTTTCGGCAGTTAACTGTGCATTCTGCTTTATCTCGCTTGATGGTAAGTATATGATGATCACAGTATAAGGACATTATACAGTATAGACACTCCCTACCGCTCTCTGAAGGCTACCTCACCACCCCCTCCCCCCGTGTGACCGATGTGTGACCATTTGTCAAGGGATTGGCAAACCAAAGCACAGTTTATATTAACCAAAGACAATTTTATTTTTTTAAGGAAAGCGCTTAAGGCTTCTAAATTCTAATGTAGTACTGTAGGCCTCGTCTGGTGTATGCAGCCGTCACTTTATTTGTTAAAGTCTAGCTAACAATAAAGAACAATGAGGTCTAATTGAACCTCAAGTCTACCCTAGAACATCACGCACACATTTACATGTGTAGGTACAAACATGAATGTCTGTGTAGTAAACAATGGCGCGAAATTTGTATGAAGTGTCCGGGGTGTGGTGATGATGATGCTGAAAGAAGCGTGCTACCAGGATTCCGCAACGCAATGGGGAACTGTCTATTTTATCTCTAAGCTAGAATACAGCCATCAGCGAGATAGTAGGAAATATCTCGACGACGAGGATCAGTGCTTGAAGTGCTGTGCTGTGTGAAAAGAGACGCTGTACTACACAATCACAAGATCTTTAAGGTCAGACGGTATTCTTATCTCGGGCATCTCTCAGTCAGTGATTAAGCTATAACCGCCTCCGTAGCCTAAGTGGCTAGTCCGCTCGCTTTATATCAGGAGGTCGCGGGTTCGATTCCCGGCGGGGTACAACGTTGTAGGACTCGGTTTGGCTGGTGGTAGGGCATTTTCTGAGCCCCCCTGGCTAGCTACCACCATCTTATCTAAGTCTTGCCGCCAAACATCAATGTTAACAGCAATGATGTGTTCCGGCATGAAGATAAGATAGCCAGTTCCCCATTGCTAAATATTTGTGAGTCTTATGCACTGGAACACGGTTTAAGATATAACGAGAAGAAGAGTGAGTTTATGCTTTTTACAGGTAAAAATAAAAGCCCTGCTTCTATACCACCCTTACTTCTAAATGGTATACCTCTGAACCGTGTTGTTCAGTTTAAATATCTTGGCCATATTGTTACTGAAAATTTAAGTGATGACTTTGATATCGAGAGGGAGCGCAGGGCGTTGTCGGTGCGCGGCAATATGTTGGCACATAGGTTTGCTCATTGCACAGCTGTTTGCATGTTTCTGACGCCAGCACGGACGATTTTTACGCAATAATGCGCAAAAAAGTAGCTTCAGTTGTGCGCCGCGTGCGGGGGAGCGCGAACAGGATTCTGAAGATGATTGGTGATAGGGTGGACTCCGTGCTGCTTGGCAGGTTTACCGAACTGCATGTTCTCGCAGAGTGGTGAGCTTGCCAAGTCTTACTATTCATTTTTTTTTATTATTATTTAATGTTTGGCAAATAATTATGTTTTAATAAATTCTTGAAATTCCAAATTCTAAATTTAAGCTTTATTTAGTAATTAAAAATTATATTCTATTCTTGTGCTATGCCTACTAACATAGTTTATAAGCAAAAATTGTTACTTACAAAATATGGACTGAAGTTGTCTGAAATAAATGATTTTTATTTTATTTATTATTTATTTTATTGCGTTGGGGAATCTTGGTAAGCCCGCTTCCATCTTCGGCATCATCATCACTTACCATCAGGTGAGATGATGTCAAAGGCTTACCAATTGAGGGTAAAAAAAACAGGTTACCCCAGTAGGTATTCCTCAGAGTAAATAGCGTGTAGGTTCCGGTAATTGGGCACTCTACTCATCACACTGAACAATTTCTGTTCGACGACTTTGCTCAAATCTAAAAAAAAAGACTTTTTTATACAAATTGACCATCTGTTTGGCGATTTTTGGATGGAGTCCAAAATTTTTTTTTGCTATTTGAACAAAGTGGTAGAAGAAAAGAATCATAAATATAATACAGACCAGGTTACGATAACGGGTCCTATACCAATGTTATTACACCCTGTTTAGAAAGTACATTACTTGCTCTGAGGCATTACCGAATTAAAATCACTGTTTTAAGTAAAATGACGCATATCATCACAGCACATATTCGAGTAATTTTTGTTTTCTTGCAATAATTACATCAACCCAACATAGCCGCAGGTTACTTTGAGTATGACTGTACATGAAGATAACATCGTTTTCCTGTAGGAAGCTTACCTGCGTTGACCATCAAAAGATATGTATACCTAGGTGACTTAATAAAAAAATATATAATAAGTAAGACTCAAACTCATACAATGATGATTTCATTTTAAAATTTTCCTCGTACAACAATGTATATAAAAGCTTCAATAACAGAACAATTACCAGTCACGTAGTCACACACGACAAAGATGGACATCAAACTAATCTTTTTGGTAGGCTTTATAGCCTTGGTCGCTAGCAAGGACATTGGAGAACGTTTCACCAGTACTGTCGGAGAGAAAATTTACGACGAGAAGAAAGAAGCCAGCCCCGCAATTTGGGTGCAAGATGAAAACGTGACAATCGCAGCGAACGATACGGAAGTCATAACTCAAGTAATCGTCACCGATTTGAGACCAGGGAAGGACGGAGTAGCGAAGATCGTTGAAGGTGGAGTAGGAAAAGAGAATGTAACAATTGAATTGAAAAGTCCAGCTGTTTTCAGGGGATTTCATTTCCACATAGAAGTTTATGCTGTGCCTATGGAAGAATATATTAAAGTTCAAGACAAAACTGTACAAACCAACAATACAGATGACGAACAAGAGAAAACGAAGATACCGAATCAAGCACAAGCTATCAAACCTAAAGTAAATGAAGATGGTTCTAACAAGAAGCAACCGACACACCTTTCCACAGATATTAAAGTGGATAAAAGAGAAACAATAGAACAAAGTCAGTCTATCACACCAAAAGTTTCAACCACTACCAAGAACCTTCAAACCCCTACTTCTCTAGCTAAAGATGATGAAGATCACGATGATAAACAGCCAATCGTGCCTTTAATAATTCCAACACTTAAGTCTACAGTTACCGCCGAAGACAACGTAAAATCACATGAAAATGATGACCCAAAGGAAGAAAGTTTTAAGCCCAACAATGGATTTACAACTTTAGCTAAAAATGTGACCGTCGATACTCAAACTTCTGAAAGCGTCATCAGTTCAAAGACTACTCAAGCACCAAGAAAATACCGTGAGACAAATGAAAATCACGCACAACAAAAAGCCTATGATGACCCAAATGAAGAAACTTCCACATCATATAGCGGTGACAGTAAACCAACTGAAACAGCATCAAGTTATGAATTCACAACTGCTAAAACCGTAACCATCGATAATAAGAGTACCGAAAGCGTTATCAGTTCAAAGACCACTCAAGCACCGAGAAAATCTCGTGACACACAGGAAACTGGTCAGCTACAGAAAACCGATTCTGCAATAGACATAGCCGAAGTCAAAACGAACGCTCCCGGCACTAAGGTAGAAGACATAAAAGACATGAAACCATACCCGATGTTTAAGAAAGATTGTGAAACAGGAAATTATGACGAAAAAATATTGTGCCGCGCATGAGCCTATGGCGATGGTGGTAAGTGTCCGTTGCGTAGTTTACAGTAGTTGGTGTGCAAAGTTGACTTTGTTTTTATCATACATATAATGACTTACCACCATTATTGACATTTCAAGGTTCCCGATAAGCTATCAAACAATAGTGAGTTCATCACTCAGCTAATTCAGAATCTGTATCTCACTATTTTTTATTGTATGAAGTGTGGCGTGGCGGCATTAGGAATGGAAAGTAATAATGTGGAAGTGGTGAAAATGATCACTTACTGTTTGCTAATAAAGTAAACCTATGTAAAAATCTTGTTGCAGAATTTACTTTTATCTTGTTGTCCTTTAAGCTGAGTTGTATTTTATTTTTAATTTATTTATTGTATGCAGTAAATAATAATAAAAATTAAACTGTAAATGTATTTTAATTCGAAATGCAAATCTTATTACCTAAATAACAGTAAATATACATATAAGTAACAAAAATATAGCAAAAAATATACCCACATAGCAAAAAATATACTATGCACTACAAAGAATATCATGGAATGGTCATACATTACCAGAGTATATAATATATTTAAAAAATAACTAATGCTTACGGATTATCTATCTATCACACATTTTTGAAAAAATAATATCGAATTGTATGTACATTCAATTTATTATTATGGTATGTGGTTGAATATAATACACTTTTTTTTTTTTTCAATATTTATGGAAATTTCTCTACATCTCATTTTTCTAATAGACATTTATCAGTCTGTTGTTAACTTTAGTATAACTTTTGTACTTTTAGTATTTCATACCTACAATGGAAACTAATCATACTTTAAAAGGGAATGCACTGGTGTACCTTCTGGAATGTTCTCCCTGCCCCTCAGGGACTCCAGCTCGATGATCACGAGGCACCCAACAATGTCTGCTTCACACGACTTCAGTAATTTGACAGCAGCTGTCAGAGAGCCACCCGTGGCTATTAGATCATCGACAATAAGGCATTTGAGCCCTGGTCGAACACTGTCCTTTTGAATTTCTAGCACATCCTGAAATTTTAGAAAATGTTGTTTTAGCCTTAAATTAATTTTTGAAGCAGCATAGACGCTGTGCCTGTGTACTCCAACTCCACAATGTAGTGTTTTTCTAAGACCATGATAATTTATAAGGCTTTACTTACAGAATTCATATCTACATAAATTTTCATGAAAGCTATTTTCATATCAATGAGTAGATATAAAAGTTATTTAACAAAACCAATTCATTTGATCGAGTTGTGTTCAAATAAAGGTTTGCAAAAAAGAATTTGTTTATTTAGTTATACACTCTATTGTTGTACCAACAGACTCAACTATAATAAAGATATTTACTTAATGTATAAAACATAATAGCCTATATAAAAAAACTCACCGATCCATATTCCAAATCATATTTATATGACACAACCTCCCCTGGTAGTTTCCCCTTCTTCCTCACAGGCATACAACCGACTCCCAACTCTGCAGCCAACGAGAATGCAAACAAGAAACCTCGAGACTCCAGTCCGATAATTGCGTCCACTTTTGGGAACTTCGCACGGACTGTTTGGACCAGAACATTCTGTAGTAACTTGCATATTTCCCCATGGGAGATTGCTGAAAATATGTCCCTGGAAAATAGTATTAATTATGCTTAATATCTTTTAAATATTAATGTACAGACAGCCACAAAGATATCTGAACCCCCCGCAACATCATGTATAACAAAAGATTAAACTCACAGCTATAGCAAAACGAGAACCATAAGGGTTATAAGGATACTATACAATGTATGGAATACAGAAAGGACATCTAACAGTAAAAAATTGCAATAGATGGTGTTTTAAAACAAAGTTATTTATTTATTATTATTTTTATATATTTATTATTTACAGCAATGGCCAACTACATGGTGAGAACACAGTCCCTTTGCAATAAAGATGATAACATAGTTCTTAGTGTTAGTAATAAATAAAACCTTCATTACTGTAAATTTTTCAGTTATTGTCATACAGGGTGTTAAAAAAGTATGTTTGAGGGGTTACTCAGAATCAAGTATAGAAAAGTGGAAAAATGTTGAAAAAATCCTATCTACAAGTTTATTTTTCAGTATTCTATACTAAATCTGTGTACGAACCCCAGCTTAGTTGACGGCTTTGACTCAGTACATTCAAAGGTTAAGTTTGCAGGATATTAGTTGAAGTTAAAAGTATATGTTAAAACACGACGTTTATTTTATAAAATTACAACACAGTTTTAAAGTTAGATTAGCTGTACTTAAATTTAATAACTATGACACACGATATATTTCGTAAACAGTCAGTGCAGTCTTTGAACCGTACAATCTATATAATTAATCAAGAATTTGTATGGAAAACTGAAAAATAAGCTTGTAGGTTGGATTTTTTCAATATTTTTTCCTAAATTCTATACCTACTTGATTCTGAGTAACTCCTTAAAATTTTAAACACACTTTTTTTAACACCCTGTACCTATATTGACAAATCAGAACACATGAAATTAAGTTACTTAACTTATATAATGTAACCTATAATGTTCTTACGCGATTTCCTTCACCTAAAGGTTGTCTGGAAGAGATAGCTCTTTAGCGATAAGACTGCCTACCTGTATAACATTTTTTTTTAATGTTTATGTTTTTATTTTCCTGTTTTGTTGTGCAATAAAGTGTTTTCATTCATTCATTTAAGTAGCTTAGGTATGAGGGTGCAGTTATGTTTTTGGCCTCAGTACTGAACTGCATACTACATATATTGCCTCATGAGATATCTCGGTTAGGGTACACTTAAGAGAGCTACCTTATACGACTTAACATTTGCTTTTAAAAAATTATGCTCTTTTTCAGTTTTTTAAAATACTTTTTTTTATAATGCTGCCCTCTTAGGTGCACTCTCATTTTTCAAGATATCTCGTCAACAATATGTGAACTCAAGTTATTTTACCAAACAATATACATAAGTATATTGATGTTAGAATAGGGTTAAAAGGGGTGCCTTTCCCAGGCCACACGGCCACTCCCAGGGTCTCCCTGACGAAAATAAAAAAAATATATAAAAAATTCGGAGCCCTTTTTTCTGCGCCTCAATCATTTTTTCACACTTAGAAATTAAAAAAAAATTATAAGGCAGCCGTAACCCCAATTAATAATTGCATATCTTATTAATATTATTTATTGCCTAAGTATACTCTTGTAATATTGCTTTATAGCCCCTAAGGATACACTTTGACCATAATTTTTATTTCATTGCAAGACAGAAGATGCACTGTTAATAAGATAACCTTGAATTTATTTATAGCTAATCAACAAACACGTTTCAATGATAGAGATACTTACCAGAATAATATCCCCTTCTTAGGAAAATCAGGAAAGCTTTTGATAGCCTTTCTCAACTCCTCAATTTTCTTTTCGTATTCACTGTCCATTTTCAAATAAAAACTTTGGAGAAAGTTTTTAAAGTTTCAGTTTTCCACAACTTTTTCAACGTTATTTTTATTGAAAATTAGAAACAGATGATATTCATTTGTTCTAATCTGTATGGAATGTATTCAGTAGAATTCAAAGAATGATTTTAATTTAGTTAAATTTCACAATTCATGTTGCTCTTTTACTTCACGAATTTAGGGTTTAAGGTTACAAATTTTATTTGCTTAGTCTTTACTTTATTTAATTGTTCAAAAAAGAGATAGCGCCATACCAAACTATTTATATTTGACTCTTTTGCTTTTATTGATTATTGCTATTATTTTATGTAAAAAACGATATTTTTATTTTTTTTTTTTTTTGTTTGGTTCTTTCCTGCTTTTGCAAGGAAAAGGCAAAGGCTTCTCTGGCCATACAGCCTATTCTTACGTAGTTTGCTCTTCTCTAAATATTTTTCTATTTCATTTGAGTTCTCATTTATCAATTTCTGTCGTCTTTAACTTTTCTCTATTCTTCAACAAAATGATAGCACTTTTGATGAAGATTTCATGCGACTTCTTGAGAGCACTCGAAACACAGTTGCTACACACTTTTATTTCATTATCCTACATATTAGACACTTAAATGGCACTTTATTGAACAATACACCATCAATATTATGCATTAAAAACCACGATATCTATTTTTTCGGATAATAAAACAAAAATGACAAACTCTTGCCGCGAGTTCCCGCCAAAAAGTCCACGATATTTTTATTTTGGCAACACGTAACAATAATGTCATCTCAGCTGTCACAACAAACGTCAATGTCCAAAATTCAAAACAAAACGGTTTTTTTGCGACGGATGTTTTTGTTTATTTGTATATTCCTGTTTCAGTTAAGTGATTTCATGAAGGTTTATAGCTAGGAATTGTTTTTATTGAATCCAACGAACGCGCTTCTTTCGTAAATCCTATTGTGAAGGACATCAAAAATTTTCCTTCGTTTTATAAAGTTAAACTTTTCCCAACAATCAAACTCAATTTTTGCACAATGATAACAGGGTCAGATCTCGACTTGGAAAGGTTAATTGTGGAGAAAAGAAGTGAGATTGAGAAGGAGAAATTATATCTGGGATTGTCACCACCGCTGCGCCACGACGTAAGTAAAAACGCACAATTTTCCACTTGTTGCATTCGATGGTAAAAGTTATCGATTTCATTTCATGCCGATGCCGGTCCGCCAGTCTGCGACTGCTCTACGGCAGTGACTGCCGCGGAATCGATTCAACAATACCTTTGTAGAACATCTTCTACGTAGTAAATAATAGCAAAGGAAAGTAAATAAACCTTCAAAACTAAGAGATTGAAGTGGTCTTGTAGGTGGTTACTTGCTATTTTGGTAATTTTGGGCTGTCTAGGTACTGGGAAAACAGACATAAAAAGGTAAGTGAAACAAACAAACAAATATTACATGTTTCTTTCTACATGCTTGATTTGTTTACTTCATTATTTTGGTTTACATATTGTTTAGAGCTAATTATAAATTTATTGTTAAAAGAGAATACTATCACTTACGAACTTATATTAAAATAAAAAAATAATGCCCAAATTTTATTATGTAGCATGCTTACCCTTATGGGTAGTTTACACGTATTAAGTAGCGAAGTAATCAAGTTAATTTTAACTTAAAAGTAAGTTAATTTTAAGTGGTTTACACGTAATAAGTAGTAAGTAGATAAGTAGTAACTAAATTTTAACTTGTGTGTAGCGTTTTCACGTTAAAAGTCTACACTTGCTTACCATTTAGTAGCAGGCCACGCCCACCGGGGAGAGCGCGCGGTGCGGGGGGCGCGGCAACTTATTCGAAAAATAGATTCGATTCTATTCTACTTGTGCACTTGTCTACTAAATCGTTAACTTACCACTTATGACTTAATAGCTGATAAGTGACTTAAATTTAGTTAAAATTAAGTTAACTACTTCGCTACTTAATACGTGTAAACTACCCATTAGGACAGCTGTTCCAAATATTATTTTGGTATATGAAAATTATGCTAAAGGTATATAAACTGATCCCCCGAAGTAACCCTCCAAAACCCACAAAGAAGTATTATCATCTACTTTCAGAATGTAGGTAGCTCCTAGGTGCTGCTGGTAGTTTTTGTTAATTTGAAATTAAGTGATTTATTGTGCATAGATTTTAAACATAAACATTTTTATTCTACCATCTACTTATTTGTTGATTGGACATTTTGTATTGAAATGACAAATTTCATGTGAATTCATAGTCAAAAAGTGATTGGATATTTGCATGCCTATACGTAGTCAAAAGCAAATTGTAGTATTATCAACATGTGTTTTATTTATAGCTTTCATTGATGCTGTGCACTAGTTGCAAGCATAAAATATAAAAAAATAATCAATCAAAATGGGCACTATGTGTTTTTCACCTTAAGTATATAATTTTACTTGCTACGCTAAAGTTCTACACTGAAGTTCTACACGACTGACACAATTATAAATTCGTTATATGTATTATAAAGTCCTCATCTAGGTACCTGCCCTGTTCCTGTATGTGTTCATCTGGGGTCAGTCAGTGCAACATATTGACCAACTTAGTGGCTCCTGACAGAATTCCTGACCCTGATCCAAGGATTGTGTGTTAAATTCCCACCTAGGACAAAAATGTCTGTGATGACCAGTTTTGTTTGATCTGTAATTCTGTATCTGTGTGTTTATGTCTACCTATATTATGAATGTATTGAAACATATACATGTCAACATGTCTATACAGGGTGTTAAAAAAGTGCATTTGAGATTTTAAGGGGTGACTCAGAATCCAGTACAGAATACAGAAAAAATATTTTAAAAATCCGATCGACAACTTTTTTTTCGGTTTCCCATACTAGTGAATCAAGAAAACACCCTGTATTAGTCTCTGGTTTCCATAATACAGAGAATCCTAGTTTGGGTGGTTGGGGACCAGATGACCATGTGTGATTTGTCTGATTTTTAGATTGTTTATTATTACATTCTTCTCTTATGTCATTAGTCATCACAGTAGTACAATAACTCCTTATCTTTCTTAATGAAGTAAACTTTCTGTTAAAATATTATATTTAAATATTATGTTAACAACCTATTACGTCCACACTGCAGGGACACGGGTCTCTTCCCATAACGCGGGAAGGTTAGGCCATACTCCACATACGGGTTCCAAGTCCGGATTGGTGGAGGTTGTGGGGCTAGTGGCCAACCCCAGTGTCAGAAGTTTTCAAGCCGCCTATAAGGCCTCTGACATGGCTTAACAACTGCTAGCAATAGCAGCCGGCACCAACGGCTTAACGTGCCTTGCGAAGCGAGATAAATGCCACTAACAGTCAAACCATCCAGGTTATGACCGTGTCTGTAGTCAGTTAACCTGCGGATCGACGCGACCACGCAAGCCGCACTGAGCCACGACCGCTTCATTCATTAAAATATTATATTAGTCAAAATACCTAGATAACCTAGGTCAGTGTTTTTCAACCTTTTTCATTACCCGACCCCCTTACAAGTTAAAAAATTTATAATTTTCTACAACTAGAAAATGATTTAGTTATTATCGTCTCCAAAATAGAACCGCGTTTTGACAAATTGTTCAAAAATAAACAGGCTCAGCCTTTTCACTAAAATCGTATTTTTTCAAACACTACCTTTTATTTTACCCGCGACCCCTTTAGAAAGGCTTTTTGACCCCCCTGGGGGTCGCGACCCACAGGTTGAAAAACACTAACCTAGGTAGTCTATATATACGATTATACTACAATATAGAATAGATACACCATAGTTACATTGCCTAGGCATTGTAGAACGGAAGGATGTAGGTAATCAAGGGCTACAAGTTTTATGGCCCAACTCAAATGCCAAGCGATATTGATTAATCATCAGTAGATCGTTGTTCCACTTGAAAAACAAAGACCTAATAATATCGTAATATATTTGTTCATGAGGACTATCCATACCTTACTGGAGTTCAAGTGGAGTCTGCTGGTTTATACTACTCTTTTATATATCGGTTAGCAGTGACTGTCAATCTCATAGCCATAAGATAGTCATTTAAAAAATGTATGAGAACTTTATTTAATTTCTTATTGTTATTCGTATTGTTTGTTGTACACTAAAATATATTTATCTTAATGTGGAAGGCAAGAAAACATGTTCCTAAACCCCATCATTTCTCCAATACCCGCTTTGCGAAACGACTACAAATTGCCCAAATACTTTATAAACCATTTGAAGCTCACCCTTAAAACATCTATTGAAAAAATATTTTTTAAATTACGAATGTTATAAATAGGATGGATAGAGTCATCTACTTAAAGATCTCAGGTGCTCAGAAAACGATATTATCACCTACTTTGAAAAAGACTTGTCTTCATGTAGATGTCTATAATTTTTTGTATTTCTTAGTTAGTAAACGTAGTTGTAACATAATGCAGCTTTTAGTGTACTGTTGAGTAACTTGTAAATATTTTACGACAAACATTGCACTACCGGCCATTACCAAAATTGAAGGTACTATTGTTCTTCGGCAGTTTAGATGGTGTTCCAGAATAACTTCCGAATTTAATAGTATGTATCGTGTAAAAGGGACTCTTGTAAATTACGTAAATATTAAAGAATTTTCTTGTATTGAAAATGTTGCCATCATAATTATAACCTGATTTCCACGTTATCGTGCCTTTTCTTCGCGCACTGTGCATCCTCAACGTAAGTCTTAATACCTACAGATATCAGCGTAGTTGGACCCGCGGCGGGCAAAAACTAGTAAGTATGTATATGTTACCGGAAATGTATGAAACCTAGGAATTTTACACAATTCCTAGGAAATACTTATATGCAATTCCAAGCCTATTTAGGAAATATGTAAAATAATGTTTCAAAGTTTCTTTAATGCATACATTTCCTAGGAATAGTATACAATTCCGAGATAATACTAGGAAATATATAAATGATGATGAGAAAACGCGTGGGCTCACCAGAAGACTCGCTACGTCGCCCCTTTCACTCCGCTAGCACTCTCGCCCATCGCTCCACTCGGGAGGTGGCCGGCTCGCTTCGCTTGCCACTTCCCCGGTCCAGTCAGGACCTCCTGCGCCAGCTGCTGTCTCCGCGCTTTTTAAAAAAAACACTAGTTGTGTGACAGACAAGACCACGCGGAATCGGGGTGCTCCGATTCGGATCTGCTACTCAAAGTGAACCTAAATTAACTCAAGTGGAACCCCCACTTTCGTATTCGTTATGTCTTATTCTAAAGCTAAGCCACCCACTAAACCCCGAATGTAATACATATCCGATTGCCATTTAGGAAATTTATAGATTTCCTAGGAAAAGTGCATAAAACAAAATATATCATACATTTCCTATCAATTTTAGGAATTGTACATATTTTCCAGGAATTGTACACAATGACGGATTACATACTTTTCCGTTAACATATATACATTTAAATATACAGGAAAACAGACACGATTATCTGGCATCAAAATAAAGCTCCAGCATTGAGTATCTTTTTCGGTACCTCCTTTACAAATGCCCGAAATTATTAGTTTTTTGTCATGTAAATCAGAAAAAAAGTTGCTTTAATGTAGACGTTGTTATTCGTAATCTGTATAAAACCTAGATACACATATACGTGCTCATGCCTATAGTATTTTGGCAGACCAACCAACTTGCAAACCTTTTACAATATTAATGGGAAGTCTGCCTGCAAGCTTAAGGGAGGGATATTGGAAGGATGCCAAGAAGGAACAATGCAGCTCTTCTATACTTGTCTGCTATATAATGGTATAGGAATACTATAGTAATAAGATGACATTTTATATTGACATAACAGTAGGTGGCTCTCAACTGGTCTTTTAGTTCCACATGCGCAAAGCTGCTTAACCTGGCTTAACAGACTGTGAAGGGCGCTCTCCTGTTTCTTTCTGCGATATAATCCGAATTAAGAAGAAACGTAGTTGAAAAATCAGAACGGAAAAGTTTTATTTTTTATAGGCGTAACTTAAAATTGTACTTTTTATTTATTTATCTCTCAATTGGTAAGCCCTTGGCATCTACTCACCTGATGGTAAGTGATGATGATGCCGAAGATGGAAGCGGGCTTACCAAGATTCCCCAACACAATGGGGAACTGGCTATCATATCTTCATGCCGGAACACATCAATGCTGGTAACATTGATATTTGGCGGCAAGACTTAGATAAGATGGTGGTAGCCACCACCAACCAAACAAAGTCCTACAAAATTGGATCCCACCGGGAATCGAACCCACGACCTCCTGATGTGAAGCGAGTGGACAAGCCACAAGGCTACGCAGGCGGTTAAAATATACATAATTTCAAAGGATAGTGTAAGAGCAGGACACACGATGTCAGGGGCATCTTTTTATCCATCGCCAACTGAATTCCCCAATGAATAAGATAGGTAAATCATCTTGCTAATTTAATTTAAACTCATCATACCGAACAGCGTATTTGCGCATAATCACTACTTATCAAGATAATTAAGTATATACGTTTATGATGGAATGGAATCCATTTTGAAACCCACTGGGCATTTATCTGCGCCTCCAATACGCCTCACTTGGCAGCCACTTACGCCCACCTGATTACTCTATACGGGCAATGGACAACGTTATCATCTAATTTATTGCACCTAGCTAGGTGAAAACATTGGAGCACTAAAATCATAAATGCGAAAGATATTTTTAGCTATAATGGAACGCAAGCAACTAACTCTGCGTAGAATTTGTATATAGGTAAACCAGCAGCCCGCCGAATCCATTGGTATAATCAATTTTCCATATAAACCTTAAACTCCCTATTTCATCTACTTAAAACCCCTTTCTTTTCATAGTACTACTCTAAAAAGCCTTTACATTATCGTCGGGACCTGTGCATTTAAGTACATTCTAACATTAGTACTTAACATTAATTTTCACATTTTTATCTTCAGTGGCAATGGCAAATACTTAATGAAATTAATGGGCACTCAAGGAAAGACGAAACGACATTTTGCACTCCAAAATCCGTCGATTTCCAGTCAGACGGAGTTACGGTCTCTTTACGTGATCGAATCTAAATGACGACACGTGATAAAGTCATCAATAGCTCATAGGATAACACGGTGTCTCATTTCAGGATGAGAAAGAAGACTCACCAGACCTCGCTAACAGCAACAAGTCTGTGAGGAGAGTGGCGTTCCAAGAGAGCGCGCACAATGACAGCACAGAAGATAGGAGAGAAAGAGGCAGCGACAGGTGCCAAACCGAGGAAGAGGAGATACCACCGGATTTAGAGAGATATATTAGGGTGAGTCTCTTTTTATTATGTTTTGTTATATGTCCTTAACTTGTGGAGACTCAGATCCCGATACCAAAAGCCGTACTCCTTTGTGTCATCTGTTGCCGTATTTATTTTTGACCTGGCTGTGGTTAAAACATTTGTTCTCGTTTAAAACAATAAACATCAATTCCCACACTGATTATTACATCAAGTAGATTGTCAGTCAGTACTTTGTCCTTAGTCTTTGCAATGCCAAATCAACTTACTACAGCCAATGGCACATAAGAGGTACACAACCAGTTACGGTTGGTCTATGGTTTAGAGAAAACTTCAGACAAATCGAGACCAGCTCAATACCATAGCACCACATGTGCATGCCTACGTGCGGCTGTATGAAAGAATCAGTGGGCTGGATAGGTATAGAGTTTCTTGATCGCCCACGTTTGTCTCAATGTTAGATTACTTTATTAGATTGTCCTATCAACTAAATATAGGGTCCTTGTTAAACGTAGTTATTGAGACTATTAATTGATAAAACTGAAAAACTTCCATCTATAAGACTATCATGGATTCTAGGTCCTTCCGACAGCAAATGACGTCCCTTTTTCTGTACTGCAATACTTCAGGAATTTCATTATACAGTCATCTGTCCACTGCTGACCTGCCTCCTCAATGGACTACCAATTAGCAAGGTTCCGAGCCAGCAGCGGCTTCCTGAAAGTCTGCCTAGATTATCAGTCCATCTGGTGAGAGGCCGTCCAAAACGACGTCTTTCAACCCTGGCTCGTAATTGATACTGTAGAACATTTTTCCCCATCACGTAATCTTCTCGAAGTCAGAATCTTTCAGACTTCATCCCCCTTAAATTTGATAATAGCATATTTCCATGAGTGGTATATTATTTTTTTTTTTTTTTAAAACGTGTACTAAATAACTTGCGTTGTTTTGTGTTTTATTTTTCGGTTTGACAAAAAAGTATTGCGTGTGGGTGTAAAATTAATTATTTTGTGGATCACACACAACACAAACTCTACAACCCAGCACATATTATATTTAATACACGTTGAATCAGAAATAGTGCACCAAACTTTAAAGACAGATTCTACCAAGGAAACTGAAAACTTTTGTTCTACGACTTTTTTAAAGGGTCACTCCTAAGCTTAGATCCCAATTGTTGGCAAAATTAGCAAACCTCATAACTATGTTTCTCACTGTACCTATCCGTAGCCAACCACCCAAAGTTCCCAATTCAGTCAAGTCCTAGAGGTACAGTGAGACACACGCGAACGGATCGACGATGTAGGTGGCATATTTTGTTCAGAACAAAATAATGTTTACCGCGCAGATTTCGAGATAAACCGATACATACGCCTAATGATGTGATGTCATTACGGTGCGATAGTGTCATTTTTGTGTGGAGTTTTTGTGCAATTTTTGTGTGAAAAAAAAATGAAAATGGAAAATAAGAGGCAAGTAAGTAAACAATCAAATTCAAAATGTTTAGTCGGCTCAAGTAAGTATTTATTAAAAGTCACCAGTAACCATTCAGTAACATCGAGTTACAAAGAAACTTCAAAGTAATTTATTTTTTAGCTTACTTACGACAGAGAAATAGAAAACTTGTGGATGTGGTGTAGATCTTTGTAATTTGTATTCAATGTTATGTCTTGTCTCTGATTCAAACGTTACCAGCAGAGAAGACATAGAGACGACCCTTTGCCTGATTGACAAATGACCTGATGTGGCTGCGGGAACCCGCTGGATACATGCGGCTTAGAATCTTGCTGAGTGAGAGTCTCTGAGAAACCTATTGTTCACCAGTGGACGTCTTTCTTCTAAGATGATGTTCATCGGCTTGTTATAAATTTGAAGTCTATGTATGTCTGTCTGTGGCCTCGTAGCTCTCAGCGGCATCTTTCCTGGCACTATTTACGGTATCTTTAGATAAACGTGTAGCCTAACCGGCATGACTGATCTATTTTGAAGTGTGAAGTGTGTTAGAATTGTCATACACGGAATTCTAAATAGTATGAATAAATAATATGTAGGTACCTATTTTATTTACAGTTCTGTGGTGTAATTGGATCTCTTTTAAGTAATCGGTTTTTATTTTATTTGGTTAGCGCTCCTAACTACTGACCCTAGGGTTATGGGTTCGATTCGCACTCAGGGCAAATTATAACTATAAGCAAATTTGTTGACTCTGTGTCTGTCTGTGTATGTATTTAGACATATATATGTAAGTATATCAGTCTCTGGTTCCCATAATACAAGGAATCTTAGTTTGGGGTCAGATTACCGCATATTTATTTATTTAATTAAATTAGTTAAATTTTTGTTAGACTATTCATCACATCAAAGAAAGTTTACTTTCAAGATTAGAATCTCACATCTAACAAAACTATACAATAGTCTAGTCTAGACTTGAAGAGGATATCTTGATCGTGACTCCACTGTGGCCTCAATTCGTTAACCATAACGTAATGCAGAACAGACAATAGGTAACAATGGAGCCATCCGACCTGTTAGTGACGGTAGATATAAATACAAAAAATAACTGCGAGTCATCTGTTTTATCTATGTATCTAAATGTGTGTCATTAGTATACGGAAACGCGTTTACGAGTGACAATACAATCCCCTAAGGTGTTGATGTTATTTTCTACGCCAGTGTTTTTTAACATCTTCAAAACAATGACCTCATAAGCCCAAACCTCCTGCTTAAACCCTTCTTATTCTCAAAAGCGCGTTGCAAATCATTCCAAGCTTCAAATGGCGAATATGAGGAAAAGCTGATGAATGCACTGACAAACAAAAGCCTTTTGATTTTTCTTTGCATCTTTGCTACCTTCCTGAGACTCGATGCACTCGTACAAATCTCCAAGCATTTTCATGGTAGACTTCCAATTATTGTAGTCATCTATACCTTTTAGTTTTTCTTTTGGAATTGACGTTTGAATCGCTCCCGACATTTTGAACTTTGGGGTTATTTTCTTTTTCGTTGATAACAATCTTCAAAAAACGTTTTTCGTTTCGACTTTTTGCTTTAGTTTATGCAGCAAAACGCCCTGGGCCCATAACCTGATGGTTTGGGGGCGAAGAACAGAAGATTGCTTTGAATTTTCACCATTTATTCTGAGACACACTACACATTACAAGATCACAAGAACGAGAGTAACGTCATATCCAAAGACGTATAGTACTCATCATACTTATTACTTAACAACTTTTGTTTTGAACTCTATGATTAAGATTTGCTGAAATAGCACAAAAAATATGTTGGACTTCTCATACAAATTTATCAGCTGATTTGCCAACTAAGTATGGGAAGTCACAATTTTTTCAGATTTCAGTAAGCCATTGAACATAAGTTGTTAACATAGCAAAATTCGATTAAATGTAGCTCACCTAATGCAGCCAAAACAGTTAATTAGCTGTCCAATAAAATTTTGAGGAATCCAGTATGACATTAACTGTTGATCGAATTTGAAATGTTTGCTGGCCATAAGTTGCCGACCAAATAATTTTTTCAGCTCACCAAAATACGAATATTTTGCTAACCGTTCAAATGATACCCAAAGGAGATTGCCCGATTTCGTACCATGTTGCGTCTTAACCAGACATTTGTCAAAAATCGTAATTAAATTTATTAAGCACACTTAATTTTTTCTAGACCTATTCGAATTGCAGGAAAGAAATGTATGAAAAAAGATTTTAATTTGATATATCCCCTACATTTTGTACACTCTGACAGCAAACGTTCACTCTGACAACAGGATAGCATAATATAAATTGCCTAAGTGTGAAAGAGAGGGTACAAAGCGGTTGCTGTCAAGTGCATCCTCGGAACGCGGCCCTGGATTCATAAAATGTGTTCCGAAACTACACTATGGTTGTATCGAGATTTTTATGCTTCATCCACATATTTCTTCTTCTTAATCTAAGAGATGTCTTCGCATTACACCACCATTTTCCTATACCCGCGCCCTCTTCTTCAACTCCTGGTAAGATTGACTATCAGACGATGTTTTATAGATTTGATTATTAATCACATTGGTGCGTCCCAGGGTTGCCAGACGTACAAGAATTTTTGTTTGGTCGTAACGTAAATCCACATATGCGTTGCAAATCGGCATCGTACACACGCCCCGTTACGTCATGTTACGCCGCTGCACTTTACGATATTTAAAAAAGTATACCTAGTATAGTATAGTTTCATTGTTTTGTCAAGTTTCAAGCAGTGTTAATCACAAATTACAGTCTGACTACGATCTTTTGGCAGGTGGATGACATTGACAGGACAGCTTTTGTCGCAAATCTGTCATTTTTTTTTTCATACAAATAGTGTATGCCGCCACATCCCCCCTCCTCCCCACCCTCACGGAAAGGAATACAGTGTAGCTGTATGATAGAATAAAATACAAGACACTATAAACTAGAGAACCCGAAATAATAATTTAAAAAAATATATTAAAACTAGGTCACAAATCTAAAATATCCTTAAATCTAACCCTGACCTGATCGTGTGACGGTGGGAGGATTTGGTGCAGAGTGAGCTGTTGGTGGGGCAGACGTAGGACCTGGACATGTGGTTGCATTATGAGGCCGAGGGCGTCGCGGGCGCCTGTGCGCTCGGTGAGACCGCGCCTCACTCGGGGTCTGCAGCGATGTGTGCAGGCTTCGATTCGATCCAATCGACGCTCACCTGTACCTTATTACGTGAAACATCTAAGGTAAGTGTCTTCAGAGAATGACTGAGGACTTTATAGGGGCCGGTGTACAGTGTTCGTCGCGAAAGAAAACGTGAGATGCGTCTGCCAGGTCCGTAAAAGCGAACGACTTCGGGACGCATGTCGGTCATGGCCAGGTGTGCCACGAAGTCCTCACTTACATTTTGTGTGAAAGCACTAGGTACTAGGAGCTCCCCTATAAGCATACAGGAGGTCTGCAGCAGAGCATTTGAGGTCTTGCTTGAGAGCCAATCTGATACCAAAAAGCACAAGAGGTAGGGCTCTGTGGCAGGTTTCTCGGTGGCACATGAGTGCAGCCTTCAGATGGTGGTCGAAGCGCTCCACCATGCCATTCGCTTGCGGGTGGTAGCTGGTAGTTCGTAGGCATTTGGTAGCACCTAGGTCGAGGAATCAGTTGAATAGCGCTGACTCAAACTGGCGGCCTTGATCGACGGTGACCGTGATGGGCACGACGAATCGCGCGATCCAGCCGCGTACGAAGGTATCGCCAACATCCTCGGCGATGATGGATGACGTGAGCCACGCTTCGGGCCATCTCGAGAACCGGTCTATTGCCGGGAGACAATAGGTGTAGCCCTCAGAGTGCGGCAGGGGGCTGACGATTTCGAGGTGGACATGGCTGAATCTCCCAGATGGGAGGAAAAATTCACCGATGGTGCGGTCACGTGGCGCATCATCTTGCGTCGCTGGCAGTGGAGGCAGTGACAGCCCAGGTTCGACAGTCGCGCGCCACGCCGGAGCGCACGTAACGGTCAGCGACGAAGTGCGCGGAGGCGCGGCCGCCGGGGTCGCTCAGCGCGTGCAGGCGCGCGTGCGCGGTGCGCAGCAGCGCCGCCGGCAGGTTCAAACCGAAGAACCGAAATCGACTCGACGTGGGAAATCGCGTCCGCGACGATGTTGTCTTCGCCTTTGACGTACTCGACCTCCGTAGTAAACTGCGCGATGATCGTCAGTTGGTTCAGCTGTGCGGGAGGCGACTTTTAGCGACGTTGTGAGAACGCGTACAGTAGTGGTTTGTGGTCGGTATATATGATGAAGTGTTGCGCCTCCAATATATGCCGAAAATGTACACGGCCAACGACTCCCTGTAGTAGGTGGGCCAGATGGTTTGGCTGGGCTTAAGTCTTCTACTGAAATATGCCAGCGGTTGCTAGCCCTGCTCTGTCCACTGCTGGATACAGGCGCCAAGTGTGTGCTTGAGGCGTACGTGTGGAGGCCCAAGCATGTGTTAGGAATTGCATGCACGAGTGCGAGGCGTGAGTGATGCTTTTGCGTGAGCGTTCTTCTATATTAAAGCACTTCGTTTTATTCGTCGACTGCACTTCATCATTACAATATACATACAGTGCCGCGTTCGGTTTGTGGTGCTCATTTATATTACTCGTTATCATCACTGAACCATACCATAATTAACTAAAACTAGCTATTAAATGATTGGTTAAAACTGAGAATTTCGTGTTATGAGAGTAATTTTTAGTATAATAATTAAATATGTTATCCCCTATCCAATTCAGAAGGTTTTTTCAAGACGCAATATGGTACGAGCGTTTCATACTTCCGTGGCATTCTCCTTTAAGTTCCTTCCCTTATAAGCTCTAACCAGATACCGCCATCAAACAATGATGAGCCTCTCTTTACGGTTTCGTGTTCAAAGGGTGGTCATTACTAAGCCTTAGCTTTGTTCCGCTGGTGATGCTAAGTGCAATCATAGGCAACTGTCGTCTATACCTTGTGACGGTTAAATGTGCCACGCGATAGAAGTTTGTCTCTTTGTCATATAATTAGCGGGCTGAAATTTTTGCATAGAGAAGAAGATTTATTATGGAGGATATATTACCAAATAATATATATTTTTTTAAATTTACTTTTATGTTTTTGCTGTATTAGTAAAATGGGTAATATACAGAAACGTAACACACTCGAATAGAATGCTCAATCTTTGTTGTAATAACTTTTTGTAAAACGACGATAAAAATCAACCAAGCTTGCGCAGGACTCGCTAATTATCCCGAACTGAACGATAGAAAACTATTTTGTTTACAAAAAACACATAAATTTATTTAATGCGGAGATACGAAACCCTCGAAGCGTGTTATGGCCGTTTTTATTTTATATTATCGTTTATAAAGTTTAATTTGGCTAATGTTTCGCACTTACGGCCTCGCCCCGTTCTACACCGCGCCCATTCCCGGGCGCGCCTCCTATTGTGTTGTCCTATGATAAAGTTATGGTAACCATGACCTGTAACTATACACCGTGGATCGTGAGACAACGGATTCCTTGAGGGATTTTTGTGTCATCATAATTCAATTTCTGTATTAAAGTTTCTTTTAGACTCGACGTTTCTTCCGCAAACACTTCCTGAAACGTTGAGTCTACAAGTTCTGCGTGGTATTAGGGTTTCTGATTTCTCGACCTTTTTTATTTCTCGAGTTTCGAGATTCTCGAGGCCAATTTCTCGAGTTTTCTCGGGTCTCGAGTCTTTTTATATAAACCGTTGAAATTTGTTGAAATAAATTTAAAAAAAGCAATTTTTTTATTGGATAGTTTTTTATTGCACCATAATTATTATTTTGTAGTATTTGGTACATCTTATTTAAGGAAGGAAAGGAATAAAAATTAAAATCTTACATAGTAAAATAGATATACTCTAAACAAAACAACTAAAATCAAAACTTAACACTAAAAGCCATGAAAACGCGTGCAGTTATCTGCAACTACAAACACCAAAAACAAAGAAATTACGAAAATGATGTGAAAACGTAATCAAATTAGTACTCTACTAACTTGTAGTAACTAGTAGTCTGATTTTCCAGTCTTTCAATCAGTCAGTCATACGACATAGCATAGGTAGAGGCGCCACTATGTTAAAACAAAAAACGTGTTCTCTTGTCTGTGTGTGAAAACTATCATCATTATCAGCCGAAAGACGTCCACTGCTGGACAAAGGGCTCCTCCAAGGATTTCCACACCGATCGGTCCTATGCTGCTCGCATCCAGCGGCTTCCCGCAACCTTCACCAGGTCGTCGGTCCACCGAGTCGGAGGCCTGCATACACTGCGTGTTCCGGTGCGCGGTCACCACTCGAGAACTTAGTAAAGTAGCCCCAGCGACCATCTATTCTACGAGCTATGTGGCCCGCCCACTGCCACTTAAGTTTAGCGATTCTGTGAGCTATGTCGGTAGCTTTAGTCCTCCTACATATCTCCTCATTTCTGATTCGATCACGTAGGGAAACACCAAGCATACCACGCTCCAGCGCCCTTTGGACGACCTTGAGCTTTCTTATGAGGCCCATAGTAAGCGACCATGTCTCGGTTCCATATGTCATCACTGGCAACACACATTGGAAAATTAAAACTATACCTACACTATACTACATATAAATTAAAAATATTCCTACCAGTTCATCTATGGGATAAGATTCAAGATTCAAGATAATTTATTGTGCTTAGAATTTAAGTAGGTATTACAAAGATGGAAATATAATAACAAAATTAGATTCATTAAATTCTACCTAATCAGGTGTACACAATATTTCAAAATTTAATGTCTCAATTACAATAATATTTTTTTTATTTAATGCAATGTCATAATGAAAATAGTGTATTTAAAAGTTATAATATCTTAGGTACCTACAATTAAGCTTTGTGTAATGGAACCCTATTACGAAGTGTGCACGAAGCGCGGGCACGGCTACGCGGCGAAAAATAGTCGCACGGCGCGCTTGGCGCAATTCAAATTAGGAACTCGAGAATTCTCGAGTTTCGATAATTTTTTTCTCGTCTCGAATGAAGCCAAATTTCTCGAGTTTTCTCGAGTTCGAGAAAGCTCGAGCAGAAACCCTACGTGGTATGGACTTTGTACTAGCTAGAATAAATAAACGATTTAAAAGAATGTGAAAAGCATCTACTTAAATAAAATAAAAAACATTTTGGAATTTGAGTTTGAATTAAACAAATTAAAATGTTTTTATTTTTATTTTAAGGAGATGCTACTATACTGTATCGTCATTTTTTCTACCACTTCGGACCACTTCAAAGCTCCTACCTTTCGGAACTTGTACACTCAACGTTTCTGGTTGGGTATTCTGTGATAGTGTTATTTTCTAGTGTAATATGAAAATATTATAATGGAAAATTGATGAGGACTGTATGAGAACTTTCTAAAAACTGACAAAAAGTGTCTGACTCGTCCTCTCCACCACCCCTGACTATAAAAGTCGAATATATCGAAAACTAATGAACCAATTTACATCGAACACGGTCTACCCGTTTAAAAACTACAATGTCACAGATAAACTCATTCAGATAGGCTTTAAACATATAACGACCCCCTTTTTTCTTTGGAGGTTAAAAAAAACTTTAATAGCATGTAATGACTGGTGTTTTTAACCTTATTCTAGCCTAATCGCCTTATAAGTGGGAGAGGCAAAACCGAAGTAAATTAAAGACCTATTTAAACGTAAATACCTAATGGTTTTTGCATGATTCCCGCCAATTTAGGTCTAAATAATTTAGGTAGGTCGCATACCTTATGTGACCCTATGACCCTATAAATAGAGTCCCACCCTCGCGTAAAGGTACCTACTTCTTTGTACGAACTGGTTGTGGCTTATTGCGGCTTGCGTGGCCGCGGCGATCACGTAGGTTAACTGACTGCAGACACGGTCACAACATGGATGTGACATTTATCTCGACCGTTTCCGGCTTCGCTTGGCACGGCGCGTTAGGCCGTTGATGCCGGTTGCTGTCACTATATGCGAGTCGTTAAGCCATGTTAGAGGCTTTATAGGTGGCTTGAAAACTTCTGACACTTGATTTGGCTACTAGCCCCGCAACCTCCACCAATGCCCTGGTGTTGCAGGTGTCTATGGGCGGCGGTAATCGCTTACCATCAGGTGACCCGTCTGCTCGTTTGCGACCTATCACATAAAAAAAATGCGGACTGGACCCTCATTCATGCAACCGTAAAACCCTAAGGAAGGCAAATAACATTATCTCGGAAAAATGTTTAATTATAGTGTAAAACAAAATGTAGGTGTTTTATTTTTTAATATTCTAAAAAATACACACAAAAATCGGGGTTTAAATGTTGTTAATACATTTGGTTAATTAAAATAGACACACAGAATTCGATCATTTAACACCATCTATAGATACGCCTTCAAACTTCAAATAGGCAATCGTGAAGGTTCTCCGTGGAATGTTCTTCTTCCTTATTTCCTTATCCTAAGAGCCAGGCTGAGTAGCTAGTTTAAAATATAGCAAAGAATACCTGTAAATAATGAGTACAAGTATATTTGTTACGTCGTCGTGTTGCATCGTGTTTAGGTACACCTACTTTACACAATGTGCTTGCATCATACATATGCTTCACTGGTGAACTTCCGATATAAATTTTTGAGTGGCGGACTAACTAAGACAGCAATTAATTCGAAAGATACAACATCGACAGGACACTACTCCGACAGGACACTACTTCGACAGGACACTACTCCGACAGGACACTACTCCGACAGGACACTATTCCGACAGGACACTACTCCGACAGGACACTACTCTGACAGGACAATTCACCGACTTAGGATCAAACGAAAACTCCTTCCTTAGTGTGCCTTACTGGTGACTTTAAAATCGCTGAAAAGCGGCAGATGGTAGAAGATATTACTCACGAAACTGAAGAACTTTCCCCAATGACTAATTTAAAAGACACTACTTCGACTGGACATTTATTCGACACGGCAGTACTCCAGACTAATTTCCTTGGTCTCAGTCGGAGCAATTTATTTATTGCCTTGCATAAAGAGTTTACAAATTGACTTTTCAGTTATTGACGTGATTTGATGGGATGTCCAAGTTATTTTTTTGCTCTGAACGTATGAGGAAAGTTGTTAAATTTCGTAAGTAGGTATAAAAAGTCATCTTGTATTTATACTTCGTTAGATCTTCTTGGTGGGCCTTAGTGTCAGGTCTCAAAAACCAAAATATGTTGTATTCTATTATTGTATTGGGGTCTCGGTGACGGGTCTCAAAAACCTAAAATCTGAAATATTCTGTCTCTTAGATTAAAAGCGTATTTTGAAAGTCCTAGATATCTATTTTTAAAAACGGAATCCCAACCCATTATTTTGATTGCCATCATTTACCAGAGTTCGTTCTAATAAATGCTATCGCGTGTCTCCGCACAATGGGTATACCTTGAATGGCGTTTTGCGAAACTTTGTATTGAAGTTATTTTGGAAGTTCTCCGACGCCTTTCATTTTACCGTTCTATTCTGATTTTGATGATGGGTAATCTTGCGAATAGCGTGTTCTGATTGGTCAGAATTTAGGTACCTGTGTGTTAGGTTTTAGTCGACATCGCAGGAAGAAATGTAATAATTTATAAATAATAATAATAACTTCCACTATTTTAGCCTAATCGGCATAAAACTACTGAATCTCATAGGATTTTGAATAGCAGCCGGTCGTGGCTTATTAATTTGTATTTACAGAAATATTTCTTCATTATCAGTTTTATACTTTGCTTAGAAATAACACGGATAGTTGCTACCCCCGCAAGCTACATCGCATTAAAAGCATTAAGTGATTAAAAGTTCTACGAAGTCTCTGTCATATGACAATACTATACAATAAATCCTTATTGCCATCCACTTCCATTTATTTTCATAGATTTACTATACATAAATAAATAACTATACATAATTATACAAAAAATGATATATGTCAATATGCAATACACAATTATTGTAAGGAAATAATATATGTACAATAGAGGGCCCTTCTGAAATACCTGAAAAAAAGTACTGTGCTATCTATTTCATAAAACTGAAAAACATTCCCTGATAAACTTATACTTAATTGGAACTTTTCATTTTAGTTTTTTTTTTGGAGTTCTTATACAAAGTTGATGAATAAGCTGGTCGATTAGTATAAGAGGACCAAATTTTTTTTGCAAAATAAAAATATCTTTATAGAAGAAGGTTATTCTGTTTTATAACCCAGTGTTTAATTTTCCGGGAGAAATGTTTTACACCCTACATAATATAATGCATCCGATACAAAGTAAACATATCATCTGCTCATTTTTAATAACAGCTCTATTTACGAGTAGAAACAGCGTAGGTTGACAACCCCAGCATACCACCACCCACAGCCAAGCCCAGTGGTATGTATCCAGGACGATCCTTGCGTGTTGAACGATATTCCGTTTTGCGAACCCCCGACCATAAAGCTACGTGCTATAGGCTTATGGGTGGGACTGGGGTTCATTTCCAGTCCACTCTTTGTGTTTTCAGATGTCGGTCGCGATACCAAGTGTTTGAAAGTCGGTAGTTACTCATAGTTACAAACGTATAATATGTTGGAAAGTGTTTGTGGACCTGATAACGTGGAAAATTCTATTAGTTTATTTTCGCGCCAAAGGTAGGCATTAGCTTAGTGAAAGTTCGTAATTATGAAATAAAAATATCGCGCAAAAAGTTTGTACGTATTCAACTTTTAAATCACTGACTTATCAAACGACCTCGTGTGTTAACAACCCATATCTTCCCCACTCCAGGGGCACGGGTCTCTTCCCATACATCGGGAAGGTTAGGCCATACTCTAAACACGGAGGCCAAGTCAGGGTTGGTGAAGGTATAAGTATAAAAAAAGCATTTATACTGTCTCCCAAATACACAGAATTTATTCTAGTTTGGATTCCGTTGGTTTGGCATTTGTTGAGTCCGCTTAGCTAGCCATCACCTACCATATTATCTAAGTCTTGCCGCCGAACATCAATGTTAATAGCACTAATGTGTTCTGGCCGTTTTACGTATCTCCATAAAAGATAACCAGTTCCCCATCGACTTGGGAATATTGGTTAGCCTGATTCTATCCTTGGAAATCATCATCACTTACCATCAGCTCGGATAGAAGAGATTACCAACTGATGACAGAAGAACTAAAATTATATTTTATTTTACATCCATAATGTTTTCTATGGTTTTAATTTCTTACGCGCCTAATTCATACTTTAATTACTATTTTCATACTTCACTAACTTTTAGACTTACTTTCAGTCTCTTTCTAGATAATCTTTAGTATAATCTTTCGCGGTAATCGCAAACTGCAATCGGACAGACGACGGTAAGAAATGCATAATCGATTAACTACCAATTACTGGGTTGTCACCACAGACATCTAGCTCTAGACATGCTCTTCTGAACATTTAGTTTCAAAACGTTTTCACACTACAGATGCACTATACTTTTAAATGTGTTTAGTTTCTCTCATGTTGGTCCTCACTACGTCTAGCCAGCGATTCCTAGGCCTCCCTGATCTAAGGCCTTAAATTAATAGTTTAGGCATTTATAACCGACATTCTCTGCCGGTCTGTGGTTTACGTGAGCAAACCGTCGAAAACGACTTTTCTGCAGCTTGTCTGCTACGGACACTGAAGCTACCACGGATATGCTCATAGGCCATAATTATCATTGTCTACTGTTATAAATAGACAGTATTGCTTGTAGTCATTAGTACTGGCAAAAAAACTATAAGTTTTGTAGATATCTATATCTTTGGTAATGACAACTACATATGTGCTCCACCGAAGCCGGTTCCCCCTTATAACCAGTCTTTACGAAGGAATACTACGTAATAATGTCTTTGGCTGTCGTGTTTTAGTAATTTTTGCATAAAACATACAAACAGTGTTGTCGTGTGGTGTTTTTCTTGACAGTAGAAATTATGGAGTACGGTCGGCAAGCACGAGAGAAATGCGGAAAGCATTTAATTTGTATGTTTTATTTACAGTTATAGATAAGATTACTCTTTTTTGCACACAAAATAATGTACAACTATATTAATTAAAGTAAGAATAAGATGGTGGTGTGATAAAAAGAAAGTCTGTTAGAGCTTGCGAAATACTCGCGAATTCATCCGTATAGATTTTAGGTGTAAACTCTCCACAAACACTTCCCAAAACGGCGGCGGTACGAGTTCCGAGTGGTAGGAACCTCATATAAGATAGATAAAAAATTACGTTCGAAAAGTGTACACCTGTTGCCTAGGTATTTCGAAAAAAAAAAAATTCCATTCAAACAAACAATCCGTTAAACCCGATGGTACGATTGTTAATAACCAAGTTCAACCCCCTCTAGGGCTCGATTACCGAAAATTGCTTTTTAGTGCTCACATTATACTCATTAACGCATTAATATGTATAATAGCTGTTCAACATTTTATCGTTATATCTACAATGTAATTAAAATGATTAAAGCTTTTGTATCATCGTTTGTACCATCCTGGACTACATCTTTTTTAACTTTTCATACAACTTTGGCCGATCAGCTAATCGATATGTATGAAAACTCAAAAAAAAATTGTCGTGGGGAAATGTTATTCCACTTCATTAGATAGTAAACTCTCCCTCAAAGTTTAATAACGCCATTTTCTTACATTACACCCTGTACAGATTTATTTATAAACAAACAGTTCAGTCATACAAACACAAATGAATTTAATAAATAATTATCGTAAAACACAATATATTATTATTATACAGGGTGTAAGGGACAGGTTTCCGAAAACTTTAAGGGCTTGCTCAGTAGACGAAACTGAACAACTTTCCACAAGAATATTTTTCAGGAAACGAAAAAAAATTCTTCTTCTCCATACAAACTGTCCAATCAAGTTTATAATTTTGTATGGAGAAGCCGATTGAGCCGACTTGAGGTTTGTAAAGTTTGGAGAAAAGTCGACGAAATTGCTTTTTAACAAACATGATCTAGATGGAGTCACCGTCATACAATTGCGTTGATTATTCTCTGAACGTAAATAACAAGCCTCAATATAATATTGTTTAAAATACGCAAGTCCATTTTGACAAAAAGTGTAAATTACGTCGTTATTGCACCAAATGAGCGATATGATGTGGCACAATTGCCCGTCTATCCCCAAGCATCCCCAAGATACAGAGGGTGGTAGCCTGATGTTGCAGTTAAGCATCACCCACGGATACTTGCGTTGCGTGTGGCATTAAGATTAACACCTACGGACGGGTCCAACGCGAAGTGAATTAAATAATATTTCTTAATTTTACTTTATGGTACTTAAGTTACGGTAAAACTTACATAACAGAAGAAACGTGATAATGTTAATTGTGAATTCGGCTTTGTTTTGAAATATTTACGTCGCTTCGTAAGAACCAGACCAAATATCAAAGTTGAACATTTTTCTATGAATTATTGGTGAACACTCCGATCACTGAGCAGCTAAGTCTGAGTAAGGCATCCAATATTCAGAGCCGTAAGATTAACTTTTCATATACAGGGTGTCCCAGAAAGGACACACCAGAGTGACACTGGAGATGGCTTCAGGTCTACCAGCGAACTTTTAACAGGGTCATGTTGATGTCATGTCTCCAGTGTCACTCTAGCGTGTCCTTTCTGGGACACCTATATAAATAAGCCAATAAATTGAAAAATCCCACTCCACGCCACATGCTCCACAACATGACACTCCTAATTCAAAGTTAACCACACCTAAAATTCATCAAACAGTTGAGGCTACGTATTCGGCAAAACAAACAAACAAATATACATTCGAGTCTAGAATAAAGAAAATCCGAAGTCGAGTGTCGAGAAGGCGTCTGCGTTAGATATAAAAATTAAAATAGTTCTCTTAGGACCCTCACACAGGAAATCCATACAGAATGTGTTGTAAATAAGATAACCAGATCCCCATTGCATTGGTAATCTTACTATAGGGTCCTTCTAAAATACCGGAAAAAAAATTAACAATGGCTTCTACTCATAAAAGTGATCAACTTCCCCCAAGGAACCTATACTTACTCAATTTGCAAAAAAATAAATTTGGACTTCCCATACAGAATTGGCGGTTCAGTTGATCAGTTCTATGAGGACTTCAAAAATTTGCTTGCGAATTGAGTATAGATTCCTCGGGGAAAGTTGTTCAGTTTCATGAGCAGAAGCCCTGGTAAAAAATTTAATCATAAGGACACTATATAGGGTGACTTTAAATTAGTTCTTGATACGGAAAGCTATGAATGTGCTCATGATAACAAACAACTTTCCCTAAGGAACCCATAGTCAAATCGCAAAAAAATTTTTGGACTCTCCATACAAATCGATCAACTGACCGGTCAAATTAGTATGAAGAGTCCAAATTATTTTTTGCGATTTGACTATGGGTTCCTTAGGGAAAGTTGTTTGTTATCATGAGCACATACATAGCCTTTCGTATCAAGAACTAATTTAAAGTCACCCTATATAAATTGCGATAGTCGTCGGTCTTTCTTTGCGGACTGTACAGCTGTTTGTACGTACTAATTGAGCGGTGCGGCGCTTGCGCAGTGATTAATAACGTGCAGTCACGTACCTAGGTAATAAGCTAATATTTAGTATCTGGCTTAAATTAAAATAGTTTCAACGGTTTGTTTGTTTCCGAACCGATTAGGGTATTTGTGAACGAACTTTCGTCAAGGGTAAATGATAGGTAGATAGCATGTAGATAAACTTTTATACGTGATTGCTGCGATTAAACGAACGGACTGAGTTGTTTTGAAAATATGTATTGTAGATAAATATAATATCCAGGAACAAATCACGCACAGTCATCTGGAGCCACAAACTAGGATACCCTGTACTATGGACACCATACACAATTAGACATACATCCAGACAAAAATAAATTGTCAATCACAAAAATGTTTGCCCTAGGTGGGAATCAAATCCAAGACCCTCGTGACAGTAGTTGGGATTGCTACTAAGACTAAGGACTGTAATATCTCAGTTATATCTCAGGACAAATCACACACGGTCATCTGGCCCCAAACTAGGATTCCCTGTACTATGGAAACCAGAGACAGATATATATCAGTCTCTGGTTTCCGACAAAAATAAATTGTCAATCACAAAAATGTTTGCCCTAGGTGGGAATCAAATCCAAGACCCTCGTGACAGTAGTCGGGATTGCTACTAAGACTTAGGACTGTAATATCTCAGTTATATCTCAGGACAAATCACACACGGTCATCTGGCCCCAAACTAGGATTCCCTGTACTATGGAAACCAGAGACAGATATATATCAGTCTCTGGTTTCCATATACATATCGATACTTCTGGGCTCAAAGGGCGTATACGCCTAAGGTCTATTTAGCGTTTACGCCCTTTGAGGACAGAAGTATCGATATACTTTTAAATACATACATATACACCCAGACACAGAGCAAACAAATTGCTCATCACAGAAATGTTGGCCCTGTGTGGCGATCGAACTCATGACTCTCGTATTAATAGTCAGGAGCACTAACCACTGAGCCACCGAGTCAGTGACTGAGGCACTTAGTCAGTTAAAGAATTTAATAGGTCTCTAGAATTATTTAATATTAGGGGAATTTGCAAATTATTATTATGTTTTCGACGCAATATGCTTTTTTTATTTGGAATCGTATGGCGAAATCAACCGTGTCATCTAACTAAAACAATAGACAACGGTTGCTTAAATAAAAAAGGCCGGATACCAAACTCCCTTAAATTAAACTAACTTTTGACAAAAAGTTTAAGGAACTTAAACAGTTGGTGTCGGCTGCTTTTATTAAATAGGTACTGCTTGTAACATTCTGTCATGCGGTAAACGGTATTACCTCCATACTTTTAAAACAAGGTTAAAAAACTTCGCAAGCTATGTTTAGCCGTTGATGTCAGTTGCTACAACACCTACTACTATACTAGTAGGTGTTGGTTGCTACTACTAGAAACGGCTTGAAACATTATGTCATTTAACTCATTAATTATCATTCCATATACGAGAATGCGAAAAACTAATTCTCCATATTAAATTCTAAGCACACCCAATAACAATACCTTGCAGCAGAATTGGTGTGTTATGGTTATGTTATGTCAGTTAATCACAATGAAGTCATCAGATTACGAAGAAACTCATTAACGTTTTCATATTCTCCAATTTAAGGTATTCCTATCTCTTTCTAGTGCTACATATTTTCATATTCTCCATTGTAAGGTCTATCTATCTCTTTCCAGCGCTACATAGGCCTGCCCGGCATGCTGAAAGCCGGTGAATTCTCCCCAAACAACCCGCTCGTACGCTCAGAGCGTATAGAGGGCGACGCTTTGCTTGGCCTCGGGGAGTATGAGCGGCGGAGACATGCGCTGCGCCGCTTGCGTCAGCAGCAATACCGCGAGTACCTTGACTTGGTGAGCTTCTGTGTTGTTATGATAACCTGGTACTTAGCGCTTCGTACCAGTCTCTATTTTTCGCTCGTACGCTGAGCGAATAGAGGGTGACGCTCTGCTTGGCGCTTCATAGGAGGTATTTATCGCTCGTGCGCTCAGAGCGAATAGAGGGCGACGCTCTGCTTGGTCTCGGGGAGAATGAGCGGCGGCGCCGCTTGCGTCAGCAGCATTGCCGCAAGTACCTTGACTTGGTGAGCTTCTGTGTTTTTATGCTGTCCTGGTACTTAGCGCTTCATAGGAGACTACAGTAATTATTAATATCTGCAGAGAAGACGAAAACACTTGTGTTGTAATGTAACCCTAGTAGGTACTTTTCATAAAAAATCAGCAAAATATATAGAAGACAAATTCTCAAAATGGAAACAAAAATAGGCACACTGACTTTTTCTAATTTGCCACGGTTATTTGTCACACAAACCAGGGACAACTTTCCTTGTCAAATGCATAATTTGTATGTAAATACTGTAGTGTTGAAATTATGAAAACGTGAATTGGTTTTCGTAAATATAGCCTCAATTTTTTGAACGAAGTTGGAGAATACTTATAAATAAGTTAACAATACTGTCAATCTAGTGGGCCATAACTTTTTACTCAGATTTTTTTAAATAATTTTCTCATTCCAGCAAGCTAAAAAGAAGCAAGAAGAAAAAGAAAAGGCTGAGAAGGAGCGTCGCGAGAGAGAAGAAAGAGAAAGACTGCGGGAAGAGGAGCGGGAGAGAGCGAGACAGCAAGCTGTGGAGGCGAGAGAGGAGAGGCGAGCTAGTGTGTGCTACGGGTCCAGTGTGCACAAAAATGGTGCTAATGAGTTTCATACTAAGTAAGTAGTGTTCCATTTCTACGTTTTGATCGAATTTGAGATTTGTAAAATACAACTGAAGTCACAGATATATATCTCTTTAGTCCTGTCTGTAGGGTAAAATTAAGACTTTGCCCTTACAAAGTTTTAAATATACGTATTTCTTAAGTCTTAAGTATGAGGCTGTGGCGACCTACAACATCGCCCGCTATGTGCAAAGTTGCACTACAACTTTAGACAGATGGCTCACACAGAGACTTGCATGGCAGATCACAATCCTACAACGCGCTAACGAGATTTCTTCGGACATACATAAGTATGCATATGCAGAACCGGTCGTTATTGAAATCCTTGGGGGAGACCTTTGTCCAGCAGTGGACGTCTTTCTGCATATACATACACGACTTCCATCTATTAACGGATGGACCAGGGCCGGTTCCCAGGCGTATAACCTCGCTTAGCGGCGGCACCTCTCTTTCCGTCCGAAAAGTGGGAACACACATTTCGTGCAGTCTTTATTTAAAATCCAATTTTCGATTTAGAGGAAGAGCGTTAGTCACCTTCTTTGATTAAAAATGTCAATTTTTTTAAACACTCCTCAAGGGTTAATTAGTGCAGTGTATATAGGATAGGTTGAGATTTCGCCTTGTGTAAATTTTCGAATTCCTTGCTAAATATTTCACTTAAATTACCTAACAAACTTCTTGAAGATGGAAGTACCAACGGAAGCACATTATTATGCAAGGTGCGGCTGAGTAGGTGCCACTGCTCGCTGCACCTGCCGCCGCGCCGGCGGGTGGCGCGAGATAGCCAGCGCATTTTTAAATATAATATCGGGGACAAATCACATACGGTCATCTGGCCCCAAACTAGGATTCCCTGTATCTCGGGAACCAGAGACAGATATACACACGCATACACATTGAAATACATACATATATAGATATTATACGAGTACACCCAGACTCATAGCAAACAATTCTGCTCATCACAGAAAAGTTTGCCCTGTGTGGGGATCGAACCCACGACTCTCGGATCAGAGGTCAGGATCGCTAACCACATAGCCACCGAATCAGTCGCCGGCATAAGAGGCATTCCATCTTAGCTCTCAAGATCGGCAAGGCACTGATACCCTTCTGGGGATAACCCTATCTATAAAGATGCAAGAGGCATTGACTAAGAAGTCGTCTTACAAAAAAAAAATATGTTGAGTAAAAAGTCTTATTAACAACTTAGCACAGACTCTTTAGAGCTATAGGAGTTTTAAATAGTATGCCCATGTTTAGGACAGTGGATACGGGCGTCCAAGTGGGCTATGCTAAGGCGTTGTCAGTGGGCGTACAAACGGACGATGGCGATTTATACGGGGTGAGTCTTAAATCTATTTGCAGAAGGTCCTTTTTACAGTGGCAGCAGCAAACTGTATTAACCGAAGAAATAAAGAATAACAAACGGCTGGTTATAGCATTTCACGCTAATGGTGGTGTATATCTTAGCCGGTTTTAGCTTTACCTAGGTGTAATCACACCCGAACTCTACATACAAATCGTTATATACCTACTATGACCTCCCTTTCTAACACGTAAGAGTAAGAGAGATAACTGATCACCTGATTGTAACCCCAACGAGATCGCCTTCATAGAGTAGCAGGGAGTGACCAACTGACCACACTCTATTTAGTATTTAATCATCGATATAAGAGAACAATTAGATGTGGTTAATACTCCACGACAGCGTAGTCGCTGATAGTGGTTTGCTCCCCTATGTTGAGTAGCGCCGCCTTTTCGCGCACCATTCGCAATCTGACAAGCGACGAGTAAACATCCCGTGTTTAAATGAAAATATGTCTTACAGAGCAGTGAAATGTGCTAAAACAATAAAAAAATAAAGAAAAAAACTAACAGCAACATTTCTTATCACTTTATTCTTGTTATTTTATGAATATTTTGTCATTTTATAGTGATGCTACGCTACTCGTCGCTAGATGTCGCTAGTAGATAACATTAATTAAATACATGCCTCCCTACTCGTCGCTAGATGTCGCTAGTAGATAACATTAAATACATAAACCTTAAGCTTATCACACAACGGCGATATTTGTTTAAATAAATGCCTCCCTCTTCACCCCGCTTCAGCCCTCGCAAGACGAACACGCTGGTTCAGAAACAAACAGGGCGAGTAACCTTATCTAATGTTTCCCATATCGATGTATTTAATACTACTAATGTACTATTTAATATAATGTGATGTGGTGTAACAAAATAAGACCTCATAACTCGTTCACTAGGGCTCCTACTCATTCAGAACAAATGTTGTACGACTTTGCGGAAATTGTAAAAAAAAATACAACAGTACTCTTCATAAAAATTGATCAACTGTTTGATCAATGTTGTATATCTATGGAGAGTCCAATAAACGTTCTGGCTAGATCACGCTAGATGTCGCGACTATAACCTAAGATTTCTTCCAGCTTCCTTCCCCAAGCAAATCCCTACTAACGCAAGCGGAAAGAGAGCTGTCCCCGCGAACGGTAGTAGATCACGATGAGAGACCCATCCAGCCGGCCTGGTGCGAAAGAGACAGCAACAGGGCCCGCAATGAGAGGGATAGAGAGAGGAGACGCAGCTACGGCGACTTTGATGGTATGTATGTGATTATTACTTGAAGCATTGAAATTTAGAGGTAGCTAGGTTTTTTAATCGAGTCAATTTTATCACATAATACCAATTGAGGGTAAAAAAAAACCTAACATCTGTCACTAGCCTTAAAACTCCAACACTGCGGTCTTTTTCATAGCCTACCTGTCTTCCAGATTTGTTCTCATTTTGTAAACACCAAGTAAATCAAATGAAAATTTCGCATTGCTTTAGTATATTTTTTTTGTAATTTTCAGAGCGACCCATAGTGAGGCCGAGCCGCGAGAGGCTATTGTCGGATTTGCGTCACACACGGGTGTCTTCAATACTAGACGCTGAGGCCATACGTTTGCGTAATTTGCAGGCGGAACAGGTAATAAATTATACAGAATGTTAAAAAAATCATATTAAGGGGTTACTCAGAATCTAGTATAGAATACAGGAAAAATAATAAAAAAATCGATCTACAATTTTTTTCAGTTTTTCATAGTAAATCTGAATAGTGAATCTAAAATACCTCTAAATATAACATCTGTATACTCCTGCAGTATAAATATGTTCTCATTTCGTGGTCAGTAACAAAATTTATTTGACGTATAACTTAATATTCTTAGTACACCTAAATGTATTTATCGTATGGCTAATTACTAGTCAGAATCATGAAACTTTGAGGTAGGAAACAAAAACACCTAAATATACTACGTGTATAACTAAATCTACTTTGTGCTCAACTAAATCTACTTTGTACACAACTAAATCTACTTTATTTTCAAATAAATAGTCTTGGTGTATAATCATCTTTTTATATAACATTTTAGGAAGCGGCCGCGCGACGTCAACAGTACCAGGAAGAGTTAAGGAGTCAGATCAAAGAGCAGCAGAGGATACGAGAAGAGAGGAGAACTAGGGAGAAGTAAGTTATTTAAATTTAACTAATTAGTTTCTAAGGAAAACATTCTTTTTTGTCTAAAATAGATTCACTTTTTTAAAATAGTCGTTTCAAAATGAAAATTATTTTATTCCAAGAACTGAACTATTCGAAAGATTTTCCATCTAATACGAAGTTCCTACCTACTGTCTTGCTGCCAAACTTCAATGTAATTGATATTTTCTAACATCAAGATAAGATAGCCAGTTCTCCATTGCGTTAGGGAATCCTGGTAAGCCCGCTTCAATATTTCGTTCTCATCATCACTTACCATCAGGTGAGATAATGCCAAGGGCTTACCAATAGTGCAGTGTTTTTCAACCTTTTTTAATACCCGACCCCTTTAGAAATTCAAAAAGTCCTGCGACCCCCCTTGGGCCATAAACATACAATATGTTAGTGATTTGAAAGACTACATAATTTTCTTCAGTTAGATAATGATTTAATTTTAACGTATCCAAAAACAGGTCCAGCCTTCTCACTGAGAAATCGATCGAGACCCCCCTGGGGATCGCGACCCACAGATTGAAAAACACTGCAATAATGTATTTGACAGTATCAACAATAAATTCTGAAATATTATTTACTAAATAACATTTCATCTACAATTGCAAAAACAACTTACTCTGTTGTTTTTTATCTATTTAAAATATATTAATAGAAACACGAAATAAGTTCGTCAAAGACTGTGACATCACATGTTTGTAACGCAAACAATTTCAGAAAAAAATGTCGTTTTTGACAGTTGATAAAAAGTCACTGAAATGATTACTCTACTAGTCGTAGTATTGTTAACCCTTCAAATGTCATAAATCAATTACACCCCCCCCACCCAACTGTCAGGCCACGTCATGGCCCCCTGACCGGTTTTTTTTATTTTTTTTGCATTTTTTTTCTAATTGGAATTTATTAAAATCTAATAAGAGATCTGCATGTTTGTGCATATTATAAGAATCGTTATAAATAATTCTATTAACATAAAAAACAACTTTCCATACATTAGTAGAGAATTCCAGGTAAAACAAAAGCTCTAATATGAGGTACTTTACAAATAACTTAATTTTCTGAAATAAACCTAAAATAAAACATTTGATTAATTTAATACAGTATTATTTATTAATATTACACGTTTTTAAACAAATAAAACCATAATACCTCATGTCTCCATACATATTTTTTATATCACAGTTGTTCTAAGAATACATACAAACAATGACCCACTCAGATGACATCATCAAGTGGGCCTCATATTACACTGTTATTTGAAGTGGCTCTCGGCGCTAGCGATAAAGAGTTTATGTTTACAGTAACTTAAGCTTATGGGCTTTTAATATACAATAGCAGCATAATGGTATGATAATATAAATATTATGTAATGGTTTGATGAAAATAGTACTCATATATGGCACTTAAATTAGACCTTTTTAAAACAATAAATATTGGGTATTGTGTAATTGCAATTGAAAGAACAAATGTTTTTCTAAGATCTTTATAGATATAGGCTTATAAATCACTCATCAAACAAGTGCACTTCTAAGAATTATTTCAAGCACCATGCTATCAAAAAACAGCAAACAAAAAATATTTTGGTCCCAAAATGGCTACAAAAGTATGGATACGACTTTTTTTATAAATCTTTTCATGTTTGAATAATAAGTAAAATATTTTTATTGGATAAACATACAGTAATCTAATATAGGATAAAATACATCGAAATGCGGACTTATCAGCAACTTCTTCCAGACACTCCCGTCATAGCAGAAAATTTATGTATGATTTTTTTTTATAGGCGAACTCGATGTTGTGCAATGACGCCGCTGATTATTCTGTAATGTAATAAAATCATTTTTAAAACATTTGTTTTTATAATATTTATATAAATTGATAAACTATTTAAAAATTTGTAAGTCCCAGGCTTTACAATGAATATTATAATTTATACAAAAAAGAAAAAATATATACTCCAACATTTTAAGAGTGAAATATACCTAAAACAATAATAAATACTCAAAAATTATTATATTTTGAAAATAATGAAAAAGCCGACGGGTCCTATCCATATTAACCTAGCCACCAAGCAACTGCTGTGATGGGCTGTCAAACATGTGTCAAACCTAATCTGTCGCGCGGCCATGACGTGGGTGATGGCAAACCTTCACTTATTTTATTATATTTTTTAAGATTTTGCTAAAACATACACGTTTAACATTGTATTTGAACACAAAAATAATAAAATGATTGCAGGAATCAATAAAAATAATATTAATGTAAACGTTTTTAATATGAAAAAAATCGTAACAATGTTATGTTTATATTTCATTAGAAGGAAGATTCACCAGTTTAGGGCTTAGATTTATTAAAAAAATCAAAAGCTTACAACGTAAACGAAATAAAAAATGAAAGATCACTTACCGTTACATGTTTTTCTAAATAAATTTCCATGAATCACTTACAATTATATAAGTAAAACAAAGAAAACCGATGCTTGACTTCACTGTGACACGGCTGTATTTCAACTTAGATTCTCCGCCATTGTTTATACTAAGAGCGCGCCACAGAAGTGGCCTGCTACTTGGCCTACTCATTCATATACGAATCACAATGTGAAAGAAAGGATAAGATATATGAACACTGTTAAATGTTACGGTAAATCAGTACCATACGCCGGCAACCACCAGATGGCTCCATGGCAGACACGACATTACGTCATTACCGACCATGTCGTGGTCGCGCGACAGTCTAGTAGTTAATAAAAAAAATAAAAATATATTCTCTAACCGTTTCAGAATGTTGGAGCAAGCGGAGATGCGTCGGTTGGAGGAGCAACTGCGCATGTTGAAGGCGGCTCAGGAGAAAGAACACGGGAGACAGCGGGACATCACTACCGCTGTAAGTACAGTGAGAGTACAGGGAGTGAGTGACAGAGATAGCAATAGACTAGACAATGATGGCGCGACATCTCAACCGCTGTGAGTACAGTACAGTAAGTGACAGAGGGAGTATAGTGAGTGAGTGACAGAGATAGCAATGAATTAGACAAGGATGGCGTAACCTCACAACCGCTGTGAATACAGTGAGTGAGTGACAAAGAGAGTATAGTGAGTGAGTGACAGAGATAGCAATAAATTAGACAAGGATGGATGGATTGTTAAGCCCTTGGCATCATCTCACCTGATGATAAATTATCATATCGGTGAATTTCATTAACAACCCGTAACGCTAGGAAAGGTTAGCTCTTACTCCACACATGCGTGGCCAACGCTAGTGCCAACAATTTTCAAGGCGCCTAAAAGGCCTCTGACATGGCTAGATTAATGCGACTTACAGTTATTTATGTTATTTTATGTTTGACATTTTTATTGATGACATCTTATCTATCTTATTTTTATTAATAATAATATCCGGGACAAATCACACACGGTCATCTGGCCCCAAACTAGGATTCCCTGTATCTTGGGAACGAGAGATACACATATACATTTAAATACATACATATATAGATATAATACACCCAGACTCAGAGCAAACATTTCTGCTCATCACAGAAAAGGTTGCCCTGTGTGGGGATCGAACCCACGACTCTCGGATCAGAGGTCGGGATCGCTAACCACTTAGCCACCGAGTCAGTCAGTCAGTAACTATTGACATTGTTATTTCTTTTTATGTTTGACATGAGTATTCAATTTTTATTTTGACGATCATATTATCCTCTGACATATTTTTAAATAAGTATATTTTGTAAGTTGAAATTGATAATATGAAATAAATGAATCTAATCAGTCAAACCCATCCAGGTTATGACCGTGACTGTAGACAGTTAAGTTGCGTGATCGAAGCAACTACGTACTAGGTCTTCTTCAAGCTTCTGAAATTTAAGAAAAATTAAACTATTCTACCTCATTGCAGATGAAAGAAAACGCAACGGACTACGACAGACGGCGAATCAATCTACAGAAAGAGATCGATTATGAGAAGGGATCTCTGCGGACATTCTGCCAGCCTAGTCATTCCATTGTCAAACGGAATACTAACACTTCCTATAGTGACAGCACCCGCTCGCAACTACCATTCTACTACCCCAAACTACCAGGAGATAGTCCCGAAAGAAACTACGAGAGAAAACTACCATTTTCTACCAACATTCCGGAAAATTCGATATTTTCACACAACTACGATGTTGACAGATACTTGAGGAAGAATTTGAACCCGTCCAAAGAGAGTTTAATGTCCAACAGAATTAGTTCCTCAACAACTGTTAATACTGGTTATTTTAATGAAAAGGATTTTGATAAAAAATGTGATAGCAATAATTTGGTTATAGAAAAAGCTTTAGTACACGACTTTCCAAAAGAGAATGGTATAGAAAAAGCAAGATTTTCAAAACTGCAAGAACCGAAAGAAAAAGTTTTAGGAGAACTAAGATTATCTAATGAAAATCACGAGGAAAGGAAAAAGAGTGTTCTAGAAAAACCCAGATACGAACCGTCGTTTCTAAGCAAGAATTTAGATGAAATAGCACGCGTCGATGAAACTCCTATACCGGTGCTGAGACATTCGCCAAAAAACGTGATCAGTGTGCCTAAAAGTGATGATTTGAGTGATCAGATGAAGATGATTGAAGATAAGTGGAAAGTGCCCGCTGTTCAGAAGAATATATTGAAGTCCTTACCGGATGACGAAGGGAAAAATGTCAGTATACTGACACAGCTGGGTTCTATAAGACGTCAACTGCAGTTAGAGCAGCTAAGACTCGATAATTTGTTACCCAAAAGTGATGTTTAGTTTTGTATGGTAATGTTGCATGCAGTATGCAGTTATTTTTGTAAGTGAATAGTCTGTGTGGAGTACGGCCTAAACTTCCCAAGATGTGGAAAGATTTTCAAGCACAAGGGTTGCTAATTCATGGTAAAGTACCTTTTTTAATTTCTTAACAGTTTTCTATTAATTTGATCTCAGCATGTACTATAAAAGAGAAAACATTTTAAATTCTAATGTTTCGTTGATTTTCGCGCATTATTTAAAATAGTTTTTTTTTGTCATAAGCTTTTTATGCATGTGAATTTATAACAACGCCAAAGGTCAATAATATGTCTGAATTTTACAAAATAACAGCTTAAATAATTTATTTTTATTGTTTAGTGTGTAAGATTTAGTGCCTTGATTTTTTAAGTGAATTAATATATTTTCATAACTAGGGTAGTTAAGTTTTAACTTCTTTGTTATTGTAATTGACGAAATTAGCTGAAACTGGGGCTTCTACCTATGAAACTGAACAACTTTCTCTGTATAACCTTAATCAATTTGCAAATATTTTTTTTTACTTTTCAAACTAAGTATGGGAACTTGGGAAGTAAATTTTTTGAAAATTGGCTATGGAATCTTTTAAGAAAGTTGTTAGCTTCATGAGTTTAGTCAAATAGAGTAGTAAATTTTAGCTGGTTTTCTTACAAATTATACTTTACAGTAGTTAATATCGGCCAGTAAAAGGTTGTTGGACGACCCAAAACATATCGATGGGAGAAAACGAAAACGCTGTAAGTAACAATATTCCAACTTTGCACTAACAGCGTTCTCGTTTTCTCCCATCGATATGAGTTTGCAAAAAATCTTCAAAATCGTGCTTAGTGGAATTCTAGGCGAGGCTTGTATTCAATTGTGGACTTTTTTGTTATAAACCATAATCTCTATTGACGTACAATATGTTGCATATCCTTTACGTCAATTGAGATTTCCACCGTCGATATCGTTGGGAGGAGCTCCGAAAAACCTCTAGGTTAGGTTACTGGGCGGCGCATGAAGCGGGGCTCCGTTGAGTCTGTTTTGTCGGAGCTCCTCGACCATATGCCCAATCATTTCATTATGTGGCCACGACATATCCACCGCTAGGCTGCCGTGCAAATGAAGGTCACAGCGACAGATTTGGCGCGATTGATTTTGAACCTTATTCGAAAGGCGATACGGTTTACTTCAAAAATATTGCGTTCGTGAACAAGTGACACAATGCCAAGATTGAAGTGAGCTCTACTGCGTTTCCATTAAGGGTCAAAATCAGTCACGCCAAATTGGTCGCTTACTGTGTTCAAATTAGCACAAAAATTCTCTAGCTATGGTGATTTGTAGTCGCTCCTTAAAAAAAATTAACTCTTTTAAATAATTGTTTTTCAATGATATAATCGCAATTTTTTTCCGTTATCCGCGACCTGTGAGCTGATTTTTTTTCATCCACTATTGTTAAGCCCTGGAATCAGCCAATATGGAATAGATGATGATGATCGGTATACTATTTCTTTTTTACGATTTTATTTTGCATGTATTTTTCTGCAAGAAAGGTGATACAAACTATTTTGAAACGAAAATCGATATTTTGATGATCACTTTCTTGCTTCTATACTATGTTCATATTGTTTTATTTATATTAGTTTAATATCTTTTGTCGAACTTTAAAAAGCATGTTTTGTTCCAGTAGTGCCAAAAATAACTAAAAATTATCTTCCCTATTAATATGCTTGTATAATGGTTGAGCTTTGTCTACTTAAATATTTGTATGCACAAATAATAGACGCGCAAAGCGTGAGACACCACAAAAAATGTAATATTTTCCAGTGACTAATAAAGTGTAACTATTATTTAATCTGTGTTTGACGTGGATGCGTTTGTGATTTCGTTTGTAAAAGGGGTAATTTTGTGACCCGGGCTTATGCACTAGCGCCATCTGTCTGTACAAATAATATAAATTTGCATACTCAGTTTGAAACATTAATTCGTATTGTTCTTCCAATATCCCGAATATCCTCTTATACATATACGTATCCACGTAAAACTTACGGCTCGGCTGTATCAAGGATACATCCAGCCAAGGATTTTTAGCCTGAGACTCAGAACTTCTGCGTTCAGAAATTGCACGGCTAAAGTATGTAGAGTCTGGTCTCACAATCAGATAAAAGATTATTTCATAGTCTAGTCTATAAATTAATAGAGGCTTCCGCGGGCGGCAAGATTGCAAGACTATCTCAGGTTGTTCCTGTTTGTCCCCGCGAGCCTGTCCCCAAATGGGGACAAACAGAACTTTTAGTTTCGTTTGTCCCCGAAACTGAAATTCCCGTTTGTCCGCACACAAAAATTCAGGGACAGGCTCGCGGAGAAGAACAGGAACAACCCTCGGCACCCACTATCTCAATGTGGAGCTATAGACCTGCTATACTAAGGATAAATAGGTATAAAATTATTCTGTCCGAACATTGCAATGAAAAAGTGAGATTAGATAAGGTATTTAATGCTTTAGAATAGAGTTTTTTTAATTTGTTAATCATTAAGACAACAAGAAATTATTGGCAATTAAATCATTTCCAAGTACATAAAAATTAATAATTAAGCTTTTTTAATATTTTTAATCAAATTAAATTGTAAATCGTAAAAGCTTGTTTATTTGTAAACTAATGTGGCGGGTGCCACTTTTCGAAGAACGAATCTATATGGAGCAAACGATTTTATATGATGATTTAGACAGAACAAAACGCTCTGCCCTTTTCTGAAATATAATTATACCTGTTCTTTTTCTGCGTTAGTTACTATTTTGAAATTGCAAATTACTATTTGATCACATATCGAGGGTTCACGGGCGACTTGTATTAAGCGACATTTTTGGAAACACAGGTAACCTCTACTTTAAAAATTTATTTCTAACAAAATACCCCACAAAAAATAACTTCTGAATAAGAATATCGAGAATCTATATAATACTAAGAAGTTAAGTTTTAATGATTATTTTTCTAAGAAATATTTTTTTAAATCAGTCTCCTGAACATTTCTAAAAATGTCGCTTAATACAAGTCGCCCGTGAACCCTCGATATAGTTTTTTAAATAAGGTATGTTATCATAAAACCAATTTCACTTTATTTTTAAATAAACATTTTATGTAAAATGTATTGTTTTGTTTCATTCTACTTTAATTGTGTTAAGATAACGTTTTAATTAATGTAGTGTTTGATCAAAAGTTAGGGATTTGGTAATTGACGTTTTCTTTTTATTCTTAACTGGTAAGCCCTTGGCATCATCTCATCAACTAATGGCAAGGGATGATGATGATGTCAATGGAAGCGGGCTTATCAAAAACCTGACCAGATCACGCATCAACAGTGATCGGAATAGGTAGACTATTTATAGTTCATTCCAATCAAAAAAAATCAAAACGTAAACAAACTTACTATGGAACTGACACATGTCAATGTCATCTGCATACTATGTTTGTTTACCTTTTGCTTTTTTTTTATTGGAATGAACTATACCTAAACTTCGTCAGAGAACAGAGACGTCTTTCGGAGACTTCCTTACATTTTTTCCGGGACAATTGACCCGGGTTTCATGAGATCACTTAAGTAAATTAAGAATTAATGTTATTTGGAATAGGTGGTAGACTATATCTATCTTAGCTTAGCGACCAGATTTTTATTTTTATAAATACAATAATATTTTATGAAAATGTAATTCCATGCGGACGAAGTCGCAGGCGGAAAGCTAGTTTCGAATAACATTAATTCATAATATACTTGTGTGATGTTTCGAAACCCCGGGGCAATTGTCGCGGAAAAAATGTTGTCTAAGGAAGTGTCCACTCTGTTCCTCGAAGCTTAGGTAAATACAGTCTACCTATGGGGAAGAAAATCTTTATTAATAATTTTCATTATTATTGCAACCAATCGACACACAACGCGGCATTTTTTTAACAATCTTATGTTTAGTTCACGTAAACAATTTTTTCTATACGTTTTGACAGTTAGTATGAGTCAAGCGATATCAGCGCCTCTATCGACGAGCTTTGTCAGTTTTCTTCCCCATTCCGATCACTGCTCATGGAAAAAGCGTTGAATTTGTGAAGAAACAATAAAACCATTGTTATATAAAAAATCAACTTTAATATTTGGTATTTCCTTACATAATAAAATATTACACTTTAGTATTACAAATCAATAAAGAGACAGACACATAGGAATAATAGAAACATTGAGCCTACCTCTGTCTCTCTCGTAACGCACAATTTCGCGCTTGGAGAGAAAGCAAGGCATAATATCACCCATATTATAAAAAGGTACACAATCGGCTGATCGGCCAACTGACAGTATGGAAGAAACATTTTTGGGGAAACTTGTTCAATGTTCAGGCAAAATGTACCCAGTTTAATTAGTGTGAGTACTTATGTAAGAACCCTGTTATCCCCTTACCTACAATTTAAAATAATTAAGTAATGTAAAATTCTGTTTGTACCATATAAAAAATTATAGAATCATTCGAATTTAAAAAGCATAAAATATTTACAATAAATTAAGACTATAAAAATAATAAGTAATTTTTTTTTGGAAATAAAATGAAGAAAACCTGATAAAACTGTTTGTGGTTTAAACTGTAGATAGATGCATACATAGTTTGCAAAAAAGGGTTTGGACTGCCCACAAATGGGTTGAAATACAGGGTATAACAAAATTGGTGTAGGACCCGTTAACTGGGGATTCTACTCATCGCACTGAACAACTTTTGTTCTAAGACTGCTCAAATTGCAAAAAAAAATTTGGACTCTCCATACAAATTGATCATCTGTTTTGCAATTTTTTGCCATTTTTGTATGGAGTCCAATTTTTTTTGCGATTTGAGCAAAGTTGTAGAGCAAAAGTTGTTCAGTGTGATGAGTAGAATCACCAGTTAACGGGTCCTACACCAATTTTATTACACCCCGTATAATTTAAATAAAATCGGTTCAATTTGTGGAAACTATAACTTTCATATATTTTAAAAAGGACCACAGAAATATAATATTCCTTTACTTTGCTTCCTGTCTTATAAATCTATTCTTATTTTTATCATATTAATTTCAAAGTAGGTATAAAAATAGAGGATGTAACTAGTAAAATCTGAAAGTCAATGTTTTTTTCAGTTACACATTATATGTTTATAAAACATTATTTTATACGCACATCCAAAACTAAAGCACAAATCACATATTGTTTCATCATAAGCCAAAACGGCTGAACCGAACAGGGTAAAATTTTTTTTCGAAACTTTACCATGCTCCACGTAAAATTTAAAACCACCCAACACTAAATGTTCACTCAATTTTTCGGTATATTCGTTTCTGAATGCCTCAAAAACTGTTGCAATGTCGGTCCATGCCTGCCCAAGGGGTCTTGGGGAAACATTATCATGTCTTCTACCCACGTAAAGGGGAGGAGTCTGTTCTCTATGACAGACCGCCATCTTGGATTCTCCTTGAGTAGATCTCGGTAGTTGTCGCCGGAGACAATGACAGCGTTGAACTCGGCCGCACACTGGACTATGTACCTGAATATGAAATAGAAGTTAGACGACGCTACCCCGGACATTTTAAACAAATATTGCGTTAATTTTACCTACTATTATTGGCACCGGATCTTACCCCTGGGATCACCTTAGAGGGGTAGAGTGGTCATACTGTATGGCTATAATGTAATAATATCGGTATATACTGTGACATGGTAGTTGTGACTCAGTGGCCACTGAGCCACTAGCGTTCCTGACTACTGATCCAATGATCGTGGCTTCGATTCCCACCCAGGGCAAGCATTTCTGTGATGAGCAGATGTTTTGCTCTCTCTGGATCAACATTTTGTAAATATGTGTGTCTGGTGCATACCAAAGTTCATAACAAAAGTTGTTCACTTTTATGAGTAAAATCACCAGTAAAGAATGTACCACCACTCTGTACGGTTATCAATCAAGAGGCTAGTTGCAGCAGGGAAAGAGTGACTAATGACGTCATCAAGTCGGGAGGATCAAGAGTCTGTTTCCTGGTCGCAACAGGGGGGCAGTGACCTGTCTGGGGAGGGTCAAGAGGTTGGTCGCAGCAGGGCGGAGGAAGTGCCCTGTCATCTGGAGAAAGGCTACGAGGCAGGGAGGCAGTGACCTGTCGTCTGGGGAAGGGTAACGGGGCAGGGAGGCAGTGACCTGTCGACTGGGGAAGAGTCGAGAGGCAGGGAGACAGTGACCTGTCGTCTGGGGAGGGTAAAGAGGCTGTTCTCCTGATCGCAGTAGGGCGGGAGGGATTGACCTGCGGAAGGAAGTAATCGGTCCTGTAGGTAGTGCCAAGACGGCCGCAGCACGTAGTTACCTGTCATCGTAGGAGGTGACGAAGCGGCCGTTGATCTCGCGCGCCGGCGTGTACACCACCAGGCCGCGACGCTCCAGATCGTCCAACAGCCGCGGCTCCGTACTCTTGCCGAATTTGCACCTGACAGATACACACAGATATCGGACTTGACTTCACCGTTTCTTATGAGTGCAGAGTATTGGTCGTTATGTTAGTGACGAACACAACAGCTGCTGAAAGTTTTCAAGCGACAACAATTTGACACCTTTTATTCGTGGTGGTTGTAAACAGTGGCGTAGCTAGGTAACCAAAGGCCCTGGTGCAAAAAAAAATGGGGCGCTATCGAATCTGGTTAGGTTTTATTAAGTCACTACGCCATTGGTTTTTAAAACTATTAGCTAAATGTTTACTCAATAATTAGGAAACATTAATTTGATATTAAAGACTTAGACTAGTTTAGATTACTTATACATATTATGATCTAAAAAGTTGAAACGGTTCTGCGAACAATTTCTTTGTGGTGTGATACCACTCACATAAAGTACTTGAGGAATTGGAAAAAAAAATCTATTGAGGCGTCAAGCAAGACAGACAAAAACATATTCATGATATTAGTTAGGATTTAGATTCTTATTTGCCGCTTTTCATCGAATACACTCACCTGCATGTTGCAGTTACATCAGTAATTATTAAAAAAGTACCTGAACCTAGTCGTTGTTCAATGCAGTTTGCGTTTTCATATCAATCAGGCAGGTTAACTGACTACAGACCAGACATGGTCCGGGATTGTCAGGTCATTGGTGCCAGCTGCTATCACTAGATGGCAGTCGCTAAGACATGTCAGCGGCCTTACAGGGGATTGGCCACTTACCCTACAAACCTCCACCAATCCAGACTTGGCCCAGGTCTTATATGGTCTTACCCTCCGAAATATGAAAAGATACCTGTGCCCCAGACATGGGGGCGCTATGGGATGTTGACCAACCTGAATCGAGGCACAAAAGCTTTCACCGCATGGCCCCTCCTCAGGAAGTAGTCGATGCATATCTTGAGGCCTTTCACAGAGAACACTCTGCCTTTGCCGTGTCTGCAAGCAGAAATAGGGAGATAACAAAAAGTAGGCATAAGGACGACCGGTTTCGATTTTCAGTTTTTTGAGGATGATTTCTTAATCAATGAAAAACATTCTAAAGAATATTTTGCATCGAATTTTCAATCAACCTCTGTATATTATTTTGAAGATACTATTTGTTTTAAAAAAATTGTGTACACAAATTTTTACAGGGACTACACTTCGGTACAAGTGAATTACCTGAATTAAACAAATAAATACAATATGTTAAAAAGTATAACCATAAAATAGATACAGAAGGTCCGCTCAATACAAACCACTAAAATTGTAAGCATATACATGCTTATAGAAGTATACGGTCGTTCGAGGCAAGGTCACGATCGCACAGTATCGTGATCCTGCCTAGATGTGCTTATGCTTATGATTTTAGTGAGCGTATTGAGCGGACCTTCTGCATCTATGTATTTTGTGGTAAAACTTACATGACTGCACCAAGACACTGCAGTAAATCGTCTGTATCTGTACTGTAATCGTATATAGTATGGACACTCCCTGCCACTCTCTGAAGGTGACCTCACAATATTTCATCTTTAAAACAAATAGTACTTATCACAAATTGAAAATCAGAACCGGTATGAGCTTAATTTTAACTTAATTTATTATGGTGACCATAAAAATCATGTTTGTTTTACACTTTTACCCAAATCGCCGGGAATCGAACCCAGAGTACAAAAACCCTGTTACAGAATAATTATGTGGTACACAGAGTGGAACAAAAAAGAGGTTTATGAAAATGAAGCGAAGAAATAGATACTAATTGTTTTATACATATATTTTCATAAATAATAAAATAAAGACTATTTTTACTCTGAGATGACCTTATGCCTATGACATTCACGACTGAATCATGGCTTCATATTACATTTTAGTCATTTGTTTCGATACAATTTTAAATGGGCATTGGGAAAGTAATATAGGGTCCTTCTAAAATACCTGAAAAAAAAAAACTATGAATTCTATACTCATGAAACTAAACAACTTTCCAAAAGATACCGAAACTCAAATCGCAAAATAATTTTTGGACTTCCCATACAAAATTGGCGGATAAGTTGATCAATCAGTATGAAGAGACCAATTTTTTTTTCGAATTGAGTATAGCTTTGCAGTTTCATGAGTCGAATCCGTGGTTTTTTTATTTTTTCAGGTATTTCTGGACCCTATATAAACGTTTGAAATACATATTGCCAATATTAATTCAAAAATATAAATTAGTCAAGGTATAAGATGTTAGTTCGCGGTGAGAGGGCAAACTGTTAGTAGAGTTCAAAGAACAATGTATAGATGCGGCTTCTGTCTTCACTGATATGGCAGATCGGAATCTTTCCCAGATTAATATCTATGTTTCTTTTTTAAATTATTATTATGAAATTCTACAAAATATATACCTACTTTTAGTTAGTATCACAATGGTGTCGATTCGGTGTTTACGATTAAACTCATTTGACAGGACTAAACTTAATTTAAGTGTTCTGTATTTGTCTTTCTATATCGTAAAGATAAGTTTAAATTTAGTCCTGTTAAATAAGTTTAATCGTAAACACCGAATCGACACCATTGTGATACTAACTAAAAGTAGGCATATATTTTGTAGAATTTCATAATAATAATTTTAAAAAGAAACATAGATGTTAATCTGGGAACGATTCCGATCTGCCATATCAGTGAAGTGAATATATAAGGTGCTACTTTATTAGTGCCCGATATTTTAGTCAGTGCTTCTACTCCTGATTCTGATAAACTTTCCCCAAGGAACCCATAGTTAAATCGCAAAATTTTTTTTGGACTCTTCATACAAATCGATCAGCCGAGCGGCCAAATTAGTATGAAGAGTCCAAAAATTTTTTTGCAATTTGACTATGGGTTCCTTGGAGAAAGTTGATCAGAATCAGGAGTAGAAGCACTGAGTAAAATATCGGGCACTAATAAAGTAGCACCTTATAGATATAAGATTTAAACTTTAGTATACGTATGATAGATATGAGGAAATGATGGTGATACCTACTTACCTTCCTGGGGTACGGGAAGAGACCCGTGCCCTTGCAATGGGGATGATATGGGTAGTTAACACACCTACTTACTTAGCCACTTTTGTTCCATTCTGTTTTATCATTCTGTAGTTGGAATCGAACCAACACATCTATGGTCACTTTCCATTAAAATTTAATATCTACTTTTCATTAAACTTAAATATATATTTCTTTATTGATTTCTTACTTTTAAGTTAATATAAAATGTCCACTTACCGTTTTATCGCGAGTTTTCCAGCAAATCTCAAAGGCATCATATCATTTACCAAATATGAATCTGAGTCTAGACTACATCAAGTGCTCATGACTTAACTTACGTACTAACCTTAACTATACAGGGTGTAGCAAAATGTGTTTACTGTGGCTTCTCCTCATCAAACAGAAAAACTTTCCCCAAGGCATCCATCGTTAATTTTCTCCTGATGATGATCCCAGAAGATGGAAGCGGGCTTACCAAGATTCCCCAATGCAATGAGGACCTGACTATCTTGCGAAACACATCAAAACAGAGTCTTACAAAGTGAACCCCGCCAAGATCGAACCAACGACAGATGTGAAGCGAGAGGACTAGCCGCTAGGCCATGGACCTGGGTACAGCTACTAACTAAAGGTCAGGGAAAGTTGTTCAGTATGACGAGGATATAACCTTGTTTTTTTTCTTCTAAGATTTTTTTTACACCTGTGCTGTGCTTTACTTTTTGTAGCACCTTCGTTTGACCAAAAATGCTAATGATGCTCGACGCTTCTCCAGCTTGGATAATGTGTTCGTGGCTGTCTTTCAGGGTATGTATGCATTTGAGTATTTCCATATCCCTCAATAAACCATGCATTTTTCGCAATGAAAAGTTTCCCATTTTATTCCTTTAATCCATCTTCTAAATTACGCTATTGTAGCCCGGGACCACCTGATTATCTTAAACATTGCTTAGGTTCCCCAAGTATGCAATTCCCGTAATGCTCTATTTAAGACACCATCACAACCTCTACTTAAACTGTCTAAAAAAATAAACTGGTACCTACTCATATTACAAGCTGCAAAGTTGAATTAAGAACCGCTTACTTTCTCGCCAAAGAGTATCCTTTTCTAACTAAATGTCCAGTTTGACACAGAAACTTACTTGCGACTTGTGCTAACATTTGCGCAAATATGTACAAACATATGGCGTGTACGAGCTACTTGTACAAACTTGTGCAAATACCATTTTGCACAAGTAAAATTGTATGTTAGGGCAAATCAACATGAGCCCGTAGACTCCAGACCTCAAAGAAAAGCTCCTAAACGATCAGTACTCACTCCATAGCCACATTGCTACCATCTATGACAACCATACGCAGTCCGCTCTTGTTCCTGAGGTCCCGGTCCGGATTGTAGATGTTGCTACCTATACTGTTCCGCGATGGTTTCTGGCCAATAATAATTTCCTTTATGTAGGTGTCTTCGGCTGTCTCTGTGGCCTTGGCTACTGATTCCTGTTATAAGATGATAAATGCGATGCTGCTTATGTGTAAGATAAAACTATGTACATAGTATCAATTAACTATCGTATTCATCAAATTTCAAGTGATCTATTAACCATGAATCAAATGTCTCACTATTTGTAATCATTTACTCAAGTAAATAAAACAGTGTTGTTATCAACATAACTATTTTGTATAAAACTGAAATGAGAATTAAGTAAAAGTCACCAAAACTACAAAGAATAAGAAAGATGAAGTAATGGACGGGCAGGCTATACAGTAGCTTATACGATAGCTTTTTCAAGTCGAATGGTTCAGAATTATTCACAATAATTTATGGGGATGGTCTACTTCAACTGTAAAGTCTTCTGACTGAGATCCCATAATGATGATAAAACATTGATATCATTTTAACTAGAATGTGGCTTTTTAGGAATTCAATTGAAAAAAAAAACCAGGACTATTACACTGTAAACTTCTCTGGATGCTTCTGTTAATCTTTAAATAATTAAAAGTTATTGAATGAAGGGCGATTAAATATTTTTGTTACCCCTACCCTTACCTACTATTATGTACTATTTTTCACAGCCTATATAAATATTAAGAATGTGTTTACTTACCCTCACCCCTATACTCTCGGCCACACTCTTCAGCCTCTCAGGCACTTCACAGCCATTGAGCAAAGTCGTCATAATGTACTCCAACATCTTTCCTTTTTTTGATGCATTTAGTTTTGACAGGCCTTGAACTACATCACCAATTTCTTTCTTAGATTTCCCTTTCTTTCGAGGCATATACAGCACGGTTACCTCTGAGTCATTGGTCATAGAACTCGCATTACTGACTGATACAACTGTGCAATCATTGTTGTCAACAGTATCGTCTAAATTTATAACAGCATTTGCTCTGCTTATATCACTACAGTTCAAAGTCTCATTTGTCAAATCTATTGTCACATAGGAATCTTCATTTATTTCTTTTGTTAGATTACTTATGTCTGCATTGAAATTTTCTGCCGCTAAAGTATTGTTATTTTGTGTAATTTTTTGTTGGCCTGTGCTATTGTTTTTGCTTTTAGGAGTTGAGCATTGAATACTGGGAGATTTCAAAGGAGTTAAACATATATTTGACTTTATGGATTTCACGTTTACGACTTCTGGATCATCATTAACTATGATCAAACTATCAGTTTTTAATCGTTTATTTACTTGAACTGTGGAGTTTGACTCGTTTATCTTGCGTTTATTGTTATTATTTGTGGAATTTTCATTTTCTAAATCTATGACTGTGTTGTCGACGTCAGAAATTTCCAATATACTGCTACGTCGCAGATCAGTGAACAGTTTTCTAATGTTGTTCTGAATTTTGCGGTGTTTTTTAAGTTTCTTTTTTGAAGTTTTTGAGGTGCGCATAGAAACATTCATCTTGCTTGATTTGCTTGAAGGGGTATTTGTTGAGACCCTCTGAAAATACAATATTAATAATTTATAAAACTTTTATGCAATATGAAATATTTTTGGATATACAATAATAATGAAAGAGTTATTAATATCTCTCACTACACTCTATTCCGAACTTGATGATATGAGTGACATATCCATAGGACATACCTTATAGAGTTTTCATAAAGTCGTTAATCGATTATCGTCTTTTGAGATGCAGCACTAGAAGTACGCAGCTGACAGCTGTCACCCATATCATCAAGTTTAGAATAGAGATTAGTTAGCTTCCTGATATCTCTTCTGGCACCAATGCCTTTTGAATGAATCTCCGTACTCATAATAAGATACACAAATTAAATTATTTCTGATAAAAAACAAAGTGGGTAAAGTTTAATTAGAATCAGCCTATAAATTATAAACATATTGAATTGGGAAGATGACTGCATGAAAAATAAATTATAAACTATGTTATATGTATTTTTTTTTTGTGTAATTCTTAGTTATTAGATTCTAATTTGAATCCTTTTTATTTACAGACATGACATTGTATAATTCATTTATTGACCTTTTTTGAATTAAGATGTAAAAGAATAGAAGACTTTTTATCAAAAAATGTGTAGGAGGGAGTTTCTTTAGGGCCTTTGTCCACTGCTGGACAAAGGCCTCCCCTAAGGATTTCCACATCGACCGGTCCTGCGCTTCCCGCATCCAGCGGCTTCCCGCAATCTTTACCAGGTCATTGGTCCACCGAGTGGGAGGCCTGCCTACACTGCGTTTTCGAGTGCGCGGTCGCCACTCGAGAACTTTACTGCCCCAATGGCCATCTGTTCTACGATTGTATCAAACATTTTACTAAGGACAAAATATTGTTTTTGATACATGTTAAATATTAGCTTAAATGACTAGTAGTCATCTACCCTATTTTCCTTTCATACGGTTGAGGAGTATTGAATTGACACATATGGCAGTTGCCCCAATATCATAGCCTATGATATTTATAGGAATTAAGTCTAGAGAAGGATTTCACAATTATTGGCAATAAAATTGAACAGTCTTTGAACAAGACAATCAAATCAAAATATTTTTATTTGAAGTAGGTAGCACTGTACACTTTTCAAAGGTCATTTTTAAATCTACCTAATACGAAGTTCTTACCACCTGGAACTTGTATACCCAATGTTTTGGGAAGTACGCCAGTCACCGTAGACATAAAAATCGCGTTAGGTCGCATTGGTTGCAACAGTTCTGATTTTTTGGTATGTTGTTAGGGTTGATAACAGTAGTGTTAAACAAATTTTTCAGCTTCGAAAGACTTGTGCTAACTGCGTGATGCTCCAAAAACTAAAACATTTTCGGTCTTTTTTCAGATTTTGGCTTATAACTTCTAAAAGGTGCATCTTACGGAAAAAGTCATTATACACGCTTATAAGAAGACAAAATTTCCTATAATTTAAGTGCAATTGCAGCTCTGTAAGTCTAATAGAACCCAAGGTACAGCACTTCAAACATTGGCAATTTTCCCTAAAAAGTTCGGAATTGTAGTTTTGCCGCCTTCAGATCAGAATACCGGCTATAATACTCATTCTACGAGGAAAGTCATTAAAAAGAAAGTTATTTAGCTTTAATTTAAGCACAAACTGAAGTTTGTAAGACCAATAGTTCCCTTGTAATTTGGACAAAGTGAAAAATTAAGGATATCAGATTTTTCAAAAAAGAGAGCCTGACAAATAGCAGGACTTCTATAAAGGATAAGAAATACATAAATCGGTGTAAAATAATTTATACTGATATTATAAAACTTCAATTATGTATCACTTAGTGACGGCAGGACCTCAGCTGACACCTGCGACAGAAATATACATGAAATATAGAACAAAATGTCAATTAATATTTATTATAATTAATTACAACGAAGGGTTAGGTATGTAATATTAGGTTTACCTTTACGCACTTAGCGACGAAACAATCGTGTTCTTTTGGAAGGTTCATAATAAGTTCATCTGACAGCTCTTCCTGGGGCTCTGGAGACTGCTCTGTTGCTTGTTGTAAAGGGGGGGTCGTCGAAGTCGTCCTCTTCATTCAACTCAGTCAAGGCTATGGACGGAGTGTTGAGGCATGTCTTCCCCTGACAAACTTTGCAGAGAGCTTCACTCTGTTATCTTGCAGGAGCATCTTCCTTTTCCACACCCATTTTTGCACCTGCATGACAGGAATTTCATAAAAACATGTTACAAATAGTTTATATACACAGCCCAGGATAGACCTATGAATGGATTACCTTACTTGCATGACAGTCATTTCAGCAGGGTTTCCGACGCTGATTTCTTCGTTGATGTCATTAGTATCAGACCCTACTGGCTCCTTGAGGTGTTGTCGCAATTACTGAATGCGTGAAATGACAACTGTATTCCAGGGGGGGGATGAAAGCTCTTCTTGAATGAATGATGTTGATGAGAACTTCTCGCAATTGGCACTTTGCTGGAAAAAAACTTTGTTTACGTTGGAGCCTAATCTGTTAAGTAAAGGATGTCGACCTCTGATGCTCTTTACTAGCATAGACTGATAGATTGGGCTCCAATATATAAAATGTTTTTTTCAGCATAGTGCCAGTTGCGAGAAGTTCTCAACAATATCATTCATTCAAGAAGAGCTTTCTTCCCCCTCTGGAATACAGTTGTTTTTTTTACGCATTTAGTGGTTGTGACAACACCTCGACGAGCCAGTAGGGACTGCCACTAGTGACTCAACGAAGAAACCAACGTCAGAATTCCTGTCATGCAGGTAAGGGAATCCATTTGTAGGTCTGTCCTGGGTCGTGTATTTATGAAACTATTTGTAACATGTTCTTATGAAATTCCTGTCATGCAGGTGCAAGAATGGGTGTGGAAAAGGAAGATGCTCCTGCAAGATAACAGGGCTGAAACTCTTTGCAAAGTTTGTCAGGGGAAGACCTGCCTCAATACTCCGTCCATAGCCTTGACTGAGTTGATTGCAGAGGACAACTTCGACAACCTCGCCTTTACAACAAGCAACAGAGCAGTCTCCGGAGCCCCAGGAAGAGCTGTCAGATGAACCTAGAGCTTCCAAAAGAACACGATTGCTTCATCGCTAAGTGTGTAAAGGTAAACCTAATATTACATACCTACCCCTTCGTTGTAATTTATTAGAATAAATATTAATTGACATTTTGTTCTATATTTCATGTATATTTCTGTCGCAGGTGTCAGCTGAGGTCCCGCCATTACTAAGTGATATAATTTAAGTTTTATAATATCAGTATAAATTATTTTACACCGATTTACGTCTTTCTTATCCTTTATAGAAGTCCTACAATCCTTTTTTGAAAAATCTGATTTCCTTAATTTTTCCCTTTGTCCAGATTACAAGGGAACTATTGGTCTTACAAACTTTAGTTTGTGCTTAAATTAAAGCTAAATACGAGTAAATTTCTTTTTAATGACTTTCCTCGTAGAACGAGTATTATGGCCGATATTCTGCTCGGAAGGCGGCAAAACTATAATTTCGAACTTTTTAGGGAAAATTGCCAATGTTTGAAGTGCTGTACCTTGGGTTCTATTAGACTTACAGAGCTGCAATTGCACTTAAATTATAGGAAATTTTGTCTTCTTATAAGCGTGTATAATGACTTTTTCCGTAAGATGCACCTTTTAGAAGTTATAAGCCAAAATCTGAAAAAATCCTGAAAATTTCGTTGTTTTTGGAACACCATGCAGTTAGCACAACTCTTTCGAAGCTGAAAAATTAGTTTTACACTACTTTTTATCAACCCTAACAACATACCAAAAAATCAGAACTGTTGCAACCAATGCAACCTCCGATGTCTTGTACGACTGGCCTAAAGTGTTTGCGGAGAGAGATGAATCTATCTATCTATCTATCTAAAAAGAAACTCCCTCCAACACATTTTTCCAAATGTGAGACATATTTAGTGCCAGTTCTACTATTAAATAGCAGTTGTGAACTAGTTTTTGAGGCCGCATGGGACTCAAAAAATTTTAACAGTAGTTTCACCACAGTAAGGCTAGCCTTACCCCTTTCTACCCAGAATTGGGTCCTGTGAGTACAGTATGGTCCAAGCATCCCTAGATATAAGAAAAAGCAGTAGGTGCATTATTGGTTAACTGCTGAAAATCCCACCTTTACTCTCATGCGTAGAATAACAAAGCATATGGATATGTAACTTATAGTCAGCCACATATTATTAAAATAAATAATAGAAAATGCTTAACACAATAATATACAAAGTCAACACTGAACTGATGATGCAGAGAAACTTGCAGGCAAATGCTGAATTCATCTGCATGCTATTAATATTAATGGCTACACAAGTGATTCTTTATTAAATTGCACTCTTAATAACAATTACCAAATTCAAAATTTTGGCAAAATGAGTTCTGATAAAAAAAAAACAACCCAAAAGAGCAAGCCACAGTCTCGGTAAAAAAAAACACCTCTATTTCTTAAGCAATAAGGTAACAAAATATTTGCATCTTTATTCGTCCCCATGACATGAGTGTTTAGGTCGGGTTTTTACCAAAACTCATTTTGCCAAATTTCAAATTTGGTCATTGTTTTATTAAGAGTGTGATATTTACGAACACCACACTCAATTTAATATACCTTGATAAAATCAAATAAATAAATGGGTATCTGTGGTTCAAAATCTCTAAAATTTATGAGGGACCTCTACAAGCTGAATGATGATAAATGAGTGACTCTAAACGGCTCAAATTAGTTTCTGTTTACTAGTATTAAAGTAGGATTCTCTGAGCTATGAAAAAGACATACATATGTACTCAATTAGGTTTTAAATAATTACACAAATTAATATACAACACCCATACACAAAATCCAAAGCTAAATGGAATTCAAAACAAATGACAAACCGCTGCCTAGCATGTAGGACTGTAGGAGGCCATAGCCATAATGTCACTGACGTCCATTAAGTTTCTATAAACAACTTACAGGTCCCATTGTCTTGGCGATCAAAAATAATAAAGATTTGGGGATATTTTCTACTAAATTACTTTTATTATGTATACTTCACTTTTTGTAAAGGATAAAGTAACCATTCCTTAAAGCAGTGTTTATCAACCTTTTTAATACCCGACCCCTTTACAAGTAAAAAAATTCTTGCGACCCCCCTAGGGCCATAAACATACAAAATGTTTGTGATTTGAAAGACTACATTTATAATTTTCTTCAATTAGAAAGTGATTTACTTATTAACGTCTCCAAAATATAACCACGTTTTGACAAATTGTTAAAAAATAAACAGGCCCAGCCTTCTCACTGAAATTGTATCATGTCATTGCAGTGTAGGACCTCTAAACATTTACTTTTTCTTTTACCCGCGACCCCTTGAAAAACCCATAGGTTGAAAAACACTGCCTTAAAGAATGCCCCTAATCATAAAATCAAGGAATGCATGGTTGGGGTGCACATAGGAGGGCTGCCTTATAGGACTTAATCTGCTTACCTAATTTTGTTAGTAACTATTGTATAACACATACCATGAAATACACCAGAAAGAAAACTTCTTCAGCACAAAATCACACCCCGCAACAAAATAACTCTTAAGCACTTGTACAATTGTAAAAGAATAACTATGTGAAGAAATAGAGGTAAGAAAAGGCACTGAATAATTTGTGACTGTCTCTATCAAGGCATGTTACAAAGCAGCAAACACAAAATAGGAGGGAAAAAAACGAGGCCTACCTACCTACCTACCTACTCAATAAAAATTTATTGCCTCATTCGTCGATAGCATACCAGATGTTTGACACCCAACGTTCATAAAATCTCTCATTGAATAACCTAGGTACCTAGTTAGAAAAAATAAGCATGGAACAAAAGAGCGTTATTTTAGTGAACAAAAGCTTTTAACTGCACCCAAGACTCTGCGACCCATGCGAAGAGTAAAAAATACATGTTTACGTACTTTGATTGGGTCCAAAACTACCAGGTTTTGAAATATGAAAGTAAAGAAATTTTCAACTAACAGAAGCGCAACTGCTGGATGGTTTGCCCATTTTTCTTCTCTTCGCCTTGAAAGCCACGATTACTATATACCTGCTTTTATAATATCACTGAAACAGGTTGAATGTACGCAGAATTTCCTTTACAATATCAAATTTTCTCAAAAATTTTGATCCAAATTCTCACAAAGTAAATCACAAACAACCAATATGGCGAAACGCAAAACCGGAAACATAACTGTCAAAGCAAATAGAGTGTTGCTATTGCTCAAATAAAGAGCAATCCCATGTGCCTCATCTACACGTTGGTTAAAGTATAATACGTACGATCTTTTGGTTTGTTTGGCATACTGATGTGCCATGCCCGGGAATATTCCCGCAAGACAGAGATAGCTTGGGAATATTCTGCTGGAAGAAATTTCTACTAGAAATAAGCTGCACCCTTTGTGTATATTTTATCTTAAGCCTGTGTATTATGTCTATTATGTGTACACAATAAATTGTAAAATAAAATAAAATAAATTCCCATGGGAATCTACCCAATATTCCCAAAGGACGGCGCTATATGCAATATAGAGCGCTATCTTTGTCTAAGGTCTGTCTAAGGGATATAGTAACGGCACATCAGTAGTTTGGCATGTGGTAAAAAGCCGGAAGTCGGAGTCGGAACTAACGCCGCTAACTTGAAAAATGACACTATTTGTATGAAATTAATATCAGAGGACACGTTTCATTTTGTGCCTGGACATGTACGTAGTACGAAAAATATAGAAAAATATAGGCTTTCTAGGAAAAATAATGAAAAAAATATTAGAAGCAGGGTTGCGTGGTTCAAGCATAATGTTTTGTCAGCACTTTTTAAAATATAAATGGTAACACTGAAGCTTGCAATAGTAGGTCACGTTCAGAAATTACGGCTTCATCCACATTATTCCTCAGATGCTTTCTCTGACTCTGATTGACTGAACACCCTTTCCAAGAATAAGGAAAATATCCAAGTATTATACATTTCTAAAATGGGCATGAAACAAGGATTTTTTATAGCATAATATGCTCTATCACATAATGTGAGACAAAAATTATTGAGTAATTTTTTTTACGTCGCAGATGTATAAAGTTTCATTATCGAATATTTTTAAAGATTTTTTTTTAATTGATGATGTATTTCTGATGGCATCTTTAATTTTTTTTGTAGAATAAAGTAGTGAATTCGGGTGGAGACACTAATCAACAATATTTGAGTCAAAAAAAAAACAAGATAATTAAAAAACATAGTAGTGATTTTCATTTTTTAAAATCTGGTATACCTCGAAAACCATAAACTTTTGCAGAAGACATGTTTCGTTATTTTGATAGGTCTTGATCAAAGCTATCACCAGCCAAAAGGAGATCATTAATTTTGAGCCTTTTATGAAAGTGCCGGCTAACAAAAAAGAAGTACGAATTGTTAGAACTAGCTATTTGGAGCAATAGTTAATGTTAATATGACACAAAAGTTGAAAAATTTAATGAAAATTGTTCCAGATGATAAACTCTAGTTATATCTGAGCTTTCAGGAATCAATAAATGTATGAAAATGACGATTCATCGATCTTATATAACATTGTTCAGAAAAACCCTACAACTTTTGTGTCATTTTAACTATTGCTCCAATTAGCAAATTCTAATAATACGTAATTTTTTTGTTGACTGGCACTTTAAAAAAGGCCAAAAAATGTGTGGAGCCTGAATGATCTCCTTCGTCGCATTAGTTTTGGAACACCGTTAGGTTGACACAGTTAGAAGAATATTTTTTATATCACACCTAGTCCTAAAATCTAAAAACATAAATTTGACGGACTCTTTGGCTCAGTGGTTTGTGCCCCTGACTACATCCAAGAGTTGTGGGTTCGATCCCCACCCGGCGCAGGGCAAACATTTCTATGATGAGTAGATTTTTTACTTTTCTCTCTGTTATCGCAGGCAACAGCTAGTAATAAAATAGTGTACCCCATGTCACTCCCACAACTGAGACAAATCTAATAACATCAAATATTGAAATCCGACAAAAGAAGTTGAATCCGTCATTCTTATCATTCGTACCGCACTCGTTATGGAGTTATCCAATGATATTTTACTTAAGGATATTGCACGCTAAAGCAACGCGCCATCGTAGCGCGGCACAAGACACTATACGTAGCTATACATTAATGGTAAAACGTCGTAGAAACAAACGAAACACAGCCCATCTCTTTCTTACGAATGGAGCGCGTGAATTGCTATTTCATATTACGTCATCTCGCAAGCCGAACGCGTGACTTTTGAGAACATAGCGATAGCGTGGAGTAGCATTTGAATTATATTTTTTTGTATTGGGCATCGTGAAGTAGTGTTTCAAATACTGCCATTCGTAATGTTTTCTGGAATGTTATACAATTGACTTAATTAGAATTCCAGATATATATAATGGGATTTTTAAATGACGGATATGAATATTTCAGGCTAAATTATTAATCGGGATAAATATGTCAAGTTGTCGACTTTTGTTGTACCGCTTAAAAAAAAAGGAAAAGTTTTTTACTCTGTCGACCATTGGTTATGAAAAAATGGTCAATTCAACGATCGATTTGAATGGAGCGTCATTTTTTACATTTATTATGTATATTTAAGATGTTGTTACATTTGAACCGAACAATGGTGATTTTCAAATTTGCTATTAAAAATTACCTTGTATACAGGCTGTTTAAAAAAATGCGTTTGAAATTTTAAGGTGTTACTCAGAATGAAGTATACAGAGTGTTAAAAAAGTGCGTTTGATTTTACAGGTTGTTAATGAAATTTTAAGGGATTACTCAGAATCAGAATCAAGTATAAATAACAGAAAAATATTGTAACAATCCGATCTGCAATTTCTTTTTCATTTTTTCATACAAAAGCTGAATAGAGACTTAAGGATTTGTATGAGAAACTAAAATATTAATTGTAGATCGGATTTATTTAAATGTTTTCCTGTATTCTATACTTTCTGAGTAATCCCTTAGAAATGTATGTTAGGGCTGATGTCGAAAAAACCAATAACCTATCTATATGAAAAAACAGACTGCATTGCAAGCTGAAATTAATCAAACCGCTTAGGCTACAGAACCTGCCAAAGAAATATACATACATACATCCACTTAAAAAAACATAACCTTCCTTCTGGCGCAGTCAGGTAAATAGACGACATCGACATAAAAAAATAGAAATAAATACCCAAACGACAGGATTACACGCCAAAACGATTTAGAAATGAGAAAGGGTTGAAATGTATACGTTAATTGTAAAATAAAACAACTGTCTTGAAATCTTCATTAGAAATCATTATTATTATTATTTGTATTGATATGAATTACTTGAGCTGCAAAATTATCGTATCCTCTTTTATATGAAACAAGAGTATTATTGCACAATTCTGATACAAGTAAAATTATGTATAATTACGACCTATTGACAACTTGGTGGCTAAGTGATTAGCGATCCTGACCTCTGATCCGAGAGTCGTAACCTAACCTAACCTAACCAATTAAAAAAAAAAAAAAACCTGACCAATAAAATCCTTTTAATTGGCTGTAGTTGGATAAAAATGTAAATACCCTTCATATATCTGGGGATCGAAACGAATCTAACAACACCTCGCAGTCCGAAATTCATCAAGCCGTCTTGGGTACAGGCGGTAATAATGAAACACATCTTCATACATAACACATACATAATAACATTTATACATACACCCGAAAAATATTATCTTCAGATTCGGCAGTATGGCTTTTACACTTAAAACATTTAAACAAAAGCGACTCCACTCTTTTGTTTTATGACTATGTTCTTGTCGCGTACCGACGCATGTCTCTTTCTGGCGCGCGTGAAAGAAAAGAATAGGAATACTCCTTAATAATTTACGATATTTATTGAAATTTCAGTGATTTTCTACTTTTTTTACACATTTTCGCGTGTTATCTTTTATAAATAAAATTAACTTACCGGTGGTAGGTCACACCATCTTTTTTTAGGGTCGTTCGAGTGTTATTTTGACAATTTTTCACGACACACTTCGGCATCCTCACTGCTGTGCGCTCAAAACACGACTAAGGTAAAAATTGTGCTCACATCGTATTTGAGCACAATTTTGCTGTGCCGTTTACAGCGCGCTGATGCAACGTCCATGTATAGAATGTCGTTGGAGTTATCGATGAAAGTTTATGGGCCCGATGGAGCAACGCTTGAAAAATGTTATTCCCTTTTTTTTATTATTAGGCCTTTTTCCGAGCAGATTTGAAGGGCTAACTAGCGTAACATATCATATGTAACGGGGCTGATGTAATAAACTGGTATGTATAAGTACCTAGTTTTTCTGTAATTAGCATGGGAAATTTTTGGAGATTAATTGCAGAAAAACTAGACAATCTAGAAACAAACTGAGTACACCAGCCCCGTTACATATGATATGTAACGCGTGTTAGGCCTTCAAATCTGGTCGGAGAAAAGCCAAATGATCAAAAAAATGGAAAAACAAATTTTCAAGATGGCGCCGTATGGCCCAAACTCTTTCGTCAATCATTCCTCACAGACAGCGGTACAAATGTTGTGAGTGTCAAAATAAGAAATCATTTTTCAGGTACAAAGGGTTTTTTCAGGTCTGATGCCTCTTTGAGCTATGGGCCCGACGGAATAACGTTCGTAAATAAATTGCCAGTGGATAGAGCACATACTCGTACCTAGTAGACCAAATGGGCCGTTGGGGCATTAAAGTTCTCGAGTGGTGACTTCGCACCTAAAGATTTAATGCAGGCCTCTCACTCGATGGACCGATGACATGTTGAAGGTTGTGGGAAGCCACTGGATGCGGGCAGGGAAAAACCGGCCGGTGTGGATATCTTTGGGGGAGGCCTGTGTCCAGCAGCCAGCAGTGGACGTCTTTTGGCTGATGATGATGATAATGATAAGGTATTTGTAAGTAAAACAGATTTACATTATTTTACTTTATATCTTTTTAGTAAAACCTCAATTTATTATGTTGTGTACTTATACAAAAATAACAAAGTATGAATAATATTTTCTGTGCTGGAAGTCCTTGGTTTAGTTAGAAGTAGATAAAATGACCTAGCACTAGCAACAGAAGGTGGACACTGGACAGGGTCATTGAAATGGAACGAACAGGATGGACAGGAGTCACTCGAGTGCCTGAAACATTCGGCGAATATGTGGAACTACGAGTACCATGGACCATGGACCTATCAGCTAAACTGGACTGAGCACTCTCAAAATGCTTTTAATAGAAACTAAAGCCTAATACAAAGTAATAAAACACATAATAACTTTAATAATGTAACCATGTAGAGAAAACGTGCCAAGTGAAAGAAACATACTAGAGCCCTGTGTCTCGCTCGCACAGTTGTTATTATTTTTATTACCCAATAGAATAAGAGTATGTTTACAAAGTTCATGTTTACACAGAACCATGGACTCACATTATTAGCTTAAATCTTATTCCCTAAACGTACATTAGTTTGGTCACTCTACTTAGAAAGAGATGCAAAGCTCTAGTTAGACTGCCTTTGTCGTCACATTTTTCTTGAAAAGTACACAGTCCAGTTTGGGTGGTACGTCCATGACTAGAACCATGTTAGGATTTATTTACCCAAGTCAAGTCACACGTGGAAGATTTACATTAAACATTTGTGAGGGTAAAAAATACAAGGGTTCCAAAGATTTCACTCGAGGTTATGTGAATTTTACCCTAAATCGTTCCAAAACCGAGCCGAGTGAAACTGAGGGTAACCGAATGATCGCCTGACAGTTCTCCGTCGGGAAGACAAACAAACATTTTATCTTCGGAATTGTTTTGAAATACTATTGCTTGTATCTGCTAAGATACTTAAGGCATAATTAAGACAGAACACTACTGAAAAAAGCTAGAAACCTTTCTGAACTACTTTCGATGACGTTTGTTACCCTTTCACTCTGGAATCACTCGCAATCGTTCCAAAATCATTCTCTTTTTCAAAATAGCTACGTCTTTTTCATTACTTCGAGTTAAATTCTACCTCACCTCACCTGACTTCCACCCTACTGCCTCACTTGGTTTTGGAACGAATTCAAGGTTTCAGAATACCCTCATGAGAGTAAATTTTTAACCCTGATAGCAGGATAGCTTATTGTATTTTTTAAGGGACATGAAACTACGAAACTGTTCAATTCTGTCAATCAGTACTTTTTTAGTCTGAGGTTCTGTCGTTCGCTCGTTTGGAATGGAGGTGGAGTGGAGCGTTAGGCATGGAACTAGGTGGTCAATACGTTTATTTTATTGGTTGATTTTTCGTACTATTACCTACATTAAGAATTTACTATAATCCAATGCACTGACAATAATAGTGGCGTATGATATGACAAATTACAATTATGAAGTGATACCTACTAGAAGATACTTCTTTGATGGTCTAGCCTAGACTATTATACAGTCTGTCTACGATCTTTTGGCAGGTGGTGAAAGGCCGGAACTAACGCCGCCATCTTGAAAAATTACACTATTTGTATGAAAGAAATGTTAGATTTGCGACTAACTAAGCGCCGCCCTGTCAATGTCATCCATCTGCCAAAAGATCGTAGACAGACTGTAACTTATTTATTACTAGGATCGAATTAATTTATAAATGAAAATATATATTTTTAAACATTTTCTACTTAAGATTTGTCTATTAAAAATTCAGGCAAAATAAACTAAGAATGCTATCGTTGCCACCTAACCTTTTTTTATTTAGGGGGGGGGGTCACACACGCGGGCGCTAGATATACTGCGCTATTAAATCCGCCACACTCATGGACGGATGGGGCGAGTCGAGTGGGGTGACCGTGAAGTTAGAAGCCTCATGCTTGAATTTAGATATTCTGATTATGCCAATAAATACCAAATAGTGCCCAAAGACAAGTTTGCGCGTTCACTGCCAAGAAAATGCTATTTGTCGTATCACCTCGTTTTGAGGACACTCCCCTAAATGCCTCAGCTAGTATCGGAATTCTTGGTGTCGACATATCGAGTGAAGTCCAGTTCCGTGGCCATCTAGAGGGTAAGGCTAAATTAGCCTCGAAGAAGCTTGGTGTGCTCAATAGATCGAGACGGTATTTCACTGCGGCGCATCGCCTGCAACTTTATAAGGCGCAGGTTCGGCCTCATATGGAATACTGTTCTCATCTCTGGGCAGGGGCACCCCAGTACCAGCTTCTCCCTCTGGACCGCATTCAACGAAGGGCAACTCGAATCGTCGACTGCCAGGATATTTCAGATCAGCTTGACTCCCTGGCGCTGCGTAGAGATGTAGCCTCGCTCTGCATTCTCTATCGCATGTACAATGGGGAGTGCTCCGAGGAATTGTTCGGATTGATCCCTGCCGCCTCTTTCCGCCATCGTTCTACGCGACAACATATTCATCCCCATCACATAGATGGTTGGCAGTCCACAACTGTGCGTTTCACTAGAAACTTTCTGCCTCGCACAACCAAACTGTGGAATGAATTGTCGCCTGCGGTATTTCCGGACCGATACGACATTCAAACCTTCAAGAAAAGAGCGTACTCCCAAATCAAAGGCCGGCAACGCACTTGTGACTCCTCTGGTGTTGCGGGTGTCTATGGGCGGCGGTAATCGCTTAACATCAGGTGATCCGTCTGCTCGTTTGCCACCTCTGCCATAAAAAAAAAAAAAAAAGAAAAAAAAAGTGCTATCATAGATTCAGAGAAAATAAAGTTTTTCACCTAACCTGCTAGCGTACCGTTACGCTTACGACTGGCATAATCAGAATATTTAAATTCTAGCATCTAAATTCACGGTCACCCCACTCGACTCGCCATCTGTCCATGAGTGTGGCGAATTTTATACCACAGTATAGCACCCGTGTGTGGCGCACTTTATTCGGATGCGCAAACCGGAAGAGGTCCGCGAGGTAAGTTATGGGTAAGTTCGTATTAATTAAGTTCGTGGCCTAGGTGAGCGGTCTGCTTTCTATTACAGCTAGTCAACGATAGAGGGCGTTTTACAAATAAGTTTCAAGTTCCCTTCACACCAAGGTTAAAAAGCGCGCCAAACTTCCAAAACTTTTTAATTTCGAAATTTCGGATACTATGTCTCGTACACTATTGGATATTATGTGCACTACTTGCAAGTGAATATTTCAACAATTCGGATACACGTATTGCACTCGACGCGACAACACCAATGAAACTTGCAGCCGCATCGTTCTTTGATCGTGAGCCGTTTGGTGTTGTAACCTCTGCCGCAACACAGCAGTGAACATCCGTCCATGCCTGCTGATGTCCTGTTACATTCGCGGCCTGTTGTGCCCGGGGAGCCCTGCAATTTTAAGGTAAAGAGAACTTGAATTCTGATTTCTGTTGTCTGAATGAATTGTACTTACACATTGTGAGTACTCGTAAATACTATTCTGCCTTCATAAGAGAAAAGGCCGCAAAGTATACGGAAACTTCATATACTTTGCGGCGTTATCCTTCTTATGAGGGCAGTTAGCAAGACTTTCGTAGACTGTCACTATCATGTTACCTATTTTTAATTTTAATCGAAGTTCAGGCATTTAGAAAGACCATTTTTGTATCTTCTTGTTTTGTGTCTTTTTATTAACGTAAGATGTCCTTTTATTTTTTTATAACTTCATCAAATGCTGTTTCCCTATTGAAGTCGAGACGTTTTTACAGCAAAATTAAGAAAAACAATTGGGGACAAGAAAAATAAACATCTACTCCTCATCTAATCCTCACACACACCCACATTCTCATATCTCAGAAAAGTCTCACCAAAGTTAATCCAGAAAAGTTTTAAACATCAGCTCAGAAAAACCACACAAATCTCCATGTTACAATATTTTAGTTAACCTTTTGGAACTTACAGCACCTAAGGTTAGGTCTTTATATTCTGTGGTCTTCAAATGAAAAAATACAATGAAACTAGTATTAGATAACCATACTTTACGATAGTATTTAAATCATACGGCGATGTTCGGTCAAACTAGGTGGCAAACAAGCAGACGGATCACCTGATAAAACTTAGTCCTTTTATTAAAACTGAACTCACCATAGCCTCATTCCTGACGCAGTAGTTTGGCGACTCCTCCAGGTAGACCAGGTCTTCAGCCGTGGGCAGGCTGTAGCGGGGATCGCTCAGGCGGAGCTTGCCCCGTCGCGACACTTTCACTTCTGTAGCCCCTTCATACTTGTCTCGGAGGAAATCTCCTGTAGGATGAATAAATACAAGTTATACTTAATAAACTATTTTTATCCAAAATTGGTTAAGCCCTTGGCATCATATTATTATAATATCAACTGATGGTGAATGATGATGATGCCGAAGATGGAAGCAGTATTCCAAGATTCTCCAACGCCATGGGGAATTGGCTAATGTTATCTTCATGCCGGAACACATCAGTGCTGCCTATATTGATTGATGTTTGACGGCAATACTTAGATAAGATGGGGGTAGGTAACGAGGCGGGCTCAGGAAATGCCTTACCACGATCCAAACCGAGTCCTATAACGTTTTCCCGGGAAGCGAACCCACGATCTCCTGACGTAAAGAGAACGTCCTAGCCACGGAGGCGGTTAAAAAATAACTCAGAACTAAAACCGGATCACCAAAAGTCGAACCTAATTCTGTTATGGTTCCGATTCCGTCGTAAGTCAATGACCAAATATGAAGCAATTCGTGACTCAATTCGGTTTACGTGGTCACGTCAATCACGGTAACTGCACGTTAACTGCCTAAATACACGGTCTTCACCTGGATGGGATTGACTGTAAGTGACGTTTATCTCAGCCGTTTCCGTGTTTCACAACTTCACAAGGCAGTTGTCTTTGGTGTCTGTTGTTATCGCTAGATGGCAGTCAAGAAAGTCATGTTAGAAAATTCATATTTGACACGTGGGTTAGCCCCACAACTTCTTCATCATCCAGACTTTGTTTGGTTTGTAGATGGGCTTAACTTTCCTGAAATATGGGAAGCGGCCCGCGATGCAACAGTAGCGACGATATACACTGTTAATGACATGACTTTCTTACCGCCAAACATCAGTGTTAACAGCATTGATGTGTTCGGTCATAGATACAAGATATCTAGTTTACCAGTACTTTGTCAAAGTTAGTAATCACGCTTCCATCTTTGATATCACCATTCCACGATCGTTAATTGCGTATTAAAAAAAGCCAAAAACAATTAATTCCTGAGCTGCTTAAAACGGGAACAACGCCTTACACAACAACAATCTGTCATGCCGTTTAGGCTGTTGGGCCAGGCGAACATACAGCCCTACATACTTACCACATGTACCCAAAAAAATTACCTACGTCTAAAGCAGTCGGTTAAAATTATTTCACAAGCTTCCATTCTAGTCAAACCAGGTTAAAGTTGCATTTAAATGTGTCTATTAAAATATTATGTCAAAATTACCCGCCATAAAAAATTGTGGGAGCCATTTTTAACTTTCATTTTAATAAATATCCATAAAACGCGATGCAGGTGGTCGGAGCTTAAAAGCAATAAATTTATTGTTCTCCACTAAATTACTGCACTAATAAAGTTATTCTATTGAAATAAATTTCTTTTAATTACGGACGCTGAGTTAATTAGCATGAAATTGTGATAAATAAGTGGTAGGCTGTGAATGCCTCAAGCGTTGTTCGGCGGTTTTGATTTCCTAGGGAACGTATATTTTTCCTTATTAAAGGGAAGGTTAGGCCTTTCTCCACACACAGGGGCCAAGTCCGGATTAGTGGAGGTTTTGTAGCTACAGACCAATTCCAGTGTAAGAAGTTTTCAATTCACGTAGGTATTCCCTTTGGCGAGGTAGGGTTCCGCCAAAAAATTGTAGATTAATTAGGGTTCCACAGCAAAAAAAAATTGGGAACCGCTGGTTCAACCCATCCCGGTTTCGGTTTATGTACGAAAGATTTTTTCATTTATTCGTAAGTATGCCTTTATTCCGATTTGGTAACAGTTTCCTATTTGACAAATTTAAGTAAATATAAGTATTTCCACCGGACATTAACGATAGGAAGTCAGAATTACCTAGGCTATAGAAAAATCCATAAAAATGTTGATTCATAGAATAAGGAACAATAAACCTGTATCCAGGGTGGATTTTTATTTCTTTTGTCGCCGTGTAGCTTATGACATGAAACTGTTGTATCATATCCTCCAAGAACAGTCAAGAGTGAATCGGTGGGACCACGAGTAAACAGTCAATTACTCGTCGACCCACCAGTGGGTCAACGCGGTGGGACTACGAGTCGGGAGCGGTATTACCACCTTTCCCCAAGGAAACGATATAATCGGAGAAAAAAAAAGTTTCTCCATACAAAGTTTCTCCTCTGGTGTTGCGGGTGTCTATGGGCGGCGGTAATCACTTACCATCAGGTGATCCGTCTGCTCGTTTGCCGCCTATGCCATAAAAAATAATTTAAAAAAAAACAAAGATGGTTAATCAATGCGATCAGTTTTTAAGATAATCCCAAAGGATTTTTTACTCCAATCATATCTCACCTTTAAGTATGTGTTCAGTTTCATAAATACAGGGTGAAACAGAAAGGTGTGATAATACTTCAAGGTTGGCTTTTACCCATCAAACTGAACAACTTTTGTTCCACAACTTTGTTCAAATCGCAAAATTTTTTTTGGACTTTTCATACAAATCGATCAGCTGGCGAACCAAGTTTGTATGGAAAGTCCAAAAATTTCTTTGCGATTTCAACAAAGTTGTAGAACAAAAGTTGTTCAGTTTGATGGGTAAAAGCCAACCTTGAAGTATTATCACACCATTCTGTTACACCTGTATATAGAAGACACCATGAACGTTTTTTCAGTCTTAGGAACTACTCTCTTGGAAGAGTTTATTTAAATATAATAAATCAATAGCAAATACAAGTTTTAATAAATGTAGTTTAATTATTATTTGAAATTGTTTGTGCATTTGACGCTTAAGTCACAATGTATACAGAAATAAGAACTTTTTATGCTTTTTGACGTAAAATCGAGCTGATTAAGTTGTTTCGAAATAAATAATCATATTTATCACCCTATAAACTTATTATTTAAGTCAATGCTTAAGTACAAACTTAATTTTACGAGGCCCCTGAGTCCCTGGTAGGTCCAAGTTAATATCGCTTCACTTGCAACGAATAGTTTCTTAAGATTAAAATTTATTACTAATAAAAATAATAAACTGTGATAGGTTGAAAACTGAGGAGTTACTTTTTATTACTTTTAAAGTAAGGGTCGGTAGTTCCACGGAAGTTCCTTTCGGTGTAATAATAAGTATATAATAATAATAATAATACCGGGACAAATCACACACGGTCATCTGGCCCCAAACTAGGATTCCCTGGATCTTGGGAACCAGAGACTGATATACATACACATATACTTTTTAAATACATACATATATTATAGATATAATACACCCAGACTCAGAGCAAACAATTCTGCTCATCACAGAAAAGTTCGCCCTGTGTGGGGATCGAACCCACGACTCTCGGATCAGAGGTCAGGATCACTAACCACTTAGCCACCGAGTCAGTCTCCTAGCAAATGTAGAGCTTTTTAAATAATAAATAAAAAATGTGTTTATGTCTCCGAGTACACAAAGTTGGTATGAACGGTTAAAAATATAACTATAGAGCAGATATAATAAAATAGGTAAAAGCCTCAAATAGAGCCAGCGGCACTTATACAGAGTGTCCCTTGATAAAATGCACAAACGAAATGGAGTGATGTTTTTATTTCATTGCAGTACACCTAGTACTTGAAAAGAGATGTCCATTTTCGCAAATTAATTCTTTTTTTTATTTTACTATTTTTATTTAATACGATACGGGGTGACATTCGGTCAAATGTTTTGTGCGTTTTGTCGAAGACATATCAATTTCTTTAACGATAAAGGAAAAATCGTGAGAAAACCTAATTTAAGATAGGATTCTTCATTCACTATTCAGATTTAGTATGGGAAACTGAAAAATATTGTAAGTCGGATTTTTTCAATAATTTTCCTGTAATCTATACTTGATTCTGAGTAACCCTTTAAAATAAACGCACTTTTTTAACGCTCTGTATTTGCCACCTATATTTGTAAGACTACGCATCAGTTTTTGATGATTAGTGCCCTCTTCATTTCCCCATAATGGTACAAAACCCAAGTCCGGTGCCATAGATATCACCGTCATTTATTTTACGTTTGCACAAAAGCTTTATTAATCTAAAGTGATATACCAAAAGGTCTTTCACTGTTACCCAGAATGCACCTCTATAAAGCTAATAAGCTGGTCTAATGACCACATATTAAAGCAACCTTTGTTTAATAATCGGCGCGGCATGATTGTGATATGGTATTACTGGTGATGAGTTGGTATCATTTGGCCGGATTTAAGAACTATTTTCAACCGACTTCAAAAAAAGGAGGAGGTTCTCAATTCGTCGGAATCTTTTAATTTTAATTTTTATTTTTTATGTATGTTCACCGATTACTCGAAGACGCCTGAAACGATTTCAAAAATTCTTTTTTTGTTTAAAAGGGTATACTTCACAGGTAGTCCCATATAAATTTTATCGAAATCGATTCAGCGGTTTTTGAGAAAATCAACAAAAACATAGCAAAATTGGAGTTGTTGCGATTGAAGTCGGTTGTTTTTAACGTATTCAGCGTGGTCAATTATAGTTGATCACTAAGTGTTTTTGGTATTGTAGAGAGGGTATCAGTCCATAGTTCTGTTTCTTAAGTTTAATAGAAACGAACGTGTAGCCAGAAAAAATAACTGAAAAAAATATCGCGGTAGCTTAGTAGTCAACTACAATCGTTTTTGTGTGAATTCGATCAAGGGAACAAAGTCACAATTTTAAAATGAAATAATGTTTGCATTTTATCTTTATAATAGTTTCTTACGTTAAAACCCATGGAGAAGTTTGATTTTAATAGTGCGAAGCTCTTAAAGGAGGTACATGTTTTTCGAGCCCTCGAACCAAACGTTACCTCACTTCTCATCTCATCTCAACTCATCTCATCTCACTAATCTCATCTCATCCCATCTCACTAATATTATAAATGCGATAATATATTATTATGGATATTTGTTTGTTTGTTCCACTTTCACGTCAAAACTACTAAACAAAGGATGAAAATTGGTAGGTAGATAGATAAAGCACTCGGCTAACACATAGGATACTTTTTATCCCGGAAAACTTAAGTGTTTTCGGAGGAATGGTTAAAAACTCAAAATTTCCACTTCTTTTCTACTCTGGACCCAATACTGAAGTCAAAGCTGACGAAGTCGCGGGCAGAAGCGAGTACGTTCATAAATCGAAAACAATTTTACCGTCACATTAATTTCAAGCCACCTTAAAATCTGGCATCAGTTTGAAGAATTCACCTAGAATGTAGGTCCTAGATAAATCGTTTCATTACAATAGTTAAATCGGTTACTAAGAAAAAAATCAGTTTTTTTTATGGCAGAGGTAGCAAACGAGCAGACGGATCACCTGATGGTAAGCGATTACCGGCGCCCATGGACACCCGCAACACCAGAGGAGTCACAAGTGCGTTGCCGGCCTTTGATATGGGAGTACGCTCTTACGCGCTTTTTTCTTTGTTTCTTGTATAGTATAGTTCTATATGAAATAGCTGTTATTTTTTTAAGCACGGCTTCTACTCATGAAACTGAACAACTTTCCCCATGGAACCTACACTTGATTCCCAAATTTTTTGGAGTCCTAACTAATTGATCAACTGAACCACCAATTTTGTATGGGAAGTCAAAAAAATCTTGCGAATTGAGTGTAAGTTGTTCAGTGTCATTGGTACAAGCACCGTTAATTTTTTTCAGGTATTTTAGGACCCTATATAACTTAAAACCTGGAAGTTGGAATATGACTCACCAATTTCCCTCAAGGAAGCCAGCTGCTGCCAACAGGTGATGAGGCTGCAAGAACCGGAGACGCCATGGCATTTGCACGTCACTCGAGACTTCTGGATCACTGCCTGGAAGACAGGAAGAATATTTAAAAGTTAATACATTACAACCCATAATTATCATCTCCACTATAACTCTACAACTTGGGTTATTTGGCCATTTTCTACCACAGATTGTAATACAGCGACTCTACACACGGGGGTTCTTCTAAAATACCAGAAAAAATTATAACAGGAGCTACTCTTAAAACTTGACTACTTTCCCCAAGTAATCTATACTAAATTCTCAAAAAAAAATATATTAAATTAATTATTTTTTCTGTGGTTTTTGTGGCAGAGGTGGCAAACGAGCACACGGATCACCTGATGGTAAGCGATTACCGCCGCCCATAGACACCCGCAACACCAGAGGAGTCACAAGTGCGTTGCCGGCCTTTGATATGGGGGTACGCTCTTTTCTTGAAGGTTTGAATGTTTATCGCTCCGGAAATACCGCAGGCGACAATTCATTCATTCATTGGATGTTTCCTGGCAGATATGGTGATTGTTCGGGCTATAATGTATCGAAAATATAATACATTCGCACAGAACCTATTCGAAATTATGTAAATCGGACTTTGGTTTCGGACCCGATGCCGATTCAGTCCTCACCCGCCTCCCAGCCTCGTTGTTATGCCTGTTCATCAGCTGCCTGCCCTGCTCGCGGCTGCCTCGCTTCACCTTCCTCTCGCGCTCCCGTATGTCTACGAAATTCTCCGTGAACCTGCACCAAAGAGATTTTTATTATGGAACAATTTTAATTTATAAAAAAAATGTAATCATTTTAGTATGCAATTTTAAGAACAAAATTTAGTTTTTAACTTTTGATTAAAAGGAACTCTTGACGAAAGATTTTAATATAACCTCAAAAATGATGAAGCAAAACAAAAATGATAGCAACTTTATAAGTTTCAGTAGATCTGAAAACTGTTACCCTGGTACCTAAACGAAACCTCTATGAAAGAAAGAGACATACACCAAAAGCGAGATAGATATGTCCATGTTAGCTGCTACGCCCGCCGCTACAAGCGGAGGGTCTACGAGTATTGATCGTAGCGTCGACTAGTAACCTAAACTGAACCATAAGATTATACAAGTAAGATGGGTTTTAGTTTGATGAACAAATGGGAAATAGTGAAGTAGTGCAGAATTTGGGGTTGGCTTTGATGTGATAACAGAAGGTAATTAATATAACTGGATGTGGTATGAATCAACAAGTACTGCCCAATGTATTAATTTTATTGCTTTACGATAAAGTTAATACCTATGTACGTATAATTTAATTTGTTTACGTTTCCTTTTATTTATTTTTGTCACATAAAGATAAAACGAGATAAAAAGAAAAGAGAGAGAGAAATAAAAAGAGAATAATCATATTTTCCTGTACATACATACAAATTAATAATATGATTTCTCATGTCATATCCAAACACAAACAATTGGAAAATTCTTCGTTTATCGGTGACATTGGGAAAACCGGTGGAAAAGCGGATTAACAACCCCTTTTAATCTATGCTACCCTGGTACCCGATAACGGATTTAAGCATTCTTAACCTGCTAAGCCCGGGTTTATCCGGTCGGATCATATCGGAGAAGAGATGAATGCGGGAAGAGAACTCCCGTTTCTTGTTTAATTAAATAAATCGAATTAGACACTAATTTAAACACCATATCTTCTGCATATTCAGAGGAGACAGTCTAGTTAGAGTTGACAGAATTGGTATTTTGTTTTTAAAATTAAATAAATATATTATATTGGCACATCGTAGAGTAGGCTCCAAACCGGCGCTTTGGTGGCTGGGAAAATCCAGGATGCTAAATTTTGGATACAGAACCTGGACATAAATTAGTAATTATTTTCTCTAAAGCAGGAACTAAGAAAGGCCATACGATAATAATAATAATAATAAGAGGTCTACGAAGCGCAGCCAGTGCACGGAAGGCTTCTGATCTACGAAGAATCTGTAGAGAGGCAGACCGATAATAGCGGCTATGCAAAAGGCAGTGCTCCTCGACAATGCCCGGATTGTCCGACGCTTTCTCTCCTCGTCGCACTGACCTCCAGCCGACTGTGCTTCTGCTGGAGTAGCTCCTGTCGCTTCGCCTAACGCGAAGTGGTCAGAGTAGCCCAAATTTATATTTCTGCATAATAATAACCCCTCTATCCATGGCTCAAGAGAATTGGCAAGCACCGGCTGTACTAAAGTAGCACTGTTGAACGGGAAACCATACGGAAAGAGAAAAAGCTGCACGGAACGTTCTTTAAGGCTCTCTACAGATTCTTCGTAGATCAGAAGCCTTCCGTGCACTGGCTGCGCTTCGTAGACCTCTTTGCAGAGACCAAGGGTTTTGTTTGTACAATACAGGATCAGGTTATACAAAAAACAATTACAGGAGGTTCATAATGAAAGACGGTACCTTGGACGTACGTCGGATGTGCCGTGAGCCAGATGAAACCCTGCGCTATATAACCTCCGGTTGTTCGATTCTTCGTAACACTGAGTATCTGCATAGACATAACCAAGCAGCCAGGATCCTTCATCAAGAGATCGCTCTAAAATATGGCTTCATAGCTCGGCGGTTGCCATATTACAAGTACACGCCGGAGTCGGATCTCGAAAACGACCGCGCCAAACTCTACTGGGACCGAGACATCATCACGGACAGGTCTATTGATCGTAATAGACCTGATATCGTGTTGGTGGATCGGGCGTAGTCAAGGGTGTTTTTGGTGGATATCACTATTCCACACGATGAAAACCTCATGCAAGCTGATGCCGACAAAAGGACGCGGTACCTTAATCTGGCGCACGAGGTTACGGATAGGTGGCAAGTGCAATCCACTGAAATCATTCCTGTAGGCCTGTCTGTAAATAGTTTAATCTCTGATGACCTGGATAGTAATCTTAGGCGGCTGAGACTTCAAAGCAGACCGATAATAGCGGCTATGCAAAAGGCAGTCCTCGACAAAGCCAGGATTGTGCGACACTTTCTCTCCTCGTCGCACTACAGTTTTTGACAGATTATAAAAAGATTGTGCAGCATTTTGAAAATTATGACATAATCAGACCCTATTAAAAAAAGTAACAATGAATGTATTGTGTTGGATTTTTAACGGTATTTTTCAACTTTTACTATTATTATGATAATTTACTTTATTGAAATTTAAAATTCATGCAAGTTCCCTAATTATAGTAATCATCTCTTTCTATAGGTCATTGTCAAAAATTCAAATGACCTACTTATTTATTTGTATGCGTGTATTTTGTAGAGTATTCAAAAATAAAATTCTCACCCAGCTGGTATACGTATGTTATGCTCATACAGCCCTTAAAGCCTAAGAAAATATATTAACAGTCTAGGAAACTAAAAAACCATTATGTCTAGAAATATCTTATTATAAAAAAAGAATTTGACGTTTTTTGATGAATATTATACTAAATATGAAATTGAAATTACCGTTTTGAAGACTACTTGAACACTATATTTTTTTTTATTTTTTTTTATTTATTCATAAGAAGGTACACAAACAGAAATGTAGGAATATACATAGTAAAATGTATCTATAGTTCATTCCAATCAAAAAAAAGCAAAAGGTAAACAAACGTAGTATGCAGATGACATTTAGGTACATGTGTCAGATCCATAGTAAGTTTGTTGACGTTTTGCTTTTTTTTGATTGGAATGAACCATAGATCTAAATGGATCCCTACATCCCAACAACGTGTCCCGCAAGTGATTAACAAACAAAAAGCGGATCCGCACAATTGGAAATTTTGGAAAACAATTATTGTTACATAATGAATAATGAGTTAATAACATGTAAATGAAACCGCGCTTTTAAACTTGTAAGTAAGTTTACGCTTGTAAACTTTTAAAACAAAACATTGTTTTTGACATTTGATACAAGATACCTCAGATTACGAGCAGAATTTTATTTATAAATCAATGAAAATAATTACCCACGACACGATGACCGTCTAAATAAAAGTAAGAAGAAGCTTTCACACAAAAATACACAGGGTACTGGCGGGAAATTTAAGAAATATTCCAGGTATGCCAAGAATTCTTTAGAACCTTCTACGAATCATGAAAACCGGGTAGGAAAAATGCTCGAATGCGGGAAAATCTCCTTTATGAAGTTGAAAGGAGTATTTTCTCAATGGAAAGCATTCTTCATCCCGTACTTTCCCCACATTCCAATCATTCTCTAACTGTTAAAAATCCTGCAAGCCTGGTAGAGAAAATTCAAACAGCCAAATCGGAAAGGCTTTTTTAAAATATACCCCCTATAAAAAACTTAAAAAGCTCCACCTTCCTGGTTTAGCGCATGCGTGAATACAATGGGACTCTCCGCCCATTTCCTGTACATATTGACGAAAGGCTTCACACAAACATAAGCACGCATTAGGTTATTTTGGTTTTGTTTTGCTCAGACGACCCTACTCCCGCTTTCTATGCTCCTAGTTATAAAGGCACGGATTTTTACAAAGCCTCAACTTGATCAGTTTTCCTACTACTTAGAGAACTCTCTCAAGGTTGTTGCGTATGGGCTCAGCTGGGCTCTATAACTCTTTATATTTCTAGCTTTCTGGTAAAACAGCCTCAAAAGTGTGACGTTTCAGTATCAACAAAAAACATTTATTTCGCGCCTCTCAAAGGCTCTGAATATTTTTGCGCTTTAATTCCGCGAAGTTTTGTTGTCCTAGTAACTTCGCCTCGAAATATGCAGAAAATTCCATGTTTTTGTGAAAATCTTTTAAAGAAAATAAAATGAAAAATAATTTTTGTCACCGATGCTTGCAATCTTTTTTTTCGTGGGCTTGTTTTTTCACGTTTTAACGATTAAAAACCCGTTATCATTTCATTACACCCTAGTACAATTTCGCATTGTGAAAAAAAAGTGCCAATTAGAACAAAGATGAGGTAAACATGAGGTGAACAAATGTTTGATAGAACCTTTGTTTTCTACCTTTTACTTCTAGAATTTCATAAAAAAAAAATTCACAATTTTTTAAAGAAATGAACGCCAACTATAAGAAATAAACGATGAAAATAAGATTATATTGAAGAAATATAGGTAGGTAGGTAAGTAATTTGACTATTTCAGGGTACCTATTTGATTTCACATTGATAATTTAACAAAACTCCTTTCAACGTTTTCCACGTTCAGTTTCAGGCGTCTAACCCTTTCAGTACGTGAAAACGTGCCCGGGTTCCAAACGTGCTTAGGAGGTGGTTAACGTTGGCCTACGTACTACGGCGGCGTGCTACGGCCGTCACTACGGGAGACAGAACAATGGATGCTCAGAGCTTCAAACTCTTCGACACAAAAGTCCTGACCTTTTGAAATTACTTCATGGAGTGAAAAAATTTACAAAGATTTTGATTTAGCATGTCTTAAAAAATAAATTTAACAAATAACATACATAATGAGTAACCAGGAAAAAACGTAGTACCGATATCGCGCAGAACACACGCGTTGAACCTGAAACATACCTCTTACAGAACGATGTTTTCCCAGTACTCGGCCTGTCTTCAACCATGGTTTGACACCCGTGAAGCTCTGCTGACAGCTGATTAATGAGATATCGAGAAGATATCCGGATCTCTTTCGAGCGCTTGCCTGAATTTAATGAGTATGGATAAAAAAGAGGTTGCAGCAAAGAAGGTTTATTGAGTCTTAGGTAGAATATTTTACCATTTGTTTAACGATTACAGTTTCATTTTTACGGTGTGGTATAGGCACGTGGTACCATATCTTGTAATTATATTTATAAACAATGCTTATAAATAATAATGCTGTATTGCAGGCCAAGTTCCTCTTAGAGTTAGTTGCTGAGCTAGCGAAGTAAATGATAAATTATTTAAAATAAATTATATTTGTAAATCTGCAAAACTTACCTCTAGTTCACTTTTTTTAATAAATGCATTGGAATTATGATCAATTAGTTCAAATAAATGAAGAAATATTATCAATATCATATTTATTTATTTATATTATGACTACTATGTATTTAAAATCAGGTAGTTATTTTAGTAGTTTTATTCATTACAGCTACAAGTTAAGTCTAAAAGTTTAACCTCTGTATTATAGAATCAAAACAGACTTATTTCAGATGACAACAATTTTAATCTTGAAGTGAGAGAAGGTAAATTTTTCACCTGTCTTACCGTCCACCTGGATACCAGGACATAAGAAAATTACAGGAGGGGATTCTAACAATTTTCACGTGAAATGCCATTTTCAGGTGCACCCACACAGGTTTATACACCTTGTACACTGTACAGTTGTAATCCTACTTCAGTGGGAACGAGCGAAAGAGAAGTTATATATTTGGTACTCATTCACTCCTGAAGGATAAACGCCAGGGAAACTCCTATTTTCACCTTTCAGGCAACATACATGAACAGGCAACACAGCTGTATAAAAATGGAACACCTTACAGGTTTACCGTGGTGTGAGTAAGAAATAGGTAAGAACAGGTGAAATTTCACCTTCACAAGAAAGATGATGTCCTAGTAGGTAGGTACGACGTGAAACAGGTAAGTTTACCTGTACGTTTCAGGACGTGAGGACAAAAATGTTAGCTTCTTTCGTTTCGTGTGGACTCTCTTTGACAAATAGCACACATATTGCGAAATATTAAGTGTAAATGTTGCGATTATTTATAATTTGTTTGTGAAAGTTTTATCTATTTTTTATTATTCGATGTTTATTCATTAAAATATCGCCTCTGTCGTCACACAGTATAAATATTTTTCTATCTGTGATGTATTAAATAACGGTTCAACATTTGTCGCAACAAAAAATATTGGGTCGTTTTTTTTCCTCAATAACCGCGGGGAAAATTTCGATAAAGTGGGGGAAATGTACTAGGCTCCCACAACACTTGCAGAGATCTCAGAAAAGTTCTCGTTTAAAGCTTTGGGGACGGTATTTAAATAAAATAATAATCTCGACCTAGGATAGCAGAAGAAAGCGGATGTATGTTATAGAATTACTACAACTAGGTAATACATGGAGTTGTAATTGAACCTAGTCAGAACCTAGTAGTTAGTACAAGGATAACATAGAGTGATCATATAGGTTTCGTTTACGAAACTAGCGCGAATCCTAAGGCATACATGAAATATCTTTTAACCTTCCCTTCTTTTCATTTGCAGATATGACACCAATGTCTATTAAATAAAAAGAAAGAAAAGAAGTTTATTCGGAAAAATAATCAAAATACAATATAAATCTAATATTTATGGTTTTCGATGATTTTGTTAATGTAACTTTAATAATGTAAAAAGTACCTAATGACTTTCACAGTTTACGAGTTTAACACCGCGTCTTTTTAGGGTAAAACACTGCCTAAGATACCTGGCCCTGCCATTGCATAAGATAAGGCGGCTAAGTATACGGAAACTATATACTTAGCCGCCTTCTTTCTTATCAGGGCAGAACAGGGATTTTTACTGAAAACAAGCTTTGCAAAGGGGGATCAAATGTATTTATGCTTAGAATATTTTTTAATTTTCTAGCCATTTTTTTCCTGATCGATTTGTATGAAAATATACATTTTTAACATCTTACTAAATCTGCTGAAAAATGGCTTCTATTTAACAATAGTTGAGTCGAAAATTCCTTACTGAGAGTATTGTGGGAGTTTTGAAAAAAAAAATCTAATAATGAGTTTAATTAATTTTGTCTAGCTAATTTTATTGCATCTTATAGAAAAGCTTTAGTTCGCCATACGTTGTTTAGTTGAAGAAAGCAGCAAATTATAGTAAAAAAATGATCCCATATTGATTTTGATTAATCGTTTTGTATAGAAGCAAAGTCACTTTTTATGTTCTGTTCATAGGAGGAATGATGTGTAGGTCCATTAGGTAGGCACCTAATCAGCATCGTCATTTATATAATATTGTTGCCATAAAAGCTATTTTCTTCTCTTTGGATTTTCCTCTCTTTGGAAATTCCTCTCTTTGGAATTTTCTCTCCTTGGGGAGACCTTAAGATCCCCAACTTACTAGGAGCCCATATGTTATCAGACGTTACTTCACTCACCTATATCCGTACTCTAGGTCCACACCGCAACCGGCCCACACCCAGTCTTTGTTGAGGTCCTTAGGGCGGCGGGTGCGGCTGCATCCACAGCTGGTCAGTCTGCCGTCGCGGCAGGCGCGGGCTATGTACAGCGAAGCACTGGCTGAAGTGATGGCGTGTGTGAATGCTGTCTCGCGGGATGCTGGTTGTGAAAGACAAAATGGATAAGCAAAGAGGTTGTAGTCAGAATGATGCTAAGCACAAGTTCCGGAGCGAAGAAGTAAAAAACTTATTTGGAAAGAATTACCTATACGTACATGTACGATAAAAGTAGGCTAACTTTACTGTATTAAATAAATGCTACAAAATATTTTATAAATGTTTCAAAAGAAGAAATCAGTCCTACAGTGGACATTCATATTTTATGAAGTTTCAAGGATTATGAATTTATATTATAACATTTTTATAGGCGCTAGTATGTATTTAGGGGATAGGCTAGGTAGTTATTAATTCATGTAAGGCTGTATAGGCGACATCCTTTTGAATAATTGACCACGCTGAATACGTTAAAAACAACCGACTTCAATCGTAGCAACTCCAATTTTGCTATGTTTTTGTTGATTTTCTCAAAAACCGCTGAATCGATTTCGATAAAATTAATATGAGACCACTTGTGAAGTATACCCTTTCAAACAAAAAAAGAATTTTTGAAATCGGTTCAGGCGTCTTCGAGTAATCGGTGAACATACATAGAAAAAAAAAAAAAAAAAAAAAGATTCCGACGAATTGAGAACCTCCTCCTTTTTTTGAAGTCGGTTGATGAAAATAGGTGAGTTGCTGGTACAGTTTCCTTAGAGAAAGGTGTTCAGTTTCATGCCATCTTCCAGCGAATAAAAAAATCATTCTGAGTGCTGTATATTTTCGTAACTTGTTTTAATGAAAACTTATTTTTTTTTTCCATTATAAGATGAACAGGCTGATATGAAGATTCCAAGTTTGCGCAAAGAAACACGCCAATAAGTCCTTAGAAATTCCAGCCTTTATACAAGTAACTTAATTTTATTTTGTCACATTTTCTACGCGAAAACATACCTATAAATTCATTCACCAAATACAAGAATTTTCTCTTCTACACAGAAAACCAAGAAATCTATTTCTATTTTCTTAGATAAGGTAAGAAAGGAATAGAAACGCCAAGCTGTCTAGTAAATCACTCGTGGTTCACATAGTGAGGGTTCACCCTCTCAGAAATTCTCACTCGAAGGTTCTCGAAGTCTGGCGGAGATTTACAGCGGTACCAGGACTATAGGAGTTGGCAACATGTCACTGATACGGTTTCAGCTTGCAACAAGATCGTTGAAAGGAGGTTTCATTAGATTTGTTATTTTTATTTTAAAGTAAAAACTTTTTAAGCATATTGTAAGCCAACAACGACGAAGCTTTTGTAAAAGTGTCAGCCATAGACTTTTATTATAATATGGTTCCATGTAATTTTAATTGTAATTTTATATATTCTCTACACATAAGTAGAGAATATATAAAATATAGAATATATATTGTAATTTTATATATTCTCTACACATAGGTAGAGAATATATAAAATTACATGTTAGCTTATCAAGTACTAATTATTTATAAACGTATACTGCTAACTACAAAGAGTGGTTTATAAAATTTTGCTTTTTAAAAAATCAGTTTTTATAGTTTTTTTTATCTTTGTGAAATCTTTGTAAGCGGTTGTTTACACGGGTCATCTTTTGATGCTGAATTACAGTGCTTAAACCATGGACGCTCACTAAGGCTAACATGCAAGTAACCAAAGAGCCATGGTGCGCCATATTTAATTATATGTAGATGTCTCTTGTAGATCGCATACCGAATGTGGAGAGTCGACTCAAAACAAAAGTCGAAGATGTTAGACAGCGCATCACGAAACTCAAATGGAGGTGACAGGGCATTTGACTGGAAGGGGAGGTGGACTAGAGCTTTAACAGAGTGGCAACCAAGACCAGAAGATCAGTAGGTAGACCAGCTGCCAAATGGTCGGGTGACATTGCTGGATGTTGCTGGGCGAGACGCGAGGCACAAAAACAAATGACATGCATAAGAAAGAGACCTATTACCCAGCAGTGGGATAATGTGGGCTAATTTATAAAATAGAGAGATTATTAAACAAGGTACATTCATCAAAAAAAGTTCTTTAGTAGAAGCAAAAGTACATATTCTAGTACAAAACTTGGTACCAATGTTAGAGCAAAGTATGGGAGCAGATTCATTAATTTTATCACATGGCCGTAGTTTCTATACAAATGTGTATGTAACATAAAACTTTATGGCAACTCCCCGCGACTTCTGCTTTCAATTTTAAATGCGTTGTTGTTGTTGTTAACAACCCATTACGTCCCCACTGCAGGGGCAGGTTTAAATGCGTATCCCGAGGAAATGAATCAATTTGTCATATTAAAATATTTATTAAACTTACATGATAAGTTTCATGTGTCTTTCATTGAAATCAGTTTTAATGTTTTTGCGTATAGTCGAGGAATTATTTTTTATAAACGAACATCCAGAATTGTACATCAATAATTTTGGAAAGATCAAAGAGTAATTTCTTAGAAGGAATAATATGATACATGGGGTAATTCTACCTAACCTTCTTATAATCTTTGGGCGCCTTTCTTGACTCATCCTGATACTATACTGACTGAACTAATAGAGTTACTTTTTGTCAGTTATGTGGTGTACTTATTACATATTAATTTGTATAGTTCATTCCAATAAAAAAAAGCAAAAGGTAAACAAACTTACTATGCAACTGACATTGACATGTTTCAAATCCATAGTACTTTTCTTTACCTTTTGCTTTTTTTTTTATTAGAATGAACTATAGGACTATGTAGACCGACTCAAAATGCCATACGAATAAATAAATAAGTTAGGTGGGCATATATGGGTAAGAGCGTTTTCAGTAGTTCTTCAAATATCATCTGAAGATGTCCCCAACAAATATACAAGATGGTTTTTAATAGCAGATGTAAACATATCCTGGCTATTATTCAGTTTATTTGTGACATCTGTTGTTCTACCCTATGATTTAAAAAACAACTCGCATAATGCAAGAAAATTTTATTTTCGTAGCTCTTAAAGCTTAATTTTTTATTGCGTTTACTATTTCTAGATTTGTAAATCGTAAGTTTGGAAAGTGAAAGAATATAAAAAAAAATACAATTAATAAAAAGTTCGACTCTAAAATTATACCACAAACATTTGGCACTTTTGACGTGAATTCTTTGAAAGTTTTAAGTCAAAATTAAAAGGATTAATCCCGTTTGCGATCGACCAAAACCACTTTCAGGAACGGATAAAGTACAGATAATCGAATTCACGAAAAAAACTAGCAGTGGTAGCACGACTTCTACACATCCCAAACTTTTTTATCGAATTTTTGCTGAACCTAATATTTATTTTTAGTTATTGCTGAACCTAATATTTATTTTTAGCCATTAAAACTTAAAATGCTAGGTAGGCCGATAGATGTGTCCGGAAGTGTATGTATATCATGCTATTCAAACTTTCATGCTTTCGCACTTCCGTGATTCAATCCAATGTCGCACTTCGGTGTTGTCGAACTTCAGGTATCCGCGATTCAGATTTTTCGCGCTTCCGTGATTCGCTCCTTCATTTTTCGCACCTGAGGGGAACTTCGACTTCACAAGGAACAGTTTATAATTTTATTTCAGAAAGAGAAATAAATTGCCAGCCAGAACTTTATGAGAAGATCCGAAATGTGGACCCCAAATTCTCTATATTATCTCAGGATTACGTTACGTTTATGAAACATAAAATGTGCGTATCTCATACATTGGTCTTTACGATATTTTTATTGCCTTGTAAGTCTTGGTAACATACATTCTCTTGTCAATTTATCGTAAGGCATCTTGGCTATGTTTGATATATTTATTGTGCCTATTACCAACGTCCTTGAGATCCTTGTCTTGGAGGAAAATATAATTGGATAGGATTTTTTTTCGTCTTAATTATTCGGGAAGGCACAAGTAGATATATATAAGAATAGATTATCTTTTAGGGATTTCTAGTGAACGGCCCGCTTTTTAGGGTTCCGTAGCCAAATGGCAAAAAACGGAACCCTTATGGATTCATCTGTCTGTCTGTCTGTCTGTCCGTCCGTATGTCACAGCCACTTTTTTCCGAAACTATAAGAACTATATTGTTGAAACTTGGTAAGTAGATGTATTCTGTGAACCGCATTAAGATTTTCACACAAAAATTGAAAAAAAAAACAAAAAATTTTGGGGGTTCCCCATACTTAGAACTGAAACTTATACGTTTACGATTTATGACGTATTAAAAAAAATTACTTACTAGATCTCGGTCAAACCAATTTTCGGTGGAAGTTTGCATGGTAATGTACATCATATATATTTTTTAGTTTTATCATTCTCTTATTTTAGAAGTTACAGGAGGGGCACACATTTTACCACTTTGGAAGTGTCTCTCGCGCAAACTATTCAGTTTAGAAAAAAAACATATTAGAAACCTCAATATCATTTCTGAAGACCTATCCATAGATGGGGATCCACGTATGGGTTTGATGAAAAAAATTTTTTGAGTTTCAGTTCTAAGTATGGGGAACCCCCAAAATTTATTGTTTTTTTTTTCTATTTTTGTGTGAAAATCTTAATGCAGTTCACAGAATACATCTACTTACCAAGTTTCAACAGTATAGTTCTTATAGTTTCGGAAAAAAGTGGCTGTGACATACGGACAGACAGACAGACAGACATGACGAATCCGTAAGGGTTCCGTTTTTTGCCATTTGGCTATGGAAACCTAAAAATATAGAGTTCAAGACGTGTGATTATGAATTTATACGGAACCCTCGGTGCGCGAGTCCGACTCGCACTTGGCCGGTTTTTGAATACAACACATAGTGTCCATGTCCTGAATAAATTCAGTATGATTCTGTTTCTATGGGAGTCACATTCACAGTAGTTAGTCGTTTTCTATGTAATTTCTCTCCTGATAAAAATGGTCTATCTTATCGTTAGACATTGGTGACAAATAAACTTAGTAACAGGAAGACAGCAGTGGTGTAATAGAGGCTATAGAAATGGTTAAATCATTAAAATTATTGACTGAAATTTATAGGATTTTTTTTATCAATTTCTCAGAAATTAGACGGGTATTAAATCAAAATTAAATTATCATCTTATAACCTTTTAACCTATGACTTATTACCAGGTTCATATAAGATGTAATTTACCCAGGACAGTCTTCACACGGTCACAGATAGTCTCACACATGGTCATGAATGATAGGTACAGTTCAATCGACTTCGTTTAAACAGATTTTCCGTAATACCTAAGATAACCTTTCTACATAGTTCCCAATATTGTGATCTTCACATTAAACAGGGGAAAGTATTGTATTATAAAGTTGTAGAAGAAATCTTGTAAACGTTTTTGGTAAATAAACTTATTATTACTATTACATACAAACTTCATAATATGTATTTGTTGCTAATATAATTCAAAACATTAAACACGAAAAACACGAAATTTACACTACTGATACACCAGCTTACCTATAAAAGTCAAAGGTCCAAACACAGTGTCATCCCTCGTCGTGGTACAATTCCATCTCCTCCCTTTAAACTGGTACTGGCACTCCCTAATCCCCTGTTTCACCCCCTGGCTGATCGGTGGCATGTGATCCTTGTATCGGCGGCAGATGCGGCGCTGGCCAGGCGTGAGGCCTCTGATGCGGGCGCACAGGCGAGAGTTCTCAGTAAAGAGGTTGGTTTGATTCGACCACCTCTCGAATTCTATGAGGCCCATGTTGCTGGAACAAAGAAAAAAGAATAAAATTGTGGTTTTTCGCTCGACTTAGGTAAAAAGTAGGAAAGTCCTAGTGCAACCAACCTAGTGCGGGAAAGTAATTTTCACAAATACTTCTTAGGGGAGACATTTTTTTAGTATCATGAATTAAATGAGTAACGTAAGTTGAAACAATTTCAGGTAATTTTGTAAGATCCTATATTACATAAACACTTTTCATACAAATTGATCACCTGTTTGGTTATTTTTATACCACCCGCGAATGGGGAAGAAAACTGACAAAGCTCGCCGATAGAGGCGCTGATATCGCTTGACTCATACTAACTGTCAAAACGTATAGAAAAAATTGTTTACGTGAACTAAACATAAGATAATTAAAAAAATGCCGCGTTGTGTGGCGATTGGTTGCAATAATAATGAAAATCATTCATTTCCTAAATATTCTCGGGTGAAGAAGACGTGGGAAAAGTTACGATTTCAATTATGTACTTTTCAACTTCGCTTTTAATTGAGGAACAGTCCAAGTCACATACATTTTCCATTATACAATTTTACAGAAAAAAAACTAATTTACAACACCTCAATAATAAAAAACCGGAACTAATTGAAAGTTGTTATGAGTCAAGCGTCCTTTGCGCCATCTGCAAATAGCTTTGCGTTTTCTTCCCTGACTTCAGAATTAGATCCAAAGAGAAAAAAAAATACGAAGTAAAAATTTTGAGTTTTTAAGCATTGCTTAAGTTTTCCGGGATAAAAAGTATTCTACCTGTTAGCCAAGTGCTATATCTATCTACCTACAAAACATCCAAATCTGTTCAGTAGTTTCGGCGTGAATGCGTAACAAACAAACATCCATACTTTCGCATTTATAATATTAGTGAGATGAGGAGTGAGAAGTCAACTCTCAGATTGTAACCCACTCACTGCTGCGATTCTCGTTTTCCTAACAAAACAATGCAATTATTGTTTATAATATTTATGATTTATATGAATGTCTCATCCGTGTATGGTTTGTTATAATATGAATGTATGATTGCAAACTTTGACTCATTTGTCATACATATCTTTATATTTTCCTCGTAACGTCAACCAGTGCGGTTTCAAGATAACATTCATGCAAACATGGATAATGACAGACATTGTGAAATAAAATAACAGTATCGTGTCGTCTAAATATTTGTTTCATTTTTATTTTTTATCAGCATTGGGCATTTACATTACCTACTTAATTAATACTTTGGTTTTGTTTATTATGTTGTCGGTCAGACGATGAAGGGGCGTATCCAACAGATTACTGATCTTGAGTTACCAATTAAAGGGAGTTAGTTCTTGTTCTAAATTAAAGCCTCGTTAACTACGTAAAAGCTTAAGGCACTAAGTTGGAACAGTTATTTACAGTAACTTTTTCTTAAAATCCCTTTACAGCAAAGTTGTAAAAATTTGCTTACATTCCTTCATGATCTGACCGACGATATGTAGGTTATTGTTTATTTTTCACCGATATGAAAAAAAAGGTTTTCCATACAAAACCACGATGGTCGCTTACTTGCGGGTAGATGACGAATTTTATGAAGGACGTTAAGTCCTTATGCCTTAAGAATCGATTTGACGCATCTTAAGATGCATCAAATTGCAATATTCAATTAAAGTTATTAAAAGATTGCATGAAACTATCACTATACCGTGTACAACATAGCTCAGTGATTTTGACACATCGTTTTAGAGATGTGACACGTCCACTTTGTCTGGTACACTGAAAAAAAATCTGGTACATGTTACTAGAATCTCGTTATCCGTACGATATTGTCTAAGTTCTATTTGTGACGACAAAACGCTTTGTCGTCATTACTATAATAAAGTTAATCAATTTGTGAATATAACAGAACATATCGGTATGTGTACATCATTTCATGTTCACCTTACAATCCGATTATAATGACAACAACCCTTATTGTAAAGAGTACTGTTTTCCAGTATTCATTACTATCGCATCATTAATGCTTACTATGCAGTGGTAAACACTACAATCTGTATTTTAACTAGATTTAAAAAGTAAATATTACATGCTGCAAAAAATTCTATTACTTATAACTAGTTTTTTGTTAGAATAACTATTTTTTAAACAACCATACGTTCTTGTTGTATTGTAGTCATAAACTTTTTTCGGTGTATAACTGCTATACTAATATGGCACTAGTTACCAGTGTTATAATGGGAAAAAATATACAATATAGCCTCTGCCTGCGGATTCGTCTGCGCAGACCTCCGAATTGTTATTTACTGGCATATAAATATCCTATGTGTTAATCCAAGCAATAAATTTCATCTAAATCCATTCAGCTGTTTTTGCGTGATTGAGTAAACAAACATCCAAACATTCAAGTACCCAAACTTTTTCATTTATAAATAATAGAGAGTTACTTGAAACAACATAAAATAAGTTAACTTGAACAGATTCATCGAAATGTTACCCTTTGATATTAAAAAAAACCCTGTTTTTAATTTTTATACGAAATCCACGCAAACGTACGTATTCGCGATCACCTTTTTCCTGTCATATTAGTCAGCCATTGTTTATCTACTTATTTATTTAGGGCTATTTTATTGATTTAATATATAGGTACATTTTATTTTAATGAAGCACCTCAAGTAGGAAACTCAATATTGTTTACGAGCATGACTCTTCAAAAGGTTAACTGATTTAAATAGCTTACGTAATGATTTAAAATAAATCAAAAAACTTATTGCTTTACATTAATTTAATTTAAATAAATAAAACATAAATAAAATACTGTACATTATTAATAAAACAAATTAACAATAGAAAAAAACAGCCTCAGCTGGCTTGATTTCACTTTTTCGACCGAAGCGCTGCTGGCATAATCACAAAAAGTACCAGGTTTGCATCAAGTAGCAGGAATCACTTAGAACCGCCCGTATATCGTCACTGTGAAGTTGAATCCGCTGCCTCTCTGGCTCTTCAGCTTGATCTTCACGAATCTTTGTCCGACCCCTCCAGCAGCGATTGTAGGGTATCCCCCGGAGCCATCGTGGTTGTTATCTTTGACGTAAATAGCTCTGATGATGGCGAAGTTATGCTGCCCTGGTTCCGGGTATTCAATAAGACTGGTCCTTACGATGAAAGGGAATCCATATTTGTACTCGTTCACTTTGTGTACTACGACGTCACCGTACGTCGCTTGCCCGATTATTAAGTCATGGCTTTGGCAAGTGCTTGCGGTCACCAAGCAGGCGAGTATTAGCAGACTTAGTCCACGCATATTGGTCGTTCGTTCGTTTCGCACTGAAATGTTAATTGGTTCACATTGTTTTATATAGAAAGTGCCGGTTTCATGCAAGAGAGAACCAAGAAAGACTATTTTTTAAAGAAAATAAACTAAAATAAAATAAATATTTTATGGTTTAATTTAAGCGCAACACACACAGAGGCGGCTGCGGGCCGGTGCGAAAGCGTTCCGGGAGCGGTATTTTTGGTAATGTTCGGAATACTATGAAACCCTTCACACCAAAACCGGGCGGATGCTCTAAATTCGTGTCCCGTAGGTCCGCCTTCGGAACGCTACCGTCCCGCGGCCGCCTCTGGGTGTGTTGCGCTTAAGCCCACTGCTGAAAGTAACCGATGCGTTATAAATGATGTAATAACATAAGTACAGAACCCGTTACCTGGAGCTCGTCTACTTGAACAAATTTTGTTCTACAACTTAGCTTCGTGAAACTCGTAAAATTGCTTGCGTATTTTTATAATCATGATACGCGATCGATTTGTAAAGGAGTTATTTTTCTGTTATTCTACGTCCGCCATGAATTCATTTCCGTTAAATATTGCAGTTATTAATTCTTGACTCACTTCTGAATAACATTGTCCTTCGCTGTAAGAGTCTGTGTGTGTATGCAAACAAACTGACAAAGGCGTCTTATATCTAATATCCATCATAAGATAGTCATGTCATATGATGCTAAAATACGTGTCTCAATGTCATCCGTGATTACAAACTTTCTTACCTTGTTTGTTAATTAAGTAAGAAAAAAGTAAATATTTTGGTTACATAGGTACAAATTCTCCTTTTAACATTTTCGCAGCCAAATCTTGATATTAAAGTCAGGAAGTATGAAGAAAGCCGTTAAGTTTAACTACTATGTTACTTTTCTGTTTAAAGTTAAGTTAAACTACAATGTTCCTTAATATATTTTTAAGAGGTGATAGTTTAAGTACAAAAATTTGTGAACTTAAAATAAATAAATAAATAAAATAAAATATGGTTGACATACATCAGCATATATAGTTCATTCCAATAAAAAAAAGCAAAAGGTAAACAAAGATAGTATGCATCTGACATTGACATGTGTCATTTCCATAGTAAGTTTGTTTACCTTTTGCTTTTTTTTGATTGGAATGAAATATACAGGGTGCCAAATACCGGATACAGGAGCCGGTAACTGGGACTTCCCCTTATCATACTGTTCAACATGTGTTCTAGGACATAGCTGAAGCTGTAAACAAACAGAGTTCAAAACTATTTTTGTGAGTTTTGCTACAATACTGCGTTTGAATTACGATGTACGCATTTGTAATGAGTAGTGAACAACTTTTATTATAAGTATATTATATTTTAACTATCCCATTGTAGGTATAAATCGAAATGCAATTTTTTAAAACGGTTTTAAAAATATCCTCATAACTTAGTCTAATCAGTTTAGATAATAGCCCCCCCCCCCCAAAATTCCCCCATCCCCCTTCCCATGTCAAAGGTCGGCAACGCACTTTTAACTCCTCTGGTGATGCGGGTGTCTATGGGTGGCGGTAATCGCTTACCATCAGGTGATTCTTACATTAAAAAAAAATTACTGCTTAAATTCATTTTTTAGGTCATACAAAACTAGGTATGCCGCAATCGTTTTTGAAACATATTTTACTTTTGTTTACTTATTTTTATTATACAGTGTTGTTAACGAAAAAATTTATTGCGCAAGTCATTAGAATGTTGTCTTGTTTAATCTAAAACTGAGTACCTACAATATTTCAAAAAATACTTTTATAGCGGTTACGTTAACAAACCCACAGATATACAGGGTGTAAGGGACAGGTTTCCGAAAACTTTAAGGGCTTGCTTAGTAGACAAAACTGATCAACTTTTCACAAAAAACTTTTTCAGGAAACGAAAAAAAGAATCTGCTTCTCCATACAAAATTATAAACTTGATTGGACAGTTTGTATGGAGAAGCCAATGTTTTTTTTCGTTTCCTGAAAAAACATCTTGTGGAAAGTTGTTCAGTTTCGTCTACTGAGCAAGGCCTTAAAGTTTTCGGAAACCTGTCCCTTACACCCTGTATAGATGTATATCTATATCTGTGAACAAACGCATAGCCGTAACCCCGTACTGAGGCGCGGGTTTTTCCACAGCTCGGGAAATTCGGTCATGTAGTGATATTTGAAACAGGTAAGTACTTTATTTCAAATTTTAAAATAAAATATTTCTTTATTTCTTTCAATTACGCGTTTGAATTACGCGTGTAAAGTAATGCGTAGTTAAGTAATACATTGTGGCTATCTTACTGTAGGTAGGTATAAATAAATTGAAATGTAAATCAGTCTAATGCTATGACTCAGTGAACCAGTAACTTATTTCATGTTAGTACTTACTTACTTGTAAATTACAGGCTGTAATATATGCTGAATAGCAATATTTTATAATCATTTTACATTAAACTATTGTCTTTTTTATATTTTTGATAGATATTTTTTTTACAGTCTTTTTTGTTATAATGTGTTTCATTTTACATTTCTTAAAATCACCATCTTATATACCTATATGTTGTCGAAGACAACAACATGTTGTTGTATAAAGAGATATAAGTTCCTAATACTTCTAATAAAATAGACCAACTTTTCCTATGGAGCCTACTGTATACTGAATTCATATAAAAAAAATATCGGTTATTAAACCAATTTGTAAAGAGAGTCAATTATTTTTTTTGAGAGTTAATTATGGGTTCCTTAGAGAAAATTGTTCAGTTTTGAACCACACCGTTTATTTGATGCTTCGAGACACCAGAAGAGAAAATCATCGAGGACTTTGATACAAAAATTCATGATAATAAATAAACAATGAGTTTTTAAAATATGCAGGTCGGTCGTGAAAAGGCCACTAGTTAATTGGGCTGCACTTATGAAATTGAACAATTAACTTTTCCTAAGGAACCCATACTGCATCCTCAAAAAAAAAATTGACTATCCTTACAAAATACAAAATTGCATGAATAGCCGGTCAATTTGTACAGAAAAACACTTTTTGCGAATTCAGTATAAGGTTGAAGTTACATAGGAAAAGTTGTTCAGTTTTATTAGTGCCTTTTCTTATACCCTGTAAAACGGTTCTTAAAAATGTAGACAAACTTTTTAGAATTTTTCAATACACTTAGTCTGTTTGTTTGTTTGTAATCTCTTTATTGCACAAAACATAAATTTTACAAAACAATATTGTGTAATTAAAATAAATAACAGTTTGTACAAAGGCGGACTTATCCCTGGAAGGGATCTCTTCCAGTCAACCATAGTCACTTAAGTTTACGAATTTAGTATTTTACCACGAATAATAATAGAAGGGAGGGAAAACCAGATTTAAATAAAACAAACATAAATATATCATTAAAAATAACAAAGTATAAAACAATTTATTTATTTAACAAACTATTATTAATCACTTAAATATAATATAACCTAATACTTCCTAGGATACTGGCTGTTATCGTTATAAGCGCCCTTTGAGTAGAATCTCTGGCTGGAATCAGTAGCGTACACCTCAATCAAAAACCTGTATCCCCTAAAAACCGCGGGACTTTTCAACCCGACTGTCACGGTCTTCTGTCCCAGTCCCCCACTCACGATATACGATTCTCCATCCTTGTCATCCCTTAGGTCAGAGACGAAGACTCCAGATATCACTTCATTACCAGTAGTGGTCACAGTAACTTCATCAGTTCTTTTCCATATAGCTGGATTAGCTTCTTTGATCTCGCTGAAGATTTTTCTCGAATACCTGTGGCCATTGGCGTCCACAAGTCGCAAATCGTTCGACTGAACAGATACAGTCAAGTACAGAACCGTCAAAAGAAGTAGCTTAGTATACATTTTGGATAATTAAAAAAGAGAAGCTTTTAAAGAAGAATTTATGTATTTTTGAAGTTTAGTTGTTGATTGTCGTAACTAGAATGAGTTACGTAGGATAGTGGGGACTGTATATAAAGAGGTTGTGTAACAAACAAATTATCGATTCGGTGAGATCATACATAGTTACGATTCTTGGTACTGAAAACGTAAATAGAGCGGACAGTGTGTACGGATGTGTCCGTGAATTTGCGACTATAAATAAATGGATAAATAATAAATACTTATATAAATACTTATATTAAGTGTTCTGTCTTTTTCTTTCTACATCGAAAAGACAAGGACAGGAGGAAATTAAGTTAGTCCTGTCAAATAAGTTTAATCGTAAACACCGAATCGACATCAATATATGAATTTTCGAATGTATGGTTTTAGGAATATAATTATACGAAATAATAGATGATTAAATCTCTCCTAATTTGTAGACGATTTGTGGGATATGAAATAATCATTAACCCAGCATCTAAGTGGAGAGAAAAATCTTAGATCCTGCATGGAATCCTGGATGGATTTTAATATAGTTATAATATAAAAATCGTTTCATATCGTGGTTGTAAAATAATTGTGTACCAACAGTACTTAGTTTTTTTTTAAATTGATTACATATGTTTTCGGACATAAACCATAACTCAAAATTATTAGATCTAACACTACATAAATGGCACAATGCATTTCCTCAATTTATTCAAATTTATTCATTAAAGAATACCAATCAAATTTTATGACAAAATTACGTCATTTTGACACGTACACGGTTTACTGTTGACGTATCGCCATCTTAGTCATGCCATAGATCGTACGTACTCATATGGTATTTATTCATTAACGTTAGTGCGCATTTCAATTCATAATTTTCACACATCACTGTCAATAAAATTTACAACTATTTGTTCGCTGATTTTAAAGATGCTCACATGAAATTTAAAGTTATTTCGAACAGCAAACAGTTAAAGATAAGACGTTTCCTAAAACTTTTTAAAATGACGTATCTCAAAACAGTTTTGTTCCTGATTGTTCCAGTCTTTTTGACAAGGGAAACGAATTCGCATGATTTACTCCTCGGTTATCCAGATTTGGCATCAAAACTGATATACAGTAAAGTGCATCAAGAAAACCCAGCCATATGGGTGAGATCTGATGTCTTCACAGTGAACTGCTCAAGAAACGAAATCATAAATGCGATCAAAATCCTGGATCTGCGCCCTGACAAGTGGGGGGAGGCGTACATAAAATCGGGAGGCATCGGGCAAAATCACGTCACGATCGAGTTGGACAGCCCTTCGATTTTTAGAGGATACAACTTTTGGGTGGAAGTGTACGCTATTGAGACAAACCTGTTCGTGTACAATCATGGTAAAAAGTGATATATGTTTTCGTGGTAATAAAATGTTGTTTTTTTAAAGAAAGTGTTCTTCTTAACAAGATGAGTTATTGTGTTATATCTGTTTTGATTTTTGTAAAAAATAAATTGTTACTATAAAACAAAACCATAATAAATTTAGAGAAATTGTGTTGAAATTAACTACCATAATACTTTATATTATATTTATTCATAACGAAATTATCCTATTGTTAGTTAACCTAGCAGTATACATATAAATAACGTCCAAAGTTCATTACATGAAAGCACCTTTCAACTCGGAACCAAATATTTATTCCACCGACCAATGACCAATATATTTCAGCAAACAGTCTGTATTGGCGAATACCATTCCATTACGTTAATTAAAGGGCTTGACCAATAAACATAGAACTCAATTGCAGTTATAGAGAGGTGGTTTAGTATTTATTAAATCCAGACTACATAGAATCTAAATTAGCAAATTAGTTTACAATTTAGAACTTGTTAAGGTTTGTCTAAATATAATGCTGGACACTGGCGTTTTATCACAACCCCGAGAAAAGAAACACGACACCATTTTCAACCCATTTTAAATAAGAAAACAGTATTAATAATCAAACGCAGTACTTTTTTTGACAGAATAAGTAGAATAACTCTAAAAAATTTGAATTACGTGTGTGCCAACTAGGTGACAAGACAACTAATTAAAAAAAGGTTGTGAACTGTATAATGGAGAAAATAGAAATATGTATGTAACAATTAAAAAAAATGCGTGTATTTTATTGCATTTATATAAAAAAAGGTGAGGTCATTTTTTATTTTGTTAATTGTAGCCCCATTTTTTACTACGAAAAGGCCAGTCTTTCCATTTTCTAAGATCTATATTCTATAATAAAAATATAGAACATTCTTACTAACTAAATCTCGGAAAACAAATTATAAATGACCCTAAGATAAATGATAGATAACCTGAACCTTGCCTTGGTCTTGTGTCCTCAGACTCAGACATGTTTTACTTCATTAAGTACTTACTCTATCAAAACTCGTGTGGACGCTATGATAAACAATGTTAAGTTGGGATTACATGCACTTGTCTATCTGACTGAACTATTATTTATAAGTGTACAACATATACTTAAATAAAAAACATTTTGATTTTATTTTTTGACTTTGATTCATCTGGAGCGTGAAGAAAACCACAGGAAACTGTAATAAACAGGGTGTCTACGCATGAAACTGAACAACTTTTCCTATGGAACCTATACAGAATTTACAAAAAATATATGGCTTTTCATACAAATGGATGCACCAATCAATCAGACAATTTTGAATGGAGAGTAAATATTTTTTTGAGAATTCAGTATGTGACATTAGGGACTGTACACAAAAGAGCGAATCAGCGCGATGCGAATTCGCAACACAGATAAATCTTTGTTACTGTATGTGTAAGTAAGTTCGCAGATTCCTGTATAGTTTTGTGTACAAGCCCTTAATAGATGCCAATTTTTATCATAGTGTGATAGGAAAATTTCGTATATTCTATTCATTGAATCCTTTCTGTGATATTGATTCAGTCTTCAAGGAAAATATATCAATACCATATAAACCAACCTCAAAGAGTAAACCACATTGCTTACTTGCGATCCACAAACAGGAACATTTGACCTCTACCTCTCTTTCACACACGATATCTGTCTCATTTACTCATACGAACTTGTCATTGCCAATTCTAGGCAGGTCAGTTCTTCGTTAACTTCGTATCGAAGACACGTTACTAGCAAATCATAAATAAAAGAAGTATTCTTAAAAATGTTTACAAAAGTATTAATATTAGTTTGCGCGGTGGCATCCTTAGCTCACGCGAAATCTGTTATAGTCGGTCAGATTTACGACCATTCAGGAGTTGTAAGGAAAGTATACGAGAGAACCGTTGAAGCATCAGCCATTCCTCTTATCAAAAGAGAAGAGGAGGTCTACTTCGAGTACCCACTAGGAGACCAGAGGATCAAGGGTATAGCTATTAAGGATTTGGAGAACGGTTTGGCAGAGCCGTCGATAAACCGTGGCGGACTTGGCTTGAATTTCGTCAACATAAAACTGAAGAGCGAGCGAGGCTCCGGATACAAGTTCCTGATTGAAATCTACGCGTGATTTGTTTTTAAATTGTGTGTATGTTGTTGTGATAATGCGACCCGATTATTAGTGGTGAACTTTGGAATTGAACTAGTAATTTTTTTTGTAATGATGTGGTAATTTAATTTCATTTTAAAACAAAGTTGTTTTCCTACTTACACAAGTTTTTGGTAGTTAAACATAATAATTTTAAATCAGGTTGTGAACTAATTGTAAATACATAACAAATATTTTCAGAAAATTTAATTTATAACTATAATATAATGATTAGGACCTCAGGTTACAGACAACGCCAGTTTCATAGTGGAAAAATAAATAAAAGGCAGCAATTACTTGTTAAATAGCTTACGTAACTATTTTAAAACTTCATATATTTTTGTGTTAAATAAACAGTGATATTTTCTTGCCTTATTTGAGAACTATACACCTAATTAATCATACCTTTTCAATGTTTTTTTTAAACTCCCTGTACGAAATCAAGTCAACCTTCCTAACATAACCTCGATATTTCATGCTTCCTCAATCTTTCCGCCATAATGTTTTCAATAAACTAGTCGAAAATAACAAAGTGACCTATCCTATCCTCATTTCCTCTTCTCGCATTCGCCTTAGTTTAGATTTCTATGGGCTCAGATATTTTTTTTCTTTTGTTTACCCACTTATTTAGTGATGAAACTTAAATATTTTTAATCTAATTCGCGTTTGGGCTAAACGCTAACTGCAAACTAATGAGTGGATTAATATTAATAGTATTGTAATTTTAAAATTGTATCCATTTTTGCTTTGGATAGTATAACGCGGTGTGCGTTGCAAGGTTTACATAAATGCGACCAAAATATTATATCAATGTACAGATAAAAACTAAAACTAATAAGTACTGTTTCAGAATTTTTATTTTTTAATTAGGTAAAAGTCTGTGAGCACTTTGCATTGCCTATAGACGTGTAGGATGACTCACTCAGATGGAGACTGATAAGTACCATGGATGGAGGTGATAACAACATAGTGACGTAATACCTATCCATCTTGGCTCAGTGGAAAAATAAACAAATTGATGAGTAATTGACTGAGTAAAGTCACAGCATGTCACAGTTACGTATAATACCTATGTTCATTGTATCAGCGCCAAAACATTACAAGATTTGAAAGGTAAAAAAACTCTCGCTCCTGGTAACACTCTCTGAAATTTCATTACATTACGTTAAAAGATATTCGATTGTAGAATTAAATGCTTTATTTTTTATGTGATAGGTGGCAAACGAGCAGACGGATCACCTGATGGCAAGCGATTACCGCCGCCCACAGACACCCGCAATACCAGAGGAGTCACAAAGACGTTGCCAACCTTTGAAATGGGATAGGGAGATGGGGGGAATTGGAGGGCGCGAGGTTGGGCCTCCGGTACCCTCACTCACTCGGCGAAATATAACGCAAGCGTTGTTCACGGCGGTTTTCTGTAAGGCCGTGGTATCACTCCGGTCGAGCCGGCCCATTCGTGCCGAACATGCTTCGGCATGTTGTTGTTCAAAAGTTGTTCAGTTTGATGGGTAAAAGCCAACCTTGAAGTATTGTCACACACTTCTGTTACACCCTGTATAGTCAGGAGCGCTAAGCGTTGAGTTACTGAGTCAATCTCAATTCTCAATCATTGAGTAGCCGAAATGCAAACCACAGCGTAGTATAAGATAAATAGGTATCTAAATAGATAAATAAGCATTTAGAAAACACTGAATTTTTTTAAATTTTTTTTATGTGATAGGTGGCAAACGAGCAGACGGATCACCTGATGGTAAGCGATTACCGCCGCCCATGGACACCCGCAACACCGGAGGAGTCACAAGTGCGTTGCCGACCTTTGAAATGGGATATGGAATTTTGATATACAAAAAAGGTCCTATTGATTTAAGCGATTTCTTCCAGGTGACATATCGGTGACATTTCGACGTAGACTGTTTGCGCTACCTCATAAACACATGTTACGATATCAAATATTTTATCGTTGATTAGATTAGGAATGGAGAATGCTGCCATATAGATTCCCAACGTCATACCTCTATATTTGATAAGATTCTCTTTCGTTCCAGTGTTTTACATCGATCCTATACCAAAAAGTTTGCATTATAAAGAGTAAGAATTTGAAATTCTTTGAAAAAGTGGCCAGTTACAAAATTAAACGAAGATGTCAAACGTCAAAGTATTCAGCCAGTGTCAAAAAATATTAATAATATTCTGTGCCTCTATACTTTTCACGGAAAAAGTTGGAAGCGAAGGAGTATTTATAGGTGAAAGACAAATGAACGATGAACTATTACATAAAAGTGTACACGTTAAATCAACTCTTTTCTATATGCGCAGTGAAAATGTAGTGTTTCCGAAATATGACGATTTTGGTGAATTTTTTATTACTGCGGTGAATGTGACAGATAATTTGAACAACGGTGCCTCAGTAGATATAGACTTTGGTGGTGTTGGACATACATACGTTGATCTTCATCTGAGGAGTGCTGAATGGAGTGGTTACGATTTTACTGTTGAGATATTCGGATTCAAAATACAATAAAATAATTTACTTAGGCACTTTGTTACTTTTTCTCTTACCACTTTATGTGCGAGTTTTTAATTTATCGAAGATCACTTCTAAGTGTCCTGTTAATCTAAGAGTTTCTTCTTTATTCAAATTTTATTATTGATACAGTAGACTTTATATGTATTTAAAAAAAAACCTTCGAAATAAAACAAAATATTTAAGTCAAACGCCTGTTATAACATGATTAGCAAATATGTTTTGGTGCAAAAACTGACACGATCTCTACGAGACAATACTTATTGGAAGGTAAGTTCAAGTAGCATATTAAAATTGTTAAAAATAATTGGATCGTGTGACGGTTCACCGTATTGCATATAATCCACTCGCTTCACATGTGGAAGTTGGGGGTTCGATTCCCGTCGTGATCCAACTTTGTAGAACTTAGTTTTGGTTGGGTGGTAGGGCCTGTTTAGTTACCACCGTTATAGATCAATGTCCTGTCGCCAAACATCAGTGTTAATAGCATTTTCTTGTACAGACGTAATACCTATAGCCAGTTCCCCATTGCATCCGTGAATCTTAGCAATTCCTCTTAAATTTTCGCCATTGTTATCTCTTATTACTATAGGTATAACGAAAGGTATACTTACCTTATTGTGAATGAAAATCATCCTATCATTACTAATATTATGAATGCAAAAGTGAGTTTATATTTTGGTTTGTTGTCAGCAACGGATAGCAGCGCTATTTATTGCTATAACTGCTTAATTGATTGGCAAAGAGCTTAGATAGAGAGCAGGGAACAACAAAGGATTACTTTACCCAAAAAATACTCATTTTCGTGCTCGCTAGCCGCTTGCGGCTCGCGCAATGCGCACTTCAGTGACAGTCATACATAACAGTGTCATTCACGCAGGCGGAGCCGCGGGTAAAAGATACTTATATTTGTTGCAGCTGTTATGTATTTTGTTCTTTCTCTTAGGATTAACGGAGTAAAGGATGTTAACATTAGAAATGTTATTTGTGGGGACTCGTTACCTGCATTTTCTGTCCATGGAGCTAGATATTTGATGTTAGATTTCATTTATTTATTTTCTCTAATTAATCAATTTTAAAAAATTAACTCGACAAGTAAATCAGCTGATTGCCTAGTTTAAATGGAGAGTTCACCTATTTCAGAGGGCACATTCAAAAAGTCAAACAATGTAAAACCTCCTTTTTGTTATTCATGTGTAAATGTTGTTATTTTTTATACTTCCTGTATAACTTTACTAATAGTTTATTAACATCTTACATTATCTATTAGAGACCAAAAAACCGTTTTATTAGTCTGTCACATAGTGCCATTAATATTAATAAATCAAGTCAGTAAGGAAAAGAAATGAATAAAAAAAAGAAAACGAGTATCCATAGTTAGTTGAAGAAATAAGAAAAATGTAAACATTATGACTTGACTTGGAGTAAGATTGGAAGGTACTCGAGTTGATTGGTTGCGTTGAGGCTGTGGATCTATACAGAGCAGTTTATCACACCCCGGATGGACACTACAACCAATTGTTGTGTGAGAATTACCTATAAACTTTTATACATATATGTATAAGTATATAACCTGGCTGTACACGATTAGCCGAAAACAAATACCATAAAAAAAATCTATAAATTTTTAAGGACCCTGCCCTTTTGTTTTGAAATCTGGGTACGCAACTAAACTTCGTAACATACTATTACTCGAGCCACCCGTTTCCAAACTTAACCCGCCATTTCTCCTTCTTCTGCGCCCAGTCTATAGTGGACTTTACTAGTGGATAAAGGGCCTACAGACGTGGATTTCTTAGGGCATCAAATACTCTTAAGTCGCAACCCTGCACCCCATGATCCCAATCAAAATGTCAAGTTCCATTTTTTGGCATGACAATACTTAATTCGTTTCTTCAAAGTAAAAAAAAATATATCTAGGTATGCACAGTTATGTCTAAATGTAACTTTGTACAAGTGCATAATTACGAGCAAATAAATAAATGTATCGAAGGAATATAACTTCTGTATATGGAGGGAGCACCACCATTAGATCTCGCACCACCTAAAAATTTTTCGGGCACCCACGAGGCTTTCTGAAACCCGGCGCCCCTGATGACATGTAAATGTGTATTGCGTGGTTTGAGTCTATTTGTACCAAGCAACCGTCACCGGATCTTACCCGCAGGGGATGAGGTCAGGTCACCTTTAGAGAGGAGCTGAGAATGGCGATACTGTACGTCGACCACAAGTGGATATCGTATTTGTTCTTAGATTTAAGGTTTAGAAGCTGATTATAAAAGGTGTTTTTTGTGGCAGATATCATTTTCGGGTGAAATGTGAGGATTTTTGTTATACTTAATCACCACTTATACCTATACTTAATCAGTGACAAAAAAATTGGACTCTCCGTACAAAAATGGTCAATCCGACGATCAGTCGTATAGAGAATATACATACATATACAGGGTGTAACAGAGAGGTGGGATAATACTTCAAGATGGGCTTTTACCCATCAAACTGAACAACTTTTGTTTTACAACTTTGTTCAAATCGCAAAATTTTTTTTGGACTTTTCCATACAAATCGATTAGATGGCGAACCAAGTTTGTATGAAAAGTCCGAAAATTTCTTTGCGATTTCAACAAATTTGTAGAACAAAAGTTGTTCAGTTTGATGGTTAAAAGCCCACCTTGAAGTATTGTCCCACCTTTCTCTTACATCCTGTATATTTTTCACTTTTATTTAAAAATAACTTAGAAGTAGAAGAAGAAGAGAATAAAGACACATTAAACCCGAATGACATCCTGGAAACAGTTATAACCGCCATTTAAAAATCACCTTGCATGGTATAATAAATTAATACAATATTATATCAATGGACAAAGACTACACGAACAGCTCTATACAATTTAAAAGCAATCTCGGGCACAGAAGATCCATCGGTCCCACCGGCCGACCCATAGACTATAGACCAGAGATAATAAAGTGAAGGCGAGAATATAATGAGCTATAATGACGCGTTTAAGTAGCCCTAATGAGGGACACTGGTCTTGGACCTTTTTGACCCTGTACTATAGACATTACCGGTTTTAAGACGAATCGGTATATTGGGCATTCGTAATAGCAATGCTATTCTTCCATCGAGGCGACGGTAATATTGGCATTTATAATAAAATTAAAATAATTATAAGGGTAAGAGGTAGAAAATACTAAAGGTGAGTAAATGGTGATGGTAAATTTTGGTCGACAACCCTCTCTCCAGGCATGATACTTATGTCAAAAATACAGGAGGAATACAGGCACCTAGCTCGCAGCGGATCACTGCACTAATGCAAAATATTTTTGAATACGAATATAACCCAGTGTCGCTGTTTAGGCAACCCCTATCAACTAGATTAGATAAGATACCATAAGTCTGTAAACAACAGTAAACAATAGTTTCCCAAAGTTTCAAGAATCATTCATAATCGATATGCGTCAATTTTTTCACATCTTATCTCCAAAACTTGTACGATTTTTATCTTAATACCATTTTAATTATGATGAATTTGCAGATAATTAATAAATACAAACTGAATATGTACCTATATCTAATTAATATCTAGTTTTATGTAGAACAGTTAGCAGTTGTAACTCCACGGACGTAGCAATACTAGCAATGTAAATTTTAAAATTGAATTATACGCATAATATGGTTAAAGAAATTCTTGCTTTCATTTTATTTTTAAATTTATCGTTGGAGTTATGTTCTTCTATGAGTTTTGTGAATGATTCCATACATTCTAGTGAAGATATATATTCTAAAAATGCGAAAGAACAAACAGAGTTAGTTGAAAATGAGAAGGGCGAATTCGAAATCGTAGAAGTAGATTTGACCGAGGAAGATGATATTGCTTCTGCTGACTCTCACAGTGAATCCGATGAAGTGAACAGAGATGTCACTGCTATGAACTCTGCACTGCACAAGATCGGGCAGAAATATTACTGTACTGCTGAAGTTCCGGATGGTAAGTTGATACCAACACACATACATACACACACACTTTCCCCAAGGAGCCCATACTGATTTCATAAAGAAAAAGTGAACGTTTCATACAAATCCGTTGTCTGAACGGCTAACTTTGCATTGTGTTGGATGTCAAAATAATATTTTTTGGAATCAAATATGGATTACTTCAGACATCTTTATATAGGCCCCGTAATAACCTGCTAGAAGGAAGAAGGGGCTACCTGATATTAAACGTCTTCCGACTTAGATGATGATTGATGATACTTGTTCCAGAATCATATCTACTGATGTACGGCACAAAAACGTGGAAATTTCCTCAGCAACAAGTAAATCTGACACTTACATATCCGTCCGAGGTACGTTCAAAAATCTACGTATCGTCGCGTTGGAGTGAAATACTCGTATATGCGAAAAGGATAACTTTTCAGGAGGAAAGAAAAACCACGTCATGAAAAATTTTTGTTCTTACACTTTGTCTCTTTAAGTGTGTATAAATTAGCGGTTTTGATGGGCGTTTTAGATGCTTCTACAATTTATTTCGAATTGTTGTCTTAAATACGTTAAACGCTACAAATATAGTAGTAAAAAAAGTTCCCGAAGTTTTCACTCTAAGGTGACGGTATTTACTTCGTTATCCCTCTGATTTCAAGAGGGACTCGACCTGGGATACCAAGCTATCAAGTGATGCCACCTTCTTTGCGTTTTTCTTTTGTTTCAGCACGATGAAACTAATATCGATGCGTATTTGATAACGGAATTCGAGCTGCTGGTCTACATAAATGGCGGAAGGACCCGAGCGTACTTAACTTCTGGTGCTATTATGAGGGTAACATAATTTTATTTAGAGATCTTTACCACTATTTATTGAAAATTAATTTTAAAATGATTAATGTACGTCGCTTTTGCAATTGATGCACGTGGCAACCTTTGCAATGTATTTCAGCTATGGAAGTATAAATTATTTTAATGCGTAAACTTTTAAATCAATAAATGACTTATAATAAATGATAATAATTATCATGTATCCGTGAGAGATCCGTGCTCTACAGTGCGGACGGTATATGGATTGTTATCATAATTATCGACATCTTTTCTTCCCGATTCCGTTATTATTAGATATGTGAGCTATTTAGTCTATCCATTGCCTCAAAAGCCTTACATTATGTGAGAACTAATATCGGTGACTTTCGATCCGTAGGTACTCGTATTCTTTTTTCTACGCCTTTTTTTCTCTCGAATATAAACCCCAATCATGTTTGGGGGGTAGTTGCCATAATCGCCACGCTTGGCATGCGGGTTGGCGATCGCAGTGTGGCGTGAGCCAAGATGGTACGCGGGAAAGACGCTGCTGCCCATCCTTTGTCCAGCATTGGACGTCTTTCGGCTGATAGATAGATAAACCCCAATCATAGCTCTCTCTACAGTCTTGAGACTTGAGCTTTTTGATCAGGCCAATACTTAACACTAAACAGAATATGTTCTGTAAGATTATACGTAAGTAATTAAATTATTGTTTGTTCTAGGACACATTAAGCCTATTGATAGTGAGTGAGGATATAAGTTACTTGTCATATCAGTTCAGCGTTTACGGGATAGCTAAAGCTACCTTCTTTAGAAAGGGAAGATTCCGTTACCATTGTGGATAGTGTTATTTCTAGTAAAGACAATATTTTATTATTTAAATTACGTTGGCTTTTATTTTTCCTCTGTTCATTGTCGTTAACAAACCATATTTTTTTGTATCCACAACTGGTGAGCCCTGGGCATCATCTCACCTAATGGTAAGTGATGATGATGCCGATGATGGAAGCGGGCTCACCAAGATTTCATTTTAAATGCTTTTAACATTAATGTCTGGCGGTGGTAGGCGGTAGGCGGGCTCAAAAAATGCTCTACAACCGACCAAACCGAGTTTTACAAAGTTGGACCCTGCCGGGAATCGAACCCACGACCTCCTGATATAAAGCGGTGAGGTTGCCTTTAGAGAGAGTCAAAGAGCTAGGCCTTACTGTATTTTTACATTAATAGTATAATGTACTTATACTGTAACGAACGCGGTAACGAACAGTATCAGTAGAATTTGTTTACTAAAATTACTTAAAACAATTGATTTCGAAAGTATTGATTTAGGTACTTGAAGATTGAGCACCGTTGTTACCTAGTGCCTATGTCTAAGTCTCAATAGATATGATTGCATGTCTAGACTAGACAGAGCTCAGGTGGCTAAGCCCTCATGTAATAAACTTTATGACATTTTCTTTGCGTGCGAGTGGAGCCCACGACAAAATGAAAGTTTTTCCGAACCTGGCTTCAAAAACTAGAATTAAGACTCAATTTATTAAACTGGCATGTTTTTCTATTTATCAGGTTAAAACAATCATTCTTTACTCACAGTAATGAATGGTATTAAATAAAAAAAAAATGGAATCGAAAAATCAATTAAAGTTATGATTGGTTCCAAGATAATTTATGGGTATGTATTATATTATAAATTTTCAGGGAAACTTTGTATGAGATTAAAACAAGCAAATAGTTTTTCATTTGGTTTTAAACTAGGATTTTCGCAGCTATGAAACCAGAAACTCATATTAGATACGTTTACATTGATATTAAACACCTGGATATAAAACTACAAATCGAATTCACATGAATGTTTACCCTACTGTCTTCATAAGAAAGAAGGCCGTAAAGTATACGGAAACTCTATATCACTTTGCGGCTTTCTGTCTTAGTTATGAGGGCAGCCTAGGTGTTGTGGAATTCACGAATTCAACCGAGGGAGAGCCATAATGCTTCGGCACGAATGGGCCGGCTCGACCGGAGTGATACCTACCACGGCCTCACAAAAAACCGACGTTCAGCAACGCTTGCGTTGTGTTTCGCCGAGTGAGTGAGGGTACCGGAGGCCCAACCTCCCCCCCCCCCCAATTCCCCCCATCCCCCAACCCATTTCAAAGGTCGGCAACGCACTTGTGACTTCTCTGGTGTTGCGGGTGTCTATGGGCGACGGTATTTGCTTACCATCAGGTGATCCGTCTGCTCGTTTGCCACCTTTTACATAAAAAAAACCCCGGTGGGGTTGAAGTCAGGTTTTTTAAAATACAATTAGCACATACGAAATAAGCACTTTCTATAATGCAATAAAAAAAGAACTCATACTTACAACCAACTCCCATTGGTCCACTGCTGCCGTTTCTTCCTGGCAGGGTTATCGTCAGCCAGGATCCAGACCAGGGCCACTAACAGGACCAAGAAACGGAAGACAGTTCGAGACGCCATCTTGTTCTTATTGTCTATTCAAAATGGCCGCTAGACACTTCACATGTTTGTTGGTTCCAGGTTTATTATTTACGAGTAGATCGCTTAGAAGTAGATATCTACATTTTTATTTTTTTCGTTGGTAATAGGCACTAAACTTTTCTACAGTATTTACATATACGAACAAATTAGTTTCAAAAATGTAATTTCATACATAAGTAATGGAATGCTGACCATTGCAACTACATGCAATTCCCCAGAAAGAATTACCTACTACGTACATCTTTCTCAAATGTAGGAGAGAGTGAATAACAGAGTGACGACTGTATAAAAATGCCACTGAATTGCAACTCTTCTTCTTCTTATCGCGTGTCACAATTTAACCGTATTATACTATCACAAAGGATAGACAGCAGTTGCCTGGTTGTCGACGACGTAATATTGACTGGGGGTGATGAATGTCGCTTCTATGCTTATTCTTTACAAGAATATTCTTTGACAATGTGTTCCCGAGATATGGGAAGAGACAGCAATGGTCTATGCCTATGGATGTCCCAGGCTGACACTCGACTAATGTACTTCTAAAATGAGGTGATCTCGATTGATCACCGAGATCAGATCGAGAGATGTCGGTTGGCAGAACTACCCATCTACACCTGGATTTTGACTAGACACGAGAACAGTATCTATATTAAATAGTATAAGTATTACATGCAGCATGAACACTCCCTGCCGCTCTCTGATGGCAACCTCACCCCCACTGTGGGTAAGTTTTGGTGATAGTCCGTCAGTCGTCATTCAGCTTTGTTTTCTTATGTGTTACACAATAGGAAGTCGTAGTAGGTAATTGACAATTTTTATGGGGTGTCCATGGAATGATAAGGGCGACTCATCGATCGTGGTATTTTCGTCACTCCCATTAATGTATGGTCGCCTGGTTGTCGCGTCATAGACCCTTGGACCTGATGTGGAGGAGAGACTTGGAGGAGAGCGACGAACTTGTCACGGTAATAAAAGTCATCAGTGCTCGATAGCTACAAGTTTCGCGCGTTAGGAACCTCGCTCGGATATCTGTGGTCAAATCCAGTGTTAGATCGAATTGACGAAGACCACTATTTGTGATCTTGGTAAGTGTGTGCTCATACGAGTATGCGTGACAAAATTGTCACAGTGAGTGATAACTTTTACCGCTTGTGTGCCGTTGATTGTACCTAGCTATATCGTAGACTGACCTAGAAAGTCATAACTTCAAAAGAATAGGTAAAGACTAAAGATATTTACTATCTAGAAGCAAACATTTTCAATTTCCAGTAGTTACTCTACTGTTCTATGTACGCACTATGTAGCTACTGTCTAAATACTAGCACTTATTCTTGTAGTAGTAGTTATTGTAACGGAATTAATGGAATAGAACAAAAGCTTATAAACACAGTGTTTTAGCTTGTTAACAAACTGTAATCCGGCGATGTATAGCCGTCACTCCACATTAACACACTTGACTTCTCCAGCCGTCACTTTTTTAATTTACAATTATAACAGTTAGCCCTAAAAAAAGGTGGACATAATTGAACGAGGCAACTTTTTTATAGATTAAAATGTTGTAGAACAAAAGTTGTTAACAAAAATATTTTTTTATTCGCGATTGGTTAGCTTTGTATAGGACAATGTGATTTTTTAAAGGCGGATATGAACATATCAAGGCTATTATTCGGGTCAAATGTGACAACTTTTGTACTTCTGTATTATGAGTAAACGTCAAAATTTTTGAAATCACCATACAATTTATCGTTGGATTCCGTGGTTGGATTGATCATTTTAGTATGGAGAATTCAACTTTTTTTTGAAATGGTTATTGCAAACTGACTTACTCTGGGTAGGATGAGCGAGTATTGCCTAAGGTTATAGTTAATTTACGGTACAGACTGTATTTTGTTAAGTATAAGCTAGGATATGTTAAGCCGGATCGGACAGCTAAACGGACATTGCACTGTACCTACTAGTTAATTAAAGCAGTGTTTTTCAACCTGTTCATTACCCGACCCCCTTACAAGTTAAAAAATTCTTGCGACCCCCCCTAGGCCCATAAACATACAAAATGTCAGTGATTTGAAAGACTACGTTTATAATTTTGTTCAAGTAGAAAATTATTAAGTTATTATCGTCTCCAAAATAGAACCGCGTTTTGACAAATTTTTAAAAAATAAACAGGCTCAGCCTTTTCACTAAAATCGTATTTTTTAATTGAAGTGTAAAACCTACAAACACTACTTTTTCTTTTACCCGCGACCCCTTGAGAAAGGCAATCCACAGGATGAAAAACACTGAATTAAAGTATGAACTTGAATATGTTTGAATGTTGAAGAAATTCAGTTGACATAAATGTAGTATTAGACAGAGCCCTGGGTGATGTTGGGCTCCTGGTATTTTGTAGACCACTCCACTGTACCACCATTCAGTAAATAACCTGACTGACTCGGTGGCTAAGTGGTTAGCGATCCTGACCTCTGATCCGAGAGTCGTGGGTTCGATCCCCACACAGGGCAAACTTTTCTGTGATGAGCAGAATTGTCTGTGATGAGCAGACTCCTCCTATGGGCGGCGGTAATCGCTTACCATCAGGTGATCCGTCTGCTTGTTTACCACATAAAAAAAGAGCGTGCCAAAGAAATATACATACATAAATAAATACATGAACTCGAAAAACATAACCCTCCTTCTGGCGCAGTCGGGTAAAAAGAATAATTAAAATTGGTTTACAACCGGTGAAGATATCGCGTATCATACACACAAAAAATACAGTCGAAATGAGAACCCCCTCCTGTTTATGTCGGTTGAAAATTTGTTTCGTTGGGGTTTTAAGGGCGGTATGAATGTGTGATGCCTATGTATGTCACCTGAGTAACAACTAATTTAAAAAGAAGTTAAAAGCCTGAAATATGGTAACGCAGCAAACAGTAATTATCTCGAGAAATTGGTTGCTGTTTTCTTCTTCACGAATAAAAATTGGGCCTTTTTAGGGTTCCGTAGCCAAATGGCAAAAAACGGAACCCTTATGGATTCGTTATGTCTGTCTGTCTGTCTGTCCGTCCGTAGGTCACAGCCACTTTTTTCCGAAACTATAAGAACTATACTGTTGAAACTTGGTAAGTAGATGTATTTTGTGAACCGCATTAACATTTAAATAAAGACGATTTGAAAGTATGCGTACAGCATCTACTTAAATAAAAAATATTTTGACTTTGACTTTGATTTTCACACAAAAATAGAAAAAATACAGTAAATTTTGGGGGTTCCCCATACTATTTTTCATCAAACCCATACGTGTGGGGTATCTATGGATAGGTCTTCAAAAATGATATTGAGGTTTCTAATATATATTTTTTCTAAACTGAATAGTTTGCGCAAGAGACACTTCCAAAGTGGTAAAATGTGTCCTGAAAAAAAAATATATGATGTACATTACCATGCAAACTTCCACCGAAAATTGGTTTGAACGAGATCTAGTAAGTAGTTTTTTTTTAATACGTCATAAATCGTAAACTGCAATTTACCTTTCATTCAAGTTACAACGAACTACAAGAACTTTTATATTATCTTACTTGCTGCTACGGAACCCTTCATGGGCGAGTCCGACTCGCACTTGGCCGGTTTTTTAATGTTTTCTTTTATTATAAGACAGTACCCCTCTTAATTGGTATTAGTGAGTGTCCGTTCTGTACGTACGTAGTAACAGAGAACTTATTCTTTTGCGTTAGTAAGGACACCGAAGAAAATGTCTGGTTTTGTTATTTCATCATTCTGTCCAGACAATTCTTAACATTTTAATAAGAAAGAAAGAGGAATTTTAATTGCTCCGTGAAATTAAAATGTCGTATAAGAAATGTCGTATTTCTTTTTATATTTTTTATCACATTGTAACCAAAGTAACAAAGGAAGAATGAGAAATAATAAAAATACTAATAATTCTGCTCTGTTATTGTTCGTTATAAAAAATATTCAATGTTATTTTAAATGTCCTTTAAAGTCTCCGATACCGACTCGTAAGATAAGAGCGCTTCGTCCGTTTTCGATATCGGATCGGAAAATCAGAAAACACTGGGGCAAGTGTCTCTTTCCCTATTTCGGAAAGCTTAGGTAAAACATTATATATAACACGGGAGCATTCAAGTCCGCTTTGACGGCGATTTATAGTTAGAGACCAATTTCAGTGTTAGAAGTTTTCAAGCCGCCTAATAAGGCCTTTAACATCCCTTAAAAATAGTTTGCCATCTGACGACTACAGACACCAACGGCTTAACATACCTTGCGAAGCACGGAGACGGCCGACATGCCACAAAACCCATTCAAATCATATCCTAGTGTCCAGTTAGTTAAACTGCGTGATTGACGCGACAACGGAAGTCAGAAATCAGGAATCAGTAAATTATACTGCAAAATTCTGTGAAATAGAAAGAAAAGAAAAAATAAAAAAATAAAAAATATAAATCTTTATGTCACCTTTTGTATGAATTTAACAGCTGTCACTTACCCCATCATACGATTTTCTTGGGCAGTTTTTTAAAATATCGTAAGCATATCGTATGTTATAAAGCTCTCTTTATAAAGGGACCCATACTGAAATTAGTTCCGCTCTTGGCCATCCCATTGTATGTGAAATGAAAATTGTAAAGGGCGGTTATAGCCGGCGACGATGGTGTCTCTATGCGGATAATTATAGGGAATCCCATCTCCAAGGTGGCTCTTAAATCTATTATGAAGATTATAATTGCTAGGCAGATAAAATCAAATTCCTGTTTTTAAACGACGTGTCTCTAATTGTTGGTTTAAGGGGTTACTATGGGAAACAACGTTTCGTATGGACACTTAATTAATAACTCGAATCGTCGACTGCCAGGATATTTCAGATCGGCTTGACTCCCTGGCGCTGCGTAGAGATGTAGCCTCGCTCTGCATTCTCTATCGCATGTACAATGGGGAGTGCTCCGAGGAATTGTTCGGATTGATCCCTGCCGCCTCTTTCCGCCATCGTTCTACGCGACAACATATTCATCCCCATCACATAGATGGTTGGCAGTCCACAACTGTGCGTTTCACTAGAAACTTTCTGCCTCGCACAACCAAACTGTGGAATGAATTGTCGCCTGCGGTATTTCCGGACCGATACGACATTCAAACCTTCAAGAAAAGAGCGTACTCCCAAATCAAAGGCCGGCAACGCACTTGTGACTCCTCTGGTGTTGCGGGTGTCTATGGGCGGCGGTAATCGCTTACCATCAGGTGATCCGTCTGCTCGTTTGCCACCTCTGCCATAAAAAAAAAAAAAAAAAAAAAAAAAAAAAAAAAAAAAAAAAAAACACTCAACCATAATACTATAATATCGTTGCTATACAGGGTATTATGAAAAATGTATATATGCTGATTGGTGTAACTGGAGCTACCACTGACCATACTGAACACTTTCGTTCTACGATTTGGCCAAAAAATGGCCAGTGACCTAGCTGATCAAATTGTGTGAAGAGTCCCAAAATTTTTTTTTGATTTAAGCAAGGTCGTATATTAGAACAAATAGTTTAGTTTCATTAGTCCCAAGTTAACATATACTATAACTATCTTGTTATACCATGTAATCCTAGTATTTTATCAACTTTATTCTTTGCTTATTTTGTATTTTTTATTACTGGAGTAAGAGAGGAGTAGAACTAGAGATGGACCCCTGTACACGTATGAATACTGTGACCTAAGAAGATCCATAGTGACCACTACTCCTGTTATATTATTTCCTCAAGACCAAATAGTTCATATGAACTGTAGGTTGCACTGGTATGACATATGAAGGTAACATTAGTTCACCTAGAGAGCGGATCTTGGCTTGGATTAGTGCCTAGCACACACCAAGTAGATGAAGATGTGTTTTCTCTTCCTCAACAACAGTACATTCAATATTTTTGTTACCTAGTCCTAGATAACTTCAATGAAGATAAGTTTTCTCTTCCTTAATAACAGTATATTAAATATTTTTGTTACTTAGATCTAGATAACTTCAATGAAGATGTGTTTTCTCTTCTTCAACAACAGTACATTCAATATTTTTGTTACCTAGACCTAGATAACTTCAATGTAGATGTGTTTTCTCTTCCTCAACAACAGTACATTCAAGATTTTTGTTACCTAGACCTAGATACCTTCAACGTTATCTAAGAATTGCAAACTGTTATTACCTTTTTAAAATACGGAAACTTAAAGTCATAAAATTTGAGTCACAAAATGATTTTTTCATAAAAATTTTAACTGTACAAAGAAAATCAACACACATTTTTCATGTAAAAGCATATAGTTTTATGTAATAGTTTAGGTCATTTCTCAATTTGAGATTCATAGTTTAGAATGCCGACTTGGGTCTACATGAGATCTAATTTTTTTACGATGAAAGAATAAATTTGCGAGATTTATAATTTTTATAGGTAGGTACTTTGAAATTTTTTACATTTTTACTACACATAACTATTTTTTATTATTATTTTAATATTATTTTTAAATATTAAAAAGTGCGTTTAATTCTCTACTCTACTTATAAAGCCAGTTGGTATTATCTCCAGATAAGTAAGTAAATTAAATTGGATCATGTTTAATTATTCTATTTGTAATTAATAAATGTGAACAAATATTTAAAGATAAACGTCGTAACCAGATACGTATGACCAATAAGCATTCCATTACTTTTGCATAAACACAATAAAATAAAAAAATAAAACAAAAACACTAAAAAGTTTACATACACTAGAATCGTAATGTCAACTCCTCATTTAGTTTGTGGCAATAAAGTTAACCCACACATTGTTTGATTTCACTTAAGTTAAACTGTTTTGACACTTAGAAATGTTGTTAAATCCGTGCTTAGTTACGAGTTAAGTTGCATTTCAAGATCGTTGAAGCGAACGCGTGAATCTCGCGGGGTCTGGCATGTAACTGGACTGGTTTTGTTTGGGACGAAAGCGCTGTGTTGCTAGCTCGGACGTGGAAAAGCTCTGAGAATCTTTAGGTATGTAAGATAAGACTATAAGATAAAGGAGAGACTATTTAAATTGAAGTTTTTGAACATACCTATACTTAACATACAAAAAAAGTTTGATTAAGATTAAGAAAATCATAAACGCGAATTGACTATAGGTTTGTACTCCAAAATCGTTTTGTCTTTAACATTATCGTGCCCCTGCGTGGTCTCTTCCCATACCTCGGGAAGATTAGGCCATTCTCCACACATAGGGGCCAAGTTCGGATTGGTGGAGGTCGTGGGGCTAGTGGTCAACCCCAGTCTGACACTGGACACTTTTCAAGACGCCTATAAGACCTCTGTTGAAGTCAGTTTACTTGTGTGTTCAAAGGGACTACGCAAGCCGCACTGAGCCACGACCGCTTCACATAATGCTATAATCAAGTCGAAAGTATTTTTTGTATATTTTCTTTGGCCAATAAGCAAATAAGCAATGGGTTTGATAAATACCCTTTTCTTATTTATCTCCTTGTTATGTTACCTATTGGTAGGTATCATGGTAGAAGTCGTGAATATTTTTTATATTTTTTTTATGTCATAGGTGGCAAACGAGCAGACGGTTCACCTTTTCAATTCTTTTTTTTTTTTTTATGTGATAGGTGGCAAACGAGCAGAAGGATCACCTGATGGTAAGCGATTACCGCCGCCCATGGACACCCGCAACACCGGAGGAGTCACAAGTGCGTTGCCGACCTTTGAAATGGGATGGGGGATGGGGGAATGGGGAGGGGGAGGGGGGGTTGGGCCTCCGGTACCCTCACTCACTCGGCGAAACACAACAAACGTTGTTTCACGCCGGTTTTCTGTGAGGCCGTGGTATCACTCCGGTCGAGCCGGCCCATTCGTGCCGAAGCATGGCTCTCCCACGTCTAAAAATCTAGTGAATAAGTACCCTAGATTAGCAAATTTCGTCATGTGTAGCGCAAAAAGCACTGCTAGCAACACTGGAAAAGTTAAGTTATATGCGTAAACTTAGGGAAGGCGGGGCAATCTCGCACCGCACTAACATTCACATGCAGCCTCTCGACTTTGTAGCCCGCGCGTATGGAGGCTTTATTAATTTAAGACCAGTTTCCAAAAAAGATATATGGTATTTTTGAATTCGCTTCAGGCGAATGCTCCGGTTTTTGGGATTACCAGCTCTAGCAAAAAATATTTTAAGATTTTTAAGAATTGTGGGAAAATTAATATGCAATTTGGTCAGTCGCAAGGATCCCGGGACTGATTGGATTACATAGAATATGATGATAAAACAAATTACTAACCCGAGTATAAATGTAAATAAAAAACTATAAAAAAAAACATTACAAGTACATTAAGTAAGTACATTTTAAGTTGCGGTCGGTGTCTCCTTGTAAGCATTAACTTTACATTAACAGCCTGTGTCAAGAGAAAAAGTGCAAAAATGAATCTTTTTTTTAATAGTTCTCTTTCTCAACAGTATTTTTTTTAATTAAGCTGTACAGGGGATGATATAGGGAATAAAGCCTGTCTGAATCAGGCTGAGTTATTTTTTTTTAATTCATAGACACCCTACCGTTGAAAAATAAATATTTTCTCGAGAAATATGTAATTATAAAAAAGTAGGAATTTTAATATTGATTTTTCCCCATGAAACACGTAAAAAATGGGATCAAGAATTTGAAATTTTGACAGTGTTCCTTAGTACACTTTGAGTTTCGGTTTTTGCCTTATTCTAGGCCAAATATTTTGTTCAAAGCAAAACTATATTACTATTTTAACAAGACCGCATTAAAAAAATAAATAGTCAAACTGTAAAACTAATGAAAACAAAGGCTTTACTCGTATTTGGCGTTTTAAATTATATTACTGTACTAATTCTACAGAGAGACATATTGATTGACAAATGTTTTTAATCCGGAATGAGTCAAAGAAATTAGCATAATGCATCGCAGTTGATTCACTTGAAGGCTTCATTAGGTTTGCTTTGATAAAATTCTAATGGGGCTTGTATCAAGGAGCTTTACTATCTCATCTTACTAATAATATTATAAATGCGAAAGTATGGATGTTTATTTGTTTGTTCCGCTTTCACGCTGAAACTACTGAACGGATTGGGATGAAATTTGGTTAGTAGATAGATAAAGCACTCGGTTAACACATAGGATACTTTTTATCCCGGAAAACTTGAAGGTTACCGGAGGAATGGCTAAAATGTGAAATATTTACTTTATCACGTTTGTGCCATTTTCACGCCGAAACTACTGAACGGATTTGGATGTAATTTAGTAAGTAGATAGACAAAGCACTAGGCTAGCACATAGAATCCTTTTTATCCCAGAAAATAGAAGACCAAGCACTCGGTTAACACATTGAATACTTTAAAGTAAAGGCTGGAAAACAACATAGTAGAACGTAGTTTAAGGGGGATCTGGATATAATATTTCCATGCCATCCTCAAGAACCGTCACAAATACAATATCGACGCGGGTAGAGTCGCGGGCAACAGCTAGTGATATCTAAAGATAGGCCCATCGACTGGCGAGCCTTAAAGATGTGACCACTTCGGTGGAGTCTGTGTATCGAATAATTTGTTTTTTTTTAATTTTTTATTTGGAGTCCAACCGGAACCCGCAGCCGACATCAAGTTTGAATGTTTCATTAATGTATCCCTAGTTTTATATATTTACCTATTTTTTTATTTCTATTACCTAAGTAGTTTGTGATTATTTATTTATTTTTATTTTCTCTTCATATATTTTTTTTTGTTGTGTTATTTATATTACTATTGTTTTTCTTTTTCTTTTTTAAACGACTGCGCTACTAAATTGTTAAATTGTATTGTAATTCGGTTGACTTACTTTTTATCAAATGTCAAAAACGGCATTTTGTTCTAAAAATGTTTGAAATTTTGTACGATGACGTCATTGTTCAAAGTAGTAGTTTGCAAACTAATTAGGAAATTCTTATAAATAAAAAATTGAAAATGTAATGAAAATAAAAGTGATTAAGGTTTTCAACAATTTCAATTAAAGAGCTATTTAGTCAGTAATATTTCGTAATTTATTTTTCATGCAGTCAACTCCCGGATTTATTTATTTATTAAATGACCAAAATATAAAGATAAATTAAATATTATTTTATACTAATCACCTGACATAACCCGGAGGAGCTTTTGTGTTATTATGTAAGTTGTATTTCCTTTTTGTACCTAATTGTAAGTTTCTGAGCGAATGTTCCATTCCATAGACTCGGCCTATAAGTTAAACGTCTATGGTTTATAGTCTTTACGACTAGATCTTATTGGTCAAAGATAATGCATTAGGTATGCTGTATGCACAATTATTCCTCCGAAGAGCAGTCTACAGATAAAATGTGCTTTAGACCTGCCGACGAATGGTAAACATTGCTGTTTTCTTGTTAAAGCAAAGATAGCCTGTCCTGTGTTAGTTCAACTTACTAAGTAATTTTTATCTTGGGTAAAGTTTTTTTTTATTTTTTTTATTTGGTACACAAAACAAATTACAGCCATAAAAAGATCTGAACATAAAGTTTACAAGAGTAAAGTTGTAGACTATAATTCTTAAATAAATATGTGTACACAGCATGTTCTAATAAAAGTTATAGTACTCTTGGATTTTATCCGTTGTCTATGCTTTTTACAAAGTAGGTACAACAAAGTCCCTACCACGCGGAACTTGTACACAATCAAATCAACAATGTAGAACAATAAATGGTCATTTTCAACCGACTTCAAAAAAAGGAGGAGGTTCTCAATTCGTCGGAATCTTTTACTCGAAGACGCCTGAACCGATTTCAAAAATTCTTTTTTTGTTTGAAAGGGTATACTTCACAGGTGGTTCCATATTAATTTTATCGAAATCGATTCAGCGGTTTTTGAGAAAATCAACAAAAACATAGCAAAATTGGAGTTGCTACGATTGAAGTCGGTTGTTTTTAACGTATTCAGCGTGGTCATCACATCATTACTTCACTTTGTATACGTAACTATCTATAACATTGTCAAATTGCTCCTCAAGCTACACCAGTGAATAAAGAAGACAATTCTCAACAACTCTGAACAACTTTCCCCAAGAATTCCATAGATTTTTTAAATTGTGGTTTCTCGGAGTTTGTTTAGTTTTATGACTCCATGAGTAAAAGCCACAGTCATAATTTTGCCGTTATTTTTTCTCCACCTGTATAATACCTAGTTGATGTGAATACAGTCTGGTGAAAAGTTTGTGCAATAAAAAAAGCATTTTTTATGGCATATGTGGCAAAAATATGATAACTACCTAAACAAGATAAGGTATCAATGATTGCGCTTTTATAAAAATACCTTTCTGTTTTCGGCTATGATAATTTTTTACTCTATTTCTCTAAAACTGCTGGACAGATTTGAGTAAAACTTTTTTTGGCGGTAGGCTTGTGGCCAGAGGTACCTACCTACAAATCAGGGCTGGATTTAGGTAATGATTTTATTAATAATATTTAGAAAACAGTATTAATTAGGTACTGCATCCCTCGTTGATGTCTTTTGTATGGCCTAGTTATTTAACTTTATATTTGCTAATAAATACGACCAAAACCATAACGAAAAAAGTGTTTTATGAAATAAATAGGTAAATATTTAAAAACGACTTCAAGTTGGGGTTTCAACATTATTATCTGTCCTTTGTCCAAGTTATCCATTTTAGAGTCGGGAATAATTTAATTATTAAGAATATTATGTTCCTTTTTTGTCTCAGTCATCATATTTTAGCGTCAACGCCATCCATCCGTCCAACATCAACGTTAATTGACACATTTTCACGTATCCCCGCAATAAGTTATTTTTTATACTTGAATTACAAATGTATGGAGATGATTATTTTCGCGCGCTATGAGGAAGACGAAATTACGGCATAATTACGGCATATTACGGTAACTTTTATACCTTTAATGCCGCCATCTGTGAGATAACCAGTTAACTAAAGTAACGTTGTACCTAGCTGATTTCCCCGCGGGTGATTTGGTCGGTGATGGATGACGTTTAGTAAGTCAGGGTTATTGTAATTTTGCTACTCAATAATAGATGTCCCTGCACAAATGGGGCGCTACTCTACGATAGCTGGCGCTGTAACATTAATACGATACATATACGTTACAATTTTTGAAGTTATTGCCACAGGTTTTTGCCATACTTTGAAGAAAATAGGTATGAAAAAATAAAACTTAGTTTTAAATGTATGAAAACACCGGTTCACCTTGCTCTATTGTTGAATAATCTTATATCTACCTAGGTACCTCATAGGATAAAATATTCAGTATTTTTTAAATATAGGTAAATCAGCTAAAGGATCATCATAATCCTCAGTATTATAAGCAAAAGGAGTTGGTAATAGTGATAAATCGTCAAAATTCCCAAGACGGAAAGTTTTAGAATTTCAAATGTATGCTGCTTGCATCGACTCAACCTCAGACTCACTCAGGTAGACGGAAAAAAAACTGGCACAAAAAGTGCCCGGGCCTTCGCTTCGTCAGACGAGCTACCAACCTTATACTATAAGGAAATAATAAAATAATAGACTACACAGACTGACAGACGGAATTTTTGTGTATTTCCATGGTAAAAAGATGTACTACCTAGTGAATGACCAAATAATATGTATAGCATACGCAGACGGTCGGTTGTATTTCAGTGTATTTCCAAGGAAAGATGTACTATCTAATGACCAAATAAATACCTGTGTTGTGTATATAGTACATACATATACATGTATAGTTCATTCCAATCAAAAAAAGCAAAAGGTAAATAAACGTAGTATGCAGATGACATTGACATGTGTCAGTTCCATAGTAAGTTTGTTTACCTTTTGCTTTTTTTTGATTGGAATGAAGTATAGGCAGGTAGGTATTTCAGATGCAGGGATGTGTTTATCTATTACGTTTGAAATTTTAAAATTTTTGTTCAGTCCCGTTCAATTCAGTACCGTCTGGAGCCACGGTAGTATCCTAGCCAAGTTATTAACAATACATCTACTTGTGTTAATTAGAAAAACTAGTTATCCTCTTTAAAAAATATTTAAATTACTGCCGACCTAATGTTAATAGGTTAGTGCTCTAGGTACCTACAATTATTTTAATGTGAGTAAAATATAGCATTTAAAAACGATTTAAACGCATTCTTCCAATAAAAAGGTTTCTTCCTATTTAGATTAAAATTTAATATTATGAAATAAATGTAAAGTTGCACAGTTTTCGAAAGTTTTTTTTTATCTAATCAATACGAAGATTCGCTTGAAACTCGTCACCCGCCATATCGAAAAGTGTTGCGGACAGAGTATTTAATTTAATATATTGTTAGTTAAATGTTATAATTATAAAGCCTTTTTTCATTCATCCACAGAAAAAATAATTTTACAAAAGTATAAACACATTAACTCAAGATTCTGTTATTTTTAAAAGGAACGAGTTTAAAACTAACGGTAAATTCTACATTTGCATCTTATCTCACAAGTATTTTGTTCTTTTCAAAATAAATCTATACTCCGCTCGGCTAACTGTATTTTGTCAGTGCCGTGTCAATAAGATAGTAAAGAAAAAACTTCGCAAGATCATAAAATGGAAACTAAAAAAGTAAAAAATAATTAAGTTTGCGTATGTTTATTTTAAAAATAAATATATACATAGTATTATTCGTTTCAAAATTTAAACTTAATTATATTTTATGGCCCTACATTACATTCTACAATTTCTATGTGCTTATTTGAGGTAGAGTACTCATTATTTTGCTTCTTTGTAGCGTTAAATAATTAGATTTTTATCTTATATAATAACTTTTTACCTTTTTTCAATATTTTATAAAATTAAAATCTTAAAAAAGCTAATAAGCTTGACTAACACATTCCGTTCTCATTAAGGACTGGAACACGTTTGAATTCAAATTTCATATTTGGAACACTTTGGAGCGCTCGCTGCGACCGGTCGCCCTTGTAATAGTTGACTGTTATCAAACGGCCAATTTAGCAAGAGATCCGTCAGCATTCGAACTTGTTCTTACGATGTTTATTGTAAAGAGTACTTTGGTTTGTAAGAAGGTTCTTTTAGAACTGGTCGCGACTCGGCAAGTGCAGCGCGAATGAAAATATACAGCGCGTTGTTGGCGCGTTGGGACTCGCTTGCCGCCTTATCACTGGTTGACAAAGAGTAATGTACCGTTTGTTCTTTCATATTTGTACCTAAATTGTTTTGTCCCTCAGAGAAAATAAAGCTATCTTATTTCAGTTTAGAATAATGTATGTGCATACTGACTCAGTAACCCTTAGCAGGTAAAAAGAGCATTGTAAGTATATTATAATATACTAGAAAGTTTTAACGTAGCTTTAACTTGACAAAAGACATCTGCTTGTCTCACGAGTAGTGATGTAACTAGAAAAATAAAACAATTTTTTCTCACAATTTTGAAAAATAAACATGAAAAAACATAGCACCTTGGTTTTTTCTAAATTTGTTTTTTTTTTTCCAGAGAACGATAAAACATCAAAAGTTATGGTTTTCTTGTAATTTTAATTGATAAAATTAATTAATTTCTTTATTTAAAAAAAAAATTAAACCAAAACATAAACCAAACAAGGATTCGAGAAATCGATCCTTTTTTCCACGTTTTTTTTCTCCTCAGAAAAAACCGTTTTTAACATCTCTACTCGCGAGTCTATAATGACTATAATTCACTTGTTTAGTAACGTATATAAATAGGTAAATCGTAATTACATGTACCTATTTACATATATTTTCTTTTGTCGTATTTTAGTTAGACCTACAAACAAGCCATGCCGTATGTTTCATAATGTGAATCTCCATTTAGGACTCTCAAGTAATCAAGCAATATTGAAATTTAATTTAATATGGTTCATTCGTGCAGAATGCAGATCAAGTAGAGAAAAAACTATGTCTGCGGTATCTTTTTTGATTGTCTCTGTGCATTGCTCTACTTCCTATTTAGTTAGATGTAAACAGTTTCTTTCTAATTTACGAAATATAAGCAGTTTTGAGCCGTTTATAATTTCTGTTACTTTCTTACTCTATGACCCAGCCATCAGGGGCCGCGGGACGGAGGCGGGCTCTCGGTCCGCTAACTTAAAAATGCCGCTGCAGAGCCTTCGAATCGATACGACGCGCGTCACGTGCCGTCGAGCGCGACCAATAGCCGGGCGCGGGTGGCGGGGGACGGCAGGGTAGCGGGGAAACCGAGGGGGCAGAGGAGGGGCGGCCGCTCCCACCGCACCGCACCTCGTGCCAGTACACGAGAGAACGCGAAGTGGGACGGACGCACGCGACGCGTTTACCAAACACGAGTTTCACCGAAAACCGGTCCAATACATACAACATGTTATAGTGCAGTGCTATAATACCGCGATGAGTGCGTGGACAGAGGACGTGTTGTCCTGGCGCGACGAGCGACTCGGTCTCACCGAGTTGCCGAGCACGACGAGGAGAAAACAACACCGCAGCGCGCCTTACAGACTGCACCGGCCGCATCTACCTGCGGTTCACGTGCCCGAGCCCCCGCCGGAGCCCCAAGGAACGCACATATCGAGGCTCTACCCAGAATTGTTGGCGTTGATATTCGAGAGACTCCCAGTCAGAGACAGAGGCAGGGCCGCTCAAGTGTGTCGCGCTTGGAGGGACGCAGCTGATCGCCGCTCCGTTTGGCGAGGAGTCGAAGCAGCATTGCATCTAAGAAGACCTGCTCCGGTGCTATTTCAGTCGTTAGCTAGACGAGGAGTTAGGAAACTACAGGTTTTATCACTGAGAAGAGGACTGAGAGACGCCGTTGCCTCGCTACCGGGCTTGGAATCCTTGTCGCTAAGCGGATGCTATAGTGTCACCGACGCCGCTCTAGCCAGCGCGTTTGCAGCTGAATTACCTGCTTTAAAAAGACTAGATTTATCATTATGTAAGCAAGTAACAGACTCATCGCTCGGGAGGATAGCGCAATCGTTAAAGAATTTAGAAGAATTGGAATTGGGCGGGTGCAGTAATATTACTGATACAGGACTATTGTTGATAGCGTGGGGATTGAAGAAATTGAGATTTCTGAATCTTAGATCCTGTTGGCACGTGAACGATGCAGGTATTGCTCATTTGTGTGGAGGTGGAGATGCAAGGGGGACTCCGGAATTAGAGCATTTGGGACTACAAGACTGCCAAAGGTTGACGGATGAAGCTCTGAAGCATGCCTCAACAGGTCTTCCGCAACTGAAATCCATTAATCTCTCATTCTGCGTCGCCGTCACGGACGTGGGATTAAGGCATTTGGCGCGACTTCCGCATTTAGAGGACGTCAATCTGCGGGCATGTGACGGTGTTTCTGACGCCGGAGTGGCACATTTGGCGGAGAGCGGCCGCTTGAGGGCTCTGGATGTATCGTTCTGTGACAAAGTAGGAGACGAGGCGTTATCGCACGCCACTCTCGGTCTCTCAGGACTTCGTTCGTTATCGTTGAGCGCTTGTCGACTCACAGACGAGGGTTTGGAGAGAGTCGCGAGGCTATCGCAGCTAGAGACTCTAAATATAGGCCAGTGCACTCGGGTCACAGATAGGGGGCTCAGGGCGCTGGGCGATGGACTGCGTAATCTAAAAGCGATAGATCTGTATGGCTGTACGTGTATCACACCACAAGGCTTGGACCATATAGTGAAGTTGCCTCGACTTAGCGTGCTTAACCTCGGTCTGTGGCATGTGCGGTGACCACACACACACTAGTTGAGTGTCTGGACGTGCAAGTGTGAGTGTGACGCCATGTTGAAGTGAAGGAGCTGCCAAGGTTGTATACTCTGAACAGTGAATAAGTGAATTAACCAATTTTTTAAGATATTATCGAATTATTGTTAGGGAACGGGGTTTCTTTTCTTTTTTATTATTACGAAAATGAACTGTTTTGTTTCGGACTATTGTAGTTTCGTTGCTGTTGCATTTACTATGTTACTTTTGTAGTTTGTGGTTCCGTGATTTTGTCTGTTTACTCATTGTGTTTATGGTTTATAAGGAAAGTTGCCCCAATGCCTAGTCGCTGTGACAAACTGGACCGTTTTTGCATCTCCATCAATCTGTTTACAATGTTTTTCAATACCACAAGGAGATAACAAAAAGATCTATTTTGCATGTAATTGCTCCATTAGTTAGACATTTAGAAATTCTTCAAATTTTTCAATGTTTTTAATTTGACCTTAGACATCGACATTAGGAAACTGTTACGTTTTGTTTATCAGACGTGATGATGTGACGATTTCCAATGATTTTTGGCTTTAATGTACATTTTAGGATTAGAAAACGTTTGAAGGCCATTTTTCTTTAAATCTGTTATGTTAGTGTATCTCTTTTAAATTAAAAAAGGAAAAGTGTTTGTTATAAAGAAATATTTGACTTCTCGTGTAAAGGAACCTTATCTGAATATCTGGGGCTCTTTCTGCCATAGGTATCAGACCAAATTCCTGTACCTCACGAAGCATCTTCAGTTTTCATCGTTTAAACTCTACTATAGCCATAAAATTATCAACTATGTTACTACAAATCAATTTTTAGCACAAATACGACAGGCCCTTTTAAAATAATGAACTGTTATTTTCTGCTGGCAGAATTTGTAAATTGTAGCAGGATGCCTTAATGACACATGCTGGGGCTACACTAACGTCTATTGTCTTGAATTAGGTAGGTATCACGTCATATTAATTTCCCACTGATTTAAAACAAGACGTCAATATCATAAAAAAGATGTCTTTTTCACTTGGTAGAAGAGGCATATCTGATATCACATCATTTAATGGCATTATACGCTAGTGTATTCCCAGCATTATAACGCTCTTGAAAATGTATTTTTAGCGGCAAATATAGGTAGTATTATACCCAAGTGCTTATACCTAAAAAATCTTGAAATCATTTTTTGAAAGCTACCACATACTTTTTCATGATATTTGAATCGAAATACAACTGAAACGTACGCAGAATGACGCAATAAATAACCTTAAGTTTGCGCATACACATTTAAAAAATCTAAATGTGATACCTATCTCTAACTCAATATTACTGATGGCATATATATTATAATTTACAAATATACAGGTTTAAATAATTTAATTCTGACGCATTAGCAATAATCATTATAACAGGTGAATAAATAAATTAAAATGTAATCTTAAATGGTTATTTATCAAAGACAAAATATTTTTGTATTCATCTTAAAGACGTGTATCCTGCAGAAAGCAAAATATACTTTAACATCAGATCAGACCATATTTGTCGTGTTCTTATTTAGTAGAATTGAGCAAGACCTTTTAGGTTATGAAATTCTAACATTTTCATTTAAATCTTAACTAGGTATTATGTCTATATTATGTCTATCTTATGTCGCTTCTGCAATATTTTCTACTACGGTGCTCGGTATTTCAAAATGGCCACGATCTCGATAATACGTAATTTTTGATAATTATTTAGTTATAATACTTATTGATTATGAACGTTTTTTTATGATTATACTTATTTAGATCTAAGGTCAAATTGAGAACAGAATACGTTGTATACTATATTCATCGATACGTTGTTTTTGTACAAAACAAATGTAATTAATTATAGGAGAATATTGTATTAAAAGTCATCGTTTAAGTTACAAATTACAATTGAATTTTTATTTTTACTGACGATTCGCATTCCTTGGAAAAATCTAAACATATATTATTGAATTGGTATTAGTGATCGAATGATGTCGATATAAAAGTAAACGTTTATATAAAGAAGCAAAATTTAGATATGTGTTTTCTAGCATCTCGTATGCAGCAAACTCTATCAAATCGTAGAATCAAAGCTGCAAATATGCATTGTTCTGCATATTCTTGCAAATCTATGATTTATAATTAAACAAACAAACAACAAATACTAGTCTTTATAATCGTTGTACCATTACAAATAGTATACACTCGATAACAAAAATAAGATTTGGTCGGTACAATCTGGCTGGACGGTGTCATCACTAAAAGCTCTTTCTTCCAGAGAATCTGAACCACGTTAAGATAATAATAATAATTTAAAAAATATGTAATATAAAGAGTATAAAATGTAAAAAATATAATGGTTTACTTAGCTCTTATATAAAAACTGGTGTTATGAGCGTTAGTCACTAGAGACTCTCCTTTCAATAATGAATAATAATAACTGCAATGTTATCTGCATATAATGCATATAAGTTTAGGTGAAAGAAGTCGATTAAAAGCTTGACGCACGTGTCGACTTTTCGCTTTTGTGGATAAAGCCAGCGAGGCCAAGAGGTTGACAGGTGCTGGTCAGCCCTACGTTTTCTTGTGTCCAAGGTGACGCGATATCTGCAGAGAGGACAGTTTGACTGTGCCGGTCTTATTGGGCTTATACATATATTACATCAACACAGACGATAAAAATAATATTTTTGTATCTTTAGATACCAAAATTAAAAAAAGAGAAGTACCTAATGAATATTTAAGGATGAATTACACACATTCATCCGGTCCCAAACTAAGACAGAAAACTGCATTATGGAAACAAGAGACTCTCAGTTACAGAGACCTACATATAATTAAAGATATAGTACTTCTAGACGCACATCAAACAAATGTCAGAAATGTTTCGAATTCACGACCCTTGGATCAGTGAGGAGCGCTAACCACTGAGTACTCAGTGAGTCCGTACTCTACACAAATAGCCCAATAGCAATAGTTCAGTATACTACGCATATTTTAGTTTTTAGCTTAACATTAAAGAAAGAAAATCTACTTATGTTTATGCATGAACAATAATAGAAAAATCTGTCTCGTCTTTTTTGAAAGTCGTTTATAAATATTTGCTCGATCCTATTCTAGGCATCATTTTATTGCTCTTTTAGAATGGGGGCCTAGATCTAATTTTATAATGAAGCCTAAAATATAACAAAAGTTATGAGTACCTAAAATTAACAGCAGCAAAAATACAGCCAGACGAAACTTTAAAAATTACGTACAACTTCAAATTTAAATCCCAGTGGACGCTAAAAGAACAAAAGAAAACATTTTATGACGTCAATTCATGTTCAAAAGCTTTTTCCCTTTCATTTTGCCGCACGCATTGTTACAGATTTTATTGCGTTTACAGTTAAAAATATAAAAGTTGTGAAAGAAACTGTTTATTTTACCAGTTATGTAACTTCGCCTTTGGTCTTGGTTGTCAGAGCTTTGAAAATTTGTTGTAAATTAATCATATTATTTACGTTATAAATAATAAACACACAATTATCGAAAAATAAAATAGAATATAATATTGACAACACTCCTCACTTCTGAGGAACGGGTTCTATTCCCATACCTTAGGAACGAAAGATCTTGCTTAACACACGGGGGCGAAGTCAGGATTAGTAGAAGTTGTGGCCCTCAACTTGTGGGGTTAGTGGCCAATCCTAGCGTAAGAAGTTTCTACTGATAAAGCTTACCGACTGCCAGCATGAGATTATAAGAATTAGTAGAAAAAACTGTTAATATTTTTTCAGGAACTCTTTTAATTATTATTTGTTTAAATTAGAACTTAAGATTAGACTCCACATCAAATGACTAGTTATTCTTACCAAGTGGGTCAATGCAACTTTGTAACCTTAATATGACAGTTTGAAGGACCATCCGTAATATGACTTGAAAAATATCTGTCATGTCATTAGCAAGGCTTTTTATATGGGCCAGAATCCTTGAAACTTCGACGCCACGCCAACCTAGTCTCCCATAAAGAAACTGGCTTGAATAGAAACTTTAGAAATTTAAGAGTCTAAAATACAACTTGAAAAAATAATAGATAACGAATTGCATTTTTGTATATTGTACTTAAATACAACAGAACTAATTCTGTAACTTACAAGTGTTTTATTCAAGCCCTGTATTAACGGTCAAGAAACTTTAAACTCGGTACTTTAAAAATACCAACTTACATAAAGACTAAAACTCAACCAACATACGAAAAAAAACATGAATTAAATAATCATTAAACCTACCCAGCTATTTTCTCACGATACAAGTAAAAAAGATTCCATTGTTTTTGTCACAAGATATCTACATAATGCTATTGTTGAAATGAAACTTTACTTATAGCAGGGCAGGATTTAGACAAAATAAGGCCCCGTAAACATTGATCTACTTTTGAACTATGTTTAAACGGAGATCGTGGTGTAGTGTAGTGGTTAGAATACTTGCTTCACATCAGTAGCTCCAGGATTAGATTTGGCAAAATCTTTTCATGTTATTTACTCAAAATGCCTAGTTGACTATCATATGAATGTATTATCATATTCTTGTCAAAAATCATTGTTAACAGCACATGTGTCTTAAAGATAACTAGTTACTCATTGGATTGGATATTGAAATCTTGGTAAAACCCGCATCTATCTTAGGGATCGTTGTAATGTCATATATAATATCATGGTTTCAGGAATGCCATCCACGGGCTTACCAATTATGAAAAAATAACCTAAGAAAACTTTCTTTATTTTTGGTTGCTTGAATACATAGTCTTTTAGAATGATAAAGACCTAGCTTATTATAACTACTACTAACTACTTATTTTAGCTTATTACCTCTAATTAAGGGAGCTAGTCTGGTACTGGTCACAGGAGTCGGTAATGAAGTTGAGTTTTTCCCATGGCTGGCATGTTCATAGCTATGAGAATTCCTGTATTTTTGGTCAGTTCAAAAGTGCCTGTCAGTGTTGCCTTGAAATAAAAGGTGTACTCAGATAATATCAAAGTATATGTAGGATGTGTTACTTCGGCCCTTATTATTCTGAAAAAATGACATGATAGATGAAATTGAATAAATATTAGGACTCTTCGTAAAAAATGATTAGCTGATTGCAGAATAAAAGTTATTTTACATGATGGAAAGATTTTAGCTTGTTACAGTCTGTATATAAACTTAATGAAAATTAGGTCAAGTAGGTAAAATAAATTAAATTATATTTTTATACATTATTATACTTTATCATTTTACATTTATTTTGTACTCTTGTTTATATGCTCGGTTTATAGAAGCTTGGTGTGCTCAATAGATCGAGACGGTATTTCACTGCGGCGCATCGCCTGCAACTTTATAAGGCGCAGGTTCGGCCTCATATGGAATACTGTTCTCATCTCTGGGCAGGGGCACCCCAGTACCAGCTTCTCCCTCTGGACCGCATTCAACGGAGAGCAACTCGAATCGTCGACTGCCAGGATATTTCAGATCGGCTTGACTCCCTGGCACTGCGTAGAGATGTAGCCTCGCTCTGCATTCTCTATCGCATGTACAATGGGGAGTGCTCCGAGGAATTGTTTGGATTGATCCCTGCCGCCTCTTTCCGCCATCGTTCTACGCGACAACATATTCATCCCCATCACATAGATGGTTGGCAGTCCACAACTGTGCGTTTCACTAGAAACTTTCTGCCTCGCACAACCAAACTGTGGAATTAATTGTCGCCTGCGTTATTTCCGGACCGATACGACATTCAAACCTTCAAGAAAAGATCGTACTCCCAAATCAAAGGCCGGCAACGCACTTGTGACTCCTCTGGTGTTGCGGGTGTCTATGGGCGGGGGTAATCGCTTACCATCAGGTGATCCGTCTGCTTGTTTGCCACCTCTGCCATAAAAAAAAAATGCATCAAACTGAGTCAGTCAAGACTGGATTTCTATAGGGAACTAAGTAGTAAACTTACTTATCATATTATTGCTATAATTCCTTTTTATGGTTATTTATGAAAGCGATCCCTTTATTGTTTTTGTAGACTTTTTATTTTTTATTCCGCTGTCATGGCATAGCTCGCTGGATGCGTGTCCTAGGCATCGCGTGTAGCGCCAAGTCAGTCCAGCACGCAAGGGCCAGGCATACCAATTGGCCTATTTGCCATTTCCGCCGGGGCTACAGCTTATCCTTAGAACATGACATTTCACTTAGACGGATCGCTTTGGTTATTGCCCAAGTGGCATTTGGAACTTCTTATATATTTTGCATGGATAGATTAAATTCAAGGACTTGGCCTTTTTTATATTTATGCTATTTCTGTAGGCGATTTCCTAAAATAGGTCTTGCCTATTTTACTTGTGGTACATAGTCTGTAGTAGAGCAAACAACGACCAAGATCGGCTTAAAATCTGGAAAGAAAAATAAACTATATTATTATTAGGTGCTTTTTTAGGTACAAAATCTACTTACGTAACTATTAAAATCATAACATAAATAGTCTGTATGATAAAACTGTAACAAAATTTGTGGAAAAACATGTGAACTACTCAGCATTCTAAACAACTTTTGTTCTACAACGTTGTTAGTTAAGTTTTTCTTCTTCTTCTTCTTCGTGTAAAGGCGATAATTCAGCAACCTCATAGTGGTATTGTCAAAGCTGTCATGAAATTTCGGCCAGTAATTTTAGTCTAGTTACAAAAAAAATAGACTTTTCATATAAACAAATTAATCACCAGTTAGATATGGGCGCCGACCTTATATTTGCCGGCGGCGGCGCGCCTGCCTAAATTGGTCGGCGTGGTGGCGCCGCGCCGCGGCGTGGCGTTACTTTTTATTTTTGTAAATGGTAATAAGACAGACACATCTTTATAAGCTTTTTTTATATAAAAAATGCTTTAATTGCAAATTGAAAAGGTACATAAAAATAATAATTCATCTTCCGCAAAATAATTCTACAGTTTGATACAGAACTACCCTAGATATCACGCCAACCAGTCTTGCGCCCGTAACCTTTACCAGTTGTCGCGACAGTCTACCGAGTGAGAGTCTGCCTATGCTGCGTCTTCTAGTGTGTGAACTTTATGGTCATCTATGTACTGCCCACTGCACTGCCACTTCAGTTTAGCGATTCTATGAGCTGTGTCGGTTAATTTAACTCTCCTCCGTATCTCTTCATTTCTGATTCGATCACGTATAGAATTTCCGATCATAGTACGCTCCATCGTCAGTTGGGTGACCTTGACCTTGAGCCTTCTTATGAGGCTCATAGTAAGCGACTATGTCTCAGTTCCAAATTTTATACATTGGAAATACACACTGATCAACTTACCAACAATTTAATTTTGAAACACAGCAGTATTTCGGGTGTTTTGGACCTGAAGATATTGTAGACCTTCCTAAACGTGGCCTAGCCGAGATGGATTCGACGATTGATATCTTTCATGAAATTGGACCTATCCAGCGTTGGTTCTATCTACGGTTGAGTTTGTCCCAGGAATATATGTATATTAATATTTCTTCATCTGCTGAAGAGCTTAAAGTACCGGTTTTCGACTGCTTTCAGAAGCTTAACCGTAACTCCATCATCCATCACCCCGTAGCTTATTGTTCTTAAGCTATTAAGAGCCATTCTAATATTTATTAACAACTTCAAGTGTAGAGTCTCTAACCTTCAGAGAAATGGGTGTGAAACGGATATTGATACTGAAATCCACTTATTAAGATGACCTGCTGAGACCATTGAGAATTCTCTATAGGACTTCTGGTGAACAGTTTTGGATATTTAACGTCTCCCTCATTCCTGGTGTCACTCTTCACTGCAGCCATATATTTTTCTTATTCTGATCCTGGTGGCGAACCGACATAGTGGCGTTTTACTAAAACACTTCAATAACTTCGTAGTTAATTTGGCACCGTTAGAGTCACTGTAAGACAGTCCAAGTCTCGACTGAATGAAAGGCTCTCTCATAGTCCACATTCTACAAACGCGAAGCATAGTAGCCGATTATGCCTTTCATTTTTTTGTGTTGTCAACTTCAATGTAGAATTGAGGTCTATGGTACTGAAATCTTTTTGGAAACCCTGGAAATTCATAAAACAAGCGTCCAGACAATTTGTGATGACTCTCTGAAACTAAATACAGTGATGTGGGTCTGTAGGGTCTCACAATCAGCAGCTCAGCTGGGTCGTTACCATTTTTGAAAAAGTGCACCACCCACCACACTTTTGTGCTATGTGGTAGGCGTTAGTAATGAAATTAAGCAACTTCTGAAGAGCTTCAGGTACCGGTTTTCGACTGCTTTCAGAAGCTCAGCCGTAATTTCATCATCCATCCATGTCTTATTGTTCTTTATGCGGGTGTCCGAGATATCTTCGTTACAGTGTCGTTGTCGGATCGATTTGGATTAAAGTTAATCGGGTCATGCAGGTATCTCCAACATTTTTGTGTAAAATAAGGGCAATTCGAATTTACATACTCGTTGATGCGGTCTGAGAAAAGCTACACGAGTTGTATTTTGTATCTCCATGCATGAATCGATTTCTTTCTATGTTGCATCTGCAAATCTTTCTATGTTTGCAATCTAATCGATATGAGGTGCGGTACCGTACCACATGTAGAAAAAAATGACATTTAATTTAACCAAAATTGCTTGCTGCTTAGTCTGATCGGCGCGAATGTTGAAAGAGTCGGCGGCGGCGGCGGGGCGGACAAATCGGCGCGGCCGCGCCACGCCGGCGCGGCGCCCATGTCTATCACCAGTTTAGGTCATAATATGTGTATTTGTGTTGGATAGTCCAACTTTTTTTTTGAGGTTTTGAACAGTCTTAAAACAAAAGTTGTTCAAAATTAAGAATGATGAGTAGAATCCTCAGTTAACGGGTTTTACCTACACCTATTTAGTACATACAGCATAGATTTAGGTATTATATTATCCGAAAATTTTATAAATTAAAAAAAATATTTCCTGCCTCCGTGGTATAATGGCTAGTTTGCTCACTATACATCTGGAGGTTCCGGGTTCAATTCCCGGCGGGGTCCCACTATCGAGTCCTAACTCGATTTGCTTGGTGGTAGGGCTTTTTCTGAGCCCACCTGGCTAGCTACCACCATCCTATCTAAATCTTGCCGCTAAACATAAATGTTAATGTCATTGATGTGTTCTGGCATGGATAATAAGATTCCAGTTCCCGATTGTGTTGGGGAATCTTGGTAAGCCCGCTTTCAGCTTTTGAAATCATCATCACTTACCATCAGGTGAGATGATGCCAAGGGCTTACCAACTGTGGATAAAAAAGGAGATTTTCAACCAAAACAACACATAACTGACAGTACGTATTGAGAACACCTTTTTTTATTTTTTATGTGATAGGTGGCAAACGAGCAGACGGATCACCTGATGGTAAGTGATTAACGCCGCCCATAGATACCCGCAACACCAAAAGAGTAGCGAGTGCGTCGGTGACCTTTGAAATAGGATGGGGGAATAGGGGGGTGGGGGGAGGTTGGGCCTCCGGTACCCTCACTCACTCGGCGAAACACAACGCAAGCGTTGCTTCATGCCGGTTTTCTGTGAGGCCGTGGTATCACTCCGGTCGAGTCGGCCCATTCGTGCCGAAGCATGGCTATCCCACGGTAAATTGACCTTGGAAGAAATACTCACAGTAGTAAAAGCAGTCAAGTTGAGATCAGCAAACTTAGCGGCGGTGAGCTTACACGGCTTCTGGGCTCTAAGCATGATGACCAGTAAACTCCTCCTGGAGGCTCTGTCTGCCTGGTACCAGTCGCACCTGTATATGGCCTCGCTCACTTGGATGCTCTGTGGAAATCGAAGGATTATGACTTTTTTTTAATTTTTTTTTAGCCACCATTGGTATTCCTTTGGAATTATCATCTCACGGTAAGTGACGATAATGTGGATGACGATTATCCGAGGTTTTCTAGTCTATATCATTATTAGAAGTTTACTGGACTATTACATCATGAATCTCTCTTATCGTGTGGCACATTTAACCGTTCTATCCACAAGGTATAGACGGCGGTTTCCTGGTGTTGCACTTAGCATCATCACGTCATGACTATAATATCAGAGGTTCTAGTCTATTCTTTATCAGAGATTACTTTGAAGTGGTTGGGGATTTAAACCGACCTTAGCTAAATGTGGGTTGCGTGGTCATGTCGACCATGAAGGTTAACTGACCACAGTCAGAGACAATCTACAGTACAGACGAACAAAATTATAACAAAAAAAATTACATAAAATATTGGCTGGTTGATCTATTTGTATGAAAACCAAAAAGTTTTTAGTTCTCGACGCAAACAAACGAACCATAAAGGTTGAACCTATGTGCATATGTGTGATGCCAAACGTAGCTCAACCCCGATTGGATTTAAATTTTTATTTGAAAACAGATTTTATTCCGATCTTTAGATGAAAAAATGCTTAGTGGTTTTCAATTATACTTTTACGGTTGGGAGTGGCATTGTTAAAAAACTATATGCCTTAAAGAATGGTACTGACACTAAACAAATAAAACTTACAGATTTCATCAGCATATCTCCAAAGAAACAAAGCATGTAGATTTGAAAGATGTTCATGACGAGGAAAGACAGAAAGGCGCAGACCTCAGTGTTGTCTTCTAAAACCTGAAAATAACAGTGGAGTGGCAACAATATGGACAAAGAGCGATTTCAATATGTACATATATAGGGTCCTTCTAAAATAACTGTCAAAAAAATAACCATGGCTTCTACCATGAAACTGAACAACTTTCCCCAAAAATTTTTGGACTTCCCATAGAAAATTGGCAGTTCAGTTGATCAATTAGTATGAGGGCTCAAATATTTTTTTTGCGAATTGAGAATAGGGTGTTAGGTCCCTTACGGAAAGTTGTTCAGTTTCATGAGCAGAAGCCGCGGTATTTTTTTTTTCAGGTATTTCAAAAGGACCCTATTTGAATATCCTACATAGCAAACGAATCTGCTCATCACAGAAATGTTTGCCCTGGATGGGAAAAGACTTTCAGATCAGTAGTCAGGAGAGCTAACTACTGAACCACCGAGTCAGTCAAATGTTTCTTGTGTGTATTCATCAAAGTTGTAGAACAAAAGTGATGATATTTTTTTAAACTGACTGCATTAAAATGTATTCTATGTCACTCTGGGGATTACGACGAATCTAACGACACCTCTCTAGCTAAAATCCATCAAGCCGTTTAGGCTACAGAGCGTGCCAAAGAAATATACATACATACACTCGAAAAACATAACGCTCCTTCTGGCAGAGTCAGGTAATAAACATTGAAAGCGACTGCAAACAAAATGACGACCTTTGTGGCAAACTAACTGACTTCTGGGGCATTTGGTTAAAAAACACCCTGTGGTGTACAGTTACCGTAACATTGAAGGCGCTCAAGCAGATCAGCACGGAACTCGTAATGATGTTAAACAGAGTCGACTTGGAGTAGAGAATTTCTGCGTCGCTGACTAACCTGGAAATTAATAAATATAGGTTTAGGATAGTACACATTATTTCGATTTTTTTAGGTCCCGTTTTCCAGAACCCAGGTAAGATTTACCTGATTTTTCTGTCCCTTTTGCACTTAAAAGATTTACAATAGGCTATCCTGATGTCAGGGTAATTTAATCCCACGAAAGTGTTCTAGAGCGCTTTCGTACTTGTGGGTATCACTGCTCGCACTATGTCGGCTGCCAAAATGTTAGTGGCTCCACGGTAAGTATTCATAGTAAATCGAATATCCTAATCGGCAATTTTAGATTCAAATACAGTCCAACTGCCAATGTGTCAATCTGTTTTTCGAATCTTACGCACATTTGTGAACAAACTGCTTTAACGTCGAAGAAAAACATCGTAAACCTTGCACATTATGATTTGATGTATACAAAGGTGTTAGAGTGTAAATCTAGAATGTCATAAACTCAATCGTGGATGGTGCTAATTGACCAGGCAATCGCTGTGTATGCCTTTTAGTAGCAAGAATCGTTTTGCTCGATGAACTGAAAATGGTGACCCGGATGCCGTAGTGCTTTTTAACTCCCACTTTCAGGAAGCTACGCTACGAGGACAGTGGCTCAGAATAGTGCTGAGTGGAAATCCATGGTAGAAAATAAGCTTGATAAGTGGACGTTATGGAGATAAAGATGACACATTCTACTGCCTCACTTGATCAGCTCCTGGTGTCTCCTGATGAGTGGGATGAGAACATCCTTAGGATTCGAAGATTGCAGGTCCATCGTCTCAAAGTTGTGGCAGAGAAGCTGGAAGTGCATCTGTACGAAGCAGCAGAACGCATAGAGGATTGAATCAGCTCCGAATTCATTTAAGGCCGCTATGCAAGCTGAAATAAAAATTAAATAGGTTTTGAAGAGTCTCTTAGGGGCCGTCCGTTATCACGTGATGATCTTAAGCAACTTTTTAGATTTTTTCTAAAAAAAAACCTCATGAAAAACGTGAACGTTTCTCCAACCCTAGATCATTAGTTAGATGAAAGTCGTATTACTCACGTCTGTAGATGTAAACCTTACAAAAAAAGCTAGACCACAGGTGAACTACGACATACAGGTGTCCAGTAAGTATAGGAAAAACTGAAACTGGAGGTAGATCAGGTCATGACCTATCAGAATTTAAAATTCGATGTCATGCGAAACCCTAACGGTTTCCGTGATACGACGATCCGTCTATCCCTTGGGATGGTATGGCAATATGCCACAATAAAGAGAAACAACTATAATACTCACTTGACCAAACTTGATGAAAGTAGACAAACGGCCACCTCTTCATAGTGAAAGGATCAAAGAAATACTTTATTGGAAACGGAAATTTCAGCTCTATTTCTATAGTTTTGTAATACTGATACCCCATTGACATTAGAGGAAGTGTTGAGAACATAACCACCACAATAGTACACGAGTAATACAGAACAATTATCACAATGTTTAGAAAATTTATAGAGTTCTTTATAATTTTCTTCTCCGCTTCTGTAAAACTTCTTTCTTTTCTATTCGTTTTTTCATAATCATCTTTTCTAAGATCTGCAACTTCATTACAATCACTATTAGTGAGAGTAATGTCATCATCAACCAATAGAGGATGAATACTTCTAAGTTTATTTACTGTGTTTCTAAGTAAATGTCTGTTTAGAAAAAGAGGCAAAGTCTTTGCAGTACTCAAAAGGCATACTGTAACACAAGGAGCTATAAGCGTTAGTTCTCCAAAGCTTTTGCCTTCTTGAATGCCTTCTATGAACCAGTAGAATTCTCCTAGAACATCCACATACAACCACAGTAAGTTGAAGTAAAATATGAACGCAGCGTAAGTATTCCATTTAGCGTGACAAATGTTAATCCCGGACACGAAAAGTGATATTTTTGTTAGTTTCAGAGAATTCTCAAAGGCATCCATGATTTGAAAAACAAAACTAATATTTGTTTTTGAAGAAGTTCTCAAAAAGTGTCGTTGAACATCTGTGTTTTTTACAGTAAGTTTGAATGTTAACTTTAAAATATATTGTATTAGCTTCTAGCATTTAAGACCTCTTAAAATCATGTGTTTCAAAATAATGTTTTTTGCTCTTTATAAAGCAAGCAGTCGTCTTCGCCGTAGTTAATTACAAGCTGTCGTGAATAAAAAGGGAATTCTTAACTGAATTTATATTTATACTATTTTTAATTAGGGTTCAATGGTCAAAATAAAAAAAAAAGTTTAGTGTGCACATACCATTGTTTTACGTATAGATTAGTTGTGTTAACAACCCATTTAGACCCCACTGCAGGGGCACGGGTCTCTTTCAATACCTCGGGAAGGTTAGGCCATACTCCACACATGGGAGCCAAGTTCGGAATGGTGGAGGTTGTGAGGCTAGTGGCCAACACCAGTGTCAGAAGTTTTCAAGCCGCCTATAAGGCCTCCGACATGACTTAACGACTGCCATCTAGCGATAGCAGCCGGCACCAACAGCTTAACGTGCCTTGCGAAGCACGGAAACGGTCGAGATAAATGCCACTTACAGTCAAACCCATCCAGGTTATAAGCGTGTCTGTTGTCAGTTAACCTGCGTGATCGACGCGACCACGCAAGCCGCACTGAGCCACGACCATTTAGATTAGTTAAGATAAATAATAATTTCAATTTTATAAAAAAAGATGTCAAACGAAAATAATGAAGTAATATTAAGTAAATATTTGCAACAATTAAAACCTGTAATTTTTACTATTATAAAATCTGACAACTTTAGGAGCATTTTTACGTATAATATGCAAAGAAAGCTCACTATCCACGTTGTCACTATTGTGGATGTCAAAAATACATGAAATTCCGTTTGTGTTTCTTTTTCAACACGCTTAATTACTAAGTACTTAGTACACGTACGTAGATACAAACTTAACTTAGTAATTAACGTATCATTTTGTCCAAGTTTTTTCTTTGACATCTCCAAAGAAAGCCTTTTGATAGACAACAGACTTTGTTGACTTAAAAATGAGTCAAAATTACCTACTTGTAATTAATGGCTGCCAACAAACATGTATGTACTGCTTATGTATCTCAAGAACCTGACATTTTATCCTTGTTTATTCTTGTTTTGAACAACCTTTCCCAATATTCGATTTGAAATCCCGTTACTAATGTCACGAATCAACTACTATATCCGTTATAAAAAGAAGGGCAAAAGTTTGTGGAGAAAGATATTCCGTTTGATAAGTAAAATCATCATCATCATCAGCCTGTATTAGTCCACTGTTGAACATAGGTCTTCCCCAAGGCACGCCACTTATACCTATCTTCGGCCACGCGCATCCAGTTGTTGTCAGCAACCTTGCGCAAATCATAGCTCCATCTAGCCGGGGGACGTCCCACGCTTCGTTTGACCAAACGCGGTCTCCACTGTAGCACTCTGTTTGTCCACCGGTTGTCAGTTCTTCGACATAATATATGTCCGGCCCATTGCCACTTCAGTGTGCTAATTCTCTGAGCAATGTCGGTTACTTTGGTTCTCTGGCGAATAGCCTCGTTTCGGATTCGATCGCGCAGAGAAACTCCGAGCATAACTCTCTCCATGGCACGCTGTGTGACTTTGAGCTTGTGGACTAACTGCACTGCTCTCCTATCGAAAATTTTTGGTGAATTGAGTTTGGACTTTATGTAATTGAAATAGGGTTATTTTTAAAAACTTAAGAAAAATGAGATAGGAGAGTTAGTCGTGCGAGGGGCGATATGTCATCACGGGCAGGACCAACACCTACTACTATACTGGGGTAGGACGCACTGTTTAAAGACTTTTGTCTTCAGGCATTGCGGGATTGGCGACGACGTGAATATGTGAATCACGGCAAGTAAAATCTCATTTTTTGATTTAAATGTAAAAAATAGACTTTTAACAAAAAATAGCACAGATTTGCGTGATCAATTAGTATGAAAAGTACTGACAGTATATTTTTTTGCTATTTAATCTAAGTTGTAGAACAAAAGTTGTTCAAATGGTGATTGTTCAAATAAAAAAATATACAGGTGACTTAAAGTGAGAAAATAATGCTTCATTGAAGTTCATGTAAGTACTCTTAAGTTTGATCTGTGACTCTCAAAGTTTAGACGGTGGTTTTCAGTGCATTCGGTCTTACGTGGGAAAGACATCATTACTCGTTGATGTCTTTTGTATGGTTGAGACATTCAACTTTTTATTGAACTAATTACTAATAAAAATTAACACAGCTAAATTTAAAAATTTTAAAAAGCAAATATATTTATTTATATTGTATAAAAAATCGCCTTTAAAGCAAGTTACAGTCACTCCATGTTATCAAAACTTTGGACGAATTTCTATGACGTCGCTATTCAATGTTTTTTTTTCAACAATTTTTATTGCAGATTAAAACAAAAAAAGTTTACGACTATATTTCTACTTCCTTGTATTCGAAGGTAACGTATTTAGGTACGCAAAACTTTAGCGGCAAAACAAACTACATCTTTACAGCTCTATCGTAAAAAGTTTTGTTTCAAAATTCTCTTCATGTATTCTAAACTTTACAAAAACAATAATCGTTTAACTTTCATTCCTATTGTCAACGAAAATTACGTTTAAGACTGCATTGTCCAAAGAGCGTCCCGACTTTGATCCCACCGCCTCCACAAGTGAAAATAATTCCTGTTTTATGTTATGTCATTTTCATTTTAGTTTTTGTTATTTGCTCGAGGACGGAATATTGACATTGAATTTAGAATTATGGAAGCGGCTTCACAAAGGGAAGATTATATTGGGACGAAGGACGGTCTTTTGAATAAGGATTGAAACCGATGTTGTCGTGTACCGTTAGAGAAGGGACTGGCTGGATGAGCATAGTTCTGTACTTCAGCTTTACAAATTCAATGAAAGCGGCGGGTCCCTGCAGTGAAGAATTTTATTCGGCCTAACGAAGGAACCTATAGAATTAAGACTTCTACATATTTCTATTTTGGTATAGATGTCTTCTTTTCTATTTGGCATTCAACATCAATAAAGAGTGATTTTGCCACTGGCAAAGGAAAAGAGATAAGCGAATATTTGGGAGACTTCTTTAAAATAATAGCGAAATGCCAATGTCAAGTGATGCTCTAAGGGTGATGAGCTCTTAAAGACGCTCCACGTGGTGGTTTGATGCTAGAACTCAGAAAACGGAACTGTCTCCTGAGTTAATCCTCTTCTTATCATTGCTTTACCAAAAAATCAGAATCACGTTTATTTCTTTGTCACAAAAATAAATTTGAAACTATTTTAAAACGGTAATACCTACTTAATTATAAAATTAACAGACGTGTGCTCGATACAGAGCTCCGGCAACCAACCGGTATAGATTTCGAGGAATTGAAATGACTAGCCATATTCGAAGACCTCCGACAAAATAGAGTCAACGGGATTTTATATCGATGGTTTCCACTACAAAATGCATAGTTTTGGCAACAGCCAAAACTAAAAAATACAAAAAAAACTTTCAAAGGTCTAAATAAATAAAAGAACCATTAGAACCAATTTTTTATAACTTAAAAAACAAACAAAAAAAAAATTAAAAATATACATACATATATAGTATATATTTTTTGTTTTTTTGGCTATTGTCAAACAAAACTATGCATTTTGGAGTTACGACCTTTGTAGCAGAGACCATCGATATGGTAACACCAATAACTTCACTTAACTTGGATTTTTTTCGGAGCTCCTCAAGTTCCTCAACATCTGATTTCATATCTGACCAATTCCCAAATATTGACGCTAGTGTAATCATAGATAGTAATGAATTGGAATTTGTCAATAGTACGGTTTTCCTCGGTATAACTTTAGATGCTACATTGCAATGGGGTCCACATATAGAAACTTTAGCGGGAAAGCTTAGTTCAGCTGCTTATGCCGTCAAAAAAAATAGGCAGTTAACAGATGTAGACACTGCACGGCTAGTATATTTTAGTTATTTCCACAGTATTATGTCTTACGGAATTTTACTTTGGGGACATGCAGCTGATATTGAAACTATTTTCGTTTTACAAAAAAGGCAATCCGCGCAATCTATCAGATGCGATCCCGCGAGTCGTTGAGGGATAAGTTTAAGGAAATTAATATTTTAACGGTTGCTAGTCAATTCATATATGAGAGCATTATGTACGTCCGCAAGAATCTACATTTGTTTCGTAAAAACAGTGACAGGCATGATTTAAACTTAAGGAATATAAATAACATTGATATTGCCTATTCGAGACTGAGCAAAGTTAAAAAGTCGTTTGTGGGGCAATCTGTACGATTCTATAATAAAATACCAGAACATGTAACAAATCTGCCTGAAAACAAATTCAAAACGCATGTAAAAAAATGTCTGTGCTCAAAAGGTTATTATAAGATAATAGATTATGTGAATGACAAAGACATTTGGAAATGTATTGCTCTTCCTGATAACTGTATTATTGATAACAAACATTGTATTAGTAATTAAGTATTATTTTAAAAAATGTGTTGAAGCGAGTTTCTTTTGGGCTCGACGTTTCTTCTCGCTTCGGAAACACTTCCCGAAACGTTGAGTGTACAAGTTCCGCGTGGTAGGAACTTTGTACTAGGTAGAAAAAAAAGACGATTTAAAAGTATGTGCAAAACATCTACTTAAATAAAAAACATTTTGATTTTGATTTTTTGATTCTTCGATCTGGCCAATGCATAGAGTATTAATGGTCATGTTATGATCGTAATAGATCTAGGAATTCCACTAAGCAAAATTTTCCTTCCTGAAAGTCTGACTAGATCATCAGTATACCTAGGAGACAATAATAATTTCTCAGAAACTATTACGAAAATTATATTTTATAATTGTTATATCTTTGTTTTGTACACGTCTTTTCTGCCTCTTTTTTCTTCAACTTTCACTGTCCAAGGTCTGCTGGTAGAAATTTCTTATAGAAATAAGCTGCACCTTTTGTATGTTCTTTCCTTCTTAATGTATGTCTTTGTCTTTTCTGTGTACAATAAATTGTAAATAAAATTGTACTTCCCATACAAAGCAGACTGATTCGTGTTTGCATGAAACTTTACAGTTAAAAACTTAGGGATTCAGTATTGCTCCTACAACTTTATGTTAAACTCTGCATAATGCATAATGATATACGTAGTCCAAAACACGTCATAATAACAAAAACAACACGACACGATACGGCAAGGCTGAATGCATCTGGTAACTGGTTTCTTTTGCCTTCTATCGTGCGTTTGAATAGACAAAAAAGTTTTTTTTTTACTAAAGAGACCGTCTACGGTACGGTCTCTGACATGCGGCAGGCGGGGCCCGTCAGCCATCACGGAGTGTTCACTTTTTTTACCTATCTACCTATATTAGGGATCTGTAGTTGAGTGAACAGGTTTGAAAGATATTTTAAACATTGTGATACAGGCGTTACTTTAAGAAATAGGGGTAGGGCTGAAAAGAAAAACTATTTTTAACTGGTCAGAGATATAAAAGATATGTTTTTTTCATTTTCATTTTTCTTTTTAAATTTAGATTCCAAAATATAAATGCCTTTTTCATTTCAAAATCATCTGTCGACATTCTTCTACAGGTTATGTTATGTCCACCCGATTGGCCGGGGTGTAAATTTAAGAAGTCCGTTTTTTAAATTAAATTGTTTACATTAATTTCTTTATGTGTCCCTGAAATCGACACTGAGTCAACAGAAAGTGTAAAATGAACTACAGAACCCTCTATTTAGGTAACAGAGCTGACATGACGGTTCTTTTTTTCACAGTTTTTAGTCGAGAAATCTGTATTGCACGAAACAGAACAGCGACAGCGCATACATACATAATACGAGGTTCGTATAAAAAACAACGTGCTCCGTAAAGGAATATCGAGTTACCGTGTTTTATGAGAAATAAATAATGGAGAGTTACGTAGTTATCATGTTTAAAAGACAAGTCTGTGTTAAAAGGAGAAAGTGAAGGAATTTATTTCTGCAATTAATATTTTTATTAATCGACCTTTAAAAAGTGACTCGTTGTGTCTTCGGAGATTGCTGTATGAACGAACATCAATGATTTTTTTCTCGAAAAATTGTTTTAAAATACAGGACAGACAGACAGATAGCTGAGTGACAGTAAATAGGGATCCGTTTTACCGTTCAAGTGTCCGTCCTTTGGGCACGGAAACTAAAAAAAAAGCTACTTTAAAAGAAATTGCAGCAACTACAACAACTTTGATATGCTAATCATTTTGAAGTCGTTTTTCAGTTGTTTTTATGTTCATTATTTACAAATAAGACATATTGCATAAGAGACTTCAATCTTAGATTAGGCCTGAAAAAATAATAAATATCATACAAAAATTTTGAAGATTTAACAAGGTATAAAATTACATAGTGAGTTTTAACAGAGAGACAAATTTATTTTATAAATGAATGAAAACACTTTATTTTCACAAGATAAAACAAAACATATAAACAGTACCTAAAACATGCAAAAACAAAGTAATACAGGTAGGCAATCTATGTATATTCTCAAACAAATTAATATCTAAAGTAACCCAACTATTCTTCGCTCATTACATTAATCAAAGTTAAGTCATCAGCCCATCGATTTTTCCAAATTCTAAATTCACGTAACATTATAATAATAATAATATCCGGGACAAATCACACACGGTCATCTGGCCCCAAACTAGGATTCCCTGTGCTATGAGAACCAGAAACTGATATACATACACATATACATTTAAATACATACATAGATATAATACACCCAGACTCAGAGCAAACAATTCTGCTCATCACAGAAAAGTGTGCCCTGTGTGGGGATCGAACCCACGACTCTCGGATCAGTGGTCAGGATCGCTAACCACTTAGCAACCGATTCATTCATTCTTCTCAAAGGGAAGAAAGAAACCTCCTTCTTGTTTCTCAGTACGAAGCTGAGCTACTCACATCTAGTGGCTTCTGCAGGACACCAGATTCAGCTACTACTCGTAGGTGTCGGATTCAGTCCGTCTGTCGGGGGCAGCCTTTGATTATTTACTGTCAGTAAACCTGCTACAGATTACATAATAGTTGCCCCATTTACTGTCGGTAAATAATCAAAGGGGGTTACTATTATGTAATCTGTAGTAGGGAACCGGTCAACACTACATCATCCGACTCGACGCCATCGCCAATGGTGGCGGCATCGGTAGAGGCTTTCGTCTTTATATCGGTATTATTATATTATTTTTAAAATTGCTAACACTTTTACTCACGAAATTAAAAAAATTCTCGAGAAACTCAATAGTAAATTCACGAAAATATAAAATATTTTCCATACTAAGTTGATCAATCAGCTGATTGAATTATTAGGGAAGTCAATTTTTTTTCGGGAATCAACTGTGAGTTTCTTGAGTTAAGTTCAGTCTTATTAGTAGAAGTTCTAGTTTTAATAGTTTACATATGAATCTTGTGCACAAAAGCATTCTTATACGAAGTTCCAGTGGTAATAATTCACAAAAACTACCCCCTGCTTATAAATTAAAATCTGTAACAGGTTCTTTTTAATTTACGACGAGACAGATCGCACACACGCCCACTTTTACGTCTGTGTGTGTGATCTGATCAGATGGGAACTCTATGGGGGCTCCATATGACAGAGGGGTGTGACCAGACTAGTTCTGTTTAATAGGGTTGCCATATTTCTTTAAATTGATATTTTAAAAATCTACAGACTGGCTATTGGAATACGTCGAACTCTGGTTAATGTTTTAAATAAATACGTCTATATTTAAAACACTATTTGCAAAATAACTTCCAAAATATTCGGGACCCTTTTAGGATGATTGGAAATCAAACCCACAACTTCTATTTGGGAAGCCGTGGGCCGTTAATACCACAGCTAAGGAAATTTTCGCTCCGGATAACGTGAAACCTTCGTCTTAAATCAAACATTGAAAATCTCGACTTTGGTTACTATAGGTACCTACCAATATTCCTTTTATCCTGTATAAAAAAAAGAATTTGGACTCTTCATACAAATCCGTCAGCTGGTTGATGAACTTTGAATGGGAATTCCAATTTTTTTTTGCTTTTGACCATGACTTTCTTGGGGAAAGTTGTTCAGTTTGATGAGTAGAAGCCACAGTTAAAATATTGCTAAACATTTTATAATCACCCGGTATTTATATTTAAACTCCTACACATCGATTTGTACTTACTCTTACACGGCGGCGGCGCGGCGTTACGGAAACTGAACACAAAAACAAAATAAGAATCAACATCAACAACAACAGTTATTACTCTCCACTAAGCTTAGGCAGTGAGCTTTATAATAAGTCAGCCAGTGAGCAAAAAGTTAATTTTATATTTTTTTATTGTCATACATAACGCATGAATGATGTTTGTAATAAACAATTTATCTATCTAATATGTATTAGATTATATTAAAATTTGCGTTGATAAAGTTTTCGCAAAAGAAAGATAGATACAGATAAATTAATGTAAATGAAAAAAATATAAAGTCATTTTTTTAAACACAACCCTGCCACCAAAATTCGAGCACAGCAGGGGTAGTTCGTTCGACCCATGCGGCGCTCCACACAGACGCACTCCCCATAGTGACAATACACACTTTACACACAATGTGTGCATGTGTGCACATACCGATGCCCAACTGTGACCTATGGGAACAAGTGGAGTGTCACCATGATCGATGTAAGGTTATTTTTTGTTAGAATTTCGCATATTTTCAGAGAAATGTCGATAAATTATCCGTGGTTGTGTAGTTATTTCAATGAATTTGCGATGGGTAAGATTTTTGATAAAAAAATTCTGAGAAGGACTAAGGGAAGGCTACTACTACTACTTATTTTATTTTAGAATTATTTGGAAATATTCAAAGAATGAGAATTTAGTATACATTTTAAAGTGGATATTTAAAGAATCTATTTACTGGACTTACTGAGTTGGTATGTAAGTGGTGTGATCAGATCGTAGAATTGGTCAGATGATGAATTGACTATCGATATCGTTGAGGGTCTCCAAAAAAACTCTAGGTTAAATTAGAATATTTTTTTAACGGAGTTCCTCGACAATATTATGGCCAATCATTTTTTGATCTTGTCGATTCGTATGAACTGGCCACGACATATCTATACATTACATAGTTTTCTGAATACGGTAAAAGTGTTTTTTCAGAAGCTTTGGGCCGCATTGGAAATAATAACTTCAGGTTTAGCATGTCTAAAGATAGACAGATGTCTCAGTTAATAAATGTGTTGAAGTGAGTTTCTTTTGGGCTCGCGTTTCTTCTCGCTTGCTAATATTTCTACCTATATTTCTCAAAACGTAGAATGTGCAGTGTGCAAATTCCGAGTGGTAGGAAATTTAATCTAGTATGAAAAAAAAAGATTTTAGAAAATGTGAAAAGAATACAATTCATTAAAATATTGAAGATTTAAAGGTTTGATGAGAACAATTAACTGAAGCTTCTGGGGACATTGAACAGGAACGTACAGTGAATTCGTAAAAAAAATATGTTTTCTTATATAAATCAATCAGCTGATAGGTATTTAAGTTTAATTGTGTAGGTAATAAAAGATTTTTGCTAATTAACTATAGTTGGATTTTTCGGAAAAAGTTGCTTAAAGTTGGGTCATCCCACGGACCTATGATGACTTTTCGGCACGGTCGACTTTAAATTCTTCCCAAGTGGCCACACCAGCGAAGAAGAGCAGATTTTGCTTGACCCGTAATTTGGACTCTGACTCCAGGTCTTATTTTCTTTTTTAAATATTTTTTTAAAGTATTTTTTATCCATAATTGCTAAGCCTTTGCCATTTCACAATTTGAAACTTCAAAAGCGGCAAACCGTAATCCGTTCAGTCACAGATCGAGCTGCATACAGGATGATTCAAAAAGAAACAGGCCGAATGCAACAACCTGTTGCCAGTGCATTCCTACAAACAAAAAAGTCTCGGCCAAGTGTGACGGATTTTTAGGTACTTTGGTTCTGATTTTGGTAAGTACACTTATTAAGCGTCTTCAAAAAACGGTTACTAAATATGTACCTATGTTTGCTGTATCCTCGTCTTACTTAATACTACTAAAGGAACTGTAGATAATGATTTTTGTTAAAAAAATTGTAACCTCTTAAATAGGTTTAGGTTTGGTTTATGGTTTTTAAAATTTAGGTAAAAGTCACCAAAGAACATTGTCGTAGTCATGGATGTCTTTTCTGTGACCGAGAAATTTCACTTAATCTGACTAATAAATAATACCAACATTATAAAGTATCAAGTATATTATATTTTTATTACTCTGCCCAATAGAAAAAAAAAACAGACACATGCATAATTCCTGGGCAATTTAATTATTTCAATAATTATTATCACATTGCCATTTCACAATTCTCATATTGGTCATTTTGCAAATTGCTCGGGCATTGTGTATAATGTCCAATTAATAATTTGACTTCAAACATGTATAGATACTATGAAAGTTGAATAACTCGAAAACAACTGAACCGATTTTTACCAGACATAGCTAATAACTACCGCAATGAAACCTACTTTCAAGTGAACAAAACAGCATTAAAATTGGTATATCCGTTTGAGATCTGTCCGATCAGATACACCGATACAAAGACACAAATAGGCAGGCAACTCAGTAACTAATGTACAGGCCCATAGATACATATTACATTAACAACTGACCTTTTCTTTAGAAATTAAAAATATGATGATATAGAATTAAAATATGTATTTAGCTTCACCAAAAAACCATTCCTCAGCGGAACTCTAAAAACAAAGTCCAAAAACTGGTCTGCATAAGCTACGATGTTCGGTATTAATCATTGCAACCGACCACCACCGTGTAAAGTGCATGCAGTCGACAGAAAACGCTACCCTTCTTTTTGGACGCCCCGGCCGTAGTCGGGTAAAAAAGATACACTGATACAGTGGATACAACAGTGATTTATCTGGATACAGACCGCAGCGTAGAGCATAAAACGAAAAGAAATGGTGTTTGCAGTGAATTTAAGAGATATGTTTGTGGTTTAAATGCTCTGAATTTGGTTTTTAAAAAACTGGGGATATTGTTTTGCGAAGGTTTGTTTAGAAAGTTTGCATTATTATTATTGAAAGCGCTACGTCACTGATAATTACTTACTGAATTTATTATGATTCGAAATAAAAATTATTATATTATTGTTATACAGGGTGTATAAAGATAACACCACAAAACGTAAATGGTGGGTTCGATTTCCACTAATGAAACTGAACAACTGTTCCTATGGAGCCTCTACTGAATTTACAAAAAAAATATGGATTTTTCATACAAAATGATTTTCTCAATCAGCCACTTTCGTCTGGAAAGTTAAATATACTTTTTATTTATTTCGGGTTCCAAATTGCTTGATGCTTTGCGGCGTCAAAAGGAAACAAACAAAGAAATATATTTTAATAGTTATAATTTAGGTAAGTTACTGACGAAGTTACTGACTCTACACTCGAAGTTGTTGACGAATATGTATACCTGGGACAAACAGTCCAGTCAGGTAGGTCCAACTTCGAGAAAGAGATTAATCGTCGAATCCAACTCGGCTGGGCCGCGTTCGGGAAGCTTCGCAATATCTTTACGTCCAAAATACTGCAGTCCCTCAAGACTAAAGTCTTTGACCAGTGTGTGTTGCCAGTGATGACATATAGATCCGAGACATGGTCGTTTACTATGGGCCTCATAAGAAGGCTCAAAGTCACCCAAAGGGCGATGGAGCGTGCTATGCTTGGTGTTTCCCTACGTGATCGAATCAGAAATGAGGAGATACGTAGGAGAACTAAAGTTCATACATACATTCGACATAGCTCTCAGAATTGCTAGACTTAAGTGGCAGTGGGCAGGGCACATAGCTCGTAGAACAGATGTCCGTTGGGGCAGTAAAGTTCTCGAATGGCGACCGCACACCGGAAGGCGCAGTGTGGGCAGGCCTCCGACTGAGTGGACCGACGACCTGGTAAAGGTTGCAGGAAGCCGCTGGATGCGAGCCAAACAGGACCGGTCGGTGTGGAAATCCTTGGGGGAGGCCTTTGTCCAGCAGTGGAAGTCTTTCGGCTGATAGATAGAATTTAGGTAAGAATTAATTTTATTCTTTTAGGTAAAATAAAATCTTAGTACACGTATTAATTTATAATATACCTACATTTAAGTGGTGGTGCAACTCGGCCGGTCTTGTCGCTCAAAGCGATTACTTCAAGATATTTTATTTAATTCATTTAAATATTTTCGTTTGGAATATGACGTGTAAGTCTAAATTCAAACGAAATACAACTTGGTTCACATATTTTAAAATCGCAAAGCAAAAACTGTCAAGTCGTAGAAATGACAACGGGAGCCGTATTCATAGACGGGACATAGCGCTTGGTTACACAATAATAGAGACGAAGCAAGTCGGAGTCCCGAGTCCCGCGAAGTAGCAGTCACCGATTCAGAAGCAACAGGTGGTCTGGCATCCCGCAAACAGGGAAAGGCAACAAGAATAGAGAATGCCACTATGGGTAGGGTTGTCATTTCGCGATGGGGAAGGGAGTTGCCTATTTAAAAAAACATATATAAAATACCTAAGTTAGTTACAAAAAAGTCTGTATTATTTTATAAAACGCAATATTAAAAAAAATGAATTTAATTCGATAAATTATTATCATATTTTAATTATTTTTTTCTTCGTAAGTTTTAACAACATTTTTAAAAGAAAGAGACGGGCGCAAATTTCGAAAACACATTACTACTATCACTGCTTTTTATATTACTAAAGTATTTAAATCACTACGTTTATGAGTCGGGAGTGTCATATACCTTGGAACACTCGACAGTATGTCAGACAAGTTTGCATTGATTTTTCCGAATGTATGAAACCTACACAGCAATATGAGGTACCCGCCTTAAAAGTTTGCTCACGTTTATATACTCTCATATACCTACCTACGTACGTACCTACGTATAACCATGAAAAAAATACTTTTTTAGTCTGAGCGTACATCGCTTTTAATATTACTGCAGGTAGACAATATGAATACTTAAAATGGGTGTAAAATAGAGCAAACCTTTCAATCGGTAACCCTAACTGCATGAGTAGCTACAGAGTTTTTCTTTTTCTAGCACTGCACTGGCCGACGCGTCGGAGGCGCAGAGAAATTTTGACAAACAATTTTTCAAATAATCGCAAATCTGTGTTGAGATAAAATGGAGTGGATTTTTGTGAAGGCTTGTTTTCGCGGTTGTGAATTAATGGAGTGGAAGCAAATTTGACTTTGTGATAATATGAATTATTAAATCATTTTTGGGCACACGGAAGTGTCACTGCGAAATACAGGAAAAATATTGAAAATAACGAAAGACCTGTTCTCAATTCAATCCATATATAAAATATCACATCATAAAGAAACACTATAGGTATAAAAAGACTATATGTAAACGTGTCGTCTTCATTGAACATCCGATTAAAAAAAAACTGTTTCCCATACTAAATCTGCATAATGAATCAATAATTGTAGATCGAATTTTTTCAACATTTTTCCTGTGTTTATTCTTTATACTTGATTCTCAATGACCTCTTTGAACAAACACACTTTTTAACATCCTGTAAATAAAAAGGTTAAATAAAACACAAAAATTCAAACAATTATTATGCTAATTTATACATATGATCTAACTACTCGTATAAGTATTCTGTAAGGAAACTTAATTAATGTATAATAAGTACTTAAATAATACATCACAATACTTACGTAATTTTAAGTAAATAGTGCTTACAAATACATTGCAGTGGTGTTTATAGTAATTATATCGGAACGTTTATTTTAAAAAATAGGTAAAGTCAGGTAATAATTATTTAAAATATTTTGCCATTTCTGTTAGGGTTCCATTTCCATTACAAAAATGAATTAAGCTACTTAAAGGTTCACTAATTACAACATAGTTACATATTTTGTTGCTAATATAAGTACGGGAGGGATCATTTATACCCTGTATACAACATAGCATAATATAACAGAAACAAAAAAAAAACAATAACTTCACTCGGGCCAAACGTAGTACGGAATCCTTTAAAAATAAATAAGAGTTACACTTGGTTGACTTTTTTAACCATAAATTATGTTTGTGTAATAGAAAACACTAAATATACGTACACTTCGTATACAATTAGATAATATTAGGGATGGATTTAATTGTTTAAAATAAATCGGTTTATAAATTGTCACATGTAAAAAGTTTCATCATTTAGATTTGATATCTCTTTGAAAAACCACGCATTATGTCAGCAAAGTATTTGAATGAATCTTAAAAGAAGATAGAATACTCTTTCAAATGGACTGGCATGAATTTTGAAAGCGCAAAAAAGACTCGCGTGGAAAACCGAGTAGTTTTAATGCGCTACTTTCTTTTAAAGATCCTTTTTACCAATAGTGACGTAGCGGGGGCTATCTGGTACTTCATCAAAGGCAGTATGAAAGGAGAGAGTCTGACTACCCTCACATACGTAGCACCATGCATCACTATGGTTATACTTGCCGATCTGAAATCAGTTTTCTTCCTTGTTTACGATAAACAAGTCAATAAAGTTCTCTCAACGCTGCGCACTTTGGAAACAAAGAATACATCTGCTTCTGAACATAAGGAGAGAGATATTATAGTAAAAAAATATAGTAACTTTCTGAACACTGTACTGAAAGTCCTCGATCGTTTTAACTGGACTCTTATAATATAATTTCCGCTGATGCCGATTGTACAGTTCACAGATGCACAAATTATAATAAATGAAACACAGGTTTGCTTGGACAACCGCACCCGGTGACAGCTCGATGGCAAGTGTCAACCGTAGTAACGTTCATATAATTTCCAGTATGCTACACCGATGTTTATGACTGTGAAGACTTACATGAAGACAGGAGAGCTGAAGCTACAGCTGCCTCTTCTAATAGAATATCCGTTCGATGCGTACAGCATTAAGACATGGCCGTTCATATATTTGCGTCAGATTTGCTCAGGTATGTACTGTATTTTTATTAACCGACTACAAAAAAAAGGAGGTTCTCAGTTTGACCTGTATGTATGCATGTAATTCATAGATGCATGTATGTTTGTATGTATGTTTGCCCGCGATTATCTCGCGTTTGGCTGAACCGATTTTAATGCGGTTTTCATAAGGCCCCCAGCCTCAGGCGCGGTTCGAGAGGGGGGTCAAAGGGGTCAAGACGCCTAAAAATGTGCACGTCAAATCACCAAACCTTCTATTCATATAAATATCTATAGATAATTCATTAATGTTTTCACGAATAATAAATAATAACCTACAAGCTTACATTTTTTGGGCTCGCTCCGCTCGCGGTTTTCTGTACGAACAGGGCCGTATAGATTCTTTATTGTGTGAACGATATTACTGGATGCACATGAGCAAATGGAGGAACATGCTAAGGAGAGGGGTAAAATTGAAAAACTTCTCAAAATTCTGGTAAATTGAGGTTTTATATATTAAAAATTGCCACACTCGCTTCGCTCGCGTCTTTTTAGGGTTCCGTACCTCAAAAGGAAAAAAAGGAACGCTTATAGGATCACTTCGTTGTCCGTCCGTCTGTCTGTCTGTCAAGACCCTTTTTCTCAGGAACGCGTAGACGTATCAAGTTGATATAAATATGAGGTATACTTCCCGTAAACCTAGAATCATGAAATTTGGCAGGGAGCAATGTCTTATAGCAAAAATAAAGGGAAAAGTCCGAAAACCAAAAATGTTTTTGTTGTGTTTGTGAATATAAAAGACAATGCCAGGCCGGCCATACTGTCGTGCCCCAGTCCGAAAATAGGCAATGCACTCATATTACACGAATGATTCATATATCAAACGATAGTTGTTTGATTGCTACATTAAACCGTATTACCATTTCACCTTTAAAAGTTGGGAGAACAGAAATATTAAGTTGTAAGCTAAAGTGATGTTTACCTAAGGTACGATGGGGTAATAACGGATAACTTTTCAGTGCCTTGTAATAATGATGAATAGACATATATTTAATATACGGAACAGAACCCTCGATGCGCGAGTCCGACTCGCACTTAGACAGTGTTTTATAAATAGAACCGTAGCCTCTGCTGCTCCCTAGTAAATAATGTAGTATAATAATTTGGGAGGGTGTAAAATTAAACGAAAACTTCCTTAAAATGTAGGGAACTGAGGGGAAAAATATTTAAAAAATACGATCTACAATTATTTTTTTCAGATTTCCCATCCTAAATGTGAAAAGTAAATAAAGAATTTGTATGGAAAACTGAAAAAAAAATTGTAGATCGGTTTTTGTTTATTTTTCCTCCACTAACCACTTAAAATCTCTATACTGGATTGTTTTATTATTATTTATACGTATTATATACAAACAAAATAGCTGCACCTTCTACTCAGGAAACCGACCAATTTTCCCCAAAGAAGAAAAACAGAATCCTTTTTTTTAATCTTTTCTGGTATTTTTACCAGAAAAAAAATACACAGCCTCTGTTCAGGAAACAACAACTTTCCCCAAGAAACCAATACAGGGTGTCCAAAAAGTGAAGGATAATCCTTCACCTGCGGATTGGTCGAATCATTTCCTACTACATATCAAAAAAAAATTCTAGTAAAAGTCCCACCATTTTTGTGATATCGGTATTTTTAGTTTTTTTTTTCAAAAATATTGACCTTCTTCAGTTTAATGCATGCCATTCCTACAAATTATGACATTTTTAAGTCCTGTTTTTTTTTTAAATATTCGTGAATACATAATTCATCAAACACAATGGTAAATTATTTCTTAAAGTGCTGGCAAATCTTGTAAAAAAATAAGTTTTGCAAATTTTTTACAAAAACTTTTTCGAATAGTTAACTTCGATAGCCTGTGGTGTAAAAAAAAGTTACTAAGCTGATCGTGCCAACAACTTTAAAAAAATGCTTAGTTATTGACAATTCTAAAATGGCATAATTATTTGACATTACATTAAAATTTTTTTTTTTAATGATAATTCTAATGCACCAAGGTCGAATTTTTGGAGTTTTGTTATACTAAAATTCTATCGACATAAAGTAACTAAGCAAGACTTTGGTTGGTTTGTTCATTTGAATAACGAACTGCCACGCTACGCCAGGATACAATGGATAGAATCAAAAGACAGTATGGATAAAAAATATCTTTTTTTTTTATAATAAATATTCAAAATTCCCGCCATTAGCCCTTATGCATGCTCTACATCTTTTTACAAAGGACTTTTTTTACGGCGGACGTATCCTTCTCTTGAAATTTGTTCTGCAGCTCTGTCTATTTCTTCTCGCAGCTGCGTGATTTTGAAGTCTCCATTGCATAGACTAAATCGTATAAGCAGCCCCAATAAAAGAAATCCAGGGGATTAAGGTCTGGCGACCTTGCTGGCCATTTCAAGTGCAGCGCGTTCAAACCTTGGAACCTAACGACTACCCATCGTTCAAGATCGACAAGATCAGAGTGCTGCAGAATAAATGAACGAAGATAATGAGATTTTTCATAAAATTCTATGACGCGACGAGTCTTCGGGCTGCTTAAAAGATTTAGTCTATGCAACGGAGACTTAAAATATCACGCAGCTGCAAGAAGAAATAGACAGAACTACAGAACAAATTTCAAGAGAAGGATACGTCCGCCGTAAAAAAGTCCAAAAATTCGACCTTGGTGCATTAGAATTATCATTAAAAAAATTGTTTTTAATGTAATGTCAAACAATGAAGGATACCACCATTTTTTGTTTTTTATCTTAAAATATACTCTATTAAAAATGAAAAAATATGGTGAAAATTTTTTTTGATACGTTTGATAGTTTCCGAGATACTGAATTATTTAGGTAGGCAAGTGACGCGGGGTCGCCGCACGCTGCTGTGACGTCACTACACAACGGTCGCTCAGTGCGCGCCCCGCTCCCTACCTGTATGCGTATGAAGTTTGCGTTGAAAATGTTAAAAATAACAAATCCACAAACTAGAAAATCGTGCTTGTGTCAAAGTGTTTAAATACAACTACCAATATACCCGAAAAGTTACTTTTTACAGTGTTATATTTGAACCTTAAAGTCATAAGAAATGGATGAAAAGTCTGATCCACCCAGACCCAAAGCCAAAAGTTGTGTCTATCACCTCCTCCTTATCTTATAACTTTTACATAAATAGTAAAGTCGTCGCCGTAGCTATTTCTAGCCGATCTAAAATAAAATAAATATGAGTTAACCTATACACATAAAAAATAAAAACCGGACAAGTGCGAGTCTGAATCTCGCGCAGAGGGCTTTGTCCATACAAACAAACAATATTTTAAATTTTATCAACTTATTTTAAGATTTATAGATAACTTCTTAGATATTTTCCTGTAATTTATAAGCGAAGATCTATTTTCTGTATATATTTAAGTTTTATGGCCAGTGCTCGGAAATAAGGATGAGGGGCATTGTAAAGGTGATGATGTCAAAAAAAAACCAGAATCGATACGAATAAACTGTATGCCAATAGATCCCTTAGAATGAACTTAATTCCCCTACTGTAAGTCGTAACCCCCAAATCAATGGGAAATCGGAGCCATGGGGTGACAAAGTATGCATAAAACCTGTTAACTGTATGAGATTTTCAAAACCACTTAGGTATGTTATCAACTGTAATATAATGACACAATAACGACACTGAAGCGGTCGTGATTCAGCGGTGCTTACGTGGTCGCGTCGATCACGCAGGTTAACTGACTACAGACACGGTCATATCTTGGATGGGCTTAAATATCAGTAACTATCACTAGATGGCAGTCGTCAAGCTATGTCGGAGGCGTTATAGGCAGCTTGGATGGACGGCTAGTCAAGTCCATCCAAGCTGTGATCGTATTTGAAGTCAGTTAACCTACGTGATCGACGCGACCACGTAAGCAGCGCTGAGCATGACTGCTTCAGTGCCGTTATTGTGTCATTAATCGGTCTGGTAGATTCAGACAGTCAAACTGACACACGGGTGATCATAAAAGGGTGCCATCTTTCCTTTTTGGTACGGAACGGAACCCTTAAATTAAAAAATACACTTATATTATAACTTAAAAATATAAAATGCATTCTATTAAAGAGGAAATAATATGAAAGGTACACCTGACACATTCCCTCTCATCTTAGCTTAAGTATAATCGCCTACATCCTAATATTAACCTACTTTTGAAAACAATATTTATAGGTTCAGTGTTAAGGTTATTTTGCTACAATAGTTTCTTGATACATTACGTAGGTAATAAAATACCAAATGTAAGATATAATAAAAACGATGTCAGCACAATAACTCAAACTCAATATTAGATTTAAATTTTAATATGACCCACCCTGTTACAAATACGCATTCTTCGAGTAAATATCATTATTATCTACATTTTTCAATATTAGTAATGAAAAATAGGTACCTAGGTTCTTATAGGGATCAACAGATTTGTGATAAGAAAGAAAAAAATTAAGTTATAAGCAGTGGTTATAAGTACTTTTACATTTTTAATCATCGCGTCTCGGCGGCCGCGGTATAGAAATCGGAGTTATTTGAGAAGTAGTAGGCTTAGCTTAATTCGTCTATTTAAGGCAAGTTATCAGATATTTCAATCATTTTTTTAAAACTGTCATCTATTATACTTGAAACACTACTGTAACACCAATTCACATAAAAAAACTTAAGTTAGAAATGTTATTGTGGGCGAACATTGGGACCATCCGATAGCAATGTATGAGGGACACAGTACGATGAGAGCGGCGCGTTGTGTCATGACGTCACGCGTGCTTGGCGCGCCCGCGCGAAGTATTTGAAAAAGGCGGAAACTAAAATTATCGTAACTTCAAAACTACTCGCTTGATTTAAATGAAACAAAAACAAGTGTATTTCTAGACATTTAGGCTACACGGTCATAAGGTTTCAAGTGATTTAACGAACCCAGTAACATTCTTCATTATACCATTTTAGAATTGTCAATAACTAAGCAATTTTTTAGTTGTTGGCACGATCAGCTTAGTAATTTTTTTTTACACCACAGGCTATCGAAGTTAACTATTCGAAAAAGTTTTTGTAAAAAATTTGCAAAACTTATTTTTTTACAGGATTTGTCAGCACTTTAAGAAATAATTTACCGTTATGTTTGATGAATTATGTATTCACGAATATTTAAAAAAAAACAGGACTTAAAAATGTCATAATTTGTAGGAATGGCATGCATTAAACTGAAGAAGGTCAATTTTTTTGAAAAAAAAACTAAAAATACCGATATCACAAAAATGGTGGGACTTTTACTAGAAATAATTTTTGATATGTAGTAGGAAATGATTCGACCAATCCGCAGGTGAAGGATTATCCTTCACTTTTTGGACTCCCTGTATAATACTTAATTCGCGAAATAATTAACTTCTAAATTTTATGTACCTATACAAATTGATCAACTGATCCGGCAACTGCATGGGAAGTACACCTTTTTTTTGGAGTTTAGGCTTCTTGGGAAATTGTTCAGATTTATGTGCAAAGGACGTGGTTTTTTGTCAGTTATTTTAGAAGGATCCTAAATGTGTAGAATAAAAACGTGGTCTCTGATGTGTGGACCTTGGCGGTTACCTACTTATTATCAGTCTCACTCTGCACGCACTCGCACTCACACATTTTGCCGAATAAACTGAACGAATAAAAATTAATACCTAACTTCTATAATTTTTTATTGTAGCAACATTTTAGTCAAGATAACTGTCAATCAAAAATACCCTAAAGCCAAATTGTAAACCTTTTGTAAACCAAAGTATTAATTTTGTGATTGACTACATCGAAAACAAAATGGCTGCGATGAGAAAGGATCGTTTACTATAATTATTTTACCATACCGACTGCAAAACCTAGCTTCAGGGTATCTTTGAGTATAAAATAACCCTGGCATTATAAAATTAAGTCGACTCGTCCATCGGCGCAGGTAGGCAGAGTAAAGAAATTCACAGACCAATGGTGTTGAAAAAAAAAAGGTTGGGTTTTCTAAGAATTTTGCCTCTATAAAAAGACCTTTTTTGTCCTCACGCAGCGACAGTCTTCTTTTGCTGTTGACATGGTATTTCTTTTTAAACTTTGAGCTCTAAGGAGATGACATTACAGTGCTAATGAAATACATTCCTATATTTTTTGGTAACATCCTCTTCCACAAATTCGTGATTATAAATTCGACATCTTTGTACAAATCGTGGATTTCAAAGAGTGGTCGTTTTCTTTATAGAACTTTCGACAGGAATACAAAAGTCTAGTTTTATTCCAAAAAGTACCTGGAATAATCTCAATTCTCATGTTATATTTACGATTCCAGAGTCCAGATCAAATAACTAGACACTTTATTTCGTTCAACCCTAATAGGTATAGGTAGGTAGAATATGAAAAATAACAGACGTAAGACTGGTAACGGGAACTCGAAATAATTCATCAAAAAATATATAAATTGATCAGCTGTGTGTGTGTGTATGGAGGATGGCCGAAGTTGTACAGAATTTTGTACAGTGATTTCAAAGATTCTTTTGCGATTTCAGTAACAAATATCTTTGGTACGGCTGGTTTAACGTATCAGCCAGTCGGTATAGCATTCATATTAGGTTTCTAAGGTACTAAAATCTATCTACTTTGTAATAAGAGAAGGTAGGTTAGCTAGCTCTCAAAACTCTACGAAAATTGCTAGAATTGCTACTTACCAAAACCTAACCGAATTTAGTTTGTGCGTGCATACTCAACATACCACTCATACTCGCACCAAAACACGTACGAAGAAAATCTCTTGCGATGAAACACCACAAAAGAATGAAAAAGTGGAAAGGTTAATGAAAAACTGTTCTCCCGCTCCCACATCGATGTGAAAACCATTGAAAAACAATCTCTAACGCCATCTATGTTAACACATACAAAGTTGGTACTCGCTCAGTCAAGCAGTACATTTTACAAAGTAGAACCCGGTGCTGTTTTATCGACCTGCATTAAAAACTGTCATGGCGTATGTTGATGTGCTTCGTGCACAAAAATTTCAATAAATAATGATTTTGAGACGTTTTATATTACAAAATCGGATAAGAAACTGTTTTAATCGTTCAAAAGTGTCATGATTAATGTGTTTTAGTGTGGTTTTAGTTGTGTTTGAGTGTGTGCGAGTGAAAAATGGACAAGAAAAATGCGATAAGGCGAGCCAAGAGGCCGTCTAAGGTTCTCGAAGAGAATTACTGGGATTGCAGCGTATGCACGTACAGAAATAATGCAGAAGCTTTCAAATGCTCAATGTGTGACGTCAGAAAAGGTAAATATCCATGAGAAATACTTCCATAACCTCGTTTTACGCGACAACACAGCTCGCCAAATGATAGCTTAAAATACTGCATTAAATTTAAATAAGTAGCACAATTGCGAGAGTGAAGACAGTATTTATCAATTTCGTCATAAATTAAGAGATCTGAATATCGTTGATTTAGAGCGTTTGACCGACTAGCTAAAATTCTAACCTATAAAAGTTCATTGTACGCTTTATTGATTATCTTACCTTTTCGTCTGGCCACTTTGGCCAGCTAGAGTTGAAATTAAGGTGTTGCGTGCGTACGGTGGTCAGTCAGTGTGTATTTGACTTGTCCATTGTCAAAACATATCACTGTCCATTGTTTACATACTTGTACCTGTACCTACCTGGGTATTTCAAAAAGATAGGAGGGTAATACAGTACACTTGTTGGATGTAGGTATATGGATCCGATAAGAATTTGTACTGTAATTTCCCAAAAAAATACACAGGTAAGTAAGTACCTACGTACCTAGTCTACCTATCTATCAACAGGTTTACTCTGACCAAAAGTCCAATAAAACTAAAAACAAGCATTGTTTACTTATTAAAATGTTAAGTAATCTTCTTTCAACCTAATATAAATATCAACAAACTGCATCGATCGTAAAAATTGAGAGCGAAAACGGTGCAAAGAAAACGTCATCCGACGATAATCCGACCAAGAATCAAGAGTTTATTGGGGCAAACAGTTCAAGTACCGTAGACTGGGCCGTCGAAACGGCCGGTTAGCATCCGTTGACCTTTTCTCAACACTGAGGTACTTATTTACTTGTTTACGTAACTATACAAGTGCTGCCTATCCTCACAGTTGTATTTAAGAGGGCTGCATATCCTCACGTTAATCCCATGAGTCCTATTTTAAGGTGTTGTTTTTTTAATCAGTTGTAAGGGTTTCATAATTACTATAAACCCGTTTCAAAACCAGTCAATGTTTATTAGAGAAGACTGTGTCTTACGCACTTAAAATAGATGTGGAGGACAGGGAAGCAAACCACTGGTTTTAAGGGTAAAAATAAACATATTATAAGAATTTAATAGAAATTACAGCAGAACAAGGCAAAGAACAGAGAAATACAGCCAAAGTCAATATAACAATAAAAAGTAAGACATACATAAAAGATTATGTACATAGAAAGGAGGGCCTGTACTCCACATAGCACAGTGGGTTTTCGTAGTGTGTCAGTGCAATAGTACCTAGGTACCTATAGTTTATTCATTCCAATAAAAAAGAGCAAAGGTAAACAAACTTAGTAGGCAACTGACTTTGACATAGTAAGTTTATTTACCCTTTGCTTTTTCTTGATTGGAACAAGGGATACCTACCTACAGGACTCGCGCTAGCTAACAACTAATCTCGAACAGATTTTTCGTTACGATTCGTTTTTGACATTACATTAATTATTAATGATAGGCAAAGCAGTAATATCATTTAGCCGAATGAAGTGTCAGCGGCATTGGCAGTCCATATACCTATCTAGGTAGCTCATATATTAATTTTAGCATAATGCTCGTATTATAGCTAGACTTAATGATTACGTTCATTTAAGAATGATTTCTTGCGTTGTTTCTGTGGTAGGTCTCATTTAATTAGTCTGCAATTTTTATTGCTCCATTACAGTACAGACGTCTCACATTTAATGGCAAATGTATACGAGCCATTTATTTGTTATATACTAGCTTTTGCCTACGGCTCCACCTGCAGTGGCTATCGTTTTGATGGCCGCAAGTGACTCGCAATAAAGTGATAGTTTTTCGGGTTAAAACTATCCATGATTGTTCCCGTCGTGATTAAGGTTTTTGTCTTTGAAAATTTTTAATCAAGATGTAAATGAATGGTTTAGTTTAACACAATAAAGAGAGTTGCTTAATTTTGGGTTAGATTTGAAATCCAATAAGTAATTTTACAAGATAATTTTTTTTTTGCCTAGATGTCACTTTTCACCCCCTCAACTACCTATGTCTGTGCAAAAAACATGTCTGCTGCGACGTGAAAGAAGAAAGAAACTGACTTTCTGATTTATAATATTAGTAAGGATTACGCTCGTCTATGCAGATGCCAAAGACTTTATTTTATCCTATCTGTAATATAAGCAATAATCAAAGAGTACCTATGTAATGTAATTACGACGTTTTACATTACATACTCTTTCGGGTCGGGTCGGGAGTGTCATACTTCGGTAGGTACTGCTTTTTTCTGAATGCATCTAAGTACGCTGCATTGTAAGATGCACGCCATGAAATGTTGCTTACTTTCATACTGCCCTTATAAGGCAGAAAGCCGCATAGTATACGGAAACTCCATATATTGTACTTTGCGGCCTTATTATGAGGGCAGCATAAACTTCCATACAATGCTCTTCAAATTCCGTGTTGGGCTAGTCTGAACAATAACTTAGAAAAGGAAGCAAAAGGCCTCGCTTGGTGAAAGGTGATTGTTTACCACCGCTTATAGGCATTACCTATATCCATTAAAAGATTATTTGAAAATATGATTAATACACCGCCGCTTATAGGCATTATATCCATTTGAAGATTTTTTTTTATTTTTTTTTACTTTATTGAGATACCAACAGCTCATTAAAAATATGATGAATACGTCTCGTATGGAAGTAATAACCATGACCGAATCCTCAAATCATCGTTGCTCAAAATCAGATGGATGAAAAATGCAACAAATTGTTTTGTAAAATAAAAACCGCGGTTTATTGGATTCTGGCAAAAATCCGTCTTGCACTGACAGATTGTAGTTATAGGTGGTAAGGGTAGAGTTACCCTTATAGTGGTACAAGAACCACCCGCGATAATGCAGAAACAGTGTTTCGAACCCTCAAGTTTGGGGCAACAGCGGATACGTAGCTCCTTCAGTTATTTCACGTCAACCTCACGCCTAGGGCTATATTGTAGTACGTAGTACTGCTTTTAAGGGTCGACATCGGTAACTGGTATTTCTCGTTAAAATTTTTGTGTTTTAATAAAATTAGTAACTATCGGTAGTCAAAGAGATGATGTGATGATGATGATGTTAGCAACGTAATCGAGAGATGTCGCTTTGTGAGGTTTTTTTTATTATTTTATTATGTTAAGTGGCAAAAGTCTGAAGGCCGACCAGATGGAAAGTAGCTACCGCCACCTATGAGCATCTGTTACCCCAGACATAAGTCATCAACTGATCTGTGTCATGCCGATCCTTGAGGGCAAAGACTGAATGCAAAAGGCAGGTAGTGGCGGATGGTTATTTAGAGCTGTGTTCGAAATTTAGAAGTTTTGAGTTCAATTTTTGCTTATCCGGAAATTTCATATTAGTGGGTAAATTTGACCGTTAAGATGCTTCATTTTTGGAGTTTCCAGTGCAATTCCCAAGAGAATCCGATATGTTTACGGGATAAAATGTAGCCTAAATGTCCGCCTTATATTTTCGCCGCGCCGCCTTGGTCTAGTGTCCGCTCGCTTCACCACATCCACAGGAGGGTCGCGGGATCGATTACCAGCGGGGTCCAACTTTGTAGGACTCTGTTTGGTTGATGGTAGGACATTTTCTGAGTCCGTCTGGCTAGCTATCACCATGTTATCTTGTTAATAGTGTTCCGGCATGTAGATCAGACCAGTTTCCCATTGCATTGGGGAATCTTTGTAAGCCCGCTTCCATCTTCGGCATCATCATCACTTACCACCAGGTGAGATGATGCCAACGGCTTGCACATTGTGAATAATAATAAAAAAAAAACAATGCAACTTGACATAAAGACGCTGTTTATTGTTATTACTACACAAGCGATTTATACGTAATTTGGTAAAAACTTTAGATAGTGGGCGCGGGGGGGATAGGATAGGATAGTTTAATCCTGAAAACATCAACGACTGTCCTAATGAAGTAATAAACAATATCCACGCGGGTGGAGCCGTGAGTAAAAGCTAGTTTATATTATAATATTAGAAAGGATTTTCATTGTGCCTACGGGCTGCTGCGTAGGGACCCCACAGAGTAAAATTTAGGTGCCCTCAGGGAGCGAACTCCGCCTGCTTTCATATCGTACATTGTAGTTTGCGCTGGGAGAAGTTTCCGTTCTGTATTTATTATTAAAGAAGTGTATTGAAATGATAGACACTTGAAACAAACCAGTTTTAGAACATTGTAGTTACTTAGTACATTTAAAACCCGGAGGTTCGTCTAGCACGCAATACATTTTGCTCTTTGATAGTACTGTATATAATAAACTTACTTTTTGAAGCCGGTAAAAAATTGTATTAAAAAGATCGACAATACAAGTTTCAGAACATTGTATTTACTTAGTATATTTCCAACCCGTGGTTCGTTCAGCACGCAACACATTATATCCCTCTGATAGTATTGTATGATAACCTTACTTTATTGAAACCGGTTAAAAATAGTATCAATAAATCAATCAGACACTAGACAATGTGAATTTTGTAGTAAGTACATTTCCAACCCGTAGGTACGTCCACACGGAAGCCGCGTATCAACCCAGCGTTGGTGGCGGCGCAGGCGGCGGGCACAGCACCGACCAGCTCGCAGAAACGGCCCAGGTCTGGCAACAAGAAGAAAAGACAGCCCAGGCTTAGCAATGTTGATAGGAGCTCAGCACAGACCAGAGAGGTAAGAGTTTATGTACCAGGGAGGCATATACGGCCCATGTGACAAGACAGCCCTATGGTAATTTTGATCGTAGATTAATGCAGAATAAGAAGGGTAGCAAAAAAACTAATTTTTAGAACTTTTTTTTAATTTAAAAATGGTAACACCAGTAGAACCAGAAGCCTTAACCTGCCGTTAAGTAGATTACTATGTTACCGCGGTTGATACAAAGTATCAAGGTAGCTTCTGGAGATGATGTTACAATCCTTTTCGCGAGGGGTACCTAATTCGCAGGGCAACTACTCCGCTTTCCCTTAAAAGTTCTAAATTTTAGTTTTTCCTCTCCCCTGGTATTTTCCCGCGGACATTGAGTTTGAAACTACTAATTCTATAACTAGTTGTGGTAATCCTAAGTCCTAATCAGAACTTAAATTAAAAATCCTACAAGATCAGTACGAATATTTGTGTTAAAAGTTCATTTAACTCCACCAGGTAACAGTAAGCGGCGTGACTGTAGTGATAACTGAATACAAGCCGAAGAAATCAGTATCGACCAGTTCTAGCGACGTCGAATCTTCGAACGACACGCGTCCATGATATCCTAGTACTTCTGGCAATGTTGTACATAGCTTTGAAGAGCAACAGCCCAGCTCTGATTCTAGTTAAAATTCAAACAAAATAAAAGTATAAAGGTATATTTACATCTCCATAAAGATAAAATTTAAATGTGTGTCTCGGTATTATACCTAGAAGAAAGATTAAAGCAAGAATGAGAAGATGAGACAGATGAATGGTCGTTGACAACCACTGGCGAGCCACGGGACCACTTCAGACAAGGGGCCAAGTCCGGTAACATCGTGGACTATCTGAGACCAAATTCTAGATTCCAAGAAATATCCTTGTTGTCTTTAAGATGTAGAGGCAAAACTCGGTTCAGAGTTTTCGGTTCGGAATAGGGTTGGTGCTTTTTGTCTATGAAACTAGGGCGAAAGAAAAGTCAATACAGTATTGTATAAATCACATGAAAATGTCTATGATTGTTAAGCTTCTAAAGACACATTAACATTAGGTTGCAAGTTAAAGCAAATTGATAACATTTTAAACTTTATACACCTAAAATGTATGTGAGTTTTTTCTAGAATACTCGAAAATAAAACATTTTTTTAGTTAGATATTTCTCGAGATAAGTAAATTACATGCTTCGCGTTAGTATTTTTATGCTGACTTTGACTTTGATTTAAAAAAATATAGTTTTTACCCATTTGGCATAAACATAGAAAAAAATAACATGATCTCGAAAAATATCTACTTAATTATTAAAAATGTGCATGTTTTAATGCTTAATATTCTACAAAAAACACAAAAATTGGGGGTTCAAACGAAGTGTTGTAAATTCACGTCCTATTATTATGTTTTAGTTGTATTATTTATCATTTTTTGGTTTTTGAATTTGATAAGCTTTTTAAACATCGGAGGTTGCAAGGCTACTCAGTATCCAGTTTAAAATTAACTAAACTTTAACCCTACAAAAAGAAGGGTTTAATAAACATTTAAGAACGATCCTGTGAGTCAGAAATAATAGTAGTTTGGGTGTAATTTTTTTTAATGCAAAATACCATTTTATAGCCTACGTCAGCACACTGCAATATTTTTTTCGAATCGAGCTTTATTGTATGAAACGATCGGTGGTTGGGACTTGTTTCTAGCGAAAAATTGGAAAGTTCGTTAATTTCTCTAGCAATTTTTTTTATGTATATTTAAAAATAAAATAGTATACCGACATCCTATTACAGATATAAATTATTGCCAAAACAAGATGATTAAGTTCTAAAAGTCAGAAAACGTTTTAAAAATTCCAAGGGACGCTCTTTATCGTTGAAGTATTTTATGTAGTAGGTAACTAAAATTTGTGTAAATAGAGAGCATTTTAAGGCCAGCGTGGCACTGCCAAATGATTGGATTGTAAATAAGCTAAGATTGTTTTATAAATGTTAAGTAAATGCAACAGAATTACTTAAGAGTTAACAAGAAATATTTTTCTGTGTTATTAATATCAAATATCAATACGGTTTTGACGCAAATGAAATTACGTCAGATGGTCTGATTGTGAATGTAGGTAAAACCAATTACACATTTCGTATAAATTAATTGAAAAGTGTAGGTAATTAAATAATGCACAATACTTATTTATTTAATGATATTTATGAAAATTTAACACACGATAAAGTAATGTGAGAAAAGAATAAATTGTAGAAAAAAAAAAACATTTCTATAAAACAGTACATCAAAAGAGAATCAGAAATACAGATATAGAGTGTAACAAAATAAGTGCAAATAAATGGAGACTTTCAAATGGGGCTTCTTCTCGTCATACTGAACAAATTTCCATCACCCCATAGTTAGTACTCAAAAAAACGTTCATACATATTATTTTAAATTCATGATTTGAGAGCGTTTGACATTCAGAAAAAGTACGACACTCCCGACTCTTAAAACGGATTACATGAGTACCACTAAACCGATTTTCATTAAACCTGCCTATACAGGTGTATGTAATATAATAAATAGGTTTAGAAAAAGTTTCAATTTAGTTATACTTTTCTAAATCGCAAAATAATGACTTGTTTATCATACAATTCGATCGGCTGGGTTGTGAAATTCGTAGGGACAGAAAAAAATTGAACACTTCAGGGGAGTTGTAAAAGTTGTTCAAAAATTTGTTAAATATGATGAGTAGAAGTTCCAGTTAGATTTAGATTTATTTATTTCACATCACAAATTCATAAAATATAATACAAATTATAAGCTATGTCAATAGTGAGGTGATCGTCAAAATTCATTATTAATAATATAAAATCAGTAAATTCAAACAAAATGTCAAAGTGGTTTAGCTACAATAATATATCATCAAATAAAAATAAATAAAAATTGTGAAGTTCAAAAAGTCAATAAATAATAAAGAAAATAATACATTATTGTAAATTATCGTCATTTAAATTCAGAATTTAAAAATTCGTCAGTTGAATAGAGTTTAGGGGTCCTATACATATTATACTCAAAAAATCAAACAAAACGTAGGAAAAACAGAGAGCTACGCTAGATTTTAAAGACATACAGACACATAGTCTTCTAAAAGACCCATCTTTTGCTTCGGGGGTTAATTTAGGATAACTTCCGTCTTAACTTCTGAACGAATGTACAGTAAAAAAATAAATCTGCGCTACTCCTATAAATATAACATTTATTGTAAAGTTTCTTCCATTAATTTATAATGAATGGAGTATTTTTTGTGTTGGTTTTTGTTTTTGTAGACTTAGTTTTTGTAAGATAGCCAATTTGTTTTGATGTTAGCGTATATGACAAAACTGTCGAATGTTAGATTCGACTCTTAAGTTACCAAATACTATTGGCCCTTAGTGTTCCACGTGTTGACTATAAGTATTTATTTTAGCTTTAAGAGTAATTTAATCTTATTTTTTTTTAATTACAAACAATATGTAAAAATGCATTTTGAATTTTTGCACAAAAATACGGAAGTATTGTACTATTGTAACTTACTTCCTTCATTCATTCAAATAAAAATATTTCAGAATTTTGAGTAAAATTTAAATATTTTTTTCATGTAAACCAATGTATGTATTCCGTAAAAATTCTTTTTAATGGTGACAGCCACTTAAAGTATTTTTATTTATATTTAAAATGTTTAATGAATGTGTTATTTATTAATTAATTTATATAGGTAGTGTGTGTAATATTTAAAACTGTATAGGAACAACGAATTTGGCCAGGTATAATTATATATTTTTTCTGTATTATCCTGGATATTACTAGGACTACATTTTTAAAAGAAAGATATCGAAATAGTGATTTATTACTTGGACAACTCTTGGCCCTTTGCTAAAATTTTATATTTTCTAAAACAACATAACAAAATAATTTTATTCTATTCTTATTGACCAATTTTTTATTCTAGCAGATTCCAGTGCAAAAGTTTTGATAATGTGCTTGATTGTATTGCCATGACGAGTATTCTCTAAATGACATATCACAACATAATCGCTTATACGCCTCCTGGTGGCAGAAATAACGGAAATTGCCATTGCACTGCGAACTCTGGATTTTAAAAAAACTCGTTATCTAAAGATGGATTGACCGAATTTCAATATTTGTATTCATAAGATTTGGAGAATAATGTATGTATGTGACGTCATTCAGCGCAAGGTGCCAAGTTGTCCGTGTTGTATTTTACATAGCATACCGCCTGGCTCGGCCGACGTCTTAATTTAGTTCATTTATATTACCTATAAAACGTTTTACCGTTCACAATTGATCGTTCTGTATTCTGTTCTCATGAGAAAGAAGGCCGCAAACTATACGGAAACTCCATATACAGGTGTTTAAAAAATTGCGTTTGAAATTTTAAGGGGTTACTGAGAATCAAGTATAGAACCCAGGAAAAATATTGAAAAAATCCGCTCTTCAAATTTTTTTTCTGATTCTCATACTAAATCTGAATAGTGAATCAAGAATTTGTATAAAAAACTGAAAAAAAATTTGAAGAGCGGATTTTTCAATATTTTTCCTGGATTCTGTACTTGATTCTGAGTAACCGCTTAAAATTTTAAACACACTTTTTTAACACCCTGTATTTTGCGGTCTTCTTTGTTTTGAGGGCAGTATTCTGCTATCGAGCAGACCGACTGAGTAGTGTAAACAGCATTAAACAGATAGGGTTTAAGTAAATAGATAGATAATTATTGAATTATTTGATATGTGTATATGAATTGACTAATTGTGAACTGTAATATGGTTTTATTTTATATTAAATTAAAATACATTTCGTCACTTTCTGAAACGTTGTGTGTAAAAACTCGAAGCGGTAGAAAGTTTGTATACTTGTACTAAATAGTAAAAAAAATAATGATTTAAATGAATGTAAAAAAGTTTTGATATCTTCTTTTGTGGTATCACTTTTTTTTTGCTTGACAGTCCAATACTGCTCTGCCCGCGGTGTCACGGGAAAAGTTAGATCACACTGTATAGTGTATATGTCGTGGCCAGATCATAGGATTGATCACTTCATGATGTGGCCGACCATTTCATGAAATGGTCGTATTTCAAAATATCCGCTGATCACATCATGATATGGTCTGGTCAGATCAATGAATACATCAACGTTTGACGATATACAGCTAAACGCACGGCTATTTCATGAAATGGTCAAGCATAAGTGATCATATCGTAAAATAGTTACAGTATCCACCGTTAGGGGCACTGATATCCTTTTGTTTTTGTGATGCATCATGGCGGCGTACAATTAATAATGAGAAAAAGGCTATTTATAATGCGCAAATTGAAGATAAAATAGAAGTTAAATGTCGTTACGACACTAAACTACAATAACTTTTCGAAAGTCAATCAAAAAACGAGCCCAACGTTGCAGTTCCTTGCTTTCTTCCTTCCGAGCAAAACCTTGAAGTTTGGAAAGTATTTCATAGGTTAGTAGATATCAGTCTTAAAATCTAAGTATTAAAAATGTATAATTTATCTGTTAACCAAGATTACTCAGATTTAAAGAATGCCAGTAACTTTTCAACGTATTTTCAATTTTTATTAAACCTTTGATATCATGGAAACCCTACATTAATGATATGGCCAAACGTGGATGGACATATCATTAAACGTTGACGTTTAAACGATATGGTCAGTTTCAGCTGGCCATTTCATGAAATACGATCATTTCATGAAATGGTCGGCCACATCATGAAATGATCAATTCTATGATCTGGCCACGACATATACACATGAGTTTTGCCTATTTAGGTGGTCCGTTTTAATTAAGGCATGAATTTTAAATTTTTTGAGACTTTTCCTGGTTCACGGCACACTGTCTATGGCTCTATTTGATAACACATTTTTTTCTACAATATTTTACATTATGTATTTGTATAATATGATATGGTCTGTTGCCTGACAATGAAGATTAATATTATTATTAAATTTCACTTTATAGTTTTTCTCTTTTTTAAGAAAGGGGATTTTCTTACCACGTTGGCCGTATAACCAAGCGTGGCAAAAGTTTTGTTGTTATTATTATATCCTAACTTTATAAAAAAAAAAAATATATCAACTCTTTGTTGCAAATATATTATAACAACAAACGACAAAAAGTATTAGATTTCCGCCATAAACTCTTAAATTGACAATTAAAAACAATAATGTAAGATTTTCGAAAAAAATTATCCATCCAAACTATTCTAACAAATAATTCGCATTATATATGAACTCGTAAATCACAGAATACCTCAAGATTCAGGATTATTTATTGCGTTTAATGTGCCAAGATCAAAACAGTCACCTTTACATGGATAGTGGCAATCTCTTTTTTACACGCACATCTGTAATATTATTATCTGTAAAACCAACTTGTTGCGGATAAGAGATAAATATAATTTGAGAGTAAATATTGTAAATTCTAATTTAACAAAAAATTATTCAAAAAGTAACACAGAGACAAATTCGACTTACTGTCACATTATTTCTTCTGCCCTCTGCTTACAGGGTGTTATAAAAATTATGTAGGACCTATACAGAAAACAATTTGGACTCTGCATAAACATTTGATCAGTTTTTAGCTTTGTACTAAAGTTGTTAAGAAGCCCTTGTTGACAGCTCCTACACCAACTTTATACACCCTGTATAGACCAACATGGCTTCCTATTTGATTGGACATGTCACAAGGGTCCTATTTAAGTGTGTAAAAAGCTATCAACTTGAGCTAATAACCCATGGGTAGTCAAAACGAACAACAGTCCAAAACTAAATATTCTTTCTTTCGTATTTCGTAATTGCCGACATTCAGGGAGCCCATGTCCAAACTGAAATACCTAACTAGGTAATGTAAATGTTAATTCAATGTGTAACTACCAGATAATGTGCTGAATGTTATTTATTTTTAAGTATTGTATTGTATATAAAGGAAGTGGAATCTTTCATAAGCAGTCTTTTTGTTTTTCATACAACTTTCCTACTAAAATATGATTCCTACCAAAACTGCATTCCTTCGAGTGCTCAGTTCAGTGCTATTGCACAGATCCCTTCGAGCGTGGTCTGTCTGATGGCAAACTGTTTTCTGCAAAAGATTATCTTTTTATTTTTATTTAACCGAATTCAGGGAGCCATGTCCACTGTTTTAGCTATATCCTATAGATACTTGATGAATTCAATGAGTGGCGTGGAACGCGCTCCAACGCTGCTTTATAGCAGAAAAAGGCAAGAGCGTGTATACCAACCAAGGTCAAGGTCCAATGTAACAAGGTTAATCTAGAGAAGTGTGTTATTGTATGTATTGCAGTTTCTAACTCAAGTTTTTTGCGGTTAAAAAAGTAAATATTTCATACATAAATTATAGGAATTGCGGGGCTCCTCATACCAACCAAATCCCCAACCCGAATCGCAACCACCACTATCATTGTCGTCACTGCCGCGTGTACGAAGCGTTTTATGTAGAAGCAATATAAAACAATTACGCGAAATTTTATATTGCAGTGTCCGTGGTGTAGTGTTAACGAAGGGTTTGTGATTGTCCGAACTTTTACGCGCAGGGCCTCGACACAGCTGCCTGTTAACCAGCTTTTACAAAATAATGCGCAAGCCTCACTCTGCTAGCCAATGCCAGCTTATTTATCGCACTTTCCGGAGCACGGTGGCCTCATAAATTTATTTACGTGCCGCCATAACGACCCTCCTAAAGTGAAAAGTATTTTTTATGATCAGTTTATGACTTGTGTTCAGGTAACAGTAGTTCGTTTGTTGGCTGCCAGAGTTGGCGGAAACAATGGGAATTCTTGCGTTTCTCGAGAATAGGTATTCCAATCGCCTCTTAGCGAAAGTGTGGAATGAAATTCCAGTGGTATTAATAAGCTGGTTACGTGCTTATTTTGTGAGTCGTAAAGTGGGAGGGACGAGGAAAGGGTTAATGTGCAATCTGCTGGTTTTATTAACAAAAGTGCGCATTGGCAGGGAGAGGTGAACTGTTAAAGTTTTTAATAGGACTTTTTATAGGTGATTCTTTTTAGTTGATGAAAAGCCCAAGAGAAAATGTTTGTCACTATCTTTAAAAATTTACGGCAGTTGTAAATATTGGAATAAATAAATATGTTCTAAATATAATCTATTTTAATCATAGTAGTTACTTACTGTAATTTTTATTTTTGTAAATAGCTTTTTTATAATTATTTTCACCTAATAGTACAAATAACTATTTTATCAAAAGCAAATACCTACGGATTTTCTCTTACAAACTTCTTTTTTTTTATAAAAAATAAAACCTTTTGGATCAAATGCTTTTCTGTGAAATGATCAAAACTTCATTACTTTTCTATTACAGGATAAACAAGTATTTTAATTTAAGACCATAATTAAAAAAATATAAACATTTTGAGCGGTAAAGGTGAAGCGTAAAATATTATACGTTAACTGGAAAAGTGTTAAGTTGTGCATCTCTCGTTGATGTCTTTTATATGGGCGAGACGTTACCCACTTTTGGACCACACCCCGAACACTTCATACAAATATCGCCTTTTTGTTTACTACATAGAAATTTGACACTTCTTCATATACACATGTTTAAGGCTTCTTGATCATACCGCCTTGTACCGGAGGTTATACTTCTTTTAACCGACTTCAAAAAAAGGAGGAGGTTCTCAATTCGTCGGAATCTTTTTTTTTATGTATGTTCTCCGATTACTCGAAGACGCCTAAACCGCTTTGGAAAATTCTTTTTCTGTTTAAAAGGGTATACTTCACAGGTGGTCCCATATAAATTTTATCGAAATCGATTCAGCAGGTTTCGAGGAAATCAACAAAAACATAGCAAAATTGGAGTTGTTGTTGGTCAATTATTGTTATTTTGATGTTTTTAGCAATTTATATTTCCGAAAACAGTAGAACTTTTAACGACAGATATGGACATAAACGTCAGAAATGTCTAATTTGCGAATAGACCATTAGGTTCCCTGGGGAAAGTTGTTCAGTTTGATTAGTGAAGCTTCGATGGGAAATTCTAAAATAGCTCTAAACTAAAAATAACCTTTACAGGGTGTATGTTAACAACGGGTCTCTTCCCATACTTCGGGGAGGTTAGGTCAATACTCCACACACGGGGGCCAAGTCCGTATTGGTGGAGGTTGTGGGGCTAGTGGCCAACCGCAGTGTCAGAAGTTTTCAAGCCGTCTATAAGGCCTCCGACATGGCTTAACGACTGCCATCTAGCGATAGCAGCCGGCACCAACGGCTTAACGTACCTTGTGAAGTACGGAAACGGTCGAGATAAATACCACTAACAGTCAAACCCTTCCAGGTTATGACCGTGTCTGTAGTTAGTTAACCTGCGTGATCGACGTGACCACGCAAAACGCAATGAGTCACGACCGCTTCAGGGTGTAACAAAATGAAATTGATTGTATTAAGATCCGTTAACTACAGGGAGTCTCCTTTAGGATTCGTGTCCCCACTGCTATGCTCCACTAGTGGGGCCAGCAAGACTTTTAAGTGGATGAATTAAATATTATTTTTTAAATTAATTTCTAGTACTCATGTCCCACTGTCATATTTAAATTAAAAGAATATGGGATATTCTCACCATTATGAAATTCTTAACCACTTTTGTTCTCTACGACTTTGATATCGCAAATAAACTTTGGACTTTTCATACAAATTGATCACCCGTTTGGCCATTTTTGTCCAAAAATCCCAAAAATGCTTTACGTTAATATGAGTATTACGAATTACGATATAAGTAGAACAAACTCAGAATGATGAGTTAAATCCCCTTTTAAAGGTTCCTATGCCAATTTTGTTTCCTACGCCTTGTACAATTATTAGAATTTTTAGAAGCCTGCAAGTCTCAGACGTCCGATCCCGAGAGCATTATGTTTTTGTGGGTTGGCTCGACGTGATACGGCGTTCCTCAAGCTTCAGAAGTAAAGACCTTCGGACAAAAAGTGGACTTGACTGCTGAGTCGACTGCCGTCCGATAAGGTAGCTAGAGTAAAATGGCTGCCAATGCGACTACAGGACGTTCAGTGAAGTCATGTGCGTACGATGTACAAGTATTTTATAAATATGTAGGGTAAAAATACAATATAATAATACTAGGAAAAATATGAATCCAAAAAATATTCTTCTCAGTTTCTCATAATAAATTCACAAATCAGTGGATCAGTTTAGTTGCCTAAATGCGTATTTTTTTTTGCAAACTGGGTAATTGCAAATTTTCTTCAGAAAAAATTTACGTTGGTATGAGTTAGCTAGAGATCTTTTTTCCAATAGCTATTTAGTATGAGAAGCCCATTTATTTTTAAATGAGTTTCGGATTTAATTCAATTAGGAAAGTTGTTCAGCAATGGCATTACTTTAGCTAGTTATTTTTTTTAATATTTTATAGAGTATTTTTTTTTGCAATCTGGGAAAAGTCTGGATTCGAGACTGTGAGACTCAGTAAAGGTAAGTTATATTTATAGGTTAAGAAGCTGTCAAACGAAATGACAGTTTCACAATACGCCAGTGTATGAAGAGAGGTACTATTACTGCTTTGGTAATGAGAGCAAATAAAATTATAATATAATTAATGGTACAGCCCAATGGTACAGATAAGTACTTACAGGTTGTTAAAAAACTGCATTTGAAATTTTAAGGGGTTACTCAGACTCAAGTATAGAATACAGGTAAAATACATAAAAAAAAACTTTTTTTCAGTTTTCCATACAAATTCTTAATTCACTGTTCAGATTTAATATGGGAAACTGAAAAAAAATTGTAAGTAGTTTGGATTTTTTCAATATTTTTCCTATATTTTATACTTTTTAACGTGTGGTCGTAATTTAACCGTCCTATCCACAAGGTATAGACGCTGGTTGCCTATACTTGATTCTGAGATGAATGACCCCTTAAAAATTTAAAAGTGCGTTTGAAATTTAAGTTATAGAAACGAAAAGACTTCTACATCTACGACGCACCCTAATAAGTAGTAGCGACTATAATCTCAATCTGTCACTTCGGATTCCGTAGCTTGCCGCGTCGGCGGCCGGCTGGCGGATGCAGCAAAAAGTTTACATACCGCCATACCTCGCCAGAGCTGGCTACTTCTACCGCCGACGCCGCAGCCGCCCGGTAGAAAGCTTTCGTCATCGCGCTCAAAGGATACCGCGACCATAGAGAATATCGTAGATTTAAAATCCCTTTTCTATCCAGTCTTCGTAGAATCGGGATTGTGCACTTACATTTTTAGTCTTGCAAGGCTGCATAAAAAATACTTTTTTCTTTAGTGTTCTTGGCTAATTTTGTATGTAGAGTCCCAAAAAGTATAGTTGCGTCTTCTGCAAAATCGTAGAACAAAAGTTGTTCAGTATAATGTGTCGAAGCCTCACTGAACTGGGTTTGCACCTGTTTATTTATCTATATATATATAAAAGAGGAAACTGACTGAATGACTGATAGATCAACGCACAGCCCAAACCGCTGGGTCTAGAAACTTGAAATTTTGCACAGAGTTACCCTAAAGAACGGAGGCGAGCACTAAGGAAGGATTTTTAAAAATTCACCCTTTTAAGGAGTCCAAAGATTTTATGGGAATGTACAGGCCAAACCCCTGGGTCTAGCAACTTAAAATTTTGCATAGGGGTTCCTTATAGAACGGACACAAGTAATAATGAAGGGTTTTTCCAAATTCACCCTCTAAGAGGGTGAAACGGGGGTCCAAAATAGATAAATCAACGCACAGGCTAAACCCCTGGGTCTAGAAACTCGAAATTTTGCATGGGGGTTCCTTATAGAATGGACGCAAGCACTAAGGAAGGGTTTTTCAAAATTCTCCCTCTAAGGGGGTAAAACGGGGGTCCAAAATTTGTATGGGAATGTACAGGACAAACTCCTGGGTCTAGAAACTTGAAATTTTTCAAAGGATTTTCTTATAGAACGGATGCAAGCACTAAGGAAGGGTTTTTCCAAATTCACCCTCTAAGAGGGTCTTCTCTTCAAATCTCCGCTCCGATTTGAGGTGCTGTATCTTCGGTTCTATTAAACCTACAGAGCTGCAATTGCGCTCAAATTATAGACAATTTTGTCTTCTATATAGTAAGTGTACATAATAACAATTTCCGTGGGATGCACCTTTTAGAAATTATTAGCCAGTCTGAAAAAAATCTGAATATTTCGATGTTTTTGGAGCACCACGCAGTTAGCACAGGTCTTTCGAAGCTGCAAAATTAGTTTCGCTCTACTGGCATCAACCCTAACAACATACCAAAAAATCAGAACTGTTGCAATCAATGCGACCTCCGATGTCTTGTATGACTGGCCTATTGAATGATATAGATATTTCTGACCAAAAAGCTCGGTTGAATGAGCCAAGGAGTTTAAAACCCATAATAATTTTTAAAACTATGACGAAGTCAAATCCAGTACATATTCATTTGAACTTAGAACGGCTAGTAGAGTTGTGTCCCTTTTTAACTTATGTAGAGATAATTTGATAGAAAAGGTTAACAACAATGAGTGTCTTTAAACTCGGTTCAATTTGACTCCTCTAGTCACTAGTCAGAGCTCAATTAAAATAAGACTTTACAGGTGGTACAGGTAATTTACAAAGGGTGTTAAAAAAGAGCGTTGAGATTTTAATCCTTGATTCCCAATTCAGATTTAGTATGGGAATCTGAAAAAAATGCAGAGCGGATTTTTTTCAATATTTTTCCTGTACTCTATAAGTACTTGATTCTGAGTAACCTCTTAAAATCTCAAACGTTCTTTTTAACACCTGAGTAACCTCTTAAAATCTCAAACGTTCTTTTTTAACACATTATACATACTGTTATAATGAGCAACAGCCTTTCGACTCACTAACCATCTAAAAAATCCATGTAGGTCACTATGAACTAAAAGTAAATTATGTCCAGATAATTTCGCACTCCACAAATCCTGATCCATACGTACCTACATCTTGTCAACCATTTTATCACCTCGTCATATCGAGAACATTATTTTTATAGCCGACATTTATAAGTCGGACCACGTATAAAAACGTCCGCGCTTCATTCATTATACGGCGCGATATTTTATTTCTCGTGACATGCAGACGGGTTGGCGCATTCAATCTTGTTTTACGTAAGTTACGTACAAGAAAATGTGACACATTTAAAATCTAAAATTTTATATGATGCACGATTTATTCTTTCGTATTTTGGCGTCCCGGGACGAATTAGCACAGTCCTCTGTAATGAACTTGAACTAGAATTTAATTACGTAAATATTGTACTATAGGAATTATTGACTATTATATTACATATTCATATACAGGGTGTAACAAAATAGATGTATGTTGGACTCGTAAATTAGAGCTTCACAATTTTCCATACAGAAAAACTTTTGTTGACATTACTGAAAACGAAAAAAAATATTTTTGACTTCCCATGAACTATTGACAAATCAGATAATCGATTTGAATGTAGGTGTCAGAGTAGAAGAAGGAAAAAATTAATTTTATTATTTCATATTTCTTGAGACAACTTGTTATTTTACACACTTCAGTAATGTTTTCGGATATTTTGTCCCTTATACAGGGTGTTTAAGCAGAATCAAGTATGGATAAACGGAAAATATTAAAAAAATCCGATCTACTATTTTTGTTTCAGTTTGAAAATGAAAATAATTTATTCGAAGTAGGTAGCAGTGTACACTTTTCGAACGTCATTCTTTTATCAACCAAAACGAGGTTCCTACCACTCGGAACTCGTATACCCACCGTTTCGGGAAGTGTTTGCGGAGTGAGAAGAAACGGCGGGCCCTAAAGAAACTCCCTCCACACATAAAAAAAAAAGTCTTATATTCTATTACATCTTAATCCTAGATCAATAAATGAATAATACAATGTCATGTCTGTAAATAAAATATAAAAAATAAGAATAAAGAAAGAAAGGATTCAAAAGAGATAAAAGTAAAAATTATTTGTAGCTAATGACTTGTATGGAAGCAATCTGATGCAAGCTTTAGCTAAAAATGATGGAAATAACCTTGACATAACGGTGTCTTTTCTTGGCGAACAAGAAAAATTACTGAATAAATATTATATATTAAGTTAAAAACAAATGCACACTCAAATAAAAAGAGACACTCAAATAAATAGAGCGAAAAAACGTAAAGTTAGTCCAGACGACCTAAGAAAAATTTTATGACGAAATGTATTTATTCATATATGATACGATAATCTAATTTTTCACAACTTTACCAACTAATTATTTGTAATTTGTTAAATTATCCGTGAAAAATGCACTTCGTCACAAATTACCTAATAAATCGGCCATCCCTCTATTGTAACGTTTTACGAATGGGACATTATCCGCCTAAAGGGATGTACTCATTACCTATTGTAGGTTCATCAGAAGTTATGTAAATATAATATTATATATGATAAATAAGTATTCGCAGTACTTAAGGAACTAAATTAATTTGTTTAGCGTTGTAAATGTTGAGATAACCTGTTATAAATCAGTTGCTAATTTACTTACCTGTTATAAGCAAGTACATATTATAAATTATTTTAATTTAGGAAGATGTTCTTCATGTTCTAAATGTAAAAATGTATTATATTGTAAAATATGTAAAAATTATAGTATAATAAAATTATGTATATTCCCTTCGGAGTTTTTTGCCGTTCTTCTCAGTAAGGTGTAATCGAACAGGCGGATTTTAATAAATGAACTTTATTTAACTACAACATCAGGATTTACTTAAAATATTTTTCATTAATTATCTCAAAAAATATTGGAAAATCAATTAAAACACTGGCCTAAAATTAAAATTATAATACTGCTGCTGTCTCAAAATACTGCTTCGAACATTTCATTGCCTCCTGTTTTTTATTATTATTATTTATTGACAACACTATCATTACATTTATAACCCAATTAAATAGCGTAGTAACAAAAACATTATGATTAGATTATACATTTAGGCCAGTGATTTTTTGGTATGTTGTTAGGGTTGATAACAGTACTGTAAAACGAATTTTTCAGCTTCGAAAGACTTGTGCTAACTGCGTGGTGCTCCAAAAACTACGAAATTTTCAGTCTTTTTTCAGATTTTGGCTTATAACTTCTAAAAGATGCATCTTATGAAAAAAGTCATTATACACACTTATAAGAAGACAAAATTTCCTATAATTTAAGTGCAATTACAGCTCTGTAAGTCTAATATAACACAAGATACAGCACTTCAAACATTGGCAATTTTCCCTAAAAAGTTCGAAATTGTAGTTTTGCCGCCTTCCGAGCGGAATATCGGCTATAATACTCATTCTACGAGGAAAGTCATTAAAAATAAAGTAATAAAGCAGTTATTTAGCTTTAATTTAAGCACAAACTGAAGTTTGTAAGACCAATAGTTCCCTTGTAGTCTGGACAAAGCGAAAAATTAAGGAAATCAGATTTTTCAAAAAAGGGAGCCTGGACAAATTGCAGGACTTCTGTAAAGGATAAGAAACACATAAATCGGGGTGTAAAATAATTAATACTAATATTGTAAAACTTAAATTATATCACCTAGTGATAGTGGGACCTCAGCTGATACCTGCGACAGAAATATACATGAAACACAGAACAAAATGTCAATTAATATTTATTATAATGAATTACAACGAAGGGGTACATATGTAATATTAGGTTTACCTTTACGCAGTTAGAGACGAAACAATCGTGTTCTTTTGGAAGGTCTAGGTTCATCTGACAGGAGACTGCTCTGTAGACTGCTCTGTTGTTTGTTGTAAAGGGGAGGTCGTCGAAGTCGTCCTCTTCATTCAACTCAGTCAAGGCTATGGACGGAGTATTGAGGCTGGTCTTTTCCTGAAAAACTTTGCAGAGAGTTTCATCTTGCAGGAGCATCTTCCTTTTCCACACCCATTCGTGCACCTGCATGACAGGAATTTCATAAAAACATGTTACAAATAGTTTAAATACACAGCACAGGATAGACCTACAAATGGATTACCTTACTTGCATAACAGTAATTTCAGCAGGGTTTCCGACGCTGATTTCTTCGTTGATGTCATTAGTGTCAGATCCTACTGGCTCCTTGAGGTGTTGTCGCAATTACTGAATGCGTGAAATGACAACTGTATTGCAGGGGGGATGAAAGCTCTTCTTGAATGAATGATGTTGATGAGAACTTCTCGCAATTGGCACTTTCCTGGAAAAAACTTTGTTAACGTTGGAGCCTAATCTGTTTAATAGAGGATGTCCACCTCTGATGCTCTTTACAAAATGTTTTATAAAATGTTTTACAAAACATTTTGTAGACAAACTTTGCAGAGATTTTCAGCCCTGTTATCTTGCAGGAGCATATTCCTTTTCTGCACCGATTCTTGCACCTGCATGACAGGAATTTCATAAAAACATGTTACAAATAGTTTCATAAATACACGACCCAGGACAGACCTACGAATGGATTTCCTTACCTGACAGGAATTTCGACGTTGGTTTTTTCTAAATGCGTAAAAGAACAACTGTATTCCAGAGGGAGAAGAGAGCTCGTCTTGAATGAATGATGTTTTTGAGAACTTCTCGCAACTGGCACTTTGCTGGAAAAAACATTTTATAAAACATTTTGTAAAGAGCATCAGAGGTCGACATCCTCTATTAAACAGATTAGGCTCCAACAGATTAGGATATCCAACGTTAACAAAGTTTTTTCCAGGAAAGTGCCAATTGCGAAAAGTTCTCATCAACATCATTCATTCAAGAAGAGCTTTCATCCCCCCTGCAATACAGTTGTCATTTCACGCATTCAGTAATTGCGACAACACCTCAAGGAGCCAGTAGAATCTGACACTAATGACATCAACGAAGAAATCAGCGTCGGAAATCCTGCTGAAATTACTGTTATGCAAGTAAGGTAATCCATTTGTAGGTCTATCCTGGGCTGTGTATTTAAACTATTTGTAATATGTTTTTATGAAATTCCTGTCATGCAGGTGCACGAATGGGTGTGGAAAAGGAAGATGCTCCTGTAAGATAACAGGGCTGAAACTCTCTGCAAAGTTTTTCAGGGAAAGACCAGCCTCAACACTCCGTCCACAGCCTTGACTGAGTTGAATGAAGGGGGCAACTTCGACGACCTCCCCTTTACAACAAGCAACAGAGCAGTCTCTAGAGCCCAGGAAGAGCTGCCAGATGAACCTAGACCTTCCAAAAGAACACGATTGTTTCGTCGCTGAGTGCGTAAAGGTAAACCTAATATTACATACCTGCCTCTTCGTTGTAATTTATTATAAAAAATATTATTTGACATTTTGTTCTATATTTCATGTATATTTCTGTCGCAGGTGTCAGCTGAGGTCCCGCCATCACTTAGTGATACAATTTAAGTTTTATAATATCAGTATAAATTATTTTACATCGATTTATGTATTTCTTATCCTTTACAGAAGTCCTGCAATTTGTCAGGCTCCCTTTTTTTGAAAAATCTGATTTCCTTAATTTTTCACTTTGTCCAGATTATAAGGGAACTATTGGTCTTACAAACTTCAGTTTGTGCTTAAATTAAAGCTAAATAACTGCTTTATAACTTTTTTTAAATGACTTTTCTCGTAGAATGAGTATTATAGCCGATATTCTGCTCGGAAGGTGGCAAAACAACAATTTAGAACTTTTTAGGGAAAATTGCCAATGTTTGAAGTGCTGTATGTTGGGTTCTATTAGACCTACAGAGCTGCAATTGCACTTAAATTGTAGGAAATTTTATCTTCTTATAAGTGTGTATAATAACTTCTTCCGTAAGATGCACCTTTTAGAAGTTATAAGCCAAAATCTGAAAAAACACTGAAAATTTCGTAGTTTTTGGAGCACCACGCAGTTGGCACAAGTCTTTCGAAGCTGAAAAATTAGTTTTACACTACTGTTACCAACCCTAACAACATACCAAAAAATCAGAACTGTTGCAACCAATGCGACCTAACGCGATTTTTATGTCTACGATGACTGGCGTAATTACCTACTCAAATAATTTAAAACTACTTTTTCGAAATCCGCCAGTGTGCACGTAAAAATATCAATACCCTGCGCAACAGTATTTATAATGAGATGGGAGCAAACCCTACATTCGTTCTGCACGCCGGTACCTGAAATAATCTATTTCTCGGACCTATACTGAGCTTCGGGTTTGGGACTACTAGTTTTAGAGAATTTGGAATATCAGGGTTACTTATTTTACCCTGAAAAATTGCAAAAACATATTTGACCAAAGGAAAATCTCTCCTTACCTCTAACTTATAATATTCATGTTGCCAATAACATCCATATCAAAATTGTTGATGACGTCACGAGCGCTCATGGTAGGCAGTAGGTGTTGCCAAATACCTCTCCTCCAACGCATTTCCCGGTTTTTCAGCAGATGGTTTAAAACAATACTCACATTGCCCTGTGCCAAGCATAGTTCTCTAATGCGTACTACACAGAGTGCAGGCATCTACAGTTTTTAATATGTTTCCCCGCTCTCCCGGCCGCCATTTTTCATTCGTCTCATTACAGCGCGCACGCAACCCTTTGCGTTCTCACCCCCTCTGCATTGTAGCGTCCGCATACAAGAGAAGAAGGGAAAATTGTGTTGTCTTATGTCGTATAGCAGGTATGTGAGGGAAAATGTGTTTTGTTGTTGTAAGTTGGTAAGTATAGATCGTTTTTGAAAATATGTACCTAATTCAGTAAGTTATCGCAGAAATAAACAGATTTCATTGTCCAGTGCTACAGAATTCTGAATACAGAATATATATTTTTTTTATGGCAGAGGTGGCAAACGAACAGACCGATCACCTGATTAGTCCAGTCATCGAGGAGGTTGAGGTATGCATTAACTCCTCTATCCGTAAAACTTTGCAGTATGATTAAGTAGGTTCCATAGATGAGGTGTGACAAGGTATCCCGGAGATTTAAGTTTTGGAAGTAGGTATTTTATACCTAAACATGAATATTGCTAATAACTCTTACCGAATAATTTCTCAATCCATTATTCCAACGCGATATGTTAGTGCTAGTTTGTTATTATATGTATGTAAAACTGTCCAAAACTTTTTCGAACTTTTTAACTTCGATATTTATCAAAATTTGTTATTTTGCTATAATTACCAAGGTATAATTTCTCGGTTAATTTTTATTTGTTACTATGGTTTTATACCTCATAAGACTTTTCTATGTGTAAGTATCCAAAACATTTTCCTATAGGAACGTAATGTTATAGTTTCCGTAAAAATGCTCACGGCTCATAATTTCTCAGTCCAGTTTTATTCCTTTAGAAGTCACAATTTACAGAAGTAAACAGTTTTTTAAAACTATCCAATGAAATTTCGGCAAAATAGTAGTTTTAGAATTTCTTTAGATAATACGTTTATTAAACATTTACGGCTCACGGGGCGGCGGCGAACGTAGACGCGATGCGCGCGGCGCGTACCGCATCTGCTCAAGGTCAGACAGTGACGCGATACATACATCTACATTCATTTGAAAAACATTCGATATACTTTGCTTTGCTAGGAAGGGTGCCGATATTTTTTTACTGTAAAGGATAAAGAGTTTAGATTTTTCCTTGACTATTGAATATGTGTAACTAATATAATATATATAACTATTGTTTTTTTTTTTTGCATTTTATGTACCGTTCAGTAAAAAATAAAATTTTACTATTGTTCCCCCGTCTGAGTGTACGGATATTAGGCTATGTAGGTATGCTCGTGACCTAAGACTGAATTCAGAAGACGCACAACGCGGGTGCGATTTACCCTATTAACCTATTGACTAACATACTATATAGGATAAAACATCGTTTTTACTATAGCTATGTTAATTTTCTAAACAAAACGGTATTTTAAATAGTTCTTATATCACTTAGTATTTACATTGTGATAAAAGATTATAACTTAATCCGGTAGTTGACTGCTAGTCATTTTCAGTTACCTACTTTTTTTATCAAATGTCAAAAACGGAATTTTGTTCTAAAAATGTTTGCAAGGAGAATGGGCGATTTTGGCCCATATGTTGTAACACTTGTAACGCATTGTGACCTATATCGTAAAATAGGACACACAAAGTACTAACTTTTTTTGTATGACAGCTCACCTGGATCTCGTGCAGAAGAAAAGTTATTAGGCATAACCTAACGAAAAAGTTTGTACTTGATATAGAATAGAAAAGAAATATGTTTATTCAGCAAATACACATTTAAGGAAGCAACAAATACAGCCGATTAAAATAACATAACATAGTAAAAAAAAGAGAAAAGAGCAATAAAATTACATAAATTAATTCTAAGTAGGTATAATTGTAACCTATGAAAATATAGCATAAAATATACCTACTTATCGAGGTAAAATCATGATTATGCTCATCGTTACAGTCAAAACACGCTGTTAACTGTGCAGTGGTCATGGTCATCAGATCATGTAGGTTAACTGGTTACACATACGGTCATAACCTAGATGGGTTTGACTGTAAGTGGCATTTATCTCGACTGTTTCCGTGCTTTGAAAGGCAGTTGTTAACTTGTTATACCATATCGGAGGTCCATGAGGATGGCATAACCATCCCCATACAGAAAAAGTATCTGCGCTAACACTGGGGACGACATTGATTATTATCGAAAAACGTTACTGATTAACTTACTGAGGCATGTAATTCCCTTATTTTTTACTTTGAAATTAAGGCGGAAAACACACTGCTCCGCTCACTGAGGCGAATTGCGGACATTGCGCTGGAGCGGATTTAAACTTTGTACTGTAAAATGTTGATTTGTATACAAAAACCGCGGGGTACCACACACTGGCACCGCTTCTCCGCCCGGAGGCGCGATTCGCACGACGAATCCGCGCTCCCGGATGGCGACGCGGTGTGATTCGCTGGGTACCACACACTGACGCCGTTTCTCCGTCCGGAGGCGCGATTCGCGCGCGATCCGCGCAAAAACGAAACAGAACTACTGCTTCAGAACAAGGTCGGTAGGGCAACAAATAGAGTCATCTCTACTTTTTTTGTACTATGGGAACCAGACTCTGACAGTGTGTGGTACCTACTATCGCATAATTGTAACCACTATTTTTTCACTTTTTCACTGAAATAAATATTTCTGTTTATTTTCTTTCATAACTTAGAAGATTTTGACAGATTGGTTTGCAGAGATTGCTACTTATCTTTGGTTACGTTTGTAAATGAATACGATTACAAGTTTTCGATTAAGTAACTCTTAAGAACCCTTAAAACTGAATTCAGTAATAACTTTTAAATTAAAATAAATATAATTTGGAAATTCTAACACTAAAATAGGATTTATTTAGTTTTCAGATTTTTCTATTAACTTTCGTGTTTGCTGTCTTCGCAAACGTTTTAAAACGCACAGAGTTGCCATTTTCTGGAAACGAACTTTCACAACATTGTTGACTGGGGTAAATTTATAATGGTATACTTGTTACGTGATAAAATCTGTTTAAAAAAATTGGAGTTATATTCAAATGAAAGGAGTCATGGTTAAATTTATATTTTACTTGCTGAAACGGTTTTAATGGGATTTTACGAGTCTGAAAGTTTTTTGGTAGTGGAGTCTTTGCACGGCGTGATTACCCCTGAAATTGGGAGAATTTAGGCATATCAAACACTTTAGCTCGTCGTCATTGACACTTCGAGTGGCGGTCACCATTCGGCTTTTTGGCTAGCTGCGAGCTGGATCGAGTGCTTTTCAGCGTCATATAGTGGCTTCTGCCCTAGGTGTCTTCCAGTTTCACATATTGGTAAGTTTTTGGAAGCTAGCGATGCTTTGGCCTCGCTCTGGTTTTGTTGTCAATCTTCAAGTTTTCCTCTTTACAGGCATCTCAAGTAAGTTCAATGCGATACCACTGAACTTGGAACTGAACACCTTCTGATTGTAGAACTGGAAGCCCTGCGGGATTGACATCGTTCAATATATTCATTAAGTAATGACGTTTTCTCCCATCGGTAAGTTTTAACAATGATAAATGTATTAATTGTATTATTTCTGTCATATTTTCAGTTGAGGGTAGTATTGTTTTAACGTGGTCGAATAGTTGCTCATTCTTTTCGTGTTTTCAGGCAGGTTTTTACAGTCCTCTGGGCTGTGGCAGAGGCCATGAACTTAAGCACTCTTTTATTTCCTGGAAAAAACCTCCAACTGGTGAGTGACATTCTATTTTTTACTCTTAGACATTTTTACACTTATATCCTGTCAGACGCTGGTCTAACACTGAGTTTCTTTTGTCGACAGGAGGTTTTTTATGCACCCTCTTGAATACCCTGACTGTTCCGGCCTACGGCCTCGCTAACAACTTTTAACCTCTGACTGCGAACTGACACGGCTACGTACCCTTACAAAAGTCTTACTTCAATCTAAAACTTTATTTGAACTGAGCCTTGTCTATGTCTATGGTCGCACTGAGTATTAGTGTAGGATTTCGAAGCCACTACCCTGAGATAATTGTAAAATAATTAATTAAACTAAAATAAGTCTCATTGCTCTACCTACTTCTTTGGCCTTACTATACAGGCCTGGCGCCCACTATTATATTACTTAACAAAATAAATGTGTATCTCAGCAGCTAATAAATATTTTGTTTTCTTTTAACGTACCATCAATTTGGAGAGGTTACAGTTTATTGTAATTCTTGGAAAATTTGTGTTTTCTGTTTAAGAGCAACAAGCTACTTAAGATATTGTATTCTGTAAGTGAAAATAATAAAATTTTGTGAACTCAGTGCGACTGAACATAGGATATATTTAAAAAAAAATTCTCGTGAAATTAATACACTTTCTCGCGAATCCCTTTTTACCATCTGGCATGCACATAATTATCTCAACATAAATTAACAATAAACATTCATAATTAGTAGCAAGTGATAGGGTAGGGTCGTAGAATTCACATAACAAATAATGTGGTTTTGTATGGAAGTACCTTATTCCAATACTCACCGTTTTATTGTAATGTCAGATGTGAAAGCCGCTCCTTGCTGGCACGACTGTGAGTGTAAGTACGCGGTTCTACTAGCCCAAACGTGGACTTTGCCAGCCGACAAACTCGTGTTATGTTCCCTACTCATTTACAGTGCCAATAGTGCCATTGTTCACGTCGTTGTCTCCAGTCACTCGGTACGTGGCGAACGCAGTAATTTAATTTAAAAGCGAAATTTTATTAATAGCGGGCCTAAATGTTGACAAGTCCTGACTGAAAAATCATGTAGTGTGTGTTCACGGCTCGCGCTTGATGTTCGGTCTTCTCTTTTCTGCTACAGTGCTTGAATATGCGTAACGAACACATTCTATCCTTTTCTTTCACGCACACAAAGGCGGGGTCCGCTCTTTTTGATGTTTTTATAAAAAAGTTTTTTTTCAATAGTAATTAGGTAGTTCGTGGATAGTTCTACTCCGAGCTAGACCTGTGCTTTCGGTGACTAATTCGCCTCGCGCACGTTTCATAGTTTTTTTTCTGTAGGCTTTAAGTTTTTTTGTGTAAATAACTTTGTTTGTTCTGAAAAGGATTAGGTATTTGTTATGATTATAACTTTTTTAGTTAGATCGTTAAGTGTTTCTTGCTTTTTTAACGTTTTTAGTTGGTAGTTTTTTGTTGATAACTTTTGTGTTTATTTTTTGTAAAATGGCTAATGGCCTACCGGAGTAATAAGTAATTTTATTGAGAAACATTTAACTATTAAAAAACTTAAAACATGTGAGTTTTTTTTATTCTACATAAAACACTCATAAAAATTGGGAGTCAAATATGTATTTGAAATGATGTCTAATAATTTGATTTCATCGTTATTTAGACGCTAAATTCTCCGCTGAATTATAAACGAACAGAACTATTTACCGCTGCTTTTGTCACTTAGGCCACAGCCGAAAAATCAGGAAGTGTCATCTCCTCTATTTCCGAGTCGGAAAAGGCAGAAAGATTTGTTTGTTCTCATCGCGTCGGCGCTTTGACGAATCGCCGAGCAAATGGTTGATGTCACTTCCATCGAATAAAGAGCTAAAATTTACAAGAATATGGAATTGGCGAAAGAAATCCTCAGAGAATGACTGGTATCAAGTATCTGTCAAGACCGGTTTTGAAGAAGACTCGATCCTTGGGTTGATATAAATGGATTTGACAGTCAATTGTGTTTTTTTTGTCATCATTAAACTTAAAAGCTTTAATGTAGCAAATGTTTTATCTGTGAAGAAAAAAACGTAGGGAACCTGCATATTTTACAAAAGTAACGTTTCACACGTTCGTAGATGAACACGTAATGCATTTAAAACGTGACAGCTGGTGATTTTAATTAAGTGCATTATGGATATTATATGAGTTTCAAGTGTAGGAACTACGTATTATGTAGACTAATATTATTTTCAAAAACTAAATTCACCTACTTCAAAAAATAAAATATTGTTGATTTGATTTAATTTAACCCGGCATTCACCGCCATCTATCTCTTGAAACAGATAAAAAAAAAACATTTATTAAGGAAATCAAACAAATTCGATAATCCAAACTTTTTAGAGCTAATACATAGATGTTATTGGATAGAGTTATTGTAGTAATAATAATATTGTAGTAAAGTTTTTGCCTCTAGTAGTAGATGCTGAAACTTTCTTTCAAGGTTTTCAGTTTTCAAAAAAAAAACGACGGAAACACCCGAAAAAATCTACGCACGGTGACAGCTCTCTGACATTTGACGATGTCATTGAATCAGGCGCGGAATCAATCAACCAATAGCGGTAGAGATTTTAGGAACGTGAAATGACGGATCACAATGAAGCTACTTGATTGGTCCATCAATTCCCGGCGGCGTAATTAAAATTCTGTACAGATACAACGGTAAGCCTTATAAAATGTGTATTACTGTAAATAGATCGTATATTTGATTCAGATTCCTCCCTGTGTAATGAGAAAATGAAACTTATAGAACCAAAAATGAATTTGTTTCTACCACCAATGAGAAAGGAAATACCTTTGAAAGAGCCTTTTAGAATTCTCTCAATGATTCATAGCTGTTTGCTTCTGGCCTCGCTATTAACCTGCACCTACAATAACTCCGAACAATAGGGTACAAGGTTCCGTTCCCGATGCTGGGCAAAGTAAGGCTGATTTATTGAACTCAAATTGCAGCCGCAGTATAATAGCCGGATGTGACGTCATTTAGCTGATAGAGGCTTCGTTTGGTTTAGATCTACGAAACGTGGATGTGTAGTTGTTTTTGCCCGACTACCTTAGTGGGAGTGTAAAGTTTTTGGGAGTAAATTTTCAATTTATTCAATGTAATGCTAAATTGTAATTAATTTTGTATTTTTTCGTCTGCGTGGACTTCAGAATTGGGTCCAGAGAGAAATTTAGTGACAAAGTTAAAAAAAAACGGTTTTTAGCCATTCCTCCGGGAACCCTTAAGTTTACCGGGTCAAAAGTGTCTAGACTAGTGTTAAATCTATTTTTTAACCCAGTGCTTTATACATCTATCTACTAAATTTCATCCAAATCCGTTCAGTAGTTTCGGCGTGAAAGTGGAACAAACAAATTAACAAACATCCATACTTTCGCATTTAAATATTATTAGTGAGATGAGATTGAGATGATCAAGTAGATATTACTAGATATTATGTGTTTTTATTAACACATGTTTATTACACCTATATAGGGTCGAATGTAATAAATATACAAAAATGGTCAAACCGACTGATACAAAATTAAAAGTTTTTATTAAAAACTAAAAGGCTTTGGCACCTCAAAAAAAACACGATCTTCGTGGTATATTTGTGGTAAGTATCTAGCTTAAATGGCTTCCGGTTCATAACAGAACCTCACCCCATAGTCTTAAACTTATTTCATCTACTTCGTATAATGACTGTGGAGTCCGAGGGTCGGCTGCCTGGGGACTAGGTGGAACACCAGATCGCTGGCAGCCAAGAACGCTGTATAATTTTTAAGTTTTTATGTTTTTTATAGTTATTTTTGTACGTCAGTTAGTCTGTTTTTTTGGTATCACTCCGATCGAGCCGGCCCATTCGTGCCAAAGCATGGCTCTCCCACTGTTACCTGTTAGGGCCAAATAAAGATGCTAAAGCCTTCCAAGAGCTTTTTTCTGGGGTTCCACCTAGCTCCCGCTAGGCAGGCGACCCTCGGACTCCACAACGACCTTCCCTGATATTGTAATCTAACATGCTGTATAAATTAATTATGTTAAATAAGGGCATGACAGATCTGAGATTATTTTGTGTTGAGTGGCTATAAATAATGACAATTATTGTTTTTACAAACTTAAAAAATATATAAAGAAAAGAAATCTAAACTTTTTAAGATGTTTGCTATGGTATAATTGTTCTAACTGAAATTTTCATGGTTTTTCTATTATAGCTGTGAAAATGTGTTTATTTTTTAATATCTCAGGAAATAAGACACAATGACGCAAAAATAAAAATATAAAATACACTTCCAGACACATCTATCGGCCCACCTAGCATTAAGTTTTAATAGACTATAGCCATAGTACTAAATGTTAGGTTAAACAAAAAGCTTTTATGTGCAGTTTTGAAGCCGGCACATTAGCAATCTTTTTTCTATGCCATTAGTTCCAAATTCTAATCCAGCTTATAGCTGGGTTTAAAACCTAAAACTTTAAATCCTAGGGGACCGATTGACGAGTCTGGAAGTGTATATACCTATATCGAGGTGATTCCTTTATAAATTTGCTTGGTAGGTTAACTACCTATCTTAAAACTCCATAAGTTTCTGATCATTTAAAAATGTAGCTTCTAAGATTTTACAAACTTCCCCCAAAATAAATATTTTTTCTACTCTAAAATGAAATATAAGCAATAACATTGTTTGGCTCAAACTTGGCGTAACACAACCAGTTCATTGACCTTCATAACATAAATAAAAACAAACTGTTGAACTAAAGCTATGAATCACTGTACTGTTTGAAAAAGTTATGAAAATCTCCCCGAGACTTGGAAATAGCCAACTTAGCATATACATCAACAATACAATTATTAATTCAAACGAGAAAAGACAAAGACGTTCATGAATCATGAATAAAACAAAATTGTTTAAGATTGAATAAATTAAGTCGTACAACGGTTCTGTACCTAAGAAGTCAGTTATGATTTTATGAATGCGAAAGTCACTTCGTTTATTTCGCTTGCCATTTTTTTGTAAAATTTTTAATCATTTCGCGCTTTTGTTCTTTTATTGCTTTTTAACGAGTGCACTACTTGAGTACAACAAAAGGATTAATGGTAAATAACTGATTAGTAAATTCTATAGAAGAGGATTTTTTTTATGTGATAGGTGGCAAACGAGCAGTCGGATCACCTGATGGTAAGCGATTACCGCCGCCCATAGACACCCGCAACACCAGAGGAGTAACAAGTGCGTTGCCGACCTTTGAAATGGGATGGGGGATGGGGGATTTGGGGGGGGGGTTTCAAAGGTCAGTTTTCTGTGAAGCCGTGGTATCACTCCGGTCAAGACATGACGACTTTATGAAAAACATAATGGAAGGAAAGATTGAAGGAAGGCGTGGAAGGGGAAGACCAAGGATAAATTACATGGACCAAATTAAAAAGAAGGTTAATATCGTACAGGGAGGTCAAAGAGAAGGTCCTGATTAGGAGTGAATGGTGTGACTTACACCGACAAGAGCCCAGCTCTTAAATTAGAGAAGATCTGTAACTGTCGTCAGACATAAATGCAGTATAAACATCACATAATCGTCTCATTGTAAAATAAGTAGGCTTTATGGTATGTGTGACTGATGGCGTTTTGTTAGCGCACACCTGACTAATAGGTTCGACCCCCACAACCTATGACAAATATTAATTGTGTGCCAATACAGGGTGTTAAAAAAAGTGCGTTTGACATTTTTAAGCCACTTTTTTTCCTTTATTCTATACTTGTATACAATATAGGAAAAATATCAAAACAATTTTAACATTTTTCCTGTATTCTGTACTTTATTCCGAGTAAGCCCTTTTGGCTCATAACGTAAATTGTAATGCAACAACAGAGAAAGCCTACAAAAAATGGAGAATATGTAGAATAATTTTGATTTCTGAAAAATAAACGCGCGGACAGAGATTTTATTATTTGTTTGCAGAATGCCGTTTTTGTGTGATGAAATTATAATTTTAAATTTTAAACATTAATAAATTAATTGTCTTAAATTTTTTTGATCTCACCGTAAGGTTAACTAAACCATATTCGTAAATATCAGTTCTTTAGTTCCATAGATAACAAAGATTTTTTCTTTAGTCTAAGTTCTTTAATGAACAGTTAAATAAAGTTTACAAATTACTATATTATAATAAATAGAATTTTGAAAAATTTTCAAAATTTGTTCTCAATAGTACTAAAAGTTTCTTCCAGAAGCTGTTACTCAACACACAATCATTTGAATGACTGTCTAATCTAAACCATAAGTAGAATAGAGGCATAGAGGGCACGAGTTGGGTGCTTAATCAGGTTTATATCCTTTCGAGGTATAAATCTTAACTTTATTTTCATGCGAATTGTCTTTGATTCCCCCGGAGAATTATTCCACCCTAACTTTTATGGCACGTAGTTCAGAATTTATAACGGAATACTCTAGCGCAATAATGTTTAGACTTTTGAATAACAGCGCTCCAATAAATCTACCTGTTTTATAGCTTGTCTTTAAAATTGTTAATGACACAGAGTACTGTGTAGGTATACCAGACGACAATAATTTTGCATAACAGCTTCAAAATAAATAATTAGAAAGAGGTTGTGACAAGGTGCTGCCGTATATTTATATGTCGGATAAGGAAGCACAAAACGAAGTAACTATCCGAGGATCCGACATAATTAAATAAAGGATAAGGAAATAGACTTATGTGGACCAGAAAGCTTTTGTTAATTAAATTAATATTAACGAATGCGTAAGGACAGTTTCAAGGCACAGGCGCGGGCGCTTGACCACTTGGCCGAGCACTCACCCAAGCACTCGCCTGAGCACTTGACCTGCACTCACCCAAGCACTTGACCGAGCACTTGACCGAACACTCGCCCGAGCACTTGACCGAGCACTCGCCCAAGCACTTGACCGAGCACTCGACCGAGCACTCGCCCGAGCACTTGACCGAGCACTCGCCCAAGCACTCGCCCGAGCACTTGACCGAGCACTCGCCCGAGCACTTGATAGAGCACTCGCCCAAGCACTCGCCCGAGCACTTGACCGAGCACTCGCCCGAGCACTTGACCGAGCACTCGACCGAACACTTGACCGAGCACTTGACCGAGCACTCACCCAAGCACTTGACCGAGCACACGACCGAGCACTCGCCCGAGCACTTGACCGAGCACTCGACCGAACACTTGACCGAGCACTCGCCCGAGCACTTGACCGAGCACTCACCCGAGCACTTGACCGAGCACACGACCGAGCCCTCGCCCGAGCACTTGACCGAGCACTCGACCGAACACTTGACCGAGCACTCGCCCGAGCACTTGACAGAGCACTCACCCGAGCACTTGACAGAGCACTCACCCGAGCACTTGACCGAGCACTTGACCGAGCACACGACCGAGCCCTCGCCCGAGCACTTGACCGAGCACTCGACCGAACACTTGACCGAGCACTCGCCCGAGCACTTGACAGAGCACTCACCCGAGCACTTGACAGAGCACTCACCCGAGCACTTGACCGAGCACTCGACCGAATACTTGACCGAGCACTCGCCCGAGCACTTGACTGAGCACTCGACGGAACACTTGACCGAGCACTCGACCGAACACTTGACCGAGCACTCACCCAAGCACTCGACCGAGCACTCCGGTTCCACCAACGCTCAGTGCGTAAAGCACTTTTTTCCCTCGACATTCATAAGTCGAGTGGGCCCGATGGAATCCCTCCCATCGTGTTGAAGGTGTGTGCTCCAGAGTTGGCTCCAGTTTTAACGCGCCTTTTTCGGCTTTCCTACTCTTCTGGCGTAGTCCCGAAGTCATGGAAAACAGCTTTGGTGCACCCGATCCCTAAAAAAGGTGACCGCTCGAATCCGTCCAACTACAGGCCGATAGCCATAACCCCCTTATTCTCAAAGATAATGGAGTCCATTATCAATAGCCAGCTCCTTCGGTATCTAGAGGACCGCCAGCTGCTTAGCGACCGACAGTACGGTTTCCGTAAGGGCCGGTCCGCTGGTGATCTTCTTGTCTACCTGACACATCGTTGGGCACAGGCGATCGAGACTAAGGGGGAAGCATTGGCGGTTAGTTTGGACATAGCGAAGGCCTTCGATCGGGTTTGGCACAAAGCACTTCTTGCGAAGCTTCCTTCTTATGGGCTTCCCGAGGAATTATGCAAATGGGTCACTAGTTTTCTTGCAGACAGAAGCATAAAGGTCGTAGTCGACGGTGCATGCTCAGATTCTATGTCTGTGAATGCTGGTGTCCCTCAAGGCTGTGTGCTTTCGCCTACACTGTTCCTTCTGCATATCAATGATATGCTGCAAATCAGCAGCACTCATTGTTATGCGGATGACAGCACAGGTGATGCCTTTTATACCGGCCGTGCTAACATTTCTCGGGAAAACGTCATCGAGAGCCGAAACAAACTTGTGTCAGAAATTGAGGACTCTTTAAAGAAAGTCTCAGAATGGGGTCGGATTAACTTGGTCCAATTTAACCCCACTAAGACACAGGTTTGCGCGTTCACTGCCAAGAAAATGCCATTTGTCGTATCACCTCGTTTTGAGGACACTCCCCTTAATGCCTCAGCTAGTATCGGAATCCTTGGTGTCGACATATCGAGTGAAGTCCAGTTCCGTGGTCATCTAGAGGGTAAGGCTAAATTAGCCTCGAAGAAGCTTGGTGTGCTCAATAGATCGAGACGGTATTTCACTGCGGCCCATCGCCTGCAACTTTATAAGGCGCAGGTTCGGCCTCACATGGAATACTGTTCTCATCTCTGGGCAGGGGCACCCCAGTACCAGCTTCTCCCTCTGGACCGTATTCAACGGAGAGCAACTCGAATCGTCGGCTGCCAGGATATCTCAGATCGGCTTGATTCCTTGGCGCTGCGTAGAGATGTAGCCTCGCTCTGCATTCTCTATCGCATGTACAATGGGGAGTGCTCCGAGGAATTGTTCGGATTGATCCCTGCCGCCTCTTTTCGCCATCGTTCTACGCGACAATATATTCATCCCCATCACATAGATGGTTGGCAGTCCACAACTGTGCGTTTCACTAGAAACTTTCTACCTCGCACAACCAAACTATGGAATGAATTGTCGCCTGCGGTATTTCCGGACCGATACGACATTCAAACCTTCAAGAAAAGAGCGTACTCCCATATCAAAGGCCGGCAACGCACTTGTGACTCCTCTGGTGTTGCGGGTGTCTATGGGCGGCGGTAATCGCTTACCATCAGGTGATCCGTCTGCTCGTTTGCCACCTATGCCATAAAAAAAAAAAAAAAAAAAAAAAACTCGACCGAATACTTGACCGAGCACTCGCCCGAGCACTTGACCGAGCACTCGACCGAACACTTGACCGAGCACTCGACCGAACACTTGACCGAGCACTCACCCAAGCACTCGACCGAGCACTCGCCCGAGCACTTGACCGAGCACTCGCCCGAGCACTTGACCGAGCACTCGCCCGAGCCCTTGACCGAGCACTCGCCCGAGTGCTTGACCGAGCACTCGCCTGAGAACTTGACCGAGCACTCGCCCGAGCACTCGCCTGAGCACTTGACTGAGCACTTATATGACCGGGCAATTGAGCACTTGTCTGAGCACTTGTACGAGCACTTTGCGAGCTTTAGTTTTGAAATAGGTCTATAAATGTCAACCTGATTTGAGTGTTCGTACAAGTGCTCGTACAATTGCTCCGACAAGTGCTCGTACAAGCGCACAAGTGCTCGGACAACTGCACCGACAAGTGCTCGTACAAGCGCACAAGTGCTCGGGCGAGTGCTCGTTTAAATGCTTGGTCAAGTGCTCGGTCAAGTGCTTGGGTGAGTGCTTTGTCAAGTGCTCGGCCAAGTGCTTAGTCAAGTGCTCAGTCAAGTGTTCGGTCGAGTGCTTGGGTGAGTGCTTTATCAAGTGCTCGGTCAACTGCTGGGTGAGTGCTCGGTCAAGTGCTTGGGCGAGTGCTCGGTCAAGTGATCGGTTAAGTGCTTGGGCGAGTACTCGGTCTAGAGCTCGGGTGAGTACAAGCGCACAAGTTCTCGGGCGAGTGCTCGGACGAGTGCTCGGTCGAGTGCTCGGTCATGTTCTTGGGTGAGTGCTCGGTCAAGTGCTCGGCCAAGTGCTTGGGCACTGCTCGGTCAAGTGCTTGGGCGAGTGCTCGATCAAGTGCTTGGGCGAGTGTTCGGTCAAGTGCTCGTTCAAGTGCTTGGGCGAGTGCTCGGTCTAGTGCTTAGTCAAGTGCTTGGGCAAGTGCTCGGTCAAGTGCTCCGACAAGTGCTCGGTGAAGTGCTCGGTCAAGTGCTTGGGCGAGTGCTTGGGCGAATGCTCGGTCAAGTGCTCGGTAAAGTGCTTGGGCAAGTGCTCAGTCAAGTGCTCGGGCGAGTGCTCGGTCAAGTGCTCGGATAGGACAAGTGATCGTACAAGATGAATGCGGATGCAGAGCCTTTGAAATCCGCGGATGCGGATATTTAAAGGCTTATTCGCGGATGCGAATCTTAATATTTTTTTAGAGAAAAGTACTACACAAAAAAATCATCCCCACCTACCAACAGATTCCAAACGTATCTCAGTCAATACATCTGTGCAGCCCGATGTTTTTTTTGCTATGACGACATCCGCCGCAGACGTGGGGTTTTCATGCAAATCGAATTTGATTTCCCATACAAATTTGGAAGCTCATTTGATCAATTAGTATGAGGAAACCAAAATTTTTTTTGCGGGAAATTTGTTCAGATTCATGAGTAGTTGTAGAAAGTTGTTGTTTTAACATACAACTTTTCACCTCTACCAGCTAGGAAACTTTACACGATAGTGATAAAAGCTGGTTCGAAATTCTGAAAACTCGCAGCAAAAGTTGTTTTTGCTTTGAGCGTGAGAAAAAGTGATTCGAATTTCGAACAACACCTTTCACGCGGCGCTGAAAAAAATATGAACGATGGTTCGATCAGAAACTCATTTTGACGTAGCAAGCGTTTTAACTCATAGGCCCACAATGTTATATGTTATTTAATGAAATTTAAGTTTATAAATTCTGTTATTGCATTTTTAAAGACGTAATATTTAAAATAAATATGTACTTATCTACTAGTAAACATGAATATCGCTTACTTAAAAATATCATGTTTGTGTTGCATCTTGGGTTTTTTTAAAAATGTTAAGTAGCGCAGTTTCCGAACGCAACCTCTAAAATTTTGAGTCTAAATTAAAAACATTATAATAAAAAACTATATTGTCTTCAAAGAGAATTTAATCAACTACGATTTTGCTTTTCTCGCTGTTTGAAAGTTGTATGTTTAACACGAAAGCAGGTCATTTATATGTCTCGTGCCTTTAAATCACTCACTTGCTACGCTCGTGATTCAATTCCAGACTACTTCGCTAGTTCGTGATTTAAAGCTAGCACTCGAAGCAAAAATAACTTTGAACTTTAACGTTGAACAAATAACTATTCTCGTATATTTTAATAAACCCCCATCGTATAATTTTTTGCATAGTCCTTTGTATGGGTTTGTATGGGCATAAATAAATGAAAACCGGTTAAGTGCGAGTCAGACTCGCGCATGATGGGTTTCGTACCATCGTACAATATTTGGAATTCCACCAAAAATACGTTTCTGGTGTCACCCTACCAGCCTCTTTAATTTTTAAGTTTTTTTTAATTTTTTTATGGCATAGCTGACAAACGAGCAGATGGATCACCTGATGGTAAGCGATTACCGCCGCCGATAGACACCCGCAACACCAGAGGAGTTACAAGTGCGTTGCCGGCCTTTGTTGTTATAGTGGCAACAGAAATACACACTGTGAAAATTACAGCTATCTACCTATTACGGTTAAAGACGGACAGACGGACAGTTAATAGGGTCCCGTTGACTTTGTGTACGGAACTCTAAATAATGATACTAATCCTTGTTTTTTTTATTAAATTATTAAAGTACTGAAAGTTAAAAACGTGGACCATTTTATTTCAGTAACTTTGCTGCCTTTTGGTGTAATAATGTACTTTGAAAATATACTGGTTTATAAATATGAATAAAAAATCTTTTTAATAGAGCTTTTGTTATTAATTATTTTTTTTTATTTTTTTTTTTTTTTTTTTATTTATTAGGGAAATCAACAGCTTACAATATACAGTAACATTAATACGCTTATTCTAAGAAATAGTAAAGCCTTACAGATTTCCACAGAATTACAAAAATGTATGTGGAATGTGTGTGTATACTGTATTGCAAACAGTGTGCGTGTGCGCGTGTGCGTGTGGACGCGCGCGCGCGCGTGTGTGTGTGTGTGTGTATATGTGTGTGTGTGTGTGAGAGTGTGTGTGTGTGTGTGTGTGTTTGTGTGTGTGTGTGTGTGTGTGGTGTGAGTCACAAAAGTAGAAAAGATATTAAAAATTCAAAGTAAACAATGAGTGAAGACGAGGAAATATAAATGTGTATTGATATTTGTGTATATACCTAAACAATAGCCACCAGGAGCATATATAAGAAAATAATCACATACTAATATACAATGGAAGGTATGAGTTAGCTGGAGACAGACTAAAACCAATACTGGGTTTTTTTTTGTGTATTTATGTCAGATACATTAAAAAGATATTGTAGATAAGGTCCTGTAGTCACGTTTATGAGTATTGGGCGACAGTCCTGTAAACTAGGAGACTAAAACGGCGACTAATGCCTGATTGATATGACTGATATTGGGTTTTTCTGAAAAGTATATAAGCGAGCGAGCGAGCTATATGGTGCGCATAGGACCAGAACAATTTGTATCACAGCCCTACGAGTGTAAAGTATCTCTTGGGATCGGTACGCGACCGCTGCGATTATAATGTCAGGAAGCTGACAGACAGTTTTAAGTGCTGAGTAACTGTAAGAAAATCTTGCTTTTGAAGGAATTTTTAGAATCAAGAAAAGGATCAAGACTACTGAATTTCGTATTATAGGTTCGGCTTAAGCGAATTAATACGTTATTGCATGCGTAGTTTGTACGTTGGTGGGGGACATTTAGCATGGCGGTATGCCTAGTGCGCTTGGAAGGTATTCTGTATGATATACTGGATACTAAATGAGGGCAGTCGATATTGGAATTCAACACATCGTGTAGGAAAGCCATGTCAAGCATCAGTCGACGATCCTCTAAAGATAGCATTTTAAAGTGCATACAACTCTCACGATATTCCATTCTTTGAGTGTATGACCGAAAATGGAGATATTTTAAGAATTTTGATTGGATTTTTTCAATACGGTTTTTGTAACCCTTATAAATAGGTGACCAGACTGTGCAACCATACTCCAGAATACTTCGCACATAAGCATAGTATATTGATTTTAGGCAAATTATGTTAGAGAACGGTTTGCAAACTCTTTTGAGGAACCCCAATCCTTTAAAAGCTCTATCAACAATTACTTCAATATGTTTATCCATGAGCAGTTTCTGGTCTAAAAGAATTCCTAAATCCCTTACTAGTGTTGTTCTGTGTACTAGAGAATCATTAATGCGATAGTGAAACACAATATTATTACGCTTACGGGAAAAAGAGATAATTTGGCATTTTTCCGTATTAACTGAAATTCTATTTAGTTTGTAATATACAGATAAACGATCTAAGTCCTTCTGTAGTTCAATGCAGTCTTGCGTCTCACTTACATCGATAAAGATTTTTGTATCATCTGCGTACATTAAGAAATTACTGTTGACAAAACAGGTATGAATATCATAGAGATAGGCGTTATACAGAAGGGGGCCCAAAAGGGATCCCTGGGGTACACCAGAGGGTATAGCAACAAGATCTGACCTACATCCTCCAACTACTACTGCCTGAGAACGATTTCGGAGGTAAGATGTTATCCAGCGTAACAGATCCCCACATATGCCAATACGGTTAAGTTTTTTTATTAGGATGACGTGGTCCACTTTATCGAAGGCTTTTTCAAAATCTGTATAAACCACGTCAACCTGTTTACGCTTATCCATGGAGTTTAGTAAATAGTCCATAAAGACAGTGAGATTGGTTGTGGTCGACCGACCTTTAAGAAATCCATGTTGTTGGTTGGGAATTGCTCTGACTACTGTTTTATATATGTGATTGTAAACTACCTTTTCAAAAACTTTGTCAAAAACATTAAGGATTGAGATGGGCCTATAATTCTCAACTCTGCTTCTAAGGCCTTTTTTATGCACTGGCACAACATTTGCCTGTTTCCACAACGATGGAAATATCCCCTTTGTCAGGGATTTGTTGAAAATAATAGTAAGAGGAGTTACAAGGGAAGTTGCGCATGTTCTAATATAAATAGGAGGTATGGAATCCGCTCCTGCACCTTTTTGTATATCTAGTGTATTAAGTAATTTGAAAACTTCATCAGTAGTGACGGTAATTGAACTGATAGTAGATCCATCATCAATGAAAGGTGGAGAGAGAGAAACATTTTCATAAGTATCCAATTCTTTTTGAAACACACTCTGGAAAAATACGTTAAACGCATTACATATAGAATCACCAGTATAAGAAGCATTATTTAAAGTCATAGTTTTGGGATAACTAGAAGAACCTTTACGTCTAGATTTTATGTATGACCAGAGACTCTTGGGGTCTTTACTTATATTATTTTGTACGTTCGTAATGAATTGCTGGTAACATGTATTTTCGACTTTCCTGAGTCTGGAGCGTAATAAAGAAAATTCTTGATAGTCTAAAGGATTTTTAAACTTTTTCCACTGTCGATGTACCCTCATCTTTTCTCTAGCTATTCGAATTGCAGCTGAGGAGTACCAGCCTGGATATGAATTATTATTCGATGTTTTAAGGGGAATAAAAAGTTTAAAACTATTATAAATATACTCATTCAATATATATACAGCCTCATCAACAGTGGTATTAGTTAGCACATTCTCCCAGTCAATTTCATTCAAATAATTAGTTATACCTTCATAATTAGCGTTATTAAATCTGTACCGAATATTCGTCTTTGTTTTAAAGGATGGTAATATTAAATCTTTTGCATCAATTGTAAAAGGAGGATGATAATCGTCTACTTTGGAGAGTGGGGTGTCAGATACTTGTATTTCTATGGGAAAGTTACTAAAGGCTAGGTCTAGTGTATTGTTACTCTTATTTAAAAAGTTATTATATTGTGTAAGACCGAGACAGCTGAGCTCATCAACCAGACGTTGGGCTACTTCTTGAACTTTTTTGGAACCAACTTTATTGACAATCGCCTCATTATTGCTACTCCAGCTAATGCATGGTAAGTTAAAATCTCCAATCAAAAGAAACATGTCGTCTGTATTAGCGGTAACCACATTTATAGCAGAGCTAATAAACGACTCAATATCTTCTACTTGGTATCCTGAATTCGTACTGCCAGGTATGTATGTAACAGCAATATGAAAAGAAGATTGGCGGGTTGCCAGTGAGTGACTCGGAATAGTTACCCATATAAGTTCTAACGATTTAACACTCCATTCCGTGCGTACAAATGCGCTAAAGATACGTTTTACCAGTATAAGTACTCCTCCACCACTTTTTTTCGAACTACTAAATTGGTGTCTGTCGCATCTAAATATGTCATAAACATCATTGCATATTTCCGAGTCAAAAACGGAGTTGCATAGCCAAGTTTCAGTTAAGATGATTATGTCGTGTTCGCACATCGATATATTACGATATAAGTCATTGCACTTTGTTCTGAGACCCCTCACATTCTGATAATATATTGTTAATTTATCCAGGTGTTAACTGGTTATAAGTGGAATAAATAAAAAAGGGCAGGGTTCCCAGACCAAAGTGCAACAATACATACAATATCATATGGTGTGTATATTACGTACACGTGCATAATACTTTTACAATTATTCCGCAGTCTTGGCATATTTATTTTAAATGCATCTATGAATAGCAGGGAACGACAAACCGAGCGAAAGATAAATAAAACCGGCAGCGCAGGTACATAGCTGTGCGTATCTACGTAGGTAATATCATGTCCCATACCTGCAGTACGGTAACAGTGCAACTCACGAGAGGTAGGTATGTTTCGCGCGTATGATTTTAACCAAATGCGTATCGGATAGATATATGAAAAATATTGTACGAAGTTGTTGTTCGGGATATGACTGTTAGTTGAATTAATTAAATATCGGAGAGATAGAAGATAGATAGTTGATTGCTATTGATATATAATTAGATATTTTTGTGTTTGCACTATGAAAGGGCCAATTATTTAAGAAATGTAATATTAATATATAGAATATACAGAATAGCGTTTTGTTTAGCAAAAACAGAAGAATGGTATATACAATATCTGTTCTACTTTTTATGTAGCATTGTCGTTTGTTATGGTGGTAAAGTGAGTGAGTATTATTGTTGTATAATTAATAATAATAATAATAATAATATGCCAAATAATTTGCCACCTCTGCCATAAAAAAAAATATTTATATTAATAATCACAATTAATAATTCATAAAATTATAAACCTGAAATAAAATATTACAATAATTAGCTATGTTGTTCTAGATCCGTATCCGCATAAAAATCCGCATTGAGTATTGCGGATGTCAAAATTTATGCGGAAGCTCCATATTTACGGATGCGGATGCGGATATTAGCAACATCTCTGATTAAAAAGATTTATTTTTGTTTTTATATTATTTTATTGTATTTTTTAGCTTTCGTACTATGGCGCTGAACGCCGCTGTACGTATAATATTTTTTTCATTATTAATAGGTACCTAACAAGTTATTTGATGTTGTTGTTTTTTGTAATCTATATTTAACAGCCTTTTAGTGAGGTTTTTTGTCTGTGGAATACCTACATACGCGTGAATTTTGTGCAGATCAAACGAATCCAAGCATATTTTTTTGAAACTATTATTATACAAAATAAAGTGCGGAAAGGTCGGAAATGGGTAGCGGCCGGCAAACGGGTCACGTGACCTTACGTACGTGTGTGACGCTTTATACATATGAGTTTAATGTATCGAAATTTTATTGGATAACCTGAAATACTGTTTACATTTATTATTATGTATCATGTAAATAAATAAAAATGGACTGAGAAATTTTACATAATTAATTATTGCATAAAAACTATTATGCTATGATCTTAAAGGAAAATCTTTTGGATACTTATACAAAAAGATGTCCAATAAGATATTAAAGTATACTGAAAAATAAAAATTAACCGAGAAATTATTCATCGGAAGTGAAATCGAAAAATCTGGTTTTGCTTAACTTAAGCGTCACAAAAGTCGAAAAAGTTTTGGATACTATTACATACGCGTGCCATTAAATTACTACTAACGAATAGTACAGAAATATTCGATCGAGCAATTATCCACCGAATTTTAAATGCAATTTTCATGTTTAGGTATAAAACACCTACTTCCAGCCACAAAATCTTTTGGCTTCTTTGTCATCTTCCATCTATACACTATCCTTCACAATCGTGCAAAGTTTCATTGACAGAGAAATTAATGTTGGGGTCTCCATACAAAGAAACTCCTCGATGACTGGGCTATGATGGTAAGCGATTACCGCCGCCCATAGACACCCGCAACACCGGAGGAGTCACAAGTGCGTTGCCGGCCTTTAATATGGGAGTACGCTATTTACAGTTATATTTCTACTTATAAAATTAAATAACTCAATTTCTTCTGCAATTGAGCTCACAACCAAAAAATTGGACTTGTTTGATCAGCGGATTTATTTGATTACTGTTTAGGGGGACATCAAATTTTTTTAAGCTCACAGCAAAGGTTTTATCGAAAGTATTACATGGAGTGATTAGGAAAAATTCGTCAGTACCGTGTATGAAATACCGAATTCTCTAAAACAAACATAATATATATAATATTTTATATATTTATCAAACATATATTTGTGTACATGCTTTTCTGCCATCTCAGTTGAAATTCACCTTCACCCGAGCTCCTTCAGCTGGAAGAAATTTATATTAGAAATAAACTTGACCCTTTTTGCATGTTTTCTGTTAAGTTGTATTTTGTAAGTGTCTGTACACAATAAATTGTAAAATAAAATTTTAAAACTTTTTCTGCTAACGCTACCACAGGCAGCCCTGCAGGCTGGGACAGGGGCATTTTTCATTCCGACTTGATTAAATCCTCCGCGGATGTTAATACAAGTACGGAGGCATTGTTGTAACTATTATGCCGATAAATAACCATACATACCTTCCCGTATGCCCGTTTTGCCGTTTTGATTGACTTAGTGGCGGAGTGCGATTGTGAATTCTACGCCGAGGATTGTGGGTACGCGATTCCAGCTTAGGTAAAAATGTTGTTTGTCAACTCTTTGTATACTAGGTGTTTCATATCTGGGTGTTAAAAACGGCGTTTGAAAGAAGGGGTTACTCAGAGAATATAGTGAAAAAATCGGATCTACAATTTTAATTCTATCTCAAGTCTCTGAGTAACCCCTTAAAATTTCAAACGTACTTTTTTAACACCTGTATATGTTGTATATCTGGTTCCCATAATATACGGGAACCTACTTTGGGACCGTTTGACAGTATGGAGTTTGCCTGAAATAAAAACACGGCAAAAACTATGCTCTATGGATAAGAGACCGTAGAATATTAAAATTACCAGTTAAGTCAATAGTATTAGAAAATTGGAGTGTCAACTGGACCAGGCCATATAGCACTCAAAACTGGTAACCGATGGGGAGGGAAGGATCTGGAGTGGCAACCGCAACCGGGAGACGTACACGAAAAAAAATAGTTGGATTTTTTTGCGTCAAGAGATTCTGATGTCTTGGATTTATTTCTTACTGCAGAAATAATGTAATTTCTTACTGCAGAAATAAAGTAATTTTTTTAACGTAAGTTTCGACTCTCACAATAAAAATTACTCATTCTTGACATCTTTTTCAAGAAACTTATGTTCTCCACTGAAAAATATACGGTGGATATAAGAAACTACTTATATTTTCTTGAATGAAAGAAATTGTTTTTACCGTATAGTATTGGAAATCCCCACACTTGTTTACCTAGTTTGTAAAACGCACAACGCATTTGACTTTGAGACAGAGTTAATACTTATTTATATAAAAGTTTTCTTTCAATAATTACGGTACCTTATAGGTGGTCATTATACTGATATCACTGAATCGCTTAACATTTTTTTCTTTCTTTCTAAAAGACTGCCAATTGTCTGTCTGTCTGGCAGTGTCTGGTAGTGGAAGATAGTTGTAAATTCCTCAGAATAGTATTTCCTCTGTCATTAATTAATAAAAAATATGACAAAACTCGTAAAATAGTTGTGGCTTTAAGCAGTCACACGCCTCCCATTCGCATTTGGCCAATTTTAAATTTTTTCGTCTAAGATTTTCAATTTTTTCGCTATTTAGTTAGACATCAGACAGTTTGAAATAACTGAATAGCGTCAAACAGATAAGTAAAAAATTGTTAACCAACAATGAATAAAAGCGTGGGTGTCTATTTCGTAATATTCTATGCCCTCGAAAGCTACGCCCCTTCTTATGAGTCATCTAACCGTTTCGCGATATCTATCTCTCTTTTGTATTTATTCCTAAAAAAACGGCAAAAACAAAAATACCCTACCCCTTTCCGTGTTTATAATTACACCTACAGCTCCCACCTATCGTTTAAAATCGGCAGGGTAATAGCTGCAGCTTAAATCAACCATTATATCAAGAGCTTTCTAGACCAAAACTTTTAGGCCGCACAAGTATCTGGTTATTCTGGAAATGGTGTAGCGTGTCAAGATTCAGCGATAGGGACATATTATAAATTGCCCTGTCCGTCTGTCTGTCTGTCACACAACACGCAATGCAAAAAAGTTTTGTACGTGTGGGCTTGTGGAGGTACGAAAGAGGAATTTGAAATGGATATGGCATATTGAGCGACTACAAAAAATAAATTTCCTGTTTTAGCCTTTGACGATAGAAACTTGAAAGTTAGAATATGCTTTCCAAGAATCCCTAATTCCAAAAACTACGCAATTTATTTCTAATGTTATATTATGTCCGTGATTTGGATTGTTTTTTGTAATACTTTATATCACAGAGCTTTTAATTATTTAATTTTTGACATTTTTAGTATGGTTTTCAATATTTTCAGTACCAGTTTATCCAAAGAATTATCAAGAAGCGATACTCTTGATGTCTTTCACTTCTAGACTAAATAAATAAGACCACTGAAAACGTATCTAATAAGTAGTTAAATTAATAAACCACTTAATGTGCATAATTAAACATTCACTCGCTGTAATTTACGAATGGATAGGGAATCAAAAACACTCTTAAAAATTGGAAAATCAATTTTGACCTTTCAAAACCTCCTTGTACATAAGAAGGTGAAAGATTATTACAACAAAAACAAGTACTCATAACAACAACATATATACAAAAATAACACACATGTATGTACCTATTCTGTTTCTATTCTATTTTTCTATTTGGCATTCCACATCTTATATACAAGAGCGTAATTTTGCCAATGTCAAGTGAAAAATGGGAGAATCTTCAATAAAAAAATGGCGAAACGCCAATGTCAAGTAAAAGACGTGGCTCTAAGGGTGCCCATCAGGGCACTAGACGCTCCACGTGGTGGTTTGTTGCTGGAACTCAGAAAACGGAGCTGTCTCCCGAGTTAATCCTCTTTTTATGACCGCTTATCACTGAATCGGAATCACAGCTATTTCCCCATCACAAAAATAACGTGAGACTACTCTAAACCGGAAATAATTAAAAAAATTACTCAGCAGACGTGTGCTCGCGCTCGGCACAAGTCCCGGTAACCAACCCACATGACCTATATCGCCTCCAAACTGCTTCGTAAATCCTACCATATTACTGTCACTATCCTGTCACGTCATTGCAACTGATAATTTTAATTGACTTCGCTGAATGGCGCAAACAAAGCCTGGTGTAAAGCTAGGTATAACTATATGTGTAGAGTGAAACAGCAGCATAGAAAAAGAGTTTTTTACAATATTATAAACTCGAACAACTAGAACAAAACAATTCGGTTCTTGGCTGTTAGTCATCTGAGTTATTGGGTTTTATGTATGTTGGGTATGAAAGTGCCGTTTCTACTTTTTTAAGTTTAACATATTTTTTTCACCCCAGTTCAATTATTATATCTGTTTTAATTATATACCATCTTTAAAATTGAAAGTCAAAGTTATGTTTAAAAGTCTTCTTTTTTCTTGTTCATTTTATGATTTTTTGACCCTGTATATTAATGCTATGACGTGTCTGACTAGGGTATTTACAGACAAACACAAGTAAGTATAGTATCTTTATTATTTAATAGCTTTCCGGACCTTATAAATAATATCTCATACATACGTATTTCTGAATGCGATTGAAAAGGAATTTTAAATGCATTTCGAGCTAATTCGACCCGATTTGGCCTGAAGGCACAATCAAATAATTAAAGTTGTTAGCTGATCCTTTCACGGCTCTTGATGTTTCAAACTCGTGTTTATTGAGAGGCGATTATCGACCATGTCTTAAAGATTACCTGTTATTATTGTGTTATTGTACCTATAGTTTTACTAATTTATTGTCCATTTCGTTATAATGAGGTCTTTTACTCTGTACGAGGAGAAAAAAATTACAATTTTATAACTAGGAAAAAACTAAAAATGCATATTTGCGATAGTATTTGCTATCTATAAGTTATCGAAAAAATATAGATTATGTTGTATAAATGTTTTTTTTTTTTGGATATTTTAACAAAGTTTTAGAACTAAGTTGTTCTGTTTAAAACCTTTTTTCCACTAAATGTCTTCTCCTTATATTTAAGAGCAGAGCAGAGTATTTTATCATATTAGAGCAAATTACAATGTTTCATGTCTTCAACCAGCATCTTGACCTCTTGATACGACACAACAACGATCTTCTCCTTTACCTGTTCCATCCATGTGCCTTGGTCGGCTTCTATTCCATCTTTCTTTCTAAAATATTTAATCGACAGTGGAAAGTCAATGAATATCTAAGTTCAATTTACATGTACATGCTGGCAAATAAACAAATAAACAAATAAAAACGGTTAAGCGTCATTTTCAAAATTTACAGGAATGAAAAGTTTTTAAAGGTTTTTTTGTTACAAAAAATCATATCTTGTTTTCTTCGAGGAGTCTTTTAATAAATGATGGAAGACATAGCATTCAATTACTCTGCGAATATATTATATAAGTACTTATTATTAAAGTTTTTTGAAACAAAAAATCCACAGCTGGGAAGAGATCCGAGTGGAGAAAAGTAGTATCGGCCCTGTGCACCACTAGGTGTTACAGAACCTAAAGAAGAAGAAGAAACAAAAAAATATTAAATCACCTTGTAAAATTTTGAAAATGGCGCTTAAGCTGCTGCTCGTTTGCCACCTCTGCCATAAAAAACCGACCAACTGCGAGTCGGACTCGCGCACCGATAATCACACATGTCTTGAACTCTATATTTTTTATATTTCAGTTGATTGAATGGAAGGTAATTGGCGGTTTACGATTTATGACGTATTAAAAAAAAACTACTTACTAGATCTCGTTCAAACCAATTTTCGGTGGAAGTTTGCATGGTAATGTACATCATATATTTTTTCTAGTTTTATCATTCTCTTATTTTAGAAGTTACAGGGGACGGGGGCACACATTTTACCACTTTGGAAGTGTCTCTCGCGCAAACTATTCGGTTTAGAAAAAAAATATATTAAGTAGAAACCTCAATATCATTTTTTTTGAAAACCTATCCATAGATACCCCACACGTATACGTTTGATAAAAAAAAATTTTTTTGAGTTTCAGTTCTAAGTATGGGGAACCACCAAAATTTATTGTTTTTTTTTCTATTTTAGTGTGAAAATCTTAATGCGGTTCACAGAATACATCTACTTACCAAGTTTCAACAGTATAGTTCTTAAAGTTTCGGAAAAAAGTGGCTGTAACATACGGACGGACAGACAGACAGACAGACATGACGAATCCATAAGGGTTCCGTTTTTTGCCATTTGGCTACGGAACCCTAAAAAAGCGATTTTACCTTTTCACTGTTGATATATTGTGTAATATACTAACATAGTAAAAAAAACTGATAATACATGAACACAAGTACTAATAAAACTGAACTACTTTCCCCAAGGAACCCCATACAATTACGTTCAGAGAAAAACTTTCGACTTTCAATACTAATTATCAATAAATTGATCAGTCAGTTTGCGAACATTGTATGTACTGTCAAAATATTTTGTTTTGCTTGGAAAGTTGTTCAATTCTGTGAGCAGTATCTAACATTTGCCGCTTATCAGCGAGAAGTCTCTCTATCTGTAAGTAAATATGCATTTTATATTGTATCATCATACCTATATCTTTATATTTTGTTAAAAAAGTGCGTTTGATACTTTAAGGGGTTACTCAGAATCAAGTATAGAATATAGGAAAAATATTTTTTCAACAATGTTTTATTCAGTTTCCCATACAAAGTTTTGATTCACTATTCATATTAAGTACGGGAAACTGAAAAAAAGTGGATCGAATTTTTTCAACTTTTTTCCCCCTATTTTCTCGTGGACCCACTATTTTGTCCCACTGGTGGTTCCACGAAGGAGACTTGTTTCTCGTGGTCCCACTCTGTACCTATTCTATACTTGATTCTGAGTTACCCCTTAATTTTAAACACACTTTTTAACACCCTGTATAATTAGTATATATCAGATATCTATCTGTATATTTACCTAAGTAACCTATATAACCTGTATGTATGTATGTATATAACACAGCAAGCAAAGCGGCCCGCTCGCCCGAGGCCTGTTTGCCGGCAGCCGCCGAACCCGCGGTATAATGTATGCAAAGTACTGGCTAGCACGAAAGTGGATATTATTGTACCACTTTCGCTACAGTTAATATAACTTTATTAAATTTAGATAGGTAATATAGTTTATATTAGGTGCTTACCTATGAAATTACCGTAAAGTTACAAAATTTGAAGTTTATTCGGTCAGAGTTCAAATACCTATATGTTTCATTGTAGTTTTTGTTTTATAGCTGACCGCACTTTGTTTTGAATGATATGGCAACTTCGGACATTTGTTTTCTTTTGCGATTTGTTGTCATGTTTATTTGTGGACTTGTTATTGTACTTCATTCTTCGCTGAAAGTAAATTACAAATGGCAGAAATACAAATGGGAATCTGTAAGTCAAAAGAACGTGAATCATAGAATGATTGTATCGCCGTCTCTTCGATTTTAGGAGAACTAAAATCTCACTAATATTTTAGCAAAAGTATAGATGTATATTTGTTTGTTTGTTCCACTTTCACGCCGAAACTACTCAACGGCTTTGGATAAAATTTGGTAGGTATATAAATAAAGCACTCGGATAACACATAGGATACTTTATAGAATAGAATAGAAATAATTTATTTGGAAAAAAGACAAGCACACACACATACAAAACAAAAGTGAAACAATGAAGTAATAAAAGACAATTAAAATATGTAAAGTTTACAAAACTTGACTGATCACATACACATAAAACATAATTTACAAGAAAAAAACTGTACATAAATTCCTATCGTAACGTAATAACAGAGGGAGTTGTTGTGTGTGCTGCAGAATTTCCAAATTTGTGGTTATAGCTCAGTGTACATATTACCCAGGAGGGCAAAACACTGATTTTCAGCTATCCCCATTGTCACGCCACGAGACGCATTTACAAAGTGTATAGATAATTTAATAAAAATATGAAAATAAACATTGTGTGTATATTAAAAAATCTAAAAAGAGACAACGTTGTTTGTAGGAGAATATAAAAATAGATATAACAATATAAAAATATAAAAGGCACTGCAATGCATAATTATGTCACTTAGGAGGATACAATGAGACAAACAACGTAACAGATTCCGTCAGCGAAAAGTGTGGAGCTGCACTTGCTGCTGCATTTCTACAAGCATCGCTTTCAGATGCTTTTTGAAAGCAAACTTGCAAGTGTACAGTCTGAATGGAGGAGGTATGTTATTCCAACACTTAGTCGCTGCGTAACGGAAACTGCCTTCAAATGCTGTGGTTTTATGTCTGTGGTAGGTTAGGGGCCATCGCGTTGGTCTGATACTGTATTTGTTATAAAATGTGATATCCCTTTATATCCCGGAAAACTCGAAAGTTCCCGGAGGCGTGGCTAAAAACTGTAATTTTTACTTTGTCACTAGATGGCGCTGCCTAAAATTTTATTTCTCTCTGTACCCAACTCTGAAGTTCACGCAGACCAAGTCGTGGGCAGAAGCTAGTAATAACTAATAAAAACCCCCCGACACAAAAAATAAACTCTAAAAACTAACAAATAATATTTTAAACCTATTATAATTATTATCGTCACATATATTATGTAAGTTCAAATATTTTTATTTTCCAAGCGTCGTCGCGTCGGGGGACCGCTAAAGTTTATAAAGTATTTTTTTAACAACAGCTAATTAATTATTAAGAATAACATTTAGGTACGAGCGATCTTTAATTTCATGCATAGTCTACGCACTACGTAATGCGCCGCGCGCGGCGAGCTCGGTGTGCGGTATGCGGCGCGGGGGAGGCGTCACCAAGTGCGGCGACCCGAACGGGCATACACGTGAGGGCAGACGTCGTTGACGGTTGTGTCGATTTTGCGAATTTTTCGGAGTAAATTCTTTTGTTGCAATCTGCGACTACACCTGTTTTTCTCACTTAGCGGTCCTCCGACGCGACGACGCTTGGAAAATAAAAATATTTGAACTTACATCATATATGTGAAGATAATAATTATAATAGGTTTAAAATATTATTTGTTAGTTTTTAGAGTTTATTTTTTGTGTCGGGGGGTTTTTAAAATTTTAATTTTACTTTTATTTTGTCCTTTTTAAAGTAGGTATAAATATTAGGAAGGTATTTATAATGATTAGTTAGTTGAGTTAGTAACTTAGTTAGGTACTAAGTAGGTATATTAGTTTTAATTTACTAGATTAAGTTTTAACTACCTACTCTAAGTTTGGGTTAAAGATTAGGTAGATATTTGTGAGTGTAGTTTAAGCAATTTAGGTAGGTGTTAGTTTAAGGTTAGGTAGGTATTATTTTTAATTTGCTAGATTAAGTTTCAACTACCTACTATTATGTTATTTTATAATATTATAGCTGCATAAAAAAATAATCCATAGCAACAAAATGGGTCTTGGGCGTAAAACCAAAAATGCTCGAAACGAAGCCAAAAGGCGCAGATTGACGCAGCCGGAGGAGAACACCCCAGAAAGCCGCCTCCGTGGCCTAGTGGCTAGTCCGCTCGCTTCACATCAGGAGGTCGCGGGTTCGATTTCCAGTGGGGTCCAACTTTGTAGGACTCGGTTTGGTTGGTGGTAGGGCATTTTCTGAGCCCGCCTGGCTAGCTACCACCATCTTATCTAAGTCTTGCCGCCAAACATCAATGTTGACAGCATTGATGTGTTCCGGCATGAAAATAAGATAGCCAGTTCCCCATTGCGTTGGGGAATCTTGGTAAGCCCGCTTCCATCTTAAGCATCATCGTCACTTACCACCAGGTGAGATGATGCCAAGGGCTTACCAATTGTGGATAAAAAAAACAAAAAAAAAAGAAAGGGAAGAGTTTTTATTATTACAAGCAACTCGAAAAGCTGAATTACGCAGCCAAGAAAGCTCGCAAGACAGGCAAAATCGTCTGGAAAAAGATGCGGCGTCCAAGGCTTCGCGGACATCAAAGCAACCTTCTGTGAGACGTGCACGGAATGCGCAGTGCACTGCTGAGTCTCGTTTGAATGAGACTCCAGAAAAACGATCATCTAGACTCGCCAGGGATGTACAGGCTACTGCTCAGTCTATATTAAATGAAACTTCTGAGCAAAGTTCTGTTAGGCGCGCAAGAAATGCGCACTCTACTTCTGAGTCTCGTTTGAATGAGACTCCAGAAAAACGATCATCTAGACTCGCCAGGGATGCACAGGCTGCTGCTCAGTCTATATTAAATCAAACTTCTGAGCAAAGTCTCGTTTGAATGAGACTCCAGAAAAACGATCATCTAGACTCGCCAGGGATGTACAGGCTACTGCTCAGTCTATATTAAATGAAACTTCTGAGCAAAGTTCTGTTAGGCGCGCAAGAAATGCGCACTCTACTTCTGAGTCTCGTTTGAATGAGACTCCAGAAAAACGATCATCTAGACTCGCCAGGGATGCACAGGCTGCTGCTCAGTCTATATTAAATCAAACTTCTGAGCAAAGTTCTGTTAGGCGCGCAAGAAATGCGCAGTCTACTTCTGAGTCTCGTTTGAATGAAACTCCAGAAATGTGATCATATAGACTCGCCAGGGATGCACAGGCTACTGCTCAGTCTATATTAAATGAAACTTCTGAGCAAAGTTCTGTTAGACGCGCTAGAAATGCGCAGTCTACTTCTGAGTCTCGTTTGAACGAGACTCCAGAACAACGTTCCTCTCGCCGTGCCCGAGATGCTCAATGAGAATAAGAATTGAGAAGGTTCAATGTAGAGCTAAACTCAGGGAAGATTTTGAAAATTCCATACATATGTTTGCTGATATAGTTTGTTTGGTATGTAAAAAACTTTGTTACCGTAAACAAGTAGAGTCAGTTAGAGTAAACAATTTACAGGAAGATTTAATACCAAATGAGGTGATGACTCAATATACTGTTATCTCTACGTGTCACCGATGCGCTAATACACTTCGCAGGGGAAGAATACCTACGCAAGCTTACTGGAATGGTATGTCATTGGACGAAATTCCCCTGGAAATAAAGTCATTATCCGATGTGGAAATACGTTTATTAAGCAGGATAATTCCATTTGTAAAAATGGTTAAACTTAGTGGTCGTTTTGGACAACATGGTTTCCATGGTCAAGCAGTTCTTTTCGGTCAAGATGTTGAAGAAATAGCCGAGCAGCTTCCACTTTAAATGAGTATTGCTGGTCTAGTGATCGTGTGTGAAGAACTGGAGTCAGTACAAAGATTACGCAGATATTCTGTACAGATTCCAAAGCTCCGAGCTGCATTAGATTGGCTTATTAGCAATAATCCTTTATTTGCAAATGTGACAGTAAACTTTGGTGATACTTATAATATCAACGAAATCTGCCATGTAATGCAAAACGCTTTGCAAAACGACACCGACGTTATGCCTGCTGCTGTTAACATAGACAACACTATCAATTGTTTCCAAGATATTGGTAATAATCGACGAATAGTGAGAGGCTCATTTCATCAAAGTCACAGTAAATTTCGTGATTTTTCTCGTGGTAAGCAATGTACTGCAAACGCCGCCGTAGCTATTGCAGTTACTAAAATTAAACAAACTGAGACATGGACTTCAGATGTAATAGACTCCATTTTAATTTCCGGTGATCGATTGTATTCAAACAGTTTACAATTTCGAAGGGCACCAGATTTGTCCGAGGCTAAAGTTGAATACTTACGTGCTCAAGAGTTACAAGTCAATTTTGAGGTATTAAATATTTCATGTTTAATACAAGTTCACCATGAATCGACATCGATTTGTGGCCATCTGAGCATAAATAATCAAGACATTGGATTCTCAGATTTAAAGAATGACTTAGCAGAGTTCATTGCAGATTCTGGCGTTGATCAGGGAGGTATTGTAACATGTAATGGTATATCAGTCGCAATCTGGAAAACTGATAGTTTATATTACTTGTTTGACTCTCATTCAAGAGGACCAAAAGGTCGTGTAGCTCAAGATGGTGCAGCTTGCTTGATATGTTTCCCCAATATCACATCGTTGTGGACAGTTTTAAAATCAAATATACCAAAATCACAGCAAACTAGACTTGACGATGATCAGTACAGTATTACAAAAATAATCTCTGATTGTCAGCCATTAAATGAAAATATATCTGAACCAGAAAACGATAGTGACATTATAGAAAATACCAACCAGTCATCAGGATCATCCAATGTTTTGAATAATGATGATATTGTTATTACCTCGTCAGTTTTGCGAGTTATAGATGAACCCATTCCTGAATTATCCGCTGTAATCGATAACGAGAACTGTGATCAGTTGCCTGTTCATCAGCTGCGTAGAAAAACGGAACCCCCTTTACAAATAACGAGGGAAAGAAGAGCAGAAAAACTGTCTTGGTTCCAATTGTTTCCTTGTGGCAGAAATGGTTTACAGGAAACTCGGTGTCATCCTATAACACCTTTCGATTATTGTCAGGCTAGAATAATGCAAGTTGATACACGTTTTCAAAGACATGACTATCTTTTTTATGCATTGTCGGTTATGGAATTCTTTAGAGCAAAGCAAAATGTAGGCGTGGTTTTAAGAATGCGACAGGGAGAAAATCGACCTGACAACTTGGTGGAAAATATTCACCTAAATATGCGGAACATGCGAGGATCAAATGCATACTGGGAAAGTGCTTGTTCAAACCTTATTGCCATGGTTAAGAATCTGGGCCCTCCTACATGGTTCCTTACCTTGAGCTGTAATGATCTTAATTGGGATGATATACTGAAAGCACTTCTAATTGCTGCAGGAAGGCCCAATGAAAATCCAAGCGATTTAAGTTTTAATGGCAGACAAAAATTGGTAGACGAACATCCTGTGACTTTGAGTCGTCAATTCATGATACGTGTTAATGCTTTTATGAGATTTTTGAAGAGCAACGATCAAGTTCTAGGAGGACAGCTTATAGATTACTGGTGGCGGATTGAGTTTCAGAATCGTGGAAGTTCACATTTACATATGTTATGCTGGATTCAAAATTCACCAAATTTTGATACGCCTGAAGGCAAATCTTTGATCAATGAAATTGTTTCGTGTTCTTTACATAATGATGATGACCAATTATGTAAACGAAATGGTTAAACGGGTACAAATACATTCCCATTCAACAACATGTTTTAAGAACAGGAATGACCATAATTGCCGATTTAATTTTCCGAGGCCAGTAAGTGAAGAAACAATTTTGTTAGGGCCTGATGAAACTTTGCGCAATAGTGGGCGATTTTGTATTTTGCGTAGAGATCCTGGGGAACAATATGTTAATAATTACAATCCGCAGTTATTGAAACTGTGGAAAGGGAATATGGATATCCAGCCCTGTGGTAATGTGACGGCTGTATCTTATTACATAGCAAAATATACTTCCAAGCACGAACCCCAGGACGTTGGTCAAGCTGTGAAAGATGCAGTTAGTAGTGTGCGAGCCTGTCATGGAGATATAGGTAGACAATTGTTTGCCGTTTCTATGGCAATTTTAAACCATCGTAGAGTTTCAGCGTGTGAGTGTGCCACTTGATTATGCCACTTGAAATTAAGAGATAGTTCACGTAAGGTAGTATTCGTCAACACATGCCGACCACATGAACGATACAGAATTCTACGGTATGATAGTGACCAAGGTCAAACGTATCAAAACATATTTGACAGGTATACTCAAAGGCCAACTAACCTAGAGCGCCTCAGTTTGGTAGAATTTGCAATTAATTATGAGCATGCAACTCGACCAGTAAGCGATGAAGACGACGGTGACGTGGAAACGTGGTTTCTCTTCAAACCTTCCCACAATTCTTCACATATGATCAAATAGAAGAAGGTGCTGAATGTGGACCGATTACCATCAGACTTCTAAATGGTAACATTATGAGGAAGCGAAGAAAGCCTGCCATTCTGAGGAGTCGCTATTATACACAAATGGGAGACAGAAAAGGCTATTTTTATAGCTATCTTGTAGCTCATGTGCCATTTAGAGATGAAAATGATTTGTTACAAGGCTATGAAACGTGCGAAGAAGCTTTTATGGCACAACGAAACCGATTACGTCCATTTCACGGAGATTCTGTTGAGCAGTTTCAATACATCGAACGCGAGTTGCAGCAAGTTATTGGCCAAGTGCTAGCACTAGCCGAACCTGCAGCATTTAATGACGCCAATGAACAAGCAGTCCACAACGAAAACCAGAATGTAGGGGCGATTGTTGATGGATACGACCCGGGAATGGCTGATGTGGATATCGAAATAGAAGACGTTGGAGAAGAAATGCGAGTAAACATAACAGATGAAGATTTTCATGCCATGGTTGGCAGCATGAATGTAGAGCAAACGGAAACATTTGATGAAGTAACGAAACGAATTCAATATGAGGTGACAAATCAATGTGACTCAAATATTCCTTTAAAATTATTCGTGACAGGAGGAGCTGGCAGTGGTAAATCTTTTGTGTTGAAAACAATAGTACATCATATTCGTCGATGCTATGCTCCAACAACAGAGCAGCTGTTAAATGCCACGTTTGTTGAAGTAACCGCACCGACAGGAGTTGCGGCGCGTCTTGTAAATGGAAAAACCATTCATAGTGCATTTGCTCTAGGTATCGAGAAAGGTAGAGCTACAGTCTATAGGCAGATGACTGGACAGCAGCTGGAAGATATGAGAAGAAAATGGCGTCACATTCGTTGGCTTATAATAGATGAAATTTCAATGGTATCTTATGAAGTTTTACGATCTATTCATCTTCGTTTACAAGAATTAAAGAACTGTCAAGATATTTTTGGTGGAATAAACATCTTAGTTTTCGGAGATGTAATGCAGTTATCACCTGTCAAAGGCAGTTGGTGTTTCAAGCAACCAATTATATTCCAAGGAGAGCCGCATTTATGGCACTATTTTAGGCTTTGCGAGTTACAAACCAACGTCCGGCAACAGAACGATAGCCAATTTATAGACATTCTTAATAATCTTCGAGTAGGCGAGTTGAGCATGGAGCAGTATGAGATATTGATAGACAGAAGTCGTGTGCCAATGACCGGTGATTTTGCCGACGGCGAAGCTGTACGTATTTTTCCCACAGTGAGACAAGTTAATGACTATAATGACAAAATGGTAGATCTAATGGGCAAAACAGTCAAAATTTATACGTTAAATGCTCTCGATGAATCCAAAGAACCTGCTACATATGGACAAAAACCCAATCAAGCTGCTATTCCACAAGATCCAAACTCTACGGGAGGATTACTCAACTCAATAAAAATTGCAATCGGTGCTAGAGTCATGTTGCGATACGAATGAATTTAAAGGTTTCGGAAGGTTTGATTAATGGTAGCATGGGTATTATTTAAAAAATTTAGTGGAATGGACTTCGCAGAGATCAGTTGGAAGAAGAACTCCCGAAAAAGATATTAATAGAATTCGATGACGAATCGATCGGCGGAAGTTTTAAAGACGACAAAGTTTGACCTTTCAAGGTCTTAGAGGGACATTCAACATAGAAAGAATAATGTTTCCCATAATTTTAAGTTGGGCCGTAACAGTGCATAAGCTGCAAGGGACCACTGTGGATAAAGCTGTCGTATATTTAGGGAAAAGAACTTTCGCGAAAGGTCAAGCGTACGTGGCCTTAAGTCGCGTAAAGAGCCTGCAAGGTGTGGCTATTATTGAACTGGACCAGAGAAAGCTCTTCAATAATCCGCATGACAAATCAGCTTTAGCAGAATTGATAAGATTAAGAAGTAATAATACACAAACTTAAGGTTCAATTCCCAACGCGGCAGAGTCGAAGCGACGCGACGCATCATTTCGCACATTAGAAGCGGTGTAGACGCGCTTCGACGCGCGTTTTCTTATTTTCGTCATACGCATTTGAAGGTTACCCAATGGAAATTGAGTTGAATATACTAAAGAGTTCAAAAAATTGACGCGTCGCGTCGCTTCGACTCTGCCGCAGTGGTAATTGAGCCTAATTGATCCCATTTAATTACCCACCTTCGAAATCTAAACCTTACCCAAACATGACATATTTATTCGGGCAGGCCATGTGGGCGGCCGGCATACCACATTGCAGTTATGTTAAATCAAACGTGGCGAGCTGCGGAAGAAAACGGATGGACGGCGCGCCGCCCACACGGCCTGCTGTTCTGGAAAATCGATATGTATGCGTGGCGGTGAGAGTGTTAAAGTCATGGTTACCTTACCATGTTCTTTCAATATCATTGAAGTAATACGGTACCAAATTTCGAATCGATAGGACATATGCAAGGTAGTCAGATCCCCTCACCAACTATTAAAGAACTGATGATCTTCAAACGGCTGACCAGATCACGCTTGCCTTACCATGTTCTTTAAATATCGTTGAAGTAACACGGTACCAAATTTCGAATCGATCGGACATAAGGAAGTTAGTCAGATCCCCTCATCAACTAGAAAAGAGCTGATGATCTTCAAACGGCTGAACAGATTTTCATGAAACATGGCTAAGAACACTCGGGATAAAATTATCTATGACACAAAAAAAAACAAAACGAAAATCGGTTCATCCGTTTGGGAGCTACGATACCACAGACAGATACACAGATACACCGATACACAGATACACAGACACGTTAAACTTATAACACCCCTCTTTTTGCGTCGGGGGTTAAAAACTTATAACACCCCTCTTTTTGCGTCGGGGGTTAAAAACGCTAATTATAATGAAAATAAAAACTAAATTTGTATCACTTGTGCGCTGGAGTGTACCTCTCGTCGGTACACAGGGAATGTTTGCACATCCGCCGCCGGCCAGCCGGCAGGTAGTATACCGTACATTATAATAAAGCTATGTATGTAAAGGTTTTTATAAGTAGGTACCTTACATTAACAAAGGGTGGAAAATCTATAATTAAACATACATACATACACTAAGATTTCTCTTTTATACTTTACAGGTGTAACAAAACTAGTGTAGGACTCTATTTCTAAACAACTTTGATTTACGACGTTGCTGAAATTGCAAATAGCGAGATTCTCTACTTTAGTTTACGGGTTTCACTAATTCTGTATAAGGTCTTATAAAATTTGCTAATCTTTGTTTACCCAAAAATGGAGCTTTCGCTTAAAACTGAACAACTTTCCCTAAGAAACCAATTGTCAATTCGCAAAAAAAAAAAACAACTTCCCACACAAATAATAGCCCATCAGCCAATCGATTTGTTAGAAAATATCTCATCTCACGAGAAGAAGAAGAAGAAGAAGAAGAAGAAGAATTATAAATACGAAAGTATGGATGTTTGTTTGTTTGTTCCATTTTCACGGTGAAACTACAGAACGGATTTGGATGGAAGGTAGGTAGATAGATAAAGCACTCAACTAACACAAGGATACTATTTACCCGGAAAACTTAAGGGTTCCCCGATGAATGCTTAAAATTAAAAACCCAAAAATTTCTGGTGGTGATTCTCTCTGGACCCAATGGAAGTGAACGCAAAAGTCGCAGACGGAAGCTAGTAGAAAATATTTTATTATAAGTTAGCTTCACAAATTTAGATTTCCTTAGGAAAAATGTTCAAGTGCCTTTACTTTCCTGAGCCGCAGTTTCATTTAATATTTAGTTTCAGCGGACACGTTTGACCTTATTATAATATATGTATCTGAGTGGAAAGCTTTTTCTATGTTCAACATTGGACATCTTTCGGCTGGGGAAGAAAACGCAAAGCTATTTGCAGATGGCGCTACGGACACTTGACTCATTACAACTTTCAATTAGTTCCGGATTTTTATTATCGAGGTGTTATAAATTAGTTTTTTTTTCTGTAAAATTGTTAAATGGAAAATGTATGTGACTTGGACTGTTCCTCAATTAAAGGCGAAGTTGAAAGTACATAATTGAAAACGTAAATTTTCCCACGTCTTTTTCATCCGAAAATCTTTAGAAAATTAATGATTTCCATTATTATTGCAATCAATCGCCACACAACGCGGCATTTTTTTAGTAATCTTATGTTTAGTTCACGTAAACAATTTTTCTATACGTTTTGACAGTTAGTATGAGTCAAGCGATATTAGCGCCTCTATCGGCGAGTTCTGTCAGTTTTCTTCCCCAATGACTGTGACTTTTTTTATAATTAATTGATGTTCCTTTTTCAAATTTCGTATTACGACCAGCACTACTGTAAGAACAAAGACAAAACGGAGTAAGTACCAAATATAATATTTGATTTTAATTTACCAGTTACTTTGCTCAGGTAAAAGTCTCGGAAAAAGTTGATATACAGCCTGTTTTATTTGCTGTTACAATTATATACACTTACCTCCCTATATCAAGCTATTTTTACTTTTTAATTAATCATGGAAGCAGGAAAGGAGCCGGCCATAGCTACGCAACGAAGGTTTTAGTAAATTAAAAACAAACTCTGCACAAAAGGACAATGATGGATGTGATGTATTGTTTGTTATCCTTATCCTCAACTTATATGTACCTAAGTGGATAAAAAAACACTCTCATAACATAAAACAGGAAAATAAACCGTATACTTACATGAAGCATACATTAAATAAATGGAAGGTGTTTATACCATATAAAAAAATGAACCCAACTGCACTAAAATGTATCTTATGTCATTCTCAGGATCAAGACAAAACTAATTACATCTCTCAAGCTATAATCCATCAAGCTGTTTAGGCTACAGAGCGTGCCAAAGAAATATACATACATACATAGACTCGAAAAACAACCCTCCTTCTGGCGCAGTCGGGTAAAAACACTACTCCCGGAAACATTGTGCATTTTTTGAGTATTCAGTAAGCGTTTCATGGGAAAAGTTGTTCAGTTTCATGAGTGGAACCCGTCATTTAAGTTTCTGGCTGTATTTTTTTTACACCCTGTACTTCGCAGTAACGAACGTGTACCTAGTAGGTACTATATGTACTTTGCTTTAACGTCTTTCGCAGTAACTTAATTCCAAGTAACGTTTTCGCTGTAACATTTTTCGCTTTAGTTTTCACATTAATGTAGCTAATTAATATTTTTATGCGATTTGATCAAAGCTACAGAAAAAGTTTCAGGAGCTTATATCATACCTATAAGTGGAAGAGAACCTTATTTTAATGCTACGTATGTATACATTTTGTTACAACCAATTTAATTTTTAAATGACAACACCCATAAAATCGTAAAATAATGTTTCGAAATAGAGGACGCCGTTTACACTATCATAATTTTATAACTTATAAATTATAATATAAAAATATATTATTTATCTCTCTCGTATCCAGACTAGACCGCACACGGCTGCCAAAAATACTCGAACTCAGAGCCAGAGAGATTTATTGCCGCGAAAATGTATTGTGATTAACGAATACCTTGCGAAAATCACACGTGAAGCATATAATGAAATACATTTGGAGTTTAGAAAAAGTAATATTTTTCCTAGTTTCCAATAATTTATTTTATTGTTAATTAAGAATATACAGTTTTACAGAAAAAACATATCCAATACTGTATACAATAAAAACACATTAATAACTAATTACAAATAATAAACTATTAAAAATAAAATAAAAAAGAAACATGAACACTTAATAATATGCGAACTTGTTTTTTTCTCTATTTCATGGACTAAACAGATCGTAGTAGTTAGCGCTCTTGGATGCTACACGGAACATCCCACATTGGAACATTCCCACCCGGGACAATTTGTTTGTTTTACGTAAGTATGTCAAATGACTCGATATTTTAGCCTTACAATTATAGATTTTAACAATTGAAGCACAACGTGGTCTAGGGCGGTCGCGACCCACAGGTTGAAAAACACTGTTCTAGTCAAATCAGCTGATAATTTAATAATCAAATAGCCAACAGAAGCCTGTAAAGAGGTCCCATTGATGATGTTACGGCACAAAGTAGATTTTGACAGTACTTTGAGTGATGCTGATGTAAGTAAGTACAGTTCTTTCGCTGTCCGCTGTAAAAAGCTTTCTGGTGGTTGGACTGCCACAGAGTGAAAACCTCGGGAACGTAAAATTGCTAATGTATCTCTTATAGGGAATGCAATCTCGCGAGATTTCGGCGAAAAAAAAGGAACTCTTATAGGATCACTTGTGTGTCTGTCTGTCTGTCACAGTTTATTTGTTCTGAATCTACTGGCTTGATTAAGTCTCCAAGTAAATCTTGAACACACTCGGATTTGTACTGTGACCCAAATAAGCACATATAACCTAAATAAAGTAATTTTGAGTGTGGGTGGCACTATGGGGGCAAAACATTTTTTCAAAAAAGTTTTGCAAACTGTACCGTATGCCATTTCAAATGAAATGAGTTATTGTAAGGATCTGAAGTATATATTTTTAAATTGTAAAATAATTAGTTTAAAAATTATTCATCAAAATACTCTTTCAGCTTCTATGGTTCATTCCAATCAAAAAAAAGCAAAACGTAAACAAACTTACTATGGAACTGACACATGTCAATGTCATCTGCATACTATCTTTGTTTACCTTTTGCTTTTTTTTGAGTAGAATGAAGTATACGTTGGTAGGGACTACAGACAGAGCGCAATTTGTCTACAAACTGTAAAATTTCTCCCATTGACTTGGCTTATTACAGATTCGTTTCGTTTTTAATCAATGACTCTCACAAAGAAAACGTGATTTTTGGCTTTTTCGGCTCTTTAACTCAGTCGGATTAATCTCGTTAATCTCGCAAGATCTCGTCCGATTTTTGGTCGAGATTAATCTCTGTAAATATGGCCGAGATCTCGCGAGATCGAGATTGCATTCCCTTATCTCTTATTATAACTATATTTGTAGATTTGAACGCATTTAAGAAAACAATTCGAAATGAATTGTAGAAGCATCTGAAACCTCATCAAAGAGGACCAATTGTAATAGTACAATAGTTACAAAAGCTTTACGACGAGATTTTTCCTTCCTCCTGAAAAAAATCCGTTTCCGCATATAGATACGAGGTTTTCACTCTCAGCTCAGGCGACAATATGGGGTATGCTCATGGTATACTTACTTTAAGTATCGTCTAAAGAAAGCCCCACAAAGAAATCAAACCTCCTTGCTTGTAATTCCACGGCCATCGCACCGCGCAGTTTTGCCGCCGAAACAAAATGACAGTTGACATTTACCAAAACCAAAATAACGCGAGAGAAAGCCCGCGAAACAACCGAAAAGATATAAAAACAATAACGGTCGCGGGCGAGTGGTGGGCGATATGCAAAAATTTAAGGAAAATAAAATACAGGCATAAAAGAGAATAAATAAAATAATAAAAAAATATAAATCCAGTCTTTTTTGTTTCCCGGACGGGATCTCTCTCGAACTTGGATGTAAAAAAAGCGCCCGCTTCTAGGCAGACGGTGGGGCGAAAAAAATAGGCTGGCAACTGAGAATTTATTCAAGATTTTGAACATTTTTTAGTGCTCCCACTCAGTAATTTTGTGTTTGCATTGTAATATGAATCAGGGGACGAGAAGAGTGGTGCCCCCATAAGCAGAGTTATGAGATGTTATTTGTAATTTCAACTAATTTCGAACAAAAATAAAGCTGTGTTATGTCAGAACTAAGTATTTTTATTTTGCAAAAAATATTTAAATTATTTTTTTAAACTTGTCTTATAAACCTATCTGTAAGGTCTAAGGATTAGTCTATAACTATAATTCATATTTTAATAAAAATGTGTTGATAAAGTTAAACAAAAAAAATCCTTCAAAATAATTTTACGCTAAAATAGGGCCAAGTTCTAATGTAATAAAATATTAATTCGTGTAAGTTATACCTTTCATGTATATTGTTTATATTTTCCTGTTTATGTTGTGCAATAATGTTTTTTCAAACATTCTGTTTAATATCTAAAATAATGCTATTCTTTTTTTGTTTCTAATCAAATATGTATAATACTTAGATATTCAAGACAAATATGTATTACATTTATTTTAGCATGTCTATTTATACATATGTATAATTTTTCAGTATTGTCTGTTTTCATTTCAAAGTGTATTACCTAGACCAGTGCAGTTATGAATCTAAAAAAAATGTTTTTCAGTTGTAGTTGTTGTTTTTAGTTGTAGAAGATTTTGTAATTGTGTGTGACGTATAGACGTAAAGTAGGTATGTGGACCGATTGCACAAGTTGCGTCCTTCTGCACGATAAGCGCCATATTTCAAAGTGGGCAGGAGTAGGTACGTGTATAATACTATGTAGGCGCGTACAGAGCTGTGCGGCGATGGCTTAAGGCTGGTGCGATAGTGGCAGGTACGCTAAGATTTAATATAACTATTTTTAAACGGTCGGTGTGAAAATCCTTGGGGGAGGCCTTTGTCCAGCAGTGGACATCTTTTGGCTGATGATGATGATTTTTAGACGTCAATTTTTAACAGGCTGTAAGTATAAAATATAAAAGGTAACAATTAATACTTCAAAGTAGGCTTCTAGTCATATAAAATGGACATTAAAAACACATGAATCTGATGAAACCAACTCCAAAATTAATTTCCCAGTGGCGGTAATAATAAAACTGCAAAAAATGTTTTACAACTTTGCTGATATCAGGGACAGTCTGAAATTAGCGGGCTATACAGTATAAAATTACTAATATATGGACAGTACATTTCTGCCTGCGTAGATATCGTTCTTATAACTGTCAAAGGGTGTGCAGTGCGCGAGCCACAAGCGGCTCGCGAGTAATAAGGTCTGTTGAGGTCGTAGCAATAATTAGCGATACTTTGTCAAGTTGTCTTATTTTTTTAGTTCTCGGTGTGATTCCCAACGCAATTAGATATTTTCACAGGTTAGAATAGAAAGATACATTATTTGACTCCATCAACTATTTCTGTACAAAAATCGAATCGATCCGTTGCTTTGTTGCGACGTGAAAGATTATTGTCTCTGATATAAAAGGTAAGGATTATACTGTCGTAGAATGCTCAGTTAGCTTCTACAGCCGTAAGAAATATCTTAATAAAGCCCTTCCATTGATTAAAATTAAAATACACTGTAGGGCAACAGTCAAGTTCATAATGTTCTCAATTAGTATTCGGTGGCTAAGTGGTCCTGACCTCTGATCCGAGAGTCGTGGATTCGATCCCCACACAGGGCAAACTTTTCTGTGATGAGCAGAATTGTTTGCTCTGAGTCTGGGTGTATTATATCTATATATGTATGTATTTAAAAGTATATGTGTATGTATATCAGTCTCTGGTTCCCAAGATACAGGGAATCTTAGTTTGGGGCCAGATGACCGTGTGTGATTTGTCCCAGATATTATTTATTATTATTATTATTATTCACTGATACAACACACACTACACTAGATTTTTTTTAAACTACACACGATATTTTATAGCATTCACTGGAGTTCTGGAACTCGAGTAGAGGAGTACAGCCGACCGTCGCGTGAGACAAGGACGGAGAATAAGACGAAGGGTTGCTCCGAGACCTGTCAAGTAGAGATATTCTCGTGGAAACTCACCGTACACAGAAATAACGTTCATGATGGACGCGCATGCCCAGAAAGCATCGCGTTTAAAATGTAAGCCAGAGAGATAAGGAATTTATTTGTGAAGGTCTTATTTTAACGATATTTCTATTTCATTCTTTACAAAATTTATATGAAAAAAATTCTTTATTTTTGCTGTTTGTACTTATATAATTATTATTGCAAAATTTTGGCTACTTCGTGAGATATTCAACATGGAATGAGACACCAGAGATGGAAATATTCCGCACCTCAAATACGATACTTTATGGGAACTTCGTAACAATAGCAGCAAAGGGGGAGATGCGCGCGCATCAAGTACCAGATACAGTTGTTCCCGAGTGTTAAGATAATAAACTGAATACTTTATGAACGTTCTGCCTAGAGAGGATATGCCAAGATAACAGTAACTTTCGTACGGCCCTGCTATATACGTATCTGCTTTTTTTCAGCTGTCTGTCCATCCAGTCTTGGCCCTAGGCTGAGTTGTCTTAGCCAAATTAAAAAAAAAAAAGAGAAAAGAGACGGGACACCCCTATTTCTAAAATGGAACTCAGAGGTAAAATAAAAATGGCGAATTCGGTGTTTGATTAGGATGTACTGTTACTTTTCTTAAAAGTAGACCTGGGTCTATTTTCATAGATCTTATCAATAACCTATTTTAAATTAGGAATAAGTAGCTTTCTGCTAGTTGCATTTTTTGTTCGGCAGACTTTATTGACTATGCAGAATATTAAAAGTTAAAACAGTACGTTTCCCCATTGCGTTGGGGAATCTTGGTAAGCCCGCTTCCATCTTCGGCATCACATCACATACCATCAGGTGAGATGATGCCAAGGGCTTACCAATTGAGGGTAAAAAAAAGAAATTTTAAGGTGTTAAAACTCAGATTCAAATATAGAATACAGGAATAATATTGTCAAAATCTGATCTACTATGTATTTTTTTTTCAGTTTGTCATAGGTACTAAATCTGAATAGTGACTCAAAAATTTCTATGGGGAAAAAAAAATATCGTAGATCGGATTTCTTCAAAATTTCTCCTGTATTGCTGAATCTGAGTAACACCTTAAAATTTCAAACGCACTTTTTTAACATTCTGTATAACTAATAATATCAAAAACGTCCATCGTGTGTGGGGAGTTGCATTTAGAATACCGCATGATGTCATTTCATGACTGTGTCCAAAGATAATTTTAAGTACCAACTTTGCTATAAGCAAGAAGGTCCTATCCTATACAATGTTATGTTTTCTTTTATAGATCAAAAACACTACTGTGTTAGGAAATCAGGCGGGGTCACAGGTTCCAAGCCCGGCAGGGTTCAACGGTGGAAGACTCGGAGTTTTCCCTGGCTAGCTACTACCATCTTATCTAATTATTGTCATTGAATATAGTTAATTCAGTCATTAACCCTCTGAGCGCCACAGTCGGCTAGGGCCGACAACCGGTTTCCGTGCCACAGGATTTGAGATTTTCATACATTTTTGTCGCCTGGAGGTTGGAGCCGACGCCGACGTTGGCGCTGGGTAGGTGGACGATTTGTCAATGAATAGAGAAGCGCTCAATAGGTTAATTTGTTCATCTGTGGAATGGTAAGCTTCCTTTCAATTAAGGCAACCTTATTTATTAATTTTATTTTTACAATTTATTATGTACAGAGTACAGACGTTTGAAAAGTACAGTTACACAGAAAATATACACAAAGGGTCAAGCTTATTTCTAATAGAAATTACTTCCAGCAGACCCAGCAGTAGATATCAGGTGATATGATGCCAAGGGCTTACTAAGTGTGTAGTGAGTTTCATAAATGGTAAAAGTCAAAGCTTCATTCAACAGAAAATCTGCCGTCATATAAAAAAAGCCGCAAAGTACTTATATGGAGTTCCCGTATACTTTGCGGCCTTCTTTCTCGTGAAGGCAGAAATTGGTGTAGCAAAACTAATAGGAACAAATAGTTTTCTAATAATGAAACTGGGCATCATTGTTTACACAGATTTGAACTTTTTCGCGCAAATCAATCAGCTGGTTAGCTCAATTGCTAGTGATTCGTGCAAAAGTCGTCGAGTAGCATACAGTTGCATAAGTAGAGAGCGAAGCCCATATAAAAAAAATTTGTTTTTTTATCCACAATTGGTTACACTTGCATCATCACATTTAATTGTAAGTGATGATGAAAACTGAAGGCAGATGAAAACTGAAGGTAGATTTTATAGGCGTTTTACTACACTTCTAAATACATATTACATTAGATGTTTTATTAAAGAAACATTTATATATAATTACTAGACACTTTCTAACTAACTCCTTCTCGGGCAGATGGGGAAAAATAGCATGATTCAGTTTAAATTTAAAATAAACATCCATTTTCTGTGACCAACCGAAGCGAAGCGAAACCGAGCGGTGTCCATTTTTGATCGATGATGCCGCCCGCAGGGTACACGTAGAATACATAATATAATACTATTACCCAGTAAAATGAAATACAGCATGTTAATATTATACGCTTATAGAATGCCTAACAAAATCGGCTATGACTATCGAAACTGGGGTCTCTACTCATGAATTGGAATATTCCTCAAGATTAAAATTCATGATTCGCGAAAAAAAATCCTTTACTAACTAGACAATCAGCTGATCGCTAAATTGTATGGAAAATACTATTTTTCGCTAATTGTCTATGGATTCCTCGGCGAATGTTGTTTCATTAGCCGAAGCCATTTAAGTATAGTTTGAGATGATTTTGATAGACCTTGTAATACCGGATTACATCTAGAGCGACAAATCTGATCATTACAACAATGTTTGCTAACCTAAGTCAGGTTCTAACCTAAGTCAGAGAACTAAGCGTTGAGTTAAAATGTAATTGAGTCTTGGAAATCGTTCTCTCGGTCGTTACTTATAAGTTTTTAATATAAAAAGAAAATATATTTTCGATTTATCTGATGGAAACTGACCAGTTATTCCTGGCACCAGAACAGCAGTAACATCCAAAAAAGGTTGTTCATTTTTTTCTTTTTTTTTTTTAGATGTAACGTCCTGTGCGTGTACAATAATCGCATACCACCTATGTAGGTACTACTATGAAACTTATTAGCATAATCATACGCGAATGCATATGCATGAGATGCATCTACATACAACACATAAAAACTACAAAGTAATGCATATAGGCGTTCGCGCATGCGTGCCGAGTTTCATACCGTTGTGGAGGAATATAGTATTGATACTAGTCCAGTCAGTCTACGAATTTTTGTATGGAGCAGGTTGTAATCAATGCACTTTGAGCGAAAAAGATGCAACTTGAAATCTTTCATTTAATGGGGTATACTTAACTTTATCAGTTTTGTTCTTAGGAACACCATCATTTTTTGGGCGATAATGTGTTAGCTGACTCGATGCCGTAGAGGTTAGCACTTTTGACGTCTATGCCAGGGTCGCAGGTTCGTTCTCCATCCAGGGCAAACATGTAGATGACAAGCAGATTTGTTGCATCTGTCTCTTGCTGTTTAACATTTATACAAGTTGTAAAAAAACATGTATAGGATCCGTTAAGTGATCCACAACTTTGTTCTTTGTATGAGAGGTCAAAAAAGTCTTAATGTACTTCATAAAACGTATAAACATTTTGGACTTCCCAACCAATTGATCAACTGATCACCAAGTGTGTATTAGAAATCGTGTGTTTTTCGAATTGTATAAGTATTGAAAAATCTATACAAAATTATAATCTTGATTGGACAGTTTGTATGGAGAAGCCGATTTTTATTTTTCGATTCCTGAAAAAGTTTCTTGTAGAAAGTTGTTCAGTTTCGTCTACTGAGCAAGCCCTTTAAGTTTTCAGAAACCTGTCCCTTACATCCTGTTTATGTAGTAGTATAATAAAATACAGGATGTAAAAAAAGTGCGTTTGAAATTTTAAGGGGTTACTCAGAATCAAGTACTTATAGAATACAGGCTTTTTGTCCCCTCAATTGGTGAGCCCTTGGCATCATCTCACCTGGTGGTGAAAAACGGCTTTTTCAGTTTCCCAAACAAATTCTTATTCCACTATTCAGATTTAGTATAGAAAGCTGAAAAAAAATGTAGATCGGATTTTTTCAATATTTTTCCTGTATTCTATACTTGATACTGAGTAACCCCTTAAAATTTCAAACGCACTTTTTTAACACTCTGTTAGCTCTAGTAGTTCCAGATGATCTCGTTAGACCTTCTATAGGTATTGTTTACTTGCATGGGTAGAAGCGCCAGTGGTAACGGGTTAGAGTGCTATTACTGTATGTCCCCACGATCGGGTCAAAAACCCCCGGCCGAGAACAAGTTGCGTCCTACAGCGATAGCGGCGCGGTGCTGCCACCTGTTTCCGGTGCCACTTCCGGTCCGTACTGTTCGCAGCGAAAGTGATCTATTGATAGCCATAAAAAATTGTAGAACAAGAATAACCAATGAACTTATGTGCAAGGTACTATCATATAAATGGGGTTTTATTCACTGTTGTTCTAAAAACTTTTGGAGAAAAATTAAACATGCTTGTATAGGTTTAATCTTTTTTTAAAGAACTTTTTAAAAAACTTTATAATTTTACACATGGGAGTCTTATGTGATTGTGTGTGCAATAATTGACCGCGCTGAATACGTTAAAAATAACCGACTTCAATCGCAACAACTCCAATTTTGCTATGTTTTTGTTGATTTTCTCAAAAACCGCTGAATCGATTTCGATAAAATTTATATGGGACCACCTGTGAAGTATACCCTTTTAAACAAAAAAATAATTTTCGAAATCGGTTCAGGTGTCTTCGAGAAATCGGTGAACATACATAAAAAAAAAAAAGATTCCGACGAATTGAGAACCTCATCCTTTTTTTGAAGTCGGTTGATAAAGAGAATTTATTTTTATCTTTAGTATTCTGTGTTTTTATCCCTTGCTCTACCGATGACTTTGCTAAATTAGCAAAATAAAGTTTTTGTATAAAACTAGCCGAACTAAACAATTTATAGAAAAACTTACCTTTTGATTCCATGAACATTTTTTTCACTACTTACAATAATTTGGTTTAGATTTTACCTTACCTTTACGATGTCTTTGTCGTAAAAATATCTTAAAGAGCGTTTCAACAAATAGTTCCTATGCCGTTATGTTGGCAGCAATGTTTTCCACGCACACTACATAGAACTCAGACACACACTACATAGAATGCAGACACACACTAACAAAATGGGTAGAAGAGTCTTCGCGTGTTGATGTCGTTGATAGACAGGGGAGCCAACATAACGGCATAGGAACTATTTGTTGAAACGCTCTATACTCAACCGACAAAGATAATTATTATTTATTGCCTTAGAAACTTCTCTTTTTCAACTAGCTAGCGCACTCTAGCGTTGAGTAGAAAGTTTATCTTCCCCCAAAAGACACTCGTGTCACTATCATAATACTACTCTCCGCTAGATGGCGTTACAAGTAAGTTCATCATCACTGTTCTGTTTTGGTCTGGAGAATGGTACTTCAATTTTTCATTTTTTTTAGGATTCTTAAAATAAAACCAACAATACTGTTCCGTATATGAAGATATTATATTATTTTCAAAGAACTTTTTTTATATTTTTTTTCTCAGCTTAATTTCGGTCAATACAACGTGTGAAACAATGCAACCCACTGTTTTATATACCATAATATATTAAGTAATAACAAGTAACTAATATCCTTTACTTTAATACCATAATAATCATATTATTGTGACTTGATCATACAATTCAACTACACACTTTTGAGTCAATACAAAAAATTGTCGCTCTCAGCTGCAGTGGTGAATTAAAATACCTAATGGCGCATGCACTTCAAAACAAAAGTTTTCTTTTAAAAAATAATCACAAACCTTTTTCTTATAGAAAATAGAAGTATAAAATTAAATAATTAAAAACAAAATATTTGGTACGTTCTTAAAACACCAATGCAGCGACGCTATACAATACAACCCACCTACCATACAAATACATACTACATACAGCGACTGTGTATAAAAAGCCATAAATTTGCCAACACTATATTCGTTATATTATTTTAATTTCATTTTCTGTGAAATAAAAATACAGCAAGGCTTTTAATAATTGATAATAGTTTGAACAAGGGTTTTTTTTCGTAAGTAAGCCATTATCAGATTCGGCTAAAATCTAGTAGTAATTTTCTATTATAAATTCTTGAGTAGGTTTACTAGACATTACAGATCTGTAGTAACGAGTATTAAACAACATAGTTTGTAAAAAGAATGTCAATGTTTATAAATTTGGGCGAAAAAATATATAAACTGGACTAATGTTGTGTACGGTCTACTGTAAAAATAGCAATTATCTTCTTAGTAAAATATTTATTATAAGCATTTTATACAGGGTTATAGATATTTTAATTTAAAGTATTTCACTGGATTCAATATGTAGGAAGTACGTTAAGTACCTATACAAAAGTAAAGGTCATAATTAATAATGTTTTAAAAATTGTCACGATTTGAATCTCGTGAGCAACGGTTCTTATTTCTTTATCACAAATGCAAAATACTGTTTTGTATAGAGATTATAAAAAGCTCACAATTTAAACGAGTTATGTTACTTTATGTAATGGCGACTGTAAAATACCTGCCAAACAGAACGCATCTCAACCAGGTTTACTCGACTTTAGCGCAGCCAAAAATGAGGGTGATATTTTTCACTTCATTCTTCCAGTCTTCAAGCGGAAGTTAAGCTTAATATAACAACAAAAACATATTTTAACTTACTTAGAATGTAAGGCAGTGCTTGATTTTTATAGAAGCATTTTTTACACAAAATATGTTTAACCCTCAACAATGCCTAAAAGTTTACCAACGAAGCTAAATCTTTTTCGATACGACACAAAATATGTAATGATATGCTGATAAGCTTTGGGTTTGTTTCAACTCCATGTTTATACTTCGTGCATGATATGTAAACGTTGTAACGATTGATTCATTTTATTTTCTCAGTTTTTTCTATTCTCTATCTCGCAGAGAGTTCGGTTGTGCCGCGCTGAAGAAATAAAGTTATTCCCCCTAAGTTCGTAATCTTAATTTTGGAAAATACATACCAAAATTTTGTAGGAATTAATAAAAAACGTAGTTTTTCAACCTTAAAACCCATTTTATCGTTAGGTTAGGTTATTTTTCAGGTTAATATTTACTTAGTAAGTAACTTTTTTAGATTTTACTGATTGTATTTTGTCCATTCCATTTATAATATGTATGATTTTGTTTTCTCAGTATTTATGAATAAATTCAGCAAATCACCAACTACCTAAATGAAAACAAAATAACAGCATAATGATACGAAAGTAATAAGAAAGTCATTGTGCAATATCAACATTCAAACTCCGATCTTTATTTACGCAAGTAGGTAGGTCTTAAAAATATATTAGAAATTGAGGCATTAAAATATCAGTAGAATTTTCTAGAGCTATAATAAAAATAGACACCGATTTGGATTTAACTATGTAGATAAAACTGTTAAACATTAAATTATTGCTCTACGGGTATACGCTTCAACAAATATGTGGTTGTAAATTTACTAGGATAAAATTTATACTATAAATAATTTGTTCTCATTGTAGGTACGAGGGTTATAATAATCATAAATTTACAGAGACCTAACAAGTGGACATGATAAATTTAAATTATAAAAAAACGATAAATAAAGAAGTTTAATGTACCTATATCTTTAACAACATTATTAGGAAAAAAACAAAAACAAAATATTTAAGAATTAAAAAAACAACTTTATTTAAAAAAGAACTTAAGCTTAATTATATATTTAAAAAAAAAACAAATCTCTTTGGTCGTAACAAATGGCACGATTATATCATATTTTTTATGAGACGTAAACACTGTCGGTAATATGGGCAAGCTGGCTATATTTATCGACATTTAATGCTGGAGTGAAAAGCGATGATTGGTAAGGTAGCGAGTGACGTGGTGTGCGAATGAGGTAAGGCCACATATAGAGTTACATTGACTTAGCTTTTGACGTCAGAGCATTGTCGCTGGGATGTCCTCCTCCTGTAAATATTACCATTATTTATCCAAAATTATAAAAAAATAAGAAAGTAAAAACTTCGTTAAATTCACACCAAATTCAAAAACAATACTCAAAAAATCACTGCAATTTTCATATAACAATAGCTACCCGCTAGATATTTAGAAAACTGTACAATGTCAATTAATATTCACTCACACACACACATTAATATGATAAATAATTTTAATACAGCAGAATCACTCTAAGGAACTAAAGGGATAACACCAAATTATTAGAATCACTCATGGCGCTCGTCCAGTCCATCTGTTGCCAGTGTTATTTTCACTCGCATTCTCAATAGATGTTTTATAGTACAATACCCAAACAATTACATTATCGTCGCATACGGCTATGAGGTCGTCGGCGAGTGTCAGGTCAACCGGTAAAGAACCTCTCTCATCTTGCACATCTGGCGGAGTCATGCTCTCCTGGTAGACGTCTCGTTGGAGTTCAACTATTCTTTCATTCTGGAATAAAAAAATTGGTGAAAACGAGGTTTTGATAGGTTTATTTTCTAAAATTTAATGGTTAGGCCATGGTTAGGCTGTAATATAAGGCATTACCTCGAAGTCACCCAGTTAGTATAGGTACCATAATATATGAATTTTATTATAGATAGGTAGTAGGTACAATATACAGGGTTATTTTTGGACCCCCCACCAAAACTTCATAGTGGCTTCTACCACAAAATAGACACAGAAGGTCCGCTCAATACAAACCACTAAAATCGTAAGCATATACATGCTTATAGAAGTATACGGTTGTTCGAGGCGAGGTCACGACCGCACAGTATCGTGACCTTGCCTAGAACGACCGTGTACGTCTATAAGCATGTATATGCTTAGGATTTTAGTGAACGTATTGAGCGGACCTTCTGTATCTATGTATTTTGTGCTTCTACTCATGAAACTGAGAAACTTTGCCCAAATAACCAATGGTCAATTCGCAATATTTGTAGGTTTGTATACAATATTTGTGCACGGATATAGTACCTCAATTTTAAGCCTATTGAGCAGTCTGTCTCTTTCTCTCTTCAACGCGTCGCATCTCTCTGTCTCTGTTTCATCTAAAACCCCTTTCATCTCCAATTCGGCTATTTGCGAATCCTTCGCACTGATAAATTCCTCTAAGATATTTTGTCTGGAAAAGAAATATAAATAATTTTATCATTGTCAGAGTTAGACCCGTAAAATTTTATTTTAAATACCTACAAGTATTTGAATGTGTTTATTTAAGTGTATAAGTTTCTTCGATTTCAGACACATTTACAAGTAAAACTTTTATCACGTGTACACAGATATTTTCCTTATAGCGCGCACTATCTCGTACCTTTAAGAAGATACATTATAATCTCCTTGGTTCAGTTAATTAATCTATTTTACAATGTCCCGTACTTTAACAATCTCCTTGGCTCGAAGTAAATTGACCTATTTTATTTTTTCTATTTTTATTTTATAAAATTAGAACGCTCAACTCACACAGTCTGCGACAGCAGCCGCAGTACAATCTCTTTCGTCCGCTGACAGTCCACCAACGAGTCCTCTAGCCGCTTAAAGCGCTTCAATACGCTTGTGCAGGTCTCGCAGCTCAGCGCCGAGGCGTTCTGGAGGGAACGAATGCGTTGCTCCATCTTTCTCATCTGGTTTTGAAAGAAATATCATTTTAGACTAAAGCTTTTTGAATGGACAACTGTCGCGGTATAAAAGAGAGTTGTCTCCCTCGAGCTGGTGAGATAAACCTACATTTGCAGCGGAGAGGCTTGCCTGGAGCCGTTACCCGTCGACAGAATTAGGGGAAGTAGAGGATATTGGAGTAGTGTAGTAAATAAGTAAATAAATTAAAATCTTACTGCCACTTCATTTATTTTATTAATCAAGAAATAAGATCCTACGGGGTCGCAAATAAATCTGGTTGTAGATTGTATGATGAACTTAAACACTGAGAACCTTTTATTATTTTAACTATGAGGTAACTGTTACACAATAAAATACTGAGGTGATGGTAAGGTGTTCAACGCTTGAAATTCGGAATAGAAAATGAGTCAAATGCTCCTGCGGCTGCCAAAAGATATTCGAAATATGAATATTGGAATATAAGCATCGATTATTAAAAAAAAATGACAAGAGCAACGATGAGGCAGCATCGTTACGCATTTGTGGCCAGTGATATGAACGCAATGTAAATGACTCTTTCTTTGGAAGCATTTATTTCATTAATAAGATTCCTTACTCAAAATTTAGTAAAGTTGTTCGTAATATCTAACTCCTTAACTTTTGATTTTATACGCGAAAATTATAAAAATACTAGAACTGAGTTAATTACTTACCAAGTTAAAGCAATTACTCTGACATTAAGAAAATCAGTATAAATAATTACCTTTTGTAGCGTTTCAATTCTCTTCTGTTCTTCTTCGTAGAAGACCTTCTCCCTTTCAGCTGCTATCATAAAAGACTCTTTTAGGGCTTCCTCCAACTCCAATATTCTTTTGTCTTTGAAGTCAGACGTCACTGACCCAGTCTTTCTGTTTATAAACTTTTCTAGTTGAGCTATTCTTTCATCTTTACTTCTTACTACTGCTAGGAGTTGTTCGAATTCAGCTATATTGTTATTCTCTCTTAAAGCTTCTTCCAAAATCGATATACATCTTTGTTGTTCAATAATTTTGGAATTCTTTATCTCCATTTCTTTTGAAAGCTCATTAATTTTTCTAGTTAGTTTATTAACGCTCGTTTCACATCTCCTATCGTTGTTATTCAAAGCGTTAATGTCGTTGTAACTCTTTGTAAATCTACATTTGTCAAGCCTATCCACTACCTTACCGCTCTTTTGCAGCTCGAAAAAGCTTTTGCTCTTCTTTATGTTAGTAAGCTCCTGACTATCAGATATTTTCAATACCTCAGACAGTATAAGAGATGATTCGTTCAATTCTATTTCTAAGTCTATAACTTTCATCTTGCTATCTTCGTATTTGGCTTTAATGTCATCCTTTTCTTTGATTGCTTTTGAAAGATCATCAATAGCTGCTTTTTCGCTCTCCTTTGCTCTCATCAGTTCCTATACAAGAAGGGGTCAAAAAGATGATATAACAAAAAAGAAAAGAAAATAAACATTAAAAAAGACTATTTTACTTCTATATTAACAACCAAAGTTCATACAAAGTCAACAACAAGAACCTATTCAGAAATCAAAAATAATTTCAAAGATCTTCAACTTGTTTTGTTTTATTAGGATTTCAGTTGATATTTTGCTAAACAAGATTCAAAGCTTGTAACATCGACTAGTGGACACCTTACTTGTTCTAACTAGATACATGATTACTTAACAGTTTTACAATAATATGGGTTGTTTTTTCAACTTGTCACTTAAAAATAATTCACTGAACACGATTATACTTTTCATTTGTTTTTAAATTTGATTCATTCACTTAAAAGTTACATTTCTTTAAACTATATTGTGTGCTGGTTACAAAACTGAGATTTTATATTATTATGTCTTGTGTAAGATATATGGATATATCAACAAGAGACAAATATTTATTATTATCTGAACACTTCATTATACAATAATTAATACAAATTTAATATCGATAACGTTTTCTTATAACGATACGGAATTGCGTTTTGTAAAGCTTACGTGTGATAAATTTATCGATTCGTAGTCTTATCGACCTAGTCGCTAGAGGGTTGTGTCGATGGTTAAAGAAAATGAAAGAACAAAAGATTATGTTGATGCAAATAAATGAACGACAGTCTTGGTGCGAAGAAGTAACTTAGAAAAAGCTTTTGAGGAAACCAGCGGGTCCAGCCTGCAGCGTGGAAAAGACAAGGTTAGTATGGTTAGTATGAATAATAATTATTATTAATGGGAAATATACTAGTATAGTTAAGACAATGAAAAAAGAAGAAGACTGACGCCAGTCTTTAGATGCCTTTCATTCAATTAAAAGAACATTTTCTATTATAATGACGCGGATTAGTCCACTTGTTTTTTCACTGTTTAGGCCAAATATATTTTTTAATTCATTAGAGTTTATTAGTAAATCTTTAGAATAAGGAAAATCGAAATCAGTCTGATATTTGACAAGGGCTGTTTCACTGATTTCAATTAACAATAATTTCAAATTATAATGATCCACAGTAAGCTAATCCTGAAGTATTAACTAACTGAATTAGTAATGGGTTCCTTAGCAACTTTTAATCGTTAGTACCCTCTGCTGGGACACGGATATCCTCCCATACATAAGTCCGGAATGATATACTCGTAAGTAATGGTAGTGTAAGGAATATTATTTTGTAAAGATTTATTTAAATAAGTATAATATATCGCACATACCTCTTCTCTTTGTGCTTGTGCTTGCTGCTGACTTTTCAGTTTGGCTTGGAGGTTTCTTATAGACCTGTAAATGTACGAAATGTAAAATTACCAACAAAAGTAAATTCCAATCATTCTTGACACTTTCATTAAAGGTGACTTCGCTAGAAACTCAGATAAAGTAAAAATGTTCCCTAAACAGAGCTTGATCCTAGTTTCTTCGTTGGGGGCCATCCATAAATTACGTCACACGAATTTCATGATTTTTTGACCCCTCCGCCGTTCTTGTCACAGATGGTCACATTTATGGGACCACCCCCTCCCTGGTGTGACGTCACATATTTTGCAATTTTTCACCCAGACTTGAATAAATGAAAACAGAAATTCCAAAATTCAATATATATTTCATTCACAACGTTTTTCACAACGCTAATGACTACCCCCACCCCTTGTCACATAATGTCACACTTGGTTGACCCCCTCCCTCCTCCTTAACGTGTGACGTAATTTATGGATGGCCCCTATGTGGTTTAGTTACTCAATAGCTATAAAATATTTCCTTTAATCTGTACGAAAAGGATAAACAAGCTTTTTACTCTATAGTTTTTAACTCATTACGTATTTTGTATTTGCATATTAAAGAACTATAAAATCCGGACAAAATCATAATATAGTCCTTTGTTTTCGTTGATCCAGTAGATTCTTGTTTTTAATGGACATTAGTTTTGCAACGAAGCCCCTTCGCGTTGTATAGGTACCAACGTAATTAATATCGCTTACTGCTGCATATCCATAATCTGTTTCTCCTTCTGCGCCTGCTCTTCTTGCGACATCTGCACTAGCTGCAGCAATCGCTCCGTCTCTGTCGTCAGCCGCTTCGCCTCCTCTTTTGACTGCTCCAACTGTGTCTTCAGCTGTTCGGCCTCCTTCTGCTGTTCTGTCAGCTTCTTGTTTAAGTCCGTCATTGCTGCTGTGCTGCCTCCCGCCTGGAAATTAAGTTTGTTTGCCTTTATCATCTTCATCACAATATTTTCGTATTCCATTTTGATCTGCAATCTGATATTCTAAACTAAATGTATTTATTTAATTTATGATTAGTAAAATATAAGGGGGTTTGGCCCTTTACACTTATAGTACATGGTAAATTGTGACTTTGAAAAGTAAAAATAGTATGTATAATGTATATATACGTTTGTAACATTTTCCTTGTATAATTCCCTTGTTGATAACAACAAAACAAATAGCTAAACTAATTAAAACACCTGATAAGTGTTTTCTATTAAGTGTTATTTAATTGTTTATTAAAAATTTCCGTCCTTCATGCTGTTACAGTGTGACCCTCGATAAAGTGTACAAATTAAGGGGCCAAAATTAGACCAAATTTTAACAACAAAAAAATTTTTATGGGGTCAGTTCCTGCCGGATATTTAATATTCATATTCAAAAATAATATTTTCAGTTTAAAGGATATACTGATTACTGTATCGAAAGGCTCACCTTCCTCAAAGATGCTTCCATTTGGTCCATTTGTTCTTTCCTCTTCTTCAACTGTCGATCCAACTCTGCTAGCGACTTCTCCTTCTCTTCCACGTCTTTTCTCTTTGCCTCGTTCGCTCTTCTCTGCTCTTCGAACTGTCTTCTCGCTTCTTCTAACTTCTTGTATTCTTCTTGCAGTTGCTTCCTAGCTTGGGCTGTATCTTCGCCAGCCTTCGCATTCTGATTTCCAGCTGCCTGGAGTTTCTTGTTCGCTTCGTGAAGATCGAGCTGTGATTAGAGAAAGAAGATTGTAGTTTTTGCTAAAAGATGATTAGATTTTGCTAAAACACGACAATGATCTAATATGATTAAAATGTATAACTTATAAATCAATGGCATAAAAGGCTAAATACCCACTTGTGATGTTTTAGAACAGGACCATTTTTACCAAATATTAAATTATATTTATGGTTTAATCATGCCTTATTTTAACTAGCAGTGGTAGCCTCTAGTAGAGATTGGGTATTAAACCTTTGATAAATTAATGTATATTTATTGTTTGAAACGAGTATGATTAAAACATGACTTAAAGCTCAACATTACAATAAGCGTAACTTTATACAAATAACGAGGTAAAATATAAATTTTATTAATAATAAAACATTGACAAAAAAGACATTACAAAAATTATATATACTTTAATGTTTCTAACATGAAGATAAACATGAAATTGCAGATATAAGTACTAGGGTGGTCCAAAAATTTAAAGTTCCGAATATTGTTTCTCCACAAGGCTTTTTTTTATCGTATGATACACAAATAACAAATACATAAAATTTTATTACAATAAAACATAATTTAGAGGTCGCCCAGAATGGTAAGTAAATGTAATAGAAAAATGTATGAAATTAAACAGTATGCATGATGTTGAAGTAAGAGGTGCTTTAAATAGTTCAGAAAACAGTTTTTTATTGACTTACTACTAGGCAAGTTATGTATTGCATCTGTTTTTTGTTACTGGTTATTTATTGGTTGATTTTTTTAATAAGCCTGATAACACTTTCAGCAGTATCATTAACAACTCGCTTTTATTTACTTTTCATGTGACGTTATGAGAAATCCTCCAGCCATTCATCAAAAACTTTCTCAGTCCATTATTTTAAGATCCGCATACTGTAGTCCTCAGGGAAAATTTCGAATGAAAGCTTATTCCACAGTTGGAGGAAACACTTCTGAAACCTTATGGCATTTTACGGTTTGAGGCCAATACGGGTTTAGCTGATAGAGATGAATTCCACTCCGATAGCAAAGAGTGTGGTAATAGAACTGTACGGTGAGAAGCATCATATCGAACAGTTCCTCAGAACACGTTATGCCGTTGTATAAGCGGTACAACACAGAGAGAGAGCTAAAAAGTCTCTCCCAGCTGAGGGGTTATATACCCTTGTAATCTTTGGGTCGTCAACAATTCTGATCGAGGGGGTTCAGTTGATACTCGGGTGCACCTACCCAGAGATAACAGCAGTACTCCAAATGTGGCCCCTCCTGAGTATATCTCTAGCTATAGCTGCAAGCATTGTCTGGTGTATATAGTCAAAAGTGGAGATCAGAGCACGCAGAGCGTGTGTCACTTTGTAATTCTGTAGAATAGTCTTAGCCTCTTCTAAGTAGTAAAAGTAAACTACCTACTCGACGAACCACGAAGAAGTTTTGTCGCAGAAAAAAAAATGGTTTCCAAGAACCTACCTAATATGAACAGAGAAAATTAACCTAAACTTAGGCGAAAAAAGTGATTTTTGAACAAATCTTACTTTTTGGGCGACCGGTAAACTTTGACCTATTGAGTTAAAATTTGGTACAAGTATAACTACATGACCATAAACAAAAAAGAGCTGAGAAAATGTGGAGAAAAGATTCGACAGCATTCTTTTTTTCCATACATTTGTGGACCACCCTAATAAGTACACTTTACAATAGCGAACTCTGAACAAGAAATGTTCACATTAAAATTTGAAATACATGAAGCATTTGATACGTATGACACTGAATTAAGGCCTTTCTAAAACTCTGATGAAATTAAAAAAATATATATTATTCTTATTGCACTTTGTGTACGATTTAAATTAAATCGTATTTTAGTTTCATTTGCTATGACATTGTCATTGCTTTTTATTTATTAGTTTGTTTTTAAACTTCGTTTTCTTTTGTATTCATATGCACAGTTTGGCTTAAACCAGTTAGTTATACATATATAAAACAACATATTTATTGAGTTTAAAGTTGCGATCAGCCAAGAGGCTGAAATTGAAGACAATTTCAAAAATAATGTTGAGGAAGACAAGTTTTTATAAGGATTAAGCGTAATCAAAAGTTTTTGTAAATTATATGAAAATAATCAGTGTATGTTTCTTCAATGTAACAATGCTTAATGTATTCAAATACAACATACATTCCAATAAAAAAACTGATTTCTAACGATGACTTGTTCCGGATTCATCCAATATTGAATTTACAAAAATACCTTTCGACCCAAATCATATCACAATTGCCTTTGCCTTTACATTTTGCTATTAATTTTCTCTTCAAATTAAAATGCGTAGGAGGAACAAATTTCTACAGCATATGAAATGCCACAGTTAGACCAAAAATGCAATATCTATAACATACTTACAATTTTAGAAGATAGGAAAAATGTGCATCAAAGGCAAATTTTTTGCAGCTCAAAACTTGTTGAGAAGAAAACGGAACAAATTCAGTTGTATTTAATGACAATGAAACTAATAATATACCAAAATAATAAAAATACAGGTACATGACGGGTTGGAGGATTCCCCGCCGGGCTGTGGGTGCATGCTATACATATATAATAACTATAAAATAACAATGAGCGACAATGATGTTGATGATCAGTGACAGAACTTAAAACTTATAAACAACGAAAAAATGTCGCTACTCGATGGCACCTGCACCGATGCACGGTGCAATGATAGAAGCAAAGGCACGCGAAACTAAAACAGTTGAATTGAGTTTTCAGTTGAAAATATGTAGGTACTACATGTTTCTACTGAATAGCCATTTCTTTTTTTTTATGGAATTTGAGGTAAAATACTGTTGGTTTTAAAAGTTTATATTGAAATTGTATAAGTTATCAAGAAGTAAAGCGTTAGAAAAGTATCTATTTAGGAGCGTTTTTGCTAGAATCCGAAGGTTCAAAAAGATTTGAATTCTAAGCTCTCTCTTTTTATATTTTTTTTTAACTTCACTATAATCATTTATCATAGCATATCTCAACTTAAATTAGACTTTTAAAATACCAAACTCAATTCAACCGCGCACTGCATTCCCGACAGCCGCGCCTCGCCGGGCGATCCTCCAACTGACCTGGCTCTTCTCCAGTTCTTGCACAAGCATTTCCAACTGCGACTGGCATCGCTCTCGTTCGACAGAAAGCGATCTCGCCTCCGCTTGGGCTGCTTCGAGCTGCTTCTGAACTTCGCGCACGTCGTTTGGTCCACGCGCTTGGATCTGCTGCAACTGCTGCTGTTGCTGTTGAAACTGTTTCTCAACGGATTGCAAGCGCTGCTGAACTTCAGCTAACGCCCTTTCAGCAGCGATAGCTTTCGCTTTCTCTGCTTCCACAGCCGCTCTCCATTTTTCAACTTCTCCCGCTTTCTGTGCTTCTTTTTCAGCCTTTTCTGCTCTCTGTCTAATTAAGTCTCGCTCTTTAGTGACAGATTGAACCTGTTGCTGTAATTTTGCGATTTCTCTCTCACGATTTTCAAGGACGGATTTGGCGCCCCGCTCTGTGTCTTGAGCCATCTTTCTTTGTTCCTCTTTTAGTCTGCGCACTTCTTCCCGCGTCTTCTGGAGTTCCGTCTCGGAGGAGTTCAACTCTCGTTGGAAGTTTACTAGCATATCCTGAGACTTCTCTAACTGAGCTACTAATTGGTCACGCTCGATTGTCAACTGCTTTGCAGTTTCCTCCAAATTTACTATTTGCTTTTCTATAGCATCAGCCTGTCTGTCTCTCTGTTCTAGTATCGATGCCATCTTTTCTCTGTCTCGCACGGACTGAGCTAATTCTTGTTGCAATTTCACTAAGGTTTCTTGTGTTCGATGGTCTAAAGTTCTTTGTTGCTGTTCAATATTTCTTCTAGTGTTCTGTATTTCAGCTCTGAGAGCATCTCGTTCTTGTTCGACCTGTCTCATTTCAAGAATAGTTCTTTCAAGTCGCTCGTGCATGCGACCTAGTTCATTGGTCATCCTCTCATACTCAACTCGTGTCGCTTCATTAGTTTCTTGATATTTAGCTAGATGAATCTGAGACTTCTCCAGCTCTTTAGCAAGGCGACCTGCTTCCATTTCCGTAGAGTCTCGAGCTTGTATTGCTTTTTCGAGTTTATCACGGAGTCGTTCGATTTCAAGTCTGTCCTCAGTCCTTGCTTTATCTCCAGCGACAGCTTGTAACTTCATCCTTTCGATCTGTTGTAATTCTCCCTTGAGCCGTTCATTATCTTTATCCAGCTGCTCTGAACGCAATTTCATTTTCTCACACCTGTCTCGGAACTTCTCACACTCAATATGAGCGCGCTCGAGTTCAGTTCTTTGTTTTTCTAAGGCAGTGCTTAGTTTAGTTATTTCACTCTTCGACAATTCTAACTGAATATTCAACTCATGGAGTTTAGTCTCTGCTTGGTCCTTTTCAGCTTGCAAACGCTGTACATCAAGCTGCGATGCTTCAAAACGTTCTCGATGCTTATCTATTTCGGCTTGCATTCTGTTTAGTTCTGTGCTCCATTTGTCCTGTTCAAATTGGTATTTACCTCGGAGGCCTTCGATGCGTTCGAGCTCCGAGCGAAGGCGGGTCACTTCCTCTTCAGCCTTGCGAGCTCTCTCCAGGTCAAGTGTTGTCTTCTCTAACCGCGCTCGCAATCGCTCCACCTCCAACTTAGTCCGCTCATGTTCTTCTTTAGTGTCATGATACTTTCCGTATCGAGCCGCATATCTTTCAGCCTCTTCTCTTGCTCCACTTGCGTCTTGCTTAACTTTATCCAACTCAGCTTGAACTCTACGAAGTTCAGAAGAAACCTTATCATGTTTATCATACATTTTCTCGAGTTCTATCTGCACTCTGGCCATTTCTTCTTGTGTCTTTTCGTTGGACGCCTGCGCTTTGCCACACTGTGTCATAGCTCGATCGTATTCAAATTGTAAACGTTCATTATCTGCAACCAACTTTTCTTTCTCGGCTTGTAACCGCCGTAACTCAATTTGGCTCTTCTCGTATCGTTCGCGAACCATTTCAATATCAACACACAGTCTGTCCATATCCTCTTTAGCTTTTTCTTCCATTTCCTTAGTTCTGTTGAGTTGCAACGAGGCCCTGTCATACATTTCCTGTAACCTAGCCAGTTCGTCTTGTATCTTTCTTTGTTCTTCTTTTGCCTTTGTCGCCACATGGAGTTGTTTTTCGAGTTCAAGTTGCAAACGATCTTTGTCTCCTTCAAGGATTTCTATCTTGTTTTGCAGCCGATATATTTCACTCTGAGACCTGCAAAAGAGAATAATCAATTAACATTATATATTTTAGACATAATTTTGTAGTTTACAGACGTGACACTACACGAACACGACATCGCCACCAACACAAGACGACATCTAGAACAAAGTGTACCTATCATACTTTTCAAGCATTTTCTCGTATTCTTTGTGCGCTAATTCCTTCTCTTCGATCGTCTTCTGCGATGTGTAAAGAGCCTTGTCAAGTTTTTCTTTCATTATTTCCAATTCTGTCAATGCATCGTCCCTTTCCATCTGAAAAAGAAGAGGTTTTTCAAAGAGTTGTCAGGATTATTTATTATTAAGTAACTGTCTACTGCTAACAGTGCTGTTCTGCGGCAAGACTTCGATATAGTTATGTCATCTAACCAGGAGAACTTAGAAAGTACGCCATCACTAATTAAATTGATACTCTTCAAATTTAAACTCCAGCCTTCAGGCGTGAATTTAGTTTTACTTAAATAAGATGGTGGTAGCTAGCCAGGTGGGCTCAGAAAATGTTCTACCACCAACCAAATCGCATCCAGCAAAAATCGAACCCGCGACCTCCTGATGTGAAGCGAGCGGACAAGCGACTAGGCTATAGACGCGGTTAAAAAGAGTTGACTGTTAGCATTAACTGCTATGCTCTTTCTTCGTCTTTTCTAGTCGATGGTTATATATATATAAATTTTTTTCAGTTTCCCAACTTCCCAACCCACTAAATGGGTCATCGTCGGAGGTGATTAACAGCTGCTTACCGTAAGCTTCTGATGCTGCTGATGTGCTTTCTCCCATCTCTCCCTGAGCACGTCTAGCTCGGTGGCAGCACTGTCCCTGTCTCTGGCAGCCCTATTGGCTGCTGCTGCTGCTGCTTCAGCGCGTTCCCGACTACTGGCAGCATCAGCCAGTGCTGCGTCTCGTTCTTTCTGTATGCGCGCGACTAGGGCCTAGAAAGAGATGGGTGGAGTTGAGAAGGATGCTTTTCAAGTTTTGTTTGGAAACACACTTCTATCAAATCTATGAGCTGATATGCTTTATAAGTCACATTCCAGCACACGGGCGCCAAAAGTAGTCGCCGTGGCCGACATCGGTCAGGAATTCATCATCATGAGCTGATCAGTAATTGTTTTATTATTTAGTTACATTACTTTTCAATACTGCTTACATATATTTATCTACTACATTGAAAAAGGCGTTTAGACAAGCGTAGCGTAGCCCGATTTCCTCCAGGCAACTTTTAGCGAATGCAGGAGACAAACAAGTATTCTGCCTCTTTCATTCACTTTTCGGTAAAATGTAACACTACACTATTGCCCTACAGATTTCGGTCGTAAGGAAGCATACAAAATATTCATACAAATTCATTGTTCACGAACTCTGAGCCCGCCCCGTTTCTCCAGCGCAAACCAAACTTTTGTGGAAGCTTGCCAAGGCACGCTTTAGGCGTTACTTAACACAAAAGGAGATTTATTTTATTCCCCCGTTTTATTGTGGTTAATGTGGAATTCTTACTAAAATTGTTGAAACTTTGGAAGATATTTTCACTTTTCTCAGTTAAATATCTCTACTCCAGAACCCCAGTGAAACTTAGCGAGAATAAAAAGTAAGTCTGTGTATTCGGACCTACAGTTTGAACTACTGAATCGATTTTCTTTAAGGCAATTAGATATGTTTTGAAAACATGGCGCTTTATGTAATTTAACAGGACAGTCGTAAGGTACCTTTTACGTTGCCGTATCTAAGCTTAGCTCTTTTTCTTTGCGATACCTTTTACGTTGCCGTATCTAAGCTTAGCTCTTTTTCTTTTTGATTTTTGTTTCTTTGACTACCCTTACTGGCTATATTAGGCAACCGCCGCGCCGTTTATTTCCTGTGATTAGAGCGGCGCGATTAATTCTCCCAGTAAAGAGTCCTAAGACTATCATCTCAGAAGTTCACTGTGCCGTCTTAAAATTTATTGTTGACTAGCTTTTGCCAGCGGCTTGACCCATGTGGATGTCGTTTTTATGACTATTATTGTAGTTTTTATGACTCGCTGCCACGGAAATACATTTTTCGGCTAAAACAAAAATTGACACGTTCGACCCGAAAATAGCTTGGATAATTATGTTTATAGTAATAATTTAAAGTCACCTTGTATATGGGGAGGAACTTAATGTTTTCTTTGAGTACGTACGTAAAAATAAGGAGTGGAAGAGCAATTAAGATTCAGATCTTTTACGGTCATTGACCATACAAAATGTAATATATTTCCCACTGAATCGTAACAGTTCAATAGTTCAAAGAATCTATACATATTTAATGAAACGGAACATAACCTCCGTATTCCGAATTAACTCGGTCCATTGATCCAGCTATTTTTGAACTGGCCGCTCTATCCAGGGCCTTAATATTACATGATCTAAGAAGATCGATTCCTATAGATTGTAGTAGTTTAAGGTTACTTCGACGAATGTTTCAAACGTACTGGGGTATAGTTTCAATGATATCTACAGGATAAACTTGAAATAGTTCCACAATCTTTCAGACAGACTACGAAACTGATCAACTTTGATTCTACGACTTTATTGAAATTACAAAAAAACATACAGATTGATCAACTGGTTGACCAATTTTTGTATCGAAAGAACGATGTTTTAAATTACTCTCTTCAAAAAGTATAGCCTGAAAAAGTGGCCTGAAAATCGAATCTTAATAAAGTCATTTCATTAAGATTCACATTCAAAAAACTTTCATACAGGGTGTAACTAAGGTGTCGTGAGACTTAAGTGGTATTCTCGCTTTTAATCATGAAACTAAACAGCGTAATTAAGCTCAATTTGCTCAAAATAAATTCAGAAAATTTACCAACTTTGTAATAAAACACTGAACCAAAGACCACCGATAATAAAAAGGGAACTGGACTATCTTCGACTGAAATAAATAAGTAGGTTCTTGTCTGGGACATTGGCATAGACTATTATTGTGTTACAGTTTATGGGTTCCACAGATATGGGTTAATAGCACTGCGTATGTCTGGTCTACTAGACTGGCTGGCGTCGAGTATCCCATTTCATCCCACGGAGTTAGGTTAATGTCCTGTTCAGATCTACAAATTGAAAAATTGCAAGTAAAAATGGCCAATATTTGTAGCTTGGCAATAATGGATAGGTATTTTTACAAAATACAGGCCTACCAACTGCCAATATTAAGACGCCTTAATCCGTGCAGCGATCTGTGCTAAACTAATATCGAACTTAACGCTAAGCACTCATTTTAAATTCAAATCAATTCGTCGTTCAAAAATAACATTTGACGGCCAGACTTTGCACAGCGAGAGACTATGTGTCGTCTATAACATATTACACAATAGGTCTAACAACTTCGCAAATTTACCTCGCCCACTTTTATTTTGTGGATCTGTCTCCGCCATCGTCGCTTCAACAATTTCATGAAACACGCGCTACTTCGTAAACGAATTGTTGCCCAATAAAGTTCCTTACAGTTTAAATAAAACTGTATTCTTTATAGAATTTCTGCTATTACTGTGTCATTTTTCTTTATTTGTTTTTTACTTATGGACATTTTTTTAATATAACAAGTAATATATCATAAATACTGTTGTTTCACATTTTTTGTTTCTCTTGAACAGGTTGCGCGGTGCTGAATAAGTATCTTTAAAAAACAATGTTGATTTTAAATACTTTCCCATATAACATCTGCCTGAAACTAAAACATCTTTTACTTTTTACCCGACTACTATGTATAAAGTATGGCTTCCACGCGCTACGTAACGTGTGTTTCTTAGCATCAGGAGTTTTTCGAAACGAGCTATTTATATTTATTATTCTTGTTTTTTGTGGAAAATACAGAAGATATTTTAATCTTTTCAAAAAACGGTACCTTCATGAATATACTATAATCTCATACAATTTATAAAATGAAATGTAATGTTATTACGATGGACATTAATGTTACTTACCGGCGCGGAACTTTTCGCCGATTATTACAAAACTATTATCAAAATTCTGCTGCTATATACAATGATAATCAAACATTATAAAAACCCAGAATTACCTTACGTACCTTTCATTGAATAAATCCTCTTATTCAAATCTTGCGACTTAATCATTAAAGTAAAATGGAAAATCACCAATCAAATGACAAATATTTTGGAAGAAATGATGGATTTTCAAAAGGTAAGCCTTGATCTCAAAAAGCTCTACGTTTTCTGGATTAAATTCCTTTTTCTAATTAAGGATTGTCGTTGCCTCCCACTGGTCTCGTTTACATGCAAATTTCAAACTTTTGCCGATCATAAAACTGATTTTACTTGTAATAAATTTGTTTTATTGTTACCAAGATAAAATTTTATTTCGGAGACTGTTTCATCTGTTTTATTTTTCACGTTTTAATGTCTTTTAACAAACAAGAAGTGAAATTCTTGTTTAGGAAATTACTTCGTAAATAGGGACATGACTTTTCAGGCGTTAACTAATTATTCTTAATTTTCCCTTCTGATGGAAAGTAGAATTTCTCAGTATTTACGACTATCCGAGTCACATATGCACCTCTATTTCTGCAGTATAAATACTACACTAAATACCCTCATTTGTTAAATTTCTTCAATATTATTTTATATACTATGATCAAACCGTTTGAGTTAATTTAGAGTGAGCGAATAATTTTATATTGTGTACTTACAAAGAAAGCATAAACAAAGAGATTTTCCCTTAACAGAGACTATAAGGACAGTTTAAATTGACAACATTGTTCAGTAATACCAAATGAACTTATGAGCCTTTTGACTAACATTTAAGTAAAAACACGTTGAAACAAAAAAAAAAAATAAGAGACTCAATGTCACTTAGTTGGATAAGGTTTTATGGTAAATTGGTAAAATTAAGCCTGTTATCTCAAAGAATACTGAATTTTAATTTACTCGTAGCTTTAGTTCAAGTCTAACCCGAGCTTTATCATTCTTGTACTTAACGGAATCTCTCAGCATCTTTCAGTATCATCTGACGTAACTAAACCAATAAAATATGATATATTCTTATTATACCTATTTATATTGAAGTTTACACGCAATTCTCATCTGATCCTTATCGCTTGTCTCTGAATCTCTCAGCATCTACCGAGCAGTATCTCTCTCTTTCTGTAGTTTAGATTGTGATCCCACATATCTCATCCTCATTCGCATTGCAACAGATTTACCTATTGCATTTTATACTTTATATTCTTTGATTCTTACCTGAGCTTTATCGTGCTTGTCTCTGAACCTCTCAGCTTCCAACTGAGCGGTGTCTCTCTCTTTCTGGAGTCGTGCTGCCTGACCAAGTGCCTTATCCAACTGTGATTGCAGGGATTCAAAGTCGTATGCTTGCTTTTCTCGGTCCACTTGAAGCTGGATAGAGGATATAAAAATATTGGATGATACAACAATGTTACAATTTTTTACATGCCTAACGAGGTTTTTTTTGGTTCTTGGCCTTACTGTTGCATCTGAGGGGGCCAAGTTTTATATTTTTAACCTCATTTGATAGTTATAATTATATTGCTGATCAAAACTGCTACGAAATTATTATCTACTAAGTTGTAAGTAAGTAGTATTATAGTTTGAAACCTTCTCAATGCTAAGGCTCACTGATGGCAAATATTCACTGTTTTTAAAATGTAATTAAAAATCCTTAAAATTTACCTTTCTGTTCTCAGTAGCAGCTTTATCCAGTTTTTCTTGCAGCTTATCGATCTCAGAATGAGCTGCATCCAGCGATGATTGTAACTTGTCTTGCTGCAGTTGGGCTTTGCCAAGCGTAGCTTGTGTTCTCTCCAGCTCTTCCCTAGCTTTGTCTAGCTCAGCTACAGCCTTGTCACGCTCAGAGTGAAGGCGGCTTATAGAGGATTGCAATCTGGGGATGGGACAAAGTCTTGAGAATTTGTTTAAAAAGTTGTGTTAAATTATTTAAGCATTTATTATTTACTTTTAAGCACTTATATTGTATTTCTTAAGTTAAATAAATTTGTAATCCGGTAGTTGACTGCTAGTCATTTGAGTTACTTTTTATCAAATGTCAAAAAACGGCATTTTGTTCTAAAAATGTTTGAAATTTTGAAGTATGACGTCATTGTTCAATATAGTAGTTCGCATACTACTTTCGAAATTTTTATAAAAAAAAATTGAAAATGTAATAAAAATTTAAGTGATTCAGTTTTTCAACAATTTCAGTTAAAGAGCTATTTAGTAAATAATATTTCGTAATTTATTTTTCATGCAGTCAACTCCCGGATTCTTTTTGAGAAATATCTTTAACCGTAAATTATTTCTAGCTGTTCATTGTCATTTTTTAATGATTTCAAGAATCATTTTTTCATCATTTGTATGAATAAAAGTATAAGCCAGTGAGCCTAACAGGAAAGAAACAGAAAAAATCTAAAATTTTTAAATATCTTTTTTTTCCAGACTAGATGACGAAACTAGAACTTAAACCCATCACAGAAAGTTTTATATGAAAGAGAATCGTAAATTATCGTAGTGGTTCTGGGTGATATTAAACTCACTCTAATTTTATTACAGATAATGTAAAACATTGTAACGAGGTTGTCTCTCAACCTGGCAAAGTTTTTTAGTACCTGTATGACGATATTGAGTAGTTAGTATCAAAGCAAAGTGGAAGGTTGCATAATTAGCGTTTTTATTTGTTGCGTATAAATATAAACTCAGTTTCATAATGAGTTGATTCTCTTATTAATTATGAAGATGTTAGAATAACTTACCGATCATATTCTTCCTTTAAGCTATCCTGTTCAGTTTGTGCATTTTCGAGTTTGGCCTTCAAACGATAAACCTCTCCTTGTGACTTTTCAAGCTTTTCCTGCAGTCCACTAGCCTCTGCTCTAGCCCGCTCAGCATCTGCCTGAGTTACTCTCAATTCAGCTTGTGTCCTTCTTAGATCAGCAGAAATCTTATCAGCCTTCTCTTGAACTCTATCAAGTTCCTGTGAAGTTGTAAGCGTACTTCTACCGAATGTTGTTTGTGACCTTTCAAGTTCGTGTTTCAAACGCTCGTTTTCTAGCTCAAGTCTAGCTAACCGCTGTTTAGCTGCCTCCCAGTCCGCACCAGATCTTCCCACTTCACTAGCTGCTTTATCAAGCTCTGCTTTAGATTTCCCAAGCTCAGACTGCGAGCTCTCCAGTTTAGCTTCTAGTCTGTCTTTCTCTGCTTGCGCTCTTTCAAGTCTCGCCCCAAGTTTTTCTACTTCACTCTCAAGAGCGTGAAGCTTCATTTTGTAATCTGCTATTTCTCTTTCATGAAGCTCTCTTTCTTCATTCTTCTCGTGTTCAGCTCTGTCTCTTTGTTCTCTAAGCTGTTGGATCTGTTTTTCTTTATCACCTATAACTTCTTCAAGTGAAGATAAAGCACCTTCAGAAGAACAGTGGTGTGCTTGCATCGCATTCAGTCTTGCTCTAGCCATATCAACTTGGTTATCTTTTTCTTTTAGCAAGTCTTCAAGGTTTTCAATCTGAAATTGAAACTTTTATGAATATATTTGCCCAACAAAAATAATAATAGATATTATATAAAACGTGTAATAGAAAAAATAAAATCAGATAAATAAATAAAAATAAAACATACCTTACTCGTAGCTAGCACGTACACAAAAAAATATAACAAATAACACAACATAAAACAAAATAATAATTTATAGCAATAGCGTCTAAATACGTATAGATTAGCTTGTAGAAATCACAAGTATGATTTAATTTGTTTTTAAAAGTAAGGTACGAAACTCTAATTCAGTGGGTGTTTACGAGAGAAGGTAAGTAATCATTTAATGTTGAGGTAAATAAGAATAGTTATTTCTTTTAAAATTTTCATAGTACTGAACTAGGCAACAAGTCATATTATGCTAATGTCCAAATTACGTGACCACAGTAGTAGTAGTAGTAGTAGAATTAGAAGAAGTAAGTTAATCACCTTCATGAATAACGATTATTTATGTAAACCTTTATTTATGTAAGCAGTAAATATTTTAAATTAAACGGCTCATATAATTTTTTGGAAATTAATATTTAAATTTTGAACTGCCATTGGACGAGCCATGTATGTCGCTGAACTGATTCATAATCGATAAAAATGAGGATTCTTTGAATAACATAGACTTTATTCTAATGAAATGACTCATAATGGTGAGGCTTTTGGCAAGCCACTGGATGTGTGTGACTCAAGCGGATCAGACACTATCAGTAATAATGACAGTATTTTCAAGTAATGACAATATACTGACATTATACTGACAGTGTAGTGGTTGGAATGATGGTCTGACGCATACTAAACGATGGAATGTCAGTATACTGATGTAAAAATACTGTCATTATTACTGATAGTGTCTAGTCCGCTTCAGATCCTGATCGGAAATGTTTGGGGTAGGCCTATATTCAATAGTCCACAGACGTTTCAGTGTTGTATTCAAACAATACATGGTTTTTTTAACTGAGAATACAGTTAAATGAATTAAATGATGTTCTATTTTTGGAAACAATAAAAAAAACGAAAAAAACCGTTACTTATTAAGAAAATTGTAGAAATGTGATCATTCATTTGAAATTAGTAACCAAAAATACAAACTGTGCTTTCATAAAATAAGGTAATCGATTAAATATCACAGTAGTAGCTTTAACCGTTACTATATAATATAAGTTATAAGGAACAAAGTTAATCTTTTGGTTCAACAAACTCGAGAGATGATGGATTGAAAATCAATACAGTACATAGAGTAACATTATAGTCCAAGCAACGACGTATAGCGACGATATAACAGCTTAGCTAGCTACTTCAAACAGGAAATAAAAAATATAAATATACATAAAACGAAAAGAACGACATATAATTAAAGTACCTAATAAATATTAAAATAAAATCAATTTTTACAAAAAAGTAAGGTCAACAAAACAAAAGTTTATAAAACTACATTTTCGTAAGTATACAGTGTTAAGCTAAGGTTTCACGCAACGTACAGTATTTTAATTCTAAACTGAGCTAGAATTGTAAATAGGTAGTAATTATAGAATTCCTACTGTCTCAATCACTCTCTTACAAAATTCATCAACCTTTCATATACTCTAATTAATACTATAATTTCATTATAGAGGAGTCATAATTACTCACTCACCGTTGTAAATATGAACTCTTTTTTGTAAGTAAAATATTGTAATATATTGATCAATGTAAATACTTCCTTCCACAATAGTTCCTCCTCTTTATTGAGTCATTGTCTCTTTCACTGATTTGAGTTTTGACAATACAATAAAGTAATGTTATAGATACATTTTTATTAAACCCTACTTGTATAATATTCATGCCGTCATAACATATTATTTCTAGCCTTGTCTCTTTAGGAAAGGCTTAACATAACAAAACTGATGGATAGTCTCAGTTTACCATTGTAATACAACGAACGTTGTTACGTCTTTTATATGTTTATTGCACCAAGTATACAAGTTTTTGATTTGTTTTTGTTTTCTTTCCTCTCGTCAATTTATTTCTTTCTCACTTGACTTAATTTCTCTATACACCATTACCTTTCTCTGTAGCACGTTGATCTTCCGATCCTTGATCTCCGAGTGATCTCTCAGCTCTGCCAACTCGTGAGCCGCAGCCATTGCCGCTGCAGTTTTCTTCTCCACCATTCTGCTCTTTTCTTCTAAACGAGCCTTCAGTTCTTCCACCTGAGGAATAATGAGAAAGATGAAGAACGTAGCACATGGTAAAAAAAAAGTTAGGCTATGACGATACATAATTATTTAAATGAATGAATGAAAACACTTTATTGCACAACATAAACAGGAAAATATAAACAATATACGAGTACATGAAAGAAATTTATGCAGGTCTTATCGCTAAAGAGCGATATGGTAAGTCATAAAACTTCTTATTAAATTGCTAAGATCTAATTTTACATATACCTTCATCATTCTTTAAAAATATATATATTCATATTGTTAGTCGAAACTGCTGAATACAGGCTTTAGTTATTTATCGTTATTAACGATTTTGAAGACACATTGGCTTCCTGCTTATTTAAGTTTATTTTTGGCAGAGTTGAATTTAGCAGTTTAATAATAGATCATCATATCAGCCATCTATCAGTTCCTACAGTCTACAGCTTCCGTCTCAAGTTCGCCAATATTTATGCAAACAAGTTTTTTTTCCTAAACAAAGTAAACATGTCAGTAGTCCGATAATTGCGACACTTGGATGATTTAATGTTACTTACATCAGTCTGCAGCATGCTGTAGTGTTCCTCTTTTGCACAAAGTGACTCCTTCAACACGGCTATGTGCCTTTGGTAATCCTGATGCTGCTCCTCCAAGGCCTTCATCTTTGCAGCCATTGCCAGTATCTCCTGGTCTCGCCTCTGGATCTCCAGCCGAAACTCGTCCAACTGCTCATCATTCCATCCATCAGAGGATACAGGATTAAACAGACCCAGAACACATTAGCAGCAAACGTCAAAAAGGAAGACTATGTCAGTAAAAAAACTATCTACGAAGGCAAAAGTGATGGCAGAAATGATACTGATGTCAAAATAGTTAGTCTACTTGTTACTGTATAGTAATAATGGTTACTGAGAACGATATTGTTTTAGTAACGGAAGCGGCGAAAGCTTTCACGATAGCGTTACTGTTGCTTCGCTTTTCATTGGAAATGTTTCCAGCACCACAGGCAGGCACGAAAAAAGGTGCCATGGAAGACATTTCGTTTTGCAATTAATATCAATTTTAATTAGTTATTACAAATTTCTCACACGATCTCATTTCATGCAAAACCTTTTAATTAATCACCGAAAAAGACAGTTGAAGTAATATAGGCAGTACCGTTAGTAGATAAGAAACACAGAATTATCTGGAAAACTTTCCATAGTCTCTAATAATGTTCATAATAAGCATTTGATGGTAGAAAGTTTTCCAGGGTTTGTTATAAGTATCAGTAGTTTGGAGATAGATTGTCGGTGGCACGGGCGCCCTACGTTGTGATACATTTATCTACCGTTCGTGAGACGATGGATGAGACTACTGAGTACGATGAGAGGTCGTGATGCAGTGGTGGCGCGGGACTAAGCATCTGGACGATGACCACACCGAAAGCACAACCAAATGTACAAACAAAACATGTCTAAAGATTCTTACAAAACTCGAATTCATTCGATGCATACGTATGACCTTAACAGTCTTATTCGATACTAACTCTATTCAAATTTTTGGTGTCAACGTAATAAATCTCACATATTTTCCTCCAACCATTACAATATATATCTAAATCGCATCTAAGGCCCTATTTAACAAAAATACTTTCATTATCATTCAATAAATTGACAGTTATTTTTCAAGAATATAAATCTCCTCTTAAATTTTAATTAGTTAACATAGTATCGTTAACAATGAACAAGTTTTACATAAAATATATTAGTTTCGAGTCAACACAGTCGGTGACCGGACTTAAAGCGAGTGAATTGACACGGTCCTCATCGGGAGTCACAGGGTTGTGGCAGTATAGTAGCGCGGCAGCGGGTAGTGGTGCGAGGTTCGCAGCGCCGGCCGCGACAGGCGCGCGGAGCTCGGCGGCGGCGCGCTCGTGCGGCCGTCCTTCATCACGCGGACGTCGTTCAGCAGAAAACTTACTTGTCTCTTGAAGGGGGGTTCGGCTTTATCGAAGTAAAGCGAAGTGTGGGAGGGCGCGAGCGAGGGCGGCGGCGGCGACACGAGCGCGGCCAGCTCGCTCTCGAGCAGCGCCACCTGCCGCTCGAGCGTGGCGATGCGCGCCTCCTTGGTCTCCAGCACGGCCGTGAGCGTGGCGCCCGCGCTGCCACCCGGCAGGCCCGCGGCTGAGAGCGCGCGTTCCAGTTGCACCTGCAGCGCCCGCAGCGTGTCCGCCGTCGCCTTGAGCTCCTGCCAGTGCAGACGGACAGTCAGCCGCCGCCGCCGCCGCGCCGCCCGCACCGACGGCGGCTCCGCTAACACCCTACCTACTACCGACGTCTCGGCCGAGCCTCGCTGGGGCTGCGCGCCGCCCCGCTCAACTAGTACTGACCTCGCAGCCCCAGCCGAAGTCGGTTCGAAATCAAAATTTTGCATCTACAATGATTTGATCAACTGAATTTCCAATAAACGAGACGGTCTTCTCTAAGGTTTGACACGGGTACTTAATGAGCTGCTAAACATGCAATGTCGTGAAATTTTGTGTTTGTGTTTGTATACATTTTATTTTGTATCGAAAAATTTTGTGTTTTGGCCGAATTGGTTTGATAAATTTTTAATCGAAATTTTGATTTGTTTTATATTGTCGACGTGAGGTGGGGGATCAGATTAGAAAAGTTAGTGCTTTGGGAGAGAAGCTGAGAGTGTCTCAGAAAGGGTTTGAGATGGTGGAAGTGAAGACAAAGCGAAAGTTGGTACAGAGTTATGTGAAGCCAACATCGTAGTGGACGATGTAACACATAAAATGCATCGCGATAGACATATTTGACTTTACAGTCAACAAATGAATGAAAATGAAACTATCAAGAGCAATACTAATAGAAACAGTGATCTTGATAAAGGTATCACAAAATAAAACGCCCATGTGGTTATAAGATTATAAATATATAATTATAAAGGAAGCTTTGTGACGTGCATAGCGTTTAACTACCTCAAAAAGTGCAGGAAATTTTCAGACAATAAGGATGGCAAAGGTTTATCGAATTTTGTTTGGATATTGTTTACGGTACTTCTTTCTTAAAAACTTTGCCATAACAGTAATCAGTTCATGCACATTTTTTTAATGCTAACAATCAAGGTAATTACCTGTTTCTGTGCCATCGCTTGCATTTGTTGAAACATCTGTCTTTCTTCTTCTTTACCTGAAAGTTATATCAATGTTTACTTCTCTCATTTCATTCTTTCAATTACTTTTTCTTCAAGTAATTTACATTTGAGCTTCAGTGACATACCCATTCCTTTATTTTGCAACATTTCCAATAGTTTCTTAATGCTCTCATCTCTAGCTTGTAAAGTTTGCTTTTGTGTTTCGATCCTCAGTTCTAGTTCCTGTACGAAAACATAATTTGATCTCAAATCATATGTGTAATACTTACATTGAATAAATTAATCTAACTGTGTGTAACTGTAAACAACAAAGGACCAAGAATGCCTCCTTGAGGTGAGCCCATTAAAATGAAACAGTTATACATGATGCCATCGCGTACCTTTATTGTATCTCTTAATATAGCTATCTCTCTCTGCAGGTGTTCGTTCTCGGCGAAAAGAGCTTCCAGCTGACCTTGGAGTTCAGGAGCAGGTTGTCGCATTCGCAACCGAAGTTCTTCTTCTAACTGCCTTACAAGCATAGCTTGTTTCTGTAAAGAAAACAGAAATTGATTTATGACTGCATTTTTCTATCGGTACTAATAATTTAAATACTGTTAATACTAATACTGCTGTCCTAATTTTGGGTGATGGCAATGCGGTCACTATCGATGTACTAGAATGCATTAAAACCACGGTGGCCTCAGAGCTAGTAACTAAATATCATGTACTGTAACAGCAGTGAAACAAAATCGCATCATCACGTGACCAGCCGCATGTTTTCATTAATTTCGGTTTTTTTTTTTATCTTAAGTTCTAGTCTACTGGAAGCTTTTTAAATCTATATTAGAAAATGAATCTATTGAACGAGATATGTTATTTATTTTCATAGGTAATTAAAATAATTGATGTAGAATTCTTAATCAGTTTTAGAATTCTTGCGTTCTAAGACAAACTTTGTTTATTTTTACAGACTTTCTATTATCTGAAAGCTAATGACCAGTACAGTTTTCCACGACAAATCTATACAACCGAAGCAAAAAAAAAATTAAGTAGGTACTAGTTATTGGTCAATAATGGATCACATCCTAATTCACAAACATTTAATGGGAAGCCAAATTTCTTTTCGCTCCGATAGGCCTTCCTTGGTGTATGTTGTGGAGGCCACCATACACAGATAGTTGTTGGACGAGGAGTTGTGGAGCGCGTTGCGAAAGACTCACAGTTAAAAGTTATAAGTAGTTTATTAACGTACAGATATTAAGTTGGCGAATCTCTCTTTATGTGTGCGCCGTCCGGCGGTTGTAGTCGCACTCAAAGTAAAAAATATAATTAATTTCAACCAATTACACAATGCATGCGTCATCAAAATAGGAAGCCGCCAATGCAGGCAAAATGCACGGTGTTGTCACCGTACACTTGGAGACGTTCATTTTTACGAGAATCATTTACAGCTTTTCAGTGAAAAATGAGTCAATATAAAATCCTGCATAAATCAGTCCAAATCTCTATTGCTTCATTTTACAAAAATCTTATTTGACCTGTGTATCGCTGTATAAATCTTATTACTCTTTGAGAGTTAAAAGGAGCGAATATTAAATTTACATAATGTGTTTTTCTTTGCTGTATCCGTGAGTAGGGCTGAGCGGCATCCGTGATGTGGTTACAATGGTCAATGTCGTTTAGTTCGCATTAGAGACCATAGCCTAGCTGTTTCATAAGCAACAGCTTGGTACAAGCCAAGTAATAATCAATAATAAATCTTTATTCACAAAAACCATTGACATTTTACAGAAATCTTTGATCCCACACTAGGCAGAGCCTGTATCGTGGAAATCGAATATTAATTTTTAACATTAACTTAGCAGTTTTATCTTAAGTACAACACCAAAGTTAAAAAAAAATACTTGTGATTTAATATAATTTATAAAATAGTATAATAAGAAAGTAAACACCAGAATGTAGTGGCATGTAATTAAACTATATTATTGTATAATATATACATATATATTTAAGTATGTCAAATCTGTCTTTTGGTTTTAACTGGAGGATCTGTTCAGAAAACTTATGTTTAGTGTCATAAGAAGAACCCGTAGTTATTTATTTTTTCAGGTATTTTAGAAGATAACCCCTTTATTATTATTATTCATTTATTTTCAGGCAACTTAGTAGCTAATGTACAGGCCCATAGATAGATACATAAAAACTTATACAATTAAAAAAGACATAAATACTATAAATATATACACTAATAAGTTATTCTACTTTAGATGAGCGTTTTTCTGTGCTATGGAGTTGCTGGTATTGGCGTTGGAGTCCCGAAGACGACCTCGAAACCGCCGAAACACCACGCCTTTCGGCCAGAAATCTTCTTAGTGTAATCTTCAAGTAATAACATTGGCTAAAGCATAATGTCACATTATGCTTTAGCCAATGTTATTACTTGAAAATATTATAATGTAGGTAGTTACCACACACATAATGATGGTTCATTCCACTCAAAAAAAAAGCAAAAGGTAAACAAACATAGTATGCAGATAACATTGACATGTGTCAGTTCCCTAGTAAGTTTGTTTACGTTTTGCTTTTTTTTGATTGGAATGAAGTATAAGTATTTGATTTGCTTTGGTGCCATTAGATCTGGAGAGTCAGATATTTTTTTGCGATTTTAGCATTTTAGTTGTTTAGAATTATAAGTACAATCCCCAGTTAATACGCCAATTTTGATACACCTGTTTTTTAGCCTATCTTAAAACTTAATTACAGATAGTCACTTCATTCGAGTAGTCACTAGTGAATTGAGTATTTTCTAGAACACTTCAGCCTCTGGAGTACTATCGACGTTTTGGCCAGCATCCAACGTTTTGTAGAGAATTTTTAATCATAATGAATTGTTTACGAGCATCCTTTGGGAAGCGTCGTCCGGTTTTGTCTGTTAGTGTTATTTTTAAAAGTCATGCTATGCAAATGCAACATGTGTCAAAACGGTATTACTGCTGCTTTTACTAATAGCACTGAACAACTTTTGTGAAGTGGACAAATATTAAAATTCCCATATTAATGATAAGATAAGTTTCCTGAAACAAACCTACTTCATGGACTGTGTATTTTTTATTTATACTGTTCGTTTAGGTTTAGTTCCTATTTACTGCTATTCGCTGACACGCAGCAAAAGGTAGAACCTTGAAGAAAAAATTGAAATAATAACAATAAATAAAAATAAACCTATTCATGAAACTGAACAATTTTTCTCAAGGAGCCGACAAAACGGGAGAAAAAACAATTGTTCTTATACTACTGTACCTATTTGTCAATAAAATTGACCACTCGGTTAGAAAACGCATATATGTAGATATTCTATAGTTTTTTGCTCTGGCTATGCATTATTAACCTATACAGGTTCCCTAAAGAAAGAAAGAAACGTCAAATACAAAACGCATTGTAGGAGAAATACACAAGGTATCCATTTAAACAAAAGTAAAGAGAATAAAGTTACAAGTAAGTTTGTCTAACAGTCCCCTAGGCGAAACTCGTGTAAGAATTAAAGCTCACGTAGTACTTAGGTAGGTGACAGACATTTTATTTAAGTTCCTTTTAAGTTTGCTCATTCTGAGATAAGCCGGGATTTCTTTCGGAGAATTGAACAAGAATTTTCAATTTATTGACACTTTTCTAGTTTCAAAGTATTTGCTAGCAGAATTTTCTTTGAAATACCTACGTATAAAGTGTAACGTTCTTTCCAGAAAGCTTGTAGGTTTGGCCACTAACCCCCAACCTCCATCAATTCGGACTTGGCTCCCATGTGTGGAGTATGGCGTATAGCCTAAGCTTCTTGCGGTATTGGAAGATACCCATGGTTAAAAATGGATCGATATGGTTTGTTAACCTTTCATTTACATAATAAGTCCTCACTTAAACACGCAAAGAAGCTTCAAGCAAACGAAAATATTAATGAAATCACAAGATATCTACCTACTGCTTATAATAGGTACATATTTTATCATTCTAAGAACGAACTCGACCAAAGCTAGATTACGTTTCATGAATAAATACACACAGATATTCTCATATTGTAGAAATATTCCTTCATAATGCGTTATGGACACAAATTCAATGCTTCAGCGATTTTGTTTTTTTTTTTTTTTTTATGGCAGAGGTGGCAAACGAGCAGACGGATCACCTGATGGCATCGATATGGGAAACATTAGATAAGGTTACTCGCTCTGTTTGTTTCTGAACCAGCGTGTTCGTCTTGCGGGGGCTGAAGCGGGGTGAAGAGGGAGGCATGTATTTAAACAAATATCGCCGTTGTGTGATAAGCTTAAGGTTTATGTATTTAATGTTATCTACTAGCGACATCTAGCGACGAGTAGGGAGGCATGTATTTAATTAATGTTATCTACAAGCGACATCTAGCGACGAGTAGCGTAGCATCACTATAAAATGACAAAATATTCATAAAATAACAAGAAAAAAGTGATAAGAAATGTTGCTGTTAGTTTTGTTCTTTTTTTTTTTTATTGTTTTAGCACATTTCACTGCACTGTAAGACATATTTTCATTTAAATACGGGATGTTTATTCGTCGCTTGTCAGATTGCGAATAGTGCGCAAAAAGGCGGCGCTACTCAACATAGGGGAGCAAACCACTATTAGCGACTACGCAGTCGGGCAGTATTAACCTCATCTAATGTCTCTCATATCGATGCCTGATGGTAAGCGATTACCGCCGCCCATACACACCCGCAACACCAGAGGAGTCACAAGTGCGTACGTAGAATATCCTTAATGCTTCTGAATTCACATGATAAGAGTTTAGAGTGGACATTGACCCCCAATTTTTAAGAGTATGAGTGTTTTTATTTAGAAATAAGAATTCCTTAAGCGCCTTATTTTGTATTTCTCGACATAATTACTTTTTACTCTTGGTTACGAATTATGAAGTCTTTCTATTACCATCAAGTCGAGAACATTTTTTTTTAAATAGTTCACCCTAGGCACCTTACGTTTATACAGTCGTTGAAACAATAGCGGAGAAAAAAAAGGAAAATGAGATGGTTTTATTATTGGCTTTTCTTAAAACACACTTTAAAATTGGAGGGCCAAAAAAAATTTATGATATCAATTGCATTGCCAATTGGATAAACCGAGTCAAATCTTACGAGGGAGCTTATTTTGCAAGGTGTGAGACACTTTTAACCGGATTGTTCTAGGATAAAATTAGTATAAAGAGACAAATATTTGTGACAGATATTTGTTTCAATGTGCATGTAGCTGATACACATTATCGTAAAAAGGAAATATAAAAAATGGCGTTTTGCAAAATCTATAGGGTCCTTCTAAAATACCTGAAAAAAATTCAAGAGTGGGTTCTACTCATGAAACTATACAACTTTCCCCAAAGAACCTGTACTCAATTCGCAAAAAAACTTTTGGGCGTCCCATACAAAATTGGCGGATCAGTGGATTGATTAGTACGAGAAGTCCAAATTTTTTTTTGCAAACTGAGTATAAGGTTTCTTGGGCAAAGTTGTTCAGTTTCATGAGTAGAAGCCGTGGTAATTTTTTTTTAGGTATCTAATAAGGACCCTATATACAGCTGGTGGTCTTAGTTTATATTGAAAGTACAATTTTTTAAAGAATTTAAGATAGTCTAAATTAAAAAATTAAGTTCAGTTTCATGATAAGAAACTAACTTAAATTATTTTAAACCCTATTTTGTCACACCCTGTTTATGCTACGATTCGACCATGTCGTATCGGAGAACAGCTTGTTCAACATAATAGGTAATACTCGTATCTAAATCAAACAATACTATTATTATTTCTGTGTCAGCTGTCTCCTTCTATAAATCAAAGCCTCCGACTGGAAAGGCTGTGTTCTCTCCTATAGCAAGCCAGGGAGCCAAATATTTGTGTTGAACATGCCTATAGGATATACTTATGTGTTATGTAGCGTAGGTTGTAGGCATAAGGATGCCTTTCCATCAGTGCTGTGCGGTATAGCTAAGCTGTGTGCGATGGAAAAACAACAACTTAAACTAACTTAAACTAATCCTCAAGTAGAAAGATCTAGTTGTTAAAGAAACAAAAAAAATACCAAAAGAAATTAAGGAAACAGTAAGTATATTTTTAAAAGCAGTAACTTCACCTATTTCGTCATTTAATTATGTTATTAAGAACAAATAAATAAGACAGATAAATGACAACGCAGTATAAAAATACAGAATCTGAGCTACACATTTCAAAAATTGTATAAATATATAAATAATTTAAGGAAACAAATTGGAAAATGCAAAAATGTGACGAAAAGTCGAAAGTGTGTTTCAAAGACCTACTGCTCTATCGTAAACACGGCAGAATTGAATCAATGATTTTTAAAACCACACATGTAACACACAGAAAACTTTTCAGGACTTACTTAAAACGGAATATTTTATGATTAAACTCCTAAAGTGTCCATTTTTTGGCACATACTGATAGATGGCACATACTATGCTCTGTTGTGTTACATGTGTGATTTTTACACTCATCGATTTTTGAAAGTGTAGATACTGTGTTGCCATCAATATCTTAAATCTGGAAAAAAGTGAAATACCTATATGGGGTTTTAAAAATCACCGATTCAATTAGATAAACTTCATTTTTAAACTAATTTGAAAATGGAGTGATCTGGTTGGTTATGAAAAAAACCTTTAAAAAAAAGTAAAAATACCAGTAACGTCATAGACCACTTATTTTTTTAACTAATCTTGAAAAGGTTTAACCGTTTATTTTTTTCTCGCACACAGCTTAGCTACATCGTACATCTCAGGTGGAAAGGCAGCCTTACTCTTTGACTACGCACTTAGTAACACGGCGAACGGAAAAGGATTATTTTGGAAAATGTACCTAATTGGAATAAAACATGGAATTTCGCAATTTTCCACCATCAGCAATGGCTACCAAAAACAAAACAAAAACAAGTCATGTCTGAGTAGCGCTTGTTTTGCGAGGGTTCTGTACCACACCACAATATAGGGTGTTTGGAGATAAAATAGCCACTTCGCCATTTCGTTTGGGAATCTTGGTAAGCCGGCTTCCATTTTCGGCATCGTCATCACCTACTATCTGGTGACATGTGTATATGTAAACGGTACAACAAGATGGTACCAACCCGAGGCTTCACTACTTACTCGAGCTTTCGTGGCTCAGAGCCTACAAACAAGGTCATAACCTGGATGGGTTTGACTATTAGTAGCCTTTATCTCGACCGTTTTTTGTGTCATATCTTGTGATAATTTAGAAAAAAAAACTGTAGTTTTATGACTGTAATATATTGTATAGGAAATTACATAAACAAACTTTTACCTCGATATAAGAAAACTTATGTACATACAGTATACTGTATTACTTGCGAATTACTTCATGTAACAAAACTTTACATTCTCCCGGATCCCAAGGGAACTTCACATTGTTACGTTGAAATATTTTATTATTTTCGTAACACGATTCACGGTAACGTGATAGAAACATCGCCCTCCGCACGCCGAAAGTGGGTGTGATGGCATTATATTAAAAGCGTGATCCAAGCTTGTTGTTTTAACATTAAAGGGACGTCCCTTTATTTCCCTTCGCTAAAATATAGCCCTTCTGAGACACATCAGTGTTCAAGATAAGGGATATAAGTAGATATTGTAACCGCCTCCGCGGCTTAGTGCCTAGTATACAAGCTCCACATCAGAAGGTCGCGGTTTTGATTCCCAGCGGGGACTAAATAGGACTCGGTTTGGCTGGTGGTAAACTATTTTCTGAGCCTGCCTGGCTAGCTACCACCATCTTATGTAATCTTCTGGCTAAACATTTACAGTATTGATAATGATAAGCTTCTCTTTGCGTGCTTCGAAGTCGAAGTCGAAGTACAAAGAGAACTCACCAGTTAAGAATTTATTTTTACCCGCCTACCTAAGCGAAAGGTAATGTTTTTTGACTGCAAAGTATGTAAGTACGACCTTTTTATTTTTTCCGCCTTTATACAAATGTTTTGAGTGCTAGATCGATAGATAAGATTGAGTATTAATCACACCCCGGACACTTCATACAAATTTTGCGCCATTGTTTACTACAAAGACATTCATGTATGTACACATGTAAACGTGTGCGTGATGTACTAGGGTTGAATCGAGATTCAATTAGCCCTCATTGTTCTTTATTATTAGCTAGACTTTCACAAATAAAGTAAAGGCTGTCTGTACACACCAGACTAGGCTGTATAGCCTTAGAAGGCTTAGCTCTTTCCTTAAAAATAAAATTGTCTTTGGTTTTAATACTGTGCTTTGGAACCGTTTTGGAACTGTGCCAACCTCTTGACAAATGGTCACAGATCAGTCACACAGGGGGGGTGAGGTAGCCTTCAGAGAGCGGAAGGGAGTGTCCATACTGTATAATGTCCTTATACTGTGAGTATTAATATAAGTTTTGGTTTCTCAAAAGCACCCGAACAAACAAACAGCATTACCACTTAGAATGAAAGTAATGATGTGACGTGCTAAATGCTTTTGCTGAAGGTTTTGCAAACAATAATCGCTTTCCGCTCCGCTCATGGCAATTCCTACAGCCTGAAACGCCAAATAACCCTCAACAATCCCCAATTGGCCCGTACCTTCCTAATTCCTCGAAAATCGATACTCTCAAGGTTTTATCGTGTGTAGTACCTTGTAAATATTTGTATGCGTGGCAATTGAAAGGGTTTTGCCTTTGAAGCGTGTTCACTTTATTGCCTTTTGCACAAAGACCTCAAGTACAATGGACGAGGCATTACGCTCGCTAAAAACTTCGTCGCAACTGAAAACGAATTTCCACTCAAAATCAAAATATTTTTTTTTTTAAGTAGATGCTGTACATATTCTTTTAAATAGTATTTTTTTTACCTAGTACAAAGTTTCCCTTCTTAGCCTTACCTATCTGAAGGAAGTAAATTGATAGTTTTTTAATCAGTCCATTTGGTCCATAGTTTCGTTTTTAATTAATCAATCGATTTGGTCTCTAAGCGAGTTCCAAAAACAGTGTTATTTTCGATGCCTAAAAAGTCTTGTTGTTCAGCACAATTAACCATGCTCTCCAAATGGAATGAACAAAAGGCGGTTTCTGGTTTTAAACCAGGTTAATTAAAGTTAGCATCACTCGCGGTCACGTTAAAAGCATCTATTTACATCGGCATATACAGGGTGTAACATAAAGGTGTGGTGATACTTTAAAGTGTACTTCTACTCATCAAACTGAACAACTTTTGTTCTACAACTTTGTTGAAATCGCAAAAGAATTATTGGACTTTTCATACAAACTTGGCTCGCCAGCTGATCGATTTGTATGAAAAGTCCAAAAATTCTTTAGCGATTTCAACAAAGTTGTAGAACAAAAGTTGGTCAGTTTGATGAGGAGAAACCCACCATGAAGTATCACTACACGTTTTTTTACACCCTGTATATATATTATAAAAGTTTTGGTTTCGTTAATACTTTTCAGGTTGTCTCCTTGGCTAGTTGCATTCGAACAAGAAAAATAAATGATTTAGTCTGCCTGAGACAATTTTTTTTTTATTTCAATTTCATTATAGAAATTAATTCTTATGTGAAAAAATCTATTCACGTATTTCTATGTTCTATTCTAAAAATCAAGTTTGTTAAAATCTATACCTACGGGGTGTTAAATTTTGTAGGGAAATTCGAATTCCTATACCAAAGGTGTCCGTACTCACCTAGCTAAGGCAACCTATAGAACCTATCTATTTCATTATCACCTTCTGAAATTGAACTTCTAGGGCCATTGACAGATCGATTAAACGTCAAGTGTAGCGTGTTTTTTAATTAACTAAAATATTTCGGTGCAAATCACACACAGTCATTATAACATAGGTTATCCATAATTATAGTTGTGTACCAAATAACAGTTAATTTGTCTTCTGTTGGTAGGGTGTACGTCTGTTGTTAAAGATGTCCTGGAAGTCATGAAAACCTAGTCATGGATTCTACGAAAGTAACCAAAACGATAGTGATGAAACAATTATAATAACAATTACAATTACTGCTTGAAATAATTGCCAATTACAATTGTTTAAATTGCATTTTATCATATTAATGAGTGGTAGCGTTTTTATGAAAAAGCCTGAATTGTTAAAAGCCTATTTATTAAAAATCAAAGTACAAGACCTCAAACACAACATAATATGATCAGTCAAAACCTAAAAGCTATATGTTTAATGTCATTTAACTTAAAAAAAATAAACATGGCGTATTTAGGTTGTCAGGTGTCATGCGGTTTCTTTTTTTATTTTGGATTAACCCTGCATATGACAAATATTTCGGAAGCCACACTTGAAGGTTTGACTGACAAGTATTTGACAAAAAAATGATAATCATAATTGTTAAAATAATTGTCTTAAAGATAACAATTACAATTAATTGTTAAAATGCCAATAATTGCCAATTACAATTAATTGTAATTGTTTCATCACTAATTTTAAAGTATTTTTTATACCTGTTTATCGGATTCGGTATTTCTATGTCGACACAGAGTCAACTTTTAGACTGAACTGAAATCGATAATCACTTGGGCAAATAAATTTTCAGTATTTTACGTTAAAACGAGGCATTTTCACAGAGTTCGCTCCATATGATATTTTAAATATCGTTCCGAAAAAAGCCTTGCGTTACCGACATGGGTTTCATAGACTATTTTCAATAAAACAAGGTTTTTTTTTTTAAATGCTCATACGTTTGAAAAAAGTCTTAAGGCTACGTACCTATCAGATTTGATTTTCAATGCACCCATACCACCCAAATCAATGTATCATTCTGTCACGGTATCCTTTTTTAATAGGTAGGTATAGCTGAAATTCCCTCCCTCTCTGAATTATTTAATTGATATTTTGTTTGCTGAAGCGATGTTCTCGTGCCGGACATAACGTGGCGTGACTAACTCCAAATTAAGGCTGCTATCGCACAAATGTGATGCAAGAGTGTAATTGGAGAACCGCCCATAATAATAACACCTGTATTACTTATAGCATAGCTTACACATTTTAGTGAGAAGTGGTACCTATTTGTAAACATTAACTTATCGTAATCAGAGTGGTCGTAGCTCAGTTCGGTTTGTGTGGCCGCGTCGATCATGCAGGTTAAATGACTACAAGTATGGTCATAACCTGGATGAGTTTGACTGTACGTGAAAGTTTTTCTACTGGCCGGCACGATGATTTTAGGCGACGATTTCTGCAAAGCCACGTTAAGCCGTTGGTGGCGGTTGCTTTCACTGGAAGGCAGTGTTGTTAAGCCATGTCAGAGACCTTACAGGCGGCTTGAAACCTAGCCTCACGACCTCCACCAATCTGGACTTGCCCCCTTGTATAGTGCATGGCCTAACCTTCCCAAAGTCAGAATCAGATTCAGATTCATTTATTTATTCAGGACATACATTTCTAAATACAGAGGGTTACAATATATCAAACTTACACATCTCACTAATATAACTAATATATATACTTATACTAATATTATAATATGCGAAAGTATGGATGTTTGTTTGTTTGTCAGTTTGTTTGTTTGTTTGTTCCGCTTTCACGCCAAAACCACTGAACAGATTTTGATGAAATTTGGTCGATTGGTAGATAAAGCACTCGGCTAACACATAGGATACTTTTTATCCCGGAAAATTTAAGGGTTCCCGTAGGAATGCTTAAAAACTCAAAATTTCCACTTCGTCACCAGATGGCGCTATCTTAACATTTTATTTCTTTCTGGACACAATTCTGAAGTCCACGCGGACGAAGTCGCGGGCGGAAGCTAGTAGATGATAATAACAAAAATTTTAACAAAGTAAATTGTGGTCCTAAATGGTAAGCTAGCTCAGCAAAATGCCTTGCAGTTTGCATTGCTAAGCGCTGATTTTCTGCCATCACCCACTGAGGTACGAGCAGACAATATAAAAAAACCGGTCAAGTGCGAGTTGGACTCACGCACCGAGGGTTCCGTATTAAATTTATATTCACACATGTCTTGAACTCTATATCAAAATAGCAGATAATAGACACTTACCCCACCTGTGGGTACGCTGTCGTTTGCTAACGATCTGAATCTATTAATCAGACCAAAAAGTTTTTAGGTTTGCTTTTTTTTCTGTATTTTTGCCATCAATACGTTGAAACAAAAAAATAATTTTAGCTCGCTTACCAACTTCAATTTTATTATACATTTTAGTGTTTTTCGTATAGTAAATTATCATGGTTATTAATCGGCCATACAAAAGACATAATAAAAAAGACATTGTACAATTTCACGACGGAAAGCCCTAGTTTAGTACCTTTAAAACCCTTATTATACAAAAAAAATACAGAATCATGTCAAAATCACTTAACTCCCCTTCCAGTCCTTAAACGCTCGTAGAACTAAAAACTTAAAAATGTCTCAGCGCTCAGTATGACAGCTGATTATGATGCCTATCTTACAACTACTAACCTGCCCACCCTCCCCCTCCCTCTATTGTAAGCTTTACCCCCACCCCCTTCCTCGTAGTAACCGTGCAATCGCCGCCATATTGATTTTACGACCGCGTGTAACGCGCCTGAAACCGGGATAAATTGAGGTGGTTTCGGGAATTTCTGAAGTCATAAATGATCATGGTAGGCTTTGGTATATAGACTTCAAATGGACGTATATGGGATAAACGTGTTAAAAGCCTTAAAAGAGGTAGTCTTCGAAACAAACTAATATATGTTTTTTTTTAAATAAACAGGCCTATTTTTAATTAAGCTTTAAGAATGTGTCATAACATAACAAAAAAAAACGTTACAACGTTCCTAATGTCATTATGGGCGCAAAAAGGAGTCGAATGACATCTATTATTTCAAAATATATTAAACCGTTTTGGCTACCAGTGATAACTATGGAACAATACAATCAAACATTCGAAAAACAAAAAAAAACATTCGTCTTTGGTAGTTGGGTAAAAGTCTAGAAATTAATATTTTCGTTCTTTTTAAATACGGAGTTCTAAAAACAAAAATGTTTTTCAGAAATGTAGATTCTAATACATAAAGAGTGTAGCTTTTTCAGCAATACATGACTTTTTGATGGCTTGTTTACCCTATGTAAGAATTTTATAAGAAAAAAAATTACTGGAAGGAATTTCTTTTGGACCCGACATTTCTTCTCTGTCCGCAAACACTTCCCAAAACGCTGGGTAGGTACTAACTTGTTATTAAGTATACTATAAAGGCACCTGCCAGACAGACGAATGAACAATGAAGTGATCCTATACGGGTTTCTTTTTCCTTTTGTACGGATGGATGTAATAATGAACTTCGAAAAGATTACACTTACTGCTATATCTCTACTTCTATCTATCTCGAATAATTTTAATTTGAAAAGAGGAAAGTACAATATTTCCAAATCTAAATGCGGGCAAGTAAAAAATCGACATAAAACAGAGTTAAAATAATAGCAAAAGGTTTACCTGCAGCCAACGCAAGAGTGCAAGGGAAGCACAAAGGTGTTAACTGCCGTGTCATACGAATCTGTACTATCTCAAAAAAGGGCAATCTGAGATAATGAGGTTTAAAGTTTTAAACATATTTTATTATGTAGAAAATAAACTACATGGTGTATTGAAATGATTTAAATCACAAAAGTTTCCAAAAATCGAGTACAACAAGAGGTCTCAATATTTTTTTTGAAAATGTTCGTATTTTTTATTTTATTCCAAAAAAACAGTTAGGCGTGACAACAGTTTCATACAAACGTTGTCATGCGATAAGTTCTAACTATAGTTATAACAGTTAGGCTTGACATCGATCTCTAATATAAATTATATTTTTTGAGTTAAAAGTTGCTTTTAGGCAGGCTGGTTCATATCATAATTGCTTAAATAAAATATTTTTAAAATATTAATACATATGTATATTTAGGTACCTATATTTTTGCAAAAAATATCGATAAAAACAGCAAAATTGGAGTCGCAAAATGACCACTTCCCAAAATACCAATTTGCAAGATGAAAATATCGTATAATATTTATAATTAGGCTAGTCATTTCTGTTTTTCTGAGGTTAGTTACAGTATTTTTTTCAATACTAACATAAAAAAATATATCCAGGTATAATTTTACAACAATATGTATGAACAGATTAATTCCCGAAATTCCAGTTTGCTAGATTAAAATATTTACATAGAACCGGAAAATGTATCTTACGATGAATTAACAAATGCAATTAACAAAGTTTTAAATTGCTCCTCCCTCTCAATTTCATAAGTTTAGACCGCTGCAGCACGAAACTTAAAGAGTGCATCAAACTTAAAGATCGAGGGGAGCGGCAATATTTTCAAACGCAAAGTTGCATAATGCCGAATTGAAAATGTAGGAGCTTGCCTTTACAGCAACTAAATAACCTATTTATAATAGATTCAGCAAAGAGTCAATCAAGAGGTTTCATACCTGCCAAGTCTCAGAAACTTAGAGGCTCCTGTAGATACTGATCTCCAGTTGGATAAACAGGTATAGTATGAAGCCTCTTTGAGAGCCGCTGAACTACTTACTCATACTCAGCACAGCCTGTGTGCATAAGTTTCACGCCAAGCATAGAAACTCAGAAGCTCCTTTCGAAACTGATTTCCACTTGGGTAAACAGGTACAGTGTCCAGCCGCTTAAAAAAATACTGAAGCACATATTTGACCTGGCTGGTGACCTATAACACAAGATATTTATATCTTAGCTTAGGCACCGGTCTCCCACAAACATATTGTTGAAATGTTTCCATTATTTTTGTGAATTTCTTTGTAAAAGGACACGTTTCATTTTGTGCCTGGACATGTACGTAGTACGAAAAATATAGAAAAATATAGGCTTTCTAGGAAAAATAATGAAAAAAATATTAGAAGCAGGGTTGCGTGGTTCAAGCATAATGTTTTGTCAGCACTTTTTACAATATAAATGGTAACACTGAAGCTTGCAATAGTAGGTCACGTTCAGAAATTACGACTTCATCCACATATTCCTCAGATGCTTTCTCTGACTTTGATTGACTGAACACCCTTCTGTTTTGACTTCTGACATTGGTGTACGATTTTTAAAATCTGCGGATATGCCGTGCCTCTTTTACAGGCAAAACAGCTGGTTTTCGAGTTACTTGTCGGACAACTAAATTATTAATTTCAATGGTATGTACAAAATCTAGTTTCTGAACGTAAAATGCTCAAAATTGCGCTCGCTTCGCCATGTTCGGTGATTTATGTGTTGCGATTGTTAAATCTGAGAAACTAGATGAACCTCGCAACGAAGTAAATCGTAGGAAATGTACAATTAGAAAAGACTATGTTTCAAATGACTTATTTATGATGTTTAGTACACAGACCAGGTCCAAGCTCCATAGTCCCGTGAAACGTCTCCTTTGATTTGTGGTGAGAAAATAAATGATTATTAGATTATATTTAGATTTGAGTAATGAGTAATGATTTAACTTAAAGGTTACTACTGATACTGATCTTTGCCTAGATGAACAGGCAAAGCATCAAGCCGCTTTAATAGTCTATGAAACCCTATGTAGTCCCAACAAGGACTCAGTAAACAATTTTCACGCCTGAAAAATCTCAAAATCGAAAAGCCACAGGGTCGAGTCACTTTAAAAGCTGCTAAATTTCAAGACAGTTGAAATTTAGCAACACATATTTGAAGTTTAGAGGTTCCTGTTGATAGTGACCTACACGTGGATGAATAGGCACAGCGTCAAAACACTTTGAAAGTCGCTGAATCGCCTGCTCAGGCTCAGTAAAGACTAGGTAAAGGGGTTTTACACCCAACACATCTTAGGAGCATAAAGACTCATGTCGATCTCAGATCATATCAGATTGGATAAATAGGTACAGTTTCAAGACACTTTGAGAGCCGTTGAATCATTTACTCAGACTCGGCAAGGAATGAGTGATCAGGTTCCATACCACGCATATGTATGAAACTTAGAGGGTCCTGAAAATATTGATCTCTACTTGGGTGATCTATCAAAGTGGCAAGCCCTTTTGAAAGTCAGTGTATCACCTGATAAGTTACACTCAGATTCAACAGACACATCTTTACTTCCTTTTTTCCTTCTGTATGAATAGTCACAGCATCGAAACACTTCAAAACATTAGTATAGTAACATTAGTAGACTTCAACATCAGATCTTGAAAACTTCATTATAACTCGAGACACGACCAATCGCTGATTACCTTGTAATTGGTGGATTTCAAGATCTGATGTTGAAGTCTGAAATCTGGAGAAGTTCCACGGAAATAGCTCTTACGATATTTAGAAAAATATCGAGTTCAAGAAATATTATTTACAACAATGGGTATGGAGAGGTAACCCATCCTTAAAAGCTCATATAAAATAATATTTCATATATTATGTCAATGTGTATGTCCGACTGAAACGTACAGACGGAACGACGTTATATTACTAAACTATCTAGGTATGTTATAAATCCAAGGAAACAGTACAATATTTATCAAAATATTGAGAGATTTCCTTGGATTTCTCATACTACATTAACAATTGATCCGCCAATATTATATTTGAAGCCCAAACATTTTTTAACAAATTGAGTATAGGTCCCTCAGAGAAAGGTATTGAGTTTTATGAGTGAAATTTTTTCAGGTATTTTACAATGTATGGTATGTTTTAGGTATGTGTTTCCCCATAGCATTACTGAACCCTTAAAAATACCTAGGTATCTACGTTGTAACTCTATTTGTGCAATCTTCTTTTTGCTTATTATACATCATACGTTCTAAGATTTGTAAATTTTGCGTACTGTACGTTTTACGACTCGTACATTTCGCGACTAGTATATTTTTACTTATTGTAGGTTCTGCTGATTGCTGTGCATTTTGAGTTTGGTTAAATGGTTATTTTAAGTCCAAAAAAGTATTTTTTTTATTTCGATTATTGGTTTCTTGTGGAAAAATGTTCAGTTTCATTAGTATAATATGTAGTTTACATTTTCAGGGATTTTTAAGGACTATATTATATTCTGGGGCGAGACTTAAACAGTTGTCACGCCTATCTGTTATAATTACTTCAGATAGTACAGATAGCCGCGACACGTAATTGTTTTTTGCTGGAGTGCACATCTGTTACATCTGAAGTTGAAACAGAAAGGCGTGACAGCACCTCAAAATATTGAAGTTATATCAGTTTGACGAGTTCAATATCTCGAAAACGGCTTAACTTTTTTCAATTGTGTTTGGTTGTAGGTATAGTTTAAAGGGAAAAAATACATTTTACACTTGTTACGCGTAACTGTACTAACTTAAGATAGTACATGTTGGTGTGACACGGCAGTTAAGTAAGTAGCAGTTATTCTGACCTCGAGAGGGGAAGGCGAGAGACGAGAGTCGTCTCAAGGCTTTTTTGAAATGAATGATTACAAAAGAAAAAAGACGTCTGCTTGAGCTGGTAAGTAACAATTGTATTTAGGAATTTAAGAAAATATTATATTTCTTATTTAATATTTATAATGACAATTAATCACACGGGCAGTTTATCCTAAATGTAATTGATCCATTAATATTACAACATTTTAGGAAAAGCACAGTAACATACAGAATAAGACCAGAAACAAAAGACCCTCACTCATACATTCAATATTCTTTGCAATAAATTATGCACATTCACAATATCCTTTCATTCATCCGCAAACAAATCAAGTGTTGGGCTAAATTTCACGAACGCAAGTCGTTCAGCGGTCAAAATATGGTATTCAAATCGTGTTCTGTACGGGACAAAATTCAAAATTCTAAATCATTTATTTCTTTACGTAGGTACATTAAGCACTCTTATAAACGTCATATCAAAAATAGAAATATTCCAAATATCGTTATCATTAAAATAATCTACAGTAAAATAATCTTTATAGTACTCGTATCCTCTTGAACATATACAGCGTTTTATATGTTTCTTAAATTTCATTCAGGTAGTTCACACACGTCATTCGGAATTTTGTTATAAAGCGTGCACACTCTGACTCATTGAGGGTAGTGTTATGTTAGTTTCAGTAGCAAGGTAGATAGTCTCAAGCTTCTTTATATTCAGAACCTGTTTTATTGCGAACATATAACACTGAGCTTAGATGCCGCTATCGCGAGATAAAGATTACCCACGTAAAAGGCCACATATACGAGAGTGGGTGTACGAGGATTTTCTGAATAGCTGTAATATCGCGAACGAAGAGGAATACAGATAGAAATAGACAAGAAAATCAATACAAGACATAATACAGAAAGCTAAGACACAAGGACGCAATTTATTTGGCTTTTTGTCTTGAAACTGAACAACATTTTTGGATATTGGACTCATACAAATCGTTGTAGTAATGTGGTAAAATAAATATTGTTCAGTTCCATTTTTTGTAACATTCTGACTTTTAAGTAATCTATTGTAATTTTATGAAACTGATTATTTTTCCCAAAGAATCGTTGGCCTCTTCCATTTATACTTAACCGATTTCTTATGTTTATATGAGGGGTCCAAAATTTTTTTCGAATTGGCTGTGTCAACTGAACCACATCGATTTTATCCAGGACGTTGTTGAAGACGGAGAACCCAACATCGATCTTAACAAAGAAAAAATGGTCCTAGTTTAAAAATTAATTGCTGCTGAGAACTGTCCTACTGAATCTGAACTATGACTACCAGGGCAACAGAATCAGTATGGAGATTGGAGTTCATCGCCCGCCCCCCGATAGATGGCGCTGGTCGACCTCGCTCATTGATCGCGCCACTCCGAAAATAGTAGCTACGGTTATGATATAAATGCTATAATGCTATAATCGGGCTTGCGCAACCCCATTACCGGTTCGCACGCTACATTCATCAAAATTTTCTTTTTCTTTTAACGGATTGTGAAAAGAGACCCGTTTTTGTGAAATAGCTCTATTTATTGTAGAAGAAAAACTTCGTTTAGATATAAAAACTTCTTAGAGATAGAGAATATCGAGTGCATGCTTCAATGTCACTGTAGACAGGCATAGAAACTTCTTTTTTTTGAAATAAGTTGACACCTAATTAAAGGAGATTCTTTTACAATGTTTTCAATCTCTTTAGCCCTTCCTTAGTACTCGATTTAATTTACATTATTTCTTGAACAGTATGTCGTAGGGGTTACATAGCACCCCCAGTCCCGCTACAGATCTGAATTTAGCGGTTTTCCGAAGCCGTAATGAATGTAGATACGTGAGCGTGAAATGTGTCAAGTATCATCCAGACAGTTTTTTTATTGCAGCGCTGGGTAAAAAATTACGGGGACGGGTGTAATGTTCTGGGAAGTTAGGATTTTTTTATTTCTTTGCAATGTCCAGCACTTTATATGGACCAGACTGGAGTTTACAACAGAAAAAAAATATTATTAGCTAATAACTGTCGCAATAAACTAAAGGAAGTATAGTAAAGTCATGAAAAAATGCTTGTACCAAATTATTTCACAAGGATTTTTCTCGCTCGTTTTTTTTTTAATTCATCATGATATTTCTGTCGTTTCATTTTCAATTTTAGATTGCAGAAAAAGGCCTCACCGTCACACGCTATAAAACTACCCATACAAGTAGAAGACAAAGAATTACCCCATTTTAATTAAAATACAGTCCACGGAAATCTTAATATAGGTAAGCAGAAGATTAGTTTTATTTGGAATTCTAACGAACAACGCTACATTCGATGCCAGATTAACACAGATGTTAAACTGACCATTCATAATTCAATTAGCTTATAGGGTGATCTTTTTCAAACCCATTCATCTAATCCTTTCACAGAAACGTACGGAAATATCTATGTATCTTCAACCGTATCCCATTTTCTATGAAATTTAACAAAAAGAAGCATACTATTTATATATAGATGTTGCGGATACATTTTAATTGCTTCCTTTTCGGAATATTCTTTTGTGATTACGAAAATAAATGTAAGAAAGAGATGAGAATACTCTCTGAAAATATTAATAGTGATGACAAATGACAAATGATGATTGCAACCGACTTGTTGATGACCGCAATGCTGAAATGAACGCAACTCATAAACCGTTGCTGTTTGCTATCACTAGATGTCCGTCGTTAAGCTTTGTAAAACGCCTTATAGGCGGCTTGAAAACTTCTGACAGTGGGGTTAGCCACTAGCTTCATAACCTTCACCAATCCGAATTTGGTCCCTGTGTGTGGTGTTTGGCGTGTACCCTACCCGTAATTTACCCAGACGTGTGCCTCAGCAGAATGGTATGCGTTGTAACGTTCGACTCTGTAATATTCTTCTTCTTCCTCGGTCCTTCATTGCTGAGGATCGCGACCACAAATAAGCGGTTGAAGGTACCTTCTATGGACTGCCCTCTGAATGTGCCCTACAGGTTTCTTCACCACATCTATCCATCGGGAAGGTGCTCTACTGCCTCGTATCTCCTTTGCGTACTATGTAATATAATATTGATACAATCTAAAATCATTGATGCGTCAAGCAAAAAAGACGATATTACGAGTACAAACCTTTATTAATTTTATTAAACGTGAAAATAAGTTTGTCCTTTTTTTCCCGAGAATAATATACATACAAGGTGATTTTTATGGTACATGTGAACATAATTATTCAGGCTATTAATCGGGTAAAATGCGACCCCTAATATTGTTCTACCACTTTTAAATAAATGACAAAGATTTATGGTTCATACAAAAACGGCCAATCCGCCGATAAATTTGTATGGAGAGAATCCTTTGCATACGAAATAATGTTAGTACCAACCAAATGTAAAAAAAAAAACAAATACTTCAATAATTATAAAATAATAAATAATACTTAAATATATTTTGTTTCAATAAACGGGCCAAAGAAACTTTGATTATGTCGAAAATCATCAAACAAATTTTTGAAAATTATAACAGAAAGTAATTGCCAATTTAAAATGATTACAAAAGGCTGTCAAGAAAATATTTCGCTAAATATCAAAAATTTTATTAATAATAAATTAATTAACAGAGCTACCTTTTAATAAAATTACACGTTTCATTTTCTACAACCATTTTAAACTTTTATCTTCCATCAAATCCCCTTATTATTTCACATAATTTGTAAGGAATTATTTATTGACATAGCAATTGGTCAGAACGTCCCTAGACAGAAATTGAGCTCACTTTATGATCTTAACGACCATGAGACGTCACTAAACGACCAATTAATGGCTAGTTACATCACTAAGTGCGACCAGACGTGAGCCGGTCGCTACACGGCTCATAAATTCATATTGGGACGATAAAGTTTACGACTTGACGAGGCTATTTTAGGCTCCTGTATGCTCGTACAATAATAATCGGTGTCTAATCTTTTTATCACTTTAGATAAGTACAATTACTGCACAAAAAACCACGCTAGTCAGTAAAAGTTAAATAAATTGAATCCTACAGAACTGATTTAATCACAAAGAATCACGAAGAATGCTATGAAACCTGGTCTCAACCTTGAAAATAATATGTTTTGTCCACAGTTAGTAAGCCCTTATCATTATCTCAACTAACGCAGTGTGGGCAGGCCTCCGACTCGGTGGACCGACGACCTGGTAAAGGTTGCAGGAAGCCGCTGGATGCGAGCCGCACAGGACAGGTCGGTGTGGAAATCCTTGGGGGAGGCCTTTGTCCAGCAGTTGACGTATTTCGGCTGATAGATAGAATGGTAAGTACGTGAAGATGAGTTTCCGTATACTTTGCGGCCTTCTTTCTTATGAGGCCAGAATAAAATCCATGAGCTCCAGATTTGAAGCGAGCAGACTAGTTGCTAGGCCACGAAGGCGGTAACATTTTTCCTGTTTTGTTGTGCAATAAAGTGTTTTCATTCATTCATTCATTTCTAGTCATTAAGTCAGCCATCGTGTTACGATTCCACAAAAAGACAACATATAAATTTCAAGCTCATAACAAACAACCCTCTTTTTTCGTCGTGTTTAATATTGTATAAGTACTCGGGTTCACACTCACATAATCTGTGGCTCTTTCGTTCGCAAATAAAATTGTTAGGAGTTATTACGGTACGCTCGCGGAAAATTAAACATCAGTTAACCCTCTCATTTTGGTAAGATATAATTTACAGTCAGTAATCTAATTTTGCGTTTAAAAAACCCTGAGAAAACTCTCAGACCATTCCATTTCTCATAAAACTCAACCTTTTTATGATAAATGGAAATGGGATTCCAAACTTTTTAGTGAGTCACATTTAAAAAGTTAACAATTCGCGCGCCAACAGGTGGGTCGGTAGGTCAATCAACCACAAGTTTCTGAACGGATGCTGGCTTCGCGCCAAAACTGACAGCTCGTGGCGCGAAAACTGCAGTTGCGCACGAGACATGATCACTGTTGTGTTTTAGTAGATATAAACACGACAACGACGTGTGAAACTTCCGATTTTAGAATGAAGATTTTTTGGTACTACTTCTCTACAAAAAATAAATTTCTATGATTTCACCAACGACAGAATATCGAAAGGAATGTTTTTTTAATGTATGTATGTACGTCCGTTACATTGTTGCCGTTTGTCGCCAAGACAACTTGATGGATTTTAGAGTGTTAAGTATTGTTAGATTCATCTTGGTCCCCAGATTATAACAAGGTACATTTGAAGTATGGGAGTTACTTTAAAAAAAAACCTGTTTTTTTTTACTAGCCCACACTATCCCACTGCTAAGCCAAGGCCTCCCCTCGATTTCGTCACGCATCTCTATCTCGAGCCACCTCCTTCCATTGATCGTCAAACCCATCAAATTCATCCCGCCATCTTCGCCTTAGTCTGCCGCGACCTCTGCAGCCTTTTGGTACCCAGCCTGTAACAATCTGTGCCCAACTTCTAGAGTGCATGCGACAGACATGTCCTGCCCAGTCCCACTTGAGTTTGGCAGCTTTCTCACCGATGTCTTTTATACGGCTCTTGGAGCGAAGTGTCTTGTTCCGGATTCTATCAATCCTACCTAGTGAATCCTACTAACACCTAGAAATTTGCGGTCCATAGCCCCTTGGCAAACCTTGAGTTTGTTCTTTTGGTCTTCAGTCAATGGCCAAGTTAAAACGAGAATGATGATGCAGAAGATGGAAACTCGCTCACCTAATCTCCGTGGCAGAATAATAAATCCTTTTTACACTTGATGTTTGACGGCAAGACTTGAGATGGTATTGTAGTACTTACCTAGCTATTTAAGTGGGTTTCTGAAAATGAGGTAGGTACGTTGGTTGTACCACCAACCGATCATGGAGTTCTCTACAAATCGAACCCGTGGACGTGTTATTGGGAACGATTGCACTGACTTCTATGTCACGGAGGCGATGAAAACTATATACATTTACGTAATTACCTTATAACCAAATTAATTAAACATTAAACAAAAACTTTAAATCCGACTGCACAAAACGTGTAAAAAAAAAAAAAAAAAAGACAAATGTATATTAATAAAGACTTTTAGTCTGAAGACCTTTAGGACCTGTCAGGACCTCGCACTCATTAAAAGTTTCGTTTCGAATGTTCTCTACAAGCTGTGACTGTTTTGCAAAGTGAATCAGTTTAATTAAAAGTTGGGTAACTACCTCTATGTAATGTGGTTTATGTTTGTATGTGGATATAGAGTTGTGATTTTTCAGGACGAATACTATCATATGAAACTATCTGAACAGGCTTAGAAGAATAATTAAGACCAATTGTTGCTTAATTTCATGTTTCTGAATTACAGTCGCTAGAGCTCAATTCTCCTTCATTCCCCAAGTAATAACTCTCTTACGTAACTATACATTATATAGTCAGTTCCTCAAGCTATAATCCGGCGCCTAACGACTGGCAATTCGCGGGCACCCGGCTATGCCCGGAGCCCGGATCAGATCATTAGCGGCGACTTCGACACCTGCATTGCGGTGCACCATTGTCCTTCTGTTTATCGCCACCTTTTCTAACGAGTGATAGTGAATAACAATAATAAAACTCGTCAAAACTTTACGTTCACCAAATAATCTATGGTTATTTGCAAGAAACGTTTAGACTTAATCGATTTGCAAATGTCGCCCTGAAAAGAGTGTAAGAAAAACGTGTAGCAATATTTTAAGGTGACTTTTCTTTCATACAACTAATGGACTAATTTTGAATGAAATTAATTAATTAATTTTGTAGAAATTCAATAATTATTTTGCGATTTTAGCTAAGTTTTATAACAAAAGCTATTCAGTTCTGTGTAGAATTGTGCCTCTTTTGTTAAATTGTATAATTTTTTATATCATTGTATTTTTATTTTTGATTATTTTGACATTCAATGTAAAATGTATTATTTTTATTTCAATGTATTTTTATTTTATTACTTTAGACATTTATATGAAAATTGTAAAATGACGTGTAAAATTCTTTACAAAATGATTATGATTAAACTTTGTATAGGATCTTAACAAAAATAAAAGAAACGTGGGTAACTGAACAACTTTCCAAAAGGAAACTCTCGACAACATAAAAAAAAACATGTAAAAAATCGATCAGCTGATCAGCCAACTCATAGGAATTCCACTTTTCTTTCTCATAAAAGTTGTACATTTTCGTAAACAGAGAGCTAGGGATCTTACATATTAGGATATGTAGGAGGTAATTTTTTTATGGAGATAAGACATATGGTCAGCAAATTGTCTGTTTTAAATCATTCTTTACTATAAAAGACATCTTTAATAATTTTTATGAAGTCTGGAGCAGTTGAACTCTCTTCAAGCTCATGCCAAATTTGCAAGAGTTGGCATAACTTCAAAAGAATTTAAACTGCTTTGTTATCTGGATAAGCAGGTACGTTAAAACTGCATAGTTATTTCTTTTGTAGTTTTCACACCACTAGTATTTTGTAATTTGTCACCATTAGCATTAACAACATCATCGTTAGGTATAAACTTATTATTTTCTCACTTGTGTTTTTCTATTTTTTTTATCGTCTTCCTACAAAGATTTTGACACAAACATGTCACTTTAATAATAAGGATAAAGCTATGAAAAACAATCTTAACTTTATTAAGTTGCACTTTATGACTTACAATATGTTTAAAATTTTGTCGCATACTCTATATTAATCATATTCATCGTTTGTTTTATATAGAAAAAAGAAACTGCTCACTTGTTATATGTCTTTTGATTGATTATGTTTATAGTGCGAACGATTTTGTTGTGGAAAGCATTATTTATGAGAATAATATTTTAAATGGTATTTGTTTATACATATTATGTAATAAAAAGTATATTTAGTATTATTTTTAAAATTAATCAATCGATTTACTGCAATGTCTTGGCACAACGCTTTTGATGACTTTTGAGACTTAAAATACCTTACAAATTATCGTTATTGATTCCATTAACTTTAAAGTACTTTTCAATACACCCGCTTTTAATGACTTGCTCTGCCTTTTATTAACAGTCATGTCGTGTTCAAACCACAGATGAACAAATTGACATTAAGTTCCGAATCGATTGTATGCCTCGTAATTAAAATGGCCCGAATGGCTCCTCAACCACAATGACTAAGTAATTTTGGGGTTATCGATTTTACCATTTCGTTCGCTACAATTTGATAGGCGAAGTGGTAAAAGTAGCCGTATTTGTCGTTGGTAAACTTTAGGACCAACGGCTTAAATTACCTTGCGAATCACTGAAACTGTTGTGATAAAATGTCAGTAAAAGTCAAATCCATCGTGGTTATGACATCGTTTGTAGTCAGTTAACCTACGTTTTCTGTCATTTTAATCATAACCCTAGTATGGCAGTCGATAAGCCATGTTAATGACTTTTGAGGCGGCTTGAAATCTCCTAACATGGCTAGGTGAATTGGTCACTGCCTTCCCTAGCTCTGAAGCTAATTACCACAAGATATCGTCAAAGACCTGTGCCGCATCAGTGGGGACTAAGGATTCTTAACGAAGTTATTTATAAGTTTAACTAGAGATGCGCCGAGTACTCGTTTACTACTCGGTACTCGGCGTACTCGGCACTTTTATTAATACTCGTAATCGGCTGAATTACTCGGTGCAAATAACGAGTACTCGGTTCAAATAAAGTAATATAATTTGAGAGATAATATAACGAAAACAAGCCTGTTTATTAAATAAAGTAATGAGCTTTTATTTAAAAAAAAACAAAGGGAACTATAACTTATGTAGAGAAAAGTATTTTAAAATTGAACTATTATTATTTACAATGAATAACAAACAATCTACGACCATCATATTCATATATGCAGTGGAAGCTTTGTTCAGAAATTTCAGAATACAAGGGTAAGGGCAATATTTTGTTAATAGCTCCAACCGTTTTTTATTTCTTCATAGACATTACCCGCTTCAGAAAACATTCGTTCGCATTTAGTAAAAATATTATATATATCGTGTGTCACACGTTGAACTCTTTTTTATGAATAGCGAAAAAAATCGCAAAGGTATACTAAGGTAACTAGATAACGACATCAAGAAGACCTACATTTCATTTTTTTTTTGTCAAATTAAATTATGTTTTCACTGTGTAGTAATATTGGGACAGGACACCAAACTGCTGTAGTAACTACTCCAAACGAGAAAACTTCGTACGACAGAACTCACTGCTATAGACGAAAAATCTATATATTAGGCTGATATTTTATCTCTGATATTATGAGTAATTTGTGTTAAACGTTTTATCTGGGGCCTTCCTAATGCAAAGGTTGTCCATCGCTATTGAGCATGGAAACGCTGCAAGCGTGATGGGCACCTTTGCGCCTGGAACGTCTAAGGGTGGACTCTTAGACTAAATAAGCCTTATGATGGATTTTTATATTAATAATTGACTATATGTAATATTATAATTTAGTTTGCTAATTAAATGAGATTTTATGTGAAAACAAATTATCAATTATATGTATTAACTGAACCGAGTACTCGGTTTGGCAAACTTTAAACCGAGTAATACTCGGTACTCGGTTACTCGGTAAAACTTGTACTCGGCGCATCTCTAAGTTTAGCACTATAATAATAAATAACATTTTTTTAGATCATAGATAAAAATTTCTAGTTAGTCACATAGAACTTATAGCCTAAGATAAGATAGTAGAAAATTGGGAAAATAAATTTTAAGGCCTTAAGATATGTGAAATGTCCAAATTCTTGGATATTTCAGGCAAATTGTTTCAATAACTGTTAATCTAATCTATAAATAAAAAATACACAATAATAGACAAGGGTTTAATTAATCTTTTGTCTTGATCAAAATTATATTTTTGACAACCGCCTCTCAGAAAAAAAATCCCTAAAGAACACCTATTTTGCCATAAATGTTATTTTCTCTCGGAAACGGCACAAGATATCGTGTTAATTTTTACACATGATAAACATCTTAACAATATTAACAGTTTGTCTTGAATATTTTATTTTTACTGCGTAATTTATTCGTGAAAAGTATTTATTTCTCCAAAATGGAAGTAAATCCGCGCGACCCTGCCTGCTCCACCATCCTGTAATCCCCCGCGGACTCTGCCGGCAGTCCGCGTCGCGATCTCATCGAGGGTGGACTGCGCGTCTGTTTCGGAGCGACGTCCTTGACAAAAACACTTCGCTTTTGAAGACTAAGCTCACTTGTGCATACTTTTTTTAATATCAGTAACTTAGTTAAGATATTTTCTACGCATTAGTGGGCGAAAAGTAAATGTAAATATTTTTTCACGAAAAAATATTTTTTTTATCTCGTCAAAGTAAAAGGAACCAACGATTGTTTGTTTCATGTAATAGAAATGCCTAAATACAAGAAAAAATATTAAGTCTGTTAAAGCAGGACGGCGATTACAAGAGTACTGATGTTATGACTTTTGGTTCAGTGATCAGGAGCGCTATCCTGACTACTGATCCACGGGTTGCGGGTTCGATTCCCGCCCAGAGCAAACATTTCTTTAACGATAGATTTGTTTGCTCTGTGTCTGAATGTATAATATTTATATATGTTTTTATTCCAAAAACGTATCTATTTACATATGTATATTATTCGTCTCTGGTTCCCATATTACAGAGAATCCTAGTATGAAGCCAGATGACCGCAGGATGATTGTATGTTAATTGTCCTGGATATTTATTTATTATCTTATAATTTTTGGATATTTGCACAGAACCCCTGAGGGTACCCTCTGACCGAAATCTAAATAAATAAAATAATATACAGGTTGTCCTAAAACTAATGCGACAAATTTTGGCTGGTGATAGCTTTGAGCAAGACCTAACAAAATAACGTAACATATCGTCGTATCTTACGAATAAGGGCATAATTGCAAAACGACAACTTTTCAGGAAGTGGTTTTAACTAGAGATGGGACGGATATCCGGTTACTATTCGGTATCCGGCCTATCCGGCCAGTATTTAATAGTAGGCCGGATACCGGATAATAGCTCAATAATCCGGCCCCCGCCGGATAGTTACAATTTCGTAAATGAACATCAAAAAACACAAAACCAATTTTTAGTCTAGTCCAATGGAACTCTTTAATGAGGTAGGAGAAAAAGAGTAGTAGAGTAGGAAAAAAAGCGTCGGTGGCGCAGCGGCTAGTGACTCCGTCCTCCTAACCAGAGGTTGTGGGTTCAAATCTTGGCCACTGCATCAATGAGTTTTTCGAAACTTACGTGCATTTTCATACAGACTGCTTTAACGGTGAAGGAAAACATCGTGAGGAAACCTGCACATTTGATTTCTAGATTTGTATGATAGTCACGTTGCACACGCCCGTAGGTGTAAATCTAAATGCCCTACACGTAACCGCGGGTGATGCTAAGTGCAACACTAGGCAACCGCCGTCTATATCTTGTGGGAAGAACGGTTGAATGTGCCACACGATAAGAAGAATAATGAGGTAGTAATTATGCTTTTTGAGCGCCGACGTTTCTGCCTTCTTCCCAGTGATACCTCGAGAAATCACCTCACATAAATTACACTTAGAAAATTGTTCCTCTTCGACGAAATCTCATCTCATCTCACCAATATTATAAATGCGAAATTATGGATGTTTGTTTGTGTTTTTGTTTGTTTGTTTATTTTAGTTTATTTTGTATTTTAGTTTATTTATTTGTTTGTTCCGCTTTTACACCACAACTACTGAATGGATGTAGATGAAATTTGGCAGGCAGATAGATAAAGCACTCAGCTAACACATATGATACTTTTTGTGCCGGAAACTTAAGGGTTCCTGGAGGAATGCTTAAAAACTCAAAAATTACCCTTCGTCACTAGATGGCGCCACCTTAACATTTTTTTCTCTCTGGATCCAATTTTAAAGTCCACGCAGGCGAGTCGCGGACGGAAGCTGATACGTCCATAAAGGCGACTTTTTCTGTACACTTGCCATTTTTACAAACACAAATTAAATTAGGACCACTATCACGATTAAATTTTTATCAGTAACTTAAAAAAGGAATCGCTATAAGCTATAAGATCGCCTACATTTTACCACTGTAACTTTAATATTGTGCCTTTTGTTGTTATATATTGTTTGTGTGTGTACAATAAAGAGTATATCAATCAAAAACGTTGTGATTGTTTGATTGAATACATAAACAAAACAAGCGAGTAAAGTAACTGTCCACGTTCGCTAGGTGTCAGCCCGAAGAAAGCCCGAATCAATGCAAAGCGTGGGCGCCACGCAGCCTCCCGCAGCTGCTGCGCATAGTCACGTCATAGCAATTAAGGCTGCCATCCGTTTGCAGACATTTTTAGACGGCAGGATAATTTAGCCGAATATTCGGTATCCGGTTATCCGGCCAAAACACTATACGTCCCATCCCTGGTTTTAACATTATATTTTCAACAGGAACTGATATTTTTGAAGTGTTGACATTCAAAACATAGATTAACTACTCTTGGGTTGTTATTAGCGATTTTATCTCAATAGGTATATAACGTTATGTACGCAATTTAACTCTTTCAGGATCTTGATCAACAATTAGGATATTACTGAGAACTTCGCGAATACAGCCGATACGAGTATAAAAACTATAGTGGTATCAAGGTGATGTATCAAACAATGAAGTAGGATAATCGAGTCATAGATACTTGTAGTCGACTGAGCAGGGAATGTTCGCTCTCTAGTTTGTAGTAGATCTATTAACTGCAGGTCAATGTTTACAATAACCATCATTGCTGATTAACATAGAGCAATTGACCCTTAATCCCTTCTAGACCTGGGAGTAGTTTTGCGTTTGATTATGTGTTTAGAAGTACCTGGATATTCAGGAAAGGAAATATACCAAATGCTACTAATACATTACCTATCAAACTGATGAAGTTGGATGATTGAGTCACAGAGGTCAACTTGGCAAGGAATGTTATGACTCCCAGTATCAGTACGGATTTGTGGTAGGTCTGTCAACGGTAAGTCAATGTTCACAATCACCATGATTGCTGAAGAACATAGAGCAAAATATTTAGTTTTGGCGATCCACTGCGAAGCAGAAAATTTAAACGCTTGATGTAGGTGATAGCACTCGAATTAGTGATTCGATCATATAGAATAATCTCTAAACATTTTTGGGAAATCATAAGATTACTAGATGTCATTTTGAATGGGACAGCCTAATATTTATTGTCATAGCGGCAAAAGAAATACACACTCTGTAAAATTTCATTTCTCTACTTATTACGGTTCATGAGATACAGCCCGCTGACAGATATACAGACGAACGGACGGACGGAAAGTGGAGGCTTAATAATAGGGTCCCGTTGGCTTTTGAACTTTGAACCCTAAAAAAGATAAATTTTGCCGCCACTTTTCTATCTTTCTTCCAAAACAACATCTCTACTTCGGCCAGGCAGTCTGTAAATCAGCAGCTTGGGTGTATTAAAAATCTAATAGTACAGTTGTCTCCGATTAGGGTAGGTACTTTTGTCCCACAGTGTCGCCGCTGCTCTTTCACTCTTGCGATTTAAATGAAATGCTCACAGAGTTTGAATCGCTACAGAGTTTAAACACTACACAGAGTTTAAAATAATATTAAAAAATTAAAGGGGCTCCTCATACAAGAGACGTGTTTTTTAGAGTTTCTTGTACGATAGTACGGAACCCTTCATGTGCGAGTGCGACTCGTACTTGGCCAGTTTTATTTTTATTTTAGGTAGTTAGTCACGGTGACCTTCTAGAACAAACATAATATGATCGCCTTTCTATTTTTAATCAATCTAATTAATTTTATTTGAAAAACTCGAATATAATAAGTCAGCACCTTGAGGTCAAAAATAGCAATTAACTCATTGTTTGTAAGGAAAATATCCAAGTATTATACATTTCTAAAATGGGCATGAAACAAGGATTTTTATAGCATACTATGCTCTATCTTATAATGTGAGACAAAAATTATTCAGTATTTTTTTTTACGTCGCAGATGTATAAAGTTTCGTTATCGAATATTTTAAAGCTTTTTTTAATTGATGATGTATTTCTGATGGCATCTTTAATATTTTTGTAGAATAAAGTAGTGAATCCGAGTGGAGACACTAATCAACGATATTTGAGTCCAAAAAACAAATTAATTAAAAAACATAGTAGTGTTTTTTTTTATTAATCTGGTATACCTCGAAAACTATAAACTTTTGCAGAACATATGTTTCGTTATTTTGATAGGTCTTGATCAAAGCTATCACCAGCCAAAAGGAGATCATTAATTTTGAGCCTTTTATGAAAGTGCCGGCCAACAAAAAAGAAGTACGAATTGTTAGAACTATTTGGAGCAATAATTAATGTTAATATGACACAAAAGTTGAAAAATGTAAATTGTACCAGATGATAAACTCTAGTTATATCTGAGCTTTCAGGAATCAATAAATGTATGAAAATGACGATTCATCCATCTTATATAACATTGTTCAGAAAAACCCTACAACTTTTGTGTCATTTTAACTATTGCTCCAAATAGCAAGTTCTAATAATACATTTTTTTTTTGGTTGACCGGCACTTAAAAAAAAGGCCAAAAAATGTATGGAGCCTGAATGATCTCCTTCGTCGCATTAGTTTTGGGACATAGTTAGTTAGACACAGTTAGAAGAATATTTTTTATATCACACCTAGTCCTAAAATCTAAAAACATAAACTTGACGGACTCGTTGGCTCAGTGGTTTGTGCCCCTGACAACATCCGAGAGTCGTGGGTTCAATCCCCACCCGGTGCAGGTCAAATATTTCTATGATGAGTAGATTTATTATTTTTCTCTCTGTTGTCGCGGGCAACAGCTAGTAATAAAATAGTGTACCCCATGTCACTCCCACAACTGAGAAAAATCTAATAACATCAAATACTGCAATCCGACAAAAGAAGTTGAATCCGATTTGGCTGTAGGCACGCTCTACATACTTACATACTTCGTATTGGTTCCTGACGCCCACTGGTCATAAAAAATAAAACTCAACACTTTGCACGTAACGATGACGTCAGTTGCAGTGATGTGCAAACAAAAATAGGCAGTTGTGTAGGATAACTAATAAATAACACTTGTCCCTTCTGCAGTTTTTATAGTATTTCAACTGTACCGACCGTTGCCGCTAGATGGCACTGACGTCTGCAAAACTCTCAGCGATCTCCGTTTCAGCAAGGTTATTCAGACTACTTAAAGCCTTAAAGCACCAGAAAAAAATATCTAAAGCAAACATATGGTTCGATGAACCCATAGTGGTGCATCCGACGTATAAACACTATTTTTAGGTACCTATTTAAGGATAATGTCATACCTCTCACTTATCATCTTCAGAATTAAGTTTTCGCTACCATAAACATAGATAGATACAGGTGGTAGAAACTCTACCAAAAACAGATATACTATTAAATTATTGGCATAACGTATCAAATAATATTCATGACAGAGAGACATGTTTTCTTCCCGATGCCGTGCTGAGCCAGATTTCTTGAGCGAATCGTAAGCATACTATATGACATGGATTGGTCGAACCCAATGGAGTTTTACTGACTGGCAAAGCCAATATAAATAAATTTCGGAAAAACACACACGATCATCTGTCTCCGAATTAGGATTTCGTATACGTATTACGGAAAACATCGCATGTTTAACAAATAAGATTAATGAACTTATTTCAAATACAATACAGTTCACACTTCAAAGTGAAAAAAATCTTGGTTGTTTATCACTTATCACCTATCTTGTCAGATGATGCCAAGGGCCAACAAACTGATTACAAACAAAATGTATTAAGACATCTGACATTGAAAACTGTCTCCCAAACACACACGCAAACGACAGGCTCCCGAAATAACTTTACTTAATTCTCTGTATAGCACCAAACTTTGTACTGTGTAAACTATTATTCAAATATAAATCTCTGTTATCGTATCGTATAGTCTAAAGCCATCGAGAAAATGGTCGCTAGAAATTGCACTGTCCCTTGCGCCTCGGTCCATACATTTCACGTATAATATAATTCGTATGTTTATTTGTTACGTAGGTATTCGTTTTCGTTGCGCAAACTGCTGACCTGTTTTCTTCTGTCTGACATTTGTGGACGCGGTTAGTTTTCAGGGTTCCGTATCCCAAGGGTACTAGCACCTTCGTCTATGATACTAGGACAGTATCTTATTGACCTAGGTATAAAGAAAGAATAATACTACCGAGATCTTAGCTTTAAATTTACTCACAATGTGGGAATATAACGTTTTATTGTACCTACCTACACAAGAAAATACAACAAAAAAGTACAGTATTATAAATGGAGATATTTATTCTAAGTAGGTTTTGTACACTTTTCGTTGATCCTTCTTTTAGACTACCTAAAATATTTTTAAACACTCGCAACTCGAACCCACCGTCGATTTTTTATATTTTATTTTTTATGTGATAGGTGGCAAACGAGCGGAAGGATCACCTGATGGTAAGCGATGACCCCTGCCCATAAACACCCGCAACACCAGAGGAGTCACAACTGCATTGCCGACCTTTTAAATGGGATTTGGGGATTAATGGTGTTTTGTTTACATCTGAGAGATAATAATAGAATAGATTAAAAGTAGAGGCCGATAAACTAAAGAAATTAGGCTACCAATTAAATAATTAATTATTATTCATTAGTTTAACAAACTGCATAATATTGTCTTTACAGTCTTTAGTCACAGTCATCATCATCATCATCAGCCTGTATTAGTCCACTGTTGGACTAATTCACAGTATTCATTAGTAAATAAACAGTATGGCCAGTGGCCACTCCCTGCTAGGGTTGCCAACTTTTTATGGGCAAAGAAACGTATATTTTAAACTGACATGTGTGAAAAAAGTATTTGAACAAAAAAGTATTATTGACATTTATTTATGTCACCCATTTCATAATGGATTTCAGACACACATTAGTTCTAAAAAATCCACTACAAATCCAAAAACCAGAATATCCTGAATCAAGGATTAAAGTGGACATAATAGTGCAAAAAGATCCATCAATGGATCTTAGTGGACCCAGGGTATTCATGTGTCTTTTTTGTACTTTTGGCACTATTTAACAATTTCTTGTGTTTTATGAAACATGTGACTCATCACAATTAAAATTCAAGTTAAAATAGATGAGTAATTATTTTTTTATTTAATTTAAAGTTGCTCTGTTTCTCTTTTCCCACCACCAAAGAAATGTCACTGGAAGAATGTGGGGATCGTACGCCATTTCAAAACAATATAAAACTTCCTGCCTATTCCATTCCAATCAAAAATCAAAACAAAAAAAGACAGAAAACCGCCAAGACAAATTAAGAAAGATGATAATTTGTATTGTGTGACAGAATAAGTCACGCTCTGAATATGTTCAGAATTACGTTTCGTTTTGCTATTCACGTTTATGTAGTACTGATATATAGGGTGCTACTTTATTAGTGCCCGATATTTTAGTCAGTGCTTCTACTCCTGGTTCTAATTAACTTTTCCCAAAGAACTCATAGTCAAATAGCAAAACATTTTTTGGAGTCTTCATACAAATCGATCAGCCAAGCGGCTAAATTAGTGTGAAGAGTCCAAAAGTTTTTTTGCGATTTGACTATGGGTTCCTTGGAGAAAGTTGATCAGAATCAGGAGTAGAAGCACTGACTACAATATCGGGCACTAATAAAGTAGCACCTTATATTCTTTCGGAAATCAAGTCAACACTGAGGGCAACATTCCGTTCCATTTCAAACAATATATCCGAAAATATAATATTTGTAATACTTTGTTTTTATTCAAAATAATAAAGTAAGAGGGAGCAAAATAACGTAGGATACGTTATTTTAAAGTATGGTAGGTAACCTCCCCTGCTCTTCCCTAACCAACCTCACCCCCATGCGGGTAAGTTCCGGTGACGGTTGATTTTCGCAACACCCAACACATACATTTACGCGTGTACAAACATCGTATTTATAAAGTAGTAGGTTATAATAAAGCGACATTTGTGTGGAGTGTCCGGAATGTTGTACAGTTTTATTCGTATAGATGCTCCTAACGATACCCTCGCATTTCAAAGTTTAGACTTGTGGCTACATCCTTAGCTAAACTGCTGACATACATCCATACACCTAAAAAATTATTACACTTTTGCGACAGTCTACTGCACATTGTAAAAGAAATTTCGAGGTAGATTTATAAAAAAATAAGATCAAAGAAGTATCTTATTAATAGGAATTTATAACTTAGGGCTTTTGCTCTTAGGGACCTATATTTAAAAAAAAAATTCGTGAAGCTTGCAAAATTGCTATGCTATCGTTGTGACAATTTTTAGATTAAAACTCAGAAGCATACATAATCCATTCTACGTAACTGTGAAGAAATACTCGCTAAAAATAAAAATGCTAAGTAATATTCGTAGGTTATGAAAAAGATCGTTCGTTCCTGTCGGAATGTTTCCCGATCCTAACCATATCACATGCCAGTTGGAATCCATCAAGTTCTCTGTGGGCAATATTCCGAAGATTCCCGGGATGACGTAACCACTTAGACGCCTCGTATCGTTGTAATGTGGGAAGAGGGAAAGTGGAACAGGCGGTCTACATCTCGGGTCTTGGCCGAGTCATTGTTAGGCAAGATTCATTGGCATAATATACGATAGCTTCGCGAATAGTGGAAAATGCTTATTTTTCAACTCAAGAACAAACAGCCATTAATTAACTGCGAAAGGACTAGTAAATTGTTGAATCGCCGGCGTAGTGGTAGCTGTCCTGACTTGTACGCCAAGAGTTGTGGGTTCGATCCCCACCCAAGGCAAAAACTGTGTGACGTGGCAAAATCCAATCTACGGGTCCCACCTACATCAATTTCGTTACTTATACAGACAGGGTGTACAAAAAATAATATCGGAAACTGAAACGGCGTGCTTAACTCATGAAACTGACCAACTTTTCCCAAGAAATCTATAATGAGTTCTCAAAAAATCATTTTTGACTCTGCTTAATAAAACTTGCTGACTGGCTATTTTTTGAAGTATTTTTTTTAAATTCATCATAGGCTCCATAGGAAAAGTTATTCACTTTCATGAATAGAAAATCCTGTTAAAGATTCCAGGAGTAATAATTTTACAGTCTGTAGATAAGTACTAAAATATCTTTACTGCTATGAAACCAGCTAACGATTCTACAATATTAGCTATTTACCCTATTGTGATCTAAATGTGCTTTACAATATAAATATTAAATGCAAAATGGATGAGGAAACAGCTGCGTAATACAAAATAAGGCCATCGCAGTTTCAAAGGAGGCTAAAAATACGCGATCGAAAACAAGCATAATATAAAATTAAACAATGAACATCTTGACGCTATTCTGGAGATAAATGGTAAATGTTTTGATCTGGATTTTTGTCTCTCTGTTTGTTTGTTCGCGCATAACATACCTAAAAACCAAGAATATCTGATACTTTTCATCTCCAAAAAGTGAAAAGATAGCCAAATAAAATCGACTCCTTTTTTCGTTTCACAAAAACTGTTCGACAGATTTATTTAGGCATAATGGATATAAGTCTATATGACGGATTATTAAAGGTTCCAACATCAATGATTAGAGAGAGACCCGTATCTTACGGACGGTTTTTTCAAGATGTTAAAGAAGCTTTACAACTACAGGGTGTAACAGAAAGGTGTGACAATACTTCAAGATTGGCTTTTACCCATCAAACTGAACAACTTTTGTTCTACAACTTTGTTGAAATCGCAAAAAAATTTTTGGACTTTTCATACAAACTTGGTTCGCCAACTGATCGATTTGTATGAAAAGTCCAAAAATATTTAGCGATTTCAACAAAGTTGTAGAACAAAAGTTGTTCAGTTTGATGGGTAAAAGCCAACCTTAAAGTACTGTCACACCTTTCTGTTACACCCTATATAATTGTAAGACTTGTCAAAACTTATTTTGTCAATACTGTATAGAGGTAGTTTTAGTATCTTCGTGCGTGGATGAAGCATTGTAAGTTTTTTTTATTTTATGGCATAGGTGGCAAACGAGCAGACGGATCACCTGATGGTAAGCGATTACCGTCGCCCATAGACACCCGCAACACCAGAAGTGTCAAAAGTGCGTTGCCGGATTTACAATACTTCATCCACGCACGAAGATGAGATGAAGTTGGCTGTTATTAAAAAAAAATACAAGCCACCTTTATCGAAAACAAATAATATTAACAAAAACTATAGTTACATTCGGGTTTTGGGGATTAACTTCAACCTTATCGCTCGTTGGATTAAACAATTTTGTATGTAGGTCAAACTCTGTATCGTATAGTATGGGGACGTCAGAATTTTAAGTTGCATAGTTTACATGGTTAAGGTTAAACCCTGAAATGAAGCTGTCCGGAAAATGAAACGGTAGATTCCATTCCAGAAACTGAACAACTTTCCCAAGACACATAAAAAAATTGAATCTCCATACAAAATTGGCTAATTGGCCAATTGGTCTGTATGAAAAGTCAAACGTTTTTTGCTAATTTAGAGATTTCAAAGAAATATTTGTTCAGTTTTATGAATAGACCACTGTTAAAGTTTACGGGACCGGTCTTTTTACAACAACTGTATAAACTGTATAATACTCATAGGGATTGCTGTGAAGTTCTGAACGTACATGCACCTGTCATTATTTGTATGTGACAGCCCGCTTAAAGATGACGATCTATATCTCTCTTTACATATAAATTCCTTGCTCTTACCTCTGACTAAAAAGTCTTTATAATAAGAATTAAGATACTATTTCTTTGTCTGTGACACATCACAAAAACCACGCACGCAAGTGATAACTTTTTAAGGTGCTGTTTGTGATGTCGAATAAATGTATTTTCTTTCTTTTTTCTTTATATTATTGTTACATTTCCTTTATAAGCTTATCCTTTACCCTTATATTATACTGGCTGTAACAAAACGTAGAAAGTTTTTGGATTCTTCATACAAATAAAATTGATTACCTTTGGCAAAATTTTGTATTTTTCAGCAAAGTCAAAGACTTCCAAAATTTACGATATTATTACACTTGTAATGTAATTTACCCATAGAGAATATGGTTCAATTCTTTTGGTAAACAACAATATTTTATAGTTTCATATCCTTTTAACATTCATTGTAATGTATTTTAATTTCATAATCAAGTTTTATTGCCGCAATGTCGTAATCATAATCATTATAAAGTTCATTTTGGTATAGACTTTCAGGTTTAAAGTATAAACCTCATTCATTCCCTTTCCACGCCAGCTCGCCCTGCACCATTACCGACGTTAAGAACTCTAGGGGTTAGTATAGTAAGCAACATTATATTCAATTTTCCACATGAATTAACCACCTAGCCCTAGCTCACTGGAAGTTGTAAAAGACCGTTTTATAATTAGAGTACATTTCAGGCAACTATGTAGTCGTTTTCTGTTATAAATAATTTACATCATTGCTGTATATATGTAAAATTCTACGTATTATACAACCCACGCGTATTAGGAGCTGTAAATACGCTAAATAGTAATGATGATATTATAGTAATCGTGGTCTATATATACCAAAACATTACCTCATAAATATGTATACGTATCAAAAGTATAAAATAGAAATAAGCACTTTGTAATTTTTTTAACAAAGACACTTTTATTTATCGATGATGCGATTTTCTTTCACGAAATAATTATTCAAAACGTGTTTTAAAACATGCTAAAGAATCGATTCTAAACGTGAAATTGAAAACATCTGCAGCTACTTACGATACTTTTAAATCGACTTAATAACAACACTTACCTGGTTTTCCTGGTTCAGCAACTTTAGCTGGTCGTTGATCAGGCTGTACTTAGCGCTCTCCTCTTTCCTCAACGCCCTCTCTTTCTTCAGCTCTGGGCTCCAGAACGTCTTTATGCTATGCATACTGGAGCCCAGCTTCTGATTAGTCAGTTCCAGCTCCTTCTTGAGGTTCCCCAGTTCTCTTTGCAAGTCAGAGTTCTGGGATTGGAGTTCTCCGAGGAACAGAGGTGGCGGGTCACGGCGGTAGTAGTCATCTTCGGGCGGGGGCGGTGGCGCGTAAGACCTGTCGTAGTCTCGTTCCAGGGACTGGTAGCGGAGCGGGCGCGGACGGGCCCGGTGGTGCGCGCCTGCTGACGCCGACCGCCCCCTCTCGTCAGGAGCCGGGGAGGGCTCGTCATCCCGGGTCAGGTAGGGGCTCCGCCGCGAGGGGCTCCTGTCCACCTGGGGCAGGCGGCCGCGCGCGCCACCGCCCCACTCCTGCCGGCGCCAATCCTCCCGGCACGACGGCCGCTCATCCTCACCCCCGTACTCGCGTAGATACAGCTTGGCTCGGTTTCAACCCTCAGTGGGACATCGTGTGGCGTACGAGACGGGCGCGGAACCACTGAACGGAATGAAGCCGCATCGATCGGTGGGGCGCGCGTGCGCGGTGGCAATCTAGCGGTTGAAGCGCTGGAGATTGATCAGCTAGTGTACGCTCACAAATGATAACTACAGATGGTCCACTCTTAGTGTACCTTAAGACGACCACACACATGTATACAATAATGTAAAATCGGCAGTCCTTAAAAGTTAAACAGGGCCGATTTGAGTAAAGAAAATAATAGTGACGTAATTAAGGTGGCTTCGGTAGTACGCCAGACTACGTATATGTATATAGAGCTCGAATCATTAGAGTAATTCATATCGATGGGTAATTCAAAATGACCACGAACAAGATACCTATAATATAAGGTCGCCTTTTTTCGATTAAAGGCTTATTATCTAAGCTAGTTACGTTACTGTTAAAAAACTGATCAACTTTGTCCAAACTGCTATTTTACAAAATTATTTTACACTTACATTGATCTAAAAACTTATAAAAATTGAATCATTTACACACACCTAGATCAAACCAGCGCCATGGCTTTTATTTTCTTTACGTCATAGATTATATATTATAGATTATAAGATACCTTCTTACCTATATGTACTTCTTTCCGCGCGCCCAAGAAATCGGCGGACAAGAAAATAGCGGTACGTTTATGTACGAGCGCACTTCATAAGAAGTTGGTCCTCTGTAACTATCTATTTCGTGGCACACCTATAATGGAGATTGTCCCGGATTTTTGGTAACAGTTTTAGAATTCCGTGGAGATAGGTGTATATACGAATGTAGCGCCGCGTCGATTTGTTATAGATCCGATCGATTTAAGCTCCCGTTTGATTCATTACCATGATGACTGAAAGAGTTAAGAATCGGAATTTTTGAAACTAGTAAAGCTAACTTTTTTTATCCACAATCGGTAAGCCCTTGGCATCATCTTAAGTGATGATAACGCAGAAGATGGAAGCTGGCTGAGCTCAGCAAACATAGAGGGTTTTATCGGTTCAACTATTTCTCATATCGATGGGTTCAACCCTACAATTGGTCCCAGTAGGCATCAAACCCAAAAAACATTGGTTGAAGGGTCATTACTCATTAATTATCTTATTTTTGCACGACTGCCCAAAAACAAGCGTAATTTTTGACCTTGAAAAATATTTGCTTACCTGAACTGCGCTAAGTAATCAGAATATAAGATCACTATAGTTAAAGTAACTAAGCTAATTTTAAACTTTGTTCTTTTTATTAATTCTTACTTAATTTTCACACTTTATCGTTTGGACGTAGAGGTTGAGGAAAAGCTAGTTATTGATATATTTTTTAAAGTTGTCTGAAACGAAAAAAGTTTTAGCTGGAGTGAAAATGAAATCTTAACACAACTTTTTTATGTTACAAGGGCATTCATGTTTATGGCGTAACAAAACAATGGTCCTTTTTTCGCATAGGTAGTCAAAATTTTCATTTGACCAGTGTAACTTTGGCTTAGGCTTGGAACACTTTACGTGTCTTTAAATTGTGATGATCTGGAGGTTCTTCGGTACTCGCCTGAATGTTTTAAGTTACTTGGTTACATTAGGTACCTACAAAACTTTTAGGTCATATCATATTGTTTGACAAAGTAGTAGTAGATATGCCTTAACTTGTAAACCCAACATTTTAGATATCATTGCCAAGAGAGGAAACGTCAACACGTCAACTGGTGTTTGTTTATTTCTAAACTTTACTGAAACAAAAGTAAAATTGCGGTGTTATTCACTCCGGGATTGTTCCGGGGTTTCTTTCAGTCATCCTTAAAATTTGTATAAGGACTTCTGTCCAAAAAACGGAGGGCAAAAGTTTCAAACTCAAAAAAATACTAAGAAAAAATTCAAATTTAAAATTATTTTTATTAAATCTATAATCCAATAAAAATCATTTTAAATTTGAATTTTTTTCTTCATGATCACTAGCACAGCGCAGCGCTTTTGAAACCTTTTGGTTCGGATGAGGAAGGACTTTCAGACTATAGAACATTTTTTGATGTGACCAGCAGATGCCAGTACGCCGAAATTCTGCACTACCAACGTTAAAGTCTGTCTACGATCTTTTGGCAGATGGATGACATTGACATGGCGACGCTTTAGTCGCAAGTCTGACATATGAAATATATTGTGTCATTTTTCAAGATGGCGGCGTTAGTTCTGGCCAATTAGTTTCACCACCTGCCAAAAGATCGTAGACAGACTGTTCTACAATACGTTAGGAGGTAGGTAACCTATTTACCTACCTATTGTACGGAGAACAGACTGCCCTCATATTAAGAAAAAAAGCCGCAAAGCATACGGAAATTCCATATTCTTTACGGCCTTCTGTCTTATGAGGGCAGTTCAGGTTAATCAAATTAATCCCGCTTACAGTAGCGCTGTGTTAATTAAACACAGGGACTTTAATCAATGACGTAATCACGACAATGAATTTATGACGTCTTAGGCTTTGATTGGTTAACCAAATAGGTGTGTAAGCTGCAGCTTCTGCTCATCTTACTTAGCAGCTTATGACTAACAACTTTAGGGAAATCGCAAAAAGAATAAGGCCGCCTATACAGTTTCGTTTCCTGAAAAAAATTCTCGTGGAAAGTTGTTCAGTTTCGTCTACTGAGCAAGCCCTTAAAGTTTTCGGAAACCTGTCCTTACACCTGTATATTTTCCCAAGGGAAAATATCCGGATAAAGTGCTGTGGTAGGTATTTTGATATTTTTTTATTTATATCTATCTATATGTATGTATTGAAATACATAGTATATATAAATGTGTAGGTATGCATTTATTTAATCTCTCGTTTTTATGGGATCAGTGAATCCAAGTTTGGAAAAGGATAGCTGGGTATGAATTGCTCCGGATATGTATTTTTTATGCTAATCGTAAGTAAGTACTATCTTTCTAAATAAGTACACTGACTTAAGCTACCCATGACAACTAATTAATATTAGCCGACACGACAAGACACCTTGGCCTGTTGGTTAGTTTTTCTTCAAATTAAGAGGTCATGGATTCGATTAAGTAAGATTTAACTTTAAAGTTACTATTTGATTAGTGGTAGAGATTTTCTAAGCCCATCAGTCTAGCTGCTACCATCCTACGTATATAAAAAAAAAGTAAAAGCAAGTAATAAGAAACAGAACAATCCACTGACTGACTAACGCAACAATGGGTTGCCTGAACAAAACGACTGAACTGAAGATAGAAACTTGAAAATTTACAAGTGAAAAAAAAAATCCAATTTTATGTGTTTTATGTACTTAGAACATGCTAAAAACCATATTTTTCTTTTTTATAAAATTATATATGCATGGGCGTATATAAGGGGGGGGGGGGGGGGGGTTTAGGGGGTTTGGACTTAGCATAGACAAAATCAATTCAAATTAGGTGTAACGTGCATTTTTCGGTGATTGTTTTTATGCGTTACGAGATTGGCGCGCGTACCTATTCCTTGAAGATACTTTCATAACAATTTTTTTTAATATCACGTCACAAAGTTAGGTATTTTATTTCATAAAATAAAAATAAAATAAATAAATTTCATACAGCCGTTAAAACCATGACTGATGAAAATAAAGTTATCTCACTTGAGAAGTAGGTATCTATCTATATAACTTTTTAGACCTAGGTACCTATAGATCTACTTGTTCAGAAAATGAAAAAGTGTTTTATTATGGTCAAAAAAAAAGTTTTACTAAAATTGGGGCAATTAATGTTCTCTATTATTGTAACATTCGTTCCTTAGAGTACCTACGAAAAGAAGCACAATGTAGATCACCGCCCATAGATTGTACGGAAAATTAAAATTAATTTTCCAACGGATTTGTAAATATCTGAAGGAAGTCTCTCAAACTCCAAGAGTAAAATATCACTTCACTTCTAAATTTACCTATTTTACTTTCATTAATTAAAGAATTTAAAATAAAGAAAAGAACTTGAAATTAATTAAGACATCCAGCCTATTTTAATATTAACTTTGAATCCATAAATAGAGCTGTGCTATTTTTGGGAGAATTTCTTGGGCCTAGCTTTTTCAGCAATCCAGCGCTATAAAGCAGTTCTGATCTAAGACGCCTTTTCCCGTGACCTACTTACGTGTTCTGTCTCTTTTACCCCAGTGGGCTGGATGTAATGCTATCTCATCTGTAGTAAAGTTGCTATGTCGGTCAGACAGCGGCGAACGGTAGTGATCGGGATGATTGCAGTGATGGGGTAAACTTAATATTATCGATATAAAGTGTGTAGGTACATTTTTTGCTTAGTATATAGGTACTACAGGGTGTATAATACAAAGGAGTGGTCTACAGGTTTTCTACATAAAAAACTAAACCACCTTTCCCATGGGACACTGAATACGCAAAAAAAAATCACTTTTTACATAATTTGATCAGCCAATCCGCCAATTTTAAAGCATCTACCATTTGCTTCTTGTCGGTATAAGTCACATTAGGTTGTAGGTAGGGTTTCTGATTTCTCGACCGTTTTTATTTCTCGAGTTTTGAGAATTCTCGAGCCCAATTTCTCGAGTTTTCTCGGGTCTCGAGTCTTTTTATATAAACCATTGGAATATATTAAAATTAATTTAGAAAATCAAATTTTTTTATCTGATAATTTTGTAGTATTTGGTACCTCTTATTTAAGAAAAGAAAGAAATAAAAATTAAAATCTTCTTACATACTAAAACAGATACATAGATAAACTCTAAACAAAACAACTAAAATCAAAACTTAGCACTAAACTAATAGTCGAGTGGGCCCGATGGAATCCCTCCTATCGTGTTGAAGGTGTGTGCTCCAGAGTTGGCTCCAGTTTTAACACGCTTTTTTCGGTTTTCTTACTCCTCTGGCGTAGTCCTGAACTCATGGAAGACAGCTTTGGTGTACCCGATCCCTAAAAAAGGTGACCGCTCGAATCCGTCCAACTACAGGCCGATAGCCATAACCTCCTTATTCTCAAAGATAATGGAGTTTATTATCAACAGCCAGCTCCTTCGGTATCCAGAGGACCACCAGCTGCTTAGTGACCGACAGTACGGTTTCCGTAGGGGCTGGTCCGGTGGTAATCTTCTTGTCTACCTGACACATCGTTGGGCACAGGCGATCGAGAAACATTGGCGGTTAGTTTGGACATAGCGAAGGCCTTCGATCGGGTCTGGCACAATGCTCAGATTCTATGTCTGTGAATGCTGGTGTCCCTCAAGGCTGTGTGCTTTCGCCTACACTGTTCCTTCTGCATATCAATGATATGCTGCAAATCAGCAGCACTCACTTTTATGCGGATGACAGCACAGGTGATGTCGTCTATACCGGCCGTGCCAACATTTCTCGGGAAAATGTCATCGAGACTCGAAACAATCTTGTGTCTGAAATTGAGGCTTCTTTAAAGAAAGTTTCGGAATGGAGTCGACTTAATTTGGTCCAATTTAACCCCACCAAGACACAGGTTTGCGCGTTCACCGCCAAGAAAATGCCATTTATTGTATCAACTCGTTTTGAGGACACTCCCCTAAATGCCTCAGCTATTATCGGAACCCTTGGTGTCGACATTTAGAGTGAAGTCCAGTTCCGTGGTTATCTAGAGGGTAAGGCTAAATTAGCCTTGAAGTCTGTGCTCAATAGATCGAGATGGTATTTTACCGCGGCCCATCGCCTGCAACTTTATAAGGCGCAGGTTCGGCCTCATATGGAATAAAGACTGTTCTCATCTCTGGGCAGGGGCACCCCAGTAGCAGCTTCTCCCTCTGGACCGCATTCAATAGAGAGCAACCCGAATTGTAAGCTGCCAGCATATTTCAGATCGGCATGGCCCCTTGGCACTGCGTAGAGATGTAGTCTCGCTCTGCATTCTCTATCGCATATAGTACGGAGAGTGCTTCGATGAATCGTGCCGCTTCTTTTGGCCATCGTTCTACGCGACAATATTTTCATTTTCATCACTTAAATGGTTGGCAGTCCACAACACGACAAAAAACATTCGGAACTCGAGAATTCTCGAGCTCCGGTCATTTTTTTCTCGTCTCGAATGAAGCCAAATTTCTCGAGTTTTCTCGAGTTCAAGAAAGCTCGAGCAGAATCCCTAGTTATAGGTAATAAGTTAGTCTAGCTGTGTGTGACAGAAAATCATTACTAAGGGGCAAAATTTCCAACATTACCTATGTCCCTTTACATACTCTATTTGCACACTTTGAATATATGTCGCTAGGGTCTACCTTAATTTAATGTCATACGTTACACAAACACTCTTCCTTAGACTGGTAAAAAACTATCTGACATATCAACTTCGTTCTTCCTTTGATTTTATCGTCCACAAAGCCACCGATATCGATAACAGGTACAAACTGAAGTCACATCTCTTTTTTACCCTAACCACTATCACAGGGAATGATGAATGAAAACTAGCCCTCACTCGTATTTCAAATATCGTAAAAAAACATAAATAATAGGCAAGTAAGTAAGTACTATTATTAGTGTTTGGTAAGTAGTAATTAAGACGTGGCACAAATATTGTCTTAAAAAAATCATCAGAGACTGCTTTTCTTTTGTTTATGAAGTGTTTCATTGATTTCAGTCCAATGTCTGACACACCACAATGGAAACCAATGTCTGGAGTGTGATGCATAATGTCGTAGCGCCAAAGAAGACGCGTCGCGCCGCCGCCCGCACATCCTCTTCGACGACTAGGTATGTAGGTACTTAATAAGAGGAAACTTGAGTGAACACTGAAGAGACTTATGATTTGATCAAAGAAGGAGACTTAGGTACACTGGTGGAAAAGTTAAAGAACATAGGGATATCTAATGAAACTCCTTCGTTGCTTCTTACCAAATATTTTTGGTTTCCTTCTTCATCTCCATTTGTTACCCTAGGCTCAACTGGTTGAGCCGTTCAGACATTTTTCCCATGCATAGGCTCAACTAGTTGTTCAGATGAGAAAAACATTTCTTGACGGCTCAACTCTAGTTAGTTGTAGGTAACACATAATTACTGACGACCGAAATGAAGATCTCGTTCAGACCTACTATCTGTATGTCGTAAGTTTTTCTGTCCACTACCAATCTCATCCCATAAGAAGTACAATTCTGTGTATATTACGTAGGTAGACATTATTATAGCTAGTACCTAGGTTAGGTGGGTACCTAATCACCAGTTACGCAGTGTACATTAAACTATACCTACTTGTAATGGGTAAATAATGTAAGTTTTATGAAACAGGCTCTAGATTACAGATTTATGTGAATTCCCCATGAATATTATTTTTTTGCCATTGCGATCCATACAGCTAGCTATCGACCTACCGTACGTACCTACCCAACGTCTACCGTCCGTCGTTTTGTAGCTTGACGAAATTCTGTGGAAAATAAAACTGGTGTAGGGTAACATTTTCTTTGACAGTTTTTTTTTTTTTTTTTGTTTGGTTCTTTCCTGCTTTTGCAAGGAAAAGGCAAAGGCTTCTCTGGCCATACAGCCTATTCTTACGTAGTTTGCTCTTCTCTAAATATTTTTCTATTTCATTTGAGTTCTCATTTATCAATTTCTGTCGTCTTTAACTTTTTCTCTATTCTTCAACAAAATGATAGCACTTTTGATGAAGATTTCATGGACTTCTTGAGAGCACTCGAAACACAGTCTACACACTTTTATTTCATTATCCTACATATTAGACACTTAAATGGCACTTTATTGAACAATACACTATCAATATTAAGCATTAAAAACCACGATATCTATTTTTTCGGATAATAAAACAAAAATGACAAACTGTTGCCGCGAGTTCCCGCCAAAAAGTCTTTTGACAGTGACATGGTACGAGTACGAAACGAAAGAGAAACTCTGACACTTGACGTTTACGTACATGAAACGGAACGCAATTTGTAGGTTATTTTGATTCGACTAGTAAATTTATTGGATTTTGCAACAATGCCGCTACCTCCAGCGAGTGGTACTGGTAGATACTTTGCTAAAGCTGCCAAATCTATCCGCCTAATACGCCATGGATGTACTAATAGGCCGTTTTTCCATATCTCTGTTACTCACGTAAGTGTTACCCAACTTTATTTACGTTTGTATGAACATTTATTTATTAATTCAGTAAATTTTCTTTGAATTCTATGAAGTAAAGATTACAGAGCCTACTTTTCAGTCACTGAGATGTTCCTTTACTTTCCTGCGATTTCTGTATAACCTAGCAAATATACAAACGGAAAAAGCTACTTGATACTCTTTATCAACGGACTGTTCTTTCTTGACAAGATGTTTTTATCAGGCAGCCCTTCATATGCATTACCTACATGACACCTCTATAAGCGCCTTGCTTGTAAACAAATCAAGTGCCTTCCAATCTGAGGTTTCTCTTGTTTATTTTTTTCTGTTAAATATGTTTTCTTACCTGTACATCATTATTTTTATGGGACCACCCTGTAATGAGAATCAATAGAACAAAAAAATTAGAGCTAAAATCGATTAACAAGATACACTAAACATATATGTATAAAAACAGTTAAATTGAGAACCTCCTCCCTTTCTACAAGTAAGTAATAAGGTGTACTTATGGAGTTCATGATTATTTTTTTCAGCGCCGCAGAACAAACAATCAACCTGTTATAGAACAGCTGGGCTCTTACGATCCTATGGAAAACATCCACAACGAGAAGCTAGTAGCGTTGAACTTGGAACGCATCAAGTATTGGTTGGGAAAAGGAGCACACGTATCTACACCAGTTGCTGAGTTATTAGGTAAATATTTTGCAGTATTATAAACGTAATGGTATCTATTTAATTTTCAGCTGGAGAGATAAGACTCTTTAATTGCCCAAGATTCAGAAATAACGGGCAACGTAATAATAAAATAAAAAAACAAAGTTATAAAAGTATTTTATCAAATATATAGGAGAAACATCACATTATCAGATATTTTTGAACAGTTGTCAATTGCATGAGGCAGAGAAAGGAGAATGGTTTTATTATTATCAAACTATAGTTAGGTTATAGGTTAACTGAGTTTTTCATAGATTTGGTACTTGTCCATAAAAAAGCATTGCCTTTCTTGTATGATTTTCAAGAGTACTAGAGTTCCCATTGCCCAAGTTTTTTTTTAAATAAGGCTCCATTCACAGTGGTGATCCATCTGATTGTAAGACACCCTAGTCGTAAGAACCTACTGTGTTACATCTTGCGATCTCATATTATTACTTATTGATAAAAGAACTGTAATTTAACTGATTTCATTTCTCTCTCAGGTCTGTGTGGCTTCTTTCCGATTCATCCTCGCACATACATGTTATCTTGGCGGCACCGTGGTACACTGGAAAGCCAGCTGGAGAAAGAGAAGGAAGATCAAAAGTCTGATTCAGCTTGAAAGAGACAGATAGATTTAAGAGATAGAGAATAAAATTGTCTAAGGCTGAGAACATACTGTTTTTATCTTGGGTCCGTTACAGGACAAACCTTTAGGTTGGGTGGGCTATAAGTAGATGCTCTTCTAGCATGTAATTCTGTTTCTTTGCTGCCAGGAGTCTGTACCGAGCAATGTCTTTTTTTTCGTTGATTTCTTTTTTTTTTGTTAAATATAGCTGTGATTCAGATTCAGTGAGACAATACCATATGTTGATTTGTTTATTTCTTTAGATACACTAACATCGGAAGACAGCTCTGTTGTTATAGTAGTATTTTCTTTTCATTTGACATTGATTTACAAAATTGCATAAAGTTGGTTATCTAGGCTAGTCCAACCTCTTACCATTATAAGATTCTTACTTTAGGGTAAAGTGCCCAGCCTTAGAAATGATTATCTGTATAAGTTAGCATTTACTTTTATATTGTACAGTAGTGATTTTATTCAATAAATTCTGTAAGTATAGACACTTACTATACCTACTTGTTTTTGTTTTAGAAAATCATTGTTTTTTCTCAATACGAACTTACCTACAATACTTACTCTTCGCTTCCAAGGTAAGGTGGAATGTTGAGCATTTTTTTTTTAATAGTTAGTAATGTTTAGTATACAGAATGAAAAAATACCACTGCCGGAATATTTAACAGGTGTTCTACTCATATAATTGACCACGCGTAATACGTTAAAAACAACCGACTTCAATCGCAACAACTCCAATTTTGCTATGTTTTTGTTCATTTTCTCAAAAACCGCTGAATCGATTTCGATAAAATTTATATGGGACCACCTGTGAAGTATACCCTTTTAAACCAAAAAGGATTTTCCAAATCGATCAGGCGTCTTCGAGTAATCAGTGAACATACATAAAAAAAAAGATTCCGACGAATTGAGAACCTCCTCCTTTTTTTGAAGTCGGTTAAAAATAGATTCTTTTTTCCTATGTAACCTGCCTATACTGAATATCCACAAACAGTTTTGACTTTTGTACATTTTAAGAATTAAACTCCAAGTGGAAAACACACCGTTTAAGTCTCGGGGAGTAGTATTTTAACACACCCTGTATACAGGTATTAAAAAGCGAGTTTGAAATTTTCAGGGGTTACTCAGAATCAAGTATATATAGACAAGAGAATACAGGAAAAATATTGAAAAAATCCGATCTACAATTTCTTTTTTCACTTTTCTATACAAATTCTTGATTCACTAATCAGATTTAGTATGGAAAACTGAAAAAAATAATTATAGATCAGATTTTTTCAATATTTTTCCTGTATTCTATACTCGATTCTGAGTAATCTCTTAAAATTTCAAACGCACTTTTTTAACACCTGTGTAAGTAAGTAGTAGGTACTTATCTAAACTACTATAAATGCGAAAGTATAACTCGTGTCCATTATTCCAGCGGAATGTTGTAGCTAAGAAGAATGTGAGTATAATAGGGAATTAGAGCATCATTAGGACTAATTGTGCGCCAGCAGCGGAATTTGTGCGTCTTATAATTTCGGAGATATTCATTAAAAACCGATTCCGCCAGGGTCACGTTCCCCCAGCGGCATGATTTGGAAAAAGACGGTCTAGCTCATAACAAAGTACATGACTGAGTAGCTTTCGTCGTGTTATAAATGTGCGCAAATAGCGGAATTTGTGCATCTTACGGTTTTCGAATTATTCAAGACTAGCTTCCGCCCGCGACTTCGTCCGCGTGGACTTCAGAATCTAGAAATTTTGAGTTTTTAAGCATTCCTTCGGCAACCCTTAAGTTTTCCGGGATAAAAAGTATCCTATGTGTTAGTCGAGTGCTTTATCTATCTACCTACCAAATTTCATCCAGATCCGTTCAGTAGTTTCGGCGTGAAAGCGGAACAAACAAACAAACAAATAAACAAACAAACATCCATACTTTCGCATTTATAATATTAGTGATTCCGCTGCAGTAACGTTTTTGGGTTTTCTGTATCTCGAAAACGGCTGATAGAAGAAATTTCGAAAAAAAACCACTAGTACACCTTAATTTGTGCGTAATTTGAGCAATGTTAGTTTTTTGAAAATTATGATATTTTTTTAGTAATTAATTTGTTTAGAAAATCAGGAAATTCTGATTTACAAGGAAACGAGTGAAGTTGCAATCGAATAAAGAGCACTCAAATATTCCTCTAGTAGACCCTAACAATATCTGCAATTGTGAATTGTATTATCCAGTCAATTAGTGAGATACCTATACCATTTAATTACGAAATAATGTTAGCGAAATTTTAAAGATTGAATTTAGTGCTCCCATAAGACTATAAAACATGAAATTCTACATAAAATTAGAGCGTCCTGCTAGCAAGCTTTCCTGTAAGTTTCAGCTTTGAATAACGTTGATTTAAAAAGATTTACCCAAAAGAAGAAAGAACGAACATTTTCCCTATAACCCGACCAAATTAGAATGTATACGAGAAAGCGGCCGCGCCATACAAAAGGATAACCTTCCTAAATTGGTAGCATACAACCAGAACTAATTGGACAATGAAGCAGAAAAATATTTGATATGATGTTAATATACCTATGTTTTATTATTTGGCGTCGTATTTAAATTAACTAAAATCGGGTAACATCGACAATTTGAACAACAAACTTTTTGATGTATCGGCATAAAACTCAAAATGTTTAAGTAGATGCTTTGCACATGCTTTTAAATCGTCAATATTTTTTTTCTACCTAGTACCATAGAACAAATACCATACCATAGAATAGCATAGAAGTAATTAGTACTTTATTACCTCTATGTGTTGAGGTATATTTCTCGCAAAGCAGATATAATGAAATCAATGCTTTGTTAATTTCTGATCAAAGTGTTTATCTTATCGCTTTGAACTGAGCTGCGCTTCTCACACAGGTAGCCCCCGGGGCACGGGTACAGGTAATGAGCTCCCCCCGTCGCGCGAGTTCCCGTGTTTTTGAAACCCGTCCAGATGTGCACCCGTCCATGTGGCAGATTTCTGCCATTTGGGCAGATTTGGCTACTAAATTTTAACTCAGGCAGAATAAGCTGACGATTTAAAAAAGTTTTTGGCAGTTTTCAAGGAAATACTTTTTTTAAATAGCAATAGAAAAGTTATATATTTTTTTTATGACTTGCTAACTAGAAAATAATTTTAATTAGGTTCTGAGCTAGCAACTTTTGTTTCATGCAAAGTAGTACGGGAATTTCCCGTTTATTAATTTAATGTAGGTGAACCATATACATAATTATCCATAATATCAGGGTTCCACATAGTGTGGCAGATTTTAGCAGATCTCTTCTTTCTTCTCTCAGAACTCTTCATTGTTTCATTCTTCTTTTTAATTTTTATTTTAACCTTCTCGAACTATTAATCAGTAGGTATGCTACAAATTAAACACTACTTAATGTTGATTTTTTTTAATCCTCTGTTTTTAGCCCTTGGCATCATCTCACCTGAGTAATGATGACGCCGATGATGGAAGCGGGCTTACCAAAGAATCCCCAACGCAATGGGGAACTGGCTATCTTCATGCCGGAACACATCCGTGCTGTTAACATTTATGTTTGGCGGCAAGACTTAGATAAGATACTTACTATCTAGAAATCTTATTACAAGTATCTTTTATAATAACTTCGTCCCGGCCGCTATACGAGCACGTAGGTACTAAGAAAACAATCGTCAATAAAACATTTGCACGCAACTGTACTTACAAAGCTTCCTTCAATATACCTTTCATTTAAGAAGGTTATCCTTTTGTATGGCGCGGCCGCTTTCGCGTATACATTCTAATTTGGTCGGGTTATAGGGAAAATGTTCGTTCTTTCTTCTTTTGGGTAAATCTTTTTAAATCAACGTTATTCAAAGCTGAAACTTACAGGAAAGCTTGCTAGCAGGACGCTCTAATTTTATGTAAAATTTCATGTTTCATAGTCTTATAGAAGCACTGAATTCAATCTTTAAAATTTCGCTAAATTAATTTCGTAATTAAATGGTATATCTCACTAATTGACTGGATAATACAATCCACAATTGCAGATATTATTAGGGTCTACTAGAGGAATATTTGAATGCTCTTTATTCGATTGCAACTTCACTCGTTTCCTTGTAAATTAGAATTTCCTGATTTTTCTAAACAAATTAATTACTAAAAAAATATCATAATTTTCAAAAAATTAACATTGCTCAAATTACGCACAAATTAAGGTGTACTAGTGGTTTTTTTCGAAATTTCTTCTATCAGCCGTTTTCGAGATACAGAAAACCCAAAAACGTTACTGCAGCGGAATCTTGAATAATTCGAAAACCGTAAGATGCACAAATTCCGCTATTTGCGCACATTTATAACACGACGAAAGCTACTCAGTCATGTACTTTGTTATGAGCTAGACCGTCTTTTTCCAAATCATGCCGCTGGGGGAACGTGACCCTGGCGGAATCGGTTTTTAATGAATATCTCCGAAATTATAAGACGCACAAATTCCGCTGCTGGCGCACAATTAGTCCTAATGATGCTCTAATTCCCTATTATACTCACATTCTTATTAGCTACAACATTCCGCTTGAGTAATGGACACGTATAACTCTGTCTGTCTGTTACATATTCACGCCTAAACCGCTGAACCTATTTTGATAAATTTTGGTATAGAGATAGATGGGACTTTGGAGGACAATGCTACTTTTTATCGCAAAAATAAAACTTTGAGGTAGTAAAATAGGGGCTGAAAGCTTTTATGGGGAACCAATCATTTCTCAATTATGGATAAAACATTCATCATATTTTATTCTTATTACGCAGACGAAGTCGCGGGTATCAACTAGTATAAAGAATACTCACAGCTACGGAAACGCAGCCTTTTGATTATTTGGGCAGACATCGACATGTCTGCACTTAGATCTTTTGTCGATTCGGATTCATCTTTTGTCGATTCGGATTCATCTTTTGTCGATTCGGACTCTTTTACTGATGTGCCTTGATATGTTCCTGGGATGGCTTTTTCTTTAGAGAAAAAAAAATGGTTTAAATCAACGAAAGTAAAATGGCCTCCGCTCACGCATATGGAATGTCATTTCACTAACCTTTCCAAAGAAAGAAGAAAAACTATTCCTGAATCATTCATTCCCTGCAGACCCACCGTACCATTGTTGACTTTATGGGTTATTAGAACATGTTCAAAACAAAAAGATATCCAAATAGTATTGGCGGTAGGAATTGAAAGAAGTGTAGTTGTGATTGTGATCTACAAATAGTCGAAAAATTGGGTTAGTAGGACTGATTTTATAGAGATAGATACCCTATGTAGATAGGTATTTAATTACCTAAATGGTTAGAGACATACCTACTCTACTTAATGTAGGTACCTATATAATCTCTAATTGTAATAATTTGTAAAATAAGTACATTTAAAATGAAACTAACTATTCAAACTCTGGAAGACAGGAAACAAATAATCGGTAAGTACTTAAATATTATAATAATACTTACCTACGCTACGTTTTACAGTTCTTTAATAGTATTTAACACTATAAATAATAAATTGTAAAACAATAAATACTTAGCATTATTCTTAAGAATAACGAAAAAAACTTACTCGTTTAATATTTTAACATTTTATATATCCATTAGATCACCAAATAAATTCGTCAAAGACTACGAAGTCGCAGTTCCCAAAAAATCAGAACAATTTCGTCCCCCCATCGTCCGATCTTTGCCACTTGCTCCTCAGCAGCAGTTTGGAAAAATGCGTTTTTTTACAAAAAAAAAATACTTTAGTCTATAATATGTATACTGCTCAAAAGAAAATAAGGGCAGCAGGTTATTTTGTTATATCTTTAAAATAATGAACGTAATATTTTTTTAAGTTATAATAAAATATCTATGTTTTAATAAAATAATGCTATCCTACAATTATTGTTTACAATTTAAGCTAATAAATGTTTCAAATACTGCCCAGTAGGGGTCTAACAATGATGGTCTAACGATATAACAAAAAACCTGCTGCACTTTGGGCAGTATATTATTATATTGGTCAGACTTTCACCATTGAAACTATTTTTCGTACTTATTATTTCTAATATAGAAGAGATTAAGAGGGATAGAAACAGCACAATGAAAACACATCATTAAAAGTTGTATCATTTATTTTTATACAAAAAAGGCAACGATAATATGACAACAGTGCGAAAACCAACTATTTACAAGAAGATCATTGAAGTTAAATAAATCAGAGAAACATTTTTACCTTACAAGTGTCAGTTTAGCATCTGTTCAGTCCTAACTATAGTACAAAAAAAACAACAGTTATTATGACCGTTTTCTAGGCCGAAAAAGATTAAATCTAAATTTAAAAATACAAAAGAAGTATTTTCAGAAAACAGGTAAACAAAGAAATAGTTTTCGTTGTAAAGGAATTACTGACGACAATAACGCAAGGAGAAATTCATGGTTGATTAAAAGTGTATTCAATATAAAAATATTATGTCTCAGCACATGATTGACAATGTAAACTCTATTCTCAGGCATCCGTATGTTTAAGCCGATTTTAACATTACATTACAACGAGGTAAAGTTACAATTAGGGCCTGCAATCGAATATTCGAATATTCGAATAATTCGAATATTCGCCTCATTTTAATATTCGAATAATGATTACGAATATTCGAATATTCGATTATTTTTAAAGACATTTGAACTGACTAGTAAACGAACTTTATACAATATTTGATCCATAGTGGTAACGAGGTTTTTTATTTCATCACATTAAATATTACAAGACAGTATTACAATTATTATAAAAAAAATCTAAAAAAATGTTTTTAACATATTTCATCAAACGCATCTTGCGTGAACATACCCAAAAGAAGGATCGTGCGATTCCTGCGTGAGCGCTCGCCGTTATTCGGGAAGAAGAATGGCAAACTGCCATATATTAATTTACCTGGATTATATTTGTTAAAGTATTTTCATTTGTCATATTTTCCAATAAGGACTATTTTTATGTTCGTGATCTCAGAGAGTGATTGTTTCTATTTAGGTTACTGCCTAGTTAACAGAAATTGTTTAATTTTGTTTTCATTACTTTATTTTAGATAATCAATGATAATTGATGATCTCATTTATGATAGGTTTATTATCTATCTATCGGCCGAAAGACGTCCACTGCTGGACAAAGGCCTTCCCCAAGGATTTCCACACTGACTGGTCCTGTGCGGCTCGCATCCAGCGGCTTCCCGCAACCTTCACCAGGTCCAGGTCCACCGAGTCGGAGGCCTGTCCACACTGCGTTTTCCGGTGCGCGGTCGCCACTCGAGAACTTTACTGCCCCAACGGCCATCTGTTCTACGAGCTATGTGCCCTGCCACTTAAGTCTAGCGATTCTGAGAGCTATGTCGGTAACTTTAGTTCTCCTACGTATCTCTTCATTTCTGATTCGATCACGTAGAGAAACACCAAGCATAGCGCGCTCCATCACCCTTTGGGTGACTTTGAGCCTTCTTATGAGGCCCATAGTAAGCGACCATGTCTCGGATTCATATGTCATCACTGGCAACACACACTGGTCAAAGACTTTAGTCTTGAGACACTGCGGTATTTTGGACGTGACGATATTGCGAAGCTTCCCGAACGCTGCCCAGCCGAGTTGGATTCGGCGATTGATCTCTTTCTCGAAGTTGGATCTACCTAACTGGACTGTTTGTCCCAGGTATACATACTCGTCAACAACTTCAAGTGTAGAGTCTCCAACCTTCAGAGGAGTGGGTGTAACACGGACGTTTAACATGATTTTAGTCTTATCCATGTTCATTTTAAGACCCACTTATTGGGAGACTTTATTGAGTCCTTCGAGCATCGTGCCTAGGTCCTCCAAGGTCTCAGCCATGATCACGCACGATATCGTCAGCAAATCGAAGGTGAGTGATGTACTCGCCATTGATGTTAATGCCGAGTCCTCTCTAGTCCAGAAGCTTGAAAACATCTTCCAGTGCAGCGGTGAACAGTTTCGGAGATATAACATCTCCCTGTCTCACCCCACGCTGCAGCCGGTTAGGTTTTGAATTCTGATCCTGGAGGTGGACCGACATGGTGGCGTTTTCATACAAACACTTCAATACTTCGATGTATCGATAATCGACTTGGCACCGTTGGAAAGACTGCAACACAGCCCAGGTCTCGATCGAATCAAAGGCTTTCTCATAGTCCACAAACGCCAAGCATAGTGGCCGATTATACTCTTCGGTCTTCTGTATAATTTGCCGCAGCGTATGTATGTGGTCTATGGTACTGAAGCCTTTTCGGAAACCGGCTTGTTCGGGAGGCTGAAAGTCATCAAACTTGCGTGCGAGACGATTCGTAATGACTCTCGAAAACAGTTTGTAGACATGGCTCAGGAGTGAGATGGGTCTGTAATTGTTCAGCAGAGTCTTATCACCCTTCTTGAAGAAGAGCACCACCACACTCCTGTGCCATGCTGTAGGTGTTCGTCCCTCGAGCATGTCGGAATTGAATAGCTTCTGAAGAGCTATAAGTACCGGTTCTCCATCTGCTTTCAGAAGCTCAGCTGTAATTCCATCATCACCCGGTGCCTTGTTGTTCTTAAGTTGTTTGAGAGCCATTCTTATCTCGCACAGGCTGACATCTGGGATATCTTCGGTATAGTGTCGGGTCAATCTGGCTCTCGGGTCTTCAGCTTGATTACTGACAGGTAAGCGTGAAGTCGTGTATAATTGTCCGTAGGACTTCTCAACCTCTTCAAACAGCTCGGGCTTGGACGACACGACTCTTCCATCTTCGGTCTTCAGCTTTGTCAGTTGGCTTTGACCAGCAGACAGATCCCTTGCGAATACTTTTGACCCTTTATTACGCTCGATAGCCTCTTTAATACGATTTCTATTAAATTGACGTATATCGCGGGTCAAGGTCTTGGGAATCTGTCTGTTTAGTCGCCGATACTGACAAGCATCTTCAGAGGATTTTAGAATCAGGCTTCGTCTTTCCTCCATGAGCTTGCTGGTGGGGTTTGAGATACGAGATGTTCTTTTTGAACGTCTGATTTTGAAAGCTTTATTCCGAGCCGTTTGGACAATTTCCACGAACTTGTCGTTGTAATTGTCCACATTTTCGCATTCTCCTAGGCATTCGAAGCGGTTGTGCAACTCGAGCTGAAAAGCTTTCGGGGTTTTGGAGTTGGATAGGCGCTGGTCGGAGCGTGAAATTCATCAGTCGACATCTTTCCAGCTTTGTTTTTAGGTTCAATGTGCCTCTCTCTTACTATTCGGTGATCGCTTCCTGTCTTCAGCGAGTTGATCACAGAGACATCATTGAATATTTGCCTTTTTGTCTACAAGATGAAGTCAATCTCATTTTTTACTACACCATTGGGATGCAGCCATGTCCACTTGGCCTGTTTTGGCTTTTCAAAGAAAGAGTTCATCATAAAGAGGCCCTCCTTCTCCATAAAGCTGGCCAGCAGCTGACCCCGCGCATTCCTTTCTCCGTATCCAAATTTCCCCACTCTCAGCTCGTTGTCACTTCGTTTGCCTAGTTTCGCGTTGAAGTCCCCCATCACAACGGTGTAATGGGTCCTGGAGCTATGTATGGCTCTGGAGATATCCTCATACATAGCCTCCACCTCGTCGTCGGGGTGTTCCGCGGTCGGTGCATATACCTGTATGACCTTCAGCGAATACCGTTTGGTGATTCTGAGTATAAGGTACGCTACCCTCGTCGAAACACTCTCGACCTGGACCACGTTGTTAACGAGGGACTTGTGGACAATAAACCCTACACCACCCTGGGACAGATGGTCGCCCTCCCGGAAATAGAGCAGGTTTCCGGACTTAAGGATCATGGTGTCCTCTCCCTCTCTTCGGACTTCACATAATCCTACAATGTCCCACCGTAGCCTGCTCAATTCCTCCTCCAGTTCAGCGAGTTTCTCGTCTGTTCGCAGTGTGCGCGTGTTGTATGTTGCCAGGGCCAAAGGTCTTCGTTTTTGGTAGCCTGGCCTCTGCCGGAGATTCTTCGCACCCCATGACCCGCCGTTACCGTGACCGCTACCGGAGTCAGGAATAGCGGGGCTTCCGGGGACTAGGGGCCGTTTTTTAGGGTTTATATCCATGGGGGGGAGTTTCCGTAATCGCCACGCTTGGCATGCGGGTTGGCGATCGCAGTGTGGCGTGAGCCGAGATGGTATGCGGAAAAGACGCTGCTGCCCATCTTCCGGTTTATGGATCCCTTAGTCGCCTTTTACGACACCCACGGGAAGAGATGGGGTTTATTAAGTTAAAACTAATTACCTTGTTTCTTTTATTTGAAGTAGGTAGTTGTTTGATTTTATAATTTTTTAACATGTTGTCGCAAATAAATATGATTGATTTTAGAAATTTTAATGAGTCTATTTTATCTAATTGCAAAATAGTGTCCTACCACGTAAAACCCTATTTTATTTGACTTTATAACTTTTCGAATAATATTCGAATATTCGAATATCTCGGGCAAAAATATTCGAATATTCGAATACCAAAATTTTCGAATATTTGCATGCCCTAGTTACAATATTTACTTATTTATCAGCTCACAACGAATGCGGGTGATAATATTATAATAATATTCTAATTTTCTTTAAAAAAAAATCATTTTTAAAATGTGCCTAAAAATATGTTCTTTGCAAAATAAAGTCATAATTATTGTGCCGAAAATTTGGAATTCGAAACTCTTCTAGCGGTGATCGAAGCCAAAAAGGTAGCGGATACAATTTGTACTTTCTACCGACAGGTGGCGGTGCAGTTACTTGTTTTTGACTGCGTCCGCTACGAGGCGTGAAGCTGAAACATAAACGGATCATTACTAACAATTTCACCAGTATTTACGTTAAAAAGGTATTTTAAGGTTCAAATTCGTGTGACATCTTAATTTTGGATGCTTTAGTTGTATGTGATTTGAGAGTCTGACAAAGTTAAAAATATATTTGAAAATAAATAGGTTTAAAATCAATTTGAATAATTAATGATTATAATTTGGGTAAAAGGGAAATAATTCACTAATTGCGCCTTAATTAAAACTTTTTGCTACCAAAGTCTAATACCATTAGAAATCATAATTTATAATAAAGAATATTTTAGTAGTTCTTATTAGAAAACAACATTAATAACGTATTAAGTGTGACCATTTGTGGCAGGTCTCTGCTATCTGGGCAGTAATTTACACTGGAAGAATAAGCTGACGATTTTAAAAAGTAGCAGAATTCGGTAGATATCCAGGAAATCTGCCGAAATCTGCAACTTTTTTAAATCTTGAGCTTATTCTGCCTGTGTAAATTACTGCCCAGATAGCAGAGATCTGCCACAAATGGTCACCATGTATTAAATGCCCAACATACAAATACAAAATAGGTACACAACTTTTACAAATACAAGTTAGAAGTTATTTAATTGAGTGAAAAATTAAGTGAAAACTGTAGAGTTATCATGTCAATAAAATGTTAGTGTAGGCAGAGACGTAGATATTGTAAATTGCGCCTAAAATGAACTTAGTTTTTGTCCATGTAAAAAAACTACAATGCCCTCAGGCATTTTATGTGACAAATAAAAGCCAAAATTATTGTTAATTTAACTATTCTTGTATAAAACTTGGCATCGAACATCTAAGTAATATTTTTGGACTTATTCCATTTATTTTACTTTTTTGTTTTCATTTTGTATTTTATTTTCTCAACAAACATTTTGATAACGGTCCGTTTTTTGAAAGAAACATGCAGCGAAATGGGTTTCTTGAAATATGACGACTAATACTGCCGGAAAACTAAAATGAATGAAGCAAATTAGCCCTCTTATATAAAAAATCAAGGAATGCAATTAAATATAATATTTTAGTTGAACTCTATCATTTTTCAGTTAATTCATTCGTGATAATTTTGAATATTTTCTTAACTTACCAACAAAATAAACTGTTTCAGCTTAATCCTTTTTACCTAAAATGAATAAGATTGAAGAACATGAAGATTGTACAATAATTATGTATAAAAAAGCTTTAGGTGTGTGTGTGTGTGTTGAATTGGCTATTAGTGTTGTAATATGTGCTACCCAATTTTTCAATAATCTACTCAAACAGCTACAAAACAACCCAAAAATATATATTCCTACCCAAAATACATGCATACGCAAAAAAAGAAAATGTGTTTCAGCTTCAAAGAAAAACAATAAAATCCCGAATAAGGTACATTTGGATCGACACAACAATCATTTATTTAGTTTTTTGATCAGTCTCAATTGCTCCTGCAAAAAATAAATTCAGAGAGGACAATGAAATAAAAAAAATCAGGAAAATATTAAAATACTTTTCAATAAGTAAAAGGTGATGTTGACAAAACCTAATTTTGTCATGTCATCAGGGCAGTAGGTACCACCAGTCAGGCCAGAAGTTTTGTATGGGGAATTTGAAAGTGTAAAATATGTATAATTCTTTGAAGTTGTAACTCATTTTTTTTGTAAAGAAAAAACAACATTCACTTGACCAGAAATATTAATATAAAAATATGAAAAAACCGTATAGATTTATTTTCTATTACTATTTTACGATTCCATTCTACGTTTCATGTTTTGAAGATCATTCAGAATAGAACTCATTTAATTTTTTTTAACGGGGATGAGCTTTTATAAATAGAGGCTAATTGTTGAGAACCTTATTTTTTATTTTTGGGTCAATTCTAAACCACAATTTAAAAAAAAACTACTTCCAAAGCCTCTATGGTACAAAAAAAAACAAAGAAAAACGTACACATACAGCGCATGCACCCAAAAGCACTAGGTTAACACGAGTCTCGGACTGGCAGCTTATTGTGCTTTGCTTATCCTCTTCATGGACTGTTCCACCTTGGTTGTGGCGTCCGTCACCAATTCTTGTAACGATAAGTTTTTATTTTTTGGATCTGTTTTCGGGAATACATTGACTTGCTTTTCAGTGGGCAAGACTACCAGTTTTCCTGGGATGGGCAACACTTTTCTGTCAGATTCATTGATTTAGTAAAAAAAATAACTGCGGAAAGTTTTTTTAAAGCCCTCGTCATTATATCCCCGTCGACAGAATTCAAAATATATTATAATTAAGTTTATTAAAGAAAAACAATTTTAAAACAGATTGGAAAGTTTAGTACGCGACGACTTTCGAAGCAAGAAATAATCTTTAAACAAGTATAATTTCTTACCTACAATATTTAACAGAAAAAATAAGCTAATTTAAATTATCTATGGTATTCCACACAAACAGATTTAATTAATAGATAGACTAGGCCTCAAATAATGACTAATGTACAACCAACATAACCCCAATGATATCAACTATGGCTGGCCATGCAAAGCTATGATTTTGAAGTTGGCTTTCTGTACCTGCACGCGCGCCTCCTAACCCAACTTTTTGGCCAAAGTCTCTTGGAAATCTTTCACTGTTTTGTCAATGTGTTTGTTGGCGGTCTTCACCAGATCTTTTAGAATTTTATCTATAAACAACCATTGGCGTGACAATAGGAACGGGGGTGGGGGGTCAAGGGGTCATTATTTGTGAGGTCTAATAAAAGTAGCTGAAATAATTTAAACTGAAGCTTCTACTCATGAAACTAAACGATAAATTCCTTTAAAATTGATCAGCCGACAGGTCAATTTTCAAAGAGAAGCAAAAAATAAATACATTTTCCTCAAGGAAGCCACTCATAGTCAATTCAGTTTTTTTCTAAAAAAAATTTGGTCGGCTGACCAGCCAACTTTGTAGGGCAAGTCTAACGTTTTGAGTTTGACTAATGGTTCCGTTCCATAAAGTTCAGTTCCATGAGTAGAAATTCGAGTTTAAACCGTTTCAGCTAATTTTGTTACACCTTATAAAGGTTCGCGTGAAAAACGACCATTACATTCCTCGATGAATTTATATTGTATTAAAAAAATATATAACCCAAATGCTCGAATCACACAGACAAAAATTAAAACCTTTTAAGAGGTAAGAAAGTTTTTCGAATTGTCCTTTTTCACGAGAAAATGAAAAATATTTGAAAATAAACAATTTGATATGCGTAAAATAGAGATGCTTAACTAAGAAAATTTACAATTTAGTGCTCATTATAGACAAAAATATAGAAATAACGATAGTCAACAACTACTATGGAGTAGCATAGACATCTTCACAGACCACAAATTATATAAGCCAATAAACATCTTAATTAATCTCCACCTGATATTCGTTGGGGGATCATTTAACAGCACGTATAATAGGGATAAAAATTACAAACTTTTTACTTAGAGAAACTTTGCTGAACAAAACTATCGTAAATTTTTTTAGCCAAGCATCAATCAACACATTAAGGTTCAAAGAGAATCTGGTCTGATATTCAGAGCAGTTAAAGTAGAAAGAACCTCCTCAAACACAAGTCAATGCGAGGTTAACCGCAAACCACAACGACTAATAATCTACCAATTTTCTTGTTTATGCTCTTATCATTTTCTAATGGATGGCCCCAAGAGAAAAATAAATTAAAAAGCAATACAGCAATATTTGTTGATAATTAATTTCATTCTAGTTTTAGAACGATCGTTGGTCGATGACTTGCGATTCACCTCAGTCCGATAAAAACCATGCTGAAATAAAGATTACAAAATCCCGATGTTAGTACAATAATCGATGTTAGTGCAATATTAATATTCCCATCGGTTCTCTTATATGTAACTCTGCTTTCCGTTAAAAACACTGGTCCAATCATTGCTTACATTCGTAATGAGTAATCTAGATTCAACAGGGTTAATGGCTAGTCTAAAGCTTAGTTAAAATCCCAAAAAAATTTTTGAATATGTTCAGTATTACCTACTTAAGCCTTATTTTCTCTAATCTACCGCTTACACTGTGACGTTGCTTGGCGATAGATGCACGGCGCGAGAGTGACAGATGCATTAACAGTATATTGTGAAGCGCACACAGATAGTCTCCTATAGATATCGCATAAAAAATTACTCACTTGCAGTTGCAAACCCCGGACAATCTATAAAACTCAATCGAAAAAACTAACTAGTACCACTACAGAAACACCTACTTTTAACCACAGACTTTTAACGTTTCCTATAACCCCTCGCACCGGGCAATAAAGTCATACTCGTACTTGAAACTAAGGCAACGCCGCAGTGAGGCGGTGGACCGCAGAGACACTTGAAGAATGAAAGCAGCAAGTAGCAAGGTCACAACAGTTAGTTGCAGAAACAATTTTAAAGGGTGACATTAATAAATAAAGAGTAAATTTTTAAGTCGCGCGCACTTTCCTATAGAGTAATAATATCATTTATTTCTCAAGCGACAGACTCATTACATTAAATATACACAGAACAGTCACATTATATCATAAACTATAGTCAATCATGTAATACTTCCACCTGCATTAGTAATGAGCAACACCTAAAAAAAAGTATCCTTTAAAACATCGCTTCTACAACTGCGTGTTTGACACTTCAACTTATTCTTTAATATTTTAACCACAAAGTAAAGTCTACTTGTCATAGCGAGACCGATATGAACACGTTGAAAGGTTTCTCTATGCGGCAATCGTTCGGTAAGGGTACCACATAACTGCCACCTATGTATCATATAACTGCCACCAACCAGCGCGCTTCTTTTGTGAAGCCAGCGTATTACTGACATACGAGTGATTCGAATTTAGCGTTCAAGAATCGACTTAGCCACTAATAACTCTTCTACAATGGATTTCTGCTCGGGTTTTTTGGGCAGATTGAATAAATGCCTAATAAATGCCCATTTCTGCCTGGGATTAAAGTCCAACATAAATAGATATATAACGACAAGCAAATGTGAATAATTTTATTAAAATAACAATACCTATGCTTAAGTAGTAACTTTTTAGTTAGGATTTCAGTTTAGCATTCCGTTTTAAACCCAGGCAGAAATGGGAATTTCTTAGGCACTTATTCAATCTGCCCAATAAACCAAAGCAGAAACCCGTCTATAGGTACAAGAGTAGCCATTTTTGCCCCTTATACAAAGATTGCGATGTTAATGAAACATGTTAACAACTTACCATTGTTGACTAAGGTGTCGATGCGTTCGTGGTGCTTCTGGTAGTACGGACGGATGACGCGGTAGTAAAGGACCAGGGATCCGTTGTACTCGGTCGGCATGAAACACCAGATGATGAAGATGCACTGTAAAGGAGAAAAATAATAATTTTTAAATCATGGCAATGTAAAGAAATGAACTAACCATATCGGTTGTAAGAATACTCAAAAGAATACCCCTAGAAAAAAGCAGTATTTCCTTTGTGTAATAAAATATTTTGAGCCCATTCAGTATGTACACCTTTGTATATCATGTAACTTGTATGTATACCTTCTCAATGACACGAGACCCGCACGCATAGCCGCCGGTAGATGGGGCTACGAAACCACACTTATCGTCCCCTAAGTTATTGAAATTACTAAGTAAGCTACAATATATGTTACGTCCATATGTTCTAAGATAATTAGAGGAATACCCCAAGAGGATATGAATCATGTGTATATAGAATGGTTGCTAGGAAGAAATCGCTACCTAGCAATAACAGCCGCCCAACGTAACATCATTCTTATAAACATTTATGTATTATTGCAATAAAACATATTGAATTGGTTTTGCTGAAGTTTATTGATGTATGGTACATAATATTTTTTTATTCGATCAGAAAGTTGACCAGTATGCTAAAAAAACTGAGTAGACATGTGTCTTAGAACTCCAAAAACTGGTATTTTACGGTATTGTTTAAGCTCTGTAAAGTTAAATGTAGTATTTGCTGATTAATAAGTACTGTTCATAAGGTTGCTGAATTTAGCTGTTTTTGGCCGAGTATCGGTACAAATGGCGCGCTTAGAGACACGCCTATTACAACAGCAGCCAGCAACCAATATGATTGTGTTGTTATAAAACGATAAGCGGTTGTGGCTTAGTGCGGCTTGCGTGGTCGCATCGATCATGCACTTAAGTGACTATAGACACGGTCATAACCTGGATGAGTTTGACTGTTGGTGATATTTATGTCAACCGTTTCCGTGCTTCCGTTGGTGCCAGTTGCTATCACTAGATGGCAGTTGTTTAAGCCATTTCAGAGGCCTTATAGGCGGCTTAAACTTATCTGACACTGGGGCTGGCCACTAACCCCACAACCTTCAATAATCTAGAATTGGCCCCCGTGCGTGTGTGGAGTATGTCTTAACCTACCCAAGCTATGGGGAGAACTCGAATGGGGACACTATTTGTTAACGAATGAAACTATAACTTGTTTTTCTACTCTCAGACAGGTCAAAGTCAAGGTTTTATACATGTTTATGGCAAAGCAAGTCTAGTATGTTATTCAATAGCTATTAGCAACTAAAATTATAAATGTCTACGATTTATTAAGACTATATTGGTCAGTCTAAACATTTAAAAATTATTGACAATAACATCTCATCAACGCCTTTTTTTGTTCTAAAAATAGGCACTGCAATCATTCCTTTACAAACGTACAAGTTATAATGCGACCTTCGTGCATTACGTCATAATGTTGCAGACTTTTTATAAAATTTTAATTTTTACAAACGGGCTAGTTTTTGCTTATGCTTCTTACAAAACAAACTTTATACTGGAATGTAGAATGCCTGCTACATAGGGGTGGAATACACAGGGCTACACAAGGGGTGGTATCAGTTCTGTGACGATACGACTTTGTCAAATGTTTTATAAGTTACATGGCTAACTGTGCTAATTTTTAATTAACGCTAAAATTAGTGAGTAAATCTAATTTTTTTGGAATAAAGATTTGGTTAAAAGGCAATGTGACACCACAGAAATCTGCATATTTGCTTGGATTTTATTTGGATCTTGGATACAGCTTTTTTATACTTCAATATAAGTGTCATCGATATAAGTTAAAATAGCGACACTGCAGTAATACAGCAAATCGACAAACATCAACCACAACACACCATTTCGTGAGTTAATTACCATGATAAAGACAATTAAAATTCAGTAAGTACATCATTAAATTAACTAATAGTCTAGGTACTTACACACATAAATTCACATTTATTTTAATTAAATATTTGGGAATGAATCGCACAAGGTCAACTATTACCGATCTAAGTAGGTAGGCTTCCCTATATAATGTATACTAAAACATTTTAACAAAAAAGGGTTTAAAAAAATTAATAATCTGGAGTTGTTCTCCTTGACACCCAAAACATCTACTTGTGGTAGCCCAAACAATATACTTATGTTAAATTATGTTCAAGATGACGACTACCAGCACTGCAGGTTTTTCTAATAAAGATACACTAAAACAGAGAATAACTGTTACGGTAATTTACAGTCTCAGCAAAATTTTGATAAGAGACCATAGAACAGATATTAGATAAGTACAGAGAGATAAGAATAACAGGACTACATAAATAGACAGTTAGTCATATCAAGTTGCATAATGTTTTAGTAACCTAAACAATTCCGTTAAATAGTTAAAATGCAATTATAGGTATCCCACAGGTGGAGGTCCCCAACTGGATTCAATTTCCCATACAAACTGTAACATCCCATATTACCCACTTACAAATAGATGTTTAAAAAATCCTCTTTAATTCTCTCTTCTTCCTCTTAAGAAATGTATGATCCAATTTTTGAGTGTTTTTCTCACCATATAGTTTTACAGGTACCATTAGATGATTTATGCAGGGTCTACTGCAAATCACTTCTACCGCAGCAAATAAGTAAATAGTAGTAAACTTTACTACTATTTATTTGAAAGGAGAATATTATCTTGTGTAACAATGGATAATGCACACTCACAAATCCACAATATCCCTCAATATCACAAATCCAGAACCATACTCATCCAACATTGTCAATAAAATATTGATGAGTGTATGTTTAATACTTAGTTTTAATAATAATAATAGTAAGTAGTACTTAGTTAGCAGTTTCATATGAATGAATCATCATCATCAGTCACCTTTTTTCAACCTTTGCATCACAATAAACAGATTTGCTTATTTAAAGGTATTGTGTCATTATTTCACTGACACACACTGATTGTGCAATCAAATACTATACTATAAATGTATGTATTTAAACCTATATAAGTATGTTTATTACACATCAGTCCTTGGTACTTGGTACTTGGTAGATTGGAAACAGGTACCAAAAGTAGGAACAGGTAACTCCACTTTATACAGGGTGTTAAAAAAGTGTGTTTGAAATTTAAGGGGTTTCTCAGAATCAAGTACAGAATAGGTACAGGAAAATTATTTTCCATTAAAATTCTTGATTTAGTATGGTAATCTGAAAAAAAATAATACACAGCAGATTTTTCCAATATTCCTTTCCATCTCTAAAGGCTGATCCAGGTAAGATCTAGTTACAAATGCTAAGCGCAACCGCAGAATTTGACACACACTTTTATGCTGGTACAAAGTATAAAAATGTTACATTTGTATAGTGTGCCAACTGTAAAACTTCCGGAATATGTGTATTGATCTATATAGTTCATTCCAATCAAAAAAAAGCAAAAGGTAAACAAACTTACTATGGAAATTACACATGTCAATGTCAGATGCATACTATCTTTGTTTATCTTTTGCTTTTTTTTTATTGGAATGAACCATAGTAATATTCTACTTGCATACTTTTGCTGGACTACAGTCTGACCAATTTTGATGTTATATTAAGTACATACTCTAAGTGACTGTACTCTGTTAGTATGTTTAATTTAAATAAAATAAAATAATAGATAAAATTCATACAAGAGTAGGCCAACTTGTACTGGTAGACTAACTAACATGTGGTTGGCTGCACTAGTCCTCTCATTACTGGGTATCAGCTAATTACTGCTTTTGTAACATATGGTTAGCAGACAGCTACATATATACCCAGTAGTTACTGGATTACAGATTCATTGGACATACATACAATATCCAATTCCTAGCCTCAATATCTATAACATTCTTATCTGGTAATTAAAGCACTCAAGAGTTAATAAGCTACTTGCACTAAAACCTACTACTATGTTATGTCATCTAGCTTTAGATAAGTAATAATGTTTCTCACGTCTTGTTTGAAAAAAAGTGTTGTCATCTAATGAGAGTACCTTGGCATTAAAGAAAATTACATGATCCTGTCCTGTCCTGTCTTGTCCTATCTTCATGATAATCACTGCACGTCAGTAGCTAATAATGTAGGTTACTAACCTTTATAAGCCAGTACAGCGGGAACCAGCCAACAATGATGTCAGAAAAGTATTCAATGATGGAGAAGCACGCATACACGACCCAGTACGTCAGCCACTTGGTGTCGTCGTCCTTTTGGGGTGACTCCAGAGCTCGCATCGACATGTAAGCCGGATAAACGAATCCTATCGTGTTGCAGATCAGCCCGGCACCAAAACCGAACACTAAATATAACCCCGTAAACGCAACCAAGCCTGCGGATGAAAACAAAAAGTCAAGATATCGCTAAGGATATAAATAACACAAGGGAATAAAAAAAAATTGGACGGATCTCGCTCGCCTTACCTGCGAAAATGTAGACTCTGTTCACGCCGGTCTTAGCCTCGGCCTGATCGAAATATTTCGTCCATGGTTTGTTTTTGTCCTGTAAGGAGCGTTCGATGGTCTGTCGGTATTCTTGAATCTTGGCACTCATGGTGGATTTTGGTGGCAGATTTTTTGGTCGAAATCTATTCTAACCCGCGGCCACGACTCGATGACAATGACAGAAAGAATAATGGCCGCTCCCAACTTTTTTTTTTAGAATGCAGGGGTCTGTTTCATTTCGTTTTTTGCCCTACACTTATGAGCTTTTATATTTTCTCTCTTTCACACAACGTAAAATACGAGCGAGATCGATAGATATTCTCTGTTATTTAATCAGACCACCAATTAGTGTTGCTATGTAAGATGTACTCCGCATATTTTGGGGGATATTAGAATGAAAATAGAAAGATTACGATGGATGGACAAGGAAGTGCGTAAAACTGGCAAAGGAGTGTTGTATACTTTACAGAGATGGGTAAATCGTCGCTTAAACAATGAAATTAGGGTGTATTATATCTATATATGTATATATTTAAAAGTATATTTGTATGTATAACAGTCTCTGGTTCCCAAGATACAGGTAATCCTAGTTTGGGGCCAGACGACCGTGTGTGATTTGTCCCAGATATTATTATTATTATATAGGTGCCTGATCAAAATAAAATAAGGAGGTATGATTATAGTGTATCAACTGTGATGGTGAGCTCAAAACACAGTGGGACTCTACTCTGGGCCTAGGATCCTTTTTTATTTATTTTCAGAGGTTTATTTTTGTTACAGTTTCCTCTAAAAGCTACCTACTTATAAATTGATTATGTACAAAAATAAACCTAGTCGCGTTGAAGTCCTTTGTATGTGCAACGAAGTTTCATTTTATATAATTGACCACGCTGAATACGTTAAAAACAACCGACTTCAATCGCAACAACTCCAATTTTGCTATGTTTTTGTTGATTTTCTCAAAAACCGCTGAATCGATTTCAATAAAATTTATATGGGACCACCTGTGAAGTATAACCCTTTGAAACAAAAAAAGAATTTTCCAAATTGGTTCAGGCGTCTTCGAGTAATCAGTGAACATACATAAAAAAAAATAAAAAATAAAAAAGATTCCGACGAATTGAGAACCTCCTCCTTTTTGAAGTCGCTTAAAAAGACATTAGGTATGTCTAAACGATGAAGTTACTCGACATACCTAAAGCTACCTTAACTGCCTTTCAGTATGTCAATGCTTTAAATATTTGAAACAGACCAACTGACCAACAGACGTTAGTTTCAGACCAATGATTAGTGTGAAATAAAAAGCTTGTTTTTATCGATGTCATACATTTTTTTATTATTTTTTTTATAATATGAAAAGCGTAACATTTATCACTTGTGTGCACCGTAAAATATTAAGTTCAGAACATAAAATAAGTATTAGTTAATTTAGGTTCGCATAGTTACAGGTTTTTATTAAAAATGTTGGAAGAGACTATCTCAAGGTATCGTAATACAAAGATCAAGATAACCTAGGCAATAGAAAACTAAAAAAAGGCAATAATAAAAAATAAAACTTATATTAAGAATCACAGCAATACCTACTTATGCGATTAACAATAAAATATAATATTATTTACCTAATAGCGTCATGCTCCCTGGCAGGACATGTAACGATTTTTTAATTTTTAGTCATAAATGCCTTCAAAATATTTAACTATTTTGAATAAAATAATATAAAACGAAGAAATTAAATACTATGTACCTACTTACGTCTTAAAATATACGAAAAACCTTTTATAATATTATGTGCGTATTTGTACATAAATATCAGAATCTGTTAAAATAATATTTACGTCATAAGGAAAACGAAGGTTGTATTATCAATCAATTTAATAAATCAAATTCAAAATACTACATTACCAAGATCTTGTTATTTTCACTTATTTAGGTAGGTAGGTTTTTATTACAATATAATAAGTGGATGATAAAAAAATATAAAGAATATATTTTGATTAGAAATTTTAAAAGGGCGTCAGTACCTAAATAGTAATTTTAATATTTAACTACCAGGTACTTATTTGTTGCGTATTTTAGTTTAAACACACCTTTCCACTTTAAAAAAGAAAAGTTATACAAATTCCGTAAAATCAAACAACACTTTTTTATCGGACTTGTAAAAAAATCCATTAATACTACTGAGTGTAACAAAATAGGTGTTTTCGAGGGGTGCAAAAAAAATGGAATTGACTAAAAAAATAAATGTCCGTTGACCGATTTTTGCGATTCCATCAAAGTCATTAAAATTAAAATAAACAGCTTAATAATCACTTAAGTTTTGGCGAAAGATACAAAAATAATTCTGTACATTTTACATATTAATACTTAACTAATACTTATACAATCCGGCTGAATTTATGATGATTAGAGACAGTTAGGTACAATAAAACTGAAAAAGTATTGTAAGAATTTTAAGTCAGTAAAGGTATTTTAGGTAAACAAAAAACAATGGGTAAAAAAAAACGCAAAAATATATAAGGTGCTACTTTATTAGTGCCCGATATTTTAGTCAGTACTTCTATTCCTGATTCTGATCAACTTTCCCCGAGGAACCCACAGTCAAATCGCAAAAAAACTTTCGGACACTTCATACAAATCGATCAGCCGAGCGGCCAAATTAGTACGAAGAGTCCAAAAAAATTTTGCGATTTGGCTATGGGTTCCTTGGGGAAAGTTGATCAGAATCAGAAGTAGAAGCACTGACTAAAACATCGGGCACTAATAAAGTAGCACCGTATATATTAATGAAAATCTTACTGTCAAAGTTATAATGATTTTTGAAGAAGTCATTTTAAGAATGTACTTATAATAAAATTCCGTTTGTTAGGTGTAATTTGCGTAAGAAACACTTTGTGCTATAATTTCAAACAGACTGTAGTAAATGGTAGCAAGTAGGTATTTTAAAGACGCTATAAATACCTATATAATTCTAAAGATCTTTGTGCAGAAATATTGGAAGATTAAACTTCGGAATATTTATGTAATATTTAAAAGGCCTTCCTGAAATCTTCTCCTGTAAAAAGTCATTATAATTATTCAAATTTGAGTAAGTTTTAAGTATTTTTTATTATAAATTAATAGGGTTTACATGTGACCAAAACACAAAATCGTAGAGAGTATTTACATTAATTTTACAGCCATTTAGAATCATCTCGAGTGATCTTCTAATCAAATGTAGTTATACTATACATTGACGGAAGCGAATTTTCGTAAGCTCGGACCTATTTTCTCAAAGTTCATGAGGTATTGCAGCATAAAATAAGATTTCGAATCTTTTGTTAAAATTATTAAATAAACTCGTGTCCAGCATACGTAATAGTTCATTCCAATCAAAAAAAAGCAAAAGGTAAACAAACTTACTATGGAAATGACACATGTCAATGTCAGATGCATACTATCTTTGCTTTTTTTTATTGGAATGAACCATACGTAAAGTTTTTTTACGATCGCCTATTAGTTTTAAAGGAAATTGATTAATTAAAGGTGGTTTGTATGGGAGAGAGGTTTCAGAAAGGTTTCATATTTCACTAGTAAAGGATAAATGAGACTAGACGCACACATATACTAGTTAATTAAATTTAGTTGTTATATTATGGTCCTTTTGAAATAGCCGACCAAAGTAACTAGGACATCTACTTCTAGATAAAGCTGAACGCCTTTGTTCAAGATTTCTATAAAATGCTCAGTTTTCTAAAGTTTAAGCTTTGAATGGGAGGTGTCCTGTAGAACAACCAGTGGTTAAAAAAGATGTGATAATATGGTCATCAAACAAAACATCAACATCAAGCTTATGTTCTACTTACGACTTTGGTAAAATCATATAAAAATTATACAAATCGTTCAGATGATTATTCAACTTTGTAAGGAAAGTCCATTGTTTTTTCTGTCCTACAAACGAAATACTACTTTTAAAGTCCTAATCAACTGATTTTGTAACACCTTGTATATTTCAAAAAATGTGGCATGAGGATAGAAAAAAAGTCCCAGTTGATTTTTTCAGCTTTTTCAGAAAGACCCTATACAAAAGATTATACATAGATAGGAGTAACAAACAAGATCTCTTTGAAACTTTCAAATGGTAGTGTAGTTAGTAGATAGGTAATCTTACATAATATTATAATCGTGCACTGTCTTAGTTCATATATTAATATTAAAAGAACTTAAAAAAATTGGAAAGCTCTAAACTTTCAGCATAGTAAGTTTAACACGAAACCTAATAAATAAATATTTTGGAAACAAAAGACAATGATGACCTGGGACTTGCTTAAAATGTGATTAACTATATGCTAGCATTTAAAGCCCTAACCCCTAACACACTAACGATTTGCGAGCGAGTTCCGAGCGAGGCGATCAATGCAAATCGAAAATCGCTAGTGTGATACACTCGGAGGAAAGAGCAGAAAGGGACGAATTCTTCTGTTACTGTGTACCAAATAAGAGTTTGGATTGCTTGCTTGTGTGGGTTTACCAAAGATGTGTGCTCAATATTTGCGTCATCTTTATCACTAGGTCTAGGCACACCACATTATGTAGTAACCTACCTTTGGCTTCGGTTCATCTTTGTGCAAAACATTACCTCCCCATCGTAGATAGACAAACACATTATCTACTTTAAATTAAGTCTTTGTTCAAACTTTGTCCGACGGTTCGTTCGGTTCTATGACAGGTTCTTTTAAAATTAATGAACTATGACCCTTACTATTTTTATTTTAGTGTTATCTTTGATGCAATGAGATTGGTCTCAGTCTTAATATAGGTATATAGGTATGTAGTTTGATATTTTTGTTTGTTCTATTTTCATATTTAAATTTAATACAATACATTAAGATTAATTACAAAACTTTCATTTAAATATTTTAAAGTTAATCTTCATAAAAATATAAATTTAACAACATACTCTTATCAACAAAAAGTCAACAATATGTTACATGTAACGAAAAACATTTCAAAAATCCTATCTACAGTTATAAAGGTATTTTTTATATTAATAGGATTTGTACAATTTGAGACTTGTTTGTGTACAACGGTATTACCTATAATGCTATGCAATTGTAATCAGGATTAAAGCTAGAAAAAAATATTATCTCGATTACAAAGGACTTAAAAATAACGTTTTTTTTTAAATGGCGTACCTTCCAAAATGTGATTTTATATACAAGTAATTGCAATACATACAAAAGAGCTCCTAATACTCACGAAAGTGAACAACTAAGATCGTTTGTATCGTATCGTAAAGGATTATAAAGATGTGTTCAGATTCATTCGTAAGTACTTAGATGCGCTTTATAGAAGTGTTTTTACAAAAATGATTATATTTACATCACTGGATTTTAAATATTGTCAAAATGAAAAGTCACGAATTTCCAAATAATCGATATCTCTATGGACACGTCGAAATTGGAAGAAGACTATTAGTAATTAATATTTTAGAGTAAATCTTATTCTCTGCTAGACCGGGCGACACCTCCATGCCCGCAAACACGTTACAGTGACTTAGGTATATAAATCAATTAAGTATCTGTATTTGAAATGCGTATTTATTTATTTTAAAAATCGCACATTTCCGCAGAACCCGCCGCGTATAAAAGTCCAAAATGAGATTGTATATCGACAGAGCTACATGCGTTACTTTAGTTAGTTGGTACCTACCTTTGCTGTTTTAGTTTTATTTTTTTGTTATTCTTTTCTGTAATTTCTTTCTTTGGTACCAAATAAATTTTACTTACTTACTTAAGGGTCGTCCATTAATCACGTGAGGCAAAAAGGGGGGGAGGGGGTTCGGACAAAATCATGAAATATCACAAGGGGGGAAGGTTTACTGAGATATCACGTGTATTTAATTTTGATTGAACGCTCGATTTCTAGAGTAAGTTCCAAACATCGGACTGTTGATATAAAGTTGTTTTTAACTCATCCCAAGGTTCGAAGTGACTTCAGGCAGTCAGAAACAACCTGCAACCTTAATGTCTGTCTGGAAATTTTTATCACGGTGCTTAATACTCCAGAATTGAAATTGAAAAACTTTATTTCGAATCACAGAGAATTCATGTAAATGGGTTAGTAAAACACACAAAGAAAAGAAAGAAAATGGGGTTAGAAAATTAAATTATTTTTTGGTTTCCGGTTAGAGACAAGATGGACAGTCACCCAATGTTTTAGGATTACATTACATTATACCTGTATTTAAAGATACTACTTTGTACCAAAAAAATACACGTGATTAGTAGGGGGTGGGGGGGGGGGGGTAGTCAAAAACCTCACCACGTATCACCAGGGGGGTGGGGGGGAGGTCTAAAAAGTTGCTAAAAAACATTACGTGATTAATGGACGACCCCTTAGGTACTAGGTTGATAACGTGCCGCCAGGTTCCATCATCAAACTTATTAACTCTGTCATCACCGTGAAGTCGGAAGACGTCCACTTGTCGACATAGACCACCCCTTTAGACCCTGCTATATAGGTAAAATTTTTGAGCCCCGATCTCTACAAGGTATAATAAAAAAGGTTTAACCATAACAATCATAATTCATAACATAACATAAGCTTCTACTCAATAAACTTCTTTTACTATTTCGCGGAAATTGCAAAAAAATAATGATTCTTCATGTAAATCAGTCAGCTAATTGACCTTTGGATAGTCGAAAAAATACGCGATTTCAGCAAATTAAGAAACAACAGTTCAGTTTGATGAGTTCATCATGCTCATCTTACAGACTTAAAGTAACTGCTTAACTTTTTTGTCATAAGTACTCTGTATGTGCAAAACGTAATTCATACCTTGCAATATTATTTCAAATCATAGATAACTGCATATTTTATGTATATTAAAATAATTGCATTCATCACATAATTTTTTCACTAAATAAATTTCTAAATAGGTATTTTGGTCGAGGATTCGAGGGTTTTTGGATGATATACTTACTGTAGTGGAGTAGTTAGTTCCCAAGGTTTACCTATATTTTATAAGTACCTATTAATAACATTTAAAAGTTCAATTATATTAAAATCTTTTAATTACAACATATTCATATAATAGATATGCAAAAAATGTGTGAAAATATCTCAATATTTAACGAATATTCATTTTAATTATGTATGTATGGTTCATTCCAATCAAAAAAAAGCAAAAGGTAAACAAACATAGTATGCAGATGACATTGACATGTGTCAGTTCCATAGTAAGTTTGTTTACGTTTTGCTTTTTTTTGATTGGAATGAAGTATAAGTGTTTACACTTACAATATATTTTCAACTCATTTTAATGGACGATATTTTATAAGACTCGTAACATTCAAACCTAGCTAATAATTAAAAGTACAATCGGGATCAAACGTGTATAGAAAATTTTACAGCAATATCACAAACGATAATCGTGCCAAAGAGTTCGACTCTTTGTTAAATATTTTAATTATCTTTTAATTTATTGTAAATACAATTTTCAGCACTGAAAATATAATAAGTGTTTTTACAATCCTATGTTGATGAAAACAAATCTTAATTTTGTTATAAGTAAATCCGACTATGGCACATAGAGTAGGAGTATACTTTTAAACCTTACTGAACTTCTGTCATATTAAAATAGTATCCTTAATATCACGTCATATTAATAAAACTATCATATTTAAAGACGAACGCAGCCGAAACTATTTAAACTAAGTTTTCTATCCTAATCATTAGGTCACTTTCTTCAAAGAGCTCGCGAAAAATTTTTTTACTGTAGTTGGCCGATTCGATTATCAACTTTGTTAGAAAATCCTTTTTTCGCAAATTCATTAAGTAGAGTTGCTTGGAGAAAGTTGCTTAATTTATGAGAGTACCCGCAGTTTACAGTGTCAGCGGATTTTGTAAGACTTTTCCATTCGATTGGTTCGAAGTGTTGGTATATAACCTCTGTGAATCCTTTAACCATTTACAATCTCTTTCTAATAATACCCTTAACCATGGCTTATACGTAAGTCTAACCTCTCGCATGATTAAGCAAATCAACAACTTAATCGACAATGTTAATATTTATTTTATCATTATCAGCCAAATGATGTTCATTTCATTCATTTATTTAAACATTATTTATTCGTAAGGTTTAACCAACGAATTCAAGTTACTTAAATATCATCTACGTATAAAAATTGAGTCGTTCTTTTATCGACTTAACTCATCCAGATAGTCCCTTATAAAGTTAACCATTTTATCCGACTATTTGCTTCCTTCAAGTATGTAAGTTTACCTTATGATATCAGATCAACTGTTTTTCCGGAGATTCTTATTCTTCGAGTGTCTCCTCAGAAAACCTACGTCGTTTAAAGTACTTCTTTATTTCATGTAGACAGTGCTTACAGCTCTTCCGAGGTTTACTGATATGTTACGAGGCCTTGTGCTTTTTCCTCGCGTCTTTGCGATGCTCGCTAGGAGAATGTGGTTTCAGCTCTCTGCAATCCAGCTGATAAAGAAAATTTCCATTTAGAAATTTGCATTATTGATTACCTAATAACATTTTCTTAGCTGGCATGTCTACGCCGCCACCTCCTACGCCGCCAAATAAGTTTCCCCTTGTTCTACTAGCTGAATCACATGTACCCAGAAGCCCTTTTTGCAATCTGTACTACCAGATCATCTGCGTCTGTCACTATATTTAACTGAGGGCTGTCCGACACTATGTCTTTCGGACCGCGTTTGCCAACTGAGAACCTATCTTTACCGTTCTATTGGTTATCTATCAGTTCAACAAACTATGTGGAACGTACACTACCACTCTTACTTGCTTAATCTATGAAATATGTTGGTGACTTCAGGTTTTTAACAAATCTCTTCATTTCTGATTCAAACACAAGATTATAGGTAGATTAAAAAGTATTTCACTTACCAGTGTTTCATCATCAGGTACCCTCGATAATAAGTCTATAACTTCGTTATTTGGTATCGTGTGAGGTCTCAATATTTTCCTTGTGAATTTATTTATGCCTGAAAATAAACCATTGCTATAGAGATCTACTGAAACTTACATTTAATTATCAGCAAAGATGATGGTAAGATGTTAATTTTATTCCAATATGCTGCCGACAAAAGGCACCAATAGTTAGTCGTTGTCGTTCTGAGCGAGGCGGGGGCCGTGATACAAGTCTCATTTTACGCAACAGTATTGTTACTGGGTCTGTCACCTATCGTCTGTAGAAGGTATACATTGTTCAAGACCTGCTAGGGTTATCGTTACTTTGTAAGTTCTTATAAGTATACTGTGACTGGTCACTAATCTGAAACCCTCCAACAACCCAGAATTAGACTACTTGTGTCCTGGCCTGATTATAGAGAAATTTTGTTTTTTATGTTTAGCTGTGTAGAATTTTTTTTTTGTTAACAAAATAACTTTCAAAACTTACCCCACGCCATAAGAAGATAACGCAGAGGTATCACATATAAAACCGCCATAGCGCCAAATACCATTAGTATAGCTATGTAACTCAAATATGGCACAGTGAAGTTCATTAAACTGTAAAATAAGAAAAAATGCCCGGTGATTAAATAAAATAGATTTTTATTTATGTTGATTCTGAAATTGTCTGTAGTTTAAGTTTTGTTTTATTGGAATGTTTGTTTTTCTCGTAACAAGGTCAAATTACTCTAAAGAGTAGGAATTAGGTAGGTATCCCTAAAAGAATAAAATTATTGAACCCGTTTTTGTTTGTTTTTCACATTTTGAGGACAAATACTTACTTTTTAACTGCCTCTCCTAAGGAAGCAACGTAGCCTATTGCGTTTTGAACCGTCTGCGTCACTTCTTGTATCGCTTGCAGTCTTTCCTTCAATGACTTCTTCTCCTCCTGAAATTATGACATCATCACACTGGATAACTATGTAAATTTATATAAATGTCAGTTTTTATTCTGTCATGGTTCTTAAATTAATGTAATTGTCAATCTTTTTAAAAACCCTTTACCCATTTTTCTATAATCTAGTACCCAAATGACAAATATGCTGCAAATACGGAAAGTCAAAAGGACAATCAGTTGAACGATTTATAGGATATGAATTTTTTTTTTTGTAATTTTTTCTAACACGTAGGAGTCCACTCCAGTAAGCACTACACCTATTTCGCTATACACTGTTTAGGTAAAATTATTGATCCTTACCTTATCAGCTTCATCTTCATCATCTTCTTCGGCTAATAAATCATCGTCATCTACAGGGTGTAACAACGGGTTCCCTCCTGATAATACAATTATTTTTAATTCAGTTTTGTAACCTCAACTATCTTACAGAAACACACAAAAACATACGTCATTTTTCCAAGTGTGTTAGTTTCCAAAATATTAAAAGCACTATGCAAACAAGTTCTGTTTAGGGAAGACGATAACATTAAGTTTTTTTTTTATATTTTAAAATATGTGTGAGTCCATCCAGCCGACTTCGGCCATGACGATTGCTTTCGACTCCTACACCAAGTTGTAAAAGCGTAAAGTTCATGAATCTTTCGTCAAATTTTAATATATGTATGTAAATGAAATCTTACACTACTAAAGTTATACCTTTTAATTAATTGCTGTTTCTAGTATTTGGGATTATTATTTTTATATTTAAATGATATTTATTAGGTACGTAATAAGTTCCATGCAAACAGATATGCTAAAAGTATGATGCATCATCATCACCTAACATCAGGTGAGATAAAATGCTTACCAATTGTGAATAACAATTAACAGTAATACAACATCTAAACTTACTAAAAAATAAAGTTGAAAAAATCTCTTTGGGACTACGACGAAAATTGTACACAGCACGCCCCATATGTACTAAAAAAGTAATAAAATAAAATGTAAAGTAGTGATGATAAAATAAAACAAGTATGCGTTCTGCAAAATAAGAAAATCTGAACAGTGATCGAAGATGATTTGTAGACGATCTATAAATTTAAAGTAAGAGAAATAAACCGCAAATGTGCAGAAGATGGTAAGAAGCTTGAAACAAAAAATATTGTGGACAATATGAATGTAACAAAATAAATTAATAGTTTAAATAATTCTAAATTCTAAACAACTTCGTGATTTAGTAAATTTAATTTCTTTTTTTGAATGCGGAACGTTTAGGAAAGGGTTAGCGAAATGAGAGAAATTCGAAGGTCGCTCTTTATAAAATAGTAAAAAAATTACATATAGAATTCTCACCTGTCAGTCTATAAATGAGCCAGTTCCTCGCAAAGAAACCGAGAATGAGGAAAGGCAGCATCCACATCTCATAATAGTAGCAGAAAGCCAGCCATATCAGGAGACCAAAAAAAGAGAGCAGCCTTGATTCCCATTCGAAACAGTCTCTGAGAAAAACGTAAAAAAAATATGTAAGAAAGATTGAATTCAGTGAGAAATGTTATTGCTCTATAACCAGTGGCGCTTTATGTTTCAACGTAAAGATGATATCTTATATCTTATTTAGTGTGGTTAACGACATACGATGCGTTTCTTATTAAAAAGACGTGATAACTAACCCTCCTGGTGTATAGAAACATTACAGAAGTTCAAAAGCGGTAATAGCCACTTTCCGTCAGTTTATCTGTCAGCCGATTTCCACACTGCCCAATAAAAACGCGAACCCCAAAATATCAAAATGCTAGAACTTTAATCAGTTATGAACTGTACCAAAAAGATAAGAGCAGTTTTAAGCATGTCTGTTCGACAGTGTTACTCACTGTAATATCTTCCCAACTTCGATGAACCACATGATTATCGCCTTCAGTCTCACCACGTTTCTTATAAATAGCTGTCTCTTGAATTTTGCGTCTTGATGCATGTACTTTGGTTCCTTTGGATTTATAACCCTTATCGCCCCTTTGATCTGCAAAAATTTAATCATCTAAATAATCTGCAATATTTGTTACCTCTCACTGAGTCATATTACAAATGTTCTTGTTTTTCATTGCTTAACTATAATCTCGACTCGGGGGGAAACTCGACCACCAAAAAACTCAAACATGGCCGAGTTAACTATTTTTTGAAACTGCTAGGGGGTAAATCGCCTAAGGTGATTGATCTCTGATAGCCGAGTTGACTATCATAGAAAACTGAAATAGTGGAATCGGCCAAACATGTATCTCTGATAGCCGAGTTGACTATCATAGAAAACTGAAATAGTGAAATCGGCCAAACATGTCATGTCTTCTCATTTCTTACATGTTCGCAATAGTATTGCATTCATTACTTAGGACTGACTGACTCGGTGGCTCAGTGGTTAGCGATCCTGACCTCTGATCCGAGAGTCGTGGGTTCGATCCCCACGCAGGGCAAACTTTTCTGTGATGAGCAGAATTGTTTGCTCTGAGTCTGGGTGTATTATATCTATATATGTATGTATTTAAATGTATATGTGTATGGTTCATTCCAATCAAAAAAAAGCAAAACGTAAACAAACTTACTATGGAACTGACACATGTCAATGTCATCTGCATACTATGTTTGTTTACATTTTGCTTTTTTTTGATTGGAATGAAGTATATGTATATCAGTCTCTGGTTCCCATAGCACAGGGAATCCTAGTTTGGGGCTAGATGACCCTGTGTGATTTGTCCCGGTTATTATTATTATTATTATTAAGAACTTCTCTTAACGTACTTTTTCTTGGTTCTCTAATATCTTATTCCTTTTCTGTCAGAACATCATGCGCTTTAGGCTTACCGGTCTCCTTATTATAGTCATCTCCAGTGTTATTTGCACTTAGTTTCCTATCGTTTTTGCTTTCATTTTATATTCTTCATTGTATATTGTCAATATTGTGTATTATCCTCTTCTTTCCATATCCACAGTAGTAGTAAGAGCGACCAAGAAACTGTTAATTGTACGTCTTGTCACAATAGTATGAAGTACAGACTTACCGGATTCCATATCACAGTCATTTCAAGAAGTATCTGCGGGTAGTTTCCTTTCGCTCTGGCTCTCATCTTCTTGTCCTTCAACGCGTACCACCTCTTCTCCCCATTCCTAATATTCAGCAGTGGTATCGCCAGTTTTCCAAGAAATTCTACTTTGTGATCGTGATCTTCATCATAGACTGTTATCTCTAATATCGAGCTTATGTCCTTTACGTTACTGAAAATAATAGTGAATATAAGTTTCTCATGAATCTATAACTGGTGTAATATTTCTTTTACATTAAACGACATTAAAATAAACGACTTAAATAGTAAGTATATTTGATAATGTTGACTGTTTTAACTGCATCGAATCGAGATTCTTTCCCGTCGTTACATTTCTTATTAATTAAACTTTTATTGGTTTAGTAAAACTGTGTTAAAATACTTAAAATCATTAATATCTGGTTTAGAGCTTGAAGAACTTTTACAAATCTACAGATTCATATGCACATTAAGTGCATATGAATCTGTAGATTCTATTGACCATGCACTCCCAAGAGATACATGGTGACTGCCTGGTTCGCATGCACTTATTTTAGAATTCCATCACCAACTCCCTTATACATAATAATAATTATCTCGTCACATACGCATTTTGTAGTAAGTGGTACAAACTCGCATTGTTATGAAAGTCATACTTACAAAGTGAAAATCTTCATCCAATTAGGAGCTAAAGTCTTATATTCAGTATGAGTTTGCAGCCTCGCATTGCCCAGTTCCAGCACACAGAATGGGTCTGACTTGCCTCCCAAGTCTGCTGCAGCCAAGCCCTTAGCTCCGTACACTTTGACACATAGCCAACCAACGCTGCCTGTGTTTTCATTTAGTCTGTACCACACCTAGAATGGATAGTGGAATTTCTTATGGCTAGAGCAAGTTTTAACAAATCAATGGTCAGTGAGTATTTTATTGTATAATAGTTTATGAAGCTATCATTGTTGTCTTCTTTAATGTTCATGAAATTTTAAGCCTAGTTTTAGTTCCATTATTGGCTGATGATAACATATTTGATAAAATAAATATATACAAAAATAGTCATGTATTCAGAAACAGATCTATTAAATAGTAAAAAAAAATATCTTTAAAGGTTTAGAGTTTACATACAGTAACTGAGTTCAATAAGTATGTGAAAAGCTTTTACGCTGTTTAGAGTAACTTTTTTAAAATGTAATTTTATTGCTTTTGTTCACAATTATAATTCCAAATTCTGATGATCACACCGTTGTTTTATTTCTTATTTTGTAGCTACAGATTACGCTCGCTATACGCACTTACGATGATGTTTCTTAATAAAATAATTGAATGTTTTTTTTAAATTTTATCATGTTACTGGTATAGATGATTCTAATGATTACGTCATCTTCACTTTTCGTGTGTAGGTATAGCTAGAACACGCGAGGTTCAAGCAACTGAAAATCATTGCTCTCAATTGAGCATATAATATTCTATGGTTCAACAGATCAGAGCTTTATTTAGACTGACGCCTATAAAGTCTCAATCATTTTACTTTCTGCACGAATACCTAAAATACTGCATCATACATTTATACAAAGTGTAACAGATTTTGTGAAAAAGTTTAAAGGGGAGTTCCGATATAGATAGTGAATAAAGATCTAAGAATTACTAAAGTTTATTTTATAAATTACTGATACGTTACTTCGATAAAGTTGTTTGATAGTTGAGGAGAATCAATACAATTTCAGTTATTTCATTATCATTGTACTTACGTATCTCCTTTCAATAATTTCTCTATCTCTTGGGTTCTCTCTATAGCTAGTCAGGTCTGTAATAGTCTCTGATTGCGTCGTCCCGCTGATGGTTAGTAATAAAAATATCTGCCCATTCCCATCTTCTAGGTCTTGCCATATACTGTGCGTCTTCTCTCGTTCTAACTTTGTTAAGTCTATTGTACACCTGGAATACAATATTTCATAATTTTAGCATAAAATGGTTAGTTTACACTTTTGCTCCCTTAGAACCCATACATTATCTATAAATGTTAAATTTGTAGAGGAAATAACTTGAAACGTAAAGGAAATAGTTTTAACGGATAGTACTACTGTATTATACTGTTCTATTGTATTGTATACCTTCTATTAAATTTAGCACTTCTGTGGTAAAACAAAAATGGTTACAGCTTTCAATATCCTTCAAGTGCTTTATTATTAATTCTAGTGCCGACCGCTGTCGCTATTTCGTAAATAGATTTTAGATTGTTAGAGAATTTGGTAATATCTTAATTAGTTGTAGTTTCTTTAGTAACTTATCCAACACAATAACTGTTAGTTCTGCCAATGTTCATTATTTTATTTCATCCTTAGACAACTTGTAAGGTTTATATTTAAATCACTCTGTTTTTTAATGGTTTACTTTACAATTATAATATTTTTCAACTTCTGTAGCTACTGTTACCTTCCTAAAAAGTCATCTTTGGTCTGTTTATCCTTGTCCCATACGGTGACTTCCAAGATCTGCTCCTGATCATCATAAAGATGAAGATCAAACTGCTCTAGCCAAGACGGATGAATGGTTTTCCATACCACCTTGCTTTTGTATTTTTCGTTACCTAATCTGAAAATAATGTGTTACGAAATTGTTACAAAGTTTTAAAATATTAGAATAATATGACTTAACCAAATCTATCCCTTATACATATTTATGTTTGCTTTGTTTTTATGTGTTTAATACTTATATTCATAGGTTGAGTATGCCATTAAAGGTATGAATTATGTATCTGTCTTTGGTTCCCAAGTCCGTGTTCCCAAAGTACAGGGAATCCTATCTACTTTTAGACCAGATGACCGTATATGATTCATCCAGGAATATGTTATTACTATTAAAGTTATCATCAATATAAATGACTGAGGCTAGGTCAAAGACTAGAAAAGCCAGGCTAAAGATAACAAGAACTCTTGCTTTTCACATGTCCTTTATTTTGATGAATTTAACATTAACCTCTTACCTAAACTTACAATACGGATCGCTGGATCTGGTATCCATGTCCATGGCGGGAAGGTTCTTCGCTTCAACCAGGACTATGGTGACCACCGAACTCCATATCTGGGCTTTCAGTCGCTTGTTCACGTCACTCAGTCTTGTGTTCTTAAGTAGATACTGTGGAAGATGGTTGTAATAAGACAATTTTGAAGAAATAATGAATGCTTTCTGAATTATCTAAGAACTTAGTGTTTACTCTGTAATTATGATTCACGTAAAAATAAAGAAGAAGACATAGGTACAATCCAAATAATAATTAAAATATAACTGATATTGCAAATGACGACAAAGCTTAAAAAGCAGAATTATCCAAAATTTAGTAAATTTAAAAAAATGAATAAATTATGAAAATTCTAGAAGATGTTATCTTTCGGTAGGTAAAAGGAAAGACATTAAAAAAACTATTCAGTAACAATATTTCAAACTGGCCTCATACGAATTCACGGCACAAAGTTATGGCTTGCATAAACTCCATTTGACTGCACTTTATTTAGTTTACAGTGTTTTACATATTTGGTATTTTATTTGATTTTGGACGTGTTTGTTAGCTTAGATTATCTAAATGAAATGTTAGGTCATACATGCAAAGACATCAACGAGTGTTGAACTGGTAATGACTGGTTATTTTTCTACGTAATGCCACGTAATACCAAAAATATGAAAACCACTGTCTTCATTTATGGGGCAATACCTAAGAATCTAAATATAATACAATAAAATACCAAAAAATTTAGTTAACCTGACAGATATAACACATTCAAAATAAAGTACTTTAAGTTTTAGTTTAGTAATAGTAGTTCTATCTCAATAGATATTATTATTATTATTAAAGCTTCTATCTATCTAGGTATCAAATCTTATATTAAAACATGTCTGTCGTCCAAAGGATAATAAAAATACAAGATAATTAAAAAAATATGTTGCTTCTAACTTCGCTAACACAATGACTTCATGTGAGGAAATTACACCTTCTGCCCCCTTAATTATACCTAGAAACATAATGTGCAAATCATGTAAGCAATAATTATATAGGCTAATGAATGAAACTGCAATGTTCTGTTAGTACCAACGGTAGGCGAAAACATTACAACAGAGTAGTTACTACACTTTTATTGTTAGCCTGCTTAGTCAAGGCATGGAACGAGATAGTACAAGCTGAGGTACGAGTATAACTTTCGATATCTATCTACTGAAAGTTAGTACATATATGAGAATTTCATGTTTTATAATAAAACTGAACTGAGAATTATCTTCTTCTTCTTCTATCTATCTTCAAAAACTTGAATCCATAAGTTGTTCAGTTTTTTAACTGACTACCCAAACGGAAGGTAATGTTTTTCGGATGTATCTATGAATGCAAGTATACATATAACTAAATATGTATGTAGGTATGTCGCCTGTAAGCTAAAGCGGCTTATTAATGGGTGTTGAACCGCAAATTGTCGGCAGATCCATGTTAAACGTATATTTTCAACCGACTTCAAAAAAAGGAGGAGGTTCTCAATTCGTCGGAATCTTTTTTTTTTTTTTTTTATGTATGTTCACCGATTACTCGAAGACGCCTAAACCGATTTCGAAAATTCTTTCTTTGTTTGAAAGGGTATACTTCACAGGTGGTCCCATATGAATTTTATCGAAATCGATTCAGCTGTTTTTGATAAAATCAACAAAAACATAGCAAAATTGGAGTTGTTGCGATTGAAGTCGGTTGTTTTTAACGTATTCAGCGTGGTCAATTATATGCCGACAAGATTTTATGTTATTTTCAATAAAAAATCTTGACGTTACGCTATTGTAAGTGATGACGATGTTAAGGATGGAAGCAGGCTTACTAAGATTTACCAAGATTCTAATGTTTATCTCTTCTCCATGATACAAAGAACAAATCAATACAGTTAACAGTAAAACTTGAAGAAAATACCCTTCCACCAACCCTAACCAAGCCTTACAAAGTTGAAACCATTAGGTACTGAAGTAATCACGTTTTAATTCTGTTATTTTATGAATTTGGTATATTTTATGACATTGATTACCTCATAGCTGATAGCTCAAGCTTATAAAATGGATTTATCATTATGCTAATTGAAATATGGTAAAAACACACAGAAAAGCTCCTTAGATATTTTTATTAGTCCTTTATTAGTTCAAACACAGCTAACACTACTATTTGGTCAGTGCAATAGTTAGTACAAATAGTACAATAATTACATGATCCCTCAGTACCAATAACCCCCGATAGATGTTTTGCCCTCATTATACTTTGCGGCCTTCTTTCTTATAAGGTTAGTGTTGAAAACTTAAACAAGCCATTGAGTTTAGAATACTTAGTTAAATACCAACAAGAGTCTAGCTCTTAACCAGAGATCTTAACATAAAGAAAGAGAGGTATACAGAAGGCACAAGTTCCGAGTGGTAGGAACTTTGTACTAGGTAGAAAAAAAAAACTATTTAAAAGAATGTGTACAATATCTACATTTTTATTTTGATTGGAATGATTTGAAACTAAATTCTACAGCTAGCCAGCTGTTATTTAAGCGTATCTATTGGGGGTTATCTGTACTTTGTACCCAAAAATAATCAATACCCGTTGTATCCTGTCACTTCTACTTTTTAGTCTTGGGAAACGGTTGCCTATCTTCTCGATGAGTTCAGTGCAGGTGTTAAAGGCTGATGTTGAGGCTACCAGCACGTCTGTCGGGCCTGGCAAACTGCCGGCTCGCGGTCGGAAATCTGATATGGTAGACCTGGAACAAAAAGTAGGATTCCTGTAATATGGTGATCGGACAGTCTCCTGTTATATCAGCTCTCGTTTGCGAATATGTACTTCTAATATTGTCGATGTTAGCAGATATATTTTGTGGATTCGTAGAAGCAAAACATCGGAGTTGCAAAGTAAATATTATAAAATAGTTTTATCTCGAAACTAGAGGTCCTTGCGTCATCGCTCATGCATTTGCTACTTTTTAATGTCTTTAAAATTTATTTTATGCATATAGTGGTGTCGATTCGGTTTTCACGATTAAACTTATTTGACAGGATTTTAAACTTGATTTAAGTGGTCTGTCTTTTTATTTCTATATCGAAAAGACGAGGACAGCTTAAATTTATCATAAACACCGAATCAACACCATTATTGGATAATTTTATTTGGATCTGATTTATCTTAAAAACAAATATAAATATATACTTAAAATTGTCATATGGCAGGGGTCTTAAAAGTTATGTATAATGACTTGGATTCATTATTCTAACTTGTTTGATCCAGAATAATTTGACTCCAAAAGAAAGGAATTGCAAAAAAATACGTCTGACTAATTTTCCTCAATAATTAATAATGTGGTGAAGAATTTTATAACACAAAAAAGATAGATACTTTAAAAAAATTCGTTACTTATCAACTATACTAATAAATTTTGACAGTTAATTTGAAAGTTAATAATGTGTCTAATTATGTGTGTATTTTTCGTAAATAAGTCCTTCACTATATGAAGCAACATTATTCGGGCGGAATTTTTGAAATTTTGATTTTAAATCAAAGAAATGATTTAACAAGTGATGTTGTTGCTAATAATTATGCTCGGTATGCTCTTAAGCATCCTTATTTTATTATTTAAGCTAAACATGTTCTACTAGGTAAATCAAAAGTACTCACCTTTTGTCGTTAGATGACGATGATAAACAGGAAAGGCAGGAATCAGACGAACTGACATCAAAATTTGAGTCATCCTCAAACACGAGATTCGACGTAGATTTGCACTTCCTAAATAATATCACACCATTTCTTTCAATAGTTATGAAATCTTCACAAATTTCTTTTGGATCTTGAGTTACATCTATAGGACTATCTATAACAACTGATGGTATTATAGCATCTTTCTTAAACACACTATCAGATCCTAAAGATGTTTTGTCATCAGTTATATAGTTTTCACCTTGGGAGCTTCTGTCATCAGAAATATGTGAGACCAGTCTAGAGAGCTTGGAATTCTCTATTTTATTCTGCACTTGGTCTTGGAAGTCTTCAACGCGGTCTTGAATCTTCTCTTGTAGTCTTATCAAGCGATGTTTCAGTTTTTCCATTTTGGTGTCTTTGTCCGTCATCTTGGCTACTGTATTCGATATTTAAACACAAATTATTAACTTGGTTAACACTGGTATTCTATTTTGGTCATTTTTGTTAGATTAAACAATAACTTTGGATTAATGACCCAAAATGGTCTTGACTTGAACACAAGGTGACACCATTCACTGTGCGGTTAAGTAATTTCACATAATGAGGTATAATACATAGATATGTCTAAAGTCTGTTTTCAAAAAAATATGTATATCAATTCTCTATATCACGTTCGGTTACATTGAATTACAAAATAATTTAAAAAACGTTGTATCTGCACCCTTGTAAAAGTGGTTTATTAACCGATGATAAAAATTGGTTCGGTAACGCGAAAAAGTTCATGTTTAGCTATCGTATTTCACTTCATATCTCACTCACTTAAATCCAAATTTTCATCACTAATTGAATTCGGAATACCAAATAAAGTCACTGATGAATTATTCACATTTTTCGCGACCGCACCGTATTGCGCTTCGGAACAAACTGTTGTGTTTTGCTTCGGTACAAAACGAGATTAAATCCAGACGTGTATGCGTATGAGACCACAAGTATAGATTTAATTTCCTCTTAAACAGACATTTTACAATCGATTGAACTGTTTTTGGAACACTTTCTTAATCTTGGAATTAGATCGTTTCTTATTAACACCAATCTATTTTCAGTAACTTTGGAGAAGGAGCTGTAATTTCTTGAGTTTATTTGACTTTGTTATTTCAACGAATGGTTTATTGTCTAGGTAAATGGCCCACCTGATAGAATGAGGCTTACGCCCCGCGTATGAACGCCAAGAAAGGTTATCAGTCCTTTACCGATGTAATTCCTCATATGCCGCCGCGATCGCGAGTAATATCTAAAGTTCTTACTATCTTCTAGATATCTGTTTCTTGTGTAACTTTTATGATCGAGGTCATTTTTATTTATGTTTAACTTGGCTAGTTACCTCAGGATAAATGGATGAAATAATTATAGATACCTAGCTAGGTATTTGCTGTGTAAACAAAAGATGTATTTTTGGATAACTAACTACTGCCAATGTTATCTTTCCATAATACTGTACAAGGTCGTTTTTCCTTTTGTTAAAATATCAATGGCTCTGTATCAGTTAAGTTCTTTGAATCATTACTGGTTCAGTGCCTACCTACCTAATAGTTTCGTATTACCTCAGTAATACTTCGTATTGGTTCAGTCACATTCTTCTTCATTCCCTTGAAGTATACCCAAGTGTCTTTTTTGCCCTATACTCTCTTATCCAAACAGTACCTAGATAAAAGCACAACTACTCTTTGAATATTCTTCCACAATTGGTTAGGCCTTAGCATCATCTCACCTAATGGTAAATGACGATGATATCAAAGATGGATGCGGGTCCAAATTCCCCGACTCAATGGAGTACTGCCAATCTGTTTTAGCAATAAGGCTGTAATTTTAAATGTATTTTGTTCTTTGTTCGTGTTTGCAAAATCGATCAACACCAACTGTATGTATGGGATTGACGTGTTTGTGTGAGTTTCACACCTAGCTAGTAAAAAAGATAGCACTTAGAGATAAACCCGGTGAGCGACAATGCGTCAGACTTGTTAATACCACCAACCTTGGACTAATGGTGGTCATAGATAATGTTGTACTGGTACATACTTAACAGGGTGACGATATCAGTAAAAAACAATATAGCCAGCCATATTGTACCTTTATATCCCACAACACAACGAAAAGGTTGTTTTCAATACGAATTTTGAATGTGGAATTTGTGAAAACCATTTAAGATAAGCCTATAAGTATAGTATAATTTGACTAATTTTGTGAGAATATGAATTAAGAATATTACTTATTATGTTATTATTTACACTTTTTAGTGTAAATAAATAACTTAAATTAAATATAATTAGAGCCCTACATTAATTGTTTTTACAAACATAAAAAAAACCTCTTCAAACCTCATGTTATATGCTCAATTTAACGAGTGCATTTTACAATGGCAAGGATAAATCCGCTGTTTTAACAAAAGCAAGTAAAATATAGATTTTCTAGAGTAATGTATAGCATACAGGGTGACTTTTTTATATTATTCCTATTATGAGCCTTAAAATATTCAAATAACAAAAATAATAATAATTTTATTAAAGTTAAAATGCAAAACTTTACCAGTTTAATAACTGAAAGGCCGCCTGAACATCATCCATATTATGTTCTGTACTTTCCCACCTAACGTACATTCCAAGTAAACATATGACAAAAGACTGACCAAAAAGTTAAAAAAAATCCATGACAACATGAAATGTCTTGGTAAACAAATGGTTACTAACATAAATCATCTGAAAACTATACAAAACCTAACATAATATAATGGTGGCGAATCGTATCGTAATATCATTGTTATGTTTGAAACAGTGACGAGCACAAATAACTTCCAAATGTTCGAAATTTACAATAATTCTCATGTTTAGATGCTGTTAACAACACATTAGCTGATGTATAGTTTTAGGCTACCTACCGAGTAGGTAGTGCTGCATGTATTATTTATCGATTAGTCTAGGCATTTCACACATACGGTTTTTCCTAAATGTGCTTCAGAATTTAGGACCAAAGGCATATCTAATTGACTCGCTGAGAGCAAGAGTGGTGTAACCCCATTTTCGCTTAAATGGATATTATGAATGAATAATAAACCATCCGACCGATTTCAGTCATGGCGACCACTTCGACTCCTAGTCGGCTTGTTGGCGCTGGTGCACCCGAATATGGCTAATATAGCCAATTTTCGCGGCAAACCCCCGTGCACATTGGGGGCACGTGAGTACGCCGTCTACATAATGGTACTGAATGGCGGCAGGTGGACGGGCTTTCAGCTCATCGCGTTTCGTGTCGAGGTCAGTTTTACGCTGCTCCTCGAAATCGCTTACTTGCCTCTGTACAATCCTACGCCATTCAAGGCGCTGTGCTGCCAAATCTTCCCATCGAGACGGCTCTATGTTGCACCTTTTCATGTGTCGCTTCTGAACATCTTTATATCGGAGGAGTTGTCCGCCTTGTTTCCGCTTACCCTCCTCTAGTTCAGAGTAAAAGATGCGCTTCGCCACTCTTTCTTCCGCCAAACGTGATACGTGCCCGCACCATCGAAGATATGGATATATTTTACTTTGAAATCATTTATTTCATTAATCATTTATTTTTAAGAAATTTCGTTTATCCATGTGAGTCACTACGTCAAGATACATTATACCTGGACAGTTTCATTATAATTTAGGTAGATATCATCTCAAGTGCTGACCAGAGGAAGATGTTCAAAAAATGTGGCTTACACCACTCTTGCTCTCGGCGCGGCGCCTCAATTATCCACTTAACTAAACAGGAATAGGAGTCCGCTTTACAAAAATAAAAGTTCGTTTTTCTTTAATTCCTCAAAACAATGTACTTAAACTTTAATAAAACATTTAATTTTGTATAACAATTATTAAAAGTTGTAAGTGTCATGCAGTCTAAATGAAAATTTAAATGAAGTACCTTTTATAATATCAAAAATGTCAGTAATTGCAAAATGTGCAATAGTTTAATTATCTAATGTTATACTTATGTACACTATCCCACAGAGATATCTGAACCCCTACTAAAGTTATTCGTGATACATTACATGGTGTATTACCGAGGTTCAGATATCTTTGTGGCTGTCTGTACCTCGTCATTATTTATATTATTACCATAATGATTATTATTATTGTTATTAATAATAATATTATTTAGTGCATCAACTGTCAGAGGATATACCTATTATGTATCTATATATTTTTTTCCTATAAAACTTTAACCGTATTATTATTTTCTGAAATTATCTTAAAGCTGACAGGTAACGATTATGTATTTGAAAATGGCAACACATATGATTAAAAGTATCAATTTTTTGTAATTTATCTATCATATCATGGTTGCAATTTATAAAACAATTGCTAGTTTAATGTACGGAACGGGATGTTTTTCGTTGTCATCACTCATTACTAATACTACACATACCTACATATTATCATAAATGTGTACAAATTACAATCAGTTCAGTTCAGTTGAACTGAACTGAACTGAACTGATTGTAATTTGTATCTGAACTGAACTGAATTAAATTAAATTAAAAGTATCAATTTTTTGTAATTTATCTATCATATCATGGTTGCAATTTATAAAACAATTGCTAGTTTAATGTACGGAACGGAATGTTTTTCGTTGTCATCACTCATTACTAATACTACACATACCTACATATTATCATAAATGTGTACAAATTACAATCAGCAAAAAAATGTGTTAAGAAGGAAACAAAGGTATCTACTTTAAAATCCATCTAAGAACTGTTTCTGTAAACAACTACTACCCGGTCATGATCATCACAAATGACGGTATCTTCTCTGTTAGCAAAAAAGCTAACTTACCTATGTGTTCCAAAAACAAAATTCAATTTCAATTGATTCAAATCAGTTTCTAAAAAGCTAATCCGTGTGTTCCAAAAACAAAATTCAATTTCCATTGATTCAAATCACTCCCTATGTATATATTTCACCACTACTAAGTACCACGTTTGTTCTAGGTATATCATTATCACTTCGCGCGTTTATTTATTTACTTTTCGCGGCAAAGATGCCGGTCATAGACATAGATATAAAACTTTTTGAATACCGGCTTATTTATTTTTTATTTTCTGAGCAGCAAAGAGACCGCGTGCTCGCGCTGCCAAGCGTGTTGCGTTACTAAATAGTTAATGCAAGAAGACAGGAAGTTAGTCTGTGTTAAAGTTTGTTTGTCTGCGTTTAGCCAGGCCTCTACGGACAAATAAAAAGAGTTTAACTATACCATTTTCTGTGGCGTGAGTCACTGTTCGCACAGAATAGCCATACGTATTTGTAGCCTTTGAAGGTTGCCTGTCGTTTGAGCAAATGACGATAACGGCTTACACTACGGATGATATCGTAATTATGAAACACATATACAGGGTGTTAAAAAAGTGCGTACAAATTATTGATTCATTATTCAGAGTTAGTATGAGAATCTGAAAAAAAAATTGAAGAGCGGATTTTATCAATATTTTTCTTGGATTCTATACTTGATTCTGAGTGACCCCTTAAAATTTCAAACGCACTTTTTTTAACACCCTTTATTTCCTAGGATATACCAAGTATCTACAAAAAGGGGGGAAAGTTTTTGTAACTGTTTAGTTGCTGTCGGACTAGCACGTCGGACTTTTGTGAGTCGGACCCAAGTAGCGGAATCAGCGTTGGGGATCTTGGTTAGCCCGCTTCCATCTTCGGCATCATCATTACTTACCATCAGGTGAGATGATGCCTAGAGCTCACCAATTGAGGGTAAAATAAGCGTAACATTTTTAGGTGCATGTAAGTGTGTTTATTTGTTTAGATAAGCTAATAACCTAAACGGATTTTGAAGTTTCATTAGATTCGTGGTGAATCGGTTGGTTGCCGGGACTTGTACCGAGCACACGTCTGCTGAGTTAATCTTTTAATTATTTCCGTTTTAGAGTAGTCTCAACGTTATTTTTGTGATGTGGAAATAGCTGTGATTCCGATTCAGTGATAAGCGGTCATAAGAAAAGGATTAACTCGGGAGACAGCTCCGTTTTCTGAGTTCAAATCGCAGTTTTTTAAAGTCATCGCAGGACTTTGTGTTAAGAATACAAGAGTTACGTCATAGTATATTACCTTTTTTTATCTTACGTAAAAGGACTTTCTGTTTGTTATAAGGATATTTTGAGTTTTAATATACTTACGATTATCTCCGTAGATTAACACGATATTTTTTACAGTAACAAAAATGAACAATTAACATGAAAACAATGGAATTTCACGTTTTAAAGTAAAAAATAAAAAGTTTAAAAAACTAAAACCAGACTACGTAAAACTTGCGCTCTGAAAAGTATGAAACAAGAAAATTTTCTTGTCTGAAATTTTTGTTATCTACAAATTATATTCAATATTTATCATCTAATGATACCGACACTAACGATTTTTAGGAAGAACTCGACACCATCCGCGATTATCATTTATCACGACTAAAACTTAAACTAGGCACTTAATCGCGACTTATATCGTGGCTTGTCCGGGCAGCCTTCCCTCTTTGAGGTCCGAATCTTGACTGACGCCTTGATTTTTTTTTTTTTTTTCGAACGGACATGTTTGTTGTTGGCCGTTGGGCCTTTACAACTTCACCGGACAGGGAAGGCGAGTACGTAGGGTACTCAGCCTAAGCAAAAAGATGCAACTGCCTAAGGGCGCCCAGGTGGGCACGGACCTCGGCTTAGGACGTTGCTTGGACGGGGAGGATCGGAGAGAATCGGCCCGGTATGTGCCGATAGCGCTGGTAGGCGCGAGAAGCGGGGGGACGCCGCCCTCGCCGGCGAGGGCAGTATGTCGGTGTGGTGTTACTCTGTGGTTGGGGCGGGGGGGTCATGGCTGCTACGGCTAGCGTGATAGGATCATCGGGATCCTCGAGTACGTGCCGGGGGCGTCGGATCACGCGTATGGGATTCGCGGGGAGGTCGTAAACTGCGGAGCTTACGAATAGGGGGTTGGGGTGATGGGGGGCGGAGTCGAATTAGCGTTTTGACGCTTGCTTCAGGTATTGAGCTATGGTGGGAAGCTCTAGATCGCAATGGAGATTTTCATTGCGCACGAACCATGGGGCGCCCGTGGCTCGGCGCATGAAGCGATTTTGGATGACCTGAAGTCGGTGGATGAGACTGGGCTTTGTATGGGCGAACGCTACGCCGGCGTAGGTGAGAATGGGACGGATGCAAGTTTTGTAAAGTGTCACCTTATTTCTAAGGGACATTTTACTTTTCTTGTTCGTGAGGGGGTAGAGACGGCCTAAAACAAAGGCTGCTTTGTTTCGGACTCGTTTGATGTGGTCTTTGAACGTCAGTCGGTCATCTAGGGTGACGCCTAGATATTTGACAGAGCGTTCCCACGGAATGGGGCGATCGAACAGTTTAATGCTGCGATCGATGGGATTGGTCTCGGTACTGAGCCGTTTGAATGAAAAGAGCATGGCTGCACTTTTCTCGGGGTTCACTTCGATCCTCCAGTTCCTAAACCATTTGCCCAGGGCACTGGCAGAGGATTGGAGGTTTCGAAGGATGAGGCCCGCTGAGCGGCTGGATAGATAGAGGGCTGTGTCATCTGCGAAAAGCGCAAGGTTGACATTTGGGAATCGCGGCATGTCGCTCATGTAGAGCGAGAAGAGTGTGGGGGCTAGAACGGAACCCTGGGGGACTCCGGCTCTGATGGGTCGGGGGGACGAGTAGACTCCTTCTATGCGATAGCGAAAGCTCCGATTCGTGAGGAAGTCTCGTAGTATGAGTACGAGCCGGTCTGGCAGTCCCAGCTGATATAGTTTGTATATCAACCCGTTGTGCCAGACTTTATCGAAAGCTTTCGCCACATCAAAGAAGAGAGCTCCTGTGAACTGTCTGCGGGCGAAGCCGCTTATAATGTGCTCCGTTATGCGGTGCACCTGTTGGACGCACGAGTGTCTGGCTCTGAAGCCAAACTGCTCGTCTGGTAGAAGGCCTTTGGACTGGACAATGTCCTTTAGGCGGGCGAGGAGAATGCGTTCGTACAGTTTACCCAAGGCCTTGAGGAGGCTTATGGGTCTGTAGCTGGAGGGTTCAGAGCGGGGCTTATTGGATTTGTGGAAGCCTATGACGTCTGCACTTTTCCACGTGTCGGGAAATGTGCAGTTGTCGATGGCTGCATTGAAGATGCACGCTAGAAGAGCAATGAGATTCGGGGAGAAGTACTTGAGTACTTTGTTGGTGATGCCGTCAGAGCCGGGGGCCTTCCGGGGTTTGAGCTGTTTAATGGCCTTCTCTACTTCACACGGGGTGACTGGGGCAAGAGACTCGGTCGGGGGGAGGGCTACTCGCCGTTCGACTTCCTCATCCACCTTCTGTAGCTGGATGGGCTCGATTGGGAGTGTACTGGGGGAGCATTGGGCCTCTAGGCTGTCGGCCAGGCACTCGGCCTTTTCGGAGTCGTCAAAGGCATCCGGAAGGTTGGGGCGTTTGAGAGGGGGCATGGGGGACTCGACATCCTTCTTCAGGGCTCTCGCCAAGCTCCAATACGCGACGTGAGATGGCGAGATTCCCCCAAGAAGTTCATCCCAACGGGTCTGCTGCAGCTCCTGCATGGTCTGCTTTACGTCCCTCTGTAAAGCTCGCATGCGAGTGCGGTTTTCCTCGTTTGGGAAGCTGTCGTAGGCACGGATGGCTGCATTTCTTGCGGTCAGCAGCGACCTCGCGTCTTCCGGCAGTCTCCAGCGGTGCTGGGGCAGCACTGGAACCTGCCGGGAGCAGTCTTTTACGACTGATTGAGTGTGGCTGCTGAGGGCATCGATTGCGCATCGGACGTCATCTAAAGACTTAATGTCGTCGGGTATGTTGTCAAGGTCCGGTGAACTGGTAGCTTTAAGTTTGTCCTCAAGGCTGTCCCAGTCAACTATCGTCTTGGTGGGCGGGGCCGTGGGGGTTGGGGGACCTAATTGTAACAGGACCGGCCGGTGGTCGGAACACAGAGTTTGAAGCACTTCTATCGAGCACAACTGAAGGTTGATGTTCTTTAGAAGTGCTATGTCTAGAATGTCTGGGGTGTGATTGACATTGTACGGAAAGTGAGTGGGGGTCATTGGGGCAATGATGTCGAAGTTGAGTCGGTCAACGAGTCTGTCAAGGGCTCTACCTCTAGTATTGGTGGATACGCAATTCCACCGTTCGTGTTTGCTATTTAGGTCGCCAGCCAGAATGACTGCGCCTCCTAGATTGAAAAGGGCCTCGATGTCGCTTCCGAGTAGTGGTTTGTCGCCACTACAAGGGAGATAGACCGAAGCTAGGGTAATGGGTTGGTGGCCGGTCATGGCTAGCCGACAGACAGAGGCCTCAATGCTCGTGAGAGGGGGGGTATCGATGGGTATACAGTGCAAGGACCTTTTGTAATAGATGAGAGTGCCGCCCTTTGCGGAGTTCACTCTATCGTTACGCACTAAATCGTAGTTGGGGATTTTAGGCCCGCGAGTGCAAGGTTTAAGGTGTGTTTCTTGCACTAGTAAGACATCGATTTGGTGTTCGCGAAGGAAATCTATGATTTGCCAACGCTGAATGAATGAATGAATGAATGAATGAATGAGCTTTATTTGCTTTGAAAGGGGTACATAATATGGTCTTAAAATAGGTAATAGTCCTTATGCCACATTCAGCTGATAAGGTCACAGCATGCAAATAATTAAAATAATTAAAAATAAAAATAAAATTAAAAATAAACAATCTTAAAAAAAATCACAATGTCAAAATATTATACAAAATGTCATTCGGTGTTAATCAAAAAATAATATATAGCAATTTAATGTCATGAGGAGTTAGTCAAAAATTCAATGACACTATAAAAACATTTGTCAATAAGCCACTCAAATAATACTTTTTTAAATTCTTTAAAACACAGACATTTTATATGGTTTGGTAATTTGTTGAATATTCTTATTGCCATAGAGTAACAATTGGAACTACACAAGGTGCTTTTCATTACAGGGAGTTCAAGATTGTATGGACGCCTTCTATTATACTTGTATAGACTTTTTGTAAAAAACTGGGGATTATTTTTTACGAAACTACAAATTTCATAAATATACATGCACGGGAGCGACATTATTTTATACTTTATAAACAGAGGCTTACAACTGTCAGGTGGGTATATATTAAAGATAGCTCGAACACATTGTTTTTGTGACACAAATACTCGGTTTAGGTCTGTTGAATTACCCCAGAGTACTAGCCCATATCGTAGGATCGAGGCGACATATCCGTGGTAGGCTAGGTGAGCTGTTGCTCTACCTGAGATTTGCGTTAATCGAAAGAGAGCATATGAAAATCTATTAATTTTATTACATACATGTTCAATGTGTTCTTTCCATGTAGGTACAATTATGGTCTAGAATAACTCCTAAAAATTTAGTTGATGTAGAATTACTAATTACTTCGTCCTCATATTTCAAGTCAATGTCATTTACTTTGCCTCGTTGATTATGCATTTGCAAGTATATTGTTTTGTTTACATTAACTTTTAAATTATTATCAATCATCCAGTTTAAAATATCATTTACACTTTTATTTAGCTCCTTATTATAATCCATCATATTATTCTTATTATCAGGTATAATCACAGATACATCATCAGCATAAAGTGAACAGTAGTGATTAGTAGCATATGGGAGATCATTAATGTAAATAAGAAATAACAGAGGCCCCAGGATGCTGCCTTGGGGCACTCCTACATTATTTTCTTTTGTAAGAGAGACATAATTAATTTCCTGAAATTTTCTGTTCATATTTGTAATTTCTACATATTGTGTTCTTTTGTATAAATAGCTATGCAACCAGTCATAAGTTTTACCTCTTAGTCCATACAATTCGCATTTTCGTAAAAGAATTTCATGAGAGACAAAATCGAAAGCCTTTGTCATATCAAAGAATATAGCCGTACAAGGTATAGTTTTGTCAACAAATTCTAGAATCTTTGTCATTAATTGAAACATCGCTGTTGTAGTAGATTTCCCTTTTTGGAACCCATGCTGTTGTTCGGATAAGATATTGTGTTTGTCAAGGAAATTTGTTATTCTAGTATGCATTGATTTCTCGAACAGCTTAGATATTATTGGAATTAATGCTATAGGTCTATAGTTATCAATATTCTTTTTATCATTTTTCTTATGAATGGGACGTATGACAGTTGTTTTCAAAAGATCAGGATATGTACCTTGCAAGAATGAAAGATTGATCAAATGGCAAATCACGTGTGATATTATTGGAGCTATCATTTTCAGTAGGTCTGTAGGAAAACCATCAAAGCCAACTGCTTTAGTATTTTTTAACGCCTTTATATTATTATATATTTCTATAGGATCGGCGGGAAATAGAAATATACTGTCAGTGACTCGGTCAATATATTTCAGTGCAGTCTGCTTATTCGATTTAGTATTATCATTATTATTAGTCTGATTGATAAAGTGGTCATTAAAGGAGTTCGCTATTTCGACTGGATTGGTAACATTATCATTATTGATTACTAAACTATCAATGTATCTGTTCATGGTGCTGTCTTGTGTCTGTGATTTAATAACATGCCATGAGGTTTTACAAGTGTTTTTAGAATTGCTAATTAGTGAAAGGTTTTTTCTTTTTTGTGCGAAATTAATACATTGTTTTAAAATCTTGGAATATTTGCTATACTCTTTTTTGTCAGTGTTATTTTTGGTTAAATAGTACTTGAATCGAAGCTTGCGTTTAGTCACGCAAGCTTTTCTTAGTCCTCTAGTAGTCCATGCCGATAGCTTTCCTTTTACCTTAATTTTCCTTGTACAGACCGGAAAACACAAATTGAAAAATAGCATTAAGGTTTCTTGAAAATTTTGAAAAGCGCTGTTTAATTCCATGTCATTTAAAACATCAGTCCAAGATAAAGCTCCTATACATTTATAAAATTTTAACATATTACTGTTACTGAAGTCACGCATTTTACGGAACACAAAAGCGGGTTTAGTTATTTTTTTAACAACAGGTACAGTTAGCACCTGCGCTGTATCGTGATCAGAGAGCCATAACTGATGTACACTACCTTTTCCTTCAGGTATATTACTTATAATATGATCGATGCAAGAGTTTTGTCTAGTAGGCTCATTTATATGAGCATAATAGCCATAACTTTGTATAAGTCGCTGAAGTTCTTGGGATTGCTTAGAAGTACAAAGTGTATTTATATTAAAGTCACCAGTTATTATAATTCTCTTTTTATTTTTATTTTGCAGTTTAATCAAAAGCTGTTCGAGTTTGCCAAGGAAAATAAATGCATCTGAAGTAGGCGTCCGGTAGATACAAATCAATAAACAATTATATTGTGGAAGTTCAATTCCACAACATTCAAAAACCATTTCCGTAGACATAGTCTTTAAAAAATCTAAATTTCGAGATTCTATACCGTCTCGACACAAAATACACACTCCACCCCGCTTACTCCTTCTTGAAAAGTAAGAGGCTAAATATTGGTTGTTAATTTTAACATTTTTTTCACTCCCAGATTTGATAAAAGTTTCACTGAAACAAAGAATGTCCATTTCGACAATATCTTTCTCGCAACTATCTACTTGTAACAAAACCAACTGTAAAAGATCCATTTTACTACAAAGCCCGGCAATGTTTTGGTGGAAAATGTGTAGCACTGGAATATTTATTATATTCTGAGTAGAGTTAAGCGCGACAGTGTTTGTACAGGCGGAGGAGCTCTGAGCGGAATCTTTATTATCCTTATTAAAGAAAAAACTGTTTTTTATCCGATAAAATATTAGACTGGTCCAAATTATTTAAAATGTCTTTTATTTTGTCAAAAATTTTTCGCATTCCTCTATTGTTTATTTTCCCTGTCATTTGTCGAACCATTGTTAAATCATATTGCCAGTCATAATTAGAGTCAACTAAATGAGCGTATTGATGTTTCAAGTTGTCTAAATGAAGCAAGTTATTAAAACTCTCAATCCGGAAATTAAACATATTAAAAGGTTTTCCAAATCTAAATGTAGGCAAACAGAGTAATATATTAGTGTGAACGATATCGCTTAATGTCTCTCTCACAAATGAAATTAAGTCCAGATAATCATCTGTTTTCTTAAAATCTTCTTCTCCAATGAATATAATACAGTAGTCCCTGTCTGTAAAATTATTTAATTTTGAAGATAATCCATTCAAAAGTTGTTTTAAACCTACGTTAGGTAATAAATAATGACAAATATTGTACGTTGTTAGCACTTGTTGAGAGATAGGTAGAACTTTGTTACTTTTATTAGCACTTATTATACAGATTTTCTGTGTTTCTTGAGGCTGGTCTTCCGATGGTAGTATCTCAAAAGTATTTTTTATTTTCCTGCTCTTTAAGTCTTGGTTTGTAATTTCCAATTCTTGAATCCTACTCTCTAGTTGAATAATATCTTCATGGGATTTTTCTAATTGCAGATGCAAATTTTCAATTTCCTTGAGTAAACTATTTATAGTCTCCGTGTTGGCGTATTTATAATGAGGTGAGCTAATGTTCTTGCATGCAGTTTTGTCTAGTTCGCCCGAGAAATGGCAAATAGAGTGTCTTTTCTTTTTACTGCTATTAGAAGTCTTCTCATTAGTAGGTATTGATTTGCATAGTTGGGTCAAGGCATTGTTTTTGATTTTATAACTATTTAACTCCTTGTTCAGTTGAAAGTTTTCCGAACTCAGCATCTCTATTTCGTTTTCCGCTATAGTTAATTGTGTCTGTGTGTCAATTAATTTGCTTTCCAAGGTCTCTATTTCTGCTCTAGGATCAATTGTAATTAGAGGACAACTCCGATTTATCTGAGAATGACCAGGAAGAGATTTGTTTCCCTGATAATCCTCTTGTGATAAATACTCAAAAGAATTACTTACTGACACATTATATTTAGGTCTTGTCAATGTAACTTTATTTTCCATGAGCGTTGATGAGAGGGGCGAGTCTGGAGTCATTCGGTGTGGTGACGTTATTAGGTCCAATTCTTGGTCGTTTCCAGTGCTGCTCTGATTATTGTTGCTTTCAGTACTAGGTTCCCGTGGTGTTGATGGCTCTACATTAGTGGTATTAGTACAGGACCTTTTTTTTCTCAATGTTAATTTACTCTTGGATACCTTTGGAAGCTTTTTTAATGATTTACAAGCTTTGCATTTCCATTTTTTTTTTGCATCTTCTTTCATTAATTCAAATAATTTTTCGGAGTAGCCTACACAATCATATTCAAAATACTTTTTACAAGACATGCACAAAATTGTATTCCGTGCATCTGTAGATTTTTTACATGTATGGCAGAGTACCAGTGCTGCCCCCTTGTTGCTGCTGCTGCTAGCACTGTTAGTTTTTGTTGTAGCTTTGCTAGCTGACATTTTGATACTTGCGTTGCTCATTTTGGTATCTTGAATACTCAATAGATGGTACCAATTATCAGCAGCTCAAATAAATAATTTTATCGCTTCAAGCAGGATTTGAACCCGGGTCTTACTGGTTTTAGACGATGTAAAAAAACACGTCTTCAGCCAATCAGCTACCCAGGCTTTAACGTAAGTGACGATATAACGTATCTCTAGCCAAGGATTGATTCTTCTCAGACGGCCTTGATGTTAATGACACCGAGGACGGTCATTGCCCTCATGACTGTGGAATATTTTATAAAATATCAAAGGTACTTGCGATTTTAATTTTGTCATTTCTTCCTTGTCCACTTAAAAATATAACATTTATTATTTTCACTTTTACTGTTTAGTTTTTCCCGAATATGCGTGTATAAATTTCGGGTCAAAATTCGCGATATTTCTGGTATACAGTGACTTTATATACAGAGCTTCTACAGACACGTCTTATCCGCGCAACGTCCTTTGAGCTTTTTTCTGCTGGGGGAGGATACCGTCTGCATTATAGAATGCGACGGTAATAGATCGGGGCTTGAGTCTACCTTTGGAGGGGTTTAAATCCATTATGGAGAATTAACATTGAACTCCGAGATGGCTGCGATGAGTCGCGAATGCTTAAGCATTGCTATGCAACGCTGTTCAGTGTTATGCTGGGTTGCTCTGAGCTCCCTAGCCAGGTCGCGGACCTGCTCCATGTTAATGGCGCTGGCAAAGCGGATGACAAGGCTAAGATCGTCTTCCTCCACCGTGTCTGGGACAGGCGCTGGAGGGGAGACCTTAGGGGGAAGGGGCGCTTTGCTGATCTTAGCTGGTTTGGTGGGGGGCTTGGGGGTCGGCTTGAATGCCGTGGGCATGGAAACTGGAGTTTCCATGAGTGGAGGTGGTGAAGCCAAGACTGCTTGGCTTCTCCAGGCGGGTTGCAGCTCCTGAGAGGCTGCGATGTTGGGGGTGAAGGCGGGTGTTTTAGTCGGACGTAGAGGTGGGAAATCCTCTGTACGTGGGACAGCGCGGCGTGCGGGCCGGGGTTCCGAGGCGGAGGGCGCGGGGCCTTTTTTGCCAGGCCTACGACTAGCGCGTGGTGCCTTGGGGCAACCGCGATAGTTCGCTGGATGTCCCAGGGCACCGCAGAGTACGCAACCAGGGGGTTCCGTACACTCGCTCTTGTCTTTGGGGCGGGGGCAGTCAGGGGTGCCGTGATTGCCTAGGCATTTGACGCACCTAGGCTTGGCGTAGCAGTTTCTGGCCGAGTGGCCATAGAGTTGACATCTATGGCACTGGCCAGGGGGGCCTTTTTTATGGGGCATCTCGATTCGTATGCCGGATAGCCGGCATACGGTAGTAAGCGTGTTGATGATACGCTTACCGGCGGGGGACAAGTCTAGTGTGACCAGCACTAGGTCGAAGGGGGCTTTTGTCTTGCCGCTATGCATGCGGTGGACTTCATGGGCGGGGTATCCTTGGGACTTAAGGTCCTCAAGGATGTCGTTGGAGTTAAGCTCCTTTGGGACACCTCTGATGACGACGCGCAGAATGCGCTCGTCCTCGAGGGCGTAGGTATGAAAGCCGATGCGTTCGGCTTTCAGGACGGTCGTGAGGCGACGATGGTCGTTGGGAGTGGGGACTTGGACCTTGATCCCTTGTTGGGTGGTCCGAGCAGAGGTGAACGCGATTTTGCGTTCGTTAAGAAGAAATGAAACATTGTTCCATTTCTCCTTGTCCTGAATGAAGAGGGGCGGGGGGCGTTCGATGCGGGGGGGTTGAGATGCGGGAGGGGCAGATTGGGAGGACTCCTGGTCAGAGTGCTCGGGTGGGGGGGTCGTCACTGAGGTCGCAGCGGTGGCGGCCTTTTTGGACGTTTTTGTGGGTACGGGGACTTTGCGCTTCCTCTTCTTTGAGTTTTTGGAGTCGACGGTCGTAAAGCCGTCGCCGTCCTCACTCTCCGAAGAGGAAGATACGCGGTCTTGGACTTGGTAGTCCATGGGGGTAGTCGCGGGGGCAGGGGTTGGTGGACGTGAAGCCACCGCCAGAGGTGAAGCCTCTTCGGTTGGCTGGGGCGAGAGGGGAGAGTCGCGGCGGTTTAGGGCGGGCAGCAGAGCGACCATGACCTCGGGTGGGATGCTCAGAAGGAGCTGATCGAGAAACCCGGGTTTCTCGTGTATGAGGCGGAGGGCCTCTTGGTGGGCGGGGGACAGCTCTGGGTTGGAGGTCCCAGAGGTGTGTGCGGGTTGGTGGGTACCTAGGGTGTCCATCCTATGTGTGGTGTGTAGTGTGCCGTCAGTAAATCTTATTGTACTGACGGGTGAGTGCCTAAGTCCCTAGCAGCCTGAGACGCAGAGGGTAGTAGTGAACCGAAGCTCAAGCTACGCCCAAACAACGTTACAGGAATGGATGGTAGGGAAGGGCAAGGGTGGGAGGGAGATGACTGGCGTCGGCTAGGAGACCCCCCAAGGCCGGTGGTTCCAGTCCCATCCGCTGTTTACGTTTCCCAGAAGGGGAACCGCGAGCGCACGGGGCACGCTCTACCTAGCTTCGTTGGCACCGTTAAGTATCCACTAGGTAACCACTAAAGCGTGGATTTACAAAAGACAGGACGGATCCCGTTAGAAACAGGCCTGGCCGCGCAGTGAAAACTACACTCGGTTCGGCTGGGAGCGGTTCGATGACACGGTGCACGTAGGCAGCGGCGACGACAGCGGCAGGAGACACGATGCACGTCGGCAGGGGTGACGACAGCGAGCAGGAGCGGAGCGCGGCGCGAGACGTCCGACCGGGGCGGCGAACGAGAGCGAACTGACGCCTTGCGGCTGTGTTTCTCCTTATATAGTATCTTCGTGCGTCATTTGTCCTATACCTTTGGCGTCGGCGCCTTTTGCACCGGTGGCAATGGCATCGGTGCCAAAGGCTCCGGCGGCAATGGCTCCGGCGGCAATGGCACCGACGCCTTTTGCTCCGGTGGCAATGGCACTGGCGCCTTTTGTACAAACGCCTTTCGTGTCATACCACTGTCCTAGAAACAGTTTTAACAAGTTAAAATGCCAAATTCATAGATGTGCCGTTACACAGTGTCTATCGGGTACGCTATCAGGTGGCATACGACCACGGCTTTTATCAGAACATCACAATGTATATTTAGTAATTAACTATAATGTATATGTAAGTTGTCAATTATTAGATGATAAATATTGAATATAATTTGTAGATAACAAAAATTTCAGACAAGAAAATTTTCTTGTTTCATACTTTTCAGAGCGCAAGTTTTACGTAGTCGGGTTTTAGTTTTTTAAACTTTTTATTTTTATTTAGTAATTTTGAGTTTTTATTATGTAATAAAATGTGTGCAGTACCGCTTAACAACTTATTTAATTTATTTATTATACTGTACTTACTATATTATTTCGGAGATTGATAGATTTCTTAATCTTTCTAATTCCTCAAGAGATCGGGAGTCATGAGGATTTTTCAGCAATTTATTATGATCCAAGAAGCAAATGAATAATCCATCTAAACATCTGACTCTGCTGAGGGCCACATAGGCCTGTCCCTTATATTATATGGGAGTTTTAGCCAGTTATTAACTGTTACTGCCTTTTCACCGCGTGGAAGTACTCCCAGCTTATAGCATTATTTAATTTTACGCTAATCATGTACCGGGTACCCGGTTTGGATCCGGTACCCGGCGGATCCGGCACTTTTTTAAGGATTCGGCCGGGTACCGGGTAATAGCGCCGGGTAATTACGTAGTTATTAAAAACACGTTATTTTGAAGTTAAAAGTATAGGTACATTTATGTAACTGTCGTTCATATTTCAATATTATTGTAGGTTTATAGTGTAAGTTATTGTGTAAGAGATTTTTAGCTTGATCAGGATTTTTTCGGCTTCTTTTTATTCGTAGACGTTACCTGCTTTCGAAAAGACGCTCGTTGTATACAGAGATACTGGATGGGGAAAGGTAGCGGGCCGCCCGCCAGGTTACGCAGTATAGTATTGTGACATCTATTTTTAATCGACTTCAAAAAAAGGAGGAGGTTCTCAATTCGTCGGAATCATATATTTTTTTATGTATGTTCACCGATTACTCGATTTTTTTTTTGTTTAAAAGGGTTATACTTCACAGGTGGTCCCATATAAATTTTATCGAAATCGATTCAGCGGTTTTTGAGAAAATCAACAAAAACATAGCAAAATTGGAGTTGTTGCGATTGAAGTCGTTTGTTTTTAACGTATTCAGCGTGGTCAAGTATCTGCCCACCACATAAATATATAGGGTTATGAAATATCTGAACAATTTTTGACCACGGTTCTACTCATGAAACTGAACAACTTACCCTATACTAAATTACCAAAAAATCTGGCAAAGTTTAAGTAATGATCTAAGACGTGATCGCGACGTGTTTCATTGCCGAGTACTCGGCGCCGCCGGGTACCCGGCTACCCGGCTGATCGGACCTCCATTACCCGGTACATGCTACCCGGCTGATCAGATCTCCATTACCCGGTACATGTCTATTATACGCACAGTTTTTTTTTTAGATAATTAAGCAAAGCAGCAACAGCTAGTAAAATTATATATAATTTAAAACTGCTTTTTAAGCCCTTTCATTCAATACCCAACACGGCACCTTTTAAGTATTCTCTATTAGGTATGACTTTATGTCGTCTAGAGGGCGCCATATTGAATTAATTGTGACGTCACCTAGCCTATAACTAGCGGACAATTAAGACGCTTCTAGTGATATCTCATTCGTTAAATTCTAATAAGCAGCTTAGAAGTTATGCGGGAACACGTGAACTTACATATTTGACACAATTATCGAGCGAATGCAAGCAAACCAGCGAACAACAACTAGTAATATATATATTTTTAAAATGTGCTTGTTAAGTCCTTTCATTTGATACCCAACAAAGTACCTTTGAAGAAAATATTTTTTTTTGGTCATGACTTTATGTCCTCTAGAGGGCGCCATATTAAATTTATTGTGACGTCACGTAGCCTATAACCAGCGGGTCATTAAGACGCTTAAAATGACACCTCATTTGTTGGCTTCTGATAAGTAGTTTAGAAGTTATGCGGGAACAGATGAACATACATACATACATACCGGTCAAAATCATAACCCTCCTTTTTGCTTCGCCGTAGTCGGGTAAAAACAATCACATAATAAAGGGTCTAACGAAATCGGCGAAAACACGACAAAACTTTTTGGGCTTCTCATACAAAAATGGCAAATTAGATGAGAGGCGTGTAGACAATAGTCATATACATGTGTATAAATAGGACTAATTCCTGAACCTTAAACGGTGGGTGTCACACTCGGTGGCCAGTGGTTAATGCTCCTCACTACTGATCCGAGAGTCATGGGTTCGATCCCCAGCCGGGGCAAATATTTCCGTGATGAGCAGATTTGTTTGCTGTGTCTGAGTATATTATATCTATACAGGGTGTTAAAAACTGTGTTTGAATTTTAAAGGGGTTACTCAGAATCAAATATAGAACCAAGGAAAATTATTGAAAAAATCCGGTCTTCTAAATTTTTTTTCAGATTCTCATACTAAATCTGAATAGTGAATCAAGAATTTGTATGAAAAACTGAAAACAAAATTTGAAGAGCAGATTTTTTCAATGCTTTTCCTGGATTCTATACTTGATTTTGAGTAACCCCTTAAAATTTCAAACGCACTTTTTTAACATTCTGTATATGTGTGTATTGAAACGCATATGTGTATGTATATCAGTTTCTGGTTCCCATAGCACAGAGAATCCTAATTTGGGGCCCGATGACCGTATGTGATTTGTCCCGGATATTCCCCAGGAACTAATACTAAATTCTCACAAAAAGAAATTTGATTATCCAAAATCGGCTAATTGGCGGATTTTGTACGAAAAGGCCATTTTTTTAAAGAGTTCAGTACAGATTTCATAGAAAAAAGTGAAGTTTCAAGTGTCTGTTTAAGAAACCTTAAGTGGTTTTTGTACATTCTGTATGTTTTAATATTTTTAATCTACGTATATGAGGAACTAAAAGCGGCTGACATGTCCTGGGAGCTCGTGAAGTCTACAGCTGGAAAGAGGTCCGAGCAAAAAAGTAGTTTCGGCCCTATGCACCCCTAATAGGCGTTATAGGACCGAAAGAAGGAGAAGAATCTACGAACAAACTAACCTGTTCCTTATCCTCCTGCGACTTCGGCCAGAGCGTCACGTTCAGGACGATCTCGCCCATGTCCTGCCCTGGCTTGTTGGGGTCCTGGAGACAGAGGACTAGGTCCTGCGCACGGCCCAGCTCCAGGGCTGTCAGGTCCAGGTGGCAGGAGCCCATGAAGTCATCTTGGAGGCCCCAATCGTAGTCGAAGACCTGGAAAAGATTTGATAGGATTTTAATGTCATCACTGAAATTTCAATAATAGGTTGCCGGCCACTTGTGTGTGTAACAGATGCCTTAAGTAGGTTAAGGCCCTTAACCTGCTACCAAGGCCCAGAAGAGCCAGGATTCCCAAGGGTCCATCTGTGGCTCCAGTCGATAGTATTATACCAAGGGTGTAGTTAGTAGTAGCACATACCAATGTCTTAGAGCTGCGTAATTAGAAAATTAAAGTACGTCTAAATTTTCAATCTTAAAGAATCAAGATTATTGAAATCAACTCAGTTGAATTCAAACAATCATAACGTTTGAATATTCAATAAATTCGTTTTTACCAGCCAGAGATTTGCCTTAAAAGGAAACCTTGTAAATACATTTGCTTTATATGTAAATTTTATTCGGAAGGTTGAGTATTATCGGAAATCGCTTAGTTTTGATTGATGTTGCCGTCAAACGGTATACTGGATGCCTTTGGTATCATTAAAGCATTACAGCCTGCATATAGGAATCATACTAAATACTTTATAACATAACTTATGTAAAATGTCCTTTGTAAATCACTTTCAAAAAAACAAACTATTCGACGTGATGCCTACAGCACAGTTCTATCACCGCACCACTCGCCATCGGATTGGAATTCATCCCCACCAGTTAAAGCCAAATTGGTCTCGTACCGTAAGGTTTCAGAGGAGCTTCTTACCGAAAACCCTCAAGCTTTGGAATGAGCTCCCACCCGAGGTTTTCCCTGAGGGCTATAGTATGGGACTCTTCAAGAGGGGTTGAAAAGGTATTTGAAGGATCGGCAAAGCACTGATAGCACCTCTGGTGTTGCAAATGCCCACAGGCGGCGGTAACCACTTTCAATGAGGTGGGCCGTCAGCCTTTTGCCTTCCTATATAATAAAAGAAAATCGTTTTAGTTTTTACAGTATGAATACTGAAATCATTGGCGTGAAAGAATACTTGAGTGAATAGAAATTGGAAATATTGGTAAGGGACCAATATCCATTATTTCTGTGCGCTACCGGATCATATGAGCTCTGGTATAGAATAGTTTTTTTATATTTTATTTTTATTTATTTATTGAAACATAGTGACTGCATCAAAAGTAAAATATGACATATTGTTCACTAAATAGCTCTTTTATTGAAATTGCAGAAAAACGTACTTGCTTTGAATTTAATTACATTTAGAATATTTAATTTAAAAATTCATAATAGTTAAGTATGCTAACTACTATATTGCACAATGACGTCATCGTTTAAAAGTTCAAACATTTTTAGAACAAATTGTCGTTTTTGACATTTGATTTTTATCATTTGCTTTTCGATTTTTTATTGTTGTTACTCACATAACTAACAGTCAACTACCCTATTATTGTTGGGCATATATTCATGTGCCCTGCATTATGCATTGCATTCGCATTAAGAACAGACATGCACCCCGCTCCCCAGCGGAGCGACGATATAAAATTTCTTTGGCATTAAGGCGCGAAGAACACTCAATCTGAACAGGTTGATGCATGACAATTTAATATCGACCGTAACGCCCTACTCATTTTAAGTTCAGATCAGTGTGGGTACCATCGCGGCGGTTAGGTCAAGGCCGAACGCAAAATTCTCGATGTTTTTATTACTTTTCTTGGCTTCAAATAAGATAAAAAAAATCCGTCCAAGATAAATTGAAGGTATTAAAATGGCCGATTTTTGTGTGTTGGTTTCAACATAAACAAATATTGTGTTTCCAAGAGAATTTGCAATTAATGCAAAATACAGGGTCTACAGGATATTTTTTTTCATCAAAGTTTTTGTGATTTTTATGATTCTGTTCAATACAATTTGTTTTTCATTGTTAGAAGTATGTTATATATTTTTTCCATAGTGATAGCATTAACCATTATTTCAAGAATTTGTATTGAATATTGCGATTTGGCTATACTTAGCGCCTTAAGCAAGCACAGACATGCACCCCGCTCCGGAGCGGAGCGACGATATAACATTTCTTTGGCATTAACTATAGAAATTGAAATATTTATAACTCTTTCGACTTATTTGACTTTTACTGTCAAAGATAGGAAATTTACTTTAGCGAAAGCACAAGAATGAGTTACCTACGGCTAAAATCCACTGCGTGTAATAACTGGAATTCCACTGAATTCTCAAGGTTTCACCAGCCATATTGTCACGCACTATTAAGTTAGGGCGGTCACAGATTCTCGATGAGAATCCAGCACGCCCGCGACACTCCAGCACGTTATCATATGAAGGGTCCACTGCAATAATGATGAATGTCCAAAATGATTTTAATTCTAAGTAACTTAAACCCAAACTATCTTAAAAAAAGAAAAAAAAGGACATTCATAATTGTGTACCCTTCATTTGGTTTTAAGCTTACAAATAGTAAAAAAATGACGAATGATGCTCTTACTTAGAATTAAAATCATTTTGGACATTCATCATTATTGCAGTTGACCCTTCATATCATTAGTTACTACTACATATTAAGTAACTAATATGTCGTTTGTACACGAGCAAATGTGTTGTACACGAGCAAATGGTTTACGCTAAGCAACCGTCACCGGATCTTATCCGCAGAGATTTTTTTATGGCATAGGTGGCCAACGAGCTGACGGATCACCTGATGGTAAGCGATTACCGCCGCCCATAGACACCCGCAACACCAGAGGAGTCACAAGTGCGTTGCCGGCCTTTGATATGGGAGTACGCTCTTTTCTTGAAGGTTTGAATGTCGTATCGGTCCGGAAATACCGCAGGCGACAATTCATTCCACAGTTTGGTTGTGCGAGGCAGAAAGTTTCTAGTGAAACGCACAGTTGTGGCATCGGGGTAAAAAGTGTTCGTACTTTATGACTGTACTAATATTTTTTGTGCAGTACTGATGCTTTATGTGTAGTGTTCATCATCATCAGCTGAAAGATGTCCACTGCTGGACAAAGGCCTCCCCCAAGGATTTCCACACCGACCGGTCCTGCGCTGCCCGCATCCAGCGGTTTTACCGCAACCTTCAACAGGTCATCGGTCCACCGAGTGGGTGGCCTGCCTATGTATAGTTTGTGTATAGGTAGTGTAAGATTAAAAAAAGACAGTATGGTTTGAAGCCGCCTTTAGGGTGTAACATTTAGCCGTATTTAACGTTCCCAACTCCCAAGAGGCTATATAAAACGTAACGCTTCGCTTTGGTTAACGGCGGCATTTAGTTTCAGTTCTACATTCTTAAAAATAATATAACTATAGAATCTCTTTCCTATTTTATTTATTTTCTCGAGTTTAGGGTACGTTACAAACTTCTTGGTTCCAACTTCAAATAAAATCTGAATCATGAAGCTAAGAACTTATACATTTAAGTTCCTTGCCTTGAGGCTCTTTCACTTTATATTCATTTTCACTTTGTATCTGTTCCATGTGTTTGGCACACGCCTATTTTACACACAACACCAATAGACGACTTTTTTATTTTTGACTTATGCATTTGTTTACGCCAAAAAGTCTCCATGCTACTATATTTTCTTACGTAAAATAAAAAATTAAATGAACATCAAAGGAATAAAGTTATTTAATTTTTAACCGGCTTCAAAAAGTACAGTAACCATTTCTTTCATTGTATTATTTTATTTGTTTTTCATTTACTTACCATTATTAATTTTGATCGTATTTATTTGAATAAATCAAATCAAACGTCTCGCCCATACAAAAGACATCAACGAGCGATACACTAGGTTTCGTAATAGTATTTTCGAAGGAACTCAGAAAATATTAAAAACAATGTCTATATTCGTTCTTCGAGAACTTCAAACGAAAGCTAGAAAAAAATAAAATTCTTCGTCCAATTTCAAAAGTAGAGTAGAGCTCAAAATAATATATAAATCCCAATATTGTTTCGATTTAATTGAGCTTTATAGTCTACTTTTTGTCATCTTACACAATAAAAAACAAAAAATAAAAATGTTACCTTCAACTGAACTGGCTGGAAGGGATCTTCTATAGGCACGGTGAAGCATTCATCCCAAACCGGGTTGAGATCTCTGTAGACAATCCTGGACTTGTGTAGCAATCTCCCGCCACATTTGAACTTGACGTACGGGTCACTGGTGCCTGACAACAAGCCTGGTCAGCCACACAAGAGGATAGTCAGAATAAGCGAAAAATAAACAAAGGAAGCTTAGGAGCTAGTCTATGGTTAGCAGGGTTTAAAGGACACGTTTCATTTTGTGCCTGGACATGTACGTAGTACGAAAAATATAGAAAAATATAGGCTTTCTAGGAAAAATAATGAAAAAAATATTAGAAGCAGGGTTGCGTGGTTCAAGCATAATGTTTTGTCAGCACTTTTTACAATATAAATGGTAACACTGAAGCTTGCAATAGTAGGTCACGTTCAGAAATTACGGCTTCGTCCACATATTTCTCAGATGCTTTCTCTGACTCTGATTGACTGAACACCCTTCTGTTCTGACTTCTGACATTGGTGTACGATTTTTAAAATCTGCGGATATGCCTTGCCTCTTTTACAGGCATAACAGCTGGTTTTCGAGTTACTTGTCGGACAACGAAATTATTAATTTCAATGGTATGTACAAAATCTAGTTACTGAACGTAAAATGCTCAAAATTGCGCTCGATTCGCCATGTTGGGTGATTTATGTGTTGCGATTGTTAAATCTGAGAAACTAGATGAACCTCGCAACAAAGGTAAATCGAAGGAAATGTACAATTAGAAAAGACTATGTTTCTAATGACTTATTTATGATGTTTAGTACACAGACCAGGTCCAAGCTCCATAGTCCCGTGAAACGTCTCCTTTGAATTCAGAACGTAAAACAGATTAGAGAAGTGATATATGTTTTTTTTTTTTGTAATTATTCTCCAAAGAGTTTGTTGATGTGTTAGTGATACGTCTCTCTCTCTCTCTTATCGTGTGGCACAATGTCCTATCCACTAGGTATAGGCGGCGGTTGCCTGGTGTTGCACTTACTGTCACCAGTGATACGTTATTTCTTTAGTCTTATCCAACCATAAAACTTAAAAGTATCTTTTTATAGGTAAATAGGTACAAAATTAGTGAAATAGTTATTATAATTTCTTTTTGTTTAAATAAGGAATAGTATAAAAATAGTTAAACAGGTTCCTTGTATTTATAAACAAAGCAAAAGCTCTAACAGTATTGCAACGATAATAAACATGCAAAATAATAAATATTTTAAATAAATATCTTAAATTTAATCTCATGTGTGGCGTGAGCATTGAGTGTTATTTTATAATAATAGGCTGTATACAGTGATGTGTGTGTAAACTATGGCACTCATAATTACTAAATCATTTACTGCATAAATAACAAATAATTATTTTTTAAAGTGGAGCTTACAATGATGCGATGTTGTTTCTTGCTTTCGTAATTTTATTCAGAAAATTAAATTACAAGCTCCGTTCAGAATACATTACTTAAATAACAAGGAGTTTGCATTTTGAAATCTGCTTACATGATAATGATAAGCTGGTCGTTAGCACCGAAAACCTTTTTTAAATCGCCATAAAGTGCGTATAAGAAAAAATATTTTTATTTTTCACTAAAACAGCAGCAGCTGTACCAGTGTAAGTAACCAGTAATAAATGTATGCTAAATGCAAACTCTTTGGCTCGATCCAAATCTTCATAAATATGAAATATTTTTCCGTTGCGTGTTGCGTTGGTTGTATGGTGTAGCGATAACTTTACTGATTTAAATAGGTGCTTATACTGTTTATACCCCAGTGTGTGTAAGTTTGGTGTAGAGTGTCAAAAATAAAAAAACTTAACTCACCGTTTTTGTCCATTGCTACCAGATTTTGTCCTCTTTTCAAGTGTATCCTTAGCTGGAAGAACGCATATTGTCTTAGCTGCTGCTCTCTTAGCTTTTGGCCTTCGTCTGGCTCCTAGAAAAAAAAATAAGTTTGACAATGGATCTACCTGAATAGGTTCAGCTGGGGAAAGCACAGATGGCGCCAGATAGTAACAATACAAAAATGGTCATAGAGTGTAGGTATATTTTGTGACGTTTATTATAAAAATAGTAGAACTAAAGTTGTTACGTTCGACCCAAATAATACCCTGGTGATATTCATAGTAGCCATTCAAAATCACCTTGTAAATAGCCCTTATGAAATACCTGAAAAATAATTAACCTCGATTTCTGCATAGGAAACTGAAGAACTTCCCGAGGAACCTATACAGAATTCGCAAAAAACTTTGGCCTTCTCATACTATTGATCAACATATCCGCCAATCCGGGCGTTGACTGCATTAAAAATAAATTACGAAATATTATTCACTAAATAGCTCTTTTCTTGAATTTGTTGAAAAACTTAATCACTTTCGTTTTTATTACATTTTGAATTTTTAATTTACAAGAATTTCGTAATTAGTATACAAACTACTATATTGAACAATGACGTCATCGTTCAAAATTTTAAACATTTTTAGAACAAAATGTCGTTTTTGACATTCGATAAAAAGTAACTCAAATGACTAGCAGTCAACTACCGGATTTTGTATGATAAGCCCAAAATATTTTTGTGAATTGAATATAGGTTCCTTGGGAAAAGTTGTTCAGTTTTATGATTAGAAGCCAATAACATTTTTTCATGTATTTAAGAAGGACCCCATAATACACTTCCGGACACATCTATCAGCTCACCTAGGATTTAAAGTTTTAATAGCCTATAGCTAAAACCTACCTATAGACTATAGGCTATTAGTAAGTTTGAATTTGGAACTTATAGCATACAGAAAATATTGTTATTACTTCAAAACTGCATAAAAGCTTTATGCTTAGCCTAACATGCTATGCTTAGCCCTTTCGGGGTAAATAAAATAAAAAAAAAATGTCTCTGGAAGAGTATAAGGTACAATAACGGCACTTTTTTATTCATTTTTAGAAATTAAGTAATTATCTTCAGAGTTTTATACATACATATACGAGATGATAAGTTTGTCAAACCAAATGTCTGATAAAAACGTCTCGAACTGTAAGTACTATAAAGCTGCTTGTCCACCGGCGAGGCGAGGAGGGAAGAGAATAGGGAATTTTCAGATGACGTATGTCACACCATTCAAAAGTGTGTCAATCGATGGCGTTTCTAAACTTTGGCAATGTATTTTTAAAAACAGCGTAGAATTTACAATAGCAAAATATGTAGATTTAATAATGTTAAAAATATATAAAAAGCCACCTGAACATAGATTCTTATTAATTGAATTAACAGAAACGATAAATTTCCAACTTGGTCAAGTATGGATAACCTGGGTGCGTTCTGATTTCTCTGTTATATGTAATTTCTTCTTCCGAACCAAAAGTAAATTGATTTTAATACATTCTTATGATTAAAATGCAATTTATAACTCGGTATCATGTTAGAATTCTTTTAAGAAATACAAACACAATACTGATAAGCTTTGTGCATCAAAAATTATGAAAAGTATTTTTGGATCAAAATACAAAAAAATATTCAATGAAAAGTAATCTTCGAAAGCTATTCATAATTATTATGATATTAGTCGGTAATATCAGTCAGTTTTGACGATTTTAAAGAGATTTTTCTTATTTCCAATGTTGATCAGCGCCATCTAGTTGAGTTTAGAGAAACCCGTGGAAAATTCCCTATTTAAAGGTGCAAGTCCGAGACCGGCTGCAAGTCGCCGACCGCAGGCGACAGGCGACAGACTTCATTTATCGACCGCAAGTTACACTACTGGTTTCTGTGAATCTCTATGAAAGTGATTCCAAGCGCGGCGACGTGTCGCCTGCGGTCGCGGCCGGCGACATGCGGCGCACAGTGGTTTGACTGTATGGAGGCGTCGTGACATAGGATTCTTAAAACATTTTTATTCGAAAAAAAATATAAAAACAATACTATTGTATTCTTTTATAAGACCTTCATTTCGTATAAAAATATTTGGCCAATCGGACTCACACATCACGCGCTAATCCATAAAACGTGTATTTTTTGTATGAAAGTGATTATATTAAATTCTATACCGTCTGAATTTCTCCCGATTTCAGGTTGGGGTTCCAATAATTCGTTTTGAACTACCCTTGGCTACATTTTATCCGAAGACACTAGGTGCCCCAAAAGTGCCCCTTCTGAGATATGGTTGATATAAATTTTCTGAATAAAAGCTATATTCAACCATTACTGTGGGTAGTTTATGAGTTTTAACTTCAGTTCAATTACTAAATAAATATCTTTGTACCTAGCACTAGGTATTTTCGGACATTTAGTGCCCCAAAAGAGTCTTTTCTGCGACATGGTAAATTTTATTTTTTCTGAATAAAAGCTATATTCAACCATCACTGTGGGTAGTTTATGAGTTTTAACTTCAGTTAAATTACTTAATAAATATCTTTGTACCTAGCACTAGGAATTTTCGGACATTTGGTGCCCCAAAAGTGTCCTATATGCGAGGTGGTAATTTTTTTATGAAAAAAAGCTACATTGAACTATTACTGTGCTTAGATAATGAGTTTAAACTTCAATTAAATTACTAATTAAATTAAATTTTCAGACATTCAGTGCCCCAAAAGTGCTCTTTCTGAGATCTGTTTTTTTTTCTAAAGAACAGTCATGAACGTCACGGTAGAATGAAAAATAATTAAAATCAAGTTTATTAATAGAACTACTAGATATTTTATTGTGATTTACAACGTAATTACTATATACAATGTACACAATAGCTTTAAAAATAATGTATGATCTTAATTTAAAATTTACATAGAAAAACAACGTTATATTTATAATATACAAGGTGATTACTATTTAAAATATACATCTAATCAATAGCAATAAATATATTTAAGATCTTAATAAACAAATTTACAAGAAAAACGTTTCGCTTTTACTTATAAAAAATGAATTAATTTAAAAAAAAACATTCACGCAGATCATTTGTTATTTGCATCATCTTCTTCATCATCCTCATCTTATTCATTATTAGTATCTGATTCAAATTCCTCAGGTATATCTGCTACATCGACGAATTCGATTTCATTTTTATAATAAGTAAAACATTAAGTTCCAAAAATGATGACAATTTTTCATTTTGTTTTGCCATTCTTGGTCGAGTGTTCACTCGTCAGTAAAGGGTCTGAAGATAATAGAAGATTGCAGTATATCTTCCTTGGTGGCAATACTGCTGTGTTGACGCCTTCATAAAGGAAACAGGTTTGCTACTGGATATAGTAAAACAGGGTAGTAGAAACACAAATACTGGCAACGTAGCAAGACGCTTTTTTGCAGACCCGGAAAAGACTGCCGAAATCACCGGACTAAATGGTGATTTTATCAGAAGAATTGCAATTATTTTAAATTGTATTGCTTCCGGAGAAAAGATAAATATCGGAAAATTCAAGGAGTTTTGTGATATAACAGCAGAAATGCATGTTCAACTACATCTATGGTATTACATGCCGTCAAGTTTACACAAATTACTTGTTCATGGACCGCAGATTGTTCAGCATTTGTCTATTGTGCCTATAGGCTTTTTCCAGAAGAAGCTTCCGAAGCAAGGAATAAAGACTTCCGAAAATATAGGGAAAACCACACTCGCAAACACAGCAGTATTGCCACCAAGGAAGATATACTGCAATCTTCTATTATCTTCAGACCCTTTACTGACGAGTGAACACTCGACCAAGAATGGCAAAACAAAATGAAAAATTGTCATCATTTTTGGAACTTAATGTTTTACTTATTATAAAAATGAAATCGAATTCGTCGATGTAGCAGATATACCTGAGGAATTTGAATCAGATACTAATAATGAAGAAGATGAGGATGATGAAGAAGATGATGCAAATAACAAATGATCTGCGTGAATGTTTTTTATAAGTAAAAGCGAAACGTTTTTCTTGTAAATTTGTTTATTAAGATCTTAAATATATTTATTGCTATTGATTAGATGTATATTTTAAATAGTAATCACCTTGTATATTATAAATATAACGTTGTTTTTCTATGTAAATTTTAAATTAAGATCATACATTATTTTTAAAGCTATTGTATACATTGTATATAGTAATTACGTTGTAAATCACAATAAAATATCTAGTAGTTCTATTAATAAACTTGATTTTAATTATTTTTCATTCTACCGTGACGTTCATGACTGTTCTTTAGAAAAAAAAACAGATCTCAGAAAGAGCACTTTTGGGGCACTGAATGTCTGAAAATTTAATTTAATTAGTAATTTAATTGAAGTTTAAACTCATTATCTAAGCACAGTAATAGTTCAATATAGCTTTTTTCATTAAAAAATACCACCTCGCATATAGGACACTTTTGGGGCACCAAATGTCCGAAAATTCCTAGTGCTAGGTACAAAGATATTTATTAAGTAATTTAACTGAAGTTAAAACTCATATACTACCCACAGTGATGGTTGAATATAGCTTTTATTCAGATAAAATAAAATTTACCATGTCGCAGAAAAGACTCCTTTGGGGCACTAAATGTCCGAAAATACCTAGTGCTAGGTACAAAGATATTTATTTAGTAATTTAACTGAAGTTAAAACTCATAAACTACCCACAGTAATGGTTGAATATAGCTTTTATTCAGAAAATTTATATCAACCATATCTCAGAAGGGGCACTTTTGGGGCACCTAGTGTCTTCGGATAAAATGTAGCCAAGGGTAGTTCAAAACGAATTATTGGAATCCCAACCTGAAATCGGGAGAAATTCAGACGGTATAGAATTTAATATAATCACTTTCATGCAAAAAATACACGTTTTATGGATTAGCGCGTGATGTGTGAGTCCGATTGGCCAAATATTTTTATACAAAATGAAGGTCTTATAAAAGAATACAATAGTATTTTTTTTATATTTTTTTTTCGAATAAAAATATTTTAAGAATCCTATGTCACGACGCCTCCATACAGTCAAACCACTGTGCGGCGGCTGCACGCAGCGACCGCAAGTCTCAGGACCAGTAGTGCGGCCGACCGCAGAGCGGTTACACGCATTTCTTTTCTTTTTTTGCATATAATGACAACAATTCGTCGTCATCTTCCTTCTCTAACAAATGACACAGTAAATTATTGTTAAACACGTCCGATATTCTGACTCGCACGAAGGTACGGAAACGACAGGGTACAAAAGCTGACTGAAGTGCAGTCGCGTTTGGAATGACGGCGCGGCGGCAGCGACATGTTTTCGACCGCAGCGGCCGGCCGCAGTGTCGCCTGCGGTTGTCGCCTGCAGTCCGTCTCAGAATTGTACCTTTAATTGTATGGGAAAAAATAAATTCTCTTCTCGCAAATCTTCGGTGGAAATAGTCTTCTTCTTAGAGATTTAAATTCTCTTCACTCCACTCCTCGCCTCACCTCGCCGGTGGAAAAGCAGCTTAAGGCTGTGACTAAAATTGTATTTTCAGGCGTATTTGAGGCAATTCAATTTGTAGCGCCAAATGAGTTTATCTAATGTAATCCGAGGGAATGGCTAAAGTTTTTCTAGCAGGCGTTTTAATAAAAAAAACTAGCATCTAATGTAATTATTATTCCTATACCAAAGAGAATCTTATAATTATTATAGTGACACCTGACAAAGCTATAGAACTGGTGCCGGAAAAAGATTTGTAATTAAAGATTTAGTAATGTTGTTGTTTTTTTTTTTAATTTAGTAGGTACTTAAATTAATTTGGATGCAGTTTAATTGGCTTCAAGAAAGTCGATTAATGACGCTAAAAAGTTATGACTTCACGTCTTGGTATTACATTTTTTTTAACCAAATGTAGATTTTGACAGATGATAAAAAGTAACTCAAATCAGATGATTGGTATGGGATAGATAGATACCCCATACCATTATTTGTTATCAGACCCACAATCGTAACTGTAAGTGACAAAGGTCTTACAAAATAGATATGTATGTGAGTAGAAAGATAAATAAATCAATAGGTAATTTATACTCAATTATAAGTTTCACGTTTTGCATATTTTTTTTGAAATCTATGTGTTTCATTCAAAAGACGAAAACCAATTCTAATATGGAATGAACAGAATTTAATAACAAACATAATTATCGTAATTTTCAAACAGTTAGGTACATAACTACTGCCTGTGATAAATATCTATTTTGAGGTAAATAATGGAAAAATACAGCAAACTCTTGCAGAAACGTATTAAGTATATCCTCCGTTTACAATACCAATGTCACGTGGACGAGTAAAGAAATAAATAATTCAGTGTGAATTTGATTTGATTTGGTAAGTGGGATGGATACAGTCAGAAACAAAGTTGCACATAATATTAATACTAATCTGGATAGTGTACTTTATAGGGTTCGTCGCGCGTTTGGCTTGCTGGTAGTGATAGGATATAGCCATATTTTAGTAAATAAACATGTTTTACTTAATTTAATCCAGTTTTCCCAGACAAAAAACCGGATATTTGTCAACCCCCCCCCCCCCCCCTCGTGAGATTGAGTGAGATTCGGCTTGACCCCCTCCACCCCTAAACGCCTCATTAATGAGCGCCCCCCTAAATCTATGCCTTACTGTACCTACTTGATTATGAATCGTTATGTAGGATTTTTGTAACCTTGTGTTTGTTTTCTTAAATAAGTGAGTTGTTTTCGATCCAGTCAACAATGTATTGATTCGCAAAACCGGACACAAAAAACGATACGTGATACGTATTAAGTGATTAAAGTACATATACGTACCTATAGGTATGCACAAAAAAGATTTTTTCCATGTTCTTCACTCACTTATCCTAACTATTAAATACTTAACAGATGCGAAAGCCTATTTGTGTGTTCTTCTTCATCGTAACAGATCAATGAATCGACGTAATTTTAGCATAGATAGATAGTGAAGATACACTGAAAAAAATCATGGCTAAATAAGTTACAATCTTGCTTGATTGAAAAAAATATGACTGAATCATTCAAGGAAATATCAAAAACAATAATTGACGGTTTCTTACCACAATAAAGCTGAAATGATTGAACGTTTATCAAATTGAAAGTGCTGAATTTAATAAGTTTACTTTATTCATGTCGAGGCATAGTCAGTTCTATCATCAACTTATTTAGATCCATCAAGTTGCTTTATTATTACTACACATTACACTTAGTTCATCCAATAAAATATTATAAAATAATGTTTAGAATTGATTAAGCCGACAATTACTTATTGGAATGTACTATGTATGCTTGTTTCGTTTCTCAATCAAGAAGGCTTGATTCCTGGAATCACAAAGCTTTGTGCGCTCGTATATAAACAAGTGACTTGATAATATTAAACTAATAATTAATTTTAAAATAATTATTTTTTTCAGTGTAATGTTATACTGAAAATACTGAACCAATTTTGCGAAAATTTTAATTATACTTACAGTTTATTTTCCCGGAGGATTGGAAACACGACACATCCTAAAGTTGTTGATTTGTGAAAAAAAAAATTATGTATGTATGGATAATTTCAATCCCGGAAAATATGCTGTCCCAGAGTTCCAGTTATTTTAATGAAAAACCATTTTCACTGGTGCGAGTAGCCCGCGTCTCGTACACCACATACTTTAAAAAAGATATCCACACGGACGAAGTCGGGGTAAATGCTAGTAAATGAAACGTTAAAGGCTTTATTGGGAATTGTAAGGAAATAAAATGCAATTTAACTCTTTCGATCTTTTTGGCTTTGAGCCAGTATATAAGGTGCTACTTTATTAGTGCCCGATATTTTAGTCAGTGCTTCTTTTCCTGATTCTGATCAACTTTCCCCAAGAAACCCATAGTCAAATCGCAAAAAAATTTTTGGAGTCTTCATACAAATCGATCAGCCGAGCGGCCAAATTAGTATGAAGAGCCCAAAATTTTTTTGCAATTTGACTATGGGTTCCTTAGGGAAAGTTGATCAGAATCAGGAGTAGAATCACTGACTAAAATATCGGGCACTAATAAAGTAGCACCTTATATACAGGGTCTAAATGTAAATCGTACTTTCCTTAAAAAGTTGTCCTTGCTCAAGAAATACATAAACTAACTACTTAAATAAAAATTTCCTAAGGAATCTATATTCAATTCGTTTAAAAAAATACTTGGGAAAGGGAAAATTGATCTATTTTTAAAGGAAGTACGATTTTGTAGTTACACCCTGTTTATTGCACTATTAGCAAAATAATAATATTTTATTTACTTTTCCCTGAGAATTGGGATTAAATAAATATGTATTATGTACAGAGATGCATTGACAAGTTACTGCAATTATGTTTTCGTGGACCGTTTTTCGTTGGGTTTTGATGCTCAGTTATTGTAAGCAGTTGTAGGTTTTCATCATCCGCCAAAAGACGTCTACTGCCGGACAAAGGCCTCGGCCAAGAATTTCCACACCGACCGGTCCTGCGCTGCCCGCATCCAGCGGCTTCCCGCAACCTTCATCAGGTCATCGGTCCACCGACTGGGAAGTCTGGTGCAGAAGGTTTTAAATAAATCAATAGAAAAGTGTGTCGACCTTGTATGGATAAACCAATATTTTTTTCTCTGTGTAATTATAAATAGAAGAGGGCTCTATTTCAGTTTTAAAGGTGTTTACACTCTGTATAATAAGATCTAGTTTTATTTTGGTTCTCTTCTTTATTTTCCTGTAGAAACAGTCCTTTATAAGTGAGTGTTTTTGTTTTGGTACCTCATATGACCCTCAACTTTCCATTTTACTTTTTAGCAAACTTCTGTAAAAAAGAAATACAACAAAAAAATGCTCCTTAACAAAGAGGTCTGTCTGTGTTTACGGTACGTGAAACATATCAGATTCTTTTCAACCGACTTCAAAAAAAGGAGGAGGTTCTCAATTCCTCGGAATCTTTTTTTTTATGTATGTTCACCGATTACTCGAAGACGCCTTAACTGATTTCGAAATTTCTTTTTTTTTTGAAAGGGTATACACATGTAGTTCCATATAAATTTTATCGAAATCGATTCAGCGGTTTTTGAGAAAATCAACAAAAACATAGCAAAATTGGAGTTGTTGCGATTGAATTCGGTTGTTTTTAACGTATTCAGCGTGGTCAAATATAAAATTTGTAAGTGTTGAATATAATGTCTTACCTTCATTACATACTAGTGTCCTTAATACCTATGGCACAATTGCTTGGCACAACCACTAGTTCCTTGTCATTGTGCCGTGGTGGACCAGCATGGCCAAACTTATAGTTAAGGAGGATTTACCTACCCGACCCGACAACCCTAAACCGAATGGCATGGCGCAGAAAAATTAGGAGAGCCGACCCCACCTAATGTGGTATAGAGCAAAGATGAAGAAGAACCAGTAGTTGTCATTATAATAGTATCAACTCACCAGTTGCAGTAACTCTGGCGACGGTCGCGGGTGATGCGCAGGAGTGCTCGATGTTGACGGCGCGGGGTCCGTCGAAACTTGCCGCGACACCGATGCGTCTGCAATAAAAAAAAAACATATTTTAGGGGTGGTTTTACAAAACATCGTCTATAAAAAATATACAATAATTAAATTATACACAATAACATAAGTAAGGTATGATATTGTAAGCAAGAAGTGTACTAAGAGTACCTATTTCTGAAAATATTATTCTAGAATTTCCGATTTTCAATCAATAAAAGTTATCTTGTAGATATATATTGATTTTCCTGTTTTATGTTGTATGAATAATGAAGTTTAAATTAATGAATGTTTTGTACACAATAAATTATAAAATTAAAAAAATAATAATGATTAAAATTTAAACTGTTTATTTCACTTCTCTTCAGTTTTTTTTTTACTTAACACAAATGAAAAAGTCTCGTCTGTAAACAGCGGTTGCCTGGTGTTGCACTAAAACGGGTGGTACACGGTCGCCAACAAGCACCCCAACCAAGGTGACATTCGTTGTTTCCAATCGTGTAGACCGTGGTTGGTGACCAAATTTCGTTGTCTACACAGTTGGAAACAACGAATGTCACCTTGGTTGGGGTGCTTGTTGGCGACCGTGTACCACCCGCCTTAGCACCACCTCGGTCACGTGTACGGCATTTTTTATTATTATTTTTAGAATTACGCCTATGTACGTGTACTGCACGATCTTCATACACGTCTAGTAATCGGATGTGCAGTTTTCCTCACAATGTTTTCCTTCACCCTAAAAGCTATCTGAAACTGTACCTACGTAAGTTTCTAATATAACCGTACTTTGGAAGCCGGTGGAAAACTCATTTACACATTGGCCAGGTTTTGAACCCGAGACCTCTGGTTAGAAGGTCCCAGTAACTACAGAGAATACACCGACGCTTTTAATAATAAAGTATACAAACACTATTCATTCATTTATTTACTATAGTTATTTTACTTTGGTTCACCATTTTTAAATCAGTTGTAAATAGGAGTTAAGTCGCTTCTTTACGACAGTTAAATAAGGTTCTGTTTGACACAGTAACTACCAGAGAATTATAAATAATTTATTAAAATTACTGTACTACCTACCTACCACAAACCTGTGTGAAGCCACAGAGCAAGAAATAGTTACAAGCATAAAAGAATCGCTTAAAAATCGGTCAGTGAGCGAAAAACGGCTTCAAGTTGATCGACTAACTTAGAATGGAGAGCAAAATTTTTTTCCCGCCATGCAGTCTTCCTCGGCATTCGGCACCAAATGAGCCCAAGACACAAATGGCTTGCGCGCTAAAACTTTTGTCACGTGACCGATTTGTAAGGGAGTAATTCTTCTGTTATACTAGTGACTGATCAAGGCCTGCTGTGACGAACTTACCTTCTCTTTTCCCAAAGAGGCGCATCCTACGCCATCTCCTTACAGCACTTTTCAGTTTCTTCATCACCAAACAGTTCAGTATAGTACTTGCGAGGACTCGACGCCATGTTGAGCACATACGTATTTTGTATACTGTTTATAGATGTAGTCTGTGGTTCCGGCCATTTTGTTTTTTATTAAGTATTAGTTTTGGTGATTTGGAAGCGATTTGCTTAAAAGCTATATGCAAAATAAAATTATCTGTAGAACAGGCGTTTTAGCTACTCGTATATTATGTATTCGACACTCGTAGTGGTAAAGCAATAACTTCGTAGAAAAATGGACTTAAAAAGCCTTATACAGAATTTTCAGAGGCAGGCTACACAGAGCGAGGACGAGGCGAAGACGCGATCGATTGAGCGTTTTTCCACTGGCTGGCACCAGCAGGGCGCTACCGTGAGGTCGGCGGATATCATCGGCTACCGTCACCTTTGTCGGCAATAAGAAAAATAATTCATAATATAGAATTCATTCATTCATTCACATTCTATTTCATAGATTTATGCTTCCCCCATTGCCGGGCCGGTGCTACCGCCGGTGGAAAACAGCTTATTTGGTCTTCCGTGACTTGTATTTTGGCCGCAGGTGCGATTGTGTAAGAGGTTCTTAAACTTGTTTTGGCTACTGCCCACTTTGAGAATCAATTATTATCTAGCCTCCCGCAAAATTTTAGTTCCAATTTTAAAATATCAGAAGAAAAACACAAATCAGTCATCTCCTCCTAAATTGCTTCATCACCCCCCAAATTTTTGGTCCTTCAACGCCCTCCTGTAAGCCTTCAGCCTACAAGGCGACAAGTCCCTTGTCGTCGTCCACTTTCAGGACAACTGGTGTAATGTATTGCCTCGTGCTCGAGCATCTCTTCCGCCAAAGATTCGACGCAGTCGCAACCCACATGGACGGGGAAGCCACGTGTCTGTGATAATGCCCCTTCGTCGCCTATGTAGTATGTTTTTCTTCGCTCTATTTTTCAAAGTTTTGTATGACTATGAAATTTGTAAAGTACGTGTAAGGTTCCTTGAGGAAACTCGATAATTTTCATGAGAAACCCTAGTTTAAATAGTTTTACCAAATTTTGTCAGGCCTTATTTATAACACCATTTTTATTAAATTAAATCATTTTGGTATTTTTTTGGGTTCCGTACATCAAAAGGAAAAAAGGAACCCTTATAGGATCACTTTGTTGTCCGTCTGTCCGTGTGTCCGTCTGTCCGTCTGTCCGTCTGTCCGTCTGTCCGTCTGGCCGTCTGGCCGTCTGTCCGTCCGTCTGTCTGTCTGTCAAGACCCTTTTTTTCAGGAACGCGTAGACGTATCAAGTTGGAATTTATATCAAATACTCAGGCTTGAAGCTGGAAAAATAAAACTTCTATGCCAATGCAAACAAGAGATACGGCCGTTTATGCCGCATATTTGGACACTCGCATGGGAATCAAAAACCTACTTCACTTGTGCTATAAGCATTGCTACTTTTCCCTTTACTTATGCTATAAGTATTACTTGTTACCAAATTTCATGATTCTAGGTATACGGGAAGTACCCTATAGGTTTTGATTCCCATGCGAGTGTCCAAATATGCGGCATAAACGGCCGTATCTCTTGATTACGTTGGCATAGAAGTTTGATTTTTTCACAGCTTCCAAGGGATTTCAGGCCTGAGAATTTGATATAGAGTTCAAGACATGTGTGATTATGAATTTATACAGAACCCTCGGTGTGCGAGTGCGTAATATAAAATTTTACAATATTTCTAATTTCCTTTTAATTCCTTATCGAATTCGATATCTTATCACATTACAGATACCAAATTATTTAAGAACCAAACATTTCTTAATAGGTATAAATAAAAAAAGTAAAGTAAAATAAAGCGTATCACACTGCGATTGTTTTATTGAGTACTTTAGCTAATTTTATATTCAGTAATGAAGTTTTTTTAGTGTTTATTTTTCTTTCATTATTTTATTTGAATTAATTGCTTTTGCTGTAAGTTGCTTTGATTTTTATTTAATTGCTTACATAATGTTATTATCCCATAAATTCAAAAAGATTTGACACGACCAATACCATACCATAATATGAAATATAATAGTTGTATGTATACTTAATTTTTTCTTACTTGTCTTATTTTTAAAAATAATATAGCGTACCTACTTAACATTACTGATATTTCATGGAGTTGGAAAACCACTTTATTAAATTTTATATAACCAACTTCATAACATGGTTTCCCAACACTGTAAAATGTCAATGGTTATGAGTAGGACGCTATAATATTTTTAAAAATAAGACAAGTAAGAAAAAATTCAGTATATATGTGTGTGTGTGTGTGTGTGTGTGTGTGTGTGTCCAGTGTTTTAGAACCTTCACCACTGAAGGGTTTGGGATGACGTTAGGTCTAGGGTAACATTTTTAAAGTTTTCCAGACCTTTCTTTTACTCTTTTTCGAATATATTTTTCGTCACCATCGTATTAAACAAAAAACATGTATTGTTTTTTTCTTAGAAGTTTGTAAGGATTTTGAGAAAACTTTATACAGTATTGTATTTTTTTATGGCTTTAGAATAGCAGAACCAGGTACCAGAATCTAAATATTCTAATTTATGTATTGCTCGTACAAGTTCACTTAAGAATACTGAAAGTTTGCACAAGAAAACTTGACTTTGTAGCCTGAATTATTAAGTTTTATAATAAAATTGTATTCAAAGAATAAAATAAACATTAACAAATTAACTGAAATGAACAATATTTATTCAACGTAGCAATGAAGATGTTTCGTTTGTAACTTCGACGTCGAAGTTTATTTTTTAAATCTTAATTTATACGAATCCCCTGCCATTTCCAGAAGTAATTTCGGAGAGAGGAGACACATCTCAAATTAAACAAAAAACACTTTTTTTTAATAAAAAATCTTAGTTGCTACTAAATCTTAATTTAGTAAAACAAGCCAGATATTACTGTGATAGTTTTATATCAAAGTATATTTTTAAAATGTCGACAAAAAATAGAAATGATTAGGAATTATGTAGGCAAATATCCATTATTTCACAATCTTGATACTAGGTTTATTGGGATCCGTGCAGCCTCAGTATTAGTCTTAATTTTAAGGACAGTAACATTACCTACACATAATTATCGTTGTGCTACTTATTAGTTACAATTGTGTTTCCTTAAACACTCATAATAAGTTTGCATTCTTATGCAAACGCAAACACCTTCATCTATGATTATCTCATTTCAGTCATGATTAAATCATTTCAGCCCTGATTAAATCATTTTAGTCATGATTAAATCATTTCAGTCATGATTAACTCATTTCAGTCATGCCAGTTACCGCGCACCCGAAGGCAGGAGGGGCTGTTTTCTGGAGGCATGGAGTCTATCGGTAATATGGCGAGCGGGCGCTATGGAGGTACGTTTATGAGTTCGCAATATTTTATAATTTGAATCGTAATCTTTTTCTATGTGGAATATGCAGTAACAAACACCGACATATGTCATCATGTAATTTTTAAATATTATACTTTTCCATTTTTTTTTCTCCGTTAAAGTATTTTTAAAGCTGTATAAGTTATAAAGCTTGGTCGATCTCACATTACTTTTTAAAAGTTGTCGACCAGTTGGCCAATCCTGTACCTCATACAGCCGTTAAAACACCTATGAAGATTATATGCGCGTTAAAAAAGTTACCAAAATGAAATTGCCATCACGGCACGAGGCATACTGATTTATTAATTCTCTTTGGTTTGCATTTAATAGGTCATCTGATAACCGTCACCTGATAGCACCCGCAGAGGCTGAGGTAGCATTTAGAGGCTCTTCTCCTCTGTAAATGCTACCTCAGCCCCTATACTCAGAGTGGCCTCAGAGTAGCCATACTGTATGCCTATACAGGGTTATTTTTGGACCCCCCACCAAAACTTAACAGTAGCTTTTACTCATGAAACTGATCAACTTTCCCCAAGTAACCAATGGTCAATTCGCAAAAAAAAATTTTGGACCTTTCATACTAATTTGGTCACGTGATTTTGTATGGAAATACCCAAAATTCTTTATGCGAATTGACCATTGGTTATTTTGTGAAAGTTGCTCAGTTTCATGAGTAGAAGCCACTGTGAAGTTTTGGTGGGGGGTCCAAAAATAACTCTGTAGGTACTAATATAATTATACATATATTGTGACCTAACTTTGTATTCCTCTTTTCAGGCGGCGGTGGAGGTGGCTCATACATGGGTGGTCGTGGAAGACCTGGATAGTGATAATAATTTTTCATTTTAATTTTAAGTTTTGCTGTTTAATTTATAGGTTACGGTTATTTTGTTGTGAAATAAAAAAAGTTATTTGGATTTTATTATGATCCATATTAAATAACAAAAGTTTAATAGAAATTTTAAATAATTAACTTACATATCATAATTTTTTATTTGTTTTGCTTTCTATGTCACGTTTCAAGAAACTTGTTGCTCTCTGTCTTAACATAACCAATTTTGCAAACAGTACAAACATGACCGCCTGAAATGAATTGAATAACACTTCTCACTTCAAAATCTATCAAACAAACTGTTTTTGTTATTATTCTAATGAATATTGAAAAGAATGTGTTGGAGGGAGTTTTGGACCCGACGCGACGTTTCTTCTCTCTCCACAAACACTTTCCGAAACGTTGTGTATACGAGTACCAAGTGGTAGGAACTTAGAGGTACTTAAATTAAAAAATAACCTGCGGAAAGTGTACAATGCTACTACTACTACTACTACTAATACTACTACTACTACTCCTCTAAAAGAAAGAAAGAATGGAAGAACGGTTTCTATGATTTCGCCAATGACAGTACTAATATTATAAATAGAAATAAAAGACTTAGGATAAATAAAGGACAATTACAAGAAAAAAGAAGAAGCTGAATTAAAGCTTAATGTTATCAGTCAAAATAAAATCGATGCTAATGTTGATGTAGGGAGAGAACGCTAGTGACAAGAGAGATGAAAGATTAGTGGGACGAGGGATGGAAGGTGGCAAAACATCATAAAGAGAAGAGCGTAAATTGCGACAGTTAAAGAAAATATGATCAATAGTTCCTTCGTCTAAGCCACATTCACAGAGAGAGTTATCTCTCATCCTTATTTTGGCCAAATGAACAGGCGAACAGCAGTGACAGATTCTCAAGCGGCATATTATAGATATAGAGAGTTTACGGGCATCACGGAAAATAAAAAAAACAAGGGTTAGAAGGAATGAGGTCCTGTATGGTTGCATAGTGCTTGCCTTTGGCAGCACTAGATATCCTCCAAGATTATTTCCAATAAATGCGCAACCATTGTGTGGCGCAAGAAACGAGATCATGGAAGTAGCACTTATAATGTGAGAGAGAGCCTGTAGTAACTGCTTCTTTTGCATAGTATTCTGCCAAGTCATTCCCCACTATGCCACTATGGCTAGGAATTCAGACCAGAGAGATCTGGATGCCCTTTTCTTTTCCGTAGATAAGAGGAAACTTAACTTTTTTTACCTATTCGAATAAACATATTATTTTGACTTTTTTGACATACATACATTTCATTAACATTACGCTTTGCTTGGGCTGTCGGCTAAAAAGGTAAAAATACATAATAACTACAAAATGAACCTATTCTAGTTTCTGGGTCAAAAAGGTTTCATTCGAAGTAGTCTTTGTTAGGATGTTAAAGCATTTGCCCATTGCTTCGCCATTTAGATGATGTTCGTTTTAAGGCCGTCTTTGAGAGTCTACCTAAATTTATTTTCCGGATCCCTAGAGAATTTGCCGCCACTCCAACGGAATAAAGAGTAATATATGTCACTTACTGCCTTTCTATACAGGGTGTTAAAAAAGGGCGTTTGAGAGTTTGATGGGTTACTCAGAATCAAGTATGAAATACAGGAAAAATATTGAAAAAATTCGATCTGCAATTTTTTTCAGTTTCTCATACAAATTTTTGATTCAGTATTGAGATTTAGTATGAGAAAATAAAAAATAAATTGATCAGATTTTTTCAATATTTTTCCTGTATTCTATATCTACTTGATTTTTTTTTTTTTTTTTTACCCCGAGATGGGGAAGGCAAAGGATCAGAGCCATACAGCCTGGTCTGTTGTAAATCTGCTGTTGTATTTAAAGGCTAAAAGCCATTTCTTCCGTATCTCTTCGTCTTTATAGGAAAATTCAATTGAGGCCAAAGCCATTTCTTTTGTATTTAAATTTTCCTATTCTTCAGCAAAATGATAGCACTTTTGATGAAGATTTCATGGACTTCTTGAGAGCACTCGAAACACAGTCTACACACTTTTATTTCATTATCCTACATATTAGACACTTAAATGGCACTTTATTGAACAACACACTATCAATATTATGCATTAAAAACCACGATATCTATTTTTTCGGATAATAAAACAAAAATGACAAACTCTTGCCGCGAGTTCCCGCCAAAAAGTCCTATATCTACTTGATATAATAACCCCTTAAAATCTCAAACGCACTTTTTTAACATCCTGTATATAAATATCCTTCGCTTCCCTTGCTTCCTTAGGACGTGACAGAAAGACAAACAAACAAAAACAAATATGAGGTTCCTCGAGAACAGTATTTGGTTTTAGGCTGTGCTATTTTTGCCCGACTGTTTTATCCCAATTCTGGTGTGTATGTTTGTTTCTTTATTATCATTGATCGATAGCCAAAATGGCTTGGTGGATTTACTTAATTGTTTTGACTTTGAGGTGATGTTACGAATAGATTCGTATAGTTCGTTTTATATTCGTTCATTCTACGTTATCGGGTTTTAATTTTTAGTTGAATTAGTTTATTACGAGACGAAAGGTATATAAATTATTTATGTACGAAAAATCACGATATTTCGTTTAAGCGCAACACAGACACAGGCGGTGCGAAAGCGTTCCGGGAGCGGTATTTTTGTAATATTCGGATTACTATGAAACCAACAATTCACACCAAAACCGGGCGAGCGCTCTAAGTTCGCTTCCCACAGGTCCGCCTTCGGAACGCTACCGCCCCGTGGCCGGCTCTGTGTGTGTTACGATCCAAGTCTACCAGAATCTCGCCATTAGCAAATAACAAGAAAAACATCTTCGAATCTTACGAGTGGGCACGCAAGGGAAATAATTTATGATAACATCACCAGTAAATCTGTAAATCATATTTGTTTTTTTACAGAACCATAGAATATTATTTACTGAATAGTTATGTTAACACTAGGTGTTATTTAGTTGTTTGTTCACGGATTATTAAAGTGTCTCGAAATATACGTAAAATTGTTCTAAAATACCTAACTTTTTAACTGTAGCTTCAACTCATGAAACTGAACAACTTTAAAAACTCAAACTCAATTCGCAAAAAAATGTATGGGAGGGAAGTTCAAAAACTTTTTCAGGGAAGCCCTATCGCTAAGAGGTATAACAAAATCAGCTGAACTGACCATTATTCAAAAACAAACTTACAGCAAGTACAGCAACTAAAACTCCCTTAACCGTGTCCCGGTTTTGTCTGCCCACCTAACTAAATTCCCTGCTACAGATACGACAAAGTTAGTTCGTAAGAGTAAAAGTTTCTGAAATTCTCTCTGGAGCAATTCAGTTTAGTAAGAACTTAGGTGTAACAAACAACAATAAAACAGCTTGCTGATTAGAATGCTGGAAAAATAACAAGTGTCCTGAGACAACATATACTTATACAATATCTGACCTGAATTCAGAAGTTGGGAACAACAGATCATCATCAGCCGAAGGACGTCCACTGCTGGACAAATGCCTCCCCCAAGGATTTCCACACCGACCGGTCCTGCGCTGCCCGCATCCAGCGGCTTTCCGCAACCTTTACCAGGTCATTGGTCCACCGAGTGGGAGGCCTGCCTACACTGCATTTTCCGGTGCGCAGTCGCCACTCGAGAACTTTAATGCCCCAACGGCCATCTGTTCTACGAGCTATGTGCCCCGTCCACTGCCACTTCAGTTTAGCGACTCTGTGAGCTATGTCGGTGACTTTGGTTATCCTACGTATCTCCTTATTTCTGATTCGATCACGTAAGGAAACTCCAAGCATAGCACGTTCCATCGCCCTTTGGGACATTTGGAACAACAGATATTAACTAGTAAACAAATCAATCATCGTGCATCCGTGGTTGCGTGAATGCTTGATGGAGTCCGTACGTACTACCTAGGTAGCCTGTGTGCCTGCGCACGTGTGTGGGTGCGTACGAATGTAAATATGATTATTATATCAGAGAGAAGATATTTAATTTTTCGTAGCAATTTGCCAAGCAACGTGTCCAGTTTTATTTTGTCTTATGTTTTACTTTGTATTTTTAACTGTTTGTGTATCTATCTGTGGTATCGTAGCTCCCAAACGGATGAACCGATTTTCGTTTAGTTTTTTTGTGTCATAGATAATTTTATCCCGAGTGTTCTTATGCAGAACTTATTCGCGGCTATAAAAATGTCTAAGTAAAAATCTGAGATTACCCAAATATCAAAGGTGCAACAGAATCATTGAAACTATATAATAAGGGACATATCTACTCATAAATATGGATGACATTCTCTAAGGAATTTATAGGCGATTCCAGAAAAAAATACTAACTTAAAGTCGGCCAATTTAGTACTTATATAAGAACGTGGTACCATAGATAAGTTCATTCAGCACCCCATAGTCTTAGTCTCTATACGACTTTTTTTGTTATTAAAAAGTACCTAAAAAGGACCAGATAATAACTTGAGTTTAGCAACTACCTACTATGGAAAACAACAGTATGAAACAAAATGATTAGCAGAGCATTAATAAAATAGGTTTTGTTATCTTTAACGGCCGTTTCCGTCAAACAACACGCAAATTCGATATAACTTCGTCCCTGACTCGCAAAACTGATACATTATCTTTAAGCATATACGTATACTGCTAGCTACATAATTAGTTACCCGATTACGGTAAAGCAAAAGAAGGTTTATGGGTTTTTTTTCTAACTACATCGAAAAAGGCTCGAATAGGAGTAAATGGTGTGAGCTGCACTGATAAGAGCCCAGCTCTTAAATTAGAAAGAAGAAAGAGAAGAAGATATGTAGAATATTGTTCTTATGTATATATTACGTATACAGAATTCAAAAATAAAATTTTCTAGGTAATATAAGGTGGATTTTTACTCGTGAAATAGACCATATTTAGCTCTACAATTTTTTAAAATTGCAAGCGTTTTTAAAACAAAGTAATACAATAGGCACTCGGTAATCCGGCATCCGACTTTTTTCCTCTATTCCTCTATTATCAGAACTGCCGGATTATCGATTTGTATGGGAAGTAAAAGCTTTATACATACAATGTAAAATAAATTATACATATCGTCGGTGAGCAAACAACACCGCGTATGTCATTTTCACCTACTTTACAAGTCACCCAAACGACTTGATTAGTGATGTTGCTCAAAAAAATGACTTAGGTAATGTTTTTTTTTTTTTTAAATGGCCTCTGATCGGCCGATATGTTTAAATCTTATAGGCAGATAGAAGTGTGTTTAAAACCTGCATCCAAAGGCAGCACTCATGTCGGAAACGCCAAAAATCAACTTGTGCGGTGTTGTTTGCTCACTGACGATATCCGCTGTATAATCCGGCGTCTGGCTGTGTAAAATGTCGGATTATAAAGCGGGTTACCTGAGTCGCTAAGTGCCGGACTACTGAGCGCGTCGGATTGGTGACCGCCGGATTACCGAGCGCCTACTGTAAGTAATTCAGGTGATTTTCAAAATTTCACACACTTTTCTGTAATTATAACAAATGTTATTAAACAAAAGTGGTTTAATTTCAGGAGTGGATGCCTGGATGCCCAACTTAAAGTATAATAACATATTTTTTGTGACAGCCTGTTAAGTTGGACGACTCTAGCGTCAATTACATGACATTGATATTTAAATAGAAGGTTCGAGATATTGTTGACAAATGAGATCTTAGTGGCTATTCAAAGATGTTCTATAGTCTATACATTTGGCTATCAATTTAGTATCATCACTCGGATGCAAGTCTGTGGTGGCAATTATTACCATCTCAGACAGAAACAGACATTATTTCATTTATTTATTGCCGTTTGTATATCATACGTTCTACTCGTAAATCATAGATTCAATGTATAACATCAGTTTACGAAAGTGTATGAACGTCAGAAAACTTTCAAGGCACCTCATGTTACTGCGTACATTCTGGTACATTTCATGAATTCTGAAAAATCTGTTCTTAAAACGTAGTAAAACGTAACGATTACAATATACATTTTTATCTAGAAGTTTACGTAAGGTATGTGAATATCGGATAAAAATATATTACATTAATCTTCGAAATCATAAAAAAACTTTATTGGCACTGCATCCGACTCTTTCAATTCTTATTCGAATCACACACTGACAATTTTATGACATTACTACACTGCACACTGGCCGCAAATAACTAAAGACTACAGTAAAAGGAATCAAAGAAGCTGAAAAGAAAACGCGGCAAGCGCGCAGCGGGAAATTCATAAATGGAATTGATTTGGAAATAGAACGCGACCTTTTCCCGCGGTTGCGCGGATCTTACTAACAGTGTTGCTATTGCCAAGTTATTGCCACAATAAAGACAGTGTGTACCGTAGGGACCATGAAGGTCGGATAGCTTGATATACAGTTTGCATAGGTAATGGTAAACACGACAAGCAAGGCAAAGTTGTTTGTTTAGGAATTTGAATTTAGGGTCCTAGTAGGGGGTAACTGATTTATCTTTATCATCATTGCCTAGCCGTAATAATTAATATCATAAGATAGTTAATAGCATAACTCACAAATAAATTATAAATCATAGATGAAATACTATTTTCTTATTTTGGAAGATGGGATCGCCATTCGCTGTGGTATCTTCTCATCTGCTGTCATAACATTCACAAAGACTGCACATGTGTATTTATTAAACATTTGAATGAAATATGTTCTCTTTTACCTAATTCAGAGTTCGCATTTTAGCAACACAATCTATTTCAGCCATGGTCGATTGCAAAAATGGGTTATGAGAAAGAACTTTTCCCCTAAGAAGATAAAAATGTTTCGTTTCTGGCAACACTTAATCAGTTTCAGCAGTCGACTGAAACAATAGACCATCAGACAGGTTTCACTATTATTAGGTCATCTCTTCGATCTTTAGTTCTAGGTTAGCAGATATCTTTTTACATAAATAATGATAGAGAAAATAGATTTTTATTTTTATTTGTTTTACAATTCCGGTTTTATTATAAAAACAACATTAATAAAACCAATAAAATTTGAAAACCATTGAATCCATTTTCATCAAACATAGCTATTGTAAAAACGTTTGACAGAAATTTAAAGTTACTTTAAAAGGGGAATTAAAAACCCATAGCATCCCTACGACAGGGGAACTCTTCCACTATCTCAGAAAAGTTAGACCATAATCTACACATTCTCGTGGTCCAAGTCCGGATTGGTTGATGTTAGGCGGATACCACACTGCACCGGAAACCGCTCCGGTGTGGTGCTGCGGTTTTTACTTTGACAGTGTCAAGTAAAAAATCGCTGCACCGCACACCGAAGCAGTTTCCGATGCAGTGTGAAATCCGCCTTAGGGCTAGGGCACAAATTAGCCACTACAACGAACTATTACGTTATAATAGCCTATTAGTTCAATCTAAAAATATTTCGTTTTTACCGGGGTAAATGTGTGTGTTACGTGATTTATCTGCAGGGCTGTGGGGTTGCCTTTAAAGGGGGGCAGGGACAGGCGCGGGTCCAGGGGGGGGGGGGCAATGGGTGCTATTGCCCCCTCCCCTGAAGCCTGACCGAACTACTAAAACTTCTATAAAATGCAAATAAATAGAGGTATTTCTTAACATTAACCCCCCCCCCCCCTCTTGAAATGAAATCCTGGATCCGCGCCTGGGCAGGAAGTGGTCATATTCTATGACAGTACATTAGGCTAGTGGCAAACTCCAATTTCAGACATTTCCGAGCCCCTGAAATGAAATGAAATCCCCACTGCAGGGGCACGGGTCAGTTTGTGGTCAAACCCATCCTGATTATTATCGTGTTTGTAGTCAGTTAACCCTGAGTGATTGAAGATATCACGCAAATTAAACTAACCGCTTCATAAAAATCTATGAGGGGAACCAGTGGGTCCCACAGTACCACTACCAAGCCACGGCTCCTCCGTCTGTTTGTCTAGCAGTGTTTCATAGAAATGTATATTTTAAACATTAATGTGTTCCCTAAAATCATGTTAATTTAATTACCCTCTATAAAGACAAAAAAAATGATGTGCGATGCGCGAGCTGGTATACTGCAGACGTTGACGCTAAAAAGTGATTCACATTTTTCACAGATCTGTTTTTGCTTACAACGTATTTATTACATTAAAAAAATATATATTATTTCCCATTTATTTGAACTTTTTTCATACATAAAAATCAAGGCTTACCCTGATCGGCCATTTTACTATGAAAAGTCAAAAATCCTGTTGTGAGAAAGGTAAGTATTATTTGTTTAGTTTTTGCTACTTGGCGACAAATAAGAACTTACTCTGCCTTTTTTGTAAATCAAAGAAACAGTTCATATATTTAACTAGCTTCGTCCCGCGACTTCATCTGCGTGGATTCAGAATTGGGTCCAGAGAGAAATAGAATGTTAATGTGACGCCATCTAGTGACGAAGTGGAAATTTTGAGTTTTAAGCATTTCTCCGGGAACCTTTAAGTTTTCCGCGATAAAAAGTATCTTATGTATTGGTCGAGTGGTTTATCTATCTACCTAACAAATTTCATCCAAATCCGTTCAGTACTTTCGGCGTAAAAATGGAATAAACAAAGAAACAAACATCCATGCTTTCGCATATTTTATTCTATTATTAGTGAGATGAGATGAAATATTAAAAAAGTGTGACTTACCAATGATTTCATCAAGCAGTTTTAAAAGCTTCATTGTAGATGTCATGATAACATAGGGTTTGTACCTATCACAGGTTGGTTTTAAACCACGTTACACTTAGTCACTTAAGAATCTGACCACACACTACTATTTGCTGTGCAAACAGACATGTAAATCGAAACCTGCAGTATGCGTAATTATTAATGCTTAATTATGGAATGCAAAGCCTCTTTCACACAAAAAAAATGCTTCAATCCATAAGAGCACATACGATAAATCGTATGAAGCGAGTACATATATACGTATATCCGAACGAAGCCGATGTTTCCCGAGAGCTTTTCGAGAACCGATTCGAAATTACGCGATCCAACTATGACAATTGCACAAAAGTTCACTTAAACTTTGCACAAGTTTGCGTAAGAAATTTTGATATTATTACATATAAAACTAAGTCTAAAAAACTGGTTCATAGACCAACACGTAGATAGAACTAAATTAAGACCACTTGCATATGACCTTGAGACGCAATAAAATGATTCATTTATTCAATTAATGATTTAAACATGATATGACATAACGTTGCGTTGTGTGTGACATAACCAAAGATCCTTTATACAATAATTTCGTAAAGACAGGGCTTTAAAATGATACTTTTCGGGAGCCCACACAATATCTTCACTGTTCTTTTGACACCTACACTTATATTTATTTAATTTTACTGAAATCTGAAATTCATGCATATTCTGTATGTATCGTAAATTTAAACTTGCAAATATTTATTGCCATTATTAAATGAAGCAAGTCAAACTTAACACTAAAATCATCAAAAATACATCAAAGTGTTTTTTAGTCAAATTGTCCACCCCTAAACGTTCCGTGTGTTAAGGTGGCCATTATACAGAGTGTAACAGAAGTGTGTGACAATACTTCAAGTTTGGCTTTTACCCATCAAACTGAACAACTTTTGTTCTAAAACTTTGTTGAAATCGGAAAAAATTTTTTGGACTTTTCATACAAACTTGGTTCGCCAGCTGATCGATTTGTATGAAAAGTCCAAAAAAAATTTTGCGATTTCAACAGAGTTGTAGAACAAAAGTTGTCCAGTTTGATGGGTAAAAGCCAACCTTGAAGTATTGTTACACACTTCTGTTACACCCTGTAGATTTAAACAGGTTTCACTGTATATTAAACTATATAGGAGCAAGCCTTGATCACAGTAAGTATATTCAATAACAGTCATGGGCGTAGCTAAGAGGGGGCCAGGGGGGCCCTGCCCCCCCTAGAAATCTCTTGGCCAGAGAGCCCCCCCCCCCCCCCGAGAGAAATCACCAGTACGTATGATCAGACCAAAACCATAGTCATTCTTAGGTAGAGAAATTTGAAGGTTGTATTCCCCACGAATTTTTTGGGAGCTAAAGCTTTTCAATAAAAACAAATGTTCCATGTAGTTTTTAGATTTTAAAATTTTCACGATGCTAACGCTCTCGCCTTTTGTATGACGCAATCGTAAGTTCTTCTGTTATAGCTTATGAATCTCATGTTTACGTTTTAATTTTTAATATATCACCAGAATTATTATCTATTGTGCGTAGGGTTTGTCAAGTCTCGAGGTTTTGAAAGTCCCGGGACTTCTCGAGCTAAATTTCCCGGGACTTTCGAGACATTCGAAACATAAAATAAACTTTTATTCTTCTTCTTTTCGTGTGGCACATTTAACCAGTTTATCCACAAGGTATAGACGGCGGTTGCCTAGTGTTGCACTTAGCATCACCCGCGGTCACGTGTAGGGCATTTTAGATTTACACCTACGGACGTGTGCAACGCGACCATCATACACACATCTAGAAATCAGATGTGCAGGTTTCCTCACGATGTTTTACTTCACCATTAAAGTAGTCGGTATGAAAATTCACGTAAGTTTCGAAAACTCATTAGTGCACTGGCCAGGATTTGAACCCACGACCTCTGGTTAGGAGGTCGAAGTCAATACCGCTTAGCCACCTTCTAATTTTTATTTATTCACTTTTTTAACTCAAAATACTTCTTTGAGTCGTAATTCTACGCAACCAGAAATAATATTTAAAACATAAACATAATATTCTTCTTCTAAAAGGTACTTTGATAAAAATATTATCATCATTCATCACTTATGTAAATTAAAATTAATAATATTCGACAAGGAGAAGTCAGTTCTTACTAACCAGCAACACTAAATTCCCTCAACTAGTACCGCTTCCAGTCGTAATGGGGTCAGTGGCAAATATTAAGCCTGACATCAGCTCCCTCCCACCGACTGAATAAGCAGCTAAACAGCATTCCCGACTCACCTACCACCAAGTGCAGAAGTGACTCGGGAGTGAGCTGCCTCCTCAAGAGTGGGGGGTGGAAACATAGCAGACACCCTGGTGCCAATAAAAACAGAAGATTCACCAGCACCAGAGGTCCTACTGAACACGATTTTTTGCCGCTGCACCGAGGATTATGGTTGTGTGTGGCAAATGTGGATGCTGGAAAGCAATGCTGAACTATTCTACGGCAGGCCTCCACTGAGAAAGAAAATGCCTCAACGGCGCCGGGGTGTCTATTGATGAGGACGACGATGAAGAGGACGTAGAGCCCCTTCAGCAAGAACCACCCACCACTGAGTCTAAACATGCCATGGAGAACTTGCCAGAACCCTCATGGCCTTATGGGTTGAAAACGTTATTAGCACATTGTATATAATACATGTAAATAATAATTTAGAAGAAATATTTGGTAAAAATATTATTTTCAAAATTTTTTACTTTCCCGGAGCGTGTATCCTAAAAACGGTTGCGAATACGAAAAAAGTGTATAGGGGACGTCCATTAATCACGTGATGTTTTTTAGCAACTTTTTAGACCCCCCCTCCCCCTGATGATACGTGGTGAGGTTTTAGACGACGGTCCGACGTTTGAAAATTACTCTAGAAATCGCGCGTTCAACGAAAAAATTAATTCACGTGATATCTCAATATAGCCCCCTTGTGATATTCCGTGATTTTTTGTGATTCTCCTCTCCCCCTTTTGAGCCTCACGTGATTAATGGTTGACCCCATAGAATAAAAGTTGTAGAAATATGAGCTTTCATTTAGTACTAGAGAATTTTCCCATACGACGAAAAACCCAAAAGTGGGATCTTTGTGTCCCCCCCCTCACTCCGGACATCCCCTAGAGGCGGGGACTTTTAGTATGTTCACTTCCTAAGCACCCTGAATACGTTTCTGAAGAAATTGCTTAGGTCCTTGTTCACGTACTCTACAACTCCTTTATTGACTGGACTATCTCGCCTATTTCAATTCATGTCTCGATGTCTCGAATGTCTCGAGCTAAAAATCTCGAGATCGAGACAAGCCAAAGTCCCGGGAAGTCCCGAGACGGGATTTCCCGGGACACAAACTCTAATTGTGCCTAGTAAATATTTATGTAAATAAATAAAAACTAAAAAAACATTAAAGCACACATTTTAAATTAAAACTTATTAAAATACAAGTACACTTCATTTGATAAATATAAAATTTTCGTAAATTATTGTTTTAACACAGAAGTGAAAATTTTCAGTTTCTGACTGACTGACATATCAACACACAGCCCAAACCGCTGAGTCTAGAGATTCCAAATTTGGCAAGTAGGTTCCTTATAAGGTCTAGCGGTGCACTAAGAAAGGATTTTTTTCCAAAATTCACCCTCTAAGGGGGTGAAACGGGGGTCCAAAGTAGATGGATCAACGCACAGGCCAAACCCCTGGGTCTAGATATTCTAAATTTGGCAAGTAGGTTCCTTACGAGGTCTGCACGAAGAAAGTGTTTTCCAAAATTCACCCTCTAAGGGGGTGAAACGAAGGTACCTACCGGAGCGATACGACCTACGAACCTTCAAAAAAAGAGCGTACTCTCATTTTAAAGGCCGGCAACGCACTTGTGGCTCCTCTGGTGTTGCGGGTGTCTATGAGCGGCGGTAATCGCTTACCGTCAGGTGATCCGTCTGCTCGTTTACCTACTGCCCATAAAAATGGGTCCAAATTAGATAGATAAACGCTCAGGCCAAACCCCTGGGCCTAGAGATTCCTTTGGCAAGTAGGTTCCTTATGAGCTCTAGGGGTACACTAAGAAAGGATTTTCCAAAATTCACCCTCTAAGGGGGTGAAACAGGGATCCAAAGTAGATAGATCAATCTTCAAATCAATCGATCAAACTTCTGGGTCGAGAAATTTAAAATTTGGCAAATAGGTTCCTTATGAGGTCTAGGGTGCACTAAGATTTTTCAAAATTCACTCTCTAAGGGGTAAATCGGGGGTCTTATGTACAGAGATCAACGCACAGGCCAAACGCCTGGGTATATAAACTTGAATTTTGCATAGAGATTCCTTATAAAACGGAGGCATCCACTAAGCTAAGCAAGGATTTTTCAGGTTGTTTTATTTCAAATTTCAAAATATTGATTTTCGGACAACTTAAAGATCCATAATTGTTAGTAGTACAAGTAATAAATAAGTAAACGGGTTAGTACGCAAAAAAAATAAAATAAAATTAAGTCAAAAAAAATAATATTACATGACATGCCTCCGAACAGACTGCCACATAATAGGGCCACATGCCACATAAATCTATTAGGCCAGCTATAACGTCCAGAATGCTGTTCCGGCTGCCATGGACACGGCCAAGCAACGAGGTGGCTCTCTTTCTTAGAATGGCATGAAAGCCATCGGTGCGAGCTTCAGCAAACATGCCTGTTTTTTATAACAGTTGTTATGCAAAAAGTTTGCATCCGATTGGTTTGTAATCATGAAAACCACCTATTTATAAATCAGTTTTTTCGGTGAAATATCAGTTGTTCGCTGCAATCTTTTGCAACTACTTTAACCAAGAGACTTGTGAAACCACCCTAGTATATAGTCTTTAATTCGATAATTTAAAATTTTTCGCGCTCGCTTCGCTCGCGTTTTTTGTATAAATAGGACAATTACTTTCGCTGCCTCGTTAAACGCATATTTGTTTCCATACAAACACAATAAAGCTACTAAGTACGCACTGAAAATGCGCGTGAAACGCGTTGTTTCACTTTACCGGGCGTGACCCAAATGACTGTGATACCTCTTTTTTGCGGCCCCCCCTAGAAGAAATCCCTAGCTACGCCAATGATAACAGTGACTGAGAAACGCAAGCCACAGCAGCGCAATAAGCCCGGTCCAACATAACAATGTAACTGTTTAATGCGATTTATATTATTAATGGGTATTTTATGGGTAGAACTGAAACAAACCTTTTTTTTTTCAAGTCGCGGGCCTCTGTAGCACACCCCGGACATTTTATCTTATATAAATATCGCGTTATTGTTTACTACATAGAAATACACTTCTTTATGTCTGTACACGTGTTAATGTTGTGTGTGTGAGTATCTAGGGCTGCTTAAGCTAATGCTTTTTGGTCTTGCCCCCTTTGTCGTCGATTATACTTCATTCTGTTATGTTGACGTTTTTAGCAATTGATATTTCTGAAAACAGTAGATTTTTTTACGACAGAAATGAACATAAACGGCAGACTTTTACAATAGACATTTTTAATGAAGTGAGTGCTGTATATACGAGACAAGGTTGTATAGTTTTAGAAGCCATTACCTCTCTCCTTAGAAAATAAAATTGTCTTTGGCTTGCCAATCTCTTGACAACTGGTCACTTGGAAGTAACAAAGGGGTGTGAGGTTACATTCAGAGAGCGGCAGGGACTGCCCATGTCGCAGATGGATTGTATAATTCGCTGTTTTACAAAACCACTAGCGATTTTACAAAACATCGCCGTTTTGTAAAACAGCTGAACGACGTACAGATGGATTGCCATTGCGCTACGTTTTACAAAACTGCTAACCACGTTTAGACGTATTGTAGAATGGCTTATCTGCAGCCACAATGAGTTTATTAGTTTGGTGTATAAAGGTATAAATCATCGTTATAAAATTACTTAATGTTTCCACTTGAGTTAGGATAATTTTCACTCATATTAGTAATATTACATTATTTATAAATTTTGGCAAACGACTTTCTGTTTCGGATGCAATTATTGTTGCAATTAAACGGGTTAGTACGCAAAAAAAATAAAATAAAATTAAGTCAAAAAAAATAATATTACATGACATGCCTCCGAACAGACTGCCACATAATAGGGCCACATGCCACATAAATCTATTAGGCCAGATTTAACGTCCAGAATGCTGTTCCGGCTGCCATGGACACGGCCAAGCAACGAGGTGGCTCTCTTTCTTAGAATGGCAAGCGATATTTCGAACAACTAATACGGTACCGACATAACATCGATATACCTAATCCACAGTCACACTTATCAGACTTTATTATTATAAATGCGAAAGTATGGATATTTACTCGTCTGTTCCACTTTCATGCCGAAACTGCTGAACGGATTTGGATGTTTGGAAGGTAGGTAGGTGAAGCAGTGGGCTAATACATACGCTACTTTTTATCCCGGAAAAATGCATGGTTCCTGCTGAATATCTATTATTGCATAGAAATTATTTAAAAGCGAGCGTAGCGAAAATGTGTTTGTTTCTACTTCTTTCACATCAAAACCACAAAATACACAGATACAGAAGGTCCGCTCAATACGCTCACTAAAATCCTAAGCATATACATGCTTATAGACGTGTACGGTCGTTGTAGGCAAGGTCACGATACTGTTGTGATACTTTGCCGCGTGACCTTGCCTTGAACGACCGTACTTATATTTTTATAAGCATGTATATGCTTACGATTTTAGTGGTTTGTATTGAGCGGACCTTCTGTGTCTATTTTGTGTCAAAACGAAGTAATGGATTGACCTGACTTTTTGCACAGAGATAGTTGACAAGGTGGGAAATGATATAGGATATTTATTCGTAGTTTATTCGTACTCCCGAATCGCTAATTTTATTAATACTAAGTATTTTATGCCGCGAGAGGAGCCACGAGCAAACCTATTTACAAATATGTATAAAATTTTATTAAAGTTAGACTCAAAATAATTCAAAGACTACCTTTTTACAAACCACTGGACGCTTTTCAGTATTCAAAGTCGATTCAATTACTTCCAAAGGCGGCGGCGGAAAGCCTCGTAAAACCTTCGCAAACCGCATTTTTATAAATTTTATATAAACCACTCGCTGCTACCTGTAATCCGATCCCATCGTAACCCTCTGTGGTACCTTATTTATTATCCGACTGTCCAAAAAGGAAGCTAATGTTTTCATGTGTATTGTATGTTCGGATGTATTGTAAGTACAATTCCGGACACATCTATCGGCCCACCTAGGATTTCAAATTTTAAAAGCCTATAAATACAACCTAGGTATAGAATAGGCTATTCCTGAGTTTGAATTTGGAACTAATGGCATACAAAAAAGACTGCTAATGTGCTAGCTTCAAAACTGCACACTGAAAAAGTTTTCTTCTACAATACAACGATAACGTACCTACTGTTGTTTAATTTTTTTTTATTCTAATAAAAAACGAGTTATGAGTAATATAATTTTTGCAGCATGTACTAAGTAATATTTACTTTTTAAATCTAGTTAAAACACAAAATGTAGTGTTTACCACTACATAGTAAGCATTAATGATGCGATAGTGAGAAATACTGGAAGTCGGTACTCTTGACAATAAGGTTGATTGTCATTACATACAATCGGATTGTGGGGTAAACATGACATGCTGTACACTTAACGATATGTTCTGTTATATTCACAAATTTAATTAACTAGATTATAATAGTAATGTCGACAAAGCGTTTTGTCGTCACATATAGAACAGACAATATCGTAGGTTATAACGAGATTCTAGTTTCATGTAGCAGACATTTTTTTCAGTGCATAAAAGCTTTTTGCTTTACCTAGCATTTATTTTTAGCTATAGTCCATTAAAACTTAAAATGCTAGGTATATGTGTCCGGAAGTGTATGTCTCTTTATTTGACTTAGATTGTAATCGATTTCATAAGTTTTAAGGGGTTATTAGATTCATCTTGATTCCATCAGTATATACATATGTCTCGATTATGTCTTAATTCATGTAAAATTATTACCATGATATAAACAAAATATTGGTAAAACGCAAAATTAGTACGAAGGAACCTTGCTCAAAAGATTTTTTGTATCTTTCAAAAAAATATTTCATTTTCAATGTTCGTTCACTGTTCAATGTTCGAACCAAAGATCAGCCCCTTGCACTCCATAGGGTAAGACCGGGGCGAATCCGATAACGGAGCGAATCGGATCACAATTAGAAATAAATAAATATTTTAAATACCGCGCTAGACTGACTGTTGTCTAAGCAACATTATACGCCGTGTTGCTATGACAACGGTCAGTCTAGCCCGGATTTTTTAAGTATTTATTTATTTCTAATTGTGATCCGATTCGCCCCGGTCTACCCTACATGTCAACCAAAAGATGAACCTACGAATACTACGTGCTTCTCTATCATATTTATAATATATTTTTTTGTAGATTTAAGTTTAATTATGTGTATTTACTGCTAAGTTATGGGTTTTTATCTGGATAAACAATATATTTTTTTTTATATATAGGAGTAAACGGGATAACCTAGTAACGACAAGGAAACTATTTTGACTAACCAAAAAAAATTACTTATTAGCCGATAATATTATGAAAAGTCCAATTTCATTGCAAAAGTTTATTGCACAGACTTGCACCCCACTCCCCCGATATAAAACTTTTTTGGTTTAATGTTCAATGACTGATTTATATAAGATCACGCCTCTTTCTATGAATGATTTAAACAGCCTAGCCGAGAGCAGCAACCTTAATTGCAGTTACCAAACACATACAGACCGGCTTGTATCGGTCCGGCTTGTAGTTTCCGGAAATGGTATTTTTACACTCCGTGTACAGTGTTAAAAATTGTTGATCGGTTTTTTAAATATTTTTCCTGTATTTTAAGTTTGATACTGAGTAACCCCTGAAAATTTCAAGCGCACTTTTTAACACCCTGTATAAAGAAAAATATGTTCTCTGTACTTACTCCTGATAAGGCGACGACGTGGCGAGTTTGCAGGAGTGCTGTCTGAACTGCCTGCGTACTCCGTACCGCTGCTGTCCACACCCGGAGCTAGGGAGAACACGGTGCCAGCCGGACACCGTTCCCGACTTTTGCTTCGCTGCCACCGGCTCTGGGGGAAAATGTTCCTATTGTAGTTATAAATCCAACGTTAAAAAAAACAGTTCCTTCTAGGTTGTTAGGAACAGCAAATGTTCATGTTATTTTTTTTTAAATTTGGTAAGCTCTTGACATATGCTCTATGCTCATTTCGCATATCTACGTAAAGAAACCTAATCAAACGCAGCTACCATACGTCACATTTTACACGACATTGATTTCTCATAACTTTGAATGCGCTCTCTGATATCCAAGCTCCTTGTTGACTCACCTTCAAATTGGTGAAGAAGTGCTCTGTTCTATGCACCATAGACAACGGAGCGCATTGATGATGAAATGCAACTACGATAGGCCGCAATTTTCTTCATGGGATATGGATTTCCCTAAACTTTGATCGCGCCGCAGTCTGATATCCAAACTCGTTGTTGGCTTACCTTCAAGTTGGTGAAGAAGTGCTGTGTTTTATGGACCATAGGCAACGGAGCGCGTTGATGATGAAACTCAACTCGGGAGCCGGGTCGTTCTTTGAACTTTGAACGGGCAGTCTGATATCCAAACTCCTTGTTGGCTCACCTTCAAGTTGGTGAAGAAGTGCTGAGTCCTATGCACCATAGACAGCGGAGCGTGGTGGTGATGAGCGGACCTGGCTCGAGGTGGTGACGTCTGGTTATTGGGAGCACATGACAGCTCAGAAGCCGACTTCGATAGTCGACCGCTGAGCGCCGCCTCCGACCGCTCTGTTGACAAGAGAATAAGGCATTCTGTTGAAAAACAGATTTTTAATGAAGTTTTTAATTGGTGAATCTCTTTAGTTGTTTTAAGAGTCATATCTTGTCTGCTTAATAGATTTTTATGGCTAAAGTTGTACAGAGACCTGGTTGTAAAGTGCAAACTAAAAAAGTCTAAGTTACAAAGAGTTATTAATTGTTCTATACTTAATCTTTCTAGTTATGTTGTCCTGTGTAAATTTAGGCAGACCAAAATTGCAGTTGAAGTCTCTAAGTCTTGAATGTATGTTTTTTTTTAGGGTTCCGTAGATCAAAAGGAAAAAAGGAACCCTTATAGGACCACTTCGTTGTCCGTCCGTCTGTCCATCTGTCTGTCTGTCTGTCAAGACCCTTTTTCTCAGGAACGCGTGAAGCTATCAAGTTCTTTATATCAAATACTCAAGCCTGCAATCCCTTGAAGCTGTAAAAAAATCTACAACTATGTCAACTCAAACAAGAGATACGGCCATTTATGCCGCATATTTGGACAATCGCATGGGAATCAAAACCTATAGGATACTTCCCGTTGACCTAGAATCATTAAATTTGGCAAGAAGCAATCTCTTATAGCACAGGGGAAAAATCACAAAAAAAATGTGATGTAGATAACTAAAAATTTATGGTTTTCGGACTATACCCTATATACACCCTGTATAGAGGAGTCGACTGATGAGATAGCTAGATAACTAATTGATCTATCTGTTTGAATTTTCTGCAAATCTAATAAAATGGAAAGTACGGGATGGAAAGGTAAAAAGCTTCGTAAAAAAGCTAACCTACATAATTCGCCTCAATTTAAATCCCTAGGTAGGGATCCCTATAAACACAGCTTAGACCCTATCCCTACCTAAGATATATCCTGCCCTACATTTTGTAAAAAAAACATTCAATTTGTTGAGCTAAGTTACGTAAGCCGATCACGTCAAAGAGCTTCAACTTGGGCAGTAGGTATCATTTACGTAGATGGTTGTAATTCGTTCAACAGATTATTTGGGCTGAACTGAATGAAATGTTAACAACCCATTACGTCCCCACTGCAGGGGCACGTGTCTCTTCCCATAACTCGGGAAGGTTAGGCCATACTCCACACACTGGGGCCAAGTCCGGATTGGTGGAGGTTGTGGGGCTAAACTGAATGAATTAAAGCACTTTATTATACAACCTAAAACAAGAAAATTTAAACAGTATACAATACAACCGAGTACTTGGGTTCATCTGACAATGAGTACAAAATTTAATTAGTATTCTCCGAATACCGGAAAATAATTTTAAATTCGTGAAGTCTTATGGGATTCGCCGGGAAAAAGTTATTTTTTTTTCACACAAAGATACTCTAAGATATACAGGGTGTAACAAAATAGGTGTAGGTCCCATTATACGTGGCTCATACTGAACAAAGGAGAATAGGTAATTTTCTATGGGTACTGTACCCAATGCACTGTAGCATTATGAACTATGTTGGCCTTTGTTGCCCTCATGGAGTACGTTAGTTTAATTTAATCCTAAGACAGTATGCCTTAATTTACTTAGAGAAAAATGTGTTTGTTGAAAGATGAACTAATTTTCATAATAATTAAATATTTGTTCCAGGAATTTACGAGAAACTGGGTTTTTTCTCCCAGTGAATTTAGACAAGCGCTCTTAGGATAAATTAAACTGCTCCATTAGGGTTACTCATACCGACATAGTTCATAATGCTACAATTCACTTTGTATTTGGGTACGCTCTTACCCATCGTACATTTTTTTGTTCGACTTTCCTGAAATCGTAAAAACATTTTTGAATTCTCCATAAAAATCGATCAGCTGATTTGTCAATTTTGTATGAAGAATCCAAGCCTTAGTTAACGGGTTCTACATCTATTTTGTTACACACTGTATAATCAATTTCTGAAACAGTTTCTGGAAGATTCCAGAAAGTAATTTGTTTGTTATTCAAACACGTGGGTAATGAGGTTGTATTGTACGTACCTACTTCATCATGCAAATAGAAGCTGCTCGAATAAAACATTTCTCTTTTTCCGACACGTGTAATCAAACTAGACGTTTCGTATTACACGTGACGAGCTTATTAGGCGCTTTTGTTAGATTATAATATATTTTCGGTATGTATTTCATTCAAGAAGCTCGACTTGGTTCGTTAGGTTCTACTTATGGAAATTGGAAATAACCACACCCCTGAGTTTAAGTCTGTGGTTGTTTCTCTCTCAGAGCGAGGAAATAAAACTTCTCTGGAAATATACAAAAACTATAATTATATCTCGTCATGAAACACTTTTTAATTCTGAACTCTGATTGATTGATTGATTGATTGAAAAATCAATGATGCCGATAGTCCTTCTCTTAGAAAGCCCTATGTTTAGTCTAAAGGTTGTTGGATGTCATGTATTACAATATTTATTGACTTACGTCACTATGTCTTTAGAAATTCTATGAATGTTAACGAATTCATGGTTGGTTGCCGGGACTTGTACCGAGCACACGTCTGCTGAGTAAATTTTTTAATTATTTCTGTTTTAGAGTAGTCTTAACGTTATTTTTGTGATGGGGAAATAGCTGTGATTCCGATTCAGTTATTTGCGGTCATAAGAAGAGGATTAACTCGGGAGACAGCTCCGTTTTCCGAGTTCCAGCAGCAAACCACCACATGGAGCGTCTTTAAGTGCCCATCACCCTAGAGCCGCGTCTTTCACTTGACATTGGCGTTTCGCCATTTATTTTATTGAAGATTCTCCCGTTTTCACTTGACATTGGCAAAATCACTCCTTAAAAATAGAATAGAAAGTATTCATAACATAGAATGAATGAAAGGATCTAGGAATAATAAAAGTAAAATGAAAATCTACATAATACATAAAATGTGATTAAATCTACATAATACATAGGTACATAAAATGTGATATACTTACACCTGCATCCCAAAACCTCCACTAATCCGGACTTGCCCCCCCCCCCCCCGCCGTATGGAGTATGGCCTGGCGTTCCCGAGGATGGACAGTGGCGATGATATCGTCCCTCGCACCACTAAGTCACGTATCTCAGTTTTTTGATGATTTGAGTTAGGACTGCCACTGACTTCCTTGGGTCGTTCTCTATGTTTTCCTTTAACTCACGCTTCTGTATGAATAGTGGTTCTCATGATATTGGTATTTACATAGTTAACGTATCTCATAAAAATCCAGGAAAAAATTCAACTAAGTGACGTAACTCACTTAGGGTTTTTAGTCAAAACCTGTTTTAAGACTTTGATATAATATTATATCGTATCTCATATAGGATTTTTAATGAAATGTTATTTACTTAGGCAATGAGATACGATGCGATATTATGATACTGTTCTTTATTTTGGCGAGAGATAGACGGTTGATATGTTGTTAGGCTGCGGGTGCACTCATCTGATCCGGTCAGATCCGTCAGCCTGTCGGTCCTCTTAAAAACTGTTAGATGTACGCGGGTGCACTGGTCCGGTAAACTGTCGGACGGAAACAGTCATTCCACCGTTTTACAGCGCTGCTGCACTCATCCGATCCGGTCAGATTCGACAGCCAAGCCACGCCTACCTATCGGTTCTGTAAAAACCTGTCGGATGTACGCTGCTGCACTGGTCCGATAACTGTCTGATGAAAACAGATATTCCACAGCTCCGCCCGCTCCGCATAGCAAGCGTCGTCGTCGCTTTGAATAGTGTTGTCTATTGTACGATAGAAAATGTGCTCGACTTTTACACCAACTATTATAATATTATGTAATAATTTTTACTCGTATGTTTAGTTATATTTATAGCCCATAGGCATATTGTATGAATCTATACGTAAGTATTTATTTTTCACTATCTTCCGCCCGCGTGGACTTCAGAATTGTGTCCAAAAAGAAAGAAAATATTAAGATAGTGCCATCTAGTGACGAAGTGAAAATTTTGAGTTTTTAAGCATTCCTACGGGAACTCTTAAGTTACCTACCAAATTTCATCCAAATCCGTTTCAGTAGTTTCGGCGTGAAAGCGGAACAAACAAACAAACAAACTGACAAACATACAAACAAATTGACAAACAAACTGACAAACAAACAAACATCCATACTTTCGCATTTATAATATTAGTGAGATGAGATTAGTGAGATTAAAAATGCATTACGCTTAAATACTTGGGTGGTAACAGAACCTAAACAAGTAAATATTAAAAACTGAAAATCTAAATATTTTACATAAGTAGATGCTTTACACATTTTCTTAAATAGTATTTCTCACTTAGTACAAAATACTATAATATATTCATACATACATATGCATTTGCATATTCAATAACTATACATTAAACCTTAACATAGTAAGTAAAAACATGTCGATAAATTATGCACAACACTTCTTTTCGTCCGGTAAGAATGTCAGCATCGGACTGCGTCGGATGAGTGCATCATCGTTCATAGAAAATGTACAGCGACTAGTATTTTTTTTTTTTATTTATTTAATAATATACAATACATTTTATGACTTATTTATAAAGTGCCGCTAAACTCAGTTGTTTGTCGCGACATTGCATTCGCCACTCGCTATCGCCTACTAGTACATTGAGATCTCGGAACCACTTTATAATTGCTGTCAGGTGTACTTTTATTCTTTAAGTTACGGGGTACTAATCTGTCTGCAAATGTAAATTTGTAACTGGTTCCGAGCTCCTATGTTCGCAATACAATAGCACTAGCCGGCAAATAGGTTATACAGGTAAGAGCCGATAAAATAAGAGCCGCTTTGAAAGTCATCGGTCCTGTAAACTGTCGATGTCGGATAAGTGCAGTAGTACTCATACCAAATGTACAGCGACTGAATCAGACTGTGACGTCATCTTCTGTCAGATCTGACCAGATCGGATGAGTGCAGCAGCGCTGTTAGCCACAATGTAAGTGTCGTCGCGTCGTTGTTATTGAATAGTGTTGTGCCCAGTACATGTGTGCTTTGGGCTTTTAGCCAACACCAATTATTGAAGTTGTTGTTTTTAATACAGCGTAAAAGTATAAGTATACCTATGCTTGATTTATGATGTATTAAAACACTTGGTTACCTAGGTAGGTAACCAAGTGTTTTAATACAACTAAAATTGTGGTTTTCTCATAGAACTTTTCATATTAAAAATACCATATCATTACATGAAACTGCATATCGTCGGTGAGCAAACAACACCGCACAAGTTGATTTTTGCGTTTCCGATATGAGAGCCTTTGGATGCAGGTTTTAAACGCACTCCTATGTACCTATAAGATTTAGGTAAACATATCGGCCGATAAGAAGCCGTTATTAAAAAAAATAACACTACCTAAGTATTTTTTCTGTGCCACCACTAATCAAATAGTTTTTTTGAGTGACTTATAAAGTAGGTAAAAATGACATACGCGGTGTTGTTTGCTCACCGACGATATTCTAAAAGTGTATGTTAATAGGTCCAAAGATAAAAACGAACCTTTTATTTTTATTCAAAACGCATTACATTAAAATAAAAAGAGGCTTGGGTGGCTACAGTACAGAACCTAAATATGTAAATATTATTGAAAATCAAAGTATTTTTATCTAAGTAGATGCTTTACACATTTTCCTAAATCGTATTTTTTTTCTATTAATACAAAATACCATAATAAACTTACAAACATATGCATTTGAATATTCTATAAATTTATATTGATTTCTGTAGGTACCTATAAAACATTATCATATTAATATACAGGGTGACTTTAAATTAGTTCTTGATACGAAAGGGTATGCATGTGCTCATGATAACAAACAACTTTCCCTAAGGAACCCATAGTCAAATCACAATAAAAATTTTGGAGTCTCCATACAAATCGAGCAACTGACCGGCCAAATTAGTATGAATGAAATATGTAATTAGTATGAACGCAATGCTTATAAAAGAATTTGTTTTTTTTTCGAGATTCGCTCTATGAACGCTTGAAAATAAGTACCTATCATAAATTTATAGTTCATCATTTTGGAGATACTTATAGCAAAATTGACATCAGCATCTCAAATGGAAGATTGGCGAGCGTCAGACAAGGTTTACCATACAACGGAAGTTTGTGATAATATGAACCGTCCATCCCGGTGTTTTGAATGAAGAATCATAACATTATTGACACGAGGATAGAAAGAACAATACCAAATGTTCCTAAACTTGCACTGAGTTGGTCATGTCATGTCATCCGTCGTCAGTTTTGACTTAAGACCTTCTGCCTTTTATGTTACTGGTAATGTCAACGCTGGTTGAGGAACATGAATATAAATAGTTTTATCTCTCTAGGATATCAGTTGCCAACACGTAGAGGTCATTATTATTATCGTCAAAATTTACCGCCTTCATTCTTATGTTACTCCTCGCACTTCGAATCTGGAGGTCGCAGCGGGTTCGATACTCACCAGATTGAACTATGTAAAACTTATCCTTGTTACCTAGTGGTAGCTCATTTTCGAAAATTGTCTGGCTAGGTACCACGCCTAACTCTTATGTCTTGCTGCCAATCATAATTAATAAACAAAAATTGATATTTTGTAGTATGGGAATAAAATAACAAGTTTCCTATTGCTTTGGAAAATCTCAATAAGCCCGCGTTAGTATCTTCAGCTTCTTAATCACCAACCAGATGAGATGATACTTAGCGCTTACCGTGGAACCGGAGCAGGCGTTTACGCAAAGGACTGTCATGCAAGTTACAGCTTAGGGCAATATGCATCTGTCTTTCAAGCGGAGACATACGCTATTATTGCTTGCGCACAGGAGATTATAGACAGAGGCGTCAAAGACAAAACTATCTATATACTCAGCGACAGCCAAGCTGCACTCAAATCCCTAAACTCCCACGCAGTGGACTCAAGACTAGTGCTGAACTGCGTCAAAACCCTGAATAAGGTAGGACGTGACAACAGATTGCACCTGGTCTGGGTACCAGGACAGGTGGGAGTAGAGGGGAACGAGGAGGCGGATAAACTGGCAAGAATGGGATCACATGCCAGGATGCATGGACCAGCAATGTAATTTAAAGTCACCCTATATATGTAAATCGATAACTAAAATCTAAATGTCGATGAAATATGCATAATACTTCATCTCGTCCTGTAAGGATGTCAGTGTCAGACTGTGTCGGATGAGTGCAGCACATTCATAGAAAATGTACAGCGAATAGTGAGACCGATAAAATAAGATCCGTTTTATAAGTCCGGTAAACTGTCGGCGTCGGATGAGTACACCCGCCCTCATACAAAATGTACAGCGACTGGAACGGACTGTGACATCATCTGTCGGATCTGATCGGATTGGATGAGTGCGCCCGCGCCTTTAGGATGTTTGCGGGGGGTGAACGACGGTGGCGCAGGGAAGTTCTGGCTAATTAAACTATAGGACTTGGTGATAAGTAGTTCTTTAATGATTTGTTATATTTTATTACATATAGGTTGAAAACATATATATTATATATATATTATGTAACAAACCTTTTATGTCGGAAATTTTCCTATTTTCATAATAAAAATATGATCACTTTGGAGTGTTTATTTTCATAAACTAGTGTAACTGTAGGATCGTAAGTGGAAAATTATTCGGATATTGAAAAACAAAGTTTTCACAAAGTCTCGTATCTGTTTTAAAAAATCAAAATAATATATTACAAATACAATTAAGTGAGTAAGTAATATATCAAATGAAAGCAGAAACTTTACTCTATATATAGGTATATTAGATTTATTTCAGCATGTCCTTGGAATTAAAATATAATAGAAGTTTGAAATTCCCTAACTGAAAAACGGTTGTTTTGAAGAACTTGCAAAAATGAGATACGTGAGTTAGTGGTGCGAGGGACGATATGGGTTGTTAACAATTTAGCATATATGTACCGAATGAAAACTGTGACAAGTGAAGTATGAGGACAAAGTTCTCGTCTGGTCCATGACGTGTGTAATAATTTAGTTTTGCTAGCTGCGCACGACCACAGATGGTTGAAGATCAATACTTTACTCCCAACATATTTAGGTCGCTGCGTTTCTGAGACGTGGCAGGTTTTAATATTGCAATTTGCTATATAAACGAAAATCTTCAAGTGAACGGATGACAAGCAGTTGAAATATTTTTGAAGATAGTTTAATATACGTAGAACCATGCACCTCTATCTTTATGGTGGAATTAACATTCTTTTTTTAAATAAACCCTAATGAAGAAAAAAAATCGTTAAAATGTTATAACTATAAATAAATTATTATTATTATAACTATATTTTTTAAATATTGGGAAAATGCTGGTGTTTTATTATTACCTTTTTTGTGTGAAACACTCTAGAATTGGTACTGATTGTTATTTTATTACCCACAATTTGCAAGCCCTTGACATTATCTCATCTGGTAGGTACTGAGTGATAGAAGCGGGCTTAACAAGATTTCCCAACGCAATGGGGAACTAGCTATCTTATCTCAATGGCAGAATATATCAATGCCATTATCATTGATGTTTGGCTGCAAGACTTAAGATAAGATGGTGGTACCTAGCCAGACGGGATCAGTCCATCAATCAAACCGAGTCCTACAAAGTTGGACCCCGTCGAGAATCGAACTCGAGACCTCCTGATGTGAAGCAAGCAGACTAGCCACTAGACCACGGAGGCGGTTAAAATTATTCAGCAAGGTAAAATGTAAGTTGTTCAGTTTCAAAGGTATCGTAAAAGTCTTGTCTTATCGCACCTTTTTGAAACGACATTTTTACCTATAAAAAGAAACTTTTCCGAACTCCGCTCGGCCTTAAAGGGTAGTATCGTTCGCAATTGGATCGTTTGACATTATCGCCGAATCCTCCTGCTATGGAAATATAAATCGGTTACAGGCAAGACAAGTAGACACTGCGAAAATGTAGATATCGATAAACTTGGTATCGACAGTGTACTCCTTCTTATTCTTATTCTTTTTGTTAGCACCTAAAGACGTAGCATGAGCATACCTCCCACTCGGTGGACCGATGACCTGGTAAAGGTCGCAGGAAGCTGCTGGATGCTGGCAGCGCAAGATCGGTCGATGTGGAAATCCTTGGGGGAGGCTTTTGTTCAGCAGTGGACGTCTTTTGCCATCGAAAGTTCGCGCCAATCGGGTTCGTAATATGTTCAAACAAAAAAAATATCATCAAGTGTGGATAGAAGTCCCTTGTATGGTTTTACTGTTCTTATCTACGTTCAGAGTGCGAGCCATCAACAAACAGTAATAAGTGCAGGTTTCTCGTAGTTGGGCCTACCTAGCTAGACTGTTTTTCTCCCAGGTGAAGTCTTGGAACCTTCAAAGCAGTAATGCGACACAAACATTTGACATAATTACGGCTAGGTTTTCCAAAGTGTCAGAGATGATAACGATTGCATTAATATCTCTACAAATATCGATACATCGATATTTTCATTACCCTCCCTAGTAGGGATAACAGTTTTACTAACGAGGCAGTCGAGGCCTAGGATTCAAGGGGATAAAGATTTTTCTAAGATAATCTGATATGTCAAGATTTGGGACAAAAAAAATTTGAAGAAGGTACAAAAAGAAAAAAATACTTCAAAATGGCGACTTCAGAAATTTTCTTTTCAAGGTTTCAATGAATGTAGGACTTTTTATCCTCAATTAATAATGTTGGATCAATTCTGACATTCTCAATTCTGAATGGATTCCTTGGAAAATTTGTATAAAATTCCACGGTTACCTTTCCAGAAGAGGTCTTTTCACACTCTTTATGGCCTTCTTTTGTCCAGCAGTGGACGTATTTTGGTCTGATAAAGATGGCCTGCCCATTGCTACTGCAACTTCCTTATAACATGACCTGTCGGCGACTGCACATCGAAACCAAGTGCGTCAAACAAATGCCATTCCAGTCATTGCCTTTTGTGGAGTATATTACCTAATTGGTCGTGGACAGCAAGAAAATTAAAAATCCAAACAAAAGTTATCTTTACTAATGAACCGTTATAAAGAAATATTTCAGGCGTAATACAAAAATGTTTTTACGCGTCGAAATCGCGAGCGAAATTGAAATTTTGTTGACTTTATCGAATTGCCCCAGAGTCTGATGAAAAATTTATCGATGGGGAAAGTTCAGCTTCATTTCGAATTATCGACACGGATTCATGATATTATTGAGCTGTGCAAATTATTTGGTGTATATGTTTTCACTGATGACACTGATGAGTTGGGTATACTACAATAGGGTTGATGACTGCTTTAAATTCTTTATTATAACGAATTTATAAAGTGAGTTTGTTTGTCCTTTCACTTCCCAATACAACGGAGTAACGCGTTTATATTTTTTTGTACAGATATAGTGAACTGGTGGGAAGTGACACTAGCTACTTTTTTCCTATAAAATTCCCTCGGGAACCACACCGGGTACCCTCAAATAATACAACTTACATTAATTATTGCTACTACAGTACAATTTATTTCTATAGCTATTTCATCAAAATTTGGCAAAAAGCTTAGATGCAAGGCGGATGACAAAAATAATAGCTTTTATCCTGAAAAACTCATATCCGTGCTCGTTAGTCGCTTGCGCACTGAGCACCCTCAAGGTACTATAATATTATCTAATCTGTGCCTCAATAAAAACGATATCCACGGAGTAGTTGGAACCGCTGAAAAAAGCTAGTAAATTATAAAATACAATAGAATGTGGCAAAACAAAAGTTGTTACATTTGACCAGACTTATAGGAAAGATCCGCCATTCTTCTTCTTATCGTGTTGCAAAATTTTTAACCGTGCTATCCACAAGGTATATGTATGTAGACACTTAGCATCATGCATGTAGCCGTTTAAAACCTTGTATTCATTGTCGCATTGGGTTATACTTGGACGACGTTAGTTTCTTACTATATTTTATTCTGAAAAGTATGTAATTTACAAAGAATTATTGCCAAACCTCGGACACTCCCATGCAAATCGTCCGAGTCATATAACTACTACGACCTCTCCTTCTAACACATAGGAGAGAGCGAGATAACCGAGTGACCGTCACCGGATCTTACCCGCAAGGGGGTGAAGTCACCTTCAGAGAGCGGCAGAATGTCCATACGGTGTTTATTATTTATTACTATTCTGTGGTATTGCGAAATGAGCACTCACTGGGCTGCGGCGAATGTTTCTTCGTGGACATGACGTCATTAAGCTCCTGTCAGCTGTCACAGCGCACGCACGCGATCATTGGGCGCAGCACGCGGCGCGCGGCACGCTTGCACGCGCCACACGTGCACGTGGTCACACGTGTCACGCCGCCACAACAATGGGTGCACGCGCGCTTTCAGGGTTAATGCAGTGAGCCTGGAAAGAAATGGACATTATTTTTTGACACAATGTAATGAAACACACAATCACTGAAGCCAGAGTTTCTGTTGAATCTGTTAATAAATAATGTAATTGTGTATTTTAATGATGTATAATTAAGCTGTAAACTTTTTATACAAATGCGGAGTATAAGTATTTTAAAAACTTTTGTACACAAATCTTAGCTACCAAAAAATCTTCAAATTACTTCGCTCATTATAAATAAAGCAGGACTTAATTTATCTCGACATCCTTGCACAACCTTGTAATGAACTTTTATGAACAAAACACGTTCAATGCGATAGCAATCCTCAGTACTTTTATTTTCAAAAAAAAGAAAAAGTAAGCAAAAGTGAAAATACATGTCAACCTTTGTCTCGATAAAAGCTTATCTCTATTTTATATTAATATACAGGGTATCTCTAGCTTCACAGCGGCTGAAGTAAACAGTAAGCAACCTGACATGACAGTTCCAGACACAGTAATAATAAAGAATACACGCTGGCTTATCTAATAAACAATGCTGGCTACTGACAAAGACACTGAAGGTAATGGAAAAGTAGGTTAAAGTGAGTTAAGGGGGACCTGTAGTAAGTAGAAATGAAACCTTTGAGCCTTAACGGCGTTTTCTTTGTAATAAGTTTAAACTTGTAATCTCATTTAGATATGTCCTCATGTGAAAATATGTTTTTTAAATAACCTAACTGAATGTGTCAGTGTTTGACGCTAAAAAAGATATTTTATATGAAAATTCTTGTAAAATTCCTTGCAATTTTATCTGTGTACATACGTAATATTTTTCAATAATGAAAATTTGAAATTCTTTGTATTTTATCATTACTACAAATCACTCTTAAGGCGGATATATTCTATGAAACATTGTGTAGCCTTATAATAGAGTTCCGTTACTGAATTTATGTCTGACTTACTAACAGACTCCCACAACCTAAAAATTCTACGTTGTTGGTGATTGTTCAGAAATATGTGTTTACTTAGAGGGCACCAGGTAAAAATCCGTAAACTGTTATCCTAATATTACCACTGTTAGCATTACAAGTTAGCAGAACAGCTGATTGATCAGTATAAAATGTTAATAAAAAAATTGCAAAGCTGATATAGTACTTCGCTATCCAGTTTTAACCTAACACTTAAAATTCACATAATGTCATATTCATACTTTTTCAGAATATCAGCTTGTATTTCAGTTTTTAACTGGCTTCAAAAAAGGAGGAGGTTCTCAATTCGACTGTATGTTGTTATTTTTTGTATGTATGTTACGCGATGACTCCGCCAATTATGAATCGATTTTGATAATTCTTTTTTCGTTTTGTAGGTAATACTTCAGAGGTAGTCCCATATAAATTTTATCAAAATTGACTCAGCGCTTTTTTTTAAAAATCTAAAAAAACGAAAACATAGCAAAATTGTAGTTGTTACGATTGAAGTCGGTTTTTTAACGTGTTCAGCGTTGTAGATTATCTTATTACTTAGCCTAATATTTAAATTTTAAATCATTTTCAAATTCACAAGTCTATCAAAAATAAAATACAATAAATGACAATCTCAGTTACATGAAAGTATATCAGTATCCAGTATGATATGATAGTATTCCGGTTTCTAACCTGGTATTAGACTATCTCGGAAGCGAGGGCTCAGTAAGTAAAACTCCAATCGATTTCACCAGTAGTTCTATATTAATTATTTCTTTAAAACCAACTTAACCTTTTATCTGTATGGTGCTGCTTAATTAGAGGTGAATAAACAAATTATCTATCTATCTATCTTAACTTTCAAATAGTCCAAAAATTACTAAAAATCCAACACTTAAAAAGAAAAATGATAGTATCTAACGACCATTCCATTTTAACCTTATTGCTTTTAAGTTAAAAATTACTAATTTATTATTCCACGAACTCGCAAGTACACGTCAGATTACTGTTGTCCTCTATAATACAATAAAGTTCATTAGCCCCCCCCCCCTCCACTCAGCATATTGTTTCCAGGTTTAGTTCAACGCCACCCTGCCAGAGCCGTAGTGAGGCGGGGGACGTGAAGCTTGACCCCTACCTAAAAGTTGGTAAATAATATATTCTCAGAAAATACTGGTAGATACTTAAAATTACAATGAATATGCCAATTTACCCAACCAATTTAATCGGAGCAAAAACATTTGACTTTCCATACAAAATTGTCTACTCAGCTCATCGATGTAGAATTCTTTTAGATACCTTGTTTAAACTTTTTTCAACTTTTATTCGACAAAACTAGATGCGTTAGTGGCTTTTTATTACCAAACTAATGAAATGAATAAAATCATCGATACTACTTTTGATAATCATCCTCGTTTTGAAGCAAAATAAATACTCATCATCATCTTAACCAAAATAATATGAAACAGGGGTGTTGCGAATATCCGCATCCGTATCCGCAAATGCGGAGCTTCTGTATCAATTTTGACATGCGCATCTGTATCCGCATCCACATTGTTCAATGCGGATTTTTATGCGGATGCGGATCTAGGGCGGTATAGATAATAATTGTAATTGAGGAGGATGTACATAACCTTTTATGTATATTTTACTTTTTATAGTTATATTGACTTTGGCTGTCTTTCTGTTTTATTTGCCTTTGTCTGTTGTAATTTCTATTAATTTCTTATAACATACCTATTTTTACCCTTAAAACCAGTGATTTACTTCCCTGTCCTCCACAGTAATATTTAGGTTCAGAAATTTAATTTTGCACATTAGTTAATTACAAAAAGTATATGAATAAGATTTTTTTCATTCAATCTATTATTTTTAAGTAAGTACCAAAGTACATTATTAGACCAAAAGGCACCAAAGTTAATTTTATCAAATATAATGTACCAGTTTTTAACTTTGATTACTAAGTATTTAATTATTTAATAAAAAAATACATACAATCCCATGCAAATTTTCCTAAAGAAATCTTAAGATCCGCATCCACATTCGCATCTGCAGATATAACCCTTTAAATATCCGCATCCGCATTCGCGGATGTAAAAAAACTGCATCCGCTACAACCCTAAAAGATAAAATACAAAAAACAACAGAACTATACCAAAAATTCAAAATTCATAAGATTTTTTACATCACATCCAGTATCATGAAATTTTACATTTCATGCGGCGTATTGATACAGAAAAAAATAGGTGACACGATATCCAAATATTAAAATAAATAAGTGGTATGATATCCATCACTTCAGTGCCTCAGTACGTCCCCTCACGCTACGTGCCGTGGTTTATTATAATTTACAGCTCACAAAACATGACATAGCTGAACTCACTATGGCATTTTAATACATGGATCAGTACTGTATTTTGTACACCATAATAATGACAGCTATGGGAAAACCCTGCTATCGATTTTAATAGCACTAGTTTTTTTTTTTAACTGTGTATTTCTGTGGAACCATAGATATAAGAGCACCAGATACGTCGATCCTGTCCGTTATGAAATTCTCTTCTTTCTTCTGAGTCTTTAGTCTGAGTGTGGAACAAAGAAGCGAAGACTGGAGTGCAAGATGGCGGAGTGTGAAGTGACACGAAAGAGATCTCATAAGAGTACTTACAGTAAATAACTTGGAGATACCACTCTACGTAGCCTCAAAGTTGTTTTGTCTTATTGTTAGATAAAGTTATTTTATAAAGGTATAAATGCTGCTACTTCTTTTGAAGTAATTCTTAATTTGTATTGAATTGATTATATTTATTACGTTTAAGTTTTGGTCATTTTTCTTTTATTTCGAGCGTACTGCTAGACCTACACCAGTAGCCTGTGAGTAGACAGCATGCAGAACTCACTCAATACACTACATGTCCAATGTAATAATGGTTTCAGCGCATCCGGCATATTCGTACAAGCACGTGTCGATGCTTTTCATGCCATCCTGCGCAAGCGGACAGCCTCATTGCTGAAAAGTCAACGCGCCAGCAGCCCCAACAACGTCCGGAGACATATTTTATGACTCTCCACTGTTTTCGCATTTCATATTTGTTCTGGCCAGACAGGACAGCCTCGTGCAACAATAGTTACTTTGACTAGTACACTAGTGCGCGTGAATAGTGAAAATGTTTATTTTAACTTTTTAATATATTTTTACTGATATTTTATGATCAACCTTTTTTACCAACATTATATTTAAGATTATTAACCTAACTGGACCAAGTTGTCTGAAAAAAATAAAAATAAGGTAGGTATTTATTATCATAAAGTGAAATGTATCGACCATACAAAAGATATCAACGAGTATATACAAATCATTGTTTTAATTTTGTTTTGTAAGTTTTTATTGATCATTCATTCATTAATTTACTGCTAAGGATAACATTTTGCAACTAAACATTCAAGTTAAATATTTTTTGCCTGAAACTCAGCCACGTTTGTTACTTTAACAATATGTTTAGTTTTGTTAAATTGTCATCTAACTTTTCTTTCATGATTAAATAATTATTGATTTACTGTCTTACTATTTACCTCAGCCTAAACTTTGAGAACCATTACAAAACGTAGCCAGAATTGCTAGAAATATTCATTATAATATTTTGCCGCAGCTAATTCAACATAACAGAGAATATTATATAATAAAAAAACTGTATTCAGTCCAACTCATCTAACCATAAGCTTGGGGGTACTTAGGCGAATTCCTTAAAATTTGCTTTAAAATTTGTATTTAATATTTTTTTAAATGTTATTTTCACCTCACTCTTTAATTGTCTCTTCTACGTTGAAAAACTTATAGTTATCATTATTTTCGTTTGAAGCGGTCGTAACTCAGTATAGCTTACGTGTTACGTAGGTTAGCTGACAGCAAATGAGGTTTGTTTACCTACCTAGGTTTTAAAACGCATTTATCTCGACTATTTCCATCGGCTTCGCAAGGCAAATAAAGCTGTTAAGACGTGCACATGACAGAAGCCTTACAGATGGCTTGAAAAACTTCTGAAACAGGGATTGGCTAGTAACCCCACACCACAACCTCCATCAATACGGACTCGGCCCCCATTTGTGGAGTTCTCGTTGTGTGATTTGATGAAGCGATATAGGCTTTTAAAGATTATTCTCGTTGTGTGATTTGATGAAGCTAAAGTAAAGAAAAGCCTCCAAATAAAGTTTTGCAGTAACATCCCTTTTACTAGAGGCAATAATTTAGTTTTCGTCAGCACAGTCACTGAATATTTTAGTCTATCATGTTTTTTTGTTTGTTAGCGCTTAACAAATAAACCAACATGCTTGTTACTACAAATACCCTAAATAATAGTCACAACCTAAATAACTAGCCTCCTTTCAAACCTAGTTTCAGTACAGGGGTTGGTTTACAATGCCTTTTGTACACACTACCTTTGTACTGTGAACTGACTCGTTCTACTATGTTCCAGCAATTTATTTTCAACCTATTTATTTAGTATGAATAAATAATTTGTTTTGTCAAACGGGTTGTTGATAGTAGATAGAATCCTTTCATTCAATCGATAACTTTGCTGAAATTATATTTGCTGACAAGTATAAGTTTATTTAAAGTTACCGACATAGCTTTCAGAATCGCTAAACTTAAGTGGCAGTGGGCGGGGCACATAACTCGTAGAACAGATGGCCGTTGGGGCAGTAAAGTTCTCGAATGGCGACCGCGCACCGGAAGACGCAGTGTGGGCAGGCCTCCGACTCGGTGGACCGACGACCTGGTAAAGGTTGCAGGAAGCCGCTGGATGCGAGCCGCACAGGACCGGTCGGTGTGGAAATCCTTGGGGGAGGCCTTTGTCCAGCAGTGGACGTCTTTCGGCTGATAGATAGATAAGTTTATTTAGGCACCATCACTGGCGCCGACTCCATAGGGCCTGGGGGTGCCCAAGCCCCTCTAATAACATTATCAGCATATTTTATATTAAAATACTGGTGTTGCTAAATTAATAACCGTTTACCAAAAACAAATCTTGGGATATATTTTTCCAAAAAACTCATTTCCATGTTTGCGAACTGCTTGCAGGTCGCACACTGCAGTCCCTTCACGGATAATCTCAAAAACTATAATATACGCGCGGGCAAAAGCTTGTTACAATAGAAAAAATATGGAAAATCTCACCCTAGCCACCTACCCAATACTTTTATGAAGTCGGTGCCTCTGGGCACCATCGACTCATTTTACATTCAAAGAGAATGTAATCGCTACGTTTTTATACAAAGTAAAAGAAGACAAAAGATTTTGCCTTTATAAACAAATATAAACGGTGCTGTGCTTATAATGCTCAGCATGTAATATAATAACAATTATATAACCTGTAGCTCAGCTATCTAATACGTACTCATAATCTAAATCAATAACCGTTTACACTAAGACTGAGAATTGCTATAGTGACTTGCGAACTTCAAAAACCATCGAATTTTGACCAGACTTGAATATTCAATTCAATTTAATTCATTTATTTAACAGACAACAGCGATTCACTTTGTTAGTAATCTTAGCCTATGTTAGTATGATTAATTATGTCTAAATCAAACTTGTAAACCGCAGTGGAACAAATCAAGCTGACTTAACTAGAGGGAGGTAACGGAGGCAGTTAGCGTAATTACAAATATCCGCTGAACTAGGACACTGATTACATATAATATGTACACAGTACACACAAGGGTTGGATTCAGGCAAACATTTCGTTTTGAGAATCAGTGAAAACTGGGTGGATTGGGGAAATTGGCAACTCCTTATAGTTCGAAGTTTTATCTGATGAATAACGGGAAATGGAGGAAATGAAGGTACTTATGACACGAAGAAATGTATATAAATAAGTAATATACACGGTGCTAAAATAGTGCGTTTGAAATTTTTAAAGGGATTACTCAGAATCAAGTATAGAATATAGGAATAATATTTAAAAAATCCGATCTTCAATTATTTTTACAGTTTTCCTTAAAATATTGCCATACTTTTATGCTACATTCTGTAAAAAAAATTAAGCAATTTTTTGTACTCTTAAAATTTTTCTTGAGTTGTTCAGTTTCACCAGCAGCATCTATAATTAAATTGAGAAGCGATAAATTTGTTCTATAATTAATAATTATAGAACAAATTCTAATTTATCGCTTCTCAATTAAAATGAAGAGTCATCTTGTATTAATCACGAATTAAGTAAAAGTATTTTTAATAAAAAAACTATTCTGTTTTCATTAAGGTTAATTCAACATTGATTATGTACCTAATGTAAAGCCCTACGTAAACAAGCCAAGTTTTTAAAAAATTTACAATAGTCCAATATAATGAGGATTCAAAGAAGTCCCAGTAAACAGTTCCTACACAGTATTTTATTTTTACATTTTCAACGATCCACAAGTAGGCCGTTGGGAGCAATACTTAATTTGCTACACCCTTTATTACTAAACATACTATGCATGTGCCTAAATAATAACTTTACAGAGAACAGCCTGCTTAGCAGAAATAGGTTAATTATACCTCGGGGACCACTTACCGTGCCGTGCCACGTAGAAACACGATAATACCTTAGTAAACTAGGGTCCAAGTGTTGCCGTCTGGACCCAAATAATTAATGAAGGTCAAACGCTTCGCTTGTTCAGGCTAATTATATCTTGTCTATATTTTAGGCAAATGGGGGGCAAACATAGATGTTCAGTCGCCTAACACCAAAGATGTTATATCATTTTCATTGCCGGGGCACGGGTCTCTTCCCATATCTTGAGGGGCTAGGCCACGGGGGCCAAATCCTAGTCCTATCCAAGGGCTAGTTAGTGGCCAACTCCACAGTCACAAGTTTTAAAGCCGTTTATAAGGCTTCTGTATAAGTATAATCCAGTGACAACAACCGGCATTAACAACCTGCTTAACGACCTTGCAAAGTACAGAAACGGTCGTGATTTTCATTTAATTTATTTCAGGTTATGACCGTGTCTGTAGTCAGTTTACCTGGACAGCTCCCAATATAGCTAGAGAGACTTGCTGGTGTGACTGTACAACCGAATCTGATTTTATTCAACAGTTCTATATTGAAATCAGTGGGTCAGGTTAATAAATAAATGAGTGACTATCAAGGACAAATCACGGACGGTCACGGTATTACGGGAACCAGTGACACATACACGTACCACATAATAAATGTATTATAGTAAGTAATAGATCAATAGCTGTTAGGAATTCTGTCTCTCAGAGGATTAAGACAAATCTATCGGCATCTTATTCGGTTTACGTTTTGTGTTATTTTGACGGAAAGGCTAGAACAATCTAAGTATGTACAGTAATAGCATTATTTTCTACTCTTTCATGTCGCACAATAATGTAAACAATACTCCGCATATAAAACAATAGATCAGAATTGACATATTACCTATTAAAATCTTAATGAAATAACTTATTATCTGGTCGCAGCACTAAATTAAATAAAAATAATAACATTATTAGTATTTATATGAGAAATACATAATTTTATGTTATTTTCTCATATGTGCAATATTATTAAAGCGTATTAATTTTAATCTCCTTTTTGAAAATAACTACTCTGATGTATAAAACAAGAGATTTACGCTCGATAATTTGTAAAATAGTGACCCTCGTCAAGTTGTTATACGCAAAATCAATAATCAACTCTATCTACATTTAACACATTGAGGTATAGTTAACACAAACATATTGGTACTAAAAACCTTTGATTTACCAATTCATTTATCCCATAGACTTAACGAAATCGTGAACGGTATGAAATTGCTCGGAACTACGTGTTTTATTTATTTATAATATAATTTACACTTACAGTCTAGCCAAGCGTGAAAGTTACAAAGAGAAAACAAATTAAACACAATCAGTAGAATTTCAGAATACATGTGCCTACGGTTTGCCAACGACCACCAACGCTGCGTATCGCTACGCTTAATTAACAAACTTTAGCCCTCGGCCACACCCGCGGCCGCGCTATTACCATTTTTATGAAGGATGTCTGTTTTGACAGATGTAGGAACAGTATCGGTATTATGGAACTCATAGGGAATAAACAATGAAACAAAACACAAACGAACATTTATAAACTCAAACTCAAAATATTTTTTATTTAAGGCGCGACGTAGACTCAATCTGAGCAGGTTGATGCATGATAATATAATATAGACCGTAACGCCACTGATTTTAAGTTCAGATCAGTGTGGGTTATCGCGGCGGTTACGTCAAGGCCCAACGCAAAATTCTCGAGATTTCGATGTTTTTATTACTTTTCTTGGCTTTTTAAATAAGTTAAAAAAAATCCGTTCAAGGTAAGTTGCAGGTATTAAAACGGCCGATTATTGTGTGTTAGTTTCAACATAAACAAATATTGTGTTTCCAAGAGAATTAGCAATTAATGCAATACAGGGTTTATAGGATATTTTTTTTCATCAAAGTTTTTGTAATTTTTATGATTCTGTTCAAGGCAATTTGTTTCTTATTGTTTCTTATTATTTCAATTATGTTATATATTTTTTCCATGGTGATAGCTTTAATCATTATTTCAATAATTTGAATTGAATATTGCAATTTGGCGATGCTTAACGCCTTAAGTAGATGCTTTACACATGCTTTTAAATCGTCAATATTTTTTTCTACCTAGTACAAAGTCCCTACCACGCGGGACTTGTCCACTCAACGTTTCGGGAAGTGTCTGCGAAGCAAAAAGAAACGTCGAGCCCAAAAGAAACTCACTTCAACACATTTTTTTAAATAAAATCTTAAATTCTATTACAATTCATGTCAACAATAAAATTGTGAGCTGGAGGATCTATACATGTCCATATCATTGTCATTTACATAATCTAGTATTTTGTAATACCCTTTAGAGCATAAACATATTTTCACATGCAATTTGAATTTGTTTTCTGGCAAACTAGTTATATTTTCGGGTATTTTTAACCGACTTCAAAAAAAAGGAGGAGGTTCTCAATTCGTCGGAATCTTTTTTTTTATTTTTATGTATGTTCACCGATTACTCGAAGACGCCTGAACCGATTTGGAAAATTCTTTTTTTTTTAAAAGGGTATACTTCACAGGTGGTCCCATATAAATTTTATCGAAATCGATTCAGCGGTTTTTGAGAAAATCAACAAAAACATATCAAAATTGAAGTTGTTGCGATTGAATTCGGTTATTTTTAACGTATTCAGCGTGGTCAATTATGTTATATTATCTTGCACACTGCCCCATAATACAGGATGAATTAGAAAAACTTGATAGCAAGTGCAACACTAGGCAACTGCCGTCTATACTTTGTGATAGCACGGTTAATTGTCCTACACGATAAGAAGAAGAAGAAAAGCTTGAGGCAATACTTTATGATAGGCTTCTTTTAATGAAACTACACATTTTTTGTCCAACGACTTTGTACCTACAAATCGCAAATAAAAAATCGTACAATAAAATTCGTCTTGATGAGTATAGCTCACTGTAACGTATTTCTACAAATATTTGTACACAGCCTGTAGTGTAAAATAAAAGTTTTTACATAAATGAATCCACAACCCTACAAGGTCTGTGCAGCTTCGATCGTTTGATCGAAGACAGAAAACATTTATTTTTCTTTGCTCGTTTCTTTTTCTTTTTCACTGCTTATTATCTCTTTAATTTGTTTTATCCGTCTAGTCTTTCTTTCGGGTTCGTCTATCAAGGTCGGATTGACGTCCCTTTGGAGACACAGAGGGGAATAAAAAGTTGGGGTAATAATCTTACTCGTCCTTGGTTTTTTTATCGATTAGCTCTACAATTTGTATACGAGTCCACCTTCAATTTTGCTGTTTCAGCAAAGTAACGAAGAAGCGGTCGTGGCTCAGTGCGGCTTGCGTGGTCGCGTCGATTACGCAGGTTAACTTACTACAGACACGGTCATAACCTAGATGGGTTTGACTATTAGTGGCATTTATCTCGACCATTTCCGTGCTTCGCAAGGCACGTTAAGCCGTTGGTGCCGACTGCTATCGCAGTCGTTAAGCCCTGTCGGAGGCCTTGTAGGCGGCTTGAAAACTTCTGGTTGGCCACTAGCCCCACAACCTCCACCAATCCGGACTTGGCCCCCGTGTGTGGAGTATGGCCTGACCTTCCCAATATATGGGCAGAGACCCGTGCCCCTGCAGTGGGGACGTAATGGGTTGTTAACAAACGAAATTTCAGTATGATAAGTTGAAGCCCCACTTAACGGCTCTTATAACTGTTCTTTACACCCTGTATAGTAAGGGATCCAAGAGACACATGTTCATTTATTTACGTAATTGGGTTCGAATAGATTACTAAATATACATGCTGTCCCCTTTATATCGCTCTGACATGGAAAATATTCTATCCCACCGAGGTTTCGACCGTGGCAGTGACAGTCGGAACAGTGACGTCACCGGAAGGTCATGTCATGACGTAATCGTCTGAAACTGCAAGTGTTATGTTATACGTATGTTAAGTGTTCAGGACACATAAACTGGATTTTTCATACAAAATAATCTGCCAACTTTGCATGAAATGTTTTTTTTTGCGACTATTTTTCCCTTGGATAAAGTTGTTAAGATTTATGTATATGAAACCTTAGTTTTAGGAGCACCCACTATTTATTTACAATATAACTATCATTCATTATTCATTCTATGGTTATGTACATGTGCGTACGTACCCATAAACTTACGAAACCTTTTTTGCTTCGGGGCTTAAAAATCATAGATTTATTTTGGACTTTACATATTTCTATCTTACAAATAAAAAATAAAACTTGGTTCACAAGCTGATTGATCGATTTGTATATTAGTATATTCCATTTCTTCAGGTGTTTAATTAAGTGTAAACAATCTTGATATGTCTTTTTATTGATAACAGCATTTTAAAATTCTCAAACGAATAGAAGGTATTGCGTGTTTAATAGTAATTGTAAAGTAATTTAGTTAGTACCTGCGTTTGCAAGAAATGTCGTTTTCAATAAAAAGACATGTTAAGTTTGTTTACGTTTTAATAAGTATCTAAAGAAATGGACTATAGGTAAAGTCGAATTTCTTTCGCAAGTTTATCAGAGTTGTAGAGCAAAAGTTGTTCAGAGTTTAATGAGCAGAATCACTAGTAAGGACTTTTGGAGACATGTAGCAGTCACCCTGTAAAATTATATTATAGGTAGTTATAGATGAGAAAGGTACAGAACTAGTAGACCAAAGGGCGGCGGGTGACAATGAGACTCGAGGGGGTTACGTCAATCAAGTTATGACGTCAGCACCATGTCGGCTTAGGCAGCTTAAGGCTAATTATGTGACAAAGGTTAACACAAGCAGCAGGTATCAAGGTTTAAACTGTGTTAAGTGTAATTAATGTTTTGGAAAGGACCAAGAAAGAGCGAAATTTTGCAGTATTTATTTATACCTGTTTTTACTGCTGGGTTTGAGTTTTGTTTAATGGATTTGACTAGGATAGCTCTTATCTGTTATAATATATGAACTTGACGTTCATAGTGTTAATTTCCATGACGTTTATCTTAATATCCAAAAAAAGCGAAAAAAGTCTTAATTACCCATCTATCTGAATAAAAGGTATTTTTTTTGCGATTTCAGCAATGTTTTCTTAGAAAAGTAGTTTAGTTTAATATGCTTAATACTGCATAATCCAATTTCAACGTAAATAGTATTGTAAATGCTTGCTTTTTATACAAGTGATACAAAAATGTTAAGCAATCCTTCATTATCGACTTCTACTCACCAAAAAGATCAACGTAAAACGGCTTCATTTAAAAAATATATTATACAGATCTAAACACACTTAATGCAATTACAGTTAATTCGTTAATTCAAAATCTAAGACTAAGTTTTCAAGTACTTTAGGACCCTCTTAACATCATATATAATTTTTTTTGGTAAAATTTTATGATGAGACTGTAAAGATTTGTAGATTTGTAGGTAAGTTAGGTAACTTAGCATATTATTATAAAACCTTTTATTGTCGAAAGTTTTTTTATTTTTTTTTTTTATATATTTTTTTTTTTTATTTTTTTTTTTTTTTTTATGGCAGAGGTGGCAAACGAGCAGACGGATCACCTGATGGTAAGCGATTACCGCCGCCCATAGACACCCGCAACACCAGAGGAGTCACAAGTGCGTTGCCGGCCTTTGATTTGGGAGTACGCTCTTTTCTTGAAGGTTTGAATGTCGTATCGGTCCGGAAATACCGCAGGCGACAATTCATTCCACAGTTTGGTTGTGCGAGGCAGAAAGTTTCTAGTGAAACGCACAGTTGTGGACTGCCAGCCATCTATGTGATGGGGATGAATATGTTGTCGCGTAGAACGATGGCGGAAAGAGGCGGCAGGGATCAATCCGAACAATTCCTCGGAGCACTCCCCATTGTACATGCGATAGAGAATGCAGAGCGAGGCTACATCTCTACGCAGCGCCAGGGAGTCAAGCCGATCTGAAATATCCTGGCAGTCGACGATTCGAGGTGCCCTTCGTTGAATGCGGTCCAGAGGGAGAAGCTGGTACTGGGGTGCCCCTGCCCAGAGATGAGAACAGTATTCCATATGAGGCCGAACCTGCGCCTTATAAAGTTGCAGGCGATGCGCCGCAGTGAAATACCGTCTCGATCTATTGAGCACACCAAGCTTCTTCGAGGCTAATTTAGCCTTACCCTCCAGATGGCCACGGAACTGGACTTCACTCGATATGTCGACACCAAGAATTCCGATACTAGCTGAGGCATTTAGGGGAGTGTCCTCAAAACGAGGTGATACGACAAATGGCATTTTCTTGGCAGTGAACGCGCAAACTTGTGTCTTAGTGGGGTTAAATTGGACCAAATTAAGTCGACCCCATTCTGAGACTTTCTTTAAAGAGGCCTCAATTTCCGACACAAGTTTGTTTCGGCTCTCGATGACGTTTTCCCGAGAAATGTTGGCACGGCCGGTATAGAAGGCATCACCTGTGCTGTCATCCGCATAACAATGAGTGCTGCTGATTTGCAGCATATCATTGATATGCAGAAGGAACAGTGTAGGCGAAAGCACACATCCTTGAGGGACACCAGCATTCACAGAGATAGAATCTGAGCATGCACCGTCGACTACGACCTTTATGCTTCTGTCTGCAAGAAAACTAGTGACCCATTTGCATAATTCCTCGGGAAGCCCATAAGAAGGAAGCTTCGCAAGAAGTGCTTTGTGCCAGACCCGATCGAAGGCCTTCGCTATGTCCAAACTAACGGCCAAAGCTTCCCCCTTAGTCTCGATCGCCTGTGCCCAACGATGTGTCAGGTAGACAAGAAGATCACCAGCGGACCGGCCCTTACGGAAACCGTACTGTCGGACAAGTATTTTTACATGTCAAAATTGTGTTTTAAAATAATTTCTAAAAATAAAATAAACATAAGTAATACAATAAAACATTATTAATCTGCATTTGTTAGTGTTAGTTGCAATGACGCAAAGACGTGCATATAGCACGTCATTGCCAAAAAAAAGTAAAATGAAGAAAAATCTTTGATTTCAATTTGATTAGCAATCAACTTATCTACAGTAAGTATTCAATTTCAGTGACGAAATCTGAAATTTTAAATAAGTAGTGAAAGCTGAAACCTTTTCTATGTCAAGGGGAAAATTGAGGTTTGCTCGTGGAATATTTTCTTTCATCATAACTTTATTAAAATTCTACAGCTTCTGTGATATTTTCGAGTGGAAACCCCTGTTTCAACCGTAATTGCCGCCTTAAATCGTTTAAGTTGAAAATTCTGAAATTTTAGGATCCCTAGTGCCTACAAGAAACCCTTTTTTAGGCCCCAGTTTTAATAGTTACAACAAATTTTGTAAGTCCTCCCATATCAAAGGCCGGCAACGCATTTGTGACTCCTCTGTTGTTGCAGGTGTCTATGTGCGGCGGTAATCGCTTAACATCAGGTGATCCGTCTGCTCGTTTGCCACCTCCGCCATAAAAAAAAATTATATATATTAAAATATTTTAATAGAGTAAAAATAGAAAAATATATATAAAGATTTATTATAAAAATTATATAAAAATAGAAAATTATATAATAAAATAGTTTTTAATATTATTTTTATATTTTTATGTTTTTATTATGTATTCGTTAGGATATCTGCGATAAATAAGAAGTGAAATATTTACAAAACATGAATAGACGGAAAGTATTTGTATAAGAACTTCTTTTAATAAAAACGCCAAAGGCCTAGCAAAGCAAAAAAAAATTGTTAGCAGAAGTGACACATTTTTTTATTGAAAACGTCAGTACGATCTATAATTCTGAAAATTAATTCCATATTTCTTTTATTAAAAAAAAATTCGCCGTAACTTTATAAGTACTAATCATAATTTGAAACACTTGCCTACACCGACCCTAAAAATGTGAGTTGAACATTATTATTTTTCTAAGAATTTTATGTGCAATTAAAAAGGGTTCGCGATTTGCCATGCAGAGGTGAAACTTTCTATGTATATTAAAAATGTATTCTTGTCAGTCTTGGCATGAATACAAATCTAATCTAATGAGTGCGGCTTGCGTGGTCGCGTCGATCGCGCAGGTTAACTGACTACAGACACGGTCATAACCGGATGGGTTTGACTGTTAGTGGTATTTATATCGACCGTTTCCGAGGCACGTTAAGCCGTTGGTGCCGGCTGCTATCGCTAGATGGTAGTCGTTAAGCCATGTCGAAGGCCTTAAGGCGGCTTGAAAACTTCTGACACTGGGGTTGGCCACTGGCCGCACAACCTCCACCAATCCGGACTTGGCCCCCGTGTATGGAGTATGGCCTAACCTTCCCGAGTTATGGGAAAAGACCCGTGTCCCTGCAGTGGGGACGTAATGGGTTGTTAACATTAGGCCAACCACAACATTCGAAAAGTTACATGAGATCTTATAGCATATCGATTGCCGTCTAGTGTCTAGAGGATATAAGTATCACTGCTTTTCGAAGCATGGCAACGGCTAAGATATTAAACCCATCTAGTTTTTGAAAATTTCTGTGTTTAGTTACCTTTTTGACTGAGACGACCTTACAAACCGCGCCCTATGAGTAATCCAAATGGAAGCAAAACACGAAGATGTATTTGTACCAACAAATAAAGTCATTCATTTTCAGGTGTGGAATTCCGTACAACTTCGCAGCCGGTATTAAGTCGGGTCACGCTCTGGACGGCCGTGACGTCACACCTGTCCACCGATACGGCTTTTGTGGCTGCTACTGCTGTGGTTGCTGCAGCTGCCCGTACTACTGCTGCTAAAAGAGTCTGTTGTCTATGGAAAAGTAACCAGTCTCTATACTGTGACTGTTTGTGAACTGTAATCTTCATGCTTGCTGCTGGAAATTATGACATCTCCGTGCTAAATATATCTATGCTGTGACTGTTTAAAAAATGTAATATCAATGCTTACTGCTTACATAACTTTAATCTCCATGCTTGCTGATGTTAATGTGACATCTCCGTGCTATGAAATTTTTTACTTAGTCGAAAAGTTTTAAAGAAAGGTTTTTCAGTTTGCCTGCAAGCTATGACTGCTAAATTTCAATTATAATAATATCCCCTACTTGCATATCAAAACTCAAGTCTAAAATAAGTTTCATATGCATGATGATAATAATATCCACACTCGCTGTGCAAAAAGAGTTCCCTTAAAATGCTGAATTGTAAAAAGCTGTTTATCTGCTGAAAGTTCCCGTCAATTAATAGCACAGACATATTATAGATTTGTACTGAGTAAAAACATAGAAAAAACCGTATAAAAAACTGAAACATTCATAAAAACCTGCAAAATCAATGACACGAAAGTTATGAAAGAAAATAGAGCAACACAAATTTGAATCCACAGAACATAACACGATAGTTCATTGACCCAAATAATTCTGGCGAAAGCCTCCAACCTCGCAGCTCTGGCTACAGAGAAGATAATAAAAACAGGACAGAAAGAGACAAAATATGTGTGGTGACGAAGGGAAGGGAGAAATGTAATATCTAAGTTCGCAAATGGCATATCCCAAAGCCAAATGAATCTTATGATAGCGATCGAAGAAAAGTTTGGAATCTGTATTGACTTTATTCATTATATCTTCGTGTAAAGATTTCTAATTGTAGTAGGTACATATTATGTGTAGATAAACTGATTCTATGGACATCATAAAACGTGATTCAGGTTTACATACTTGTGTTGTCAAGAAATAATTGATTAATAAAAGTAATAACAGTGTCATGTTTTATAAAATAAATATGACAATTTTGTATTGTGTTTGATGTTTTTTAATACCTTTAGTGCCAAAGGAAATCAAGAAATAGGTAAATTCCCATTATTTCAGTTATGTAGATGCTCAATGATAATGTTTATATTTATTTCAGAAAAAATAAGATCAAAATACCCACCTGTTCAGTTAACTGAACTGTACAACTGAACTTATAGTGGAAACAAAGGTTCCTTTTAACTAGTAATAATAATAATAAGAGAATAATAAGAAGAATTGGATACCCTGGATCGGAAGGTCCGCACTACCATGACACTCCACAGGATGCATCATCCGAGGTCGTCAGTGATGAGGCTGTATATTCCGCGGAAGAATGGCGGTCGTGGCCTTCTTAGTGTAAAACAAATGCACAACCGTGAAATATGCAGCCTCCGATGCTATTTTCGGGCGAAAGTCGATAGTGATTTGCATAGAGTGGTCATAGCATGTGATAAAGGACTAACCCCTCTATCCATGGCCCAAGAGAACTGGCAAGCGCCGGCTGTGCTTAGCACTGTTGAGCGGGAAGCCATATGGAAAGAGAAAGAGCTGCACGGAAGGTTCTTTAAGGCTCTCTACAGATCCTTCGTAGATCAGAAGGCTTCCGTGCATTGGCTGCGCTTCGGAGACCTCTTTGCAGAGACTAGGGTTTTGTCTGTGCAATACAAGATCAGGTTATAAGGACGAACAACTACAGGAGGTTCATAATGAAAGACGGTACCTTGGACGTATGTCGGTTGTGCCGTCAGCCAGGTGAGACCCTGCGCCATATAACCTCTGGTTGTTCGATTCTTTGTAAGACTGAGTATCTGCACAGACATAACCAAGCAGCCAGGATCCTTCATCAAGAGATCACACTAAATTATGGCTTCATAGCTCGGCGGTTGCCATATTACAAGTACACACCGGAGTCAGTTCTCGAAAACGACCGCGCCAAGCTCTACTGGGACCGAGACATCATCACGGATAGGTCTGTTGATCATAATAGACCTGATATCGTGTTGATGGATCGGGCGCAGTCTAGAGTGTTTATGGTGGATGTCACTATTCCACACGACGAAAACTTCGTGCAAGCTGATGCCGACAAGAGGTTGCGGTACCTTAGCCTGGCGCACGAGGTGACGGATGTGTGGCAAGTGCAATCCACTGAAATCATTCCTGTAGTCCTGTCCGTTTGGTTTGATCCCTGCTGACCTGGATCGTAACCTTAGGCGGTTGGGACTTCGAGACAGACCGATAATAGCGGCTATGCAAAAGGCAGTTCTCCTCGACAATGCCCGGATTGTCCGACGCTTTCTCTCCTCGTCGCACTGACCTCCAGCCGACTGTGCTTCTGCTGGAGCAGCTCCTGTCACTTCGCCTAGCACGAAGTGGACAGAGGAGCCCAAATGTATACTTCCAAATAATAATAATACCCGGGACAAATCACACACGGTCATCTGGCCCATGTCTGGCCCCAAACTAGGATTCCCTGTATCTTAGGAACCAGAGACTGATATACATTCACATTTACATTTAAATACATATATAGATATTATACACCCAGACTCAGAGCAAATATTTCTGCTCACTTTTAACTAGTTATACTTGTAAAACAATTTCCTAGTTGGTCAACAAACACACAGGTTAAACTATTTAAGAAAAAAACTTGAAAATTTGAACATGTTCGTTCCATAAGAGTAAGAGTAAGTAAGAGAGTAAGAGTAAGTAAGAGAGTAAGAGTAAGTAAGAGAAGCACTATGATTTTCTAAATATCGATCGATCATAAATTGGGCGAAATGTGATGTTAACGTTTGTATGGAATAGGTATTTAATTTCCAACGGATTCAAACGGACAGCCCGTGAACGCGAACTTATGTCTGGATGAATGTAGTTTGTTTGTTTGTTTGTTTGTAAACTCTTTATTGTGAAAAAACAAAGTACAATACATAAAACAACGACAAGACATACAAGGGCGGACTTATCCTTTACGGGATCTCTTCCAGTCAACCTTAGACTTTTAAAGAGGAATTACATTGAAATATTTAGGTGGAGCAAAAGCTACAAACACGACTTATAAATCTTATAAATAACACATCTTAAATATACATATATATAGGGTTACAGGAAAAGTCGTACTGAATATTAAAGGACGTTATTATTCAGGTCATTTCTGATGGATTTGATTCTATGATATGGTGTCCGAAACTTAACCGTTTTGGAGATATTGAACTTTAAAGATTTTTTAAAAAATCCTCAATTTTTTGGCTTTTTTGTCGATTTTTTTGGGATTGGTGCTTCTGGGGTAGGTTTTTTTGATGTAACTAATTAGAAGGCATGTCAATTAATAAAAATGATTAACCAAAACTGAACCTACTACTAACAGCTTAAAAATACTGCTTGACAACGGTTAGAATTAAATAATTTTCAATAAGAGTTTTTAAATTTGAAGCTCCGTGTTTTAAAAAAAAATTATGGAACTTATTCTGCAAATAGTTTTAAAAACTTCTACGTCTCTTTAGCTATTCAAAAAATAGGCAAAATTAAATAGGCACTATTAAATAGGCAAAATATTGACCAAATAACAGTTAAGTTAGCAGAGGGTATATTTTTTTGACAACTCTTTAGTCCTTTTCAGCAGCAGAAGAAAGCAGAGCAGTTTAAAGAGCAGTTTTCTTCTCAAAACTTTGTTTAAGGCCTTAATTCTTGTTAATCGATTCTTTAGTTTACATATTCTCATTGATTAATAAGACTAAAGGCCTTAGTGTGCATTTCCACTGATGCGGTGCGGGGCTGAGCAGGGCGGAGAAGATCAGAGAATAGTAGCAAGTGTTTCCACTGAAGCGGGGCGGAGCAGAGTAGAGCAGAGTGGAGTGAAGTACCCTCTGCTAACTTAACTGTTATTTGGTCAATATTTTGGCTATTTAATAGTAAGTGTTATACCTTTTTAATAAACTATGATGATGCTCTATTATCCTTAGCAAATAAAAACCTGCAAGAACTACTTCTATGTGATGATCCAAATGCAATAACTGAGTTGTTGACTAATAAATTGATAGATTCTTTAAACGAACACACAACTATTGTTAAGGTTCCTAAAAGTAGCGTAATCTTAAACCGTGGATTACTCCAGGTATCCTACGTTGTATAAAAAATAGGAACAAATTGCAAATAAAGCTACGTTCTTATATAAACAATGAAATTCTAAAGATAACATACCGCAGATACCGTAATTACTGTAATAAATTAATTAAAAAGCTAAAACGCGCATATGAAAGAAACATATTAGCATTATCGACTAAAAACTCAAAAAATCTATGGCAAAACATTAAAAATATAACAAACATAAGACAGACAAAAAATGATAACTCTGATTTACTTCACATCGCTTCAACACCCCTAGACTCAGTAAACGCCGTCAACAAATATTTTAGTCATGTAGGTAAATCCTTGGCTGAACAAATAAAAAGTAAAGCAAATAGTACATGTTCCTCTGCAAAGAGAAACAATCACCTTTCATCGTTTGTCCTATGTGATACTGATCTGCAGGAAGTTAACGACGTACTTATGAACTTGAAATCAGAAAGTGCCCCTGGTTGGGACAATATTCCTACTAGTTTTCTCAAATTGGCTAAGAATGAGATAGTACCTGTAATCACTCACCTGGTCAATACATCTTTCGAAAAAGGCGTATTTCCTTCTCTGTTGAAAAGAGCAATTATTACGCCTATTCACAAGGGCGGAGACAGAGACGATGTGAATAATTATAGGCCCATTTCGGTACTCCCTGCACTTTCAAAGATCTTAGAAAAACTAATTAATAAACGACTTACAAATTACCTCGACAACTTTAAAATATTATCACAATCACAATACGGCTTTCAACGCGGGAAATCAACGGAAGACGCTATTCTGGCACTAACTTCATTAATTACAGACAATTTAGACGATGGTAATAAATGTATTGCAGTATTTTTGGATTTAAAAAAAGCATTCGACACCGTCTCTGTCCCGTCCCTTGTACAGAAACTAGAATGCATTGGTATAAGGGGTAATGCTCTCGAATTACTGCGTGACTATCTGAGTGACAGAAAACAGTGTGTGAAAATCAGTTCATATATTAGTCGGCTTGAGAATATAGAATACGGTGTCCCCCAGGGGAGTGTATTAGGTCCCACACTTTTCCTGATTTATATAAATGATTTATTATCACTAGACATAGGAAATGCACACATGTTTTCTTATGCTGACGATACAGCCATAGTATTTACAGGGAAAACATGGCAAATGACACGATATTTCACGGAGTTGGGGCTATCTTCAATTTAAACATGGCTAAATGAAAATCTTCTGACCTTGAACACTCTAAAAACAAACTATATTTGCTTCACAATAAATAATCGAACTCAACCTGATAACAATTTTAATATAAAAATTCATGATTGCGTAGATCGTTCAACCTGCAACTGTCCTATAATAAATAAACTGATCAACACAAAGTACCTCGGAATACAAATAGATCAACACCTCTCATGGCATTCACAAATAGAACTTATCTCAAACAGGATCAGAAAACTCATCTGGATTTTAAAAAACCTACGGCATGTTGCTATGAAAACACTTTTGAATAGAATATACACCGCACTAGCACAATCGATCATTACATATGGTATAACGATTTGGGGTGGAGCAGGAAAAACGAAGTTTCTGGAAGTTGAAAGATCTCAGAGAGCTCTCTTAAAAGTAATGTACTTTCTGCAACGTAGATTTCCAACTAGTGAACTGTATGTGCGCTGTGATCTTTTAACAGTCAGAAAACTTTATATTCTTCACTCCATACTAAGAAAACACAAATCTTTAATATTTGATGCCAGTAAATTAGAAAAAAGAAGAAAAGACATTGTAGCTAATAATCAACGTGTCAATACTACCTTTGCCAAACGTCAATACACTGCACGATCAAGTCTCATGTATAATTATATTAATAAAATTCTAAGTATATACTCTCTAAATCGTTATGAAGTTAAAAATAAACTGTTACTTTTTCTAAAATCACTTCAGTATGAAGAAACGGAGGAAATTCTTGGACATAACTAAGACAAACAATCACATACTCATACACATACACACACACACACACACACACACACACTAACAAAATCATACACACACACACACACCACACACTATATAATAAGTCACTATATAATTAGTATTAGTTTAAAGATATTTAATACAAAACTACCTACTTTGTTATTTTATGTTAATAGTTATTTTTTCATTATAAACTTTTACCATTACATGCCTAGATATGTAGATAAGGAAGAGCGGGGTTTCCTGGCACAGATATCTTTATACTTAATAGGAAATCTCAACCACATGTTATATATGTAAGATGTAAAAGAGAAATAAACATTTTTTCATTTTTTTCATTTTTTTTCATTTTTCACTTTTGAATAGCTAAAGAGACGTAGAAGTTTTTAAAACTATTTTCAGAATAAGTTCCATTTTTTTTTTAAAAAACAGAGAGCTTCAAATTTAAAAACTCTTATTGAAAATTATTTAATTCTAACCGTTGTCAAGCAGTATTTTTAAGCTGTTAGTATTAGGTTCAGTTTTGGTTAATCATTTTTATTAATTGACATGCTTCCTTATTAGTTACATCAAAAAAACCTACCCCAGAAGCACCAATCCCAAAAAAAATCGACAAAAAAGCCAAAAAATTGAGGATTTTTTAAAAAATCTTTAAAGTTCGATATCTCCATAACTGTTAAGTTTGGGACACCATATCATAGAATCCAATCCACCAGAAATGACCTGAATAATAATGTCCTTTAATATTCAGTACGACTTTTCCTGTAACCCTGTATATTATAATATACAATTAAATATTAAATATAATGCATACTTACAGTAATATACATAAAATACGCGTAGAAGTTGGGATGTATTCGAAAGTGCATAATGTTCTGCCTAATTATCCTTTCAAAATAAAATTAAACACATTGTGTATCGTAGGGATAACTAGACCGAAAATGTTAAGACAACAATGGTCTGCTTTTCGACCTTTTGGCGTAGATGCTCCGATTTTGATTTCTATGAGCTTCTCATAGGAGCAGCTCCTAAGAGACTCCTTTGAGCCGAAAGTGGCCGAGTTTTACTTGGCAGTAAAGTGCCCTCCAGCTTTTATGTGAGGAAAATAGCGTGTGATGGGCGAAAAAAGGAAAAGGACGTATTGCGCTGAGACATATCGTCGTATCCTACGAATAAAGCCACAATGGCTGATGTGGCTTTTTATTTTTATTGCATAATTGAAATCTGCTACCCATTTTACATCATATTCAATCAGAAAATCACATAAAACCGATCTCTGTCGACTAGAAAATAAGCTTTAAAAAAATGCCACTATTGCTTTCTCCTGAAATACCCGCCGAAAACAGCCACAACAGCCACAGTGGCTACTTTCTTCCCTGCGGGGCGGGGCACAAGCGCCACTCAGACCTTTTTCCGCGGACAGTTTTAAACAGTTTTAGTTCATATCCTCGTAGAAAAAAGACACTATTGCATTTGTGGCTATATTCCACGAATTTTTTTCTTGGTGTCAGTATGAAAATTGGTGGCCTAAAAGCATTTGAGTCTTTATTCTACGAACAAATTTTAATTAGTACGTTTTTCGTGTGTTTTACAATTTGCATCAATGAAATTATCAGTTTTACTGATTTATATTTCATTAACGATTCAAACAATATGATAAAATACAGAAAAATACATATGTTATGGCCTTTTTTACCAGAGTTGTAAAAGGCCCTTGTGGCGGTTGTGGCTTTATTCATATTATTTTATACGAGTTCCGAGTGGTAGGAAACAAAAAGAATAACCTTCGAAAAGTGTACACTGCTACCAACTTCTTATAAAATAATAATAATTTATTAATGTTCCTCAATAATCAAGCACAATATTTTCTAATACTTTACTTTCATGTCTAGGAATTGAACTCAGGAATTCTGCTTTGCTCCCCTGCTTCATGTTCTTCAAAATTTATGGTTATTTTGAGCGTTGGCCTACAGTGGATAGACCTGCCACAATACTGATATTGAGGGACTAGGTCTTCCTAATTGTAGTTGTACTTTCCATGCATTAAGAGCCTCTTCTCAGTCTTGTCGATTTGAAGAGGAGATTACTATGTATCATCGGCGTATAAATATGAAGGTCCATGATGCTTTTTTTCTGAGCTTTTTTATTAGTGGCTCCAATCGTTTTCTTCCTCAGTCCCTCAATGGTGAGGATCGCGACTACGAACTAGGTCCATTGGCTGCGGTTGTAGGTGCTATGGACAGCCTTACTGCTCTGAAGGTTTCCTCCCACAGGTTTCTTTACCACATCGATTCATCGGGAAGGTGCTCTACCCCTGGCTCGTTTGCCATCCATCTGACCCAGACTTATGTGCTTCTCCAAACTATGCCTAGGAGAACGCATAATATGTCCGAAGAAGCAAAGGCGGCATATTGCTCGTTGAGATGTGTAGCTCCTGGAGTATAGATTCATTAGTTCTCATGGGGGTCCATGGAATTCGGAGAAGTTTTCTCCAACACCACATTTCAAAGGCGTTGATCTTCTTGCTGTCACTGCTCTTGCACCAGGTTGCGGCCCCATAGGTACCAGAAAATTAAAAATACTAAGACACATACAAGTCGTACCTTAGTAATCTGGCGAATACCACGGTTCCTCCAAATCTTGTCTAGATTCCCCATTACACTTTTGGCCATCCCGGCTCTTCGGCGTATTTCGTCTGTGCAGCTACCTTCACTCTTTATTAGTGACCCTAGGTATACAAATTGATTGACGTTTTCATAATCATCGAGTGCATCGGTTAGCGGAAGTTATCATGGTCTTCGAATGGTTGATCTTAAGACCGAGTTTGGCGCTCTCAACTTCTATTTATTCCAGCAAGAGGGCCAGCCATCTCTATCTCGCTGGATGCAACAATCGTTGTATCATCGTCGTACCTAATGTTAGTGAGTTTAAGACCTCCCACTGTTACGCCTCCACCCAGTCCTCAAGCCCTTTCCTCATTATATATTCGCCGTTGTGACTCCAATACCAATACTAAATTAAAAGGACTCAACATTGATGGAGTCCTTCTGTAAGTGACTTGACTTACTTGACTTAATGTCCCCTAGGTGGAGCAGAGGGCGTCTACAGTGCTTCGCCATTGCGTTCTATCTAGGGCTACGTGCTTCACTTCGGGCCATGATAACCCGATCTTCTTTATATCAGCTGCCACTGAGCACTGCCAGGATTGTTTGGGACGGCCACGTTTTCTCTTCCCTTGTGGGGTCCACTCTAGCGCCTGTCTAGGTATATGGGTGGGGTCCCTTCTGAGAGTCTGGCCAATCCAGGTCCACTTGCGACGAGCGATCTGCTGACCAATCGGTGTTTCACGACACATTTCCCAGAGTTGCTCATTGGAAATTTTCTCGGGCCAGAAGATTCCGAGTATTTGTCGGAGACACCAGTTCTGTGAGTGGGATAGATTTATACGTAGCCTGTCTTACGCTTATTTTCATAAAAGACCTGACAAACTCGTATATGTAAGCGATAATGTACATATTCCTCGGGAATATTTCCTTTCCTGAAAGTCCAGGTACTTCGAAGCACACTTTCAAACGCAAAACTACTCCCATGTCTAATAGGAAAGGCAATTAAGTGGTCCTGTGTTGCTCTATGTTCTTCAGAAACCATAGCGATTGTGAAATTGCCCTACAGTTACAGACCTACCACAAACTCGGCTGTCTGGAGAGCGAACATTCCCTGCTAGGTCGACTACAAATATCTATGACTATCGAGTCACACTTCATTGTTTGATATACCACCTCGATACCTCTATAGTTTTATATACTCGTATCGGCTGTATTCACGAAGTTTGCAGTAATCATCATCATTACGTGAAAGACGTCCACTGCTGGACAAATATTTCCACACTGACCGGTCCTGTGCGGCTCGCATTCAGCAGCTTCCCGCACCCTTCACCAGGTCGACGGTCCACCGAGTTGGAGGCCTGCCTACACTGTGTCCTTCGGTACACGGTCGCCACTCGATTTGCAGTTGCGCGTTTGCAGTAATATCCTAACTTAATTGTTGATCAGAATCCTGAATGAGTTAAATTGTGTACATAACATAATATACCTGTAGAGGTGCAGGAATTACAAGAGCACTTATTACGAGTGAATTGTTTTATCACACATAATCGTAAGGGGCCCATTTCACAATGTTTTTTATTTATTATTTAAGTTAAAATTCATGTTACCCTGGGTAAAAACATGAATATGTCTATTATTTTGATTTAAAACACTTCTTGTTCTTTTCCATTTCTTAAGATTAGCTACAGATAAAAACGATAAAAAGCCCTAAACGCCATTACGACCTGATATATGCCGAAGAAAAAGGGCGTAATGTCGCTTATGTCCAATAGAATAACATATTACTCCAGCGAATAAAGAAATAAGCGACATATTTACTAGAAATATTTAATAAAATCGCTTATTCATTATTTAGTAACAACCCTAAAATAGTTAAGCAATGTTTTGAATGTTAACACTTCAAAAATGACACTTTCTGTTGAAAATAGAATGTTTAAACCTCCTCCTGAAAAGTTGCCATTTTGCAATTACGCCCTTATTCGTAGGATACGACGATATGAAGCAATAAAGACTTTTTAGTCTGAGTTTTGAACCACCAGTAATCATATAATTTTGGTTAGTAGAGACTATTCTCTAGTGGACGCTATCGTCTATTCCCGTTGTCTTCCACTTTTTGTCGACCACTGGAGGATATCGGGAAAAAAGTTGCGATGTCCACTAGTGGGGGACAAAGCCACAAAAAATCATCCCTTGTTCCCCATTGGTGGACATCACAACTTTGTTTGTGTCACTGTCCCCTAATCATCATTCTCCTGCCCTTATCCCAATCATTTGGGGTCGGCGCAAAATGTTTTCTTCTTCCATACATCCCTTTCAGCTGTCATCTCCGTACTCACACCCTTTCGACACATATCATCCTTCACACAATCCATCCATCTCTTTTTTGGTCTCCCCCTCCCCTTATATCCATCGACACTCATCTGTAACACTCTCCTTGTAACATGTCTTTCATTCCTCCGCATTACATGCCCATACCCCTAATCTTTAGATAAATATTATCATTTTATTTATCTACTTACTTTTATTTAGATATGTATAATCTTCGCGCTCCAATTTCTAAAAAGGGCTCTAATGTGACAATCTCGTCCAAGTTCAGACTAAAAAAGATTTTATCAAGACTTAGCAGTTGACACTGACAGATAAAAGTATATTGGTGAGCCGGTAGGCGTTCGATTGGTAAAAATATAAAAATATACACATTTATCGGTATTTTTCTAGCTCAAATTCCAAATTAAAAAAGTTCAGCATGCCTTGCCTACCGTAAGTATAAATTATTCGTTAACAAGATCATTTGGAAATATGTATTAAAAAAAAATACTGTGGTTTCTACTCGAGGAATTGAACAATTGAGTTTTTCATACTGATTGTCTCAGCGCATTACGTCCTTTTCTCGAAATTTCCTTGTCTTAAAATGTCCTGTCTCAATACGTCTTTTTCTCGAAATGTCTCAGTTGATTAGTGAACTTAGAATGAGTCCAAGTCCAAACTTTTTAAGAATTTTTTTCAAATTCATGAGTTGTAATATTTTTTCAGGTATTTCAGAATGATCCTGTAAAAGTATAATATATAGTGTACAAACGCAGATGTGTTCTGGGCAGTTAGTTTGAGTAAACTAGTATATAGTCTATAATATGACGCCAACCCAGACACCCAGGCAGCTAATAATTTATTCAAAAAAAAAGCACAAAAGATCGAAGTCTGCTATCGTGTAAATACAACTTCAAAAGACATAATAAACTGAATCCCGTACTGAAGGGAACGGTTTAATGTATTAACATCGCTATACATCGCACCTAGGGTTGCCAGGTGTCCGGCTTTTTACAGTCGTGTCCGGCCAAATATTAGCAAGTTCAGCCTGTCCGGCTTTTGTTAGGCTTTTCGTCAACCCCGCCCTGCCAAAATATGTCGAACGAAAGCGCGAGTGACTCACGCAGCATGCATGACTTGCGATCTCTCGTAGGAGTCGCACGCACCTACCTATAATTTATTTACAAATGATAAGCATAAATGAATACAGTAATACACAAATAAAAGTATATTTTTTTTTAAACCAGTGTGTCAGGCTTTCAGGCCAAAATGTCCGGCTAAATATGGATTTGCGTCCGGCTTTTCTATTTTTGGGCCTGGCAACCCTAATCTCGACGCCAATACGTAATTTATTTAGGCCATAGGTAATTAGGATTAAGACGGGGATAAATGTACTAAATTTCGTATTGACTGTCGCTACTTCTATTCCTGTCCGACTGTATTATTTAACTACGAAAACGAGGGTAATGTACTGTGCTGCAAAATCTATAGTTCAACCACTAACAGGTCTTTTCATTCCTCTCATTCCAGGGCTTGCCAATGGCCCGCGTGGTACCCTTACACCTGCACAGCTGGCATCAAGTCCGGCCCGCGAGACGGCAAGAGCATGACTCCAGGTCAATCCTACTACTGCATGAACGGCTCTGACGGGTGCAGCTGTTGCTGTAACAGATACTGCTGCTACTAAAATAAATAAAGACAAAACAGAGAAACAGTTACAAGAATAAAGAAAAACAGAAAGAGATTTTATTCAATGTCTTGAAATAACAAGAACGAAAGCCACAGAAAAAAATATGTAACGTAATATTTGGAGCAAAGAAATATTTTACTTAATACAGTCAAACCAATTACAGCCTATATTCCCGTTGTGTCACACCAGTTTCAGTCACACTGTTACACAACGGTAAAAAAATTCCCGGTGAGTCACACGTGTGACTCAACGGTAATTTTTTTTTCCCGTTGAGTATCAGTGTTACTCAACGGGCCGAAAATTCCCGTTGAGTCACACGTGTTAATATAGTAGTCTTACCGAATAGTCCTGGTACCAGTTGAATTAGACAGACTTACTACAAAACCAGTAGGAATTTTCTTGCCAATGGTCTTATCAGTAAAACTAATCAAATCATTATAAAAGAGCCTGTAATACGTCGTGTTCCAAAGTACCAGGAGAGCATAACCAAACAGAAGGTAGAAAGAGCCGTATTACGATTTGATGCCCTAGTATGGGCCTTCTAGAATAGAAAATTTTGTTGGTACTTTATACCTTTAAGGTATAAACTAATAGTAGGGGATTGGGGCTTCTATGACATTGATGGAATAGCCTCAGTGGCCTAGTGGCTGTCCGCTTATCTTGACCGTTTCCGTGATTTGCAATGCAGTTTAACCGTTTGTCATGACTCAGTGGGTTTGCGTTGATCATACAGGTTAACTGACTAAAGACACGGTCGAGACCTGGATGAGTTTGACTGTTAGTGGTACTTATCTTGAACGTTTTCGTACTTCGCAAGGTAGTTAAGCCGTTGCTCGTGACTTAATGTGCTTCCGTGGGTTATGATCTTTTGGATCATGACGGCACCATAAACAATGTCAACGCGGGCAAAGCCGCGGGCGGAAAGCTAGTGACATAATATAAACATTATGCTGGTGTCCAAATATTACATTATTCAAAAGTACTTACACTCTTCAGGTAAAAATGGGAAACTTCTCACTAATATTACAAATGCGAAAGTATTGATATTTGTTTGTTTGTTCCACTATCACGCCGATACCACTGAACGGTCGGTAGATAGATAAAGCACTCTGCTAACACAGAATACTTTTATCCCGGAAATCTTGAGGATTCCTGGCTGCTTTACATTTTATTTTTCTCTGGACCTAATTCTGAAGTCCCGTCGACGAAGTCGCGGCCGAAAGCTAGTTATTTAAAAAATATACATACATTGATTAAAAAAGTGGTAGGGTAGACCGAGGCGAATCGGATCACAGTACGAATCGAATCAAAATTAAAAATAAATAAATATTTTAAATACCGCGCTAGACTGACCGTTGTCATAGCAACACATCACTTCGTCCCTCCCCTCCGCATCTGTTGTTATATTAAGTATTTTGATACCTCTCGTATTTTAGTGACTATAGCTCTCGCCCTTGATGCAGAAGTGAAGCTACGGCAGTTTTTGCGCCTTTTTTTAAATACGTAATAATGATTACTTGTTATTTTATACCAAGACTTTCTTTTATAGTTAAAATAATTAAATAGTTTGATTAAGTATGGACTTTATTTTGAAAATAAAATAGCTTTTTAAAACCTATATGAATGGTATTCTGATAAAATATTTTTTTACGACCTTAAATATGGGGCGAATCGGATCACGTCCTGCGGGGTGAATTGAATCTGTACTTAAAATCAATGTATCTTATTTTTATTTATTTTTTATAGTTTTTAATAATTCTGATATTTGTTAAAAAATAACCAAGTTCAATATTTCAAAATAGAAAATCAAGCCATCTGTAAACAATAGATTGAGGACATGCAGCAATTGTAGCAACGGACTTGTTCGAAAACGTTGGATAATGATTCCCTTGACAATAACTTCATAAAATAAGTTGTTTTCTCTTCATTAGGGTTTAACAATAACTTGTGATAATGCGAATCACCTCATAAAGTAAGAACAATCTTCATAAAAATAGGCTAACAAACGAGATGTTACTGAATAAATATTGAAAAGGTTTATGAGACTATGAAGGTTAAAAATAAGACTAATGCTTCATATGAAGTAGAACTTGGTCAAGAGTATGGCACTATGTACATTTTCTGTTGAGATTAAATTTAATACCCACCATCGGAGGACTGAATTCAGCTTTGAGTGTTGAATTCTGTCATTTATAGGATGGTGCCACATAAATGACTATTTATCTGGATTTTCGTGCCAATTACTATATGCCTAATTCATTAATTAATATGTATTTTTTTTTGTTTCATTAAAAACCATTTATTATAAGAGTTCCCTATTTAATTACTGTATAAAGGGTGACTTTAAATTAGTTCTTGATACGAAAGGCTATGCATGTGCTCATGATAATAAACAACTTTCCTCGAGGAACCCATAGTCAAATCGCAAAAAAAAAATTGGTCTTTCCATACAAATCTAGCAACTGAGCGTCCAAATTAGTATGAAGAGTCCAAAAAATTTTTTGTGATTTGACTATCGGTTCCTTAGGGAAAGTTGTTTGTTATCATGAGCACATGCATAGCCTTTCGTATCAAGAACTAATTTAAAGTCACCCTATATATTATGATCCGATTCGCCCCAACTATTGGGGGCGAATCGGATATTTCCCAAGTTTCAGTTTTTCGTTCACAGAAATTCGATTTTAGTACTATTCAAATTTATGATTATGAATTTTAAACTAGAATAAAGCTAAAATAATAAATAAAAAAAATCTTCCAACAGAAGTTATTTTTATTTAATCTCAAAGTAAAGTTGATCCGATTCGCCCCGGTGTACCCTAGTAGGGTATGGGTTTCGTGCTCGCATCGATCACACTCATGTTAAGACACGATCATAATCTGGATACAAGTGTGTAAAAGTTCCGAGTGGTAGGAACTTTGTACTAGGTAGAAAAAATATGACGATTTAAAATTATGTGTAAAGCATCTACTTAAATAAAAAAAGATATTTTATTTTGATTTTTGATTTTGATGGGGTGAATGCTTAATCTCAACCGTTTTCGTACTTCGCAAACCATGTTTAAGTGTTGGAACCGGTGCTACCAGGCAGATTTCAGTAAAGCCATGTCAGAAGCCTTAAACTGACTCGGTGGCTCAGTGGTTGGCGCTCCTGACTAATGCTTGGAGAGTCATGGGTTCGATCCCCACCCAATGCAAACATTTCTGTGATAAGGAGATTGGTTTGCTCAGTGTCTGGATGTATTATATCTTTATATGTATGTATTTAAATTAATATTATTATGTATGTTTAGTATGTTATAGTCCTACTACAACAATATATTTTATAGTATTAACAATATAATGGTGTAACCGATAGGGCATCAAATAGTAGTCCAGCACCTTCTGTTCGGTCATGCTATCCTGGTACTTTGAACACCAATCATACTACTGCTACTAAAGTCTAGAAGCCCGAAGAAAGTCTAGAATTCTATTAAATATATTCGCGGATTCAATGTGGCACGGGTGATAAACATACGAATAGACGATAATAAATAACTAAAGGATTACACTGTTACTGAAAGGGAATAATAATTCCCGTTGAGTCACAGTGTTACCCAGTGGTAAAAAATCAGTTGCACTGAGTCACAGTGTAACTTATCGGTAATTTTTTTACCGTTGAGTAACAGTGTGACACATAATGGTGTGACACAACGGGAATATACGAATTACAGCTATGAAACGTTTATACATAAAATAATACTACAGTATCAAGAGATCACAGGCAGAAGTTGTCTATTGAAGTACATTTTTGTCTAAGAGATAGATAACTTATCACAAGGGGTTGTAAGAGAATTTAATAGGTAGTCTGTGTTCAATGGATTTCGTTACTGTCGCTGCGTCCCTATTTCAAGCTGCAAAAGGAATATTTCTATATTTAGTACTGGAGATTTTCTACGTTAAAATCAAAAGAGGTTTGCTAGGCCAGAGAATGGGCAGCCGGAGTTAGCGGCCAGCTAGTTTAAAAATTATTTCTGTTAATTAAAAAATATATTAAATTGAGCTGGAATATCTACTTATCTTTTAATTTATTTAAGAACGTTGAAGTTCGCGACGTCCTTGTGTCCTCAACATAACCTATGATTGAAGCAAATTGATCCAATGACTTGATGAAGGTCATGGAAAGCCGCTGGATGCGGGCAGAGCAAGACCGGTCGTCGTGGAAATCCTTAGAAAGGCCTTTGTCCAGCAGTGGACATCTTTTCGTCTTTTTATGATGATGATGATAGAGAATATATCCACATCTCCCTCTTCAAGTCAATCAGTGAAAAGGAATAGATATATTAGATAGTACACACATACAGTTCAAAACCATGACCCTCCTCTGGAGCAGTCGGGTTTTCCACTCTATAAGTGAAATCATCAGATTTAAAAAGCTAAGATTATTAGGCTTGTATTTTTTTCGGACTTGCCTTGCAAGAAATTATTTGCCTATATATACCTAGCAAGGAGATTAAAGATCTTATTTCAAAAATGAGAAAAAATACTTCAGAATATTGTCAGTTCATCAAATGCTTTTTATAAAACCTTAAACACGTCAGTTTTTCACAAAAATTTCGTAAATATTATTTTCATTTTTAAATTTCCATTCTAAATCAAAAGTTTTCAGTGGTCAACAAACAAATTCAAAAGAAAATATAAAAGATGCCGTAAGTTATTTTTATCCAATCCAGAATTTTACTCAATCTTTTTTTATAATTCATTATGTAATTTAAACCATTCCATTCCATAAAACTAATATCGAAATTTCTACGCTTTATTGAAAAAAGACGTCACTGTAAAAGAATCGGGGCAATGAGGAAAAGACTCGAAAATTTTTCGAAAAAATTAAACACCAGTACATTACGAATCCGGGGGATATGGTACAATCAAGATTTTGACTTCTTATACTTACTACGTTGGTCAATAAGCTGACGACTTGTTAGAATTTTTTTTTTGCGAATTGACTTTGGGTTCCTTGGGGAAAGTTGTTCAGTAGTCCAGTTTAGTTTCAGCTGATTTTGTTAGACCTTTTAAAGGAGGATGACTAATCCAGTAGTGGACTAGTACGAGCTAATAATGACGATGTTAATCATATTTTTCTCGAAACAGAGTGCAGCGATGTTGGCCGTGCTGCCCAGCCTGTGCCCCCTACGCGTGGTCCGCCGGAATAAGGTCTGGTCTTCGGTGCGGCTGTGATGTCACAGGCCGACAAGACTGCACAGCCTGTTGCAAATACGGCTGCTATTGCGGGGGCTGCTGTGGCAGCGGCTGCCATGGCGGGTGCTGTTGAAACGCCTTTGCCACGAGCCATATATATTTTGTTTAATAAGAAGTTAGAAGAGAATAATTAGCAGAAGCAACAAATTCAAACTGGCAAGAAAATAAAGACTTAAAAAAAAAACAACAAAACTTGAAAAAAGAAATTATGAAATGGTATACCTACCTACGAAAATTTTGAAGAAAAAACTGTAAAGTGAGACGATAAAAATGAATAAAAAAGTTTGCGAAATGAAAATGGAATAGTAAAAGTTCTCCGCAATACTCAAACTTTGAAGAAAAAGTTTAAAGCCAAGTTAAGTGATGATATAATATTTTTCTTCACTTTGTCACAAAAATCTATCTTACATCTAGCTCTCAAGAAATCAAGATATTAATAGAATACTAACGATCTCTTTGATATTAAATCTCCTTTGATCCATTGACCTCTCCCTCGTTACTGCCATTAGAATTTTCCGGTGCGGGGCAGTGGTCTTGTGGTCTATTTATTTTGGATGGCAATAAATTATTGCTTGTTAGTTTAAAACGATTTTTTGTTTTATTAAATTCTGGTTATTAATTGATCATAAACGTTTCAACTAAAGCAGTGTTTTTCAACCTGTGGGTCCTGAGAAAGCCCCCTGAGAAACGGGGGGTCGCGGGTAAAAAAAGTAAGTGTTTATAGGTCCTACATTGCAATGAAAAAATAAGATTTCAGTGAGAAGGTGATATGTTAATAAGTAAATCATTTTCTAATTGAAGAAAATTATAAACCCCCCCCCCTTCAAACTTCTTTTTTCAAGCAACTTTCCCTAATTTTTTTTCGCAAATTGACCATTGTTTATTTAGGGAAAGTTGTTCAGTTTCATTAGTAGAAGCCACCGTAAAGTTTTGGTGGGGGGTCCAAAAATAACCCTGTATGTTTATGGCCCTAGGGGGGTCGCAAGAATTTTTTCTCTTGTAAAGGGGTCGGGCATTAAAAAAGGTTGAAAAACACTGAACTAAAGCATTAATAGCAGCCTTGGTGTTTGTTCCAAGTGCCCAAAGGGGGGCGGTAACCACTTTTCATCAACTGGGCCGTCAGCCTTTTTGCTACCTTTTACAATATTAAAAACATGTTCACCCGTGTTACTACCAATCTTACTACCAGTAGTAACACGGTCTTTTTTGCAATTCGTAGTAAAAAATACAATTTCCATGAATCTACGTTGTTTTTTCACGTTATGAAAGTCAACCTAATTAACCACAACTACATTTTAGGTGCGGCTTAAATACGGGTGTGTTAAATGTGTTTAGAAACTTACAGGTATTATACCTTACATTACTTACTCGTACATGAATAGGAAATTAGGTCTGTTATATTCCAAAGTGATTTTATAAAACTCTGACCTCAATGTTTACCATTTTCATAGAATAAATCTGGGGGCGCGGCAGAGCCCACGGGCCAAGGGGTAGCGTGACACAACATCCTATACTCGAAGCAACTCAGGGCACTTTCAACCCTCCTGTTTCTTAGTTACCAGAGATGGTTGACATTAAAAATTTCCTTCATGCCCAATGAACTTAACTAGAAATGTAAATTGCAAGTTTCTACCTGTTGTAGTTTAAGAAATAATTATAGGCAAGGTTCCTTCATTTTGTCACTGATACGTTTTTCATGACGAATGTGAACAGATCAACTCACTATTTATTATTATTAGCCATTATAAAAATAATGTTGAATGAAATTCTTCATATTCTTCATGTATAAAATACATATATATCTGGGAAAAATCACACACAGTCATCTGGCCCCAAACTAGGATTCCCTGTTCTATGGGAACCAGAGACTGATATACATAAACATATACATTTAAATACATACAATATACATATATAGATATAATACACCCAGACTCAGAGCAAACAAATCTGCTCATCACAGAAATGTTTGTCCTGTGTGGGGATCGAACCCACGACTCTCGGATCAGTGGTCAGGAACGCTAACTACTTAGCCACCGAGTCAGTCATAAACCGGAATAAAACGGAAATATTGTAAAATCAACTCGCTTTGTGCTACGCCAACTAATAAAATTAACTTTAAGAAACCATACCCAGAACCAGGCCAGAATAATAAGCCAGGTTATAATTTAGACGAGATTTATTTTCTCTATTAGGTTAGATTTCACTTTTTATGTGTGTGTGTATGTGTTTTTTTTTGTAGAATAGGGAAAAATTTAAAGCGCTCTTTTTTTACATTAAATAGTACATATTTCTTAAGATAGATTTTTCTCCGTTAGTGTTTTATAGGCTGTTTAGGGTATAAAGCCTTTGTATAGGGTCGAGTTCACAAATCTTTGAAAAAATAATTAAAAAATGAATTAGGCACAATGCAGCCGTTAAAACCCTGACAAAGGATAATAAAATATCATTAATTACATTAATTGTTACCTATTCCCCATATAGAACACAAAAATTAAGGTTAAAAAATTAAATTTTTTAAATTGTACCACAGTGACTGTTTTTAGTTGTACTGTCGGAACTATTTGCAATACCCCATTGTTCAACTGTCGTATATAAAATATTGGTCTATGGTACAACTGGTTGTACTTATTGCAACCGAACCGATGTGGTACACAACAGAAGATGGACGTATTATCATTATCAGAGGTCAAAGACCCTCTCTATCTCTACTTAAGAGGTTGTTGATGCTCTTTCCGTTTTTAAGGGGGACAAATAAGTATATACGAGTAGTATCTGGACGACTGCCAATGACAACTGTGAAGCGTACTACGTTTTGGCACCCTACTACTATACGGGGTGTAACAAAATTAGTGTAGGACCGGTTAACTGGGGATTCTACTCATAGTACTGAACAACATTTGTTCTACAACTTTGCTCAAATCGCAAAAAAAATTTGGACTCTCCATACAAAAACCGGCGAAGTGCGAGTCGGACTCGAGCACCGAGGGTTCCGTATAAATTCATAATCACACATGTCTTGAACTCTATATTTTTTATATTTGAGTTGATTGAATGAAAGGTAATTTGCGGTTTACGATTTATGACGTATTAAAAAAACTACTTACTAGATCTCGTTCAAACCAATTTTCGGTGGAAGTTTGCGTGGTAATGTACATCATATATTTTTTCTAGTTTTATCATTCTCTTATTTTAGAAGTTACGGGGGGGGGGGACACATTTTACCACTTTGGAAGTGTCTCTTGCGCAAACTATTCGGTTTAGAAAAAAATGATATAAGAAACCTCAATATCATTTTGAAGACCTATCCATAGATACCCTATACGTATAGGTTTGATGAAAAAAAAAATTTTGAATTTCAGTTCTAAGTATGGGGAACCCCCAAAATGTATTGTTTTTTTTTCTATTTTTGTGTGAAAATCTTAATGCGTTTCACAGATTACATCTACTTACCAAGTTTCAACAGTATAATTCTTATAGTTTCGGAAAAAAGTGGCTGTGACATACGGACGGACAGACAGACAGACATGACGAATCCATAAGGGTTTTTGCCATTTGGCTACGGAACCCTAAAAATGGCAAAACAAATGATCAATTTGTATGACGAATCCAAATTTTTTTTGCGATTTGAGCAAAGTCATAGAACAAAAGTTGTTCAGTACGATGAGTAGAATCCCCAGTTAACGGGTCCTACACCAATTTTGTTACACCCTGTATAGTGTCGTCCATCATTACTTAAGGTTAAACGTTAGTGCTCCCTGGTTGAAAAAATCCGTTAGATGGCGTTAATCTGACTATAACTTGGTTTCTCGATTTAAAAATAGTATAAATAACCCTAAACTATACTACGTAAAACAGCGAGCAGCTACATGATCAATGTACGCTAATAAACCATAATAATGTTAATTTAATAAGGATTTCGATATATTTGTCCCCTTACAATTATAGTTTTGCGTTTATCTCGTATGAATAAGGGCTCAAATTACGCACACATACATAAAATTTTCACGTATATGATGCTTATTTTTGACTTACCTCTATAAGTAGTCCATAACCTAGAGGTGCAATCGGCAAATTTTGTACGAACTTTTTACGTTATTGCTTTTAGGTCCGGTATCGTATCCTATGAGACTTTGTTTTTGTCTTTTTATTTTTTATTTAGTATGAACATAAATAAATATGTAAATAACAAGACCCAAGAGCAACAAAAGAAAAGATTTTTTAAAAGAAAAAAATCATTTATTGACTAACAATGTCGCATAGCAATCATTCATAGCATTGACCTGCAAGGAAATATGTATCACGCCTCCCCCGCGAATCAGGACACCAGGGAAGACAGCAGCAGCTGGTCGAGGTGACGGATCCACAGGAGTCCCCCATTGGTTCTGACTTCATAATGTACTCCACCCAGACGTCGGGTTATTGTGCCGAATTCAAATTTCCTGGCAAAAGAGGAGTAACTCCTGGCCACCTTGTCTCCAGGAGAGAAATGCCTCCTTGTCCTCTGACTACGTGGCTCCGGTCTAGGTTTGGGACTAGCATGGCATGTAGCTTGGTTTTGAACTCTTTTCCAAACATACAAACATCAGTAGGTAGGGAGTCCCTCTTGGAGTTTCTGTCTGCCTCAAGCGGACTGAGGTCTCCCCTTGAGTGGTGAAGTAATACTTAGTTTTCGTAATGTAGTTTTCAGTGCTATACACAACTCCTCATATTCGAATGTGTACGAGGTTTCTTCCTCAAGATGTTTATCTTCGGTTTCTAGTTCTATGTTGTTCTGTATTTCAAAAAATTTCTTTATTGTTTTGTCGTGTGACTCCAAGCGGGTCTATATACTTGGGTCTTGAGTGTCGAGCACATTTTCTGTGCGCGTTAATAAACTGTACTGAGCTTCTTGTACGTCTTGATTTCTTTAAATCCATTGAATTGGCCTCGTCGCCAATATTAAAAAACATAAAATATCTGTTCAGTCACATAACATTTATTGAATAACAACGTTGCCTAGCAATGGCTTGCAAGGAGATACGTATCAAGCAAGGAGATACGAAGTGATGTCGACAATATCTGGAGGCACGGCGCGGCGCGGCGGTGCCTTTGCAAGCCAAGTCTTACGCTATTTGGAGTCACGGAACTGCAAGCTAAGGAGAGTATCAAACTTCGCAATCACAGATTAGCATATTTTTTATATATATGTAATAGGGAATGGCTCCTTTATTACTTCCGTTATGTGGCAGCATGAAATTCGTTTTCACTGTCGAGAAAAATAGATTCATTTTCATTTTTTTTAATTTATTTTTAATTTATTTTATCCATACAGATAAAAGTTTTTCAATTAATGTTCAAGCACATGAAATGATATCAATGACAATAGACACATATATCAGAAAAGTTGATGTTTTGTTAATTAAAATAACATAATTATCAGTATAATCATTTAAAGAATAATGAATTACTCCAATATTACAATACACATTTAAATTCAGTCACTCACTCTCACGGTCTCATCAGATTGATTGACAATAACACATTCACTGTGATGATAACCATCATAGTTACTTAGTTAACAACCCAATATCGTCCCAGTGACTGAATTTACATGTGTAATATAATTTTAAAATAATTCATTCTAATATAAATAATGATACTAATAATTTTCTAATTATAATTAATAAAGCATCTAGTTTTTTGTTGTACTGATGATAAAAATTGTGTTTCAAATCTGACATTTGTATCTTCTGTTCTGAAATACATTTAATTTTATTTGAATTCTGGATACACTTGGATTTTTTTTATGGAGGATATGAATATTCCATAATTCATTATTAATTTATTTTCTCTGTACAGGATAAAATACAAAAATACAAGGTACCTAACATAGCACAAATAATTCTTTTGTTTTAAAACTTCTTCCTTCACTGTTGGCACCTGAATAGTGTAAGCTTATATGTATCCGAGGTCAAATTTTATGATTAAAAAAAACCACTTGGCACACGTATATGGTACTAGATGCTATCGTTTAAAAAATATGCACTAATGGCATAAACAAAAAATATTGGTAGAAAGCCAAACTAATCCAAAATATAAAAACATAAACACTAACGGCATTTACTAAATAAAAAGCTTCAGAAATAAATTTTGAACGTTGCACGGCGCAAGGCATTCGTGAGCGTTTTACTCTGCCGCGCTTCAGTTAACTATTATATTGGGCAATTATCTTGAATTTAGTGTAGTTTTCGGATGAACCGAGGACGCAGCCTTCAGTTTTGGATTGATTTTGTACCATGTCAGACAAAAAAATTAAAATGAACAAAAATCGAACCTGCTATTTTTGATAGCGATAAGACGCCTTTGCATATAAATGTTTTAAATATTTTGTGTGTTTTCGTTGTTATTTGTACTTTTTTGGTGTGCAATAAATTTGTATTTGTCGGTCTCTTTTAGAGAATAATTCTCGCCCGCAATCGGTTAACCTGGTGCACTAGATCTTAAACAATCAATTTAAAATCATTTTATACCACAAACAGAGAAATCTATGTACAATACAAAAATATCGTTTTTTCAAACTGTCTTGTCATAGGTATATGGTTATGATAAATTTTTCGAAAGTTTTTTGGCGCTTGCAATGTCTCCACAAGCCAGCATTTTGAAACCGAGAGTTGCTGGAGGAGAAACATTCCAGGTTTCGTACGCGGTTTTCTTTCCTCCTCCATTACAGGCTGAAACGGTATCACACCCTATTAGAGCATAGAATAAGGACAACATTTTTCCTTTTTTGGTCTTGTAATAGAATTAAATCATGAGTTTCGTATGTACAAAATGTATCTAAAAATAAAATTTTCATATAAGTAAGTAATTTAAAATAAAACATAAAGATGCTGCGATTTTGTCACAATTTCAAGAACATAAAAAGCAACAGTGCTGCCCATACTTCATGCTCTGACAGGGAGTGATACTGTTTTTTAGCCTTTAATTGAAGAGAAAAGAAAACTGCGTTCGAAGCCTGGAATGCCTGTCTTGTGGAGACATTGAAAGCGCCAAAATACTTTGGAAAAATTTAACATAACCATGTTTGACAAGTAAGTTTGAATAAAACGAGGGTTTTGTACATAGACGACTATGTTTAGGAATATATTTTGGTGACAAAAAATATTGTGTAAGTGAATAACTGTTTATCCTTTTTTTTAAATAAATTATTCTATAACCTGATTATAGAACTAGCGATTCAGTGTTTAAAAAAACTTGGCGCTACATGGTGGGAATTCATAACTTTTTACAGTCGGTCTATAAAGATTGACGTGTAAGACTTTTTACTTGATATGTAAATGTTTTTGCGGGATTTTACTTACCGCGTATGAAAATCTACACTTCGTTGTCTAGTCGCTCGCTTCACATCAGGAGGTTGCGGGTTCGATTCCCGGTGGAGTCTAACTATAATATGTAAGACTCCGTTTGGTCGGTGGTAGTGCATTCTCGGAGCCTGCCTGGTTAGCTATCATCTTTTTTTTACCCTAAATTGGTAACCCCTTGGGATCATCTCACCTGATGGTAAGTGACCATGATGCCGATTATGAAAGCGGGCTTACCAAGCCAGGCGGGCTCAGAAAATGCCCTACCACCAACCACACCGAATCCACAAAGTTACACCCCACCGGGAATCGAACCCGCGACCTCCTAATGTGAAGCGAGCGGACAAACCACTACGCTACGGAGGCAGTTAAAATTTTAAATGGGGCATGGTATAAGAGGAGTCTAAAAATTTGTGAATGCACCTTATACAGGGTGTAACTTCCGGAAACTTTAACAGGCTGTCCTATTTATGAAATTGTAAAGCTTATCTTAAGGAACCCATACAAAATTCGCATAAAAATTAAGTTTTCATATAATATGGTCACCTAACCAGCCAATTTTGTATGGTGTGTCCAAAAATTGTCTTAAGTATTCAGCATTCTTAAGGTTCATTCGGAAAAGTTGTTCAGTTTCATTAGTGGATCCCATAATAAAAATTTCCAGGAGTGATCTTTTTACATCCTGTATAAGTAAAAATATCAGCCTGTATATCACAAATATCGAGCTGAAACTCACAACTAGACCTTGTTGGGTAAACAATATTTTCGTCTGTCAGATGTCCTTGATTTGAGAATGACAGCGCCTTTTTTTTCTGAATATAAAAAAGTTTGCCAGCATAAATTACTCAGACTAAAAAGTCTTTATAATAAATTTGCTACTTTGGTAATGCTCAAGCAAAATGCAAGATGGCGGCGCTAAAAACGAAATCCTCAGCTAAACAAAGCTTATCAGACTAGTTGAGATTGTAGTTACTGTCATTTCAGAAAGATGGTGCTGAATTATACACCACTACATGCGTAAAATTTATGGTATTTTACGGCAGTTTTTAATGATATTACATAAATAAATAATATAATAATATACATTTGGCGAAAATAAAACGTTGTAAAGTTTACGTTGGACAGATAAAATCAAAAATATTGTGTGTATTTGTATAGTTTTGACCGATGTAAATTTGTATGAAATAGGTTGACTGACGATTAACCTTAAACCACAGACGTGCACCCCGCTCCCCCCTATAGACTAGCAATACAGGACATCGGCCGCTCGCCGCAAGGTGGGCAGATGGCCAAGTTAAATTGAAATGTCATTTTTGTTCAATTTTCGTCTTTCAGTCTATTTCTGTCAGTGGTCGAGGTAACATCGGACAAAATGTGTGTAAATTTATCGTAAAAATGCCAAGTTGCATCGTTGTCTGATGCGGAAACCACACTGGGCATCTCAATAAATCAAATGTGCGGGGTTTCATACCAGAAGTAAGCCATATAGTGACTAATTTTTATTTGAATAACTTCGTTGCAAAACATATGGTAGTGATAATAATAATAAATAATAATAAATAATAATAAATAATAATAAATAATAATAAATAATAATAAATAATAATAATAACACTTCATCGACTTTTCGATAGATATAGCAAAAAGTTTAGCAACAAAAAATATCCGACTGCATATTTACATAGTTTTATCCAAAGTAGACATGATGAAATGTATTTGACTTATTTTTTGTTCTAATGAAGAATGTTAATGGGTCCGTTAAATCACTTGAAACTTTATGACCTTGTAGCCTAAATGTCTAGAAATACACTTGTTTTTGTTTCATTTAAATCAAGCGAGTAGTTTTGAAGTTACGATAATTTTAGTTTCCGCCTTTTTCAAATACTTCGCTCGGGCGCGCCAAGCGCGCGTGACGTCATACCGCAACTCGCCGCCCTCACCGTACTGTGTTCTTCATACATTGCTATCGGATGGTCCCTACGTTCGCTCACAATAACATTTCTAACTGTAGTTTTTTTATGTGAATCGGTGTTACAGTAGTGTTACAAGTATAATCGATGACAGTTTTAAAAATTGATTGAAAAATCGAATGATTCCTTAAATAGACGAGTTAAGCTACTATTTCTCAAATAACTCCGATTTCTTTACCGCGGCCGCCGAGACAATGATTAAAAATGCAAAAGTACTTACAACTTATTTTTTTCTTTCTTATCACTCTTATCACAAATCTGTTGATCCTTATAAGATACCTATACATATATACCTACATACCTATTTTTCATTACTAGTATTGAAAAATTTAGGTAATAATGATATTTATGAACTTGATATTTCGGAAATAAGGAGTGAGGGGCAAGGTAAAAGTGATGGTGTCAAAATCACTTATGTCATCAACTGTAATATAATGACACAATAACGACACTGAAGCGGTCATGACACAGCGCTGCTTATGTGGTCGCATCGATCACGCAAGTTAACTGACTACAGACACGGTCACAACTTGGATGGGCTTAAATATCAGTAACTATCACTAGATGGCAGTCGCCAAGCTATGTCGGAGGCGTTATAGGCAGCTTGGATGGACTTGCTAGTCAAGTCCATCCAAGCTGTGACCGTGTTTGTAGTCAGTTAACCTGCGTGATCGACGCGACCACGTATAGTTCATTCCAATCAAAAAAAAGCAAAAGGTAAACAAACATAGTATGCAGATGACATTGACATGTGTCAGTTCCATAGTAAGTTTGTTTACACACACGGTCACAGCTTGGATGGACTTGACTAGCAGTCCATCCAAGCTGCCTATAACGCCTCCGACATAGCTTGGCGACTGCCATCTAGTGATAGTTACTGATATTTAAGCCCATCCAAGTTGTGACCGTGTCTGTAGTCAGTTCACTTGCGTGATCGATGCGACCACCTAAGCAGCGCTGTGCCGTGACCGCTTAAGTGCCGTTATTGTGTCATTATATTACAGTTGATGACATAAGTGATTTTGACACCATCACCTTTACCATGCTCCTCACTCCTTATTTCCGAAAACTGGGCATAAAACTTAAACAAATATATATACAGAAAATAGATCTTCGCTTATAAATTACTTGAAAATCTCTAAGAAGTTATCTATAAATCTTAAAATAAGTTGATAAAATTTAAAATATTGTTTGTTTGTAGGTGTGGACAAAGCCCTCTGCGCGAGAGCCAGACTCGCACTTGTCCGGTTTTTATTTTTTATGTTTTAACTCATATTTATTTTATTTTAGATTGGCTAGAAATAGCTACGGCGACGACGTTACTGTTTATGCAAAAGTTATCAGATAAGGAGAAAGTGATGGACACAACTTTTGGCTTTGGGTCTGGGTGGATCATACTTTTCATGTATTTATTTTGACTTTAAGGTTCAAAAATATAACAGTAAAAAATAACTTTTCGGGTATATTGGTAGTTGTTTTTAAGCACTTTGACACGAGCACGATTTTCTAGTTTTTGGATTCGTCATTTTTAAAGTTTTCAACGCAAACTTCATACATAGAGGTAGGGAGCGGTGCGCGCACTGAGCGACCGTTGCAGAGTGACGTCACAGCAGCGTGCGGCGACCCCGCGTCACTTGCCTACCTAAATAATTCAGTATCTCGGAAACTATCAAACGTATCAAAAAAAATTTTTCACCATATTTTTTTATTTTTAATAGAGTATATTTTAAGATAAAAAACAAAAATTGGTGGTATTCTTCATTATTTTCAGTTTCCAAAGGAACCCAAATAAAAATTTAACGAGAATTAAGACTATGAGCATGACAGCATGACTATGACAGCTGAAAAATTTTCTCCTAACATTTTCGCCCAGCTTGGCTATAGATATGTTTTGGAAACTATGATTCGGTTTGATTTTTATTTTTAAAATATATATTTTTTGTTTCAATATGTATTTTTACTGTATTATATTTGTGAATTTGTATTAGTATTGTTTATGTTTTAAGATTTCACAAGGAACAATATGCTTAATTTATTTTGTTATCCTCATTTTAAAAATTATCGTAAGAATTTTCGATATTTGTGATCCTTTCCTCCATCACTAGATATTTCAGTCGTATTTTGAGTTTTGTCATTTTCAAATACTCTATTGCTATTCGACGATTTAAATCCTTAGACAGTTGACATCTTGCGGTGATTGGTCGTCATTCAAACATATAACATTCTTAGATTCAAAAATTCGAACAGTTATGAAGCTTCCCCCTCCCGCACCTCAGATTTTCTCCTCAACTTCGTCCACGCGGTTTCATATTGAAACTGACGTATTAGCGTTCTATAGAGGAGCGGAGCGACGATATAAAACTTCTTTGACTTAAACTATCAAAATTCGGCCTTACTCGTAGGCCTAGAAATATTTTGTTAAGGCATATAGGTAAGTATTTAAGTGCACTTTAAAATTAATGGGGCAATAAAGTTCTCGAGTGGCACCGGAAGATGTAGCGTAGGCAGGCCTGCCACTCGGTGGACCGATGACTTAGTGAAGGTCGCGGGAAGCCGCTGGATGCGGGCAGCAGCGCAGGACTGGTGGACGTGGAAATCTGTAGTGGTCTTTGCTTAGCAGTGGGCATCTTTTGGCTGATAATGAAAATTAATGTATCAAAAATTATATTAAAATATCTTGGACAATTGGGAATCCATTATGTGTGAAATGCCAATTGGGAATTAGTCAGAGTTAATTCGTTAGCCCCGTTTACGTAGGCTTCTATACTTATGAAACTTAACAACGTTGCAAGGAAGAACACACAAAGTGGGGACAAAACAACTGTAAGGTTCCAGAGGTGCTTCTTTCCTAGAACCTGGAATGAGCTCCCACTCGAGGTTTTCCCTGAGACCAACAGTATGGAACTCTTCAAGAAGGGATTGAAAAGGTTTTTTAAGGTTCGGCAAAGCATTTATAACACCATTATACATTTCATCAGGTGGGCCGTCAGTTTTTTGCTAACCTATACAATAAAAAAAATAAAAACTTTCAGACTTAGTTCTCAGTTTGTATGAGAATTGCACCTCCTTTTTTTGCTCCGACAATTTGGGTTCTTTGGTTTGGTTTGGTTTCATTTTTACAAGTTAAAATCCACAGTTAACTAGAAGCATAAACGCTGTAAACAAAAGCTTTTCGGCTCTGATGATGTAAAGTTTTCATTTTGTGGGTTACAGTGTTTACCCCTTTTTTGCATAAATGTGTATAAGTTACTAACAAAACGAACAGTGCTTTGTCCTTAAAATGTTACAACATCTCATCTCACTAATCTCACTTCTCATCTCATCTCATCTCACATTTTTTTTTAATGCGAAAGTATGGATGTTTGTTTGTTTTTTTGTTCCGCTTTCACGCCGAAACTACTGAACGGATTTGGGTGAAATTTGGTAAGTAGATAGATAAAGCACTCAGCTAACACATAGGATACTTTTTATCCCGGAAAACTGAAGGGTCCCCGGAGGAATACTTAAAAACAAAAAATTTCCACTTCGTCACTAGATGGCGCCAGCTTAGCATTTTCTCTCTGGAGTCTGGACCCAATTCTGAAGTCCACGCGGACGAAGTCGCGGGCGGAAGCTAGTGGTTAATAAAGAAGGTACACATTTTCGCGATAATATCGCACAGCAAACATCGCTTTGCATAACATAATCCATTATCCTAATACCCTTTTATACAGATTATTAAAATATTATATGTTATTATCAAAGGAATATGTAGATGTACATAATATTATGCCAAAAATTCCTTAAAAGAACCCATATTAAATTCAGAAATAATCCTTATATTATATAATAATTCTCATATAATTTTGAATGTTTTATTAAAAAATATTCTTAATTTTTTTTTGTAAGTTGTAAATTGAACACTTAAGTACTGACCTACTTTTAGATTGTAAAATCATCAAGGAAACATATTCAAGTCATTCAGCGCAATGAAAATAAGTCCTATATGGATGAGAATTAATATTTTGTACATAATAATATTCAATATCATACTATACAGGTTGTTAAAAAAGTGCGTTTGAAATTTTAAGAGGTTACTCAGAATCAAGTACCTATAGCATACAGGAAAAATATTGAAAACATCCGATCTATATTATTTTCACAGTTTTCCATACAAACTCTTGATTCATTATTCAGATTTAGCATGGGAAACTGAAAAAAAATATGAGACCAGATTTTTTCAATACTTTTTCTGAATTCTATACTTGATTCTGAGTAACCCCTTACAATTTCAAACGCACTTTTTTCAGACGCTTGACCACCTAAAAATTTTTTCTTCAGTTTCCCATACAAAATCTGAATAGATTCTGAGTAACCCCTTAAAATTTCAAACGCACTTTTGTAACATCCTGTATGTATTTGGTACCTTGCTTCGATTACTTCTAACACACCGATGCATTAAACCTTAGTAGACTCTAAATACTACCTTGTTTTCATTTCATTATTTTAAAACGGGTCCTCAATTTAGTTACAACCTGTAGGCATATTTATAGAACGAAAGCTCGTTATTACATTCTCTTTGATTATGTATCGTCTATATGTTTATACACATGTATTATTATTACATATAGTACTCACCCGCCATTTTGAATCCAATTAGCATAAGTAATCATAAAACCGCAAAATTACTCAAATTCCTTTTTTACACAAAAAAAAAACACTAAGTAATCACGCAAATTTTTCACACTAAACACAACCTAACTATGCGTAATTTTAACGCCACTGTAAAATTAATGTAAGACGCGGTTTTTCTTTTAAAAATACGACTAAAATCGTTATCTTTATTAAAATCCAATGTTTTTATTTACTGCTAAAATATATTAACATAATTTTGATAACACTTTTACATAGAAATCAAATTATTTGATAACAAAGATTTTTAGTCCGGCCGCACGAACGTCCTCTTTCAATACTGAAAGTCTACTGACGTGACGTAAGCTTGGAGGGAAAGCGGGAAAAGCCTTTTGCGCAACCCCCGAATACAAAGTTTAATTTGCCGTCAGAAGTAGCGCTAGTTTCTATGCGGTTGGATTTAATACCAAAATTGTTCATACAAGATTATCGGTGCAAACATTCGCCACCCGCAGATTTATTTATGTCGAATCGTATGTGAATTTTATTTGCTGTTAAGAGGGCCCCGAAGTTCCTGAAAACCGAATAGTCTGTTATTTGTTAAGAATCACTCTATATACAATAATTATAAAGTCGTTTTATACGATAAATCGAAGCCCGAACCATATTATATATTTAAACTGAACTGATATTAATTAATAGCTGTTAGAAAGAATTGTTCAGTACCTATCTTAACTAAAACGAGCCATTTTCACCGAGCTCGTTTATATTATAAATCTCCCTTCGGAATAAACCTATTATGCGTCCGATATTTTACAGGATGTAAAAACACAACTCCTGAAACCGTTAAGAGGGTGTTCTTATCATGGAACTGAACAACTTTTCCCAAGGAACTCTTACTGATTTCTCACAAAAAAATGGCTGATTGCCCGATCAATTTTATGAGATTGGCTGAACAATTTGTATGGACACTAAGTTTTGTACATATTTTATTTTATCAATAAAGAGTTTACAAACAAACAAACAAACAGACTCCAAAATTTTTTTGGAATTAAGTATCGGTTTCATGTTTACACCCTCTTAAAATTTCCAGGAGTCTTTTTGCAGTCTCTTTTGTTAATTTTCAATAAAACAAAGAAAATGTAAGTTTGCTTGTATATTTGAAAAAAATTTCGTAAACAAAAAAAAAATTATCATGTACAGCGTACCCTTAACCTATTCTAATATTTTCTTTCTTTTGTAATGGAGTACTGTTTTGTGTAATTTCCTTTCCTTTTATTTCAGGACCGCGGGCGCCGCCGCCGCCAATTATGAGTTATTAAAGTTTTTATTTGGGTTCTGTACCTTTTTTGTGTAAATATACCCTACTGTTATTGAGCCTAAGTTGTCTGTCCATCTATCCTACCATTAAAAGGCTGTATATTTCCAATGTGTATGTAGCAGCGTATTTTTACAGAATATACATTTTGCATAGTGGCTACAGTAAGAACAGTATATTAAAAAAGTAAACAACTGAGGGAGTATTAAAAATAAACATGCTTTTTTTATTTTCTAATGTTTTCGCTATCGGTCGAAGTCAATTATTCACTAAACTCCATTTCTTTAGGTATTGAAACAAATGTAAACAATCTTAATATATATTTTTATTGATATCTCCGTTTTAAAATTCTCAAACGAGTATAATTTTTTAAACCCAAAAAATACTCGATCAGAAATTTTAAAACTGAGATAAAAAGACATAAATGCAAAATAAACTTAGTAAGTACCTACGTTCGCAAGAAATATCAGAATTTTAACATGCACATTCTAATAAAAGACATGTCAAGTTTGTTTACGTTTTTATTATACCTAAAGAAATGGAGTATAGTATATTCATTTATTGAGGCACTTCTGTATGTATCTCCCAACGACAAGCATTGGTCTTGTCTGCCATTCCAGCATGGTCGCTTTACTTGGTGTCACCTGAAACCAATAATAATATAACGTATATTAATTGATAATATATATTTTTTTATCACTAACTTTTATACGTTTTTTTAGAATAGGCTATAAACAATAATACCACTGAAAACATTTCCACTAATCAAAGCCAAGATGCAAAGAAAGAATGCGGTCATGAATTGAAACCAGCTTTCCAGTGATAAAAATAAAAAACCACATTCGAATCTGTCAACCCGTTTAAGAGCTACAGTGTTACAAATAGACGCATACACACACATACACACATAGGTTTCAAACCTCTTTTACAATTAGGTCAAAAATACAAAGTGAGAATTTCTTCAAACGACACGAGCGAGGTGTAATTTCCAACAATCATCGGTTGGTCGGATCACTGTCTGTCTCCAGGTATAATCACCTCGCGTGACGGAGGTATCTCCCTTTTCCACCGAAGAGTGGGAACACACCACTCCTTAATCTAACTACTTACTTACTTACTTCGCTGGCTCCGCGATCCAAAGAGGATCTTGGCCTCCGACACCAAATTCCGCCACTCTTTCCTGTCCTGTACCGCATCACGCCAATCGGCTCTTTGTAGGGTAATCAGCCTTAATCTAACTACTAGTAAATCTTAATGTCTAGTTACAAAATAACCTACAAACCTGGTCCCCCTTGAGTCTGTCGATCAGCGTCACGCAGACGTCAGCGCTCCTAACTCCTGCCTCCCTGGTGTAAGCGGCAAAAGCAGTGGCTTCCATCTCAATATTCTTCACGCCCATCTCCGAAAGACGATTCAGGAACGCAAGCTTCTCGGCTTCAGTGTGGTCGCAGAATGGGCCATCGAGTCTGGCTTGACCTGAACATGCAAATGTTGATATTATTTGGACGGTGTATTTTTTAAATTAAAACATAACTATTTACTTTTGTTTTACGTGACTTCTAAAAAGTAAGATTCCAATACGTAGTTAGTGTTTGTTTGTTTGTAAACTCTTTATTGCAAAAAGAAATAAATGTACAAACTTAAAAGTAACTGTAAAAATACGCAATGGCTGACTTATCCTTACGGGATCTCTTCCAGTCAATCTTATATGTTGAAAGGAATTATATTTAAAAGTAGGAGCAGAGTCACAAACACGACATAATAAAATTTATGAAACTTATAAACAATTTTGAAATACTATATCCTAAAACATATAATATATATACAATACATACATACATACATACAGTACATACATACATACAAAAAGTAAGTAAAGTAGTGCTGAGACCTCAGTAACAGTGTGGCTTACATGTAACATAAAATCTCAGGTCATTTATTCATATTTATAATAAGAAATTGCATTTTTTAAATATTTATGCTAGGACCGTTTCAACCATTTTTACAGGCAACATGTAGCCCGGATCATTTAAGATATAAATTTATTTTAATCATATGTTCCAGTAGAAGGGATTTTTCAAAAATATCGACCCTGAGTGGCTGAAATTACGTGATAACGTGGAAAATTAAACCAGCGTTTTACGGCTCTATTCGTTTTTCCTTTACAGTATGAGTGCAAATATTAGCGAGTCACGAACCCCGTGGCTCATAAAATAAGACAATCAACCCAGAAACAGGACTTCGTCTATTACCCACCCATGTGTTTACTACGTGGTTCAACATACCCAACGACACACCTAGACGACTTGTTCCTTATTCGCCACAGTCTTTCGTACCCTGTTTTCGAAAAGTTTCAGGTTGTGTTTCACATTAGATTTTTTTTATTAATAATATTGGTTAGCCTTTGCCATCACCTTACTTGATCGTGTGATGAAGCCAAAGATGGAAGCGGGTTTATCCCTTATGAATGGGTTAACCTCAGGCCACAAGCAGAATAGATACTTTATCTTTTTTGAAATAAAATGAAATGAAATGAAAATATTTTATTCGAAGTAGGTAGCAGTGTACACTTTTCGAACGTCATTCTTTTATCTACCTAATACGAGGTTCCTACCACTCGGAACTCGTATACCCACCGTTTCGGGAAGTGTTTGCGGAGTGAGAAGAAACGGCGGGCCCTAAAGAAACTCCCTCCAATACATTTTTTTTTTGTAATTCTTATATTCTATTACATCTTAATGCTAGATCAATAAATGAATTATACAATGTCATGTCTGTAAATAAAATATACAAAAATAAGAATAAAGTAAGAAGAATAAAGAAAGAAAGGATTCAAAAGAGATAAAAGTAAAAATTATTTGTAGCTAATGACTAACAATTTCAAAAACCAATGACAAGAGCAGGCCAGTTCACACGGAGAGCACCCGATCACGAGTATAACGCGAGAGTCAGCCATCGCTCCCCTCAACCATATTTGAGGGAAGGGAACGACCCGGCTCCCGATACGCCACCATCCGCACGAACATTAAAGCGAGCATACACCACTCCGATCAATGGACAAAGAAAAAGGAGAAGGAAAAGTCTTACCGAATCCCTTCAGTTCTTTCACAATAGAGTTTGCATCTTTAGTGTCTCACAATATGTCATGAAAATGTTGCTGTGTTGGTTGGAGAAACACTTACCGTCCAAGCATTTCTATCATCTAATATTTTCACACGACTTCCCAAGCGAGCGGAGAGTAATTTTTTCCGGGTTTTTGAATATTGATATGTTTGTATATAAATATTAATGTATGAACGTCGGTTCATCGTGGATTTTGGAATACAAAATATCGTTGGATTCAACTTGATCCCCAAATTGACTTAGGATACATACATTGTACTTACACAGTCGGGTATTCGATCTTCAATTAAATTGATTACGTTATTTATTAACCTGGTTTTACCTACCAATAATAAAATTACCATCGTCATTTAAAAACACCGAAGATTCAGTTCGAAAAAAGCGGTCAAGTACGTGTCGCGCCACTCACAGTGTAGGGTTCCGTAGTACTTCTCGTTAACTTGTAAAGCCTACTTAGCTGTGATAGTTTTCCTTTTATATACTACTTTTAACTTCGTTATAATTATATACTAAAATGGTTTTCACGAACCTACAATATTTTTAAAAGACCTATCCAATGACACCCCACTCCATGGCATAGTCGAGAAAAAAAAACATCCCCACTTCACGTGTAGGGAAGGTACCCTGAAAAAAATTGCTTTTTCAAAATTTTATTTTGTCGGCGTGATATGCGTGCCAAATTACAGCTCTCTAGTACTAATAGTCTCTGAACTAAGCCGCGGACAGACAGACAGATGGACATAGTAAAACTATAAGGGTTCCTTGTTGACTACGGAACCCTAAAAACGGCATAAAACGTGAGATGGAATGAGATTACATATACCTATATGTAATTCGAAACTTCACGAGACTAATATACTGGACTAGACTGTAAAAGTATAAGCGTTTTGCCTAGAATTCAGAGTGGGCTTCATATATAGCAATATACATGTGTTGGTACATCTTAAATGGCCTTAACTCTATTTCAATAAAAAAAAGTAAAAACAAGGAACAAGTAAGCTTCGACATTGACGTTGCAATTAAATTGAATCTATGTATTTAATGAATTTTTGACATAAACTTCATAATGTAAGTTATATTACTTACTATATTACTTACTTTTATATTATTATTTGAATAATTTAAATTCTTGTTTATGTTTGTAATGTAATTTAAAACTATGGGTTCTGTACCTGACTAAACTTTTTTATTTTATTGAAATATACATAATTCACTCATTTCAAAGGGCATAAATAAACGTGCTATCCTATCACTGTTTACTGAATATGCATCACGCGCGTTCACGTGTAGGGCATTCAGATTATGTAGATGAACATGTGCAATGCGACCTTCGTACGCATATAGTAATCAGATGTGCACTTCAATCTGCTTATTCTCATAACAATATTAGTTACTTTACCTCTGTAGAAGTCATCAGCAGCAAATGTGCCTCCAAGATGAGCCTCGAAGCCATCGGCCATTGTTGCTTCTGAGAAAATCTCCTGGCACAGAGAAGGGTCGAAGAAAGCGGGCAGCTTACGTATCTTCCCTAGTACTGGCTGTGAATAAGAGTATTATAATTTATTTAGGTTTAAAACCTTTTTTGATGATCAAGTTGATGTGTTACACATTATATTTTATTATAAATCGTATTTTCTTTCGTACCAAGTTTCTGTTACTAGGAATTCTCACACTGAAAGTTTCGGGAAGAGAAGTACCTAAAGAAGAATAGTCGAACTAGTTGAACTAAATAAAGATCACTATAATACAATCACTATAATTTAGAAATATAATAAAACTAAACGGCTTTCCCCACGGCATTTTACTTCTGTATGTAGTAGGTATATTATGTTCCTGTAAGTTCTAACCGAATTCGTTTATGGAAAGAAAATGAAAATTTCTGTAAAAATCTCGAAACTAAACTCATTGTCAGTCAGGCTTAGTGACATTTTTATTTTTTTACAAATCGATGGAATGATTGATCTGCATTTTTGTCATTTCGTTTAATGAGCAAATTTGTACATTTTCAACAATAGTTTTAGGTAGAGTCAAAGGTAGCTTTACAGCTAGCTTTAACAAATAACTCAGTAGTTTTAGGGTTCCTTGGAGAAAGTTGTTCAGTGTTATGAGCAAAAGCCCGGCGTAGCGAGGATTTGTTCAGTCAGTAAGTCAGAGTCATCGCAATTTTTTTATTTACAATTAATCTACAATATCTCGACCGGCTGTTTTACTATAAAATCAGACCATATTCCACACTAGGCATTATTTAAATTTGCGTGTACCAACGTCGACTATATCGTCGCTGAAATTTAGTAGCACACAAAAAACATTTGTGTAAACATTCGGAGGGGGGGGGGGGGGCTAATAGCAGGCGTTTTTACTTTTTGCCAACTGTTAAGGCTACTTACTAAGTCATAACTCTTCTCCAAAGTCCCGTTGAGCCCCCATGTGGAAACCACCACGGAGCCAGGGGGTACCTTCAGCCCCCCACTGGTCCCGATCCTGAAGATTACCGGGTCCTTCACCTTAGCGTAGTAAAGTAATTTGATGACCTCCTGGAGAAGGATCGACATTGACGCTATGCCGATTCCATGCTGAAATTAAGATGTAAATATATTTATATGGTATTTCTAGTTTAAAGTTTTTCTGGAAGAGATGTTATGTTCCTTATATTAAAATTATAACCTGATTGAACATAATATCAGCGCAGATCTCCAAAAAAAACAGGTAACTCCAAAACTTCATCTTCAAATTTAAGAGCAGTGCTCTTATCTGTGGAGCAATCGCCATTTAGCACGGTTTTGTGTTAAGTTCTTGAACTCCTAGTTCTTGAACTCAACTTTTTCTTTTATTTGGTCCATATATGTACGTCTAGGTCTTCCTCTCGGTTTTTCCTACCAGAAGGGTTTTGAAGAAGGTGTCGTGTCGCACCTAATGTCTTATCATGTTTCTTCTTCGATTTTATATAATAATAAGCAGGATTTGCTTTACCCAAACCAAAACTAGTCGACTCTAATTTAACAAGGACCACGATGAAACGCCTAGACGTTTCACCATCAGCCCGATCGTAATATCTACCGACAACACATACTCACACTGACAGACAGCACCGGTCCGACCTTATACATGGCGTATCTGTGCGAGTGCTTGGTGACGTTCACCAGCTTCTCGGGCAGGGGGATATCCAGAACTCGGCTCATGTGCGCCGCGAATTCACGCATCCTGTATTTAGTGCCACCCATGCAGACGAACTGGAACCATTAATATTTAGCAAACTAAGTGTACAGAGCTTAAAAAAACCGGCCAAGTGCGAGTCGGACTCGCGCATCGAGGGTTCCGTATAAATTCATAATCACACATGTATCAAATTCTCAGGCCTGCAATCCCTTGAAGCAGTGAAAAAATCAAACTTCTATGCCAACGCAATCAAGAGATACGGCCGTTTATTGCGCATATTTGGACACTTGCATGGGAATCAAAACCATTTTTTTTTTGTGATGTAATTTTTTTTTTCGTACATTTCCCTTTGCTTGTGCTATAAGCATTGCTTGGTTTTGTTTTTACAAAAAAAATGATTTAAGGCGCGAAGTACACTCATTCTGAGCAGGTTGATGCATGATAATTTAATATCGACCGTAACGTCAATCATTTTAAGTTCAGATCAGTGTGGGTACCGTCGCGGCGGTTAGGTCAAGGCCGAACGCAAAATTCTCGAGATTTCGATGTTTTTATTACTTTTCTTGGCTTTCAAATTAGTTAAAAAAATCCGTTCAAGATAAATTGAAGGTATCAAAATTGCCGATTTTTGTGTGTTGGTTTCAACATAAACAAATATTGTGTTTCCGAGAGAATTTGCAATTAATGCAAAATACAGGGTTTACAGGATATTTTTTTTCATCATATTTTCTGTGATTTTAATGATTCTGTTCAAGACAATTTGTTTTTTATTGTTTCAAGTATGTTATATATTTTTTCCATGGTGATAGCTTTAACCATTATTTCAAGAATTTGAATTGAATATTGCGATTTGTCTATACTTAGCGCCTTAACTAAAAAGTTTTGGTTTTCGGACTTTTCCCTTTACTTGTGCTGTAAGACATTGCTTCCTGCCAAACCTGAGTCTAGGTATACGGGAAGTACCGTATAAGTTTTGATTCTCATGCAAGTGTCCAAATATGCGGCATAAACGGCCGTATCTCTTGATTGCGTTGGCATAGAAGTTTGATTTTTTCACAGCTTCAAGGGATTATAGGCCTGTGTATTTGATATACTCGTAAATTTCAACTTGATACGTCTATACGTTCCTGGGAAAAAGAGTCTTGACAGACAGACAACGGAGTGATCCTATAAGGGTTCCTTTTTTCCTTTTGAGGTACGGAACCCTAAAAATTTAGTGTAGGATCCTTTAACTGGAACTTCTACTCATCATACTGTATAGCTTTCGTTCTAAGATTTTTCCGAATTCGCGGGAAAATTTTTGGACATTTACAAATTCACATGTGTGACCAATTTTGTACGGAGAGACCTATACCTAACCGTGTTAAATGAAAATCTATAGGCCTATCTCCAGCAGTGGACATTTCCCGGATGACACGATGATCTACCGTGTTTAATTTTACGGTCACCGTATCGTCGACTAACCACTAGTTAGTCCAGTCGATTCACATCAGGAAAGCGCGGGTTCGAATCCCGACGGGGTCCTTTTTGTAGGACTTGGTTTTGTTGGTAGCAGAGCTTTTTGTAACCTGGCCTAGCCTACTACGTACATTGATATGTTCTGACATTTATGAAGAAAAAACAGATAAGAAGCGGCATCATCATGTTTAACCTCAGATGTAACGACGCAAAGGTTAAATGCCCTTAAATAAAACAAGGGTAGTAAAACCACCTCCGTAGTCTTAACCGCCTCCGTAGTCTAGTGGCTAGTCCACTCGCTTCACATCAGGAGGTCGCGGGTTCGATTCCCAGCGGGGTCCAACTTTGTAGGACTCGGTTTGGTTTGTGCTAGAGCATTTCCGCCTGGTTAGCTACCACTGTCTTATCTAAGTCTTGCCGCCAAAACATCAATGTTAAAAGCATTCATGTTTCCCCATTGCGTTGGGGAATCTTGGTAAACCCGCTACCGTCTTCGACATCATCATCACTTACCACCAGGTGAGATGATGCCAAGGGCTTACCAATTGAGGGTAAAAAAAAAGTTAAAATATTTCATCAAAATATTAACTGCAACCTTTATTTACGAAATTTGACAGTTCTCATCAATCCTCTAACACTAAAATTTTGACATATTATTAATGACTATTACCAAATATGTATTTAACTTTAGGTCCTCCTCGTCTTACCTTAACGTCCCCAAACATAGCTGGCAAATCATAGTTATGTGTATCCAACCCCAAATGGTATAGAACATCAGTGTCCAAATCTTGTAGTAGATTATTTTGAAGGCGTAGAGTCCCGTCGGGGTTTCTGAAAGAGAAGCATTCAAGACATTCAAACCTTCAAGAAAAGAGCGTACTCCCAAATCAAAGGCCGGCAACGCACTTGTGACTCCTCTGGTGTTGCGGGTGTCTATGGGCGGCGGTAACCGCTTACCATCAGGTGATCCGTCTGCTCGTTTGCCACCTCTGCCATAAAAAAAAAAAAAAAAAAAAAGAAGATGAAATTAAGGTTAAACGTCAGTCACCCTATTTCATACAAATTTACCTGGCTATTAACTACACAAATAACCACTATATTTTCGATTTTATCTGTCCAACGTAAACTTTGCAACCTTTTATTTTCTCCAAATGTATATAATTATATTATTTATTTCTGTAATATCATTAAAAACTGCAGTAAAATACCATAAATTTTACGCATGTAGTGGTGTATAATTCAGCACCACCTTTCTGATATTACAGTAACTACAATCTCAATTGGTTTGTTAAGCTTTGTTTAGCCCAGGATTTCGTTTTTAGCGCCATCTTGCATTTTGCTTGAGCATTACCAAAGTAGCAAATTTATTATAAAGACTTTTTAGTCTGAGTAATTAATGCTGGCAAACTTTTTTTATATTCAGAAAAAAAGACGCTGTCAGTCTCACGTCAGGGACATCTGAAAAACGAAAATATTGTTCACCCAACAAGGTCTAGTTGTGAGTTTCAGCTCGATATTTGTGATATACAGGCTGATATTTTTACTTATACAGGATGTAAAAAGATCACTCCTGGAAATTTAAATTATGGGATCCACTCATGAAACTGAACAACTTTTCCGAATGAACCTTAAGAATGCTGAATACTTAAGACAATTTTTGGACACACCATACAAAATTGGTCGGTTATCTTACCATATTATATGAAAACTTCATTTTTATGCGAATTTAGTATGGGTTGGTATGTTAAAGTTTCCGGAAGTTACAGCCTGTATAAGGTGCATTTAAATTTTTTTAGACTCATACCATGCCCCATTTCAAATTTTAACCGCCTCCGCTTGTCCGCCCGCTTCACATCAGGAGGTCGCGGGTTCGATTCCCGGCGGGGTGTAACTTTCTGGATTCGGTTTGGTTGGTGGTAGGGCATTTTCTGAGCCCGCCTGGCATATGCCACCATCTTATCTAAGTCTTGCCGCCAAACATCAACGTTAACAGCTTTGATGTGTTCCGGCATGAAGGTAAGATAACCAGTTCCCCACTGCGTTGGGGAATCTTGGTAAGCCCGCTTTCGTATTCGGCATCATCGTCACTTACCATCAGGTGAGATGATGCCAAGGGCTTACCAATTGAGGGTAAAAAAAAAGATGATAGCTAACCATGCAGGCTCCGAGAATGCTCTACCACCGACCAAACGGAGTCTTACATATTATAGTTAGACTCTGCCGGGAATCGACCCGCAACCTCCTGATGTGAAGCGAGCGACTAGACAACGGAGGCGGTTTTCCGGGTGTATTATTATTGTCTCGTTTGACAAAAAGTAAGTAGTTACCAGCAACCACGTGATACAACCCGAACCTTAGATATGTAGATTTTCATACACGGAAAGTAAAATCCCGACAAAAACATTCACATATCAAGTAAAAAGTCTTACACGTCAATATTTATAGACTCGACTGTAAAAAGTAATGAATTCCCGCCATGTAGCACCAAGTTTCAGGTTATAGAATAATTTATTTCTCACAAAAGGATAAACAGTTATTCACTTACACAATAATTTTTGTCACCAAAATATATTCCTAAACGTAATCGTCTATGTACAAAAACCTCGTTTTATTCAAACTCACTTGTCAAACATGGTTATGATAACTTTTTCCAAAGTATTTTGGCGCTTTTAATGTCTCCACAAGACAGGCATTCCAGGTTTCGAACGCGGTTTTCTTTTCTCTTCAATTAAAGGCTAAAAAACAGTATCACTCCCTATCAGAGCATGAAGTATGGGCAGCATTGTTGCTTTTTATGTTCTTAAAATAGTGTCAAAATCGCAGCATGTTAAGGTTTTATTTTAAATTAGTTACCTATACGAAAATTTTATTGCACACCAAAAGAGTACAAATAACAACGAAAACACATAAAATATTTAAACATTGATATGCAAAGGCGGTCTTATCGCTATCAAAAATAGCAGGTTCGATTTTTGTAAATATTAATTTTTTTGTCTGACATGGTACAAAATCAATCCAAAACTGAAGGCTGCGTCCTCGGTTCATCCGAAAACTACACCAAATTCAAGATTATTGCCCAATATAATAGTTAACTGAAGCGCGGCAGATTAAAACGCTCACGCATGCCTTGCGCCGTGCAACGTTCAAAATTTATTTCTGAAGCTTTTTATTTAGTAATTGCAGTTAGTGTTTCTGTTTTGTTATTTTTGATTAGTTTGGTTTTCTACAAAAAAAATTAAATTATTATTATTATTATTTTATTATAATGGCATACCATTAGTGCACATTTTTTAAACTATAGCATCTTGTTGGTTTTTTTTATTTTTATTTTATTAGATTTTTTCACAATAAGAGTAATAGATTGAACAAAAGTAATACAAAAAATGAAAGCTCCATTCTCGGTTTATTCGAAAACGATACCAAGTTCAAGATAATAGGTCAAATAGACCTGCCAGGGGGTGTGGGGTGGCTACCGGGCTAAATCAGCTTCTATTTATGTACCATATACGTGTGCCAAGTGGTTTTCTTTAATCATAAAATTTGACCTCGGATACATATAAGCTTACACTATTCAGGTGCCAACAGTGAAGGAAGATTTTTTAAAACAAAATAATTATTTGTGCTATGTTAGGTACCTTGTATTTTTGTATTTTATCCTATACAGAGAAAATAAATGAATTATGAATTATTATGAATTATAGAATATTCATATCCGCCATTAAAAAAATACCTTTTGTACCCAGAATTCAAATAAAATTAAATGTATTTCAGAACAGAAGTTACAAATGGCACATTTAAAACACATTTTTTATCATCAGTATAACAAAAAAACCGGCCAAGTGCGAGTCGGACTCGCGTACCGAGGGTTCCGTATAAATTCATAATCACACATGTCTTGAACTCTATATTTTTTTTATTTGAGTTGATTGAATGAAAAGTAATTTTGATTTATGACATATTAAAAAAAAACTACTTACTAAAGCTCGTTCAAACCAATTTTCGGTGGAAGTTTGCATGGTAATGTACATCATATATTTTTTCTACTTTTATCATTCTCTTATTTTAGAAGTTAAAGGGGGGGGGGGGGGGACACACATTTTACCACTTTGGAAGTGTCTCTCGTGCAAACTATTCAGTTTGGAAAAAAATGATATTAGAAACCTCAATATCATTTTTGAAGACCTATCCATACCATACACGTACATGTTTGATGAAAAAAAATTTTTGAGTTTCAGTTCTAAGTATGGGCAACCCCCAAAATTTATTGTTATTTTTTTTTTCTATTTTTGTGTGAAAATCTTAATGCGGTTCACAGAATACATCTACTTACCAAGTTTCAACAGTATAGTTCTTATAGTTTCGGAAAAAAGTGGCTGTGACATACGGACAGACAGACAGACATGACGAATCCATATGGGTTCCGCTTTTTGCTATTTGGCTACGGAACCCTAAATAACTAGATGCTTTATCCTATACTATTAAACGAGTTAAGTGTCCCGACGATTTCGAAAACGGCTTGAAACCTTTTGATGAAAATCTAGGATTAGGGGTTAAAAATCACCATAAATCCAAATCTATGAGGGAATTATCTTCGAAAAGATTCATTTAAGGGAGAATTCATTTAATGATCGAAATTACATAGAAGGAGAACGCATATGATGCTTAAATTTAACCATCGCTTATAGGTACATTGGTAGACTAGCGGTTTTGGTGCGAGCCACTTACGTTTTGCTGCTTTTAGGTCCGAATTCGAATACCACCCATGAGACTTTATAGTTCTTTGTTTTTTATTTTTTTTATTTTGTGTGAACTTATGTAAATATTATGAAAATAAATAAAAAGACTTAAGAGTGATAAAAAAATATATTTTAACCTCTGTATTTTAGAGACAAATAGCGCCATCTTTGGCCATATAAGTTAATTACATACCTGGTGATTGTGCCGCTCTGTCCCTTGTTTGAAAATAGGAAATTTTCCACGGTTTTCTCTAAACTCAACCAGATGGCGCTGATAACCTTTGCAATAAGAAAATCTCTAAAAAGTCGCCAAAACTGATTGATATTACTGACTTATAAACGATGAACAACTTTCTAATATTACGTATCATAAAATATTTTTCTATTTTTTTTATCAAAAAAAAGGATGATTTGCATGTATTTTTTTCAATAGAATCAAATTATAAAAAAAAATTATACATATTTTCAGAACAAATATTGCTTGTCCTTTCGTCCCTTAGAAGGCCACTACCGACTAAAACAACACCCTGCAAAATGTTTCATAGAAAATATATCTTATATGTACTACTAAACAAGTTATCTTAGTTTATAAAAACTCCGATTGAACGAGCGACGCTCGGTCTCCCAGCTAGTTCAATATAATAAGAAAATTATCAGTATCATTATTTATATTACAATGAATTATTTTAAAATTATAATACCCATTTAAATTCAGTCACTGGGACGATATTGGGTTGTTAACTAAGTAACTATGATGGTTATCATCCCAGCGAATGTGTTATTGTCAATCAATCTGATGAGACCGTGAGAGTGAGTGACTGAATTTAAATGTATATTGGAGTAATTTATTATTCTTTGAATGATTATACTGATAATTATGTTATTTTAATTAACAAAACATCAACTTTTCTTAATCAATTTTATCAATTGAAAAACTTTCATCTGTATGGATAAAATAAATTGAAAAAATTAATAAAAAAATGAATCTATTTTTCTCGACAATGAAAACGAATTTCATGCTGCCACTTCACGGATGTAATAAGGGGGCCATTCCCTATGACATATACATAAAAATTATCTGTGATTCCTAAGTTTGATACTCTCCTTAGCTTGCGGAGGCACAACCGTGACTCCAAATAGCGTAAGACTTGGCTTGCAAAGGCTTGCAAGGCCGTGCCTCCACAAATTTTCGACATCACTTCGTATCTCCTTGCATGATACGTATCTCCTTGCAGGCTATTGCTAGGCAACGTTGTTATTCAATAAATGTTATGTGACTGAACAGATATTTTATGTTTTTAATATTGGCGACGAGGCCAATTCAATGGATTTAAAGAAATTAAAACGTACAAGAAGCTCAGTACAGTTTATTAACGCGCACAGAAAATGTGCTCGACACTCAAGACCCAAGTAAGTATATAGCCCCGCTTGGAGTCACTCGACAAAACAATAAAGAAATTTCACGAAATACAGAACAACATAGAACTAGAAACCGAAGATGAACATCTTGAGGAAGAAACCTTCTACAGATTCGAGTTTGAGGAGTTGTGTATAGCACTGAAAACTACATTACGAAAACTAAGTATTACTTCACCACTCATGGGGAGACCTCAGTCCGCTTGAGGCAGACAGAAACTCCAAGAGGGACTCCCTACCTACTGATGTTTGGAAAAAAGTTTAGAACTAAGCTACATGCCACGGTAGTCCCATACCTAGACCGGAGCCACGTAGTCAGAGGACAAGGAGAGGACATTTCTCTCCTGGAAACAAGGTGGCCAGGAGTTACTCCTCTCTTGCCCAGAAGTTTGAATTCGGCACAATAACCCGACGTCTGGGTGGAGTACATTATGAAGTCAGAACCGATGGGGGACTCCTGTGGATCCGTCACCTCGACCAGCTGTTGCTGTTTTCCCTGGTGTCCTGATTCGCGGGGGAGACGTGATACATATCTCCTTGCAGGCCAATGCTATGAATGTTTGCTATGCGACATTGTTATTCAATAAATGATGTTTTTCTTTTAAAAAATCTTTTCTTTTATCGCTCTTGGGTCTTGTTATTTACATATTTATTTATGTTCATACTAAATAAAAAAAATTAAAAGACAAAAACAATAAAGTCTCGTAGGATACGAACCCGGACCTAAAAGCAATAACATAAAAAGGTTCGTACAAAATTTGCCGCTTGCACCTCTGGGTTACGGACTACTTATAGAGGTAAGTCAAAAATAAGCATCATATACGTAAAAAAATTATGTATGTGTGCGTAATTCGAGCCCTTATTCATACAAGATAAACGCAAAACTATAATTGTAAGGGGACAAATATATCGAAATCCTTATTTAATTAACATTATTATGGTTTATTAGCGTACATTGATCTTGTAACTGCTCGCTGTTTTACGTAGTATGGTTTAGGGTTATTTATACTATTTTTAAATCGAGAAACCAAGTTATAGTCAGATTAACGCCATCTAACGGATTTTTTCAACCAGGGAGCACTAACGTTTAACCTTAATCGATAAATCAGTATAAACTATCGATAGTTTGAGAAGAAAAAATAGTTTCAGATAATAAAATGATAAAGTATTTGTGTATATATATGATATATGTATGTATGTATTTATGTATGTAAATGTATATATATTTTTATTTAGGTTGATATATATATATATATATATATATATATATTGTATAAATACTTCGCGTGCACGCCAACACAGCCTTCACATCTTGTCTCTTCATCACCTTTGGTATGTAGGAAGAAAACTCTTACAGAGTTATTCATACCAATTGTACATAATATGTGTAATCATGTGTGTGTATCTTTCTTTTTTTAAGTGTGCAATAAATTTGTAAAATAAATAAATAAATAAATAAAGTTTGATACTGGAGTGCCTGGAGTGCCCGGCTTCGCTCAGGGAGTTGATATCCCCCCGCACCATGCGCCTCACCCCCCTCACCTCACCCCCCGACTCATCCTCCCCGCACCCCGCACCTCGCCCTTCCGCACCCCGCGACTCACCCTCCCTCGCACCCTGCTCCTCCCCCTCCCGCACCCGAGCCTCCCCTCACCCCTCTCCTCTCCCCCCGCAACCCGCGTCTCACCTCCGCACCACACTCCTCCCCCCGCAGTCCGCGCCTCCTCCCGCACCCCGCGCCTTCCCCCGCACCCCGCACCCCTCTTCTCACCGTCCCCCGCAACCCGCGCCTCAACCCCGCACCCCCCACTGCTCCTCCCCCCGCACCCCTCACCCACGCTCCCCCCGCACCCCGCTCCTCTCACCCGCAACCCGTGTCTCAACCCCCCGTTCCCCCCCCTTACCCCCCCCCCCCCCCGCACCCCGCTCCTCTCCCCCACAACCCGTGCCTCAACCCCGCACCCCACTCCCCCCCTGCACCCCGCTCCTCCCCCCGCATCCCGCGACTCACCCTCCCCCCGCTCCTCTTCCCCTGCACCCCACGCCTCCCCCCGCACCCCGCGTCTCCCACTCGCACCCCGCTCCTCTCCCCCGCAACCCGCGCCTCACCTCCCGCACGCCGCTTATCATCCCCGCCACACCCCGCACCTTCCCCCCGCAGACCCCCCGCACCCCGCTGTTCCGGGACTGCTGTAGAATGCTTCAAATATTCTGGACTGTTCTATTATAGAAAATTCTTAAGGGTGAAATTTCAACCCTTATGTCTTCAAAAGCACGCCCTTTAGGCAAAAACGGAAACCTTCTTCATGGTTGGGGGACAAGGGCTACCGCACCATATAACTCCCTTGATCGTATCTGAATTCGTTTCAGAGTTTTATCGGCACAAACATTTGTACACTTTCTTTTATAATATTGATTATGTAGAATATAATCTATTTCCACAGTCATCCTTCTGTAATATAAACTTTCGGATTTCGACTTTGATCTTCATAATTCTTCAGTAGTTGTCGAAATCGCCTTTTTGTTTTGTCTAAATCTACGTCTTCTTTAGCAAGTTAGCAGTACTATTAAAAAAACAGAAATATTTGCCCTGGGTGGGGATCGAACCCACGACACTCGGATCAATAGTCAGGAGCGCAAACCTCTGAGTCAGTGTTAAGTGTTATTATATTATTAAGAATAATTATGAAAATATCGAAATATCGACATCGCGACAGAGAGACATCGACAGAGTCACGTCACTACATCGCCGCAAACCCAGTGACCTTGTCGCTTGCGTCGTGAACAGTTGTCGCTGTCGCTGTCGCCGTCGCTGTCGCTGTCGCTGTCGCTGTCGCCGTCGCTTGCGTCCAGGCCGCAGCCTTACGACTATGCATGGTACGACTCATTTGAAGAAAACGCAAAGCTATTTGCAGATGGCGCTACGGACGCTTGACTCATAACAACTTTCAGTGGGGAAGAAAACGCAAAGCTATTTGCAGATGGCGCTACGGACGCTATCGAGGTGTTATAAAATAGTTTTTTTCTGTAAAATTGGAAAATGTATGCGACTTGGACTGTTCCTCAATTAAAGGCGAAGTTGAAAAGTATAAAACATGTCTACGCCGCCACCGTCTGTTAGCCGCTTTGACAATAACTTACTCTATTAATAGAAAACGCAGTTATCTATGTAATATTTTCAATGTGGCCTTCTTTCACATGTTATTTAAGGTCCCATTTACTTCAACCAGCTAGCTATGTAAACTGGTTTAGTTGCCCCCACTCTGGTGGACCATTGTATGTACGCCGCACCGGGTCATTGCGTACTTACTCTCGCTACCAACGGCCACTACTTGCCTGTAACATATTTTAATATTTTAAAGAAAATTATAAAGAGTATTTTATTTGGCTTAAAAGAGCATTTTCATTATTTTTCCTTTTGTTCCGTCGTGAACAAAATTTGGCGACCGTGACAGGACGAATTTCAATCGATCTAGAAGTGATCGCAATCAAGGGCGAATAGAGGTGAATCGCCACGTACCACGCCGCTACTTCGATCATTGGGTGACCTTTGGACCGCTACCAGAATTTTCATCAGCCTGATAGCCTGATCCTGGGCAGTGCGTGCAGCCTACATCTTGTTCGTGCCAAGGAAGTGTGCAGAGCGCCGGCCGAGAGAGTTCCCGGGGGATACGTCGTCGAGAGGGAGAGCATCACCAGCAAGCAGCAGCCTTATCTGCGCGTGTGGAGCGCGCCAGCAACATCTTCCTGCCTGCCTTAAAAAAGTGAGCCCGTTCCTTTTCTTTCCCTTTTGTTCCCCCTGGATTTGTGTATTCAGAGAAATTGGTTCCTTGATTTATCAGTGCTTCCCGTGTCAGAAATCGCGTTAGTGCCTATCTCTGCTATTAATTTTATTTTTAGGAGCCTAACTACCCACTACACGCCTATTGTTCGCACGCCTATAGCCATAAATCATTCCATTTATTTCTGCATATTTTTATCTACGCAAAATCAATTCAATTTATTTCTATCAAAGACGAGACCATAATCCTTTGTTAAAGTTAATTAGAACCTTTGATAAGAATAGAAAATAAATTCTATCTACATTTAAATTTCATTCATTTGCAATAAGCCTATTCATTATAAAAATCTATTCAATAAAACTGCTTGCCTACCGCATTCCTTTCCTTTGTATGCCCAGTTACCTAGTCGCTTGCGTTTCTCAATTCCAGTTATCAAGCGCTTTACCGCTTCACGCACCACCGCGCCGCTGTACGCCTACCGCTTGCATCGCTGCATCGATGAGACGCACCGCGCTGCGTGCATCAGTCGATCAGCTGACCCGGCTTCGCTGCACTTCGCGCGCCTACAGAACGAGGAGCGTATCGTATGCTTTGTACCGTTATATATTAGAGTAACTGAGCAATTTTACGGTAATTAAAATGTCTGAATCTGACGCTTTGAAGTCTGAAAAGAATATGGATAAGAAAGTAAAGGATCTTATGTCAAAACGGAGTTCCATTAAGGGGCGTGTCACAAAGTTTAAAAACTATTTGGAAACATTGTGCGCTCTCGAGTCTGTCTCCTCTTTTGAGTTAAGGTTAAACGTCAGTCACCCTATTTCATACAAATTTACCTGGCTATTAACTACACAAATAACCACTATATTTTCGATTTTATCTGTCCAACGTAAACTTTGCAACCTTTTATTTTCTCCAAATGTATATAATTATATTATTTATTTCTGTAATATCATTAAAAACTGCAGTAAAATACCATAAATTTTACGCATGTAGTGGTGTATAATTCAGCACCACCTTTCTGATATTACAGTAACTACAATCTCAATTGGTTTGTTAAGCTTTGTTTAGCCCAGGATTTCGTTTTTAGCGCCATCTTGCATTTTGCTTGAGCATTACCAAAGTAGCAAATTTATTATAAAGACTTTTTAGTCTGAGTAATTAATGCTGGCAAACTTTTTTTATATTCAGAAAAAAAGACGCTGTCAGTCTCACGTCAGGGACATCTGAAAAACGAAAATATTGTTCACCCAACAAGGTCTAGTTGTGAGTTTCAGCTCGATATTTGTGATATACAGGCTGATATTTTTACTTATACAGGATGTAAAAAGATCACTCCTGGAAATTTAAATTATGGGATCCACTCATGAAACTGAACAACTTTTCCGAATGAACCTTAAGAATGCTGAATACTTAAGACAATTTTTGGACACACCATACAAAATTGGTCGGTTATCTTACCATATTATATGAAAACTTCATTTTTATGCGAATTTAGTATGGGTTGGTATGTTAAAGTTTCCGGAAGTTACAGCCTGTATAAGGTGCATTTAAATTTTTTTAGACTCATACCATGCCCCATTTCAAATTTTAACCGCCTCCGCTTGTCCGCCCGCTTCACATCAGGAGGTCGCGGGTTCGATTCCCGGCGGGGTGTAACTTTCTGGATTCGGTTTGGTTGGTGGTAGGGCATTTTCTGAGCCCGCCTGGCATATGCCACCATCTTATCTAAGTCTTGCCGCCAAACATCAACGTTAACAGCTTTGATGTGTTCCGGCATGAAGGTAAGATAACCAGTTCCCCACTGCGTTGGGGAATCTTGGTAAGCCCGCTTTCGTATTCGGCATCATCGTCACTTACCATCAGGTGAGATGATGCCAAGGGCTTACCAATTGAGGGTAAAAAAAAAGATGATAGCTAACCATGCAGGCTCCGAGAATGCTCTACCACCGACCAAACGGAGTCTTACATATTATAGTTAGACTCTGCCGGGAATCGACCCGCAACCTCCTGATGTGAAGCGAGCGACTAGACAACGGAGGCGGTTTTCCGGGTGTATTATTATTGTCTCGTTTGACAAAAAGTAAGTAGTTACCAGCAACCACGTGATACAACCCGAACCTTAGATATGTAGATTTTCATACACGGAAAGTAAAATCCCGACAAAAACATTCACATATCAAGTAAAAAGTCTTACACGTCAATATTTATAGACTCGACTGTAAAAAGTAATGAATTCCCGCCATGTAGCACCAAGTTTCAGGTTATAGAATAATTTATTTCTCACAAAAGGATAAACAGTTATTCACTTACACAATAATTTTTGTCACCAAAATATATTCCTAAACGTAATCGTCTATGTACAAAAACCTCGTTTTATTCAAACTCACTTGTCAAACATGGTTATGATAACTTTTTCCAAAGTATTTTGGCGCTTTTAATGTCTCCACAAGACAGGCATTCCAGGTTTCGAACGCGGTTTTCTTTTCTCTTCAATTAAAGGCTAAAAAACAGTATCACTCCCTATCAGAGCATGAAGTATGGGCAGCATTGTTGCTTTTTATGTTCTTAAAATTGTGTCAAAATCGCAGCATGTTAAGGTTTTATTTTAAATTAGTTACCTATACGAAAATTTTATTGCACACCAAAAGAGTACAAATAACAACGAAAACACATAAAATATTTAAACATTGATATGCAAAGGCGGTCTTATCGCTATCAAAAATAGCAGGTTCGATTTTTGTAAATATTAATTTTTTTGTCTGACATGGTACAAAATCAATCCAAAACTGAAGGCTGCGTCCTCGGTTCATCCGAAAACTACACCAAATTCAAGATTATTGCCCAATATAATAGTTAACTGAAGCGCGGCAGATTAAAACGCTCACGCATGCCTTGCGCCGTGCAACGTTCAAAATTTATTTCTGAAGCTTTTTATTTAGTAATTGCAGTTAGTGTTTCTGTTTTGTTATTTTTGATTAGTTTGGTTTTCTACAAAAAAAATTAAATTATTATTATTATTATTTTATTATAATGGCATACCATTAGTGCACATTTTTTAAACTATAGCATCTTGTTGGTTTTTTTTATTTTTATTTTATTAGATTTTTTCACAATAAGAGTAATAGATTGAACAAAAGTAATACAAAAAATGAAAGCTCCATTCTCGGTTTATTCGAAAACGATACCAAGTTCAAGATAATAGGTCAAATAGACCTGCCAGGGGGTGTGGGGTGGCTACCGGGCTAAATCAGCTTCTATTTATGTACCATATACGTGTGCCAAGTGGTTTTCTTTAATCATAAAATTTGACCTCGGATACATATAAGCTTACACTATTCAGGTGCCAACAGTGAAGGAAGATTTTTTAAAACAAAATAATTATTTGTGCTATGTTAGGTACCTTGTATTTTTGTATTTTATCCTATACAGAGAAAATAAATGAATTATGAATTATTATGAATTATAGAATATTCATATCCGCCATTAAAAAAATACCTTTTGTACCCAGAATTCAAATAAAATTAAATGTATTTCAGAACAGAAGTTACAAATGGCACATTTAAAACACATTTTTTATCATCAGTATAACAAAAAAACCGGCCAAGTGCGAGTCGGACTCGCGTACCGAGGGTTCCGTATAAATTCATAATCACACATGTCTTGAACTCTATATTTTTTTTATTTGAGTTGATTGAATGAAAAGTAATTTTGATTTATGACATATTAAAAAAAAACTACTTACTAAAGCTCGTTCAAACCAATTTTCGGTGGAAGTTTGCATGGTAATGTACATCATATATTTTTTCTACTTTTATCATTCTCTTATTTTAGAAGTTAAAGGGGGGGGGGGACACACATTTTACCACTTTGGAAGTGTCTCTCGTGCAAACTATTCAGTTTGGAAAAAAATGATATTAGAAACCTCAATATCATTTTTGAAGACCTATCCATACCATACACGTACATGTTTGATGAAAAAAAATTTTTGAGTTTCAGTTCTAAGTATGGGCAACCCCCAAAATTTATTGTTATTTTTTTTTTCTATTTTTGTGTGAAAATCTTAATGCGGTTCACAGAATACATCTACTTACCAAGTTTCAACAGTATAGTTCTTATAGTTTCGGAAAAAAGTGGCTGTGACATACGGACAGACAGACAGACATGACGAATCCATATGGGTTCCGCTTTTTGCTATTTGGCTACGGAACCCTAAATAACTAGATGCTTTATCCTATACTATTAAACGAGTTAAGTGTCCCGACGATTTCGAAAACGGCTTGAAACCTTTTGATGAAAATCTAGGATTAGGGGTTAAAAATCACCATAAATCCAAATCTATGAGGGAATTATCTTCGAAAAGATTCATTTAAGGGAGAATTCATTTAATGATCGAAATTACATAGAAGGAGAACGCATATGATGCTTAAATTTAACCATCGCTTATAGGTACATTGGTAGACTAGCGGTTTTGGTGCGAGCCACTTACGTTTTGCTGCTTTTAGGTCCGAATTCGAATACCACCCATGAGACTTTATAGTTCTTTGTTTTTTATTTTTTTTATTTTGTGTGAACTTATGTAAATATTATGAAAATAAATAAAAAGACTTAAGAGTGATAAAAAAATATATTTTAACCTCTGTATTTTAGAGACAAATAGCGCCATCTTTGGCCATATAAGTTAATTACATACCTGGTGATTGTGCCGCTCTGTCCCTTGTTTGAAAATAGGAAATTTTCCACGGTTTTCTCTAAACTCAACCAGATGGCGCTGATAACCTTTGCAATAAGAAAATCTCTAAAAAGTCGCCAAAACTGATTGATATTACTGACTTATAAACGATGAACAACTTTCTAATATTACGTATCATAAAATATTTTTCTATTTTTTTTATCAAAAAAAAGGATGATTTGCATGTATTTTTTTCAATAGAATCAAATTATAAAAAAAAATTATACATATTTTCAGAACAAATATTGCTTGTCCTTTCGTCCCTTAGAAGGCCACTACCGACTAAAACAACACCCTGCAAAATGTTTCATAGAAAATATATCTTATATGTACTACTAAACAAGTTATCTTAGTTTATAAAAACTCCGATTGAACGAGCGACGCTCGGTCTCCCAGCTAGTTCAATATAATAAGAAAATTATCAGTATCATTATTTATATTACAATGAATTATTTTAAAATTATAATACCCATTTAAATTCAGTCACTGGGACGATATTGGGTTGTTAACTAAGTAACTATGATGGTTATCATCCCAGCGAATGTGTTATTGTCAATCAATCTGATGAGACCGTGAGAGTGAGTGACTGAATTTAAATGTATATTGGAGTAATTTATTATTCTTTGAATGATTATACTGATAATTATGTTATTTTAATTAACAAAACATCAACTTTTCTTAATCAATTTTATCAATTGAAAAACTTTCATCTGTATGGATAAAATAAATTGAAAAAATTAATAAAAAAATGAATCTATTTTTCTCGACAATGAAAACGAATTTCATGCTGCCACTTCACGGATGTAATAAGGGGGCCATTCCCTATGACATATACATAAAAATTATCTGTGATTCCTAAGTTTGATACTCTCCTTAGCTTGCGGAGGCACAACCGTGACTCCAAATAGCGTAAGACTTGGCTTGCAAAGGCTTGCAAGGCCGTGCCTCCACAAATTTTCGACATCACTTCGTATCTCCTTGCATGATACGTATCTCCTTGCAGGCTATTGCTAGGCAACGTTGTTATTCAATAAATGTTATGTGACTGAACAGATATTTTATGTTTTTAATATTGGCGACGAGGCCAATTCAATGGATTTAAAGAAATTAAAACGTACAAGAAGCTCAGTACAGTTTATTAACGCGCACAGAAAATGTGCTCGACACTCAAGACCCAAGTAAGTATATAGCCCCGCTTGGAGTCACTCGACAAAACAATAAAGAAATTTCACGAAATACAGAACAACATAGAACTAGAAACCGAAGATGAACATCTTGAGGAAGAAACCTTCTACAGATTCGAGTTTGAGGAGTTGTGTATAGCACTGAAAACTACATTACGAAAACTAAGTATTACTTCACCACTCATGGGGAGACCTCAGTCCGCTTGAGGCAGACAGAAACTCCAAGAGGGACTCCCTACCTACTGATGTTTGGAAAAAAGTTTAGAACTAAGCTACATGCCACGGTAGTCCCATACCTAGACCGGAGCCACGTAGTCAGAGGACAAGGAGAGGACATTTCTCTCCTGGAAACAAGGTGGCCAGGAGTTACTCCTCTCTTGCCCAGAAGTTTGAATTCGGCACAATAACCCGACGTCTGGGTGGAGTACATTATGAAGTCAGAACCGATGGGGGACTCCTGTGGATCCGTCACCTCGACCAGCTGTTGCTGTTTTCCCTGGTGTCCTGATTCGCGGGGGAGACGTGATACATATCTCCTTGCAGGCCAATGCTATGAATGTTTGCTATGCGACATTGTTATTCAATAAATGATGTTTTTCTTTTAAAAAATCTTTTCTTTTATCGCTCTTGGGTCTTGTTATTTACATATTTATTTATGTTCATACTAAATAAAAAAAATTAAAAGACAAAAACAATAAAGTCTCGTAGGATACGAACCCGGACCTAAAAGCAATAACATAAAAAGGTTCGTACAAAATTTGCCGCTTGCACCTCTGGGTTACGGACTACTTATAGAGGTAAGTCAAAAATAAGCATCATATACGTAAAAAAATTATGTATGTGTGCGTAATTCGAGCCCTTATTCATACAAGATAAACGCAAAACTATAATTGTAAGGGGACAAATATATCGAAATCCTTATTTAATTAACATTATTATGGTTTATTAGCGTACATTGATCTTGTAACTGCTCGCTGTTTTACGTAGTATGGTTTAGGGTTATTTATACTATTTTTAAATCGAGAAACCAAGTTATAGTCAGATTAACGCCATCTAACGGATTTTTTCAACCAGGGAGCACTAACGTTTAACCTTAATGTAAATGATGAAATACAGAAAGTGTAACAAAATTGGTATAGGACCACTAAACTAAGGGTTCTACTCATAATTCTGTACAACTTTTGTTCTACAATTTTGCTCAAATCGCAAAATCATTTATGGACACTCCATACACAATGGCCAAACAAGGAATCAATTTGTAAGAAGAGTCCATGTTTTTTTGCGATTTGAGCAAAGCCTAGAATAAAAGTTGTTCACAAAAGCCCCAGTTAACGGATCCTACATAAATTTTGAAACAGGATACAAATAAAGTTTCGAAAAAAAAACACACGCGATCGCCTGACCCCGTACTAGGCTTCCCATAGAGATCTTAATAATATAGGTACTTATTAGAGGTGCTATCTATCAGCCGAAAGACGTCCACTGCTGGACAAAGGCCTCCCCCAAGGATTTCCACACTGACCGGTCCTGTGCGGCTCGCATCCAGCGGCTTCCCGCAATCTTCACCAGGTCGTCGATCCACCGAGTCGGAGGCCTGCCCACACTGCGTCTTCCAGTGCTATCAAGGCTCATTTGTACCAGAACCATAGGCTTCCCTGTACTGGGGTATCAGGGACTGACATACATACTTCAAAAAGTTTTGAACGCAGAGTGCGTTCAACGAGATATTGTAAATATTTCAAGTGTAAAAGGGACAAAGTCTTGTTAAGTAAATCTTACATTGATTCTGGAATGGGACCTTTCCGATTAATATTTTATAATTTATAATTAATTGTCGATGCAGTCAAGTACTTCAAAGTCATCTTGTTCCGTTACAAGCACCAAGTTGGTGTAGTCGGACTATCACTAAATGCACTCTGCTATCACTAACTGTCGCTACCTACTGATGACAGCTGATAGATAACAACGATCTCTGCTTGAAGGGCGTCACACACTAGCGCTATACTGTGCTATAAAATCCGTCACACTCATGGACGGAGTGAGGTGACCATGAAGTTAGAAGCAGCATACTAGTATTACCGTCCATGAGTGTGGCGGATTTTATAGCACAGTATAGCGCTAGTGTGTGACGCCCTTTAGATATACTAAGGTCAACTTACTTGGTTTGCGCTGCGTCGGGACTGCAACTGACGTGCACGCGCGCTGATATCGCAGGAAATGCACTATCATCATTCGCTTTGAGTATTCCGCTGCAAACGGCATTTATTTTTATTGCATCACTAATCATAATTTGTTACACCCTGTACAGTTATATATAAAGGGTGCATAAAACATTAGGGTGAAAGTTAACAAAAATTTTTTTCAAAAATTGTTTGCCCTACAACATAGTCTTCTGGTCCATTTTTATGAAGAGGTTCTTTTTGCTGTACCTAAATTTAAAAAAATCAACACGTAGCTTCTTTCAATGTTATTCGACTCCGGCACAATGAATTTCATTTTACACACTAATCACAACGAACAGGTATGCACATCGTCGGAAGGCGATCTCGGAGAACTTAACGATCGATCCCAGCTCGGTGGTTGTAGACTGACTACAATCGTCATCAACATCAGCCAAAACAGGTCCACTGCTGGACAAAGGCCTCCCCCAAGGCTGGCAACAATATATAGATATATTAATTTATAACACAGGATTATTTCTACAAGGCCGTAGAATAATAATATTATTGAATAATTACTGGGCACTGGGCAATAAGGAACTGCAAGTTATCTAAAGATATTTACAAACATATTTACAAAGCACTCGTGGGTTGTAGATACCTACTTGTCACAAGAGTTAGTGAACAAACACATAGGTTTAGATAAGCCTAGATAATGCACATAGCAAAACTTCAGTACATCTCGCATTAGTACTAAGAGGCCGTCCATTAATCACGTGATGTTTCTTAGCAACTTTTTAGACCCCTACTCTGTTTCTGCTGCATATCAACGATCTGCTTAAACCCGGTATATTTGGATATGCAGATGACAGCTCAGTCACGGAGAGATACCTGTCTAGTGCTCGAGCCAGTGAACCGATATACTTTCCCAGAGAGATGCCATGATTGAGCGCACGAACTTAACACTCAAGGCAGTCTCCGACTGGGGCGATGCCAATCTTGTTACCACCCCTCCCCCCTTGTGATATTTCGTGTTTTTTTTTCTAAACCCCCACCCCCCCTTTTGAGCCTCACGTGATTAATGGGCGAGCCCTAACTCATATATCTGCCCTCATAAGAAGACCGCAAAGTATTGGTATGGAGTTCCCGTATGTTTTGCGGTCTTCTTTCTTATGAGATATTCTCAATATTTTCAACCTTAGTTTAATAAAACAACGTTTAAATTCGTTACTTAATTCTATAGATTTATAATTTTAAAGACTCATGCTTTCATTAACTAAGATTAACACTTCTAAATTTTAAAAATCCCTCAAGGGTGGATGAACCGTTAAATTTTTTTTTTATATTAACAGATTTTTTTAAAAACAACCATAAATACCTTTATTTCTTCTTCAGAATTACTTTTGTTACAATATAACGCTATTTACTTTAGGTACTTACGAGTATTTCCTGTATGATAAGCAGGATCCCGGATTTAAATTTTAAAAACTTTTCCCACGCGATATAAAACTAATAAAGTTACAGATGTTGACTCACTTGACTACATCGTGTCTATCCATCCTTTCCGAAGCGCGTGCGCACAGAACTCAACTACTGACAACACTATACAAATGACTCAGATTATCGTAGTATGGTTGTGAAGGCCTTATCTGATATTTAATCAAAACACAATAATATTGTAACGGAAGAGCTCCGTACATCACTTTTTTATTGATGTCGTGACTAGATCATAGAATTGGCCAGATTATGAAATGAGGAGCTCCGAAAAACTCTAGGTTAGGTTAGGTGACTGGTGTTACCGTACAAAGGAGCCCCGCGAAGCGAAGCGGAGCTCCGTCTAACTCTGTTTTATCGGAGCTCCTCGATGATCAGGCTATGACATTGATATCCATAAAAAAAAAATCCTATTGTATATAAAAAGACATTTTGCAATTCTGATAGAGTTCATACAGTTATTTATATGAAATTCTGAAGTCTAAAGTCGACATCATGCATCGAGGGGTTCGTATCACCATAAAATACAGTGTGCTGTTTTGGTTAACAACACACTTATCAGGGATTACTGTATCAGAAACATTTTAAGGCTTTTCATACGAAGTTCCCGGATGCTAAGCGATTTCCATAAAACTCAAAAAAAGTTACCTACTTTAGTTCTCCTGCGTATCTCCTCATTTCTGATTTAATCTCCATTCTTGTTTGGTTTCGAGTTTTATTTAATAACTATGCATAATTTTGAAGCACCTCATAATCATAATAATAATCATAAAGTTTATGCATTTCGGCCCTTTCTAGTCGAGAACCTTAAAATAATTGCTATTATCACACGTAATACAATACCGCCGAGAGCTTCATATTATAGCGCGCAAACAAAAATTAGATTGTAAAAAAAAAATAAGGATTCCCACTGTTTATATTAGGAACTTGTTCTAAATAAATCAAAGGCACAGCTTGGAAGGTTTTTATTTTTAGACGTTAATAACCCATATCGTCCTCCATGCTGGGTCACGGATCTTTTCCCCACTTTTCCCTTACCTCGGAAAGGTTATGCCAAACTCCATACACGGAGGCCAAGTCCGGATTGGTGGAGGTTTTATTACTAAATGGAAAGGAAAAACTAAAAACTAGATTAGGAAAAACCGTTGAAAGATAGACAGATAGTAGGGATTGGATTGGATTTTGTAAACGGAGATAAAAGGACGACTAGGCTTTAGGGACCTATGGTTAACTATACCAGAAGCATTATTGGTGGTGGTTGTTAAGACAGAACGCCTCGTATGCTGGATTATCTCGACCCACTCGCTCCCATTCAGTGGAACGCAGCGCGCTGGTATAGAGCGACCTAACGCATTCACTTAAAATATTGTAATAAAGTGAGAATGAAAAAAAAAGTGAATTGAAAAAATAAACAAGATAGAAAGATGAAGAGACAGAAGAAAAGTCGAGCCCAAAATAGACCCCCTCCAACATATTTTTCAAACAAATGTATTATAAGTTTTCAAACAAGTGTCCTTAAAATGTCTTACTTACAAAGATTACATATTCTATTTTCGTTCAGTTTTTATAAACAAATAGATGGTGCTTCCAATGAGGACTAGCTATCTTATCATTATATTAGACAGTCATAAGTTTATCTTAATATCAGACAGTCATAGATGCCATTAACATCAATATCATAATGTCCGAGAAGTCACAACAACAGCAAAAGTCAATTCAAAGTTAATTTTGCTGATTAAAATAATACAAACAATTTAATAATAATTTTAAAGTCACCTCATAATTAATACGTCGCACCAAGGTTTGTTTTAGATGTGACTCCCTTTGATGTAATTTAAATAATTTTATTTTACAACTGGTTTGGTTTAAGTTGTTAGTGAAATTTTACGGTCATATATAAGACATCAACGAGCGATGCAGTACTCTAGTTCTCTATTCACGACCTATAAAAATTATTATTACAATTTTACGTGTCATAATGCATTCATGACTTCATAGTTTTCTGGCAGGCAGAAGCATAAAGGTCGTAGTCGACGGTGCATGCTCAGACTCAATGTCTGTGAATGCTGGTGTCCCTCAAGGCTGTGTGCTTTCACCTACACTGTTCCTTTCGCATATAAATGATATGCTGCAAATCAGCAGCATTCATTGTTATGCGGATGACAGCACGGATGATGCCTTCTATACCGGCCGTGCCAACATTTCTCGGGAAAACGTCATCGAGAGCCGAAACAAACTTTTGTCTGAAATTGAGGCTTCTTTAAAGAAAGTTTCAGAATGGGATCGACTTAATTTGGTTCAATTTAACCCCACCAAGACACAGGTTTGCGCGTTCACCGCCAAAAAATCGCCATTTATCGTATCACCTCGTTTTGAGAACACTCTCTTAAACACCTCAGCCAGTATCGGAATCCTTGGTGTCGACATATCGAGTGAAGTCCAGTTCCGTGGCCATCTAGAGGGTAAGGCTAAATTAGCCTCGAAGAAGCTTGATGTGCTCAATAGATCGAGATAGTATTTCACTGCGGCCCATCGCCTGCAACTTTATAAGGCGCGGGTTCGGCGTCATATGGAATACTGTTCTCATCTCTGGGCAGGAGCACCCCAGTACCAGCTTCTCCCTCTGTACCGCAACAGAGAGCAACTCGAATCGTCGGCTGCCAGGATATTTCAGATCGGCTTGACCCCTTGGCGCTGCGTACAGATGTAGCCTCGCTCTGCATTCTCTATCGCATGTACTATGGGGAGTGCTCCAAGGAATTGTACGGAATGATCCCTGCCGCCTCTTTTCGCCATCGTTCTACGCGACAGCATTTTCATCCCATCACTTAGATGGTTGGCAGTCCATTACTGTGCGTTTCACTAGAAACTTTCTGCCTCGCACAACCAAACTGTGGAATGAATTGTCGCCTGCGGTATTTCCGGACCGATACGACATTCAAGCCTTCAAGAAAAGAGCGTACTTCCATTTCAAAGGCCGGCAACGCACTTGTAACTCCTCTGGTGTTGCGGGTGTCTATGGGTGGTGGTAATCGCTTACCATCAGGTGATCCGTCTGCTCGTTCGCCAGCTACGCCATAAAAAAAAACATCGACCAAGTTAAGGCCAAAGTTAGCGAAGAATAGGAAAGAATGGTGGTTGCTCCACCGACAAGAGCCTAGCTCTTAAGATAAAGAAGAAGGCATTAAAAGCCATAATTCACGGCTCAAGATCACTTCTTCTTCACAGTCAGTCTCCGAATCTAAATTATCTATAATAGTGCTGCAAATTTCCGAGCTTGGTTCGCTCGCTCCCACACTTTGCTGTGACTGCTGAAGAAATTCCCCTTTCCGGCGTAGATATAAAGTAAGTCATGAAGGTATGGTATGTATATAGCAAACCCCACTATTTAGGGAAATATCGTATTCTCCATCTTTGGACTATCTATGGTACGTAACGGTTTTAAGTTTTTAAAAATATCGTAAGTAGACATCGACACTATTTCCTTTGCTTTCTCCCCAGTTGAGTAAAAAATACTTAATCTAAAAGTTGTATTCAAACTTTTTACGCAAAATTTTCAAAATCCGAATCAAACCAACTTGTGTTACAAAAAGAAAAGTATGTATAACAAATGAAAACTGTCAATTTTTCTATGACCCATACACAATTGAGATGTTTTTATAAAATTATTTTCTGTTTTATACTTGAATTAGGTTTTAGTTATATTTTTTTATGCAGTGCTGTGTGTTGTAGTTCGGTTTTGTAGTTCTAGGTTTACAACAAAATTATGCCAGAGTGAGTATCGAATTTGTATTAGAACTACGTAGAACATCTATCGACCTAGACCAAATTCCATGACCGCAACTGAACCTCAATTGATAAAGGCCAAAATTGGTCCCTGAGGTTAAAAATATTCAAATCTTAGAAAAATGTGTACAATTAACTCCAACCACTTATTGATAGTGGATAGATTTTTAGATTTGAGACCCGAAGTAGGACAGATTTCGTTATCAATTTTTTTTTTCTGTTTATGCCTTAATCTGATAAAAATGTGTACAATTAACTCCAACCACTTATTGATAGTGGATAGATTTTTAGATTTGGGACCCGAAGTAGGACAGATTTCGTTATCATTTTTTTTTTCTGTTTATGCCTTAATTCCGAGCCACGGTTTCCTGTAAGTCACGCATTGACCGCTTCCGTGACCTAGTGGCTAGTCCGCTGGCTTCTCATCAGGAGGTCGCGGGCTAGAGTCCCGGCGGGGCCAAACTTTGTAAGACTCGGTTTGGTTAGTGGTAGGACATTTTCTGAGTTCCCCTGGCCATCTTACCTAAATCTTGCCGCCAAACATTAATGTTAACTGCATTTGTGTTCCGCCATGGATATAAAATAGCTAGTACTCCACATCGTCGGGGAATCTTTGTAAGCCCGCTTCTATCTTCGGCATCATCACTTACCATCAGGTGAGATTATGCCACCACTGACTAGATCATAAGTGCACCCTGAAAAGGTAGTCAATTCTAGAACAACTTTCTTCTCCACAATACTTTGACTTGCTCAGTGCTATTTCAAATTGTCACACTACATTGTTAACCCATTCCGAGCCAGGTGTATACCATGCCCGGCCATGGCGCCCTGCGCGCCGTCGGCGGGCATCAAGTCGGGCCTTCGCGACGGCTACCCCATCGACGGCAAACAAGAACACCCCTGCCCCTGCCGCACCTGCTGCTGTGGCAAGCCGCCCATGGTCAAGCCAGTAAGTCGACTGAAGAAGTTGCAGACGTATTGGTATACTACGTAACCCTCGAATGTGTCATCAACATCATCACCACATCAGCCAAAAGACGTCCACTGCTGGACAAAGGCCTTCATCCAAGGATTTCCACACTGACCGGTCCTGCGCTGCCCGCATCTAGGTATTATAAATGTACAGAGTTTAAAGTTTTCCTTACAATTTTAAGACGAACTATCCACTGTATATATTATTCAAGCTAGAAAAAGCATCTAAGAACTTTCGTGGAATTTATTGGAGACTAACTTGAAGGATAAAAATAATGGAGTAATGAAGCGGCGGCGACTATATATCTCGTAGATGCATTTCCCAATTTGATAAGTTCCTTCTCAAACTTAAACATAAAGGTATTCGTTCTATTTCATCTACAAATAAAAATACTACTGTAGGTTTAATCTCGGAATCACTTGGCTGTAATGCTGAAAACTCAATCCAAGATAAAGAGGTTTTTATAGACCTGTGGGACCTTCGCCAACTTTCACAGTTTGCCTACCTTTTAAATATTTAATACAAACACTCCTGTTTTGGGGAATTTTTTATTCGTTCATACAAGTAGTTCCAAATCGCCGACTTTCCCGGTTAGCCAACTTTATAACTTTTTCTTATTATCTACTTCACTTTGCCAACAAATGCATTTGTTCATATAATAGTATCCCATATCGCCATCAATTTCTACAATCGATAACAAAAGTAGTTTATTGAACATAAAATCAGTTTTCATTTTTAGTAAAATATGATCGCTTTAACTGATGATTTTCTTATTCTTTTCTCGGTGTAAAGAGATTAAGGGGGTTCAATGGAGGGATCCCTGGGGACCAAGGGAGGGATCCCTGAGGATCAAGGTATGGATAGAGGGAGGGATCCCTGGCGATCAAGGGAGGTAGAGAGGGAGGGATCCCTGGAGATCAAGGGAGGGATCGATGGAAGGATTCCGGGGATCAAGGGAGGGATCCCTGGGGATCAATGGAGGGATTAAGGGACGTATCCCTGGGGATCAATGGATGGATCACGGGGGACCAAGGGGGATCAAAACGCTATTGAATATTTAAACTAGGTTTAGTTGGTTAGGTTGATAGAACAGACAACGCGCGAGCCGAGCGAGCAAAGCGAGCGTGTCGCGGCAGCGGCCGGCGAAGCGCCCGCCAGAGCCAACGTCACTTGTTGATCCCCGGGATCCCCCGGGATCCCTCCCTTAATCCCTCGCTTAATTCCCTGGGATCACTCCCTCGATCCCTTGGTATCCCTCCCTTAATCCCTCGCTTAATTCCCTGGGATCACTCCCTCGATCCCTTGGTATCCCTCCCTTGATCCCTCGCTTGATCCCCCGGTATCCCTCCTTTGATCCCTCCTGATCCCTCTCATGATCCTCCGTGATCCCTCCCTTGATCCCTCCGTGTCTACTGGTATTAAATTGTCAAAAAAAAAATTGTCGTTTTTCGCAAAAAAAATTCTGTATTTTTTCCTCAGTGCCCCGTTTCCTTTACCTCAGTGACCCACTTTTGTTTCATACTGTCCAAAAGAAGGCAAACTGAGTCTTTTAATACGTTATTTGATCAAAGTTTGTAAAATAGGAATAAATATAGAAAAAATATACAAAAGTTGACGAAATGGTAACTACTGATAGAAATATATGAAAAAATACCCATTATAGGAACGTTTGTAATGACTGTTCTAAAAGTAGGCATACTGAGAAAGTTGGCAAAGGTTCCCGAGATCTTTTATAAACCTCTGTAATTCTTTCGGTCATATTATCACTATACCCCAATACAGTCAGATAAATTCGATGACACCTCTGACCTTTCCACAGTGCTACAAGCAGCCCAAGATCCCGGAGTCGTACGCGCCGCGGCGCTGCTACATGAGGCCCACAGCTCCCGTCGAGTCGTGCACCACTTACAAGATGTCCTACCTGCCAACTGAAGGGTGCAAGAACCTTCGCGGGGTCCCGCGGAAACCACCGCCGAATCTGGTGCCGAGCTGCGAACCGATGGAAGACTGCACTGTGCAGAAGGTTGATTAACCATTTGTTGTTAAATTTCAGTTCGATGAACAAGTGGTGATGGTAAAGTTGGCCGTTTGCTAGCGGTAGGATCTTATTGTGTTTGTGTACCTAAGTTTCCATAGGGTTGTCGCCATGTTGTTTGTTGCATTCTGGATTCCGGTAGATAGGACGAGATAACCGACAGATCGTCATATGGGGCATTCCATGTATACCGCCAATGACAGTCAAGGCATAACTTTCTTGTACTACTGAACGTGGACCTCCTTTAATGGACCTTACCTTGAAATTTTATGAGTATGATCTTCAAGAGAGACTTGCATTCAATGGCTACTCGCACTTCATTAGATAATCAATTCGGACAGTAATGCACGTACGTGAACTAAATGTCATATCCTGTCCTCAGCTGTCCTATCTCCCGAATCCAGTGTGCGTGACCCAGCCAATCCGCCCCTGCCACCACGACATGTGGGGCCAAGGCCCCATGCAGAACCTCACCACCCAGCGCCACGACTACGTGCCGAAGCCTTGCGTACTCCGGGAGAGCTTCAAACCCGCCCCCAAGTTCCACTGCGTCGAGCAGCCGTTTGAAAGTCAGTCTTTGTGTGTTATACGAGCCTAGTACTTTTGCCTGCTTCTATTGTAAATGTGTGTTTCTAAACAGTCAATGTAAACAATGTAACATACAAGCTATTCAGTAGGTAACAACTTTTTCGAGGCTCTAAAGTTGAAAACGGTTTGAAATTGTATACGAATTCAATTTAATTTTTGAAGTCATCTGTCTTAATTATGAATTGGTCTTAATTACAAATATTTCTTATAACGAAATTGTCTTAATTACCAATTTGCTTAGTTACGAATTATGACACCAAGTCCTGATTCATGGGAAAGTTAGAGTAGGTTTTAGACTTTCCACTTCGCAACCAATGGAGGAGCTAATATTAATGCTGACTAGGTTATGGCATTTTAAAACCACTTTTCCATGTTTCGCGAGGCACGCAAATCTGGCGCCATCAACAGAGTCATCTATCGATAGAATTTGATTGACACTAATTGGGGTCAAGTTCCGTGGGGTCAAGTCTTTACGAAACTACACTCGGCTTCAAAAAAATCGCACCTTTTAAGAAATCTATTTTAAACATCTTTCAATCGTATTTGTATTATGAAATATTGGTAATGTTCGGTATCATTTGAAAGGTAAGGAAACAGAGAATGCAAAAACAATAATTCATTCAATGTTTTTTATTGGAACTGAGAAAAATTTACAAAACAATAAAAATCCTTAAAAAACCCAAATGAAATCTGATTAATTTTTCAAAACAAAGTTGCTTAAAACTAACCTAAAACCTAGTGTTACCCCCCCTAGCCCTAATGACGTCTTCCATGCGCTCCCTCATGGATCGCACCAACTTTAGGACCTCTTCTTGAGGGATTCTGTCCCATTCCTCAATAACGGCGTCTTGGAGCTCCTGAAGAGTCGCGGGAGCGGGATCACGGGATCTAACCTTGCGTTTCAGCTGGTCCCAGAGGTGCTCTATCGGGTTCAGATCTGGACTTCTCGCTGGCCACTGCATGACAGGGATCCCAACCTCTTGAAGGTAGCCCTGCACAATTCCAGCAGTGTGCGCGCGAGCGTTATCGTGCATTAATGTGAACCCGTCGCCAATAAATCCAGCATAGGGGACCACATGTTCTTCCAGGATCTCTGTGATGTACCGGTGAGCAGTCATCGACCCTTGCCCGCGAGCACCGCCGGTCCGAGAGACGCAAAAAAGTTCAGTTTTGCCGTCGGCAGATATGCCGCCCCAGAACATGCAGGAACCGCCCCCGTATTCTACCGTCTCTTGGATGCAGGCTTGGGCAAAACGTTCCCATTGTCTTCTGTATACTCTTTTGCGTCTATCGTTGCAGAAAAGGCACACTCTCGTTTCGTCTGAGAAGAGAACAGCTCTCCATTGGTCCAGGGTCCAATTGACGTGGGCGCGAGCAAATTGCAGGCGTGCTCGCCGATGCGCTGCGGTTAATTTTGGACCCGTGGCAGGTCTTCTAGCCACAATATTTCTCTCCTTTAGTCTTCTTCTAACTGTAGAGACACTCACGGCCCTTCTACGAACTGCTTGAAGCTGCTGTTGCAGCTCAACAGCATTAGAGAACCGATTTCTCAAAGACTTCGATACGACGAATCGGTCATCTCTCGCAGAAGTGCAGCGATTTCTACCAGACCCACGCCTTCGGACAAAGCCACCGGTCTGCAGGAACCGCTGGTACACTCTTCGAACAGAAAAGCGACTCAAGTGCAATTGCCGAGCAACATCACACTGACGTAGTCCTGATTGCAGTAGTGCGATAACTTGGGCGGCTTCAGCAGCAGTAGTGTCCATCTTCAAGGACGTTTTTCTGATGAAAGATATTCTTCTGTGTCTTCTTCGACTGTTGGTAGCAAATTTATCCCCCGATAAGCTGTATCGACCCTTTTATACCCAAAAAACAAAACAATACAAACAAAATTTGAAGAGGAGAATCAGTTCCATTGTCATTCACAGTGACTTAAAGTGTCAAGCTTTTTCTTTAATCAAATGAAATGGATATTTTTTTAAAGAGTTTTTATAGGGCTCTCAAATGATACCAATATTGCTACGAATAACTGTTTGTCTTAAGGATCAACAGTGCTTGAAGCCTATTTTTACGGACGTGCGATTTTTTTGAAGCCGAGTGTAGTCCACGACCTACCTCCACCTATCTGGACTTTCGTGTGTGGATTATGATAACTTTCCCAAGATAGTGAAGATGCTATGTTACGTTATGTTGGTTTCCAGACCGCACGATCAACAAGCTGTCATACTTGCCTCCGGAAAAACTTGAGCCAACAAAGTCGTACGCGCCCGAACGCTGCTACGAACGCCCCACTGCGCGCATGGAGGGGTCCACCACGCATAAGATGAGCTACATGCCTAACCCGGTAAGTTTGGAAGTAGCACGTGTTAATTTGACATCTCTATAGCAAAGTATTACACATAAGAGATATCATACAGCATGGCGACTCTCTACAGGCGACCTCACTCCTCCTGTGGACAAGATCTGGTGAGACGGTTGCTTTGCTTAAGCAAGGAAAAGGGAATCACCATTTACGCGTATATGAACGTCATATTTTTATCTGTGGGGTGTCACTGGAGTAGGCCTTTTCCTAGAGATATAATAATATAATAAATCCTTTATTTCAGGCACATGCCCTGCCACATAAATTGTCAGTAATAGTTATTCTTTGTTAGTTTACAATTAAATTCAAGACACAATACAATACAAAATACAAAAAGAAGATACAAGATGCAACCCCAATAAACTTCAATGTGTGGCGGATTTTTCGTAGTAACCAATGATATCGCCTACACAGGCGGAATTGTGTGTCACCATTGACACAAGGTAATACAGTAGCAGTGCTGATTACTGTCATTTTTTTAACCGACTTCAAAAAAAGGAGGAGGTTCTCAATTCGTCGGTATCTTTTTTATGTATGTTCACCGATTACTCGAAGTTTAAAAGAGCTTCACAGGTGGTCCCATATAAATTTTATCGAATTATTTTTGAGAAAATCAACAAAAACAGCAAAATTGGAGTTGTTGCGATTGAAGTCGGTTGTTTTTAACGTATTCAGCGTGGTCAATTATTTACTTTCTTCATCTTGCTTGCATTACTTTCTTAATGGACCACGACTTAGTTGATGGGTACTTTCGAAACGAAGACTAGGTACTCATACACAATTGTATATTTTTAAAAGAAACCCTATCTTGACTATTCTGCACTTATATTTTTTTTAACCTATTCAGTTCAATTCCACCGAGAAGTTGTACTTGGAAGCAGCAGTAGGTAACATCATTATTTTTGTATTGTTAAAGATTTTGCCAAAGGAGCCGCTGCCGTGGGCATGCAAAGGCCAGTACCAGAAGCCTTGTCAAAGTCTTGACGCCAACACTACTTATGGCATGAGGTACTTACCCTATAAAATACCGTACGCTTAATTACCTAAGACAATGCGCTTAAACTAAATTCCTCATAAGTGCGCCGGGGACAGCATACTACCAGCGGGTTTTCTTGCTTCCAAATGCACGATTCACTGCTCGGCAATCATGTATCTGCATTCAATACCTTTTTTATATCACGAAAAAAAAAACTACCTAAGCAGTAGAGCTAACAGAAATACGCACAACATACTAGGTCCTATCTGTCAATTTCTGATCTTTGGATCCATACTGTTCCATAAGCAAGCATCCCCTTTCTAAACTGCGACTGCTTTCTGCTTTCCTGGTAGCTGTCTCGCCGTGGTTGTGCGAAACTGCTAACGCTAACCTAGAGAATCCTTAAGATTATCTGTAAACAATTAACATGCCTTTTACCCAGTTATCTGGACGCGAAGAGTGACTGCCGACGACGCGCCATCATACCCGACAACAACCAGAACCCGGTCACATCTTCCAAGAGATTCGAGTGTGCCACTGTTTACAAAAACAGGTAACTAAAATAACATGATAATTGTCCACAAATTGAATACATTTTCAACACAAAGTAAAGTTGTAGAAGATCATGAGACGGCAATTTTGTTACTGTTGTAACAATCAGATGGCAGGTCTCTTTTCTTTAAAAACGTAGGACATAGTATAGGTCAAGCTTCACACACAATTTCAGATGTCAGTCATCAGCAAAAAATTTTTCCTATGACTGTGTATTGGTCCCATAGGAAAAGTTTTCTAGTTTCATAAATAGACGTTTGCCGCTTTTCAGTCACTTTGTATGAGACAGGTCAAAGTTTCAAGTCTTTCAGTGAATGACAGGCCGAGAATCTTGGGGTTCGATATTTTTTTCAGATTTGTTTGCCCTGTGAATAATTATTCACCACAAATGATGCAAACTTTCGATGTGATTTACAGTTACCTGCCTACTTGCGCTCCTGTGCCGCTGCCAATAAAACCTGTGTCTAATCTGATGCCCTCAACAGCTGCTATGGAGGGAGAGACTGTTCAGAAGGTACCTATGTTGCTTTGCACCACTGCTGGAGTGCCATCTAAAAATAATTGACCTGATGCAGAAGTGTGGTTGCACTATCTACTTACTTTCAGGTTATATGTACTTTGTCAAAAAATGTTAACTCAAAACAGAGTGTACGAATATAGGTATGGAGCTCGTTATCATAACTGTGCTTCTGTGATTTCAGCAATGTCATAAAACGAAAGTTGTTCAGTACGATGAGAAGCAGCCCCCGTTTATAGGTTCTGCGCTTATTTTTGTTACACCCTGCATATACCCTGATGCTACCAGCACTACTATCTTGAGATATCCAGCTTTAATAGCATGGTGACGAATCTCGTGCGTGACGCGAGTTTTAAAAGCATTCGTCCTCTTCTGACGCCGAGCTAATGATAATTTTCTCACGCCACGCGCGACAAATAGCTTTGTCTAAGCCTCATACTAACCTGTGCTGGTTAACGATAAAAACCATTTATTGTCCTTTTCTTAAATAATTAAGGTGATGATCGTTATTGAATATCGCCATCCTTTCCAGTTTGACATTGCCAATCTCAAATAATGCAAACAGCCTGAATTTTAACGCGGACCATTCTTGCTTCACAGCTGTCATACCTCCCGAACCCGGTGTGCGTGACCCAGCCGATCAGGCCGTGCAACCACGACATGTGGGGGCAGGGCCCCATGCAGAACCTCACCACCCAGCGCCACGACTACGTGCCGAAGCCTTGCGCCATCCGAGAGTCCTTCAAACCCGCTCCCAAGTTCCACTGCGTCGAACAGCCGTTTGAAAGTCAGTCTTTGATTGTTATGCGAGCCTAGTACTTTTGCCCTCTGCTATTCAAAATGAGTTTTTTTTAAATATTACATGCAAGCTATTCTCTAGGCTGAGAGTAATTACGATTTATATTATGAGCCTCGCGGAGATATGGTTTCGTTAGCATTGATCTAATAATACAACAAAACTTCGAAACTAAACGCGGCATACGGTAAGCAAGTAAGATTAAACCTGAAAACAACGTAGTCTCAATCAGGGATGTAATCTTCGTTCCTGCGGGTTTAGTCTGTGAGGTCGAGAGGGTGAAGCAGGTCTGGAAAGCGCTGCGTTTCCTCGATTTTGTGCCAACACACGGGTTTACTCTCTTTGTTGACGATTGGGGAAATAAACGCTAAATAAAACGATATAAAACCGAACTGTATGGACCAGAAATACTGACAATACGTTAACCGCCCCGTCAAAATGCGAATTTTACAATTTGGATACAAACATAAAAATTTGTCTAAGTATCCATATTATTACCTACTGGTAGAGGTGTTTTTTTTTTCACCAATTTTAAAAGTTTGACCAATTTATATTTTTTCGTCCGTCGGATACTTAACACCCCATCTTTTTTCTGTCCTTTATCGCAGACCGCACGGTGAACCGCATGTCCTACCTGGACCCGGGCCGTATCAAGATACCGGAGTCTTACGCTCCGGTGAAATGTTACGAGAAGCCAGCTGGTAAGCATGCATACTTCCGGAACATTACAGTTAATAATGTTTCTTATGATATTATATGTATTTAGTAGGTTCACTATAATTACTGCAGATCAGAAGGTATATTCGCGGTGTCCCGTCCGTATTGTTTGAAAACAGTTAATTGATTTTCATTGACATTGGTATAAAAACTAGGGGTGTAACTACTCAATTTCAGCTACATAAGATACCACAGCTAAATTGGCTGGTTGCGTTACGTATATCTAGTTCTTTCACTGATGTTTCCCTCACAAATATGAGATTAGTCATTCGTAAGCTGACAATTCGTAACGACTTACTTCTAATAATATCTTGATTCGAATCCAAGACCACTTGGTTGCGACAGACTTGCTGCCTCTGATGCCTCTCGTTCTTGGTGTTACTCATGTCGTGTAACTTGCAGCCAAGATGGACTGCGAGACTGTGCAGAAGATGTCGTATCAGCCGGTGTGCGCTCCGGCGCCGCAGAAGCCGCCGTGGGCATGCAAGGGCCAGTATCAGGCGCCCTGCCAGAGGGTAAGCAAGTTGGGTGTGGCAGTCATAACCCAGTGCTGGCTTATACTTCAGGATATCCGCCACTCAAACCTATACCAAATTAGCCAGGCGCATTTATCTCTAGCCAATGTTTAATTCCTTATGCAAACATCATCTCACGCTTGCTTAAACGCGGTTGGCAGTTCAAGACTCCTTTGCCCAAGTTAATGATGTGGCAATGACAAGAGGGCATAGTTTTAAATTATACCCCCCCCCCCCCAAACATTGAATGCACGCACACAATGAGCTTTTTGAGTAAACGCCACTTTTTTGCGAAGTTATGTACAAGTATGAATAATCTGCCTGTAATATAGTGATTCTCTGTGATTACAATACGAACAAGCTGAATGTATCACGAATGGTTCCAGTTGGAGAGCACAACTATATACAAGGCGTCGTTCCTGCCGCCGGGTGAGGACTGCACAGAATACATGGACCCCTGCAAGTATGGCGACTGCAAACGTAAGTCACCATAATTTTATCAAACTTCGATCGAAAGAAGAGAGTAGTGTAGTTATCTGACGGCGGCTGTAGCCAAGATGCCGTATTTCATGTCCAGCCCATTTGATTATTCGATGATTTGCCGAAAGCGTAATCTGTTCTGTGGTTAAATTAGTGTGAGGGCAAGGGCGTGAAAAACTCGTTGCAAGCATTAACCGATATAAAGATTTAAAAGCTTAACGTACAGTTTTTTTTATCCACGATTTGTAAGCCCTTGGTATTGTCACACCTGGTTGTGAATATGATGCCGAAATGGGTCTACAAAGAATCTTCAACGCAATGGCTATATTATATCCATGCCGGAACACAGAAATGCTATTAACATTGATGTTTGGCGGCAAGACTTAGATGGTGGTAGCTAGCCAGACGGGCTCCGAAAATCCGATTCATATAAAATTATAGCTAGCAAAATTACTAGCTTTGGTTTAACAGCACATAAATATAAGTGAACTGTGATCTATCCACAGCTTGCGACTGCGTGTGCCCGGCCGAGTGCATCACGACAGATCCATGCGCGTGCAACTTCCCACGCGCGGCCTGCTGCTCCTAGCCACACCCCTCGCGACGGCCATTTTGCTCTAAATTCAAGTGACGACAAGATGGCGCTCTGAGCGCGACTGCGTTTAACTTTCTTGTTTAGCGATGTACCTGAACAAAATTGATTTCTCGTGTCGTTACGGGTATTGTATATTTTTTAATTTTATCTATTTAACATGTTTTTGTTATCTATAATGGCTTATATTATGCTAGAAATTGTTTATTATGGCTTATATTATGCTAGAAATTGTTTATTATACTAGAAATTGTGTTAAGTGTAGTATTATCATAGATTTTAGATACTGTAAGGTCAGATTTGTTAAAGATTAAAACTTAACCAATATAGATTTTAGTGGTTAACTTTTTCACTTTGCCACATAAAGTTAAATCCTTAACATGTCTGAGTATGTATCAGGATATTTCGTAAGGTTTATTTTTTAGATTGATAACCTACTTTTATAAATTATTTCTGAATTTATATAATAAAATCAACTTGAAATAATATTATTTTTTTTACTTTCTGCCACTACCTACTGAACGCACGAAGGACCGAATTTTGAACCCCTAGCACTGAGTGAATTCAGCGAGCTAAATGCATGTGATCCTTCCGGCCCAGAATGTTGAATTCCTAGGCATTTTCAACGTTTTATTGAAAAAAAAACGACATTTGCAATTATCATTGGTAAGATACTTTCAGCAGTGCTACTAAGAACTCGTATTCTCGTCCATTTCCTATGTTGAATTCTGCCATTTCCCGATTCTCGTCATCCAATGTTGAATTCTCCGCTCCCGACTCGTGGACCCATCGCGTTGACCCACTGGTGGGTCCACGAGTAATTGACTGTTTACTCGTGGTCCCACCGATTCACTCTTGACTGTTCTTGGTCTCGTCCATTCACTATGTTGAATTCTCCATTTCCTATGTTGAATTCTCGTCAGTTTCCTATGTTGAATAGTGTGCTGCTGTGCCGCAGATTATATCGACGAGCACGACTTCTGGATGGCGTTGCTGGGGATTATGCTCTGCAGCAGCGCCACAATCAATGCCCAATCAATTTCTCGTTAACTATGTCTACGGTTAAATTATTTTTTCCGTCTGACGTTCAATGGAACTACGGAAAGTTAAAAAGTTCCTACCAGACTTGCTTTGGGTTAAGCGCATATGCACTAATCCTCATAGTACAGGTCTGCTAATTTATCATTTACAAATTGTAAAAAATGTTTTTTGGATGCAGTCAACTCCGTATTTGTGTTACGCTAGGCTCAACTCACTACTACTCGATGGTATTTATTCAAAAATACACAATCTACCACTAGGTGTATCGTCATTGGTATGGATGGCAAGGGTGTAAACGGTATACTCGAAATTACTGATCTTTTATTGAAGACTAAAATCATATAGTCAAAATGTAGATGCTCAATAATAAGAAAAATACAGAGCTTTTTGCCCTGTTTTCTCATGGACCCACTATTTTGTCCCACTGGTGGTTCCACTAGGGATACTTGTTTCTCGTGGTCCCACTACTCCGTTTGATGCAAAAATTGACAATTTGTTACGTGACATTAAAGGACAAATCATAACGGATTTTATTTTTAAAATAACTGTATTGTGAATATTAAAACAATATTGAATTACAACTAAAACTTAACAATTAAAAACATACAAATAAAATTAATAATGATCGTTTAACGCACAATATTCTCCTACTGGTAGGAGCACAAGGACATGCATGTCCTGTCGTGTTCTGAAGTACCAGCAGAGCATGACCGAACAGAAGGTAGACAGTGCCGGATTACTAGTTGATGCCCTAACCAATTACACGCCTATGGGTCCCCTCTATTAGAAAACCTAGTAGGTGGCATTATATTTTTATAGGATAAAACTTACAGTAGGGGGGGACTGATCTTCTGCGACATTGCTGAAATCCCTCCAACCCCGATCTCCTCCGTGGCCTAGTAGAAGGGGTCTACAGGCGCGCATTGCTTAGGGGATCAAATAGTAATGTGGCACTATCTTCTGTTCGGTCATGTTCTCCTGGTACTTTAGAACACGAAGTATCAAATGTAACCAGGCTGCTGCACTGAAAACTTTCAAGTTTACCTGTACCTAATATCAATTCGTGAACTGCTTGTAAATAAAAGTGAGGGATTTTTTCCCGACTACGGCGAAGCAAAAAGGAGGGTTATGATTTTAACCCCTATGCATGCATGTATGTTCATCTGTTCCCGCATAACTTCTAAACTACTTATCAGAATAAAATATACAAAACACAAAAAAAAATTACGAATAGTTAGAAAACTCATACTATCAGTACAAAGAGATTGTACGTATATGATGAGGAAAATTTATTCACCATGCTTTGTCCAATTAAGATATACGAGGGCGACACTGAAAGTTCTTAGAAAATCAAAAACTGAACAAACTAGAAAGTTATTAGTTTTTAAATGAATGAATGATGAAATTATTTTTTATTCGAAGTAGGTAGCAGTGTACACTTTTCGAACGTTATTCTTTTATCTACCTAACACGAGGTTCCTACCACTCGGAACTCGTATACCCACCGTTTCGGGAAGTGTTTGCGGAGTGAGAAGAAACGGCGGGCCCTAAAGAAACTCCCTCCAACACATTTTTTTTTTAAGTCTTATATTCTATAACATCAATAAATCAATAAATGAATTATACAATGTCATGTCTGTAAATAAAATATACAAAAATAAGAATAAAGAAAGGATTCAAAAGAGATAAAAGTAAAAATTGTTTGTAGCTAATGACTAACAATTCAAAAACCAATGACAAGAGCAGGCCAGTTCACACGGACAGCACCCGATCACGAGTATAACGCGAGAGTCAGCCATCGCTCCCCTCAACCATATTTAAGGGAAGGGAAGGGGTTTTATTTATCTTTTCAAAATAGTGTCCATTCACATCAATACATCGCTGCATCCGATGGAACCACTGAGAAAAGCACTTTGCCCACTCCTCCTTAGGGGTCTCTTCGACGGCCTTTTCAAACGCAGCCACTGCTTCCTCAGCGTCCATAAAACGTTTTCCTCGAAGTTTTTCTTTTATTTTCGGGAATAAATAAAAATCGCAAGGTGCGAGGTCGGGGCTATACGCCGGGTGACCCAGTAATTCCACGTCTGACGTCACCAAATAGTCGATCGTTTGCTTGGCGGTGTGCGACGAGGCGTTGTCGTGGTGAAGGAGGATCCTACTGCGAGGTCGTTTCTCCCGAACTTTTTCCAAGACAAGTGGCAAACAATTGTTAGTGTACCACTCTGCAGTAACTGTTTTTCGATCCTCTAAAACAATTGTTGCGTAATGACCTGTCCTTCCGAAGAACGAGGCCACCATCTTTTTTCCCACGCTTCGACCTCTCTTCACTTTAGTTGACAACTCCTCGGAAGGAAACACCCACATAGCAGACTGTCTTTTAGTTTCAGGATCATAACAGTAAATCCAGCTTTCGTCACCCGTAATTATGTCGAACACAGCATTTGAGTCACCTCCGTTAAATCTTTGAACCATTTCACGGCACCAATCAACACGACGGAGTTTTTGGGCCTCTGTCAAATTATGAGGTATCCACCGGGCACAAAGCTTCCTGACCGCTAAATGTTCATGGAGGATTTTGTGCACTTGACTCATACCGATGCCTAAGCTTGTCCGAATCTGCTGATAGGTCACTCTTTTGTCAGTCTCTATCATACGCCGCACATGATTGATGTTATCTTCAGTCGTCGCCGTAGAAGGCCGTCCCTCACGCAGATCATCGGTGAGATTAGTACGACCACGTTTAAACTCATTAAACCAGTTGTAAACAGTGGCACGAGATGGGGCTTCATCGTGAAAGGCCAATTGAAGTCTATCATAACTTTCTTGTTGACTTAAATGACATCGAAAGTCATAAAAAATCATTGCACGAAAATTTTCTCGCGTTAAATTTATGCTGACGTGACACAGATAATTTTCAGTTTGCCGCCAAATCGTGAAACAAACGACAAATGAATGAAATACATACACGATAACATTGGCAGAGTTCCATTTTCAAAATTTGAACTTATTTTTTTATTATATCGTTTACAAGTGGCCAGTTCTAAAAACTTTCAGTGTCGCCCTCGTACTTAGTTCACAGTATACAATGTAGTGGGACCACGAGAAACAAGTCTCCCTCGTGGAACCACCAGTGGGACAAAATAGTGGGTCCACGAGAAAACAGGGGCTTTTTGTAGCAAGTAGCAGCTTGAGGAATCCGGGGTCGCATACACGTATGCCTATAATCTGTTATTCGACAAAGTTATATGTACCCCCTGAATGACTAAAAAGGTTTTTGTTTTCAAAAATTTTCGAGCGGTGGAATGTTTATACCGTCAAACGGGGGAACTTAGGACTAGGGTAATACTTGGGACACAGATGTATCAGTGTTTTAACTAGTCATATTGGCAACACCAGCGGTGTTTACGAGCCTTTTGTACTGCCATCTCGAGAAGAAAACAACAACGCTTACCTCAGGTAAGTAAAAAACTGTAATTATACAATAAACTTAACAAAATTACCACGTTAAAATATTCTATTAAAAAGCTTTTAAATTGCTTGCAAATAACTTTCATTCTAGACGAGTATCAGTTACACAAAATAATTTGATGTAATAGTGAAACATAACCTCAATTTATTGTCAATAGCTGTGTTTTTTTCTTAATTTAGTATTGCCAACTACAAAAATAATAATTTGGAAAACATTTGGATGCGTTCATGACGGGGTAAATTAGGACACATGTCTCAAGTTACCCATATTGTCCCAAGTTTGACATTTTTATTAAAATTCATAAAATTTTCAGATGCCATGCCACGAAAATATATTCGAGCCATCGGAAAGCGGGCTTACGCTTATTATTCAAAGGAAAAGTTGAATGAAGCCCTACTAGCCATTCGTAATGGTGAAAAACTACGGTCTGTAGCTGAAAAATATGGTGTTCCACGTTCAACACTATCCAGGCATATGAACAACAAAAATACTGGAAAATATGGCCGTCCTCCAGTTTTTTCAGAAGCTGACGAATTAGTTCTAGTTGAGTGCATAGCGGTTGCTGGAGACTGGGGTTTTCCACTTACAAAGCATGATATTCGGTGCCTGGTAAAAGCACACTTGGATCGCAAGGGAGTCACAGAGAGCCGATTTAAAAATAATTTTCCTGGCGAAGATTGGGTGAACTGTTTTATCAGAAGGCATCATGGAAGTCTTACATCGCGCCTTAGCCAAAACATAAAAAGGTGCAGAGCTGCTGTCGATGCTGATACGATAAATGAATACTTCGATAATCTCGAAAAGTCACTTAAAAATGTAGAACCTCAGCATATAGTCAACTATGACGAGACGAATATATGTGACGACCCAAAACGCCAACGTGTTATTGTCCGTAGATCTTGTCGACATCCTGAAAAAATTATAGATTCTTCTAAATCCAGCACCTCTGTGATGTTTTCATGCGCTGGAAATGGTCACGTATTGCCCATATACATTAATTATAAAGCCGAACATCTTTACAATACGTGGACCGAAGGAGGACCTTCCGGAACCGTTTACAATAGAACTAAAAGTGGTTGGTTTACTATGGAAACCTTCGAGGATTGGTTCAAAAGCGTTGCCTTGCCATATTTTAAAAAGTTCGATAAGAAGCAACACAAGGTTCTGATCGGTGATAATTTAGCGAGCCATATCAGCAACTGGGTAATAACAAAATGTCTCGAAGAAAATATTAAATTTGTTCTTTTGCCTGCTAACAGCACTGGTTTGTGCCAACCCCTTGACGTAGCTTTCTTCAAACCCCTTAAAACTAAGTGGAGTCAAGTTTTGCTAAACTGGAAGACCAAAAATCGCGGGGTGATTCCGAAGGATACCTTTCCCCGTCTACTCAAGAAATGTCTAGATGAGATGACTGACAAAATGCAAGATAATGTGAAAGCTGGCTTTAAGGGATCTGGTCTAGTTCCTCTTAACCGTAATGAAGTATTAAAAAGATTGCCAAAAACGGTTGTCTCAACGAGCGCTGAAAATCCTCAAGAATGGGTAGACTCCTTGAAAGAGTATCTCAAAGAAACACGAGCAAAAGAGACGCAACCACAACGTATTATAAAAAAGAAGAGGCTAAATATAAAACCGGGATGTAGCGTGGTCAATACAGAAAATGAAAATCCTACAGAAAAAGACAAGCAATCAGAAAAAAATATTGCTAAGAGAAAAACTAAACCAAAAGAGTCCGATCAAGAAACAGATACTGATGCAAATATATCTTTAAGGGATTCAGATGATGAAAAGACTTGATTGAGTTCTTGGATATTGACGAAGGGGAAGATTATGATAATAATGAGGACTTATCAATTTTGAACTCACAGTCACTACAAATATGGAATAAAGAAAATTGTGAACCATTGCCAAGTACTTCTAAGACTGATAAACTACAAGAATGCCATAAAAAGGCTGCACTTATTTATGGAGAAACCGATCAAAATCAAGGTTTTTGTAAAGGGGACTTTATAATTGCCAGATTCATATATAATAAAGGAACTAAAAAATGCGTAGAGAAAAGATTCATTGGCCAAGTCCTGGATAAGTCACCAGACACTCATCTATACGTAAGATTTATGAGAAAGTCAACAAAAATGGATAACACTTTCGTTTTTCTCCAAGTAGAAGACGATCAGCTTATTAGACCTGAGCAAGTGGTGGAAAAAGTTTTTCCGCGCCAAATCTCAAGAGGACGTCACGTGTTCTCTAATTATATTCTAAAATTTAATTGTTCTTAATTTCAATTATTCACTTTTGCAAGGCGCTGTTTGTTTTATTTTGTTTTTCGTTGATAGTTTGTTTCTTTGTTTTATGTCATTAGAATTTAAGAAAAGTTTTAGGTCGAGCCTAATTAACGCTGAGCAAGACTGATTACGTGTGATAATAACTATATTGTTAGATTTTTTTAGTAATTGTAAACTGAAATAAGCGGTTAATAAATAATGGTATTTTTTATTTTTCTTAATTTAACATTTTAGTAAATAAAGAACGCACCCATAAATCATTTGAAAGGTAAAGAAAAGAGGCCTTTAAAAAAGTTACAGTGTTGGTCACACTGTTCCAAATTTTTTGACCAAAATAATATTTGAAAAATTGTAGAACTTGATAATATTACCTTAAAAAAAGAGTGTTTTCGAAATTTCTGTGTTCATGTTACCCGTATCGTTTCTAACTTGGATTAAAACGGTCAACAAAGGTCTGTCTCATCTTACCCCACTATAGGTGCTAACTTAGGACAAGGCCTTTTTTTTAAAAAAAGGAAGGAACCCATGGAAATATTGAGTGATCGTATTATGAATATTTTGTTATATATCGGCACTGAAGTCTACGAAAATCTAAAAACTTCATTTGATTATTTTAAATATTATTTTTTGTACGTTAAAGTTCAAAAATGTCCCAAGTTCCCCCGTTTGACAAAGAATATATTTTTGCTCCTACTTTAAATATAACTTATTTAGTATTGGGTACCATTGTTTTTCGCACGCAAATAGAGGTTTTGTGACGGAAAAATCTTAAGATGGCTGGGAAGTACTGACTTTACTGACCATTTTCTGAAAAAACTGACTTTTACTGACCAAAGCCAAATAAACTGACTTTTACTGACTTTACTGACGAGTTTCCACCCTTGGGGTGGGTTCCGCAGAGAAATGAGCCGTTCGAACTAATACATATGAAATACATATACAGGTGAAATAGAAATCGCGGATCTAACTGTGGTTTCTGTTCATGAAACTGAACAACTGTCTCTAAGGATCCAATGCAATCGGAGCAAAAAAGGAATTTGACTCTTCATACAAATCGATGAGCTGAATTGAGTAGCCAACTTTGTATGGAGTCTTATTTTTTTTTACTCCTTTTGTAATGCCTCCCTCATGCCAAAGTTAAAATTTAATCAGCGATTTCAATTTCACCTCAGTAATTCGGTAAATTAATCCGGTAACCGGTAGCGATTCGGTGTTAAAATATCACCGGACTGAGGTGGCACCTGAGGATTGGTAGTAAAAGTTACAATAAAACAACAAAGCTACAGATAATTCCAGTTTAATTACAAATTAACCAAATATGACGTGTAACCCACGTTACAAGCACAAACAGCTTTGTCAAACTGCCGGATACACGGAGAAACTTACGGAGCGTATAAACACTTACAAGGCTCTGACTTTTTTAAATGCTAACCTAAATGCACTCATCAAATTACATAGTAGCGTTTTTTGCCTGCAAAAACTACACAATCGGCCCAAATATCGATATTCACAGATTCCGATAAAGACAACAAATGCTTTTAATCTCTTTCTAACAAGGCCAAAGAGTGAATTTTTATCTCCCTTTCGCGTGACATCATCAAAAATAATCAGGATAGCGCAGTCTTTTTCCGTTTACGACAGAGACAAAAAAAAAGGACGTAAGAGTGAGCACCGCGTTTATAGTACCCTGTCTCTTTCTAACCTAAAGTGTTGTCCCTGTAATTTTGGCAAGTTTGTCAAACCAGTCTGTGCGTGTAGACTTTCTTCGCTGATAAAAACTGTGCGAAAGAGACCGATGCGAATTCAGATTACTTATATTGTCTCTTTCGCACCGCTCTTAAGTCAGCAAACAAACCGAACATTTCATGCGCAAGCTGTTACGACGTAGTTTTCGTTTCGTGTAAAGTAGAAATGTATGATATCATACACAGATTACCCCATACAGATACTGCATAGAAGGCGACCGACAGTCACCGAACATAGCTATAGGGCGAACAGTTATCTAAAAATTATAAATCCTAATCCACAACTTCTAAAAGGACCCGCGCGAATCAAACTATTATTTTTGTTGTGCCAGATAGTAATAATTTTAATTTTTTTAGTAATAATTGTTCAGAATCTAGATGCCTGTTCTATTCTATTCTATTTTTCTATTTGGCATTCCATATCTCATTAAAGGAGTGATTTTGCCAATGTCTAGTGAAAAATGGGAGAATCTTCAATAAAAAAAAAATGGCGAATCGCCAATGTCAAGTGAAAGACGCGGCCCTAAGGGTGATGGGCACTTAAAGACGCTCCACGTGGTTTGTTGCTGGAACTCGGAAAACGGAGCTGTCTCCCGAGTTAATCCTCTTCTTATTACCGCTTATCACTGAATCGGAATCACAGCTATTTCCACATCACAAAAATAAAGTTGAGACTACTCTAAAACGGAAATAATTAAAAAAATAACTCAGCAGACGTGTGCTCGGTACAAGTCCCGGCAACCAACCCAGATAAATGTGTTAGAATCCAAGACTCGATACTTTAATATGAAGTTTCTATCACTAGATGTCGCTAATAAATTGGGTTACACAAATTACTATAGGACCAACCCAGATAAATGTGTTAGAATCCAAGACTCGATACTTTAATATGAAGTTTCTATCACTAGATGTCGCTAATAAATTGGGTTACACAAATTACTATAGGAATTATCAGTCTTATAAATAGTATTTGCTTTGAGCAGGAACGTTTAATATTGTTACGTTCCAGGGTTCGAAGATTTGGAGCCAAACACCAATGACAGGTTCCGAGGATTTATGCACCAACTTCCTGCACAAGGTCAAAATGTCGTCCAGTGGCAGGTCTGTCAAAGGTCCAAAAGAGTCGCCAAGGTCGTCGAAGATATCCGCTGTTATAGCCTGGAGTTCGCTTCGAAGTGTCTTCGCCGCTAGTCCAAACAGAACTGATCGCCCGACTCACTGGCTGCTATTTACGATATATACGCCACGGTTAATGTCTAGAAAGTACGAGATGTGGCTCACACATTCGTAAATCTCTCTATCCTTATCTATTTCTGGAATATTTGAGACGGTTCTTTTACTAGAACTATACAGTGATAGAGGTTGTCATACTTTTATTTTCAGTGGTTCTCAATGTGTTTTGGTAAGACCGCGACAATATGCAGCATATTTTGGAATTAATATTACAGATTACATGACGTGACGACTGATACTAATAAATTACTTCTTTACACCTCACAACACCGCGCTTTTGAGTTAATATTACAGCCATCTTGGGGTGGCGACCGCCCCCTATAAATTACTACTTCAGACCTCATGACACCTTATCTATTGAGGTAATATTATGTACAGCTATCATGGTGTGACAACCGCCCCCCTCATAAATTTCTACTTTACACGTCACGACACGACGTCGTAACCACCCGCCTGCGTGTGAAAGGGAACTCCTACTTTACACCTCACGACACCGCGTCTTTGGAGTTAATATTACATACTAATCATAGCGTGAGGACCGCCCTCATAAATTCCTACTTTACACGTCACGACACGACATCGTAACCGCTTGCGTGAGAAACGGAACTAACCGGAGGGCTATCGTAATGCTCGCTACTTGAGCCTCTGCAGTAAGGTAGTGTTTAGCAGCTGGCCCTGCGCTAGGGTGAGCGCGGGGTCCGATAACTCAGCGCTGGGGAAAGTGGTGAGTAGAGCGAATCGTGACAGCTGATATGCCGGTTCTGCGCGGGCGACGTATCTATAATAAACAAATACAATATATTTTTTTAATAAGCGTGATTTTACATCAAAATCAAAATGTTTTTTATTTAAGTAGATGCTTTGCACATTCTTTTAAATCGTTATATCATTTTATCTAGATCCTTCATTCTCAATTGGAAAGGCGGCTGCCAAACTTAAAACTAGGTGGCGCCACTAGAGTTTGTGACGCACTTGTGACTTCATCTATAGTTTTTACTAGACAGTCGTGAACAAACTATGTTTAATTGTTCAGTTTTATTTGATATTAGTTAATTAATCCTTTACATTTTTAAAAAGACTATGCAGGCAACGAGTTATCTCAAACCATAGTGGCGCCATCTATTGAGAGCTTTGCGCCACCTTTCCCAAAGCCAAAATATGTACGTCCAATGCTGGGCAAAGGCCTCCCTCACGAATTTCCTCAATGACCGGTCTTGTGCTGCCCGTATCCAATTGCTTCCAGCGACCTTGATCTCAAACTTAATCATCAACCAAAATACATCCATTGCGAAAGTAAGTTAGAAACTTTATTTGTTGGTCCAGGACAACCACTGTAAAAGGGGCTCTGCGATATCTCCGAATCGGTTTTCTTAGTAGTCTTTTCCAACCATTAGATTTTTGCAATAATGGTTTTCTAACTGCAACTTGTTTCTTTTTTTGTCTATATCGCTCATGTGAATAGAGCACGATATTAATCTTTTTTAACCCCCGACGCAAAAAGAGGGGTGTTATAAGTTTAACGTGTCTGTGTATCTGTGTATCTGTCTGTGGTATCGTAGCTCCCAAACGGATGAACCGATTTTCGTTTTGTTTTTTTTGTGTCATAGATAATTTTATCCCGAGTGTTCTTAGCCATGTTTCATGAAAATCTGTTCAGCCGTTTGAAGATCATCAGCTCTTTTCTAGTTGATGAGGGGATCTGACTAACTTCCTTATGTCCGATCGATTCGAAATTTTGATACCGTGTTACTTCAACGATATTTAAAGAACATGGTAAGGCAAGGCAATTTTCCGTGGGAGAGCCATGCTTCGGCACGAATGGGCCGGCTCGACCGGAGTGATACCACGGCCTCACAGAAAACCGGCGTGAAGCAACGCTTGCGTTGTGTTTCGCCGAGTGAGTGAGGGTACCGGAGGCCCAAACCCCCCCCCCCCCCCCCCCCCAATGATAGCGCAGTTACCAAATTTGTTACCCCAGGAGGGTACCAGCTGCGCTAGCGCTGGAGAATCCCTCTCTGGACGTCCATGCTCAGGATACAATGTGCCTGAGCCTGGACGTCCAGGCCGCCCCTCGTCGTACTCTGGGGGGGGCATAACAGCGCTCCATCATCCAGTTGCACAAGGGAAGGGCAAAAACACCTTGGCACCCCCTGCCACGCTGGCCGTGGACTTCTGCAACATCAGGGGCTTACACTCAAACATTAATGCTGTTCACTACCACCTAGAGACAGCAAAGCCGGCCTTGCTCTTCCTGACCGAGACACAGATATCGTCCCCAGCAGACACATCATACCTCTCCTACCCTGGGTATGGACTGGAACACTCCTTCGTGTCTAGGGCTGGAGTGTGCGTGTACGTTAGAGACGATATCAGTTCTCGCCGTCTCAGCAACCTTGAAGGTAGGGACCTCTCCACCATATGGCTACGTGTAGACGGCGATGACCATCCCCGCGTCTATTCGTGCCTATATAGGTCCCATACCGGCGATGGCGAAACTGACCGACTCATTGAGCACATCCAAATGGCTGCAGATACTGTGCAGCAGCAGATCCCATCCGCTGAGATCGTGGTACTCGGCGATTTTAACGCCCACCACGCCGAATGGCTCGGTTCTAGCAAGACCGATCATGCGGGGAGATCTGTTCACGACTTCGCCCTGGCATATGGTTTGACACAACTGGTTACTACGCCCACGCGAATCCCAGATGTGGAGAACCATGAACCTTCACTGTTGGACCTTCTGCTGACTTCTCATCCGGACGGCTACCAAGTATCCGTTGACGCCTCACTCGGCTCTTCGGATCACTGCCTTATCCGGAGTACGGTGCCACTCACGTGCCCGCCGCGACCGCGAGTCGCCTGTCGCCGTCGTGTGTGGCATTACAAGTCAGCAGATTGGGATGGGATGCGGTCTTTCTTTGCGTCCTACCCTTGGGGGCAGGTTTGCTTCACGCCGGATGATCCCAACTTCGCTGCCGATTCTGTCGCTGATGTGGTGCTGCAGGGTATGGAGCTTTTTATCCCATCCTCAGTGGTCCCCATTGGCGGCAAATCCCAGCCTTGGTTTGGTCGGTCCTGCAAAAAGGCTTCTCGCCGAAAGCAGGAATGTTACGAAGCCTGGGCAAATGCGGCGAAGGTACGGGATGAAAAGACCAGCGTATTAAAAAAGGAGTTTAACTTTGCCTCCAGGTCCTTCAAAAGAGACATTGCCAGGGCAAAGTCAGCGCACATAGGCAGAATTGGCGAGAGACTAGAGCGTCTTCCTTCGGGAACTCGTGCGTTCTGGTCTCTGGCCAAAGCTGTCCAGGGGAATTTCTGCACGCCATCATTTCCACCACTGCACATGGGAAATGATTCATTGGCCCACGACGCAAAGGAGAAAGCCGATCTTCTAGGCAAACTCTTTGCGTCCAACTCAACGTTGGATGACGGGGGAAACGAGCCGCCGACCATACCGCGGTGCACGAGCTGTATGCCGGATATCCGGTTCCACCAACGCTCAGTGCGTAAAGCACTTTTTTCCCTCGACATTCATAAGTCGAGTGGGCCCGACGGAATCCCTCCTATCGTGTTGAAGGTGTGTGCTCCAGAGTTGGCTCCAGTTTTAACGCGCCTTTTTCGGCTCTCATACTCCACTGGCGTAGTCCCGAAGTCATGGAAGACAGCTTTGGTGCACCCGATCCCTAAAAAAGGTGACCGCTCGAATCCGTCCAACTACCGGCCGATAGCCATAACCTCCTTATTCTCAAAGATAATGGAGTCCATTATCAACAGCCAGCTCCTTCGGTACCTAGAGGACCGCCAGCTGCTTAGTGACCGACAGTACGGTTTCCGTAAGGGCCGGTCCGCTGGTGATCTTCTTGTCTACCTGACACATCGTTGGGCACAGGCGATCGAGACTAAGGGGGAAGCTTTGGCCGTTAGTTTGGACATAGCGAAGGCCTTCGATCGGGTCTGGCACAAAGCACTTCTTGCGAAGCTTCCTTCTTATGGGCTTCCCGAGGAATTATGCAAATGGGTCACTAGTTTTCTTGCAGACAGAAGCATAAAGGTCGTAGTCGACGGTGCATGCTCAGATTCTATGTCTGTGAATGCTGGTGTCCCTCAAGGCTGTGTGCTTTCGCCTACACTGTTCCTTCTGCATATCAATGATATGCTGCAAATCAGCAGCACTCATTGTTATGCGGATGACAGCACAGGTGATGCCTTCTATACCGGCCGTGCCAATATTTCTCGGGAAAGCGTCATCGAGAGCCGAAACAAACTTGTGACGGAAATTGAGGCCTCTTTAAAGAAAGTCTCAGAATGGGGTCGACTTAATTTGGTCCAATTTAACCCCACTAAGACACAAGTTTGCGCGTTCACTGCCAAGAAAATGCCATTTGTCGTATCACCTCGTTTTGAGGACACTCCCCTAAATGCCTCAGCTAGTATCGGAATTCTTGGTGTCGACATATCGAGTGAAGTCCAGTTCCGTGGCCATCTAGAGGGTAAGGCTAAATTAGCCTCGAAGAAGCTTGGTGTGCTCAATAGATCGAGACAGTATTTCACTGCGGCGCATCGCCTGCAACTTTATAAGGCGCAGGTTCGGCCTCATATGGAATACTGTTCTCATCTCTGGGCAGGGGCACCCCAGTACCAGCTTCTCCCTCTGGACCGCATTCAACGAAGGGCAACTCGAATCGTCGACTGCCAGGATATTTCAGATCGGCTTGACTCCCTGGCGCTGCGTAGAGATGTAGCCTCGCTCTGCATTCTCTATCGCATGTACAATGGGGAGTGCTCCGAGGAATTGTTCGGATTGATCCCTGCCGCCTCTTTCCGCCATCGTTCTACGCGACAACATATTCATCCCCATCACATAGATGGTTGGCAGTCCACAACTGTGCGTTTCACTAGAAACTTTCTGCCTCGCACAACCAAACTGTGGAATGAATTGTCGCCTGCGGTATTTCCGGACCGATACGACATTCAAACCTTCAAGAAAAGAGCGTACTCCCAAATCAAAGGCCGGCAACGCACTTGTGACTCCTCTGGTGTTGCGGGTGTCTATGGGCGGCGGTAATCGCTTACCATCAGGTGATCCGTCTGCTCGTTTGTCACCTCTGCCATAAAAAAAAAAAAAAAAAAAAAAAAGCGTGAGCTGGTCAGCCGTTTGAAGATCATCAGTTCTTTAATAGTTGATGAGGGGATCTGACTACCTTCCATATGTCCTATCGATTCTAAATTTGGTACCGTGTTACTTCAATGATATTGAAAGTATATAGTAAGGTAACCATGACCTGATCAGCCGTTTGAAGATCATCAGCTCTTTAATAGTTGATGAGGGGATCTGACTACCTTCCATATGTCCTATCGATTCGAAATTTGGTACCATGTTACTTCAATGATATTGAAAGTATATGGTAAGGTAACCATGACCTGATCAGCCGTTTGAAGATCATCAGCTCTTTAATAGTTGGTGAGGGGATCTAGTCAGATCCATATGTCCTATCGTTACTAACTCAACTAACTAATCATTATAAATACCTTCCTAATATTTATACCTACTTTAAAAAGGACAAAATAAAAGTAAAATTAAAATTTTAAAAACCCCCCGACACAAAAAATAAACTCTAAAAACTAAACAAATAATATTTTAAACCTATTATAATTATCAGTGATAAAGTTAACCACGGACCGCTGTAAGTCCTCCACAGTGTGCGTGTGGTTGAACCGTCCGGTTATCCGGCTGCCGTCCGCGAGCCGGAACTGCAAATGACCACAAGTACATTAGCCAACAATCTCATATCACATCGGATACAAGTGCATGTCTGAAGATTCGAAGGAAATACGCCATTTATAGTTGAATGGTCGAGAGTCTATCGTGAACGTCTGAATCGTAAATTTGCAGAAAGTAGAATGTATTTTTGTAGAATGTTGTTCACATATTTATGTTTTCTTAGCTCGATCACATTTTATTGATCGCATAGCTCGTATAATGCACCTGTATGGTGATGACAATGTGCCTGTATGGTGGTGACAATGCACCTGTATGGTGATGACATTGTACCTGTACGGCGGTGACAATGCACCTGTATGGTGGTGACAATGTAGTTGTATGGCGGTGACAATGTACCCTACCTGTATGGTGGTGACGGGCTGCGTGTCATCCAGCCCCACTGCCTCTTGCGCCGCGCGCTGGTTGGCCTCCCGATCGTTGGGTGCGGCTGCAACCGGAGCCGTTGCACCCACCGTCGTCGGCGTCGGGCTAAATGAATGAATGAAAACACTTTATTCCACACTAGCTTTTGCCCGCGGCTCCGCTCGCGTAGATGTCACTTTTTGAATGTCTCTAAGGTATCCTACGGGAACCATGCATTTTCCCGGATCAAAAAGTAGCCTATGTGTTAATCCAGTATTTGATCTATCTACCTACCGATTTTCATCCAAATCAGTTCAGTGGTTTCGACGTGAAAGCGGAACAAACATACAAACAAACATCCATACTTTCGCATTTATAATATTAGTGAGATCAAAATACAGGAAAATATCTTATTTATATTGTAAACAATCCATATCGTCCCAACTGCAGGGGCACGGGTCTCTTCCCACGAAACGGGAAGGTCAGACCATACCTCCACACAAGGGGGCCAAGTCCGGATTGGTGTCGGTTGTGGAGCTAGTGGCCAACCCCAGTGTCAGAAGTTTTCAAGCCGCCCATATGTATTTAGGGCCTTCCAACATGGCTTAACGACTGCCATCTAGTGATAGCAGCCGGCACCAACAGCTAGCGAATTATGTCCTTTTCTCGAAAAGTCCTTTTCTCAAAAAGTCCTTTTCTCAGTATCTGTATTATTAAGTAAATAACAAACTTCCTAATAAGCATGGTGGTACCAACCGAAGGAGAATTTAAGGTACTTTAGAAGGACCCTTTATAACATAGATGAAGCTTGCATCTCACCTGCCGAGCAGATGCCCCTTGCCGCTGAAGGCACGGGAAGCGGGGGCGGACCGTGGGCCGGGCTCGAACCTGCGGTCCTCGAGACTGACGCGCACCTCCGTGCTACCCGCCGCTAGCTCAGCGGGCACCTCGCTAGTGTACAATACAATACACGATACATAAACAAACACCTGGTTCGCTGTATCCTTGACACAGCTGTAAGTTTCACGTGGATACGTCTATGTATAAGAGGATATTCGGGCAATGGGAATAACAGTACGAATTATTGTTCCAAACTGAGTTTATTAAGCACAAGACAAGAAATGTCCACGCGCTAGAGAATTGTCGATATAGTATAGGGTTTTTCAACAAGAACTTTGTTTTTCAATATGGTCACACCGGAACTACGTGACAGTTTTTAAATTTAGTTTTTGACATATCTGTAGTAGAAGCTTGGGCAATTGTTACAATGAATTAAATTTCACTCGAAAATCGCATTAAAATAATAAAAAATCACTATGAAAATTAGTAACCGTCGTAGACGATAACACAAGCGCGCAGAGCCGAGGCAGGCTGCGGGCGCGCGGGAGGTGCGGCGGCCGGTCAGACCTAAGACGAGAGCCTAGCTAGAAAGAAGAAAAAGAATCGACATCTGTAACCGTGGTCGTGGTGGACATTTATCAGATATCATTTTTCATGCCTAATTGCCAAACCTTACTTTTTTTATTACAATAAAAATTTGAATAATTATCATCTAAATTCATTGTTTTATTTTGATTTACAAAACAAAGTTCTTGTTGAAAAACCCTTTAGATCTCATTCTTGCCGACTTCGTTCCATCCGTTACCAGGGAGGTCGCGAAGCCTTTCTCAAGGGGTCGCCGGTAAAAGAAAAGGCAAGTGTTTGTAGGTCCTACAGTGCCATGGAAAAATACGATTTTAGTGAGAAGGCTAGGCGTGTTTATTTTTTACAATTTATCAAAACGTTGATCTATTTTGGAGACGTTAATAACTAAATTATTTTCTAATTGTAGAAAATTATAAACGTAGTGTTTCAAATCACTAATATTTTGTACATTCATGGCCCTAGGGGGTCCCAATAATTTTTTTAATTGTTTGAAAAACACTGACTTATGCAATAACAAATGGCGTTAGTGCATAAGCTCCTGTCGTGAACAGGAGCTTATGCCGCTATGACATACAGAAACATAGACATATCTACGTCAAAATAAAAAATTTAAAAACTACATCAATCTTCTTTAAGTACAGCTCGAAGCCCGTAGAATAGATGGCCGTTGAGGCATTAAAGTTCTCGAGTGGCGACCACGCACCGGAAGACGCAGTGTGGGCAGGCTCCCCCTCGATGGACTGATGATCTGGTGGAATTCCTCGGGGGAGGCCTTTGTCCAGCAGTGGACGTCTTTCGGCTGATGATGATGACTAATGAAGGTATATAACGAAGTATAGGCAACCGCCGCCTATACCTTGTAGAAAGGATGGTTAAATTGTGCCACACGATAAGAGAGGAAGAGAGAGAGATGAGGTAGTACTGACCCTCTGCGTATGGCGGCTAAGAACTCAGCGCTGGCCGGGTCGGAGTAGTCCCTCGGGGGTCCGTCGTCCACCGTAAACCCTTCCCGGTACAGGCGCAGGCGAACCATGCGAACTCGACCGCCGTCCGCTGTCGGCTACAACACATACATACATACATAAATCCATTTGCAATAGACACATACATGGGGAGGGGGTTGTTACACAACTTTTGAAAAAGAAAAACAGATATTTTTTTCTCCGTAGCCTCTGTAGAGGTCGCGAATACGATTCCCGGCGGGGTCCAACTTTTGAGGACTTGGTTTGGTTGGTGGTAGGGCATTTTGTGAGACCGCCTGGCCAGCTAACACCATCTTACCTAAATATACTGGGTGTTGATGTGTGATTTCGGCGACCTCGGTTCTGTTACAAATGAGTATTTTAAGCCCTTTCCCCTCCCTTCTTTCTTCCGTGGTTTACCAAGAGACCCCAACGCAATCTGGAACTGGCTCTTATCTGCATGCCGGAACACATCAATGCTGTTAAAGATTCGGCGGCAAAACCTAGATAACGTCGGTCGAATCATGAAGGGGCGTAAGCAAATTATTTTAAGAAAATGTTACTGTTACGAGCTGTTCCAACTTAGTGCCTTATGCTTTTACGTAGTTAACGAGGCTGTCATTTAGAACAAGATAACTCCCTTTAATTTATAAAGATTTATTTTTAGTTTAAGTACCTTTAATATGTATAACTCAAGATCAAGAATTTGTTGGATACGCCTTCATGATCCGACCGACGATAAGACGACGAGAAGAAGACGGTGGTAAATATCCAGGCAAGCTCAGAAAATGCCCTACCACCAACCCACTAATCAAACCCGCAACCTCTTGATGTGAAACGAGTGGCCTAGCTAGTGGTTTGACTCGGTGGCTAAGTAGTTAGCGATCCTGACCTCTGATCCGAGAGTCGTGGGTTCGATCCCTACACAGGGCAAACTTTTCTGTGATGAGCAGAATTGTTTGCTCTGAGTCTCGGTGTATATATCTATATATGTATGTATTTAAATGTATATGTGTATGTATATGAGTCTCTGGTTCCCAAGATACAGGGAATCCTAGTTTGGGGCCAGATATCCGTGTGTGATTTGTCCCGGATATTATTATTACTTATTAGCTACTACGCCACGGAAACGTTTGGGCTTCGCCATATTTATATTGAATATACATTGTCAATACTAATATGTATTTAAATTCTTAACTTTAAACGTATTAGTTTCCTTCTGCCTTACTTTCATTCAGCATAAAACACATTATACTTTAAACCTTCTGGTAAAATAAATCAGATACCCTCATACATTTCATCACGGGAAAATGTTTCGATCTTTAGTAATCTTGAGGAAAATTATTTCTACGGTCGCTAGCCTCATATTTTTCCAAGAGTCTAAGGGCGCTTTTATCTTATGTTTTGTCATGCGGGTGCCCGCATGCGTGCGGCGTTTCCAAAGCGACCCGCGTGCGTGTAACACGCATGACAATAAAAGGGCCCTAAAAATTGTACTGAAACGATAGATTGCGGGCGGCACGCATGCGGGCAGAAATCCGCATAAAAGATTTTATCCACAATTGGCAAGCGTTTTGCATAATTTTACCTTATAGTAAATGATGGTCTAGTCAAGCATTTATTGAAAAGAAAAAAATACAAACAATGATACTCATTAATTAGAAAACGTCGTATATTTTTGTAAAACTAACCGAACCGGTAATATATTTTTCTTTACAATATTTTTTTTATGTCAAATGATTCCAGCCCACGCTTAAGACGTACAAGGCACATAAATAAATTATAAATAATATAAGAAGAAAATAATCCATAACGTCACAGAGTTTTAAAAGCGAAAAGATAGATATAAAAGCTAGCCCCTAAATCTGGCTAGCACCAAAAATAAACTATGAGCTATGGTTCACTAAATTGCTCTTGAAATTTAATAATAATATAAATTTCAAAAACATATATGGCTTGGTTTTCATCCCATCTTAATTTTTTATTAATAAAAATACAAAATTAGTTGCTTAATGACGCTGAAATCTATAACGTCACATCTTGGTGTTGTAAACGTTTTTAGATCAAAATGAGTGGGAGTCATCTACCGAATTTGTGCTGTTTATAAAGTATGCAATGTTTTTGTTTAAATTGAGGTTTTGCGAATTTCAGTCGAACGGCCTTGTTACAATACGCCAAAACAGTATAATATGTTGTGCGAAAAAACGATATCATTCAGTAATGTACTATTAATTCTGCGTTTCTTCCTCTGAAACAACACGATATAAAAAAATAATTACATACACTGTACCCATAAGTTAAATCAACTATCACAGGGCCAATAAAACCACCGACCTCCTTTGGTCACAAAAATGTTGCGATAACAATTTAGCAGCAGGTGAGATAATGTCAAGGCTTAAAAGCGGATAAAAAAGCGTATGTGTTTGATGACTTTTGTTTATATTAGGTGCTTACCTATGAAATTGGCGATTAGTTAAAAAAGTTCAAAGAGAAAATTAATATAAATCAATTAAGGTTTTAAAAGAACTAACTATTTCCAAAGTGCCATTGGACATTTAGAAATAGAATTGACCACGCTGAATACGTTAAAAACAACCGACTTCAATCGCAACAACTCCAATTTTGATATGTTTTTGTTGATTTTCTCAAAAACCGCTGAATCGATTTCGATAAAATTTATATGGGACCACCTGTGAAGTATACCCTTATAAACAAAAAAAGAATTTTCCAAATCGGTTCAGGCGTCTTCGAGTAATCGGTGAACATACATAAAAAAATAAAAAATAAAAAAAAGATTCCGACGAATTGAGAACCTCCTCCTTTTTTTTGAAGTCGGTTAAAAAAATGCTTACTAAATGCACTTTGTCTGAATATTTTGAGAGCACAGTAATGTAGAAGCTATGAAAATGACTTTTTTCGTCACTGTAAATCGCAATTTTTTCATTAAAAAAATACTTATTTTTGATTTTTGAAGACTACACTTACCCCAACGTGTTCTTTGGTACCAATGTGTATTTTTTTACATATTGCGCATAATATTTCATAATTTTCCGATAATTTCAATTTTTTTTTTTGGTAAAAAAAAATTACCCAGTTGACCTCTAAGAAAACGCCAATACAGTATTTAATAGAACCCTACTCAGTCAGTTTTTACATGAGATACATGACGTCATCACTAATTCATGAAAGACCTTGAATGTAGCTAGAAAATGATATATAATTTAATGGAAGTAAATTAATTCTGTTGAACTTTCAAAACTGAAACGGCAATTTCATAGGTAAGCACCTAATATTACATATGTATAAATCACTTCAAAAAAGGAGGTTTCCGTGTCTCACTTCATTGTACTAACAACCATACAGTCAACAGTCAACAGTGTAAACCTAAACTGTAATAAGTTTTCTATAAATGTAGTTAGGTTTTGTAAACATTGTTTTTTATATTTCAATATCAAAATATTACACATATAAGATTATAATATAAGCGTGTAAAAAACGCTTATTCGGGTCCCGTTCCAGAACCAAAGTAAGATTTACTTGACAAGAGTCTAACCCTTTCACACTTACAGAAATTAAAATAGTCTATCCTACTGTCAGGGCAAAAATTACTCCCACGAAAGTGTTTTAGAACGCTTTCTCGGTATTACTATTGGTGTGCTTCATTTAATTAGAGCCAACGAAAGCCTTACTCACCGACTGTTGTGTGTTAGGTGGCGTAACGGCCTCATGGTCATCTGCAGCTTGACCTGAAAATAACAAAAAGTTTCATTTTATTGATATGTACCGGTTGAGTTAACATGTCGCTTGGAGGGAAATGCAACGCCTTAAATTCGCACCGCATCGCTTCCCCAGCGGAACGTCATGTTAACATAACCAAATAATTCTAGCCAAAACACAGCGGAACCTCGGAAGTCTTATATTGTCAACCTAGCCATTACTACAACAACTAGTCCTAGTAGCATGGCGTATATCACAAGCTGATTTTTTCAGTATTGTTTCTATATTCTATACTTGATTCTGAGCAACCCCTTAAAATTTCAAACGCACTTTTTAACACATGTATATTTGAAAGCAGGTTTCATTGCGATATTTGTCAGCTGTGTTTATAAAGTATGCCCAAGTAAGTATGGCCACTCCCTCCCCCTCTGTAACGACGGGCAAGGTCCGATGCTTAGCGCAAGCCACGCAACACACACACTTACATGTTTACAAATATTATATTTTTATGCAGTCATCATCAGCCGAAAGACGTCCACTGCTGGACAAAGGCCTCCCCCAGGATTTCCACGCCGACCGGTCCTGCCCTGCCCGCATCCAACGGCTTCCCGCAACCTTCACCAGGGCATCGGTCCACCGAGTTCAGGCCTACCTACACTGTAGTTTTATTTAGTAGTAATAGGCAATTAAATCGCGTCAATTCGTTGGAGTGTCCGGGCTATACTAAGCTTATGATGGTGTGAGAGTCCTTCCTTTCTGAATGTATGTCTACGTTTGAGAGCTTTCTATACATCCATTGGGATAGTACGGTTCATTAATCACAAAATTATCCAGAAAATTCACCGTTTCTTTGATATTTCTTCAATTTTTTGTTGAGTTTCTTCTCGTTTTCAATCAAGATGTGTATAAGCTTGAGTTCGAATATTTTGCTGATGGAAAACATTCTGCCGGCAACATTTATTATGCTACAAGTAACCGCGAAATTCCATCGAGTATGTCTGCAGACAACCAGAGGCAGGATTTTATTGAGTATTTCTGTTTTTTTTTGTATTTCAAACTATATCCATATTGTTGACATGTTGAAATAAATATTTAGAATTTGAAAGATGAAAGTCCTGTTCCTTGATTCTTGTACATTATGCATTGACCAAAAGGTCAAAAGAAAAAAGATTTACTCTATGTTTTTTTGCGTAGCGTGGGTATAAAAACTTTTTGAGCAGCCATAGATAAGCACCCATATTAAACGTGTCTATGTATAGTATTTGATATAAACCTCTACAGGAACTCATGAATTATAAATGTCTATAAACTTCTGGCAGTCATTTTAATCTTATGTGTTCATAAATATTATTAGTAAATAAAACCCCATGAGACTAACTAAAACACTTCTTAACGCCATCACTTACTCCAAATCAATAAGTCGCGGGTTCAATTCTCGGTGTAGTTCTTTGTCAGAATCGGTTTCATTTTCATTACATTCGGACCAATTCGAACATATTCTGAGCCCCTCTGACTCGGTACCACCAAGACAATACTGATGTGTTTCGTATATCCTACCTATATATCTATATCAAGCAAAGGGATGCCGAGAATTAGTTACATCGATCAAGTTTAGTGAAGGCCAATGTCAATGTCGTGTCGTACCAGGAAGTCAAGGCGTTAGCGAGAAGTAGGAGAATGGCGGTTGCTCCACAGACAAGAATTACAAGAGACACAGGTAAAAGAAGAAGATCTATTGTATTATACAGGGCGTTAAAAAAAGTGCGTTTGAAATTTTAAGGGGTTACTCAGAATCAAGTATAGAATACAGGAAAAAGATCGAAAAAATCCGCTCTTCATATTTTTTTCAGATTCCTATACTACTTAAATCTGAATTGTGAATCAAGAATTTGTATGGAAAACTAAAAAAAAGTTGTAGATCGGAGTTTTTTTTTTCCAATATTTTTCCTGTAATTTCTATATGTACTCGATTCTGAGTAACCCCTTAAAACAAACGCACTTTTTTAACACCCTGTATATCAACATTTAGTGAGGGCAGGCGACTCACCCAGCCTGTACCCGACGCCGGCGAAGGCGCCGCGGCCGCGCGCCGTGGAAGGCTCCTCCTCAAACACCACCGCGCCGCGTCTGCGAATACGGCCAACATTATTTTTATTATAATTTAAAAAAAAAACATATATTAAGGAAACATTCAATCTGTACTAAGGGCGATTCAGTGTCACCGACCGCCTGGAGCCGAGTACACCCGATTCAGCGTCACCGACCTGAGCGTAACGATTCAGTTTCATTTACTGGAATGTGACAGTTCAGTTACGTTTACTGCTCAGCAAAGAGTTTTCACCTCAAACACTGGCGAAAACTGCAGTCCTCGCCACAAACTACATTCCTAGAACGCGCTATCGAAGTATCTTTGGACGTATGCAATATATACGATTTCCAACCATCGTCCCCAGACATACCACCTTGCCTGGCAGAGGTAACTCAGTTTTCCTCCAAAGAGTGGGAAGTTAATCACAATTTATATTGAATATAAGTATATCACATAACCAAACCCTTAACCTTGACAATTTTATCAACATTTATTTACACATGCCATAAACGCATTCTTAGTGTAAAGGTTAGCGCTTAGCTATAATAAAAACTTACTCTCTAACACTTTTGAACATTTCAGTGACAATGTCCTTCCGACCCTTCCCGGGGCCGAGTATCTGCTGCCCGGAGCGCTCCGACCCCCCCGCGTAGAACGCCTGCCCTGTAACAACCAGACAACACCCCATTACATAAATACAAAATGGCGGACGCTTCAAAATATCTCTTAATACCTAATCTGTAAAAATCTTGAACATCATCACGTATTTCGGTTAAATAAATTTATAAAGTCGCAGTTTTAGACCTTATTTATGTGGTCTTAATATTTTATGAATTTTGATTGGACGTAATGGTTATGGTATCGAAACATGGGAACCTTCTGTTTAGACTGACAGAATAACAGGATAAAATACTTAAATGATTGCTGATAAGTATAACCCAACGACAGCGACCCAAAAGTGAAGATAATTTCCACGAGTTTCCTCTCTCATTGCGAGAAGTTGAGGGCCTGAATCTTGTGTAGTGAAGAATTGAAGATACGCCATAATTAGTTAACTTCTCACAACGTAAAGAATACCTTTATTCGACAACTTTGACCCCATACTAATGCCGCGGCGCACTTTTTGCATCCACTGGCAATCTGGGTAGACTAAATTAATGGCTGATTTCATTTAAAAAAAAATAGGATAAATTTTGTTTTAAGCTTAATGCTCGTTAATGTTCTAGGCTTCAGGGGAGCGCATTAAAACTTGGTTCATTCATTTAAAGAACAGTGAAATAGACGGAACTGTTCTGCACCTTTCTTAAATCAGCAAACTCTAATATCGTATATTGGCTAGTGGCTAGACAGGAGAAAACATGTTTGATCAAAATTTCTGAATTATATGATCATGAATCAAAAGAATACTACAAATCAACTGTAAGACTTCATCACTCACTACCTACTAAAGGCGAAACTACCAACTTAATTAACTGCCATTACAGCTCCATTACAGATAAATGCAAAAAATTGAAGTCAGAAAACTACCTAGTTATAGAATGGGATTACACTATCAAAGCCATTGAAAAATTATGTGGCCTCATGAAGAATAGAATGGGTAGTATTGTATTGTGAATGTGGTCTTTTATCATACTGCACAGGGTGTAAAGGCCACGCCCTTTTCCTAAAACCCATACGGAATTCTCACAAAAAAGTTTGGACGCTCTATACAAACTTGCCTGGTTGGCCGATTTTGTATGAAAAGTCAGTTGTTGCGACTTGAGTATATCTATCTATCTATAGGAAAAGTTGTTCAGTTTCATGATAAGAACACTGTTTCCAGGAGTTGTCTTTTTACACTCTGTAGAGAGGCAAATGGAATTCGCTTTCATGAGAATTACCGGCGATATGATGACATCCTATCCTGATCCTGTTGTGTTGTACTGTTTCTATGAGCTAGCAATAATTTTATTTAGATAAAATATTTTCTAATGGTCTTTTTTACTGTAAGTACCCTTTAAGTACCTAATTAATTCAGTCTAAATCCCAAACTACAATATAGGTACAGGGTTTAAAAAGTTTATTTGAAATTTTAAGGGGTGACTGAATAAAAAACTGAACAATAAAAAGTTCAAAGAACAAAAAAATATTTTTCCAATACAAAATTTTACATTAACATACAAGGATCTTAGAGCACACGGCACGGCAAAAGTCACATAAGAAATGTGGCGGCGCAGGCGGCGACGACGCTTAATGACTTATTGTATTATTTTTTAGAAATTATACTTTCTGTCCACTTGTGTTTCACATTCCCCAAAACTTCAAACACACTTTTTCCACACCATGTTTAAGCAGGAAGTAGGTACATAATTGTTCCACAGATACCTGCTTCACTCTCCCCGTCAGTTATATCTTTCAATTTCTCTATTTCTGCCTTCAAAGCGTTATTCTCATTTCGCAATCTCTCAATCGTTATTTTCAGCTTTTCTATGTCCTCGGACGAGGCGGTTGAGTCTTGTGACTTTATTGACTTGGAAGTGCCAGGCCGTGGCTCTTTTTGTATGACCGATGCACAGTTTACTGTATCGCAAAAGAACTTTTTTGACTTATCCCTCCGACGTTTTCGGGCTAACAAGGGAATCGAAAAAATATATTTTGTCAATATTATAATATTACAGTGACCTAGCTTAAATAAAAAATTTTTGGGTGTTTATCTTAATTTTGTATGTGGCTTTGATATTGTTTTTAAACTTTATGAAATTAAATAAACAAAACAATGAAGTAGTCTAAAATGAGATCATGGCAGGTAAATGACAAAAAATAACAATAAAAACTATTTTGAGACAATACCAACTAAAAAAATAAATAAAAAAAATACAAAGCTTACTTTTAATTAAATCTAATCTCTTTGCTCACACAAATTCTCATTACTGTATGTTAGAGTGAAAAGAAAATCCTTGTAATCTGTGGACTCCTCCCTGAATGTTCAGATAGAGTCCACAGTAGACTATTAACTTAGGGACTATCTGTTCTAGAAAGCTGTGATTTAAAAAGTAAAAATACAACTTAACTAAACAAGATCTCTTAAGAGCATCGTGAAGTAGCTAATAAGGTTTTTTTTATGCCAACTGCTTTTATAACTCATGTTATAATAGTTTTATCATGCATGAAATTGATTAATGAATACTAGAAAGAAATTTTCAGAATCACAAATCCCTAGAACCAGCCATGTTGCAACTTTCTACACTAAGTGATTCCTAAATTACTGCTACATTCCAGGGATCAAAAGTAATAACTATCTTGATTATTATACAATTTGTTGCAACAACAAAGCAATTTCATAGTAAGCAATTATAAACATCTTTTCTTGCATAAAGTAGTAGTGAGTATTTTGATTTTACGTTAAAACCTAGCACCAGAATATATGTATATGTATTTTTCATATATTTATACAATAGGATAATTATCATAATAATTATTAAATGTAGTTATCTTGACAATTTTGAACCCAGGTACACATCAATATTAGATTCATAATCAGTTAACTGTTCATAAAAAGAATCATAAATAAAAACATACCTTCTTCTTCATCGCTAGAACTATCTTGCTGCAGCGTATTCAACGTCGCAAACTTTGTGTTGCTGGTTTTCTTTTTGTCTTTCCGCTGTGGCCTCACGGGCGAACCAGGTGGAGACTCCATATCACTGTCTGAGAGAGTAGGTAACGACGCTGGGGCCGGCCTGGGGTTTGTTGGTGCCTCGTCTGTGTTGCCACCGTGCTCGTAGAAACTTGATAATGCAATCTACAAGTCATATAAAAGTTGTGATGTCAGACACATATGGTTGAAAATTAAAAACATTTTGGCTGGGATGCCAAGAGGGCTGCCTTATAGGATTGGTATAGAAACTTTTTGAGTACAATGGGCTGTTTTAGTTTGTTTGGGTCACAGGGAACATACCTCAAACAGGACCCTGATTTTTATACACAGAAACACATTGCCAATCTTTCAACACAGTCAAACAACCCAACTAATTATTTAATACAGTAGAACCCAGATTATCCAGACTAATTGGTACCAGGGGAAGTCCGTATAATCGAAAGTATGGATAATCCATCTTAGAGTAAAATAAATTCCATCCCTGCACATAAACCTTTTATGGATTACGCAGGTGTGTTAAAACATGTATTTAATGTAATATTTTTTATGTTTTGGCCAATAAGAAAAAAAGTGTTATTATCATCAACCGAAAGACGTCCACTGCTGGACAAAGTCCTGCAAGGATGTATGTAAGTATGTACGCTTAATATTTAGTACTTTGGCTGAAAATAACTTGGAATTGACCTCTGACATAGACAGTTGGGTCTTTTCATCACAGCCAAATCTGGAATCCGTTTAAGTTGGAGTTGTTTTATATGGTCCATTTCATCCTGTGTCTCCAGCCACTTGAAGGTGGTTTCTAGGGCTTGGAAGGCTTCTGCATGGTGTTATCTCTGCGTCATTTTGCTGTCATAAAAACTAAGACTTATCTACGACCAGGATGCTTAGGCCTATAAAATATGAGTCCGGATCAGCGGACGTCTGTATAATAAGAGTTCAGCTAATCGGGGCTCTACTGTACCAACTTAAATAATATCAAAAAAAATTATAAAATGAATAGATTGGAAATATCTACAGTATGCTTTTTCGGTAATAAGTTTAGGCTACGCGATAAGAGACTATGCTTGCGGGCAGTACAAAACGTTCTCTGACCGTTACTTTGTCTTTGCTTTGTCTAGCTTAAATAAAACACGCTGAGCACTCTTGCGAAAGTGTACGTCAAAGAAATAATTTGTTATTTTCGTAACAATTCACTAACCTATGCGCTTTAAAATCAGCCGGATAACACTGCAGATTTCTGGAAATTACTAATTAAAGGTGCAAAACGGAAAAATATACAAAAACTGACTTACTTCAAGCTGCCAATTCGATGACTCCAAAAAGAATCTGCTGCGGCCCTCGTCGGCGCCGGTAACGTCACAAAACTGTCGCAGAGTGTCCTCTTTATTAGAAGACATTTTACAGAATTAAAGCACAAACTCAGTTCACCTCCGATAAATAGAAATAAGGATTTATATTTTAATAAAATGGAAAATTGACATTAAAAACCTCCAAATTCGACAATGACTTGCTTGCTCAGTTTTTTTTTCTTTTCAGTTTTGGTTTTTATTAGCAAGCTACAAACAAAAGCTTCATGGTCATCCAGCTTAGTCTTTCATAACTTGACACCCAGAGTATAAAGACATTATACAGTACAGTATGGTATGGAATGGACTATGGACACTCCCTGCCGCTCTCTGAAGGCTACTAACCCCCCCCCCCCCCTGTGTGACCAATCTCTGACCAGGGCCGCGTTCAGAACCTGCAATTGTTCACTCTGACAACAGGATAGCATAATATGAATCGCGTAAGTGTGAAAGAGAGGATACAAAACGGTTGCTGTCAAAGTGCAGGTTTCGAACGTAGCCCCGTTGTCATCCGGTTGTCAAACCGATAGTTAAAGGATATACCTACTCTGGGATATACAAGGTAGATTTGACATTGGAATAATATATAACGAAAGAAAGAGATGATGTCATTCTCAAGACATACCCCTATGTCACTAGACATACCCCTATGTTCTGCACACCTTACCACAAGACCAATTATGGCAAAAATTCAGTACTGAGCAGATTGACTCACATTTACAATAAAACGTTTTCTCAGCTAGATCCCTTTCTTAACTCTAAAAATATATTCAAACGGAAAATAATTGAAGAACTGTCCAATTAAGTAAGCAAACATTACGGTTAGTCGTAACGGTCTTCATATACACTATCTAGCAGTTATCAACACAGTCTGTGTTGATATCTGATCCCAAGAGTGATTTCGTAGGGCTAGGTACGTAGGTATTCATGTGCTTAAGGTGGTAGTTTACTTACTTATATTGTTGTTCTATACTATAACACACAGACACACGCACACACGCACGCGCGCATACACACACACACACACACACACCCACACACACACACACACACATTCGCATTCACACTGGTGATATTTATTTACTTAAGTCTATCTTTTTTTTTTTTTTATATAACTGCAGATATATATATATATATATATGTAGTGTAGTATAATGTAGTGGATAGGTAGGTAGGTACACAATCACTACAACTCAGTCTTTTAGAAGTAACAGTTTATTTTGTTTGGAAGCAATACAAAGCAAGGCAAACAGAATTAAGAATAGAAGTAGAAGAAATAGTTCAGAAATATTTAGAATCACAAGCACATAGAAATTGATAGATCGCGAGCGAGAACAATAGATCGATTCGAAGGCGAGCGACATGCGTCCTGCGCGGGAGTCGGTTAGCGGCAGACTGGCAGGTAGCGAGCGGTGACCGATGAGTGAGCAAGATGATGATATATATATATATATATATATATATATATATATATATATATATATATATATATATATATATATATATATATATATATTTTCTTTTAGGTATACTGATTGTACTTTATTTCAATGTGACTAATTACAGTTCAGTAGTCATTACTTATTTGTATATCGTGGAAAACTGTAAAGGCTCTATTATATAAGTGTGAAGTATATTAAGCATAATAGTTTAAGAATGAGCTGTTGTTTTTCCCAAATAAAATAAAATAAAATAAAAAAATCAACTAATGTGCGTGAGCGAGATACAATCTCCATCCCTTGTCCCTTTCGCGCGAATGCTATTTTGTTTGTTTGCCCAGAGTTGATTCCGGGCAAACAAATCAGAAGATTACGTGAAAAATACGTGAAAGTTTTCATTTTTATATGTTTATTTATTACTTGTTTGTTTTTTTACTTTTGTATATGTTTATTTATTACAATAAAGTATATTTAAATTGAAATTATTTTCTTATGAAGTAATAGTAAATCGCAGTGTTATTGGCTGTAAAAGTCAGGATTTGCGAAAAGAGGCTGATATAGAACATTTCATCTGTAAGTGCTCACATTTCGCAATTTTACAATTTTTAGTATTAATCAAATGGTTAGTTAGTGTTATATTATATACTTCTTTTGATAACCTCGTAACTCGAAATCAGCCTATAGTTTTATGAAATCGTAGTACCTAAAGCATTCCCTTGTTTTTTTTTTGTATTATCCGACCGAAGTAGGTGGCCATCTTGATACATACATTGAGACGTAGTAGTTGCACCATTTTTATTAAGTCGGGTTATATTGGATATTCGGGATACCAGTGCAGGAAAAATATTTTACCCTAATAGGTGGGTAATTATTTCCACACCCCGGACACTTCCTTCATACAAATAACTTCTTCTTGTTATGTTAACGTCTTTAGAAATTGATATTTGAGAAATTAGTGGAACTTTTAACGACAGATATGAACATAAACGACAAATTTTTACGACAGATATTTTTAATGAAGTGATTAGATTAGACTAGCTTCCGCCCGCGACTTCGTCCGCGTGGACTTCAGAATTGTATCCAGAAAGAAAGAAAATGTTAAGATAGCGCCATCTAGTGACGAAGCCGAAATTTTGAGTTTATAAGCATTCCTACGGGAACCCTTAAGTTTTCCGGGATAAAAAGTATCCTATGTGTTAGCCGAGTGCTTTATCTATCTACCTACCAAATTTCATCCAGATCCGTTCAGTAGTTTCGGCGTGAAAGCGGAACAAACAAACAAACAAACAAACTGACAAACAAACAAACATCCATACTTTCGCATTTATAATATTATAGTGAGATGAGATGAGATGAGATGAGATGAGATTCTTTATTCAATAATTGGCATACATCGTTATAATTAAACATATATTAGGTGCTTACCTATGAAATTGCCGATTAGTTAAAAAAGTTAAAAAGATTAAATTAAATTTTTCATCACTATTCGTAAGGGGGAACATAGTAAAAAAACGAATCAAAGATCACTATGTATCATCGATTACTATGTTCCCCCTTACGAATAGTGATGAAAAATATATAATTTGAAAGCATATTAAATGCCTAATAACATATGTTTACAGTGTCGCATGACATGAATAAGACACAATTTTATAGATTTTTTTATTTTCTTGTGATCTAAAAATATACTGATGCTGCGATTTTCGTGACTTGAAACAAATATTTTTTTGTGCAGTATTTGACTCTCAGTTAAGCTCCGTAGTCCTTATAATTGGACCTCTTTCCAAAGTCGTGAAAGATGCTATGGGTTTTTTAGACCTATTTGACTGTATAGCGCGGAATCTATAAGAAATAGAGAGATGGTCCTGTTGAGACATTGGTTATGCTTGAAGTATGCTATCATATGGTGCCATCAGAATCTCTTCACGGAGGTGGGGGGACTACTACACATTTTAAATTATTTAAGCCAAAGATGATACAGGATCAATCCTATCAAACAGAGACGAAGCACGTTATAGAACATCACTTATATCAATTAACTTACGAGAATAAAGAGACTTTTTATAAACTTGACTGATAAAGGCTAGTGAAAGTCAGCTGACCAACCACTGCACTCTTAAGAAGCAATTGACAAGTGATTTGCAAATCAAATGTTATATTCGAAATGACTTAACATATACATTCATATCCACCATGAAATTGGTCAGAATTGTTAGGGGGACTGATAGCATGGAAGTACCGGAGGGCTCTTTTGCATGTGGGAAACACTATTTCATCACTAATTGTTGACATATAACACATAACAATTAATAATAATAATATAATATCCGGGACAAATCACATACGGTCATCTGGCCCCAAACTAGCGCCTGGTTTTCATTCAACACAATACGGGATGGCTTAATAAAGTTATTTATTTTTATGATTGTTATTTTTTTGTTTGAAGAAAAAGAACAATTTCCGGACATTAATGTCTGATTTTCGTGATGAAATGAAATGAAATGAAAATATTTTATTCGAATTAAGTAGCAGTGTACATTTTTCGAACGTTATTCTTTTATCTATGGTTCATTCCAATAAAAAAAAAGCAAAAGGTAAACAAACATAGTATGCAGATGACATTGACATGTGTCAGTTCCATAGTAAGTTTGTTTACGTTTTGCTTTTTTTTGATTGGAATGAAGTTTACCTAATACGAGGTTCCTACCACTCGAAACTCGTATACCCACCGTTTCGGGAAGTGTTTGCGGAGTGAGAAGAAACGGCGGGCCCTATATTGTATTACATCTTAATGCTACATCAATAAATGAATTATACAATGTCATGTGTGTAATTAAAATATACAAAAATAAGAATAAAGAAAGAAAGGATTCAAAAGAGATAAAAGTAAAAATTATTTGTAGCTAATGATTAACAATTCCAAAAACCAATGACAAGAGCAGGCCAGTTCACACGGACAGCACCCGATCATGAGTATAACGCGAGAGTCAGCCATCGCTGGGTAAGTAATAGAATCTATAAACACAAAAGATAGGTATATCATTTAGAAGATATACAAACCAAACATATAATTTTCTTAAATATAACGATTGTCAGATATAATAAACTCTAGATATAATTTTAAAAAGAATAATTTCATAAGGTATAATAAACGCTGAAATTATAATAAACATAGAATATAACAATCATTTGATATAAAACTCATTTAACCTACTTTTGAAACATATAACATATATTGCATATATATTTAATAGATACTAGCTGGGAGACCGAGTGTCGCTCGTTCAATCGGAGTTTTTATAAACTAAGGTAACTTGTTTAGTAGTACATAGTACATATAAGATATATTTTATATGAAATATTTTGCAGGGTGATGTTTGGTAGTGGCGTTCTAAGTGACGAAAGGACAAGCAATATTTGTTCTGAAAATAACTATAGTATTTTTATAATTTGATTCTATTGAAAAAAAATACATGCAAATTATCCTTTTTTTGATAAAAAACAAAACAGAAGAATATTCAATGATACGTAATTTTAGAAAGTTGTTCATCATTTATTATGATATAAGTCAGTAACATCAATCAGTTTTGGCGACTTTTTTAGTGATTTTCTTATTGCAAAATGTTATCAGCGCCATCTAGTTGAGTTTAGAGAAAGCCATGGAAAATTCCCTATTGTCAAACACGGGGCAGGGTGACACAATCATCAGGTATGTAATTCACTTATATGGCGAAAGATGGCGCTATTTGTCTCTTAAATACAAGGAGCTTAAAATATATTTAATTACATAATATTAACATAAGTTAACACAAAATAATTAGTAAAAAGACAAAAAAAACTATAAAGTCTCATGGGTAAGATTCGAATCCGGACCTAAAAGCAGCAAAACGTAAGGGGCTTGGACCAAAACCGCCATTCAACCAAAGGACTCGAATGTTAATATTAAAAATAAGTATCATATGCGTTCTTCTTTTATGTAATTTCGCTCATAAATCATTAAATGATTTTTTTCGAAGATCATTCCCTCATAGATCGATTTCTGGTTATTTTTAACCCCCAATCCTAGATTTTCGTCAAAAGGTTTCAAGCCGTTTTCGAAATCGTCGGGACACTTAACTCGTTTAATAGTATAGGATAGATAACAATGGAGATGACGAAACTAAGCGCCTGTTAAAATTTGAACTCTTCATAAAATATATTTTGTATTCTAAATTAATTGAATTTTATTTGTCAAGCATAAAAGCACTAAATGCAAGCAAGCACGTAAGCAAGCATGCCAGCAAGCATGCAAGCGAGCATGCAAGCAATCAAAGTCGATCTGTGGTTATTTTATCAATCAAACCTGACACGGCGACCATGACGCACCCGCCATGGGTAAGTAATAGAATCTATAAACACAAAAGATATATCATTTAGAAGATATACAAACCAAACATATAATTTTCTTAAATATAACGATTGTCAGATATAATAAACTTTAGATATAATTTTAAAAAGAATAATTTCATAATTTAATAATTCTGACTCGGTGGCTAAGTGGTTAGCGATCCTGACCTCTGATCCGAGAGTCGTGGGTTCGATCCCCACACAGGGCAAACTTTTCTGTGATGAGCAGAATCGTTTGCTCTGAGTCTGGGTGTATTATATCTATATATGTATGTATTTAAAAGTATATGTGTATGTATATCAGTCTCTGGTTCCCAAGATACAGGGAATCCTAGTTTGGGGCCAGATGACCGTGTGTGATTTGTCCCAGATATTATTATTATTATTATAAGGTATAATAAACGCTGTATATGGGGTGACTTTAAATTAGTTCTTGATACCAAAGCATATGCATGTGCTCATGATAACAAACAACTTTCCCTAAGGCAGTGTTTTTCAACCTTTTTGAATACCCGACCCCTTTATAAGTTAAAAAATTCTTGCGACCCCCTAGGGCCATCAACACACAACAATTTAGTTATTTGAAAGACTATGTTTCTGATTTTCTTCAATTAGAAAATTAAAATCTCCAACACAGAACCACGTTTAGACATAAACTGGCCCAGCCTTCTCACTGAAATCGTATTTTTAATTGCAATGTAGGACCTGACCTACAAAAACTTGCCCCTTTCTTTTACCCGCGACCCCCTGAGAATGGCTTCGCGTCGCGACCCACAGGTTGAAAAACACTGCCCTAAGGAACCTATAGTCAAATTTAAAAAAAATTGGAGTTCATACTAATTTGGCCGGTCCATTGACCGCGTTGTATGGAGGGTCCAAAACTTTTTTTTGAGATTTGACTATGGGTTCCTTAGGGAAAGAAAATAAAGTGGCGGTGGTTGTTCGAGCTGCATCACACACCGAGCTGGAAGTCGTGCTCAACCAAACTGCAGCCAGCGCCTCGCAGTGGTTTCGCGTCAATGCTCTCATACTGAACCATAAAAAAACCCACGTAATGAACTTCGAGTTCTCGGGACGCGCATCTACACCTCTAGAAGTTTTAGTGAGCGGCGAACGAATCAATCAAGTCCACACTACGACCTTCCTATGCTTCGAGTTGGATGTGGGTCTGACATGGGCAATTGGGCACCTCACATCGACAAGGTGTGCGAAAAACTGGCAAGCGCGTGCTTCGCACTCAGGAGACTGTCCCGAGTGGTGCCACGTGAGACAGTAAGAGCCTCTTACTTCGCTACGATACACTATCTCCTGCATTACGCAGCTGAGCTGTGGGGAGGTGCAGCGGAATTTGAGCGCGCGTTCGTACTTCAAAAACGCGCCATCCGCATAATCGCCTGCATTCCACGTGACGAAACTGCAAGGCCGTTTTTCAAATCTTTGGGTATCCTTACATTGACCTCATTAGTCATCTTACAAATGGCTGTGAGCGTGCGAAACAACTTGGACCAATATCCAACACACAAGGATACCCACACGTTTAACACGAGAAACGCCGATAAGCTCAGACCCGTCCCCCACCAGCTTACCAAGACAGGTAAGATGACGCATGTCATGGGCCCTAAACTATTTAATAGGCTGCCAAAGGACATAACCGCTGCCCCAAGTACGCAAACGTTCAAATCGTCCCTAAAGCGCTGGCTTGTCGAGAAGGCGTTCTATAATATTAACGAATTTTATAATTATAAATAACTATTATATAAATTGTGTATACTCTAATGTATACACCATTCAGTGTATTTCTATACAGTACTCATTTGTATTAATTTAATATTGACATTATTTTAATTCAATTAATTTTGATATTTAAAATTATTATTATATTGACATGCAATTATTATTATGAATAAATGATTTATGAAAATTATGAAATTATGAAGTTGTTTGTTATCATGAGCACATGCATAGCCTTTCGTATCAAGAACTAATTTGAAGTCACCCTATATAATAAACATACAATATAACAATCATATGATATAAAACTCATTTAATCTACTATTGAAAACATATAACATATATTACATATAAATTTAAAATATATAATAATGGAGATGACGAAACTAAAGGCCTATTAAAATTTCTTTCTCCCATTTCAGCCATGGCATATATTTTAGAAGCACCCTATAGATGTTTGGTCAGAGTAAAGTTTTTGTAATAAGGGCGAGCGAATTAAGCCTGAATTTATTTTGCGTTTTGATCTTCAAATATGAGTTTTCAAAAGTTTTCAACTGAGTTTTCTTGGCTTGGCTTGGCTGGCTGAAGTCTCGCTCAATTGTCTAACACTCTACGACTACATCATACTAGGCTTTCTGTCCGTAAATATTATTAGATGCTATTCTATCTTGGCTGGCTGAAGTCTTAGGCCTCGTTCAAGGAGACGTTGGGGCCTTGTGCTGCGCGTCAGGCATCGCGTCGCGTCGCGCGGTCAAAATCAAACATATGGTAATTTACGAGAGCGTTCATGTAAAAGCGTCATCATGCGCGTTTTATTTGTACTGAAAATCTCGCCGCGCAACGCGACTCCTGATGCTCCGCGCAACGCCCCGCGTCTCCCTAAACGAGGCCTCACCAAGGAATTTATATGTAGTACCTAGATATATAAGTTCTTTGGGCCTCACTCAATCATCCATGGCTGGTTTCACAGATCCGCGCTTTGGCAGCGCTGTTGAACAGCGCGCGCCCGGATATGTATGAGGATAGTACTAGCGTTTCAGAGTCACGCCGTTGAGACGCGCCGTTGCACGTTGGTGAAACGCACGCTGTCGGGCAGCGCTGTTGAAGCGCTTCTATGGCCAGTGAGCGTTTCAGAGTGACACCGTTCGAACGGACTGTTGGATACAGTCTAAATACGATAAATATGACTTCTGGATGAGTGACTGAAGACGTTTGTCGGGAATGTTTTTTAATGTTCTATTTTTTACGTATCATTAACATGTTTACCGCCACACAATTCTCTTCAGTAAAAACATGTTTGAAAAAGTCGATATCTTTTTCTTATATCAGTATCGTTTCTTATTTAATTAGAGTTATATTATTGTTATTGTTTAGCCAGTTCGCAAAAGTCAATAAAGTTATTTTAAAGTATTTTCCATAAAAAAGCTAATACATGATGACGACTGTACACTGCAGCGAAACCCGCGCTGTTAAAACTCGTTTCACAGATGTCCGCTGTCAAGAGCGCGCTGTTGAAACGCGCGCTGTTCAACAACGCTGCCGAAGCGCAGATCTCTGAAACCAGCCAATCACTCTACGACTACAGATATATCAGACTACATCATACTAGGCTGTCTGGCCGTAAATGCCTTGCTTGTCTCATCGCTTAAACCTGCTAAAAGAAAACTAAAAGGTAAATGACCTTTTGAAAGACCTGTGATTTTGACGTTTGGTTGGATGGTACTGAAAAGAAAAAAAATATTACGCTTTAAATATTAGATGCGGAATGTAATGCTACAAACTAGAAATATAGCTTTTACTCAAATTTAATGAGTAAGTACTTAGTAATCGTGGTTGTTTTAATTTAAAAGTGCTAACAAAATACCTTTACAATCAATGAAATACTTAACCTCTTTCAGAATAAATGAAGCATCCTCGAAAAACATCTGGGCCCGTCATGAAGAAGTATTATCAGCTGATTCTCGTTATCGTGTGTTTTATGAGCGTCGTGACGTTGCTCATTTACCGACATGAGTATTACCGGCTTCGGTACGTGTTGGAAGTCCTCAATTTCTTTGGGAAGCCTGGTCTATCGCAAATAGAGTTTTGCGGCCCTGGTTTCAATGCTACTCTGCTCTCGGATATAGTGCGTAATTACACATTAGAGGTACGGGAGACACCAGCTCTTTTTCAAGAAATAGATGACGATTTCTATTCATACTCATCTTTTCTGAGGTCATATAAAAAGTACGAGAAATTGTCGCCAGATCACGCACACAACATTGACACGATAGTAATAGGAAAAGCTCATACAAGACCAAATTTCAGGTGTAATATTTGGTTAGAGAATTCAAATAAACCCAGAGCGGGCAGATTTGCCTTCAAAGTTATGTCTGAACCGATCAAAGATTACAATTTATATGTTTTTCATTGTTCTCTTAGCAAAGATATTGGTAAACCCAAAGGAATAAGTTTCTATAGGAATGATTACAATATAGATCCTATACATGCACCTATAATCAAAGTCATTGAAGTGAACACGAGAAGGAAATCTAGGAAAGCCAGTAATATAAAGTTTGTTAACCGCATTGAACCTGTAGCTTGCGTTATACCAAACCAAGTACCTTTAGTTAGCAGAGATGCTTTCATTGAATTCCTAGTATTCCATCATATCATGGGTGTTAACCAGTTCATGGTATATGATAGTACCATTACTGAAGATATCATAAGGAGACTGAATTTGATACCATCAGATATAACACAATGGCAAATACAGTTTTTCCCATTGAATTATCCATTTGTATTTGCAAAGTCTTATGAAATAGTACGAAAAGCTGTTGAACTTGACTGCATATTTAGACACTTTAGGTATGACAAAGAAGACTCAGACAGAGCGAGTCATGTGCTTGTTCTGTCCTGGGACGAATATCTAGTACCTAGAGTGGATAACAACATAAGATCAATATTCAATGATTTTGACCCTACCAGGAAAGAGAGAACTTACGAAGTGAATACACTATTGTTCTGCTTGAATCAGAACGATGATGAAAACTCTGATATTGAACATCCAGATATATTGAAGAAAACACACTATTACAACGTACCGCAACACGTAAAACCAGTATTAATAAGAAACTTTGATTCCATGACAATGATTGAAGATATTTTCAATCTCAATACTACTAAGGCTATTCCTTTAGAGATACTAGGTTTGCATAAGTACACTGAATGTAGGGATCCAAAGAGTTACACTGTTGATGGCTCGGGTTACAACGAGGCACAGATGCAGGTGTTCCAACACAAGTTTGAAGGTGCTATGTTGAAGTTTGCCAACAGTTTTATGAACAACAAAGTGTATAGTTTGTACAGAAATGGACAAATTTGGGAGAAAAATCCACATGAAGAGGTCAGAGATATGCTATGAGCAGAAAGATGTATTAATTATGTTTAAGATATAATTATGTTATGTTGAATGTTGGGAAATTTACTATATTGGAAGTGCTGCCATATTGATTTGTTTAATAATGAAGTTTCAATTACATTGGTTGAATTTTTGATATTTTGTAGAACTGGACCACATGCCAATAGTTGGTGGTAGCTACATTCCCCAGGTGGGCTGTTAGCCTTTTAGTTGCCAGCATTTACAATAAAAATAACTTCCTGGAAGTTTACCATAGTAAGTCTAAACCAATAAAGTGTAATGTGTGGGGTTTTCTTTCATGGATAGCAGATATAGCTGTGGATATGCCAGTGAGTCTACAATATGTCAAAAATATCCTTGACATGACCACTTATTCCAGATATCCTTACGAATCAACCATGATAGGGATTTCAATTTTGAGCCATAATTATTTTAAATACAAATATTTTGTTAGTTCTTTTTCCTTTATGGATTAAGGGGGAATTTGATAAGAAATATGCAATGAGAATAAGAAAGTGGATTGGTTTAGATCCAAAGAAAAAATATAGGGAGAGTTGAAACGTAGGGAAAGCTGTGCCTTGGAAAATGAGGGTGTGTGACTTGTATAGGTACTAAAAAAATGATTTTCTTTATTATATCTCTCTAAGCTATGTAATGATCAATCTGTACACATAAAAATATAAAGACTGCTTTTAACATAGATGTAAGTATTACTTATGTAGTTTGAAATTGAAACCGGCAACAATAATAGTTTAAAAATGTTTAATCTTTTTCAGTATAAACCGAGTTAAACAAGAAACATACATAAAAAAATGAAAATCGAAGCATTTCATTTAATTGTCAATACTGATTGTCAATAAAATCAGTCGATTTGCAAACTTTGTGTACCTATTCAAAAGCAATGTGTGTCTTGGAGAGAGCTCTGCCGTGCTTACGAAAGTCTGTGAAACACACTTTCGACTTTTCGTCACATTTTTGCATTTTCCGGATTGTTTCCTTACATTATTTTAAATACAATTTTGGAAATGTGTAGCTCAGATACAGTATTTTTACACTGCGTTATAATTTCTCTGTCTTATTTCTTTGTTCTTACATAATTAAATGACGAAATAGGTGAAGAGACTGCTTTAAAAAAAATACTGCTCTTATCGTAAGCACGGCAGAGCTGTTCAGATGCATCGCATGTGTATCATTAAAACCATTTTGGGCTTTTCAGCACTTAATAAAAAGTCACTGTTTTAACAATAAATGTATCCGAATTTTATCAAAATGATAATCTAGTCCATATTCCAGAGTGAGGTACCATACAATTAATAGCTTATCACAATATTTAAATAAAGGTTTTTATTACATACTTACGTATTTTTTCATTTACTCGTAATTATTCTTTAAAATCTACTGAACCGAAAAACAATCTAGAAATATTATTTAGTTATGGTGAGAGATAATAGGAATCTCCTAGGAGTCCTAGGAAAAATCTGCTTGCTAACATAAGGTTCTAAGTCGAGTGTTTTGTTTACCCACACAATCTATAGGCACTCTCTATAAAGCAGGCAAGTAATTCAGTTTCATAACCATGGTACGCGGGACCTGGCGAGACGTGGTTCTAACTATTCTATAATCTATGCTATGGGTGAAATTGAATACATGTTCTATTAAATAATCAGGGTGTCCACTTTCTGGAAAAGTCAGGGAAGCTTTTGGTGGTCAGGGAAATGACCTGCCAACCTGGAAAGTCAGGGATATTTGAGTTTTTCCCAATGATCAGAGAAACAGCCATGCTCTAATCTAATATCTCCTTGTCTTTGCTGATATTTAACCCAGACCATAGAACCATATTTTTTAAGTTATTAGTTATTTATATCATAATTCGCATTCCACAGCTTGAGGATTCTAGGTAAGAAGCACCTATGAAACCTTACGGTTACCTTAAGGTTCGAGACAAAATTTTCTGGTGGGGATGAATTCCACTCCGATGGCAAGTAGTGCGGTGATAAAACTGCCGTAGACATCATCTCGCATAGTTCCTCAGAACACATGCCGTTTTATAAGCGGTAGATAGAACATTCAGAGAGAGCTGAAGTCTCTCCAAAAACTGTGGGGTTCTAGACCGCTTATGAGCTCTGGGTCCTCGACAATTCTGATCGCGCGTCGCTGGGTGGAGTCAAGGGGTTTCAGCTGATACTGGGGTGCTCCAGCCCAGAGATATGAGCAGTACTCTACTCTGAGGCCTCACTGAGTTTTGTATAGCTGCAATCGCTGTTGTCGCGAACAGCTTCTTATTACTCTTGCTCATCCAATAATACATTGGGTTGCTGTTGCGATACATTTGTAAATATTGAATTCTGGGCTCACCAATATCCAGTTGATCATCTGCTTCAACTCTAACGTCTTCCTTCTCCTTCTCAGCTTTCACAACCAGGATTCATATATGATGTCATTCTTCTCTTCTGTGAAATTAAATAATGCCGGGCAGACACTGTGGTATACAGTGTCTGCCGGCTAGTAGGGTTTAGAGTCGCTTCAGCGAACCTCAACCCTGACTCTTGACATAAACTCTATAGGAAGATTATCAGATAGAGTAATCCACCTTTTTTGAGGTAGTTATTTAAGTCTAGATGGAATAGGAATTTTCATTACTTGATTTCTTACTAGCATCTTGTTGGTATTGTCTTCTGCGCATTAACCGATCGTACAGATCGACTATCCCTTGCTCTGGGAGTTATTTATTATATATTTCAGGTTAACCTTCCTATTCCCGATCTACGGGCTACCATACTATAATTATCTCCACTAGATGACTCCGGTCAACGGTGTCCCTATAATAGTTCCAGATAACTGGTGATCCTGATCTGCAGGCTAACGTCTAAGCATCCCCATGAAGTAACCATACAAGATAAATTATGTTACTTAAAATGCATATACTTACAAAGAGTCAGATATGCAAAGGTTGGGATAATTCTGTAACATCATAAGTAAGACATAAAGGTTCAGGTTTAGTGAGAAGTTATGGGAGTTGGACATACTATGAATTTAACCGTTTACATAAATCATATGAGGGTAACTACTTACATAGAGATGGCATTGAAATAGTAACTATAGCAAGAAAATAATATTGGGACAACTTACTGTATAGGATTAAATTACTTAAACACTTTACACAGTAAAATATTACTTTAGGGAAAAAATGGATGCTACCAATTTGAATTCAGAACACTCACCCGTGAAACGTCATGTCCGGTGTTGCTATTTACGTTTCGCGACCTTGTGTCGCGACACTCCCCAAGGCGAGAAAAGTTAAAGAATTGTTGTTAGGTTGCGCGTCCACTCTCGTATCTTATTGAGAGCTCTGATGGCCGCAGGTCTTCTTTGTTTTACGTCTTCGGAAAAACTATCTAATTTGGAGGATTCGATATCCTCTACTAGCTTCTCATTATCTTCGTGAGTTTCCTTAGACGAATCTAATGCGCAGGAATCTACTCGTATCGAGTCCTCTATAGAGTCACTTTGATCGGATAGTGGTATTAGATTGTAATGCTGTGGTTGTCGTTGTGACATCTCATGAACGTCATCGGATTCTGTTTCGACAGATTCAGTTTGGTTTGGTTTTGCTCCCTGATTGAATTCATAATTCGAATGAACTTCCTTTTCGTCGTCCTCTATTTCCAATGGGTATAAGTGGGTGAGAGATCTAGTATATTCTGTGGTTCCTATTTTAACCTTACCTACTCTGTATAGTCCATCTGCGCCCTGAATGAGTTCAATTAACTTCCCCACTTGCCAGTTTTCCCGGTTCTTCGATTCTCCTTTCATTTGGACCATTTGTCCCACTCGTGGTGTTATTGTAGAGGTGACTCGCGGTTCTTTATGTGAGTATCGGTATCTTTCGCGTAGGCTAAGCAGGTATCTGTTAGAGAACATCTCTTTAAATTCTTCTAGAGCAATGCGGGCCTTCCTCCAACCTTGTACTAAATCCTTCTTAGTTGTCGTTCCTTGTACGAGAAGTTCATCTTCTGCTGTTTCCATCATAATACATCTTCCGACAGTCAAGAAATCGGAGGGTTTAAGAATATGTTCTGTTTCTGAATCGACACAAACAAGTGGACGGGTATTCAATACTGCTTCGATTTCCTTGATTATCGTATTGAGTTCGGTGTCCTTTAATAAATGTTTCTGTAGGGATCTTTTCATACAATGCTTGACTAAACCTACTAGCCTTTCATAAAAACCACCAAACCATGGTGTTAAAGCGGGTATGAATTTCCACCGAATCTGATTCTTTACACAATATGGTTGGGAAAGAATTTCAGATATCAGCTTAAAATATAAGGCATTATCCGAAGTTATAAGGGTGGGAACGCCTCTACTTGCTATCATTCTTCTTAGAGCCATTAGACCTTCTTCGGCTGTCAAATCTTGAACGATTTCTAAATGTATGGCTCTTACAGCTAAGCACGTGAACAAACAGATCCATCTTTTATTCGTGCCGTTGCCATTACCAGTCAAGACGGGCCCCAAATAATCGATCCCCGTAAACGTAAAGGGTGAGGTGTAGTTGACCCTCTCAGGCGGTAATGCAGGAGTGGGAGGTAATTTGTAAGGTCCTCCTCCATGTTTGATGCATCTAGGACATCTTTTCAAGACACTTTTCACATGTATTTTACCATTAGGAATCCAATAAGTTTGTCTGATAATGCTTAACGTATGATTAGGACCTACATGATAGTTACTCTCATGTGCTTCTGTGATGATATTATCTGTAAAGTCACACTTCCCCGGAATCAAGATAGGGTATTTTTTGTCGAATGCCCACTCTGTATTTTCCATGCGTCCTTTACAACGTAATACGCCTTCAATATCGATAAATAACCGCAGATTGCGACTTAAATTTGTCTCTTTGCCTTTTGATTCTTCTGGGTAATACTCCATTTGTAGTTTCTTAATTTTTTGTATTTTTGTCTCTGTTTGAATTCCTTTATTACTGGAGGTTCCTTCAATCGCTTGTTCTGAAGGTTGGTTATCTGTTTCTGCTTTTTCGTGAATACTGTATGTTCCATGAGTTTTCGTTAGATCCTCCCCGGCCAGAAACGTATCTAATTTGTGTGAAATGTTTCTGATAGGCCATTCAGCCTGCTGTTGTGTGAGAAACTTTGGGCCATCGAGCCATTTTTGGACATCTTCTCTCGATGCGGTAGGTCTAGTCGCGATATCAGCTGTATTCAGTTCTGATGGTACATAGCGCATTATGAGATTCTTGTTCCGTTTTATTTCTTCGATTCTTCTGGCCACGAACGGAGCAAGGAGTTTATCTGAGTTGTACCAGTCTATTACAATTTGGCTATCAGTCCATAGATATTGTTCTTTGACCGTTATATGTAATGAGGTAAGAGTGTAATTAATTAGGCGGCTACCGATCAAAACTCCTAGTAGCTCCAATCGTGGTATTTTCAGATCATCTTGTTCTTTGATTGGTACTAGTCGCGCTTTCCCTATTACAAAACTCTTCTCGTTTCCCTTGACTAAATACACGACGGCTGCATATACTTTTGTGGATGCGTCGGTGAAGCAGTGTAGTTGATAGTTTTCCTCATGTGTATTTTGTATGTAACGTCTTGGTAAAGACAGTTCAGTTACCATGTTGATCTGGTTATTTATTTCTAACCATTTATCGGTCAGTTCTTTAGAGAGTGTGGTGTCCCACTTAAGTTTCAATTTCCACAATTCCTGTAGAAACAATTTCGCTGGGATTATTAATGGTGCTCCATATCCACATGGGTCGTAAACCGCTGCGATAGTCTTCAAAACTCCTCTTTTCGTGTTAGTGTTGTTCTGGATTTTATACCTTAATTGGATAGTATCTTCCTCAGTGTTCCAATCTAACCCTAAGACCTTTACTACCTTATCCTTGCAAGTGTCTTGTATGGTCTGCATGAATTCTTTGGAATTAGAACTCCAATCTCTCAAGTTCATAGAGATTTGTTGAAATTCAGTCTTTATTATTTTATAAAGCTCTAAAGCTACATCAGTAGTCTCTACTCCAGTTAGTAGATTATCAACATATATGTCGTTTACAACTTGTTTTATGACTTGATTTTGGGATCTTGACAGATGGTGCCGTATGGTAGCGTTTAGTAAGAAGGGACTGGATATAACGCCAAACGGTACTCTACAAAATCTAAGTTGGTTTATATTTTCATCCGTCGCTGGTTTCGAAATATCCTTTATCCATAGAAAACGGGTGACATCTCTATCGTCCCTTTGAAGAGCTATTTGTAGAAATGCCTTTTCGACATCAGCTGAAAGTGCAATGCGATGGGATCTAAATCTTAGGAGAAGTTTTGTTAAGTCCTCTAACATCATTGGTCCACAATAGAGATTCTCATTAAGGCTCTTCCCGCTCTTAGTTTTAGATGAGGCATCGTAGACTATCCGCATAGATTTTCCTGGTTGAGATACGCAATGGTGAGGGAGATAGTGTACTGGATGTTTACCCTTTGTCGTTGTTAACTCGGGTACCACTTCAACTATTCCCTTTTCAATTTGTTCTTGTATTATTCTATCATAAGTTAGCAAGGATTCCTTGTCTAACCGTTTCAGTAAGTTAATTAGACGTCCATATGCGAGGCCATAGTTGGACTGTAGGTTTGGAGGGTATTCATTCCATGGCCAGCTCACAGTGTATCTGTTATCCACATACTCGGTCGTATCATTGAAATTTTTAATAGCTGCTTCTTCTCTGCTGATTTTCGGAGAATCGGTTATACCTATGGCCTCGAGTTCCCATAGAAATTTAACATTACCATTATCTAATGGTAAATCGGGTTCATTTAGTCTGAGGTCTATCCCTGACTGAAAATATGTAATAACATGTAGTTCTTCTATTGGTTTTGAGTCTGTCTTGCCGGACAGTATCCATCCGAATTCTGAATTTACTAAGAACAAATTTTCCTGAATTTCAATCTTCTCTGTGGACATCAATGTATAATAGTAGTCGTTGCCAATTAGGATGTCGATATTTTCAGATAACGAGCCGTCATCGGCGAGGATAGTCTTATCTTTCCAATTTTCGAAAACATATTGAGGGTAAGGAATCCCCTTTGAAATCGTAGGCACTACATTTGCATATATAAGTTGTCTTTTACGTTTTCGTGTTTCGATTTCTAATTTTACCATAGGACTTTTGAATTCCTGAGGTGTTTTTGAACCAAACGTAAACACGGAAAGGAGATTATCTTCTTCTGTGGGCAAGTTCAATTCCTTAGCGATTCTTTGCGTAACGTAGCTTCTTTGACTTCCTGAGTCCATCAGAATTCGGCATTTCAAACCTTGTACTTCATCACCGTATTTCTTGACCTCGGCTACCGCTGTCTGTAGCACGGTGTACCCCCTTGAAACAGCATGGAGAGTAGTTAACGCTTCGGTTTTCTCTATTGTTGCAGTTTTCGATTCGTCCGAAAACTTGATCGGGCATAGCGCTCGGTTATGTAGTCCGTTGCAATGATAACAATTCACGTTAATTCTACAGTACTTTGATAAGTGACCCTTGCGGAAGCAAATGAAACATCTACCGTTCAATTTAGACTTCCTCTCGGTTATAGTTTTAGCTTCTTGACATTCGTCGTTGTAATGGGGTCCTTTGCAGAACGTACATTCATTTCGTCTCCTCTTGGTCTGTTCGTTGTACTTAGATTTAAAATCCCTTTGTTCTTGATAAGGCCTCTTACGAGGGGTTGAGTTATTGTTAAACCTGTTGCCCCAAGGTTTGAAGACAGTAGGTTCTGCTCGATGACTTCTTTGTGAATCGTCGTTCGCGAATCTTCTATCCCTACGAATCTGATGGTTCTGGTCCCTGGTGTGTAGCGTTTCGACGGTGTAGCTCTCTTTTCTGACTTGAGTTGTTCCCAGCGATATTCTATTCGCATCTTCTCTTGCTGCCACTATTAATTCAAGGTGGTTTCGCATTTCTTCAATTGAATCATTCTTGGATTTCATCTTCATTTCGTAAATTAAGTCTTCTGGAAATTTCTCCGTTATGAGAAACCGTAAATGGTTTTGGTTCACATTCTCACCTAGAGAAGTTAATACTCGAAGATGTCTTTCTATTTCGTTCAAAGTTCGGCGACAATCATCAACACTCTTCTCGGCAGTTTTTACCTTGTATAATGCCGAATAATGAGCATCAATTATTTGAGTTTCCTTTCCGAATCTTTCTATTAGAGTGGATACAGCTATATGATAGTTCTTATGAGTGGTGTCTAGCCCATCCACTACCTTCTTTGCTTCCCCGACCAATGACGCTTTAAGATATAACAGTTTATCTACGTCTGGCAGATCGCGATGGTGAATGTTAGAACTGAACTGGTCCCAAAACTGATGCCATTCCAATATATTGCCGTCGAACGTAGGTAGACTTAATTTCGGTAGTTTGCTTGTGCTTGTAGAAGAATTCCTGTGAGACTTATCACCTCCATTACAAGTTCTGGTTTTGATTCTAAATTTTACTTCAATAATTGTTTCTTCGCATTTCAACTGTACAGAAGAATACTCAGATATGTCGTCTACTGATGGCTCTTGACTCAACCTGAAGTAATTATTCAATTCCGATGAGAATCTGTTTACTAATGCCTCCAATTTCAACACAACCATTTCTGCGCGTTCAAGTTCCTCGTCTAATACTCTCATAGTGAAAGGTTCTGCTTTTTTAGAAAGCAATTTCATATTTTCCACTATCAAGCCTAAACGTCTTAACATGATGTCTTCCATTTTCTGAAATAAACGGAGAGAAAATCCAATTGCTTAACCGTTACAATACGATAAATAATCAGTAATATAAGTGTGTCTCGCCTTGCTAAACATCTCTTATAGTGTCGATTTAAAGCAAATTTGCGTTAAGACAGAGAATAAGTGTGTATCATTAATTTTATCGTATGTACTTATTTATTAGTAGGCATGTATACTTTATTGTAAACCAAAATCTTAAAAAAATTTAGTTTATAAATTTGTAGTGGTGAAAAATATAAATACTCATGTAACTATACATTCCTCTCCTTCAAAGACTATACATTTAAATTCCAAACTATGACTTAAAATATTTGATTCAAATTAATACGTGTACAATTTAATAAACTACAGACAAAGACACTGTGTCATAAAATCGCCACTTCAAACTGAACATTGCATAAAATACATAACCATTATTAAACAAAAGTCTGTTTGCGTTGGCAGTCATCTGCATGCTACAGTTGTACATATCAAAGTTAATTTTATATCAGATAATAATAATGAACATGCTTTCAGAGTTCTGAATGATGACATTTTATACATACCTATTTACATATTTTAAAATAAAATTATAATCAGATATAGTCAACTAATGCATTACAATAGAAAGGTAATAATCCATTTATCAAAGGAAAATTTAGAAACTTTAATTGAAAATGTTATCAATGTCACCATGAATAATAGTAAACTTAAAGATCCGCTGAAATAAAGTACCAATCTAAATATCTACATTCTTTGAGTATTAGGTAAACTAAATGTAAGAAAGGAGAGAATAATTATTTTTATTGCAAATAGGTATAAATCTAATGGTATGAACATTAACCCTTGTTTGAATAGTAGGGTAAATAGGTATGTCCTTTATGAATATTCCTTGAATGGTAAAATAAATTACCATTAAAAAACCAACTCTGAACTGAACAACTGTTATTCAATCACATTAACCCCTTACATGACAGGTAGGTTAAAACTGACCAGTTACCTGCATATTTTACTCAATCTGTATTTCAAGTGTCTTAAAAAAATTAGATTAGATTTGACTTCTCATATATAGATTTATGTCATTTTAATTGTAAAAGTTTTTATATATCTATGGGTCTGTACATTAGTTACTTAGTGGCCTGAAATAAATGAATAATAATAATAATAAATAGAGGAGGGAAATCTCCCTTTAAATAAAAAGGTATATTATTATTTTCCATGTACATAATATACCTACTTACAAACCGTAAGTTTGGTTTTGACTCAATCTTCACCTTGCATGTGAAGGGTTAATACTCAAGTTGTTCAACTGAACAATTAAGGTATTTCATGTGAAATAGTCTTATAAGTTTCATTTGGCGTATCAATATATTCGTGATGTGATCCATAGGCACTATGTGTGTATACTTAAACCAGGTAAACCAATAGTACCCGCACGAAAAGATGAACACGTAGGTACTAATAAAATTAAACTTATACTAGATGTTCTTGAAATTGTCACAATCGGATTCTAACGAGATAATAGGTACATACCTAGTCACCTATCGAAATAACGTTTTTACTCCGCAGTGAAGTACGAAGATGCTTCAGTTCAATACTTCGACGGACGCTATGGGTTCCCTCTGGTTTCGTATGAAGTTGATGTCTAAAGGAAAAACAAATGAATAGTAAATATTTACATTGACGTAGGTGAATCAGGTAAACAAAAACTATACGCATTAGTTCCAATTTATGGTTAAAACTCTGAAAAGTAAAACAAAAGACAGGGCCATAGGAAAAGTCCATAATCCGGCGTAGTAGACAATCCATCATTAATAGATTTACTTACCCTAGTTTTTATTCAAGTTCGGCTCACGAACTGCACTGTAAAATAAAGCTCTTTGCAAAGTCTCTAGTTTTTCCACTTTCATACGCAAAAAAGTTCACATCACAAGAAAAACGCCATCTTGGTTTCGCCGCGAACTGAGCGAGTAGCATCAAATAATTTCCGATCTCTTTAAATTAAAACTATAACAATATATATTTTTACACAGAATAATAATAAATTTAATTAAATAAAGAATATACTTTAATTTACACACATAATTATAAATCTGTCTTCATCAATTCAAGTAGACAAGTAAATTAAGTCGAATCGATGTGTTTCCGGTTTCGTGCGTTGAACAAAGCAAAAGATTCACTTCCTTTAAATACTCCTCTACCGTATTTGCGTCTTACGATAGGTTTCTCACATGATTTTGTCCTTTAAAAAACTCCATAAATATGTTTTGTTTATTTATTTATTTCCTGGATGATTTCAAAGTAAATTTTGAAAATAGAGGATCTCACATTATTGTTCCGAATGTACATCGTAGCGCCATCTATCCAGTCTGTCACGACAACAACCCCCTGTTCCGCTGCGTTCCGTTCCACACGTATTTAATTCTGCTGTTCTCATCTTATTTGCTGATAACGTTCCGTTATCAATTTACTTCCGAATCAAAGTGCGAACTCATACTTGGTTAAAATATCTTATCTACAATTCCACCATTCCAGACTAGACTTTATTAGCTTCATGCTTAAATTAAATAAAGTTCAGGATAGCCCAGAATTAATCAATGTGGTGTGGGTCAATTAGAGATCCCAGCACCTCCACCATGTCGCGAACAGCTTCTTATTACTCTTGCTCATCCAATAATACATTGGGTTGCTGTTGCGATACATTTGTAAATATTGAATTCTGGGCTCACCAATATCCAGTTGATCATCTGCTTCAACTCTAACGTCTTCCTTCTCCTTCTCAGCTTTCACAACCAGGATTCATATATGATGTCATTCTTCTCTTCTGTGAAATTAAATAATGCCGGGCAGACACTGTGGTATACAGTGTCTGCCGGCTAGTAGGGTTTAGAGTCGCTTCAGCGAACCTCAACCCTGACTCTTGACATAAACTCTATAGGAAGATTATCAGATAGAGTAATCCACCTTTTTTGAGGTAGTTATTTAAGTCTAGATGGAATAGGAATTTTCATTACTTGATTTCTTACTAGCATCTTGTTGGTATTGTCTTCTGCGCATTAACCGATCGTACAGATCGACTATCCCTTGCTCTGGGAGTTATTTATTATATATTTCAGGTTAACCTTCCTATTCCCGATCTACGGGCTACCATACTATAATTATCTCCACTAGATGACTCCGGTCAACGGTGTCCCTATAATAGTTCCAGATAACTGGTGATCCTGATCTGCAGGCTAACGTCTAAGCATCCCCATGAAGTAACCATACAAGATAAATTATGTTACTTAAAATGCATATACTTACAAAGAGTCAGATATGCAAAGGTTGGGATAATTCTGTAACATCATAAGTAAGACATAAAGGTTCAGGTTTAGTGAGAAGTTATGGGAGTTGGACATACTATGAATTTAACCGTTTACATAAATCATATGAGGGTAACTACTTACATAGAGATGGCATTGAAATAGTAACTATAGCAAGAAAATAATATTGGGACAACTTACTGTATAGGATTAAATTACTTAAACACTTTACACAGTAAAATATTACTTTAGGGAAAAAATGGATGCTACCAATTTGAATTCAGAACACTCACCCGTGAAACGTCATGTCCGGTGTTGCTATTTACGTTTCGCGACCTTGTGTCGCGACAGCTGTAGTACACCCCGCTTTGCTCTATTGAGCACTTCAGGTTTTTTCGCTGCAAGGGTAACCTTGACCTCGAGGTGACCCCGAAATTGGACGTTGCTAGAAATGTCAAGACTCAGGAATCTTGACACTCGTAGCAACAGCAAGTTTTGATCCTTGGAACTGAGGCGCCACCGTTAAACGGACTTTGGCGGTGAACGCGCAGACTTGCGTCTTCGTGGAATTAAAGTGGACTTAGTTTGGTCTACACTCATTCGGAGAGTTGGTAGAGTCTTCGACTTCATACACAATCCTGGCATGATTCTCCACCTCGGCCCGTGGAATGTTGCTCGACCTGTGTACTGCGCGTCATCTGTGCCGTCATCCGCATAGCATTGAATACCGCGTATTTTCGTCCAATCACTACGTAGGTCATTCGTATGCAGAAGGAATAGAATTGGCGAGAGTACAGAACCTTGCGGGACACCAGCATTAATGTGTTTAGTGTCAGAGGACCAGCCGTCGTAAAGGACTTAAATGCTCCTGTTACACAGAAAGCTGTCGATCCAATTGCACAATCCCACGTGTAGGCCGTATGCTGGTAATTTCGATAGAAGTGCCTTATTCCAGACCCTGTCGAACGCCTTAGGTATATCCAGGCTTACTACCAATGCAGGAGGCTCGACTTTCAATGGCTTGGTAATGGCAGCGGTGTATTAGGCATACTAGAAGATCACCAGCTGACCGGCCATGACGAAACCCGTATTGGCGGTCATTGATAAGGTCTTTCTCTTCTAGATATGCTGGGAGCTGTGTATTGATTATACACATTCAAATTTTTCAAATTCACCTTTGAAAGAAGAGAGATAATAGCTATTTGCCTGTAATTCGACGGGTTAGTTCTATCCCTCTTTCTGGAGACTGGTTGCACATTTGCAACTTTCCAGGACGTTGGCACGTGGCCTGTGAAGTAGAAGGGCGCGAAAACTACTCAGTACTGCAGTCTGATCTAAATACACGATGGACGGTAGAATAGGATGTATTGAAATCTATGTACGAGCTGTCACACACAACCAAACCTTGCTCAGTGTCCACGCAGACACCAAGCGTGGTGTGAGGGGGATGCGCGAGACGGATAAGACAGTCCAGCACGTTGAGCTCTTTACACTGCTATCTTTGGAGGCTCTTCATTTCGACAGCACAGAAATTTACCTCAGTAAGACGGTTGGAAAATGATCCTTGTCGTGAAAGAGCACCGTTTTTTTACAGGGTGAGCCAATTTGTAATAGATGACACTGTCCCAGAAAACCACAATCAAAAAAATTAAGAGATTCAATGAAAATCCCTTTGTTAAAAGCACGTTTAGCTGCTGTGAAGTTAGTTATGGCAGATTGCGAAACATTTTTACGCCGTCTCCAGATGAAAATAAAAAACAAACCAACAGTCAAACAAAATCCTCCAAAAACTGTTTTAAAACGGATTGTAAAGGTCAGGGAATTTTTACAAAATGGTCAGGGAAAGTCAGGGAAGTATTTTTGAAATTTTGAGTGGACACCCTGATAATAATAAATATGTGGGACAAGTCACACACATTTGTTTTTTTTTTTATGTGATTAGGAAGGCAAACGAGCAAGTGGGTCACCTGATGTTAAGTGATCACCACTGCCCATAGACACCTGCAACCCCGGAGGGGATTGCAGATGCGTTGCCAACCTAGAGGGCTAAGATGAAATGCCTCTTGTGCCTGTAATTTCCTCGGCTGTCTTACTCTCCACACCGGAACACAACAGTGCAAGCACTGCTGCTTAGCGGCAGGATTAGCGAGTAAGATGGTGGTAGCGATCCGGACGGACCTCGCACAAGGTCCTACCACCCGCAAGCTTGATACCAAGCGTTTGTTCCCAGGGCCTATGAATCATGAATAAGAAAGCCAAGTCCGGAATAGTGCACTTCATGATCTCATACAGATACAGAGAAATAAAATACATTTTGGTTCTAAGTAAATGTTTATTTAATTTCCTCTATACTAAATTCACGGGCATAGCCCGTCGTCACAGTCCAGAACAAATTATACACTAAAATAACTAAGGTAGCGACGACAAAAAAAATTCAATAGTTTTACACAAAAATACACAGATAATATCAATCCAATACACAAGGAATACGATGAGCATAACTTTGAGCAATACGTAAATGTATTGTCGTTGACACTAAAACGAAAAGTGGAGGGAACTTACACAAAATTCTCAACTAAGTATAAATATCAATTTAAAGCTTACACATCCTTTAAATATTGCCACGAAATAACTTATTATTAAATTCTTGTTGGCTGATTTAGCAGCGGTGCGAAAGCGACAGGAATCTTTATATGTATGGATCTGTCTCTTTTGCTCCGCTCTTAAAATCAGCAAACAATGCATACTGATTACATCGATAGGTGTTTTAGTATTTAAGTACGATTTCTCACTAATTTAAATCTATATTTATGAAGCTACATTAGCAGGCATCTCTTTCTCTCTGAAGAACAAGTATAATTTTTCTTCTCATTCTACCATCACACTCACGATAATAGTAAAAGAGATAGCATGACGCCAGCTACTGTAGCTGCACCATAAAGTAACGTTAATAAAATACTGAATGATAAAGCATAGAAATAAGAATATTTTTGCATATAATTAATTTAATACTAGAATTTGGAAACACAACTTTCTCATATAAGAAGGCACGGATGCTAAAATACATACTAAGAATTATATAGATCAATTTTGTGAATAGATAAACGAAACCGTTCATAATAACTTCGAAATTAAGACCATATAATTAAAAACAGTACATAAAGTTTCAAGCAAGCACCTCAGTTTCTCAATACCAACGTCTAACTACAACATCCCCTACTAAGTTGTCAACACTGGTTCATGCTAAAAATAGATTTTACCCGCAATTTTACTTCTAAATAGATAGTATTCTATCACCTCGCTGATTACCACGGGCTATCTACACGCAAAGTTTCATGTAGATTTATTAAAATCGAACAAATTATTACTAACGTACTAACTGCCACGATTTAAACTGAACAACTTTGTAAGATTAACAGATTTTTCGAGATTTTTTTTCAAAATTATGAGTAGAAGCAGGTGACAGTACTGAGTTTACATGTAACCCTACATTGATGTTACTAAAAAAATACAAGGTTCCTGACTCAATAAAAATAAAATATGAATAAATGCGATAATTATTAAATTATTATGCTTAGGCGAAAATATCAGATATATTGTATTAATTATAATAAACTACAGTCTATACAAGGAACAATATTTTAAATGCATATTTCTGGCCACTGATCAAAACATCTATAGATGTAATTTAAAAAAAATACGTTTTACCATCATGCACGTAATTTTTTTTGCCTTTTTATTTCCTCGATATTAAAATACAATGAAAATACAGTTGAATTAAATATTGCGTAAGAATAATACTGGAACCACAGTATTTTTTTTTTAGATAAAGTCTCTGTTCCAACATGCAATTTATTATATATTTTGATATGATCCAAAAAATCTAAATAGTTTTTGTTAGGTTAGTTAATGTAAAGTGCAAATATGTACGTGGACCCAGCTTAAGCGAGTAATGGGTATTTATAAAAGAACATCTTATAAAACAATATTATAACACACCTCTCGAGAAGATACATTATTTATTTATATATTATTGTCATGATGCTTTTGATGTCGGTGCTTTACTGTTTCACGCCCGACAGAAACATATATGTAACAGGGTCCTTCGGAAATAGCTAAGCAAAAATTGACCTGTAGCTTTTTCTGAAGACTGGTCAATTTTCTTTCTACTTTAACTGAATAGTGACTAAATCACTAAGAACAGCGAAAATGTGCGCGAAAGATAATTGTATGTTTATCGCGCACGATTTGAGAATTTTTGTCCAAAATTGTAGCTGGCGGCGTCAGCAGGAAACGTTTTACAGTAATACCCCGCTTAACGCGACCCCTTTTTACGCGGATTCGTTATAGTGCGATTTTTAAAATTCGCGCTAATTTACCCCGCTTTACGCGAATGCGTTGATTGGTTCATTTGCATGCTAAGTGGTGTGATTTCATTGACCAATAGCAACCCGTAACTGCTCATTAATTGAAAAAGATTGACGGTTGACTCGCCGGTAACTCCAAAGATAGGAAAATAGTTTTTAGAATTTTGCAAGAGCGCAAACAAAATGCGACACAAAAAACCTTAGACAGCTATTTTTCTAAAGTGCGAAAAAAAAGTGCAAGTGATTAATATTTTGTGTCAATTTTCTCTAACAAAAGTACATTGATTTATATTTTAGCTCGTTATTTGTTTGTGCCCCGTTATGCGCGAATTTCGCTTAACGCTATTTTGTCTGGAACGCATCACTCGCGTTAAGCGGGGTATTACTGTATATCCAAAATGGAAGAATAGTTGCAACTACAGGGTGAAATTGAAATCGCGGACCACATTTTAACTGTGGCTTCCAGTCCTGACACTGAGCATTTTTCTCTAAGGAACCAATTCAATCGGAGCAAAAAAAATTGGACTTTCCCTACAAAGTTGGCCACTCAAGGTCATCGATTTGTATGAAGAGCCCAAACTTGTTTTGCTCCGATTGAATTGGTTTCTTGGAGAAAGTTGTTCAGTTCCATGAGCAGAAACCACAGTTCAAATTTGGTCCGCGATTTCAATTTCACCTGTATAATGTAGTATAATGTAGTCCCGTAGTTCGCGCTATGATACATATGCTCTCCCTTCCATCCCTCGCATTTTCCCATTTCATTACTATTTCCTAAATTCGCTTGAATCACAGTCATGAGAGGTCATATCGTCATAACATCAAGCTGTAATTATTCTAGATGCTATTTAAACTTTTTTCTCTGATATTTCCGAAGGACCCTTATATTAAAAAAATAAATATATTCAGCATAATTCATAAGTCTAAAGTAGTAAAAGATTGCCATGATTTTATTTCAAAGTAAATTGTGATTACAAATATATTTTTTACAGGTTAAAATGTTGACATTTTAAGAAGCACGGTTAGTTTATTAAAATTATGTTTAAACTTTTTTTTAATCCTGAAAATCTGCAAAACTAACCGCTATAACAGATTCTTATTTAAAATCTCATTTATACAATATTTATTTATTTTATTAACCAACGACATAAAGTAGTAATATTTTTGTTGAAAATATTATTTTACACTTTATTTTAAAACATCAACATGATATTTACAAAGTACGAATTTTTTTATTTGTAGGAAGTATATGTTAAAGTAGTTAAAATATCACCGCTTTTAACTAACGACCTATTAGGATTACAGTAAATGCACGAAAAATAGTCAATATTACATAGTCTTACGTTTTAACAACAGTGTCTATGTTTTATTTTAAAATTTCCCACATTTTACGGATTTTTCATTTCACGGTGGCTGCTCATACTAAATGATACGAAAGAATCAACTGATATATTTGTGTGAGAACCTTAGCTAAGGTTTTTTTACTCGGTTGGTTGCCCTCAGAAGGTAGTTTGAATATCTGAGCCTTAAGGCTTAAGCCTTAACGGCTTGATTGTTCGTAGTCTCGGCTTGAATTTGTCGTTAGATTAACCTAAACCCTCCAGTGACATGTGACATATTTTAAGCAGTTTAAAATAAATAAATATTCTGGAACAAATTCACGCGATTATCTATCTGGCTCTAGGATTTCCTGTAATATTATGGTTGCAATTTTGAATACATACAATAATATTTAGATATTGAATACCCAGGAAACAGCCGGTTGGGGATCGAACCCTCATGGGTTCCGAAGGCCGACTCTTGGCATATACTCGTAAGTCAAGAGCGCTAACTTAAAAAAAAGTTTAGGTTATATACGAAAACCTACTAAATAAATGGATCCATCGATGGAAAAAAAGTTTTTCAGTTTCACCAGTTTCATAATAAGAACTATCACCATGTTATTAATGTTATTTTTTATAAAAATATGGGAAATTTTAAAACGTACATGTTGAGATTTGTATGAGCGAAATATTGTTCAACGCTTACCTTTCTAAAATACATCTATATTTAATATTTCCGAATTAAACATCCAATCATATTCAATATTAAACATTCAACATATTTACACAGATAACAATAATATAATATACTATGTAGACTTATTTAAGACGTCACTTATGTATGTTGGAAAGACAAACGAAGGAGCGAAGGTTACGCGACATTCCAGGAATTGATATATTTTGACGAAAATACAAACAAAAATAATATTCTACAAAAAAAGGTCTTTATGATCCTGTTTGGCAAAGAAATTGCTGGACCAATTTTGATTTAATTTTACACATAAAATACCATATTTTATTTTGAAATGTCAAAATATTAAATGTCCATGAAATAAAATGACGCTAAGCGTATTTTTATTAAACATTTTGCCATCGCATAGACTAGATGTGCCCTAAATATCTCTTTGCTGCAATCTAGAAAGATTAATTATGACCTGTGTCTTAAATATGGTACATGTTTTAAAAATATATGTATTTTTTTCTCATTAATAGCGCTTAAGTTGTTTCTGTTATATTCACAGTGAAGAACGTTTGTAAACTTTTAATAATAAGTGCTATGTTTGTTAATCAAAAGCTACAGTATGAAAATCCAGCGAGAAAATATTCTCTATTTAGGATTTCACATGTATTTATTTTCTTATAATTTAATTTTAATGCTCAACAACAACATAAAAATACTATATCGTGGTCATAAAAAGTGTGCTTCAATAATTTTCTATTGATTATAGTAGTTTTTTATAATATTTCGAAAAACAGCCAACATTAGAAAAGTTTTATTGTATAAACTTTCAACAAAGTAGTATACCGTTATATGTTACAGAACAGACTTTCTCTGAAATCTATATGTTACCAGGTTGTACTGCGCAACATTTATATTAAATATTGTCAAAATATATTACGATGTTGATGGTATTTTCAGTTAAATATAACGATCCTTATACCTCAAAAAATTAACCACGGCTTTTTCGTGAAACTGAACAACTTTCCCCGATAAAGCTATCTATAGTTAATTCGCAAAAAAACATTGGATTTCTCATATCAATTGATCAATGATTCGCTTTGTTAAGACGTCAATTTTTTTTAAATTGAGTTTAGGTTCCTTGTGGAAATTTGCTCAGTCTCACGAGTAGAAGCCACTGTTACATTTTCATTTCAGATATTTTAAAGGACCATATATATGGAGAAGGAGTATAAATATATACAAACATGTCAATGTATATCTATCAAGTATGTATATTGTAACAACAGACTAATTTAGTCGCTACAACGTCTACAGTAACAATATCTATCTCACTTTAAACACTAGTCATTCGTAAGGGTGCAATAGAGACAAATCTATGTTAGGAATCTTCAACCGTTCTGTCTCTATCGCACCGTTTGTAAAACAAGAAATGATTATCTACCTCATCATTAAATGTTCACTTTCAATATTTCACTTTGACAAGGTATCGTAGAATGGTCCTTAGATAATGTCAAGGATGTCAGGATGTCAAGAACAAAATGAATAACTTTTTCCAAGGGACTTAAATGACTTCTCATAAAATTTTTGGCTAATAACTATACAAAAAAAAAAATATACGCCGTAATGTTTTCCTAGGAGGAAGTTGCTCAAATTCATTATCGTGTTTACCTTCATTAATGTATCAGTTGCTCAGCCTGTCACCCTGTGTAATTACATATTTCTTTACGTTGGATGCTTATTTTTTTTAAAAACATGACATTCGAGACTATAGCAGCCTGACATGTCATTTACGGACTATTACTGCGTACACTGATTGCCCTTTTAATGAATGACTTATTAAACAATTCCCTGCGATATTTTTATTCTTTATATAAATGTGGGGGTATAGATGTCTAGATAAAACAGTTTTATAAATCTCCCGCATTTTTGTCGAAATTGACTAACAGAAAAACAATAAGTTACTATTAAGTTATAGATTTTAAAATGAAATGTGTATCTCAAATAATAGATGTAAATAGTTGCCTTAATTGAGTAAAAATATTAGCAGCAAAAAATATTGAAATAATACTAAATTGGAATAATAATAGAGATCAAGTTCGTTTAATTTTATATAGAACTTTTAAAAATTATTAATAATAAAAATATAAGTAAGATAATGACTAAAAATATCATACAATTAAAATAGGAATGTAATATTATTATTTTAGTCTTTTTATAAGAATCTAGGACAGAATCTCGATAGGCAGTATCAAATAGAATTACGAGTAAGTACATTATATGGAATGACATTGTTAAAGTCTTCGTTTATATAAGCTCATTGTCTTAATAGTTTTTAAATCAAAACTCCCGGTTCAATATAGGTATGACGGATACAAAACTCGGTCGATTAGGCATCTTTACTCACAATAATCTATATCTTTGTATCCATTCGTATATTTGTAGTGTGAATCTACCTTTATTTGCTGACGGGAAGTTCCCACATCTCATATTATCAAAGGTCTAACCGAGTAGTGACTACACTTATGAACCATTTGGAACCTTTTGTTTAGCCTTTTTAGCGACCTTAGGCTAGTCCTTTTGTTTCAAATCAGGATTCGCGGGTACGATTCCCGACGGGGTCCATCTTTGTAGGTCCGGTTTGGTTGGTGGTAGGGCATTTTCTGAGCTTGCCTGGCTAGATACCACAACTTTACCTAAATATTGCCGCGAAATATCAGTGTTCACAACATTCAGCTGTCTTATCTTTGAGGGCAGGCTGGATAAAAAAAATGTGTATGAGTAACTAATTGCTCTCCAACTGAAATAAAAAGCATATGTTTCGCCGTCCTTCCTATCGAATTTTTGTAAATTAAAATCACAAAATTAGTCTATTCAAAGTAGACAACTTTGAGTTACTTTTTATCATCTACCAAAAACAAAATTTTGTTCTTAAACATATCTGAAATACCAAGATGTGACCTCCGATCATTTGCAGTTTAGTGAAGAAACATTTTACAATATTTTTTTATACCTACAATGTATTTTCAGTGCGTCTAAATTTCGAAGTACTAGGCGAACAAGAGTTCCAAAAGGTCCTTACGAGAATAGAAGAGACATCCGGATAGACGGCTTTTGCGGCGGTTTCATCTATTATATTTAGAAAAGTTATAGTAAAACTCATTTTTAACCGACTTCAAAAAAAAGGAGGAGGTTCTCAATTCGTCGGAATCTTTTTTTTTTTTATGTATGTTCACCGATTACTCGAAGACGCCTGAACCGATTTGGAAAATTCTTTTTTTGTTTAAAAGGGTATACTTCACAGGTGGTCCCATATAAATTTTATCAAAATCGATTCAGCGGTTTTTGAGAAAATCAACAAAAACATAGCAAAATTGGAGTTGTTGCGATTGAAGTCGGTTGTTTTTAACGTATTCAGCGTGGTCAATTATCGACACAGTAAAATTCCCATTCTTGCATGGTATTTTCAATGCGTCTATAAATATCAAAGTACCAGGCGAACATGAGTTCCGAAGGGTTCTTACGAAAAGAGATGTAACATACTTATGGGATAGTGAAATTTAGTGAAAAAACATTGTATATTTTTCATACAGTCAACGAAAACCAACCACAGATGTCTCTTGCGTGGTATCATCAAGTACCAGGCTTGCAGGAGTTCCGAAGGGTCCTTACGAGAGGCGGCAGTCTCAGGAGCGCGAGCGGCCGTGTCGCGGGGTGTCAGGCTCGTCCGAGGGTCAGAAGTAGATCACCTCCTCCTCGGGCTGCGGGGGCGCGGGGGTCGGGGTTACGGGGGCGGGGGTAGTGGGGGCTGGCTGCTCAGTCGAAGACCGCACGCGGAATTTGTCCGGCAGTTTGGGGTATGTGTTTGTTCTGGAAGAGAAATACGTGTTTGAGTCAAATCTATGTCATTCATACATTCATTCTAATCATCATAGATTAACCAAAGAAGTTTTATATCGTCGCTCCGGGGGGAGCGGGGTGCAAGTCTGTGAGATTAACTATCCCAAGATAGTTTGAATTACACGAGTTTGTGAGTCCGGTTTTTGGATTTTGAGAATTCCGTATGGGTTTTATGAGAAAACTTGTTCAGTTTTGTAAGTGGAACCCACCGTTTAAGTTTACGGAAATGGTCCTTTTGTATATTATTATGTATGTATATATGTAACTCTGTGACCCTGTAGAGCTCACCTAGTGGCTTTGTTGTTGAGCTGTTGGGTAGGCAGCGGCGCGGGCGAACTGCCGGTGCGCGTGTGCTGTATCACCACACCCTGGTTCTGCAATAACATAATACAGGATGTTAATTAAGTGAGTTTGAAATTTTAAGTGGCTCCTCAGAATCAAGTAGAAGAAAAATATTGAAAACTCTGATTCTGATAATCAGATTTAGTAAGTAGGTACCTACATGGGATTTTTTCAAAACTTTTCCTGTATTCTATTCTATACTTGATTCTGAGTAACCCCTTAAAATTTCAAACGCACTTTTTTAACATCCTGTATAAGAGACACAAATGAAACAGAAAAATGTATTCGAAGAAAATCTACCTAATGCGTAGGGCAATTTGAGTTCGTTTAATCGCAGAGTGAGAAGAAACATCGAGAGTTTCTACTCCTCTCGATAATAATACTGCCTTTATCATCACATTAAGCAGAAGTGAGGCATCTTTATGACGGCAGAATAATAATATCGTCAAAAGATTAAGGGGTACAGTTTGCACCAATATAATATGATCCTAATAAAATATCATCTGACTAATTTTACCTAATCAACTGTGTTTTATTAATAAGGTTTAATTTTTTGAGTGCCAGTCTGATACATATAGTTCATTCCAATCAAAAAAAAGCAAAAGGTAAACAAACTTACTATGGAAATGAAACATGTCAATGTCAGATGCATACTATCTTTGTTTACCTTTTGCTTTTTTTTGGATTGGAATGAACCATACATGATATTGTAACCACCGCTCTCATTGTAACCATTAAAAATTACATTTAATTCCATAAATTATCTGTGATTAGCGATGCTGGTTTCACAATTAATTATACTGTAAAATTATTGTATAAAACCTAAACATATTGTGCAACTGTTTGTTTGATCCAAATAAAAAGAAAAGATAGGTATGATGTGTTTTTATGTGACAACAAATAGCCTGAACGACAAATTTAGTATTAGAAGTGGCATGTATAAATGGCGAGGAGATAGAAGGTGTGAATAGTGTCGATCGCTACTTTGATTCTTACATTTTACGAGTAAGTAAACACTATTTGTGCAAATAAATATGTTTTTATTCATTCACGTATCACTTCACAGAAAAACAACATATTATTTTGTTATCACATTAGGTAAACTATTCATCTCAACTTATAGTTAGTGAGATGATGACAAAATTCCGAATTGCAATTCGGAATTTTACCTACATGGACTCAACAGCAATTCGCGATTATTAAAACGGTTTTTTTAATCAGTGTCAAATCTCAAAGCGCCACACCAAACGATTCAGGAAGTATCAGTTAAGTTAAGAAGAACAATTCATAAGGTATAACAGACAAAAGTACGATATTTAAAAAACATGCTCTTTATAACATAAAAAAGCCCAACAGACGAAATGGTTGCCAAACTAAAGTGATGTTTATACTCATATAAATAAGGTGGAAGTGTCCAAAGCCAATCGTGTAATAATACCTTATTGCCAATCATGAAAAATAAAATAAAAACATTCAAAATACACAACAAACAAATTTGGAATACGAACTAGGTACATAACGTCGATAATTAGCATTACTTACACATTATGAACAGTAAAAAATGTATTGTCTTTACAAAATTTGGCCATTAAAATACGTTCGGATAGTCGACGTCCTGGAAAAATCAACCATTTGATCTGTTATCAACACTCCTAACATACAAAAAAACAAAATGTATTATTATCTCATTGTTCAATCTACAGAATGTCACAAATCGTACGGCAATATTTATACTTTGAGATGAGCTTTTACACAGAAACTAAGCATCGTTTGTTCTACAAGTTTGTGGAAATACATACATGTACCACTGTCGAGGAGCTCCGACAAAACAGAGTCACCGGGGCCCTTCTATACAGTGACACCAGTAACCTAATCTAGAGAGCTAGTCATTAGCTACAAATATCTTTTATATCTTTTGAATCCTTTCTTTTTTTTTATTTACAGTCATGACATTATATAAATCATTTCTTGACTTCGAATTAAGATGCAATAGAATATAAGACGTTTTCAAAAAATGTGTTGGAGGGAGTGACTTCAGGGCCCGTCGTTTCTTCTCACTCAGCAAACACTTCCCGAAACAGCGGCTATACGAGTTCCGAGTGGTAGGAACCTCGTATTAGGTAGATAAAAGAATGACGTTCGAAAAGTGTACACTGCTACCTACTTCGAAAAATCTGGCCACGACATCCACACTGTATTTAATACTATTTAATATACTGTATCTTTACCGATTAGCCTATATTGTATGGAAAGTGATTTTTGAATCCAGCAAAATTTTAGAACAATAGTTGCTCAGCGGTCCCAGCTCACTTTTGTTATTCAAATGGGGCACCGATTGGCTAATAAAGGCCACTATGTGGACTTATTCGTATACCTACCTTGTTCCAATCAAGAAAAAGCAAAAGGTAAACAAACTTACTATGGAATTGACACATGCCACCGTCACTTGCCTTATAAGCTTGTTTACCTTATGTTTTTTTTATATATTTGGAATGAACGTAAATTTTATACGTTCGATGTGTAAAGGAACTCACCTCACTGGGCGATTCGTGCAGTCTGTGGTAGCCGGGCGGCGGCTGTTGCTGGCTTTTCCCACTCGCCAGCTTTAGCGGTAACTGCTGTTTCACTATTTGCTGTAACAAGTTAAATTTTCATTTATTTCCAGGACAAGTCTTAGCCCTCAAGGATCGGGATGGCACTGATAACTCTTTATGTTTAGGGTTACATAGATGCTCATAGGCGGCGGTAACTATTTTCCATGTGGTGGGCCGTCAGGTTTGTTTTGCCACACAACACAATAAAAAATAGTTTCAGTCAAATTACGGATCTGTCGGAAGCGTTGCGGAGTATAGTAGAGTATAGTAGCGTGAGTGCGTAGAGAAACTGTGTGTCGCGCTTAGCGAGAGAGAATGTTTACTTGTGTTTGTCACTGGCTGGCGTTCTAACGCCTAAGCGACTAAGTGCCTGTCTCGCTCTAGCGAGACAGGCACTAAGTCGCGGCCGGATGAAAATATTTTGTACAAGCTTCCGCCCGCGAATTCGTCTGCGTAAACTTCAGAATTGGGTCCAGAGAGATAAAATGTTAAGGGAGCGCCATCTAGTGGCGAAGTAAAAATTTCAGTTTTTAGCCATTCCTCCGGGAAACTTTGAGTTTTCCGAGATGCTTTATCTATCTACCTACCAAATTTCATCCAAATCCGTTCAGTAGTTTCAGCGTGAAAGCGGAACAAACAAACATCCATACTTTCGCATAATAGTATTAAATATATTAGTCGTTATTACTTGCACCAGCTACCGGTGCAAGATATAACAACTAATACCAAATAATTATTATCATTGACTCGTAGGGTGGTCTTATACGCTGTCCTTAGATAACATTATCTGTGACATGTTATCAACCCATATCGTCCCCACTGCAGCGGAAGAAGAGACCCGTGCCTCTTCCCAAATATTGGGAAGCTTAGGCCGCACTCCACACACGGGGGCCTAGTCCGGATCAGTAGTTTGTGGGGCTAGTGGCCAGCCCCAGTGTCAGAAGTTTTCAAGCCGCCTATATGGCCTTCCACATGGCATAACGACTGCCATTTATTTGTAGCAGTTGACAGATCGTACCCGCTTTAACATTGCCTTCAAAGAGCGTCAAGGAGTGTTTACACAGTATGTAGTACTATTCGTGTCGTACCAGAAGGTTAGGAGTTAGCGAGGAGTGAGAATGGGGATCGCTCCACCGACGAGAGGCTGGCTCTTAGAGGGGTCCTGAACATCGCTAAAACCTAATCTGTGATTTTTTAAGAAACTTACCGGCGTATTTTAAAGTAATTTTATATCTGTAATCGTATTAGGTTCATCTATGTCGGTACAGTGGTACTTTTTTGAAAAACGTAAGTGAAGAGTAAGATCGCCTTTAAATAGTGGCAAGGAGTGTTCACACCGTACAGTACTATTCGTTTCGTACCAGGAGGTCAGGAGTTGGCGGGAAGTAGGCGAGAATGGCTGTTGCTCTATCGCCAAGAGGCTCGAGCCTAGATAAGGACGGGTACAGTTACCAATATGCCAAAGAGTGTTCACACCGCATGTTTACGACTATTCTTGTTGTACCTATTGAACTTAAAATGGAGTCACGTGTTCATTTGTTTAAAAAAAAGCTTAAGGATATTCTCTTACAAAAGTGTTGCTACCCTATTGAGGACTTCACATTGATAAGTAGGTAGTCGAATAATTAAGGTAGAGTACCTATATTTTGAAATAATTATTTTTAAATAACTTTTTAATTTGATGAAATTATAATTATTATCAAACGACATACTTAGTAATATACGGGGTGTTGTTTTGGTCGACAACGAGCTTTTCAGGGGTGATAGCATACATGATACTCATGCCAAAAAAATATAAAAATGGCACCTTAAATTTTCATAAGTAAATCTTAGAAAATAATTAATTATGGTAGCCTTGTTTCCGTGCGTAACGTATTTTAACAATGAATGGTTGCCTAGCAACGAGGGGCCGGTGCGGCGGGCAGGCTGCCGCGTGCTCCGCGCCGCACCCGCGTTCCTTTGTCTCAGCGAGAGCAAGCGCCTCTGCGCGTGAACTTACGCTACGGCTATGATCAGGGACAAGTCTTTATTCAATAGTCGTGAACTGAGCGATGTAGTTGTTAATACATCGCTCAGTTCACGACTATCGAAATGTTTCTCGTGTGGTGTAAATCAAGTCGAGTGTGTGAGATTTGGAGTGACGTCGCGCCGCCGTAATGTGTTACGCAATAAAAACATTATTTACAAACTCCGCAAATCGTGTTCTACCGAAAAAACATCCCATGCTCGAGATAGAGCCCAAAGTAGACAAGAGTTCAAGGAAGAAGCTATCTTGGAATACTTCTCCCGACAGGTTCATGTAAGTGTCATTGACCTTTTTGTAGGAAAATACGTGAATGAGCCGGCCGTCATTGACTGACTGCGCGAACATGGGTTTTGATAATTATAGGAAAATTTGTAGGTAATTTTTTCAGTAGAATCAATTTATAAAAAAAAATATTATAGGTATTTTCAGAACAAGTATTTTTTATACTTTCATCCCCAAAACACTTTTCACCAAAACAACACCCTGTATTATAATTTTGGAATGCTGTTAAATGTATATTTTTAATTTTTATTTTTATTTTTAATTCTTAAACCCTTATTAATTTATTGTATATTGTATTTCGTACACAATTTTATATTGTTTTTCGAATAAATGAACTTGAACTACCAGGAGGCAGTTAGCGAGAAGTAGGCTAGATAAGGACGGGTATAGTCACCGATATGGCAGGCACGAGAGGCTAGATAAGGAGGGGTATAGTCACCGATATGGCGGGCACGGGAGGCTAGATAAGGAGGAGTATAGTCACCGATATGGCGGGCACGGGAGGCTAGATAAGGAGGGGTATAGTCACCGATATGGCGGGCACGGGAGGCTAGATAAGAACGGGTATAGTCACCGATATGGCGGGCACGGGAGGCTAGATAAGAACGGGTATAGTCACCGATATGGTGGGCACGGGAGGCTAGATAAGGACGGGTATATTCACCGATATGGCGGGCACGGGAGGCTAGATAAGGACGGGTATAGTCACCGATATGGCGGGCACGGGAGGCTAGATAAGAACGGGTATAGTCACCGATATGGCGGGCACGGGAGGCTAGATAAGGACGGGTATATTCACCGATATGGCGGGCACGGGAGGCTAGATAAGAACGGGTATAGTCACCGATATGGCGGGCACGGGAGGCTAGATAAGGACGGGTATAGTCACCGATATGGCGGGCACGGGAGGCTAGATAAGAACGGGTATAGTCACTCATATGGCGGGCACGGGAGGCTAGATAAGGACGGGTATAGTCACCAATATGGCGGGCACGGGAGGCTAGATAAGGACGGGTATAGTCACCGATATGGCGAGCACGGGAGGCTAGATAAGAACGGGTATAGTCACCGATATGGCGGGCACGGGAGGCTAGATAAGGACGGGTATATTCACCGATATGGCGGGCACGGGAGGCTAGATAAGGACGGGTATAGTCACCGATATGGCGGGCACGGGAGGCTAGATAAGAACGGGTATAGTCACCGATATGGCGGGCACGGGAGGCTAGATAAGGACGGGTATAGTCACCGATATGGCGGGCACGGGAGGCTAGATAAGAACGGGTATAGTCACCCATATGGCGGGCACGGGAGGCTAGATAAGGACGGGTATAGTCACCAATATGGCGGGCACGGGAGGCTAGATAAGGACGGGTATAGTCACCGATATGGCGAGCACGGGAGGCTAGATAAGAACGGGTATAGTCACCGATATGGTGGGCACGGGAGACTAGATAAGAACGGGTATAGTCACCAATATGGCGGGCACGGGAGGCTAGATAAGGACGGGTATAGTCACCGATATGGCGAGCACGGGAGGCAAGATAAGAACGGGTATAGTCACCGATATGGTGGGCACGGGAGGCTAGATAAGGACGGGTATAGTCACCGATATGGCGGGCACGGCGGCACGCACGGCCGCCTTGCTCTCGTTCTGCGCAGACAGCAGCTGAGGGGGGGCGCCGACACCCGGCACGGAGGACTCCGAGCCGCAAGATAGCCGGCTGTCTGGAGACAAGTACATCGCTTATTGTAGATACTATCGAATCAAAGTATGTTTATTCTAAGTATGTAGCATTGTACACATTTTTTAAAACCCAAACTCGTTTAAACAAATACCCCATTTTTATTAAACACAGCTACGAATGATTGCGATGAAATCTGCTTTCGAGTAAAAAAAAACATGTAAATCGATGCACCGTTTGACAGCCAGGATGCCACAGACAGACACATGGATAAGTTTCACAACTGTTATTTTGCGCCAAGGATTTCAAACCGATAATAATATTCGAGGACAAACCTTTAATACAATATTAAACTCTTGGTCACGTCGTGCTTAAACACTCCTAAATCTTGTATAAAATTATAATTTAAATTCACATGATTCGCTATTGTAAAAGCATGCAAAAATGATAATAAAGTACTCACTTCGCCATTTCGGCTCCTTGCGACGAGTGTCTGTGTTGGAGTCAGGGGACAGCGTCCCCACACTTGCTATTTCCTCTTGCGAACCGCCTACGGGAGAAAAAATCTATGTTAAGATACTTTGGTACCCTTTTTGCCACACTTTTATCGGTGGAATAACCGCTACTTTTTCTAAAGAGATTTAAATTAACTTGAAATTCGTTCCAGAACCAAGGCAGAATTTAACTAGAGAAAAAGAAAGAGACGGAGCTATTTCAAAGAAAGGGAAAAACATATGATTCTGGAACGTACGAGTGATTTTAAAATGAAAAGAACATGATTGGTTATGTACCTTCGAGAGGTTAAACCATATCTGGCCGCATGGAACCACACTGACCCGTAGCGCTATCCTTTTCTGTCGCTCAGAAACATCGTTCGCTAGAGGGAGAAGAGAATACGAGTGGCACCCGCACCGGCGATGCGGAAGAGTTCGGAAAATGCGATTCTTGTGGCCAGATATGGTTCAATTCAACCCTTATAGTGTTTTTAAATCGTCAATATTTTTTTTAAAACATGACTCCACATAAGAGTACATACCATGCTGCTGTAGCCTCTCCAGTCTTCTATAGAGCCTCTCTCTTTGTTCCTCGACGTCTTTCCTTTGTTCTTCTAGCTCTCGCCGCGTCTCTTGCAGTTTCCGTCGCTCTGTCAACAACAAACCAGCTGATAGATTTGTACATCGATGCAAAAAGCTCGATTGTCTGTTGTGCAATAACGTGGGGTGAAGTGCGACGAAGTGTCACGCAACGTGAGTGGGTTGCGAAGTGTGATGAAGTATCGTGCCGTGTAAGTGTGAGTTGCGGTTATAGTATGATAAAGAGTCGCGCAACAAGTGAGATAATGGCGAATTAAATGTCCTGTGGCTATGTGCACTGTGTAGTATAGTGGTTCATACCAGTGTCAAGTGCGGCAGTATCGGTGTGCCGCTCGGCCGCCCGGCCGTGAGCTGCGCCTGTTGCCGCAGTTCCTCTAGCTAAGCGTCGATCGCACGAGTATGTAGTGTATTAGTGTCGTACCAGGAGGTCAGGAGTTAACAAGAAGTAGGTCGCTCCGCCGACAAGAGGCTAGATAAGGACGTGTATAGTCACCGGTATGGCGGGCACGAGAGGCTAGATAAGGACGAGTATAAACTGGAGGGTTCACACCGTATGTAGTACTACTCATGTTGTACCAGGAGCTCAGGAGTTAGCAAGAAGTAGGTCGCTTCACCGACAAGAGGGTAGAGGCTAGATCGTCTCATCGCATTATGTCCTTTTCTCAATGTCTGATTAAGTTAATATCACACTTCGTAATAAGCATGCATCAACCAAGGAGAACTTAGAAGTAAAACAAAAACCTAATAAAAATCTGTCCTTTTTTTACGAACAAATTCACATGAAACTCATAATGATTATTGCTCGTTATTGATTTTTTATTATCACATAAAAAAAAACAGAGACGTGTCCAATTCAGCACTTTTATATAAGACTTAAAATAAAATTTCAATGAAGAATACCACCAATTTTTGTTTTTTATCTTAAAATATACTCTATTAAAAATTAAAAAATATGGTGAAAAATTTTTTTTGATACGTTTGATAGTTTCCGAGATACTGAATTATTTAGGTAGGCAAGTGACGCGGGGTCACCGCACGCTGCTGTGACGTCACTCCACAACAGTCGCTCAGTGCGCGCACCGCTCCCTTCCTGTATGTATGAAGTTTGCGTTGAAAATTTTAAAAATGACGAATCCAAAAACTAGAAAATCGTGCTCGTGTCAAAGTGCTTAAATACAACTATACTTCATTCCAATCAAAAAAAAGCAAAAGGTAAACAAACATAGTATGCAGATGACATTGACATGTGTCAGATCCATAGTAAGTTGGTTTACGTTTTGCTTTTTTTTGATTGGAATGAACCATACCAATATACCCGAAAAGTTATTTTTTACTGTTATATGTATTTTTGAACCTTAAAGTCAAAAGAAATGGATGAAAAGTATGATCCACCCAGACCCAAAGCCGAAAGTTGTGTCTATCACCTTCTCCTTATCTTATAACTTTTGCATAAACAGTAACGTCGTCGCCGTAGCTATTTCTAGCCAATCTAAAATAAAATAAATATGAGTTAACCGATACACATAAAAAATAAAAACCGGACAAGTGCGAGTCTGACTCTCGCGCAGAGGGCTTTGTCCACACCTACAAACAAACAATATTTTAAAGAAGTATGGCGAACTGGGACCCACCAAATAAAAATAAATCAAAGATGACCCATTCAGTTACGAAATTATTTCCATTATATATTTAAATATATGAGTACGTAAATTAAAAAAAAAATTACTCCAGCAGAAGCAAGGAATCAATAGTTTAAAAAAGGCTTGATTCCACACTAATTCAAACAAAAACGCAGCAATGTACCAAAAAACGCAACGGTACAACAGACAGCAGACTATGACAGCCGCCGACTATGATTTATATTATGCTATCCTGTTATCACTCTGACAACAGGATAGCATAATATAAATCGCGTAAGGGTAAAAGAGAAGATACAAAACGGTTGCTGTCATAGGGCACTCTCGGAACGCGGCTCAGGAATCAGTGTTGCCAGACTTAAGAAGCTGTCATTGTTTTAGGGGATTTTTAAAGTATAATAATAAGCTAATAATGATACAGTCAGGCATGGTTAAGATTTGAGATTTTCATACGTTTTTGTTGGCTGAAGCCAACGTTGACGGTGGGGGCACTATTTGTCAAAGAGTAGTGTAGAGGTCAATAGGTTAAGCTCGGTCTCCCAGGTATAACCTAAACATGTTAAATGGTCAGTTTCAAACATCGATATTTCAACTTGTGCAATAAACACACAATTTACTTTTTTATTATTTGCAATCCAATATTCCAGAAATACCATGTATCATTAAAGCACGTTGATGAAAAGACTGGGTCCCAAAATACATGGCATCTCGCCATCATTCGGTTAACTGACTACAAACACGGTCACAGCTTGGATGGACTTGACTAGCAGTCCATCCAAGCTGCCTATAACGCCTCCGACATCTTTCCGGCACTTTTGACACCATCACCTTTACCTTGCCCCTCACTCCTTATTTCCGAAATATCAATTTCATAAATATCATTATTACCTTCATTTTTCAATACTAGTAATGAAAAGTAGGTATGTAGGTTCTTATAGGGATCAACAGATTTGTGATAAGAAAGAAAAAAAATAAGTTGTAAGTACTTTTGCATTTTTAATCATTGTGTCTCGGCGGCCGCGGTAAAAAATCGGAGATTATTTGAGAAATAGTAGCTTAACTCGTCTATTTACGGAATCATTAGATTTTTCAATCAATTTTTAAAACTGTCATCGATTATACTTGTAACACTACTGTAACACCGATTCACATAAAAAAAAACTCCAGTTAGAAATGTTATTGTGGGCGAACGTAGGGACCATCCGATAGCAATGTATGAAGAAAATAGTACGGTGCTGGTGAGAGCGGCGAGTTGTGGTATGACGTCACGCGCGCTTGGCGCGACCGAGCGAAGTATTTGAAAAAGGCGGAAACTAAAATTATCGTAACTTCAAAACTACTCGCTTGATTTAAATGAAACAAAAACAAGTGTATTTCTAGACATTTAGGCTACAAGGTCATAAAGTTTCAAGTGATTTAACGGACCCATTAACATTCTTCATTACATAACAGTTACCAAGGAGTCGAGTCAATTAAAAACAGCACCATCACGTCTCAGCTTATTATTAAGTAAATTATTTCTACTTAGTAACAAACCTGTTCCTTTAAAATAATGATTAATATAAATAACAATAATTTAAAAAAGGGGATGTAAGATTTTATTGTGGAAGGTGGCCTATGGCCGGCATTTTTCTCTGTTTAAACATAATTGATATATTGTTTTTTTTTTTTGGGAAATAATTAGTTAAAATTTTGTATTTTTATTAGTTTGTTATTAAAAATAGTCTATAAGAGTTTATTTTGGTTGAATAAATAATTTTGTGAAAGTTATGGATATTCAATTTTAATGTTTTTGTTAAAAAATGAGTGGTTTTATTATGAAACTGAAATATTTATTTTATGTATAACATGAAAGTACTGAATCGGACACGGATTTTTATTAGTTCTCCTTGGTTGAATACATGCTTATTAGGAAGTTTGTTATTTACTTACTTAATCAGACATTGAGAAAAGGACATTTTGAGAAAGGACATAATGTGATGAGACGGGCTAGATAAGGACAGGTTTAGTCACCAATCTTGCTCTCGTTCTGCGCGGACAGCAGCTTCGGCTACCAGGAGATCAGAGTTAGCGAGAAGCAGGTGAGAATGGGGGTTGCTCCACCAATGAGAGGCTAGATAAAGACGGGTTTATTCGCGTCGTACCAGGAGGTCAGCAGTTAGCGAGAAGTAGGTGAGAATGGGTGTTGCTCCAATGTGAGATAGGAGTAAATACATAGATAATCCGTTTGTTACACTAATAAATATACAACAAAAAACAATACAATACAACAGGGCCATAGTTCAGTGCAATTTTGCCTTTAAAAGGCAAAACACTTGTATTCTGCTACCACCCGAACAGAGTTGCGAGATTAATTCAATTCATTGATATTTGTGTGTGTGTGTGTGTGTGTGTTTGTGTGAGAGAGAGAGAGTGTTAACTGTAATATAAGTGTATTCCTATAAAAAGCAGTGCTTATTTTAGATGAACAGAATACGGCGGAGGATAATGATGTAAGGAAGTTTGTATTACTTATGAGGAATATACTACGCTATTAAATGGATATCCTACCGTATGCCACATGACAATCCAAAAGTTGGAAAAGTTGTGAGAAAAAGGAGGAAGAAGGAGAAGATAATTTTCGTCACGCAACAACTTTGAATTGTCTTTCGAGATGCCACCTTTTCATGCTACTTTTGAATGAGAACTTAGAAGACAAATGACGAAAAGGAGGAGGAATGCTGTTCCAGCATTTTGTTGCTGCGTAACGAAAGCTACCCTCAAACGCAACAGTTTTATGTATTTCTACTGCCAAGGGACAACGCGTTGATCGAGTGCCGTACATAATGAAAAGGGGAGAAAGTTAATTTTGAAAACAAGTAGGCAGGGTTTTTAAATTTTATGACATCAAACATGAGGCTGGCTAGATGAAGTTTTCTACGAGAATCCATATTTAACATAGAGGCACTATTAATATAAGGAGAAATATGAGTTCGAGGAGGAATGTTGAAACAGAACCTACAACATGCGTTCTTAGTCCAGTCAATCTACGAATTTTTGTATGGAGTAGGTTACATTTAATGCACTTTGGGTGAAAATTTAGAATATGTTACTTAAATAATTGCAAAATGAAAATTCATGAAAATCTCTTATGAGTATTTAATAATTTTTCGGTAATTAGCCCCTAAAGAAACAAAATTAAATTTAAATGTGAACAAAAAATAGAAAACTGGTGATTTTTTATATGAGGGCTTCTTATAAGACGTTTTATTTATATTTATAATCGTCCCCGATCGAGATCAAAACATTGAGTAGATATTGAATATAATATATTTAAAAATTTATAACTTGAAAAGAAATACTGCAAGGTGAGTGATATTTTGTCTTAGGGGGTACATAAGCACTGTCAATAACCATGAGAATTATCTCCAAGGTGACTTCGTTATTTTTTTTTTATTAAGTTTTATTCGATTTTAACCCTTGCACATTAAAGACACTACGAATATTTTCATGAAATCTAATAGTAATATTTTTTTAAAACTAAGACTAAGAAAAATCCCCGGTCAATCTGTTGCACAGTTTCTGTAATAATCTAATAACAATTATAATTCGCGAGCGGGCTGAGCGGGGGGCGCGGGCGGGGGGATGCGGCATGCGCGGCGCCCGCGCTACCCCGCGAGTTCTTTATTCAGCTAAGCTATAGCTGGGGATTTCGTGCAACATCTTGTATGAGAACTCTTTTTAATTTTGGATCAATGTTTCTCTCTCTCTCTTTCATTTCTTTTCGTGTGGCACATTTTTTTACTATTCACAAGATATAGATGGCAGTTGCCTGATGTTCCACTTAGCATCATCCGCGGTCACGTGTCTACCTATTAGGTTTTATGTGTGTTATCAAGGATTTAAACTTGGTATATAGTTGTTCTTTAGGTGGTCTTGAGTGTTAGCCCAGGAGGCATCGGGAGGCATCACAAAGGTGGCGTGGGAAAACGGGGACAGTTTGATTCGGCCGCGCTCTTCTTTCGAGCTTATATCTCCATAACTATATGTACTGGGGCAAGTGTGATAATTATCGGCCAATTAAAGGAATACCAATTCATTTGGAACAAATAATTGCTTCCATCGCTAGAAAAAAAATTGGCTATGCAGGGTACGTGTAAGGAGATCTGTCTCTGTGTACAAAAGTGTCCGTAAAAACGCGTTAAGTAAGGGTGGTGTTATTGTATAAAAAGCGGTCACGTGCGTGTCGGACCACGCGCAGTGTAGGGTTTCTTAGTACTTCGACAAACACTGCTTCAAGGGGAAAATCTCCGTCTTACAAAACTGACTACTACTCGTTAACTTGTAAAGCCTACTTAGCTGTGATAGTTTTCCTTTTAACTTCGTTAAATATACTACTGCCGTGAATTTTTTCACATTTCTAGAAATAAACATTTAGCTGTCGGGGGGGGGGGGGGGGCACGTGACTTTAACAAAAAATTGCACTTTAAAGCTTAATATTTGGAAAACGAATCCATGACTCGAAAAATAGGTTTCGCAAACCCACAATATTTTTGAAAGACCTATTCAATGATACCCCACACCCTGGGATAGTCGAGAGAAAAAAAAATAAAAAAGAGCTAGTAACTTTAGTTCTCCTACGTATCTCCTCATATCTGATTCAATCACGTAGGGAAACACCAAGCGTAGCACGTTCCATCGCCCTTTGAGTGACTTTAAGCCTTCTTATAAGGTCCATAGTAAGCGACCATGTCTCGGATCCATATGTCATCACTGGCAACACACACTGATTATGGACTTTAGTCTTGAGACACTGCAGTATTTTGGACGTGAAGATATTGCGAAGTTTCCCGAACGCTGCCCAGCCAAGTTGGATCGACGGCTGATCTCTTTCTCAAAGCTGGACCTACCTAACTGGACTGTTTGTCTCAGGTATATACAGGGTGTAACAGAAGTGTGTGACAATACTTCAAGGTTGGCTTTTACCCATCAAACTGAACAACTTTTGTTCTACAACTTTGTTGAAATCGCAAATTTTTTTTTTGACTTTTCATACAAATCGATCAGCTGGCGAACCAAGTTTGGTATGAAAAGTCCAAAAAAAAATTTGCGATTTCAACAAAGTTGTAGAACAAAAGTTGTTCAGTTTGATGGGTAAAAGTCAACCTTGAAGTATTGTCACACACTTATGTTACACCCTGTATATTCGTCAACAACTTCGAGCGTAGAGTCTCCAACCTTCAGAGGAGTGGGTGTAACACGGATGTTTGATATGATTTTCGTCTTATCCATGTATCATTTTAAGACCCACTTGTTGGGAGACTCTACTTAGTCTTTTGAGCATTGCGCCTAGATCCTCCAAGGTCTCAGCCATGATCACGATATCGTCAGCAAATCGAAGGTGAGTGAGTACCCATTGATGTTAATGCCGAGTCCTTTCCAGTCCAGAAGCTTGAAAACATCTTCCAGTGCAGCGGTGAACAGTTTCGGAGATATAAAGTCTCCTTGTCTCACCCCACGCTGCAGCCGGATAGGTTTCGAATTCTGATCCTGGAGGTGGACCAACATGCTGGCATTTTCATACAAACACTTCAAAACTTCGATGTATCGATAATCGATCTGGCACCGTTAGGAGAGATTGCAATACAGCCCAGGTCTCGATCGAATCAAATGCCACAAACGCCAAGCTTAGTGGTCGATTATACTCTTCGGTCTTCTGTATAATCTGCTGAAGCGTATGTATGTGGTCTATGGTACTGAAGCCTTTTCGGAAACCGGCTTGTTCGAGAGGCTGGAAGTATATAAGGATTAATATGCATATCCGTACCAAATTACAGCTCTGTAATAGTCTCTGAGCTAAGCCGCGAACAGACAGACGGACATGGCGAAACTATAAGGGTCCCTCGTTGACTACGGAACCCTAAAAAGGGTAAATTTTAAAGAAAGCGAGAAAAGTTATTAGAAACAGAGAAGAAAACAAGGAAAGAATCCGCTTTGTTATAACGCACTTTAAAACAAAAAAACATAAAAAAAGATTTTTTTTTCATATATTATTTTCATAATCCTTGTCTACATTGGCGCCACTCTGATGGATTCTTGAACTATTATTTACTGCTTACAGTTGGACACTTTTTTAACTAATCCCCCCATATAAAATAGTCTTCCTTATACTATTGGCATCGAGAAGCATCACAAAAGTGGCGAGGAGAGGCAAGGAAAGTTTGATTCGGTCGCGCTCCTCTTTCGAGCTAATACGTTCATAACTTTATGTACTAGGTCAAGTGTGATATCATTTTCGGATAATTCAAGGAAGACTAATTCATTTCTGATTAAATAAAGGCTTCTTTCAAATTCTTTCACAAAAAAAATATAACAAATTCATAAAATCCGAATAACGTGGACAACATATTTAAAAAAAATGGTTATTTATCTAGTACAAAATAGTTTTTCTATCTAGCACAAAGTCCTTACCACGCGGAATTTGTACACTCAACGTTTCAGGAAATGTTTGCGAAGCGAGAAGAAACGTTGAGTCCAGAAGAAACTCACTTCAGCACATATTTTTTTAACACTTAATTTCTATTAAAAATCATGTCAACAATAAAATTATGAGCTGTAAGATCCATACACGGTTTGAGATATTTATTTCTCAAAAAGAATTACAAATTCACTTAACTTAAGAAATGCAATATAAGTGCTTAAATTATTTATAATCGTGAAGGAAAATATTATTTACATCGAAAACAAATAATCCGTCGGTACTTTGGAATACAAATCTGATCCATAAATGACTTGTTTAATAAAAGCAATGGATAGGATCTACTAAATTGCCATGATTGGGTATGACCAAAAGCTATGTTCAATAATATATTTAAGCAAATTTATGTTAATTTTAGTAAATATACTTTATATGAGAAGCGGTCGTGGCTCAGTGCGGCTTGCGTGGTCACGTCGATCAAGAAGGTTAACTGACTACAGACACAGTCATTACCTGGATGGGTATGACTGTTAGTGGCATTTATCTCGACCGTTTCCATGCTTCGCAAGCCACGTTAAGCCCTTGGTGCCGGCTGCTATCGCTAGATGGCAGTCGTTAAGCCAAGTTGGAGTCCTTATAGGCGGCTTGAAATGTTCTTACACTGGGGTTGGCCACTAGCCCCACAACCTCCACCAATCCGGACTTGGCCCCGTGTGTGGAGTATGGCCTAACCTTCCCGAGTAATGGGAAGAGATCCGTGCCTCTGCAGTGGGGACGTAATGGGTTGTTAACATACTTTATGAGCCACACACATAACATCCCAAAAGGCATCTTTATACACTTCCGTAGTCCGTACTAACAACTGACGGTAAATTTTTCAACCTAGACCGAATGAAGGCACGTAACAAAGTTTTATGCCACATAGTTACAGCAATAAGTTACGTGGACGACTTATGTTTTACAGCGGAATCCCCTAATATCTCTGCAAAAACTGATGACCAGTTTTGACGAGTCATTAAAAAAAATTGAGTACTGACAGTGTAAGTAAGATCGATGTTATGTATGTTGGGAGACAACTGAACAATCTAACTCCAAATGTATCTCGGTTAGAATGTCATGAAGCATGTGGAGAAGTTTAAGTATTTGGGAAGTGCAAATGTGACCTCGATCCTGAGATCATTGGGATTGGTTCAGCTTTAGCAGTTTTTGGCAAACGTAGACCTACATTCTTCCGGTCGCATGATATTAGCTACTAAGATCTTGGTGTATATGTCCAAAGTAATTCCAAACCTCCTCAATTCGTGAGAGACATAGTGTTTATATAGAGCTATGACAGGTATAGATCGATGGATTCATTTTGGTACAGATATTACGAAATAGCCTGTCGTAAGGTCATTTGTTTTGTCATAGCTATATCGGCCCCCCTCCCCCTTTCTTATGACTGGCTATTTGATGATCTACGAATCAAGACGAAAATATTGAAAATTGTTTTAGCTATATATGAGCCAGAGAAACAAACTCGGTAAATAGAGCACTTTTATTATTTTCGCCACCAGTCTAATAGGAAAGAAATACGCTGCCTCGATAGATTTCACATGCAATGCCTCCGTGATATCATGAACATCGACTGGTCCAACCATATAAGATATACAAAGGTTCTAACACCGTGCAAACTTATACGGAATTGAGGCGTACCTTAAGCGAAGAAAATTACGTTGGTGTGGTCTTTTGACTCGTATGCTGGGTTACGAAACGTGTCAGTTACTGAGAGCTTCAAGAGGGCAAGCGAAAGCAAAGAGGACAGCTATTGCGGTATAATAACGCCGCCACCGTGATGCCTCCCGATGCCACCCGGGCTTATTCCACTTAAGACCACCTAAGGAACATTTATGCCAAGTTTGAGGTCTTGATTCTTGATCCAAAATTACGGTAAATCGCAACGACGATATGTCGCATCTAGTTCGTGAAATTTAGCGTAAATACCTACCTACTTTTACTTCATAAGAACAGGCCCACTGGCATTGGAAGTGGGGTTGCTTTGGCAGGCTCATGGAAAGTCATGGAAAAACGGCGATGACACTCATGTCATGACAATATATTAATTATGTATAATTTTTGGACTTAAATGTTCGGCGAATCAATAGGACGAAGTTTCTTCTTTTGAATTGAATTTACAGTAGGTATATCTATGTGGTAAATCAGTAGGACGGTAGTACTATGATCACGTTTGGATGCCCACAATCCAATGAGTATGACACAATTATTATTAAATAACTACTACCTACATACCTATCATATTGTGCATTTTATCACATTTGCGTTTCGCACTATCCATCTAGCTATCCGCGCACTTGTCTTTTTCGCACCCAATAGCTCCGTCTCTGTCGCACACTGGCTATGCGTACGTGGCAGTTCACGCACCTTCTCGGCGTTTGAAATATAATTATAATGTCATTAAATACATTTTAGTTAAAATGCGTTTTAAGAAGAAACTTTTTTGTTTGTACAAGGGACGATGATGATTTCCAATAGGTAATATTAGTGTTACGGTACAGCCAAGAAAATATTTGTAGTGTCTTTAATGTGTACTACAGAAATCTTTAAAAAATCGTTTTTAACTGGGTTCTGAAATAGTCACCTAGGTGAAAACTTCACACATGTTCAAGCCTTACAATTAGACTTAAAAAACATAAAAATCTCCGAAGGCTCCATTTTGTAAGTATTATTTTTCACGCAATAATATAAAAAATATCGTAATATTAAGAATTTATTGCTTTAAACAAGAGACAACTTAAGTACCATATTTATAAGGTAACTATAGTTATAAATCTCAGTTTTCCCCAAAAGTGCATTTATTGTTTGGCGTATACAAGTTAAAACGCGTCTTTAGGTATTTCTAAGGGTTGAACGCCCTTACAATCACAAAATTACCACGAATGCTTAGTAAAACACCAATTCTTTTATTTCCAAACCATTTTAGTCAGGTGTCTTTAATGCGACCTCAAATCTTTTATTTACTGGACTATTCTGTGCCCTCTGAATCAGTCGTTTTGTTCTAGATAAAAGTCGAGGGCCAGAAACGATGTCCCCGTAATTAAGTCGTGAAAGGACCAAAGACTCACATAGAGTGATTCGATCTAAAATAGTGATTAAGTATCGTGCCGCTATGTTTATGTATGGTGAGTGTAGTTAATGGTGACGGGAAATCAGTGCCGTGTGAGAATCATGCAGCTATTTGTAGCGTAGTGCAGTGGTAGATACACGGAAGAAGGTACATACCAGTGTCGAGCGCGGCAGTATCGGCATGGCGCCGCGCCTCCCAGGCGGCGCGCTCGGCCGTGAGCCGCGCCTGCGCGTGCCGCAGCTCCTCCAGCTGCGCGTCGTGCGCGCGCCCCCCCGCGCCCCCCGCGCCCCCCGCGGGCCCGCCGGCCCCCCCGCCCCCCCACGCGCATCGCCACGCTACCACTTGCGCTTCTAGGCTGCAACACACGCGACCGAATGTTACACACTTTAAAAAGTTAACATGTCACTAATACAGTCTGCCAAAAAAGTATTAAAGGGAATTTTATTGCAACTACATTTATTTCCAATGGCAACCTTAAAATTCTGAATCCTCATTGGTTAAATGTGCTAGATGTTGCCGTATTGAAATGAACAGCGCCCTCGTTTATTTTCAAGACTTTCTTAACAGACGAAAGTATGGATGTTTGTTTGTTCCACTTTCACTCCGAAACTACAATACTAAACGGATTTAGAAAACTTGGTAGATAGATAGATAATCACTCGGCTAACACATAGGATACTTTTTATTCCGGAAAACTCGAGGGTTCCCCACGCGCTAATGATGGCTAAAACCTGATTTTTTTTACTTTGTCACTAGATGGCGCTGCCTTAACATTTCTCTCTGGACCTAATTCTCAAGTCCACGCAGACGAAGTTGCGGGCGGAAACTAGTATTGTACACTTCGGGATGTCTGAAAGAAATCGCTTTTAGCGATAAGACCGCCCAGATTGTACTACTTGTTTTTCTTTTGTTATTTTTGTATATGCGCTTCTTTGTATGGTATGACAATAATAGTCCAGTCATCGAGGAGGTTGAGGTATGCATTAACTCCTCTGTCCGTAAAACTTTGCAGTATAATTAAGTAGGTTCCATAGATGAGGTGTGACAAGGTATCCCGGAGATTTAAGTTTTGGAAGTAGGTATTTTATACCTAAACATGAATATTGCTAATAACTCGTACCGAACAATTTCTCAATCCATTATTCCAACGCGATATGTTAGTGTTAGGTTGTTATTATATGTATGTAAAACTGTCCACAACTTTTTCAAACTTTTTAACTTCGATATTTAACAAAATATGTTATTTTGCTATAATTACCAAGGTATAATTTCTCGATTAAATATTATTTTTTACTATGGTTTTATACCTTATTAGACTTTTCTATGTGTAAGTATCCAAAACATTTTCCTATAAGAACATAATGTTATAGTTTACGTATAAATGGTCAAGGCTTATAATTTCTCAGTCCAATTTTATTCCTTTAGAAGTCACAATTTACAGAAGTAAACAGCTTTTTAAAACTATCCAATGAAATTTCGGCATATAGTAGTTTTAGAATTTCTTTAGATAATACGTTTATTACACATTCACGGCTTACGGGGCGGCGGCGGACGTAGACACGATGCGCGTGGCGCGTACCGCATCCGCTCAAGGTCAAACAATGAAGCGATACATACATCTACATTAATTTGAAAAAGAATCGATATACTCTGCTTGGGGAGTCTAAGGAAGGGTGCCGATATTCTTTTTACTGTAAAGGATACAGAGTTTAGATTTTTCCTTGAATAGTACTATTGAATTTTTTGCGTATTATGTACCGTAAAGTAAAAAATGAAATTTTACTATTGTTACCCCGTCTGAGTGGACGGATATGTAGGTATGCTCGTGACCGAAGACTGTCATTTTAAGTAACTTTTCTATCAAATGTCAAAAACGGCCTTTTGTTCTGAAAATGTTTGAAAGGAGAATGGGCGATTTTGGCCCATATGTTGTAACACTTGTAACGCATTGTGACCTATATCGTAAGATAGGTCACACAAAGTACAAACTTTTTTTGTATGATAGCTCACCTGGATCTCGTGCAGAAGAAAAGTTATTAGGCATAACCTAACGAAAAAGTTTGTACTTGATATAGAATAGAAAACGCTTATAACATTTAAAAGGAGGCTCTAGCCCAACTCACTTTGTATGTCTTGGTTGATGAATAAAGATATTTTATTTAAAAAAAAAAAAAAAAAAAAAAGAAATATGTTTATTCTGCAAATACGAACATATATGGAAGCAACAAATACAGTTGATTAAAATAACATAAAATAGTAAAAAAAAGAGAAAATAGCAATAAAATTACATCAATTAATTGTAAGTATTATTGTAACTTATGAAAATATAGCATATAATATACCCACTTATCGAGGTAAAATCATGATTATGCTCATCGTTACAGCCAAAACACGCTGTTAACTGTGCAGTGGTCATGGTCATCAGATCATGTAGGTTAACTGATTACACGTACGGTCATTACCTAGATGGGTTTGACTGTAAGTGGCATTTATCTCGACTGTTTCCGTGCTTTGAAAGGCAATTCTTAACTTGTTATACCACATCGGAGGTCCATGAGGATGGCCTAACCATCCCCATACAGAAAAAGTATCTGCGCTAACACTGGGGACGACATTGATTATTATCAAAAAACGTTACTGATTTGCTTACTGAGGCATGTAGTTCCCTTATTCTATTTTTTAACTTTGAAATTAAAACTATTAGGTATTAGGCATTATGAAGCTTCTTAATAATAATAATTTTTCAAGGTTATTGATAGGCTTCCCAGTAGGATTTTCAAAACTGGTCTTGCGTTCCCACGACCGTCACCAATTCTATGAGCTATGTGCTCCGCCCATTGCCACTTTCGTTAAGCGATTCTGTGAGCTATGTGCGTTACTTTATATTCTCACTACGCACCTCCTCAGTTCTGATTTGATCACGTAAGGAAACTCCAAGCATACTTCATAGCGCTTTGGGTGACCTTGAGTCTTCTTATGAGGCACATACGAAGCGAATATGTCTTATTGTTAGTTCCATATGGTTATTACTAGCAACACAAACTGATTAAAGACTTAAGTCTTGAGACACTTGGGAGGTATCTTTCTTGAAGTTAGACGTACCTAGCTGGACTTTTTGTGCAAGGTACATATATAGGGTTACTTTAATTAGTTCTTGATATAAAAGACTGTGCATGTGCTAATGATAACAAATAACTTTCCCTGAGGAACCCATAGTAAAATCGTAAAAAAAATGTGGACTCTCCATACAAATTGACCAACTTACCGGCCAAATTAGTATGAAGAGTCAATTTTTTTTTTGCGATTGACTATGGGTTCCTAAGGGAAATTTGTTTGTTATCATGAGCACATGCACACCCTTTGGTATCAAGAACTAATTTAAAGTCACCCTATATTAGTCAATAACTTCGAGTATAGTCTCCAAACTTCAGAGCCATGGGTTTTCAGGACATGGACTTTTGACATCATTTTTGTCTTATGTTCATTTTAAGACCGAGTTGTTGAGATGGTCTATTGAGTCCATTGATATCTGTACCTAGGACTTCCAAAGTCTCAGGCAAAATCATAGTAATTATCGTCAACGATCAAATGTGGCTGATGTACTCACAGTTAATGTTGGTGCCGAGCTCTTTCAATCACAGGCAGGACTTCTTCCATAACAACAGTGAACAGGCTGTTAGATATAACGTCTCCCTGTTTCACCCTTTTCAGCAGCGGGACAGATTTCAAATTTTTGTTTTGAAGACGTAGTCCGTGAGCCCACTCCCAAATTGCCTACGTCATATGACATCACGATATAATGCATGGCACACGGTCAGAAAAGTTGTGCTGAGCGAGAATCAGAAGATTATCGCACCAAAATTTGGCCGGAAGTTGGAAAAAATCCTTCATTTCCGGTGAAAATTCTAAGGGTTTATTTACGTCATGTGACATCATTACGAGACACGTGGCATCATTTAGACCTTTATTCATAGAAAGGGTAAACATAAGTCTGCCAGTCCTGTAATGGCCGGAAGTACTTGGCAGACCGTGCCAAAAATGGCCATTGGATACGTTTACCTACGTCACATGACATCTTGACGAAAATTAGTGTAAACTATGTGTAATAATAGTCTCTTTAAGAATAAATAAGTCTGCCAAACCAAATCCGGCCGGAACTACTTCAAAACAGTTTTTTTAACTATTAGGCAAAACCTGGTAAAACTTAACAAATCATGGTTTATGCGCATGATATAGCCAACCATGATTGATTAACAAGGATTATCGACTCGTCCGTCATGGTGGGTCAATTTTTACTAATCTGTTAACATTTTCATACCACAGTATAGGGTAACTAAGGGTACCAAAGTATAAGTCGACGGGCACATTTAAGACAATCTCGTCGTAAAGGGTGACTTTTAAATTGGTTCTTAATACGAAAGGCTATGAATGTGCTCATGATAACGAATAACTTTCTGTAAGAAACCCATAGTCAAATCGCAAAAAAAAAAAATTTACTCTCCATACAAATCGATGAATTGACCTGCCAAGTTAGTATGAAGAGTCCAAATTTTTTTTTTCGATTTGACTATGAGTTCCTCAGGGAAAGTTGTTCGTTATCATGAGCACATGCATAGCCTTTCGTATCAAGAACTTATTATAAGTCACCCTATAAGTAAGTACATTTTGTTCGCCGAAGTTTCTTTCATTATTAATGAGCCCGTATATTTCTGTAACATTCGATGTGATAGCCATATTCTGTCTTGGCTTGAGGTGGCAGTTGGAGCTCTTTATATTTAAATCCGTTAAATTTACGCACATTCAAAGAGAAAATACACTTTTCAAACACTTCGTCAGTAAAATCCTTCGTAAAGTAAAAAGTTAGTAAAAATCAAAACCAGGAAGCTCAATTGACGGCTTTCGTTGGTCCTGGTAAACTTCGATGTACTGGACTGCTGTGCTGCTGCGGCTTGCATTACCAACTGGAGGGTTGTTGAGGAGTGTGATGTCTAAGGTTGCGCCAGGATGTTCAGCGTCTGGGGTCACCACTGTAGGAAATATGTGTTACCACTCTTCGGAGGAAAAAGGAGGTACCTCCGCCAGGCGAGGTGGTATGCCTGGGGACCGGTCGTGGTCCAACCAATGATGGTTGGAAGTTGTATAGTTAATCTGAAGAAACTTTCAATAGCGCGATCTAGGTTTAGTTCGTGGCGGTGCGATAGATGTCGCCACAAATCTAAGGCGGAAAACACACTGCTCCGCTCACCGCGACGAATTGCAGTGGAGCAGATTTAAACTTTGTACTGTAAAATGTTGATTTGTATACAAAAACCGCGGGGTACCACACACTTCCACCGCTTCTCCGTCCGGAGGCGCGATTCGCACGACACGGATCCGCGCTCCCGGACGGAGACGCGGTGCGATTCACAGGTATACCACTGCACCGCAGTACCGTCCGGATTTTTGTCTACGACGGAATTCGGACGAAAACCGTCCGGTGGGGCGGAAACCGCGCCTTCGTCGTGCATCGCAGCTTCGGACGGAAACCGTCCGGTGGAGCGGAACGCTGCCTCATGCGAATTTCGTCGCTTCGCGCTCCCGTCCGATTTACGCCTCAGTGTGATATCCGCGTAATAGTCATCCCAGGGAGGGGGAGAATGATGGAAAGATCCCATAAAGGGGGTTGTTTTAGGGTAGAAATGGGCCATTCGGGATATACTGTATATGTACGAATATTAATCGCCACATTAAAATCAGGGAGGTTGGGGATGCAGATTCTTTGAAATCCGCGGATGCGGATATTTAAAGGCTCATCCGGGGATGCGAATCTTAATACTACACAAAAAGAGAAAAGGACTACACAAAAAAATCACCCCCCACCCACAACATATTCCAAACGTATCTCAGTCAATACATCTATGCAGCCTGATGTTTTTTTGCTATGACGACATCCGCCGTAGATATGGGGTTTTCATGCAAATCGAATTTGATTTCCAATGCAAATTTGGAGGCTCATTTGATCAAATAGTATGAGGAGTTCAAGAACTTTTATGCGGGAAATTTGTTCAGATTCATGAGTAGTTGTAGAAAGTTGTTGTTACAAAATACAACTTTTCACCTCTACCAGCTAGAAAACTTTACATAGTGATAGAAGCTGGTGTTCGAAATTCGAACACTTTAACTAACATTCGCAGCAACAAGCTGCTTTGAGTCAACAGATTAATAAATAGTTTTTCACCTGTCCAGCGCAAAAAGAGAGCCTTTGGTCCCTGAGAACTCGCAGCAAAAGTTGTTTTTGCTTTAGGCGTGAGAAAAAGTGATTCGATTTCGAACACCACCTTTGGCGCGACGCTGAAAAAAATATGAGCGATGGTTTGTTCAGAAACTCATTTTGGCGTAGGGAGCGTTTTAACTCATAAGCACACAATGGTATATGTTATTTAAAGAAATTCAAGTTTATAAATTGTGCTACTGTATTTTTAAAGACGTAATATTTAAAATAAATATGTAGTTACTAGTAAACATGAATATCGTTTACCTAAAAATATCATATTTATATCTAAGGTTTTTATAAAAATGTTAAGTAGCGCAGTTTCCGAACGCAACCTCTGAATTAAAAACATTATAATAAAAAACTATATTGCCGCCAGAGAGAATTCAATCAACTACGATTTTCGAAAGTTATTGACTGGTCGAAAGTTGTATGTTTAACATGAGAGCAGGTCATTTTTATGTCTCGTGCCTTTAAATCACTCACAATGCTCAGTAGTCTATATAAGAATCACTTGCTACGCTCGTGATTCAATTCTAGACAACCTCGCTAGCTCGTGATTTAAAGCTAGCACTCGAAGCAAAAAATAACTTTGCTCATTAGTTGAACAAATAACTATTCTTGTATATTTTAATAAATCCCTATCGTTTTTGGATTGAAAATGGTTATTATTATTTTAATGGTACGTCACAATAATTTTGAAACTAATGCCACTTCTGTTGGTGGGTGCGGATAGGGTCCATATAATTTTTTGCATAGTCCTTTGTATGGATTTGTATGTGCATAAATAAATGAAAACCGGCTAAGTGCGAGTCGGACTCGCGCATGATGGGTTCCGTACCATCGTACAATATTTGGAATTCCACCAAAAATACGTTACTGCTGTAACCCTACCAGCCCCTTTAATTTTAATTTTTTTTTAATTTTTTATGACATAGTTGACAAACGAGCAGATGGATCACCTGATGGTAAGCGATTACCGCCGTCCATAGACACCCGCAACCTCAGAGGAGTTACAAGTGCGTTGCCAGCCTTTGTTGTTATAGTGGCAACAGAAATACACACTGTGAAAATTACAGCTATCTACCTATTACGGTTCATGAGATACAGCCCGCTGAGAGAAAGACGGACAGACGGACAGACAGCGGAGGCTTATTAATAGGGTCCCGTTGATCTTTGGGTATGGAACCCTAAATAATAATACTAATCTTTGTTTTTTTATAAAATTATTAAAGTATTGAAAGTTAAAAACCTGGACCATTTTATTTGATTAAAAGTAACTTTGCTGCCTTTTTGTGTAATAATGTACTTTGCTACTTACTTGAAAATATTACTGGTTTATAAAATTGTACGAATAATAAAAACTTTTTTATAGAGCTTTTGTTATTAATTATACAATTATTATTCATTATTTATATTAATAATTACAATTAATAATTTACAAAATTATATTCCTGAAATAAAATATTACAATAATTAGCTATGCTGTCCTAGATCCGCATCCGCATGAAAATCCGCATTGAATATTGCGGATGATATAGATACGGATGTCAAAATTTATGCGAAAGCTCCATATTTACGGATGCGGATGCGGATATTAGCAACATCTCTGATTAAAATGATTTATTTTTGTTTTTTATATTATTTTATTGTATTTTTTAGCTTTCGTACTATGGCGCTGAATGTCGCCATACGTATAATATTTTTTTACATTATTGATAGGTACCTAACAAGTTATTTGTTGTTGATGTTTTTGTAATCTATATTTAACAGTCTTTTAGTGAGTTTTTTTTTATCTGTGGAATACCTACTTACGCGTAATTTTGTGCAGATCAAACGAATACGAACATATTTTTTTAGAACTATTACTATTATACAAAATAAAGTGCGAAAAGGCCGGAAATGGGTAGTGGCCGGCAAACGGGTCGCGTGACCTTACGTACGTGTGTGACGCTTCATACATATAAGTTTAATGTATCGAAATTTTATTGGATAACCTGAAATACTGTTTATATTTATTATTATGTACCATATAAAGAAATTTTACATAATTAGTTATAGCATAAAAACTATTATGCTATGATCTTAAAGGAAAATCTTTTGGATACTTATACAAAAAGATGTCCAGCAAGATATAAAACTATACTGAAAAATAAAACTTAATCGAGAAATTATTCATCGGAAGTAAAATTGAAAAATCATGTTTTGCTTAACTTAAGCGTCACAAAATTCGAAAAAGTATTGGATACTGCTATATACGCGTGCCATTAAGTTACTACTAACGAATAGTACAGAAATATTCGATCGAGCAATTATCCACCGAATTTGAAATGCAATTTTCATGTTTAGGTATAAAACACATACTTCCAGCCACAAAATCTTTTGGCTTCTTTGTCATCTTCCATCTATACACTATCCTTCACAATCGTGCAAAGTTTCATTGATAGAGAAATTAATGTTGGGGTCTCCATACAAAGAAACTCCTCGATGACTGGGCTAAAAGAGTATTTGATTTGATTTGATATGTGCTAAACATGGTTCGAAATTATCAAGATAATTATTTTCTTGATTCAGAACTGGATCTTTTTAATTTGTGACTTACAAATGGTAATTTCATTTCATTATAATAAAACATAAAACTAAACCAAAAACGAATTATTTTATGTCTTGAAAACAATATTTATGAACATTTCATCAAGTTTTTTTAATGTACACTTATATCCTAAATAAATATAATATTTTATCCTACATAAATGTTTGCAAAACCTACCTGTGAATAGTAGTCAGCTGCTGCCACACAATGCACGAGAGCGTGTACACAGCGTGTTGCAACTTCAACGCAGCATCCGCGCTCATCTGAGGCCGCTCTAGAAGCTCAGGTTGAGCTGTTAGTGAGTCCATCTCCGTCTCTGTTGGAGTGTCCGTCGATTTCCGGGGTATTACGCCTTTAGGGACAAAATTGTTTTTTGTTAGTTATTTATTTTGCGAATACTAACAGAGAGAAGTTGGTTTCTTGCTTTAGTTTTATGTTCTGATTTATAGAGGCGTATGTATAATTTTATACTTCATGAGTTCTGAAATGAAGCCTCAGTCTATATATCAATAAAAAGATTAGCTCAATGTAGAGCTAATCCGACATTATTACTAATTCGCACCAAACCACAACAGAAAAAGAAAAAACACAAACTGATGAACCACACAGGTATTGTCCTTTTCACTTTAGAGTAATTAAAAGTTTTATTCCTCTGAAGTAAATTCCCCCTATTCCCAAATAATCATAAGAAATCGGTGAAGGCAAAATTACACCAGCGAACAATCCAAAAACCCATCAATTTCTTCATCGACTTCCCCGTAGCTTACCCCTAACGCTGCAGTGTGCTAGCATCAAATCCATCTATTTCCAGTCAGCCACAAACCCATCTATCTTCAGCCAGCGGCTAACCCATCCATGTCCGCGCCCAGTCCCCGGTAGCTCACCCCTATGGCTATCATATCCCGCATATAAACCCCTATGGCTGGCGTGCGCTAGAATTAAATCTTACTATCTCCAGCCAGCGGCTAACCTATCCATGTCCGCGCCCAGTCCCCGGTAGCTCACCCCTATGGCTATTATACCCCGCATATAAACCCCTATGGCTGGCGTGCGCTAGGATTAAATCCATCTATCTCCAGCCAGCGGCTAACCCATCCATGTCCGCGCCCAGTCCCCGGTAGCTCACCCCTATGGCTATCATACCACGCAAATAAACCCCTATGGCTGGCGTGCGCTAGGATTAAATCCATCTATCTCCAGCCAGCGGCTAACCCATCCATGTCCGCGCCCAGTCCCCGGTAGCTCACCCCGGTGGCTGGCGTGCGTGAAGCCGGCGAAGGTGTCGGCCCGTCTCGGCAGCGCGGGGCTCTCGTACACGCACGAGTGCCGCTCGCCCGCCGAGCTCGTGCTCCGGCCGAGGGAGCCGCCGCTGGTTACGCCGGACATTGACGCGTCTAAAGCCTCCTGTTGGGGGAAATAGTGAGATTTGATTTTAGAGATATACCTGCTAGTCGGAAGTTAATCAAAGCAACCCAAAAATCCCTGGATGTGTTTTATGTGGGTACGTCCAGTGACAGTTTTACGTGGCGGAGCGAGAAGAAACGTCGAGTCCAAAAGAAAGACGCCCAAACAAAATTTTCAAAAACTGTAAACTAAGAGCTGGAAGATCTGTTCATGTACATACATCTTTGTCATTTACTTTCACTAGCATCTCTTCAAACGAGTTTTGAACTTTTCTGGTAAGCTTGTTACATTGTCAGGAAATTTATTATAGCATTTAATACACTGCCTCATGAATAACTTATTGACTGTTATACCTATTTCTAAGGTCAAAACTATGCCTGTCACTGTTTCTTGAAAACAAGTTATAGCGGCAGAGTTTAGTTATTATGTATTGAGTAAAAAGATTGTATTTTGAAATATATTTTTTGTCGAACTTCTTTTCTTTCTTTCTTTCTTTCTTTCACATACCTTGACGACCTTGCAGACCTCCTGCCACAGCGTGTGGGTGTCGGACGAGGGCGCCGCCAGACGGATGTAGTCCGGGAACACCAGTCCGCCCGGGAACATCGTGCTCATGCCTGTAGGGCACAATGTGATGTTAGAGCGACGTTCAAGAAGGGAGTTGAGTGCATCAACAATTATGAAATATTTTTCACTAAATGAGACATTTAAATATCTAACAAGTTAGTTTTCCTGCTAATTTAAAAGAAATAAAATGAAGAAATACTAGGTCAGGAATAATACACAGTCAAATCCCGTTTCATGAGCAGATTTTTAACCTAAGTCTCTTTCTTCAGAACCTTTTAATAGCAGATTTTCAATTAAAAACAACTGCAATTACTTACTTGAAAACCTAAAAAAAATCCCTTTCTATATGTATTTACATCTGTAATCTTATGAAATAACTAGACCTACCGGAAGTTTGCAAATCCAATGTGGACGATCCCGTATGGCCCACCATCTTCATGTGAAGTGCCATTTTCTCCTCCAGTATAGTCGCGTGCTCCCTGTCTTTGGCTCTTAGCGCCTCTGTTGGCAAAATTACGATTTTTCAAAGAAGGTATCAAATATGTAAGAGAAGGTATATTAAAAGATCCGTCTTTATTGGTAGGTACTCGATATTTTAACTGGGTTTGCCTGGATTATGATCTCATGATGAATGAATGTCCACAAGTAATCATGAGAAAAGCGGGTAATGGTAGACTTTTGTCATGAAAGAGAACGTTCCCCAAGGAATCAATAAAATATACGGTCCATGTAAAGTTTGGAAATCAACTAACTGGTTTGAAAGTTTCGAAATTTATTTATATTACAAGTTCAAAAAAATGCCCCGATTGTATAGGTTCCGTGGGAAAATTTGTTCAATTTCTTGAAGAGCACCGCTAGAGAGCTATAAGTATACTGACACCTCAAACTGCTTATTCCATGGAATTGTCGATATTAGCTATTCCATTTTTTATTCAACACCAGTTAAAATATGGTGCACTCATAAAGTAAGACCTTTTTTGATACAAGGTAAATAAAACTTGATAAATAAACATAGTCATAAACTTAACATTGGGATATTAAATAGTCAAAATAAGGTGGTAACTTAATAAAAAGCTCATTCTCACATCTTTTGCCTATATCTAGATGATTCTGAAGAAAAACATTGTCAGTACTTTCATGTGAATTGCATCTTTTTGAGTAGAATATTTACATGCTGTCATGCAGATTTAGAACATTTATAAAACATTTATTTACATCGATTGATTATTTAAATCACCTTCTATATGCCACCACGGAGTATCATCTGGGTAACAAACAAAGATAACTCATATAAAATTGTCATTTTTACACTTTACACATAGCAACACTGATGAATTGAACTATCCATATTTTAAAAGTCTGCCCTTTAAAATTGGAACAGTGCAGTGAATGTTTACTACCCTGTACTCATCACAACTGTACCTGTACTCAGCACAACTAACCTGTACTCAGCACACCTATCCTGTACTCAACACAACTATCCCATACTCAGCAAAACTATACCGTACTCAGCACAACTATCCTATACTCAGCAAAACTATACCGTACTCAGCACAACTATCCTCTATTGTACTCAGCATAACTGTACTGTACTCAGCAAAACCGTACTGTACTCAGCACAACTACCCTATACTCAGCACAACTATACTATACTGTACACTATACCTGTAATGAGGGCTATGCTCTCGTGCTTAGCGTCGAGTTGCCTCTGTCGCTCCTCTAAGGAGCCGGCGTTGCCGGACTGCGCCGTATTGCTTAAGTCGCCTTCCAGCGGACACATTTGCACCGCAGCTCTGTGCAAACAAACAAACGTTTTAGTCATTAACTGTAGCTTATTTTGATCGTAATGGGCTACTGACGCTATAATAATATATACATATATATAGTATTTGTGTACATGCTGTTCTGCCATCTCAGCTACAGTTTTTCCTTCACCCGGGTCTGCTGAAAGAAATTTCTTTTAGAAATAAGTTGCACCCTTTGTGTATATTTTATGTTAAGCTTGTATATTATGCCTATTTTGTGTACACAATAAATTATAAAATAAATAAATAAATAAATAAAACCAAACTAAACTAAAGAACAAGTGAAGGACAGGGATGTAGCTAGAGTTGTCGTACTTGACTTGTGAGTGTGAGTGGGGTAGTACTTAATTCGGATTGTTTAGATGTCGCTACGCTAGTAATATATTTTTCACCTCTCCAGCACGAAAAGGGTGCCTTGGTCCCTAAAAACTCAAAGCAAAAACGGTTTTTGATGCGAGCGTGAGAAAAAGTGATTCGAATTTCGAACACCATCTTTTGCGCGGCGCTGAAAAAAATATGGGCGATAGTTCCTTCAGAAACTCATTTTGGCCTAGCGATTTAACTCAGGCACAAAATGTTGAATATTTAATGAAATTTAAGTTTATAAATTTTGCTATTGCATTTTTAAATAAATGTACTAGTAAACATGAATATCGCTTACTTAAAAATATCATGTTTGATTTTCATCTTAGGTTTTCATAAGAATGACAAGCACCGCAGTTTCCGAACGCAACCTCTAAATTAAAAACATTATAATAAAAAACTATATACGCTACGCTCGTGATTCAATTCTAGACTACTTCGCTAGTTCGTGATTTAAAGTCAGCACTCGTAGCAAAAAATAACTTTGCTCACTAGTTGAACAAATAAATATGTATTTGTATCACAGTATGAACAAACAGTTTACTTAGCAGATTATCTTAGCCGATGGTATTTTTTAAGATGGCCATTTGTATTTTAAGACAGCACAAACGCGGCCGTGTCAAAGGGTGGGTAAGTTGATCAATTTATTCAGTAGATGCATCAGTTTTCGGGCGCAGTAGGCGGGGCCGCTGCAGATGAGGCACAAGCGTACAGTGCAGACGTGCACAGCACACGCGTGGCATAGTCACCGGATGGAGTCGATCCACGCGTGCGTGTCCTTGGGCCGGTGCACGCGCAGCTCGAACATCTCGGGCTCGGCGGGGCCGCTGCAGATGAGGTACAGGCCGCGCCCCTCCGCGCCCGCCTTCTCGCGGACCAGCAGCTTCACCAGGGAGACCACGCCCGTCTGTGAGCGGAAATACGCGTGGCTTTTTAATTTATTTAGTGAATTTTAGTTTATATTTGTGTGTGCAGTGCACACGCACACGCACGCGCACGCACACACACACACACACACACAACTCCCTTTTACTTTCCACACACCGTAATATATTTGTTATTACTATTCTTTATTTTTATTTTTCATATAATAGTCCAAACAAGTCTCACACTTAATACTACTATGTTCACTTTTGGAAGGGACTAGTCTCTGTAATACAGGCTCCGCCTAGCACAGAGACTAGAGTCTTAAAATCTGTGTAATCATATAAGAAACTGTTGAATGGATAAAACTGTCTGAAAAACTTTCTTTCTTATGTGTAATAAAGATTATTATATTATTATTATTATATTTATAACAAAACAACCAGTCTTGTCTTTTTATCTCTTACAGGTAGTAGAAGATCCCACGGAGTACATAACAAGACTAATAGCGTACAAGTGTGGCCACACCTCTGATCGTAAGTTACAAGAGTGGCCATTGAACCTTAGCTATAGATCGTTGAATCTACAAGTGTAATCACGAATTCGAGCCTACATTCTGCGCCGGCCTTCTTGCGGACTTAGTAGTTTCATCAGGGACACGTTTCGTTTCATACTAGTCGACTCTATACTATATTTTACCAGTGGACCCTAACGGAGTATTAAACAGGCTTCGAAATGTGGTCACGATTTCGAACTTACAATTCAAGTATGACGACAAAAAACCTATGATACAACTGTGACCACATCACCGCATCTGCTCCACAGTGCGACCAGATCATCGCACCTACTCCACAGTGCGACCACACTAACGCACCTACACTACAGTGCGACCACATCACCGCACCTACACAGCCACACAGCCACACAGCCACAGCAGTGTACACCTGTCAACCGCACTATCTCACCTTGTTGTCGGGCGTGAAGAAGGTGTACTTGTTGTTGTTGTCGTGCAGGAAGAAGAGCACGTCCGTGAGCACGATCACGAGCAGCGTCTGCATCTTGCTGCGGCCCTGCATGAGCGTGGCCACGCCTTCGAACCTGGGACAATGTGTAAGCAATAAGTATCAAATAAACATTTCAGCAAAACCAACAATCAACATCATTCATCGTTCTAGTAAGCTATCAAAGTTATATTGGTGGAGCCATCAGTGGGCAGATTAGCTTTATATCTTGGAAACGTGACACTTAGGAAGTTTCTGTCTAAACAGTTTTTGTTTGTATTACTGCCAGCTATCGATTCATGTAACTTACATGGGTGGCCGCTATATATTTTGCAAACATAATGTAAAATGGCAGACAGTAGGTAGGCCAACCTTCATACTAAAATATTCCAAGCCCTTTAAGAACTGGACTTTTGTCGGTGTATACTCAGGCCATTCATTTCTATTTAATGCCTTCTCCTAGACTTCTCTGTACGATATAAGACACTGTACGATACTAAGACACAAGTTTGCGCGTTCACTGCCAAGAAAATGCCATTTGTCGCATCACCTCGTTTTGAGGACACTCCTCTAAATGCCTCAGCTAGTATCGGAATTCTTGGTGTCGACATATCGAGTGAAGTCCAGATCCGTGGTCATCTAGAGGGTAAGGCTAAATTAGCCTCGAGGAAGCTTGGTGTGCTCAATAGATCGAGACGGTATTTCACTGCGGCGCATCGCCTGCAACTTTATAAGGCGCAGGTTCGGCCTCATATGGAATACTGTTCTCATCTCTGGGCAGGGGCACCCCAGTACCAGCTTCTCCCTCTGGACCGCATTCAACGGAGAGCAACTCGAATCGTCGACTGCCAGGATATTTCAGATCGGCTTGACTCCCTGGCGCTGCGTAGAGATGTAGCCTCGCTCTGCATTCTCTATCGCATGTACAATGGGGAGTGCTCCGAGGAATTGTTCGGATTGATCCCTGCCGCCTCTTTCCGCCATCGTTCTACGCGACAACTTATTCATCCCCATCACATAGATGGTTGGCAGTCCACAAGTGTGCGTTTCACTAGAAACTTTCTGCCTCGCACAACCAAACTGTGGAATGAATTGTCGCCTGCGGTATTTCCGGACCGATACGACATTCAAACCTTCAAGAAAAGAGCGTACTCCCAAATCAAAGGCCGGCAACGCACTTGTGACTCCTCTGGTGTTGCGGGTGTCTATGGGCGGCGGTAATCGCTTACCATCAGGTGATCCGTCTGCTCGTTTGCCACCTCTGCCATAAAAAAAAAATAAAAAAAAAGATAACGTCGATTTTTTTGCGAATTGAGCATAGCTTCTCTGGGGAAAGTTGTTCAGTTTCACTAGTAGAAGCCACTGTTAAATATTTTTCAGGTATATTAATAGCTCACTTGAGGCTCCGATTTCCCTGGAGCACGTCGCTCTTCTTGAACTTGCGGCCGCGGTAGTGAGCGAATGATTTGGCGTCGATGCGGTGGTAGATCTCCAGCTTGCGGTCCTCGCGCTCCTTGGCGGCCACCTGGTTGTCCACGTCCACTAGGATCTCCTGGAGGAAGAGGGAAATGCAAAATGAGAATGTAAAATAATAGGTTGAGACTTGTTATTAGCATTAAATTTTATAATATTTCGCTGTAAGACACCTAAATATTAACAAAATAAAAATGATAAAAGTTAGATAAAAAGATGAAAGATGAACTTCAAAATCCGTCATATTTAATTTCTTGTGACGTCAGCCATTTTCACGACACTTTGCTAGTTCTAAGTCTTCTAATCTTAGTCTTGCCGCTAAGCGTCAATTTTATTGGCATTGATGTGTCCGGCATGAGGATAAGATAGCCAGTTCCTTATTGCATTTGGGAATCTTGGTAAGCCCACTTCCAACTTTCAAGATCATCACTTACCATCAGGTAATATAATGTCAAGGGCTTACCAATCGTAAATAAAAAAGAAGGTATTTCGATAGCTGCATGGAAGACTGACGCAATCGCTATTGCGGTAATTGACGTTTAGACGTCATTTTTGGCATCTACCAGTCAAGATACACCTTGTGATTTTCGTAAGTTTCTTAGTATTCGTATGAAACTTACGAAAAAAAATAACAAAAAAAAATAACAGCCATCGATTTATTAAGCAGTGGACGTAACACTTACCTTATAACCTTCTATTTAAAATATCAAACTAAATTCCTACATACCTTAACCCCGGTCAACGCTTTCTGTAACAGTTCCCTCTCGCCGTCGTCAGCAGCCGTCTTGAGCAATGGTTCCAGCAGTAACGGATACTTGGTCAGCCTTTGCGCGACGAAGAGCACGCATTCCGGCACCCCCTGGCGATGACAAATGCAAAATTCATGCTCACATTCGAGCTTATGGTCACATATTGGACACTCCAATAAAATCTCTCGTTATAATAACGCAGTCACTTAACACAGCAAAAAAAGGGGTCATCGTCGTAATCTTATCAAAAATCTTATCTCAGAAATCTTATCAAATCTCGTGTCTAAACTAAACAGAGCCTTCCAAAGTAATGAATATAGTATGAGACGTATTGGACGCCATGTGACGTCAGAAGGGAAGGCGGCGCAAAGCTCTCAATAGATGGCGCCACTATGGTTTGATACAACTTGTTGCCTACATTAAATTTCTTATTAAAAATATTAATGATTAATTAACCAATATCAAATAAAACTGAACAATTAAACACAGTTTGTCCAAGTCTGTCTAGTGAAAACCATAGATGAAGAACACGATGTCACAATTGCGTGCAGTTTAAAGTTTGGCAGCCGCCATCCCCGTTGCCACTCACCTTCTTCCTCAGCATGGGGTTCTGCTGGCACTTGCGTATGAAGCGCGCCAGGCGCGGCTCCCGCGTGCAACACTCCTTGAACACTTCCACGGCGTCGCGGTGGCGGGAGCAGAATTCGCCTTTTGGAAGAAAAAGGTTTTTCATATAACCAGTACTAAAGTATTATAAAACTGTGTATTTCTTTATAAGTAAAAGTATTATAAAACTGTGTATTTCTTTATAAGTAAAGAATGCTAAGGCATAACATACGCATGGTTTTGATGTAACGAATCTTAAACATTTTTGATATAACAAATTAAATACTACTTACAACGAATATTTTATTTATTTAGGAACTGTGTGGTGACTTTTTTTTATGGCAGAGGTGGCAAACGAGCAGACGGATCACCTGATGGTAAGCGATTACCGCCGCCTATATACACCCGCTTTACCACACTTTTCCATGCAGAATCGATTAAGCCGATCGAAAAACCTTGATTTCCTTGTAATAAGGATGAAATAACATCGTTTAACGTTTAACGGTTCAGCTCGGAGACGGCTCAAACCGATGCAAACGACATTTGTTAAAGTTCAATGTTTCCCCCCTGCAGACCCACCGTACCCCTGGCCATACCTCTGGTGGGACGGTGGGTATTTTAAAGTTAAACGATACCACTGACTAAAAGTGATGTCAAACGTCTACAGTAGATGTAAATGAAAACTCAAGACTATTTCTTACTGCATTATCTATAGTTTATTTTTTTAAGTACGCAACTTTTCTAAGCCGTAACCTATTGTGATATCTTTATTTATAATTTGTAACTGTACGTTTGTAATGAAATCATTAATAATTTGATCCTTTCTTCTTTTTTTTGGAACCATCTCCAGTGTATGAATATGTTCCAATACTTTGAGCAATCGCATCAACGTTACAGTATTCTTGTTAATGCGTTTATTTATTTTAGAATGGAAGGATTCCAAAATATTCGTTGTTCTGTGGCGTTCTCCTAGCACACTGATTACGGCAGGTGAATGCACTTTAAACCAAAAATTTTTCAGATATCTTATAAACTTTTCCGTTTTTGCTACGCCATCAGCTTCAGATTTTACATATTCAAAGCCATGCTGAATATCCTCTTTAGGAAGAAGAGGCAAAGCACTTGCCAGAGCAACTATTCTTCGTCCTGGTTTATTTTTTGTACATCCAAACGATTTTCCTTTTTTCCAGATGTTGCGAGTCCAATGATAATAGCAACCTCGCAATGTTATACTTGGAAAGACTTTCAAAATTGCATTCATCGCACCTTTTTCGTAGTCTGTGTGAACTTTACGAGGGTTCCAATCCGGTATTTGAGACTTTATCATGTTGAACAAAATAATATAACTTTTTTCTGTTCGATCTGACACGAGTGCGAATATTAAGGGCTTTACTTTAGTAGTTTCCACACCACTCCCTATATCACAGTGGATATTATATACTTGCGAAAAGGGTTTAGGGCAACAGTAAAAAGTACCATCAAAGAAATATTCCCCATAATTTGGAATTAACTTTCAAGATTCTATCGAGCAAAAAACGATAATGTGTCTTTCCATAATACGTCTTTTACGACACGATAATGGTTTGTCTGGTTCGTCACAGTAATAATCTGCCAAAACAAAATCATGGTATTTAATTGGCACTTCAATTTCTCTCAAATTACGGGATACAGTTTTTGAAACTTGTGCCGATTTGTTTCGAGCGTCCTGAAGAAAGTGCTTCACATTTTCATAACGAGGATATTTACCAACTACAAAATTCATCCCTGTGTTTTTGAAATCATACTTTTTCTTTTGGTATAATTGTTCAATAGGGTCATCAGAAGAAACAACTATTTCTCGCAGATTACACTTTTCCTTCAATATTTCATTACTCAGTGTATCTATTTCGCAAGTATGGTCTTTACTTTTAATAAACGTATTATCCTTAAATAAATAAAAATCGTATTAAGTACTTATTGTAAAACAGAAACTAAAAGAAATATTTTTTTATCCACAATTGGTAAGCCCTTGGCATCATCTCACCTGGTGGTAAGTGACGATGTTGCCGAAGATGGAAGCGGGCTTACCAAGATTCTCCAACGCAATGGGGAACTGGCTTTCTTATCTCCATGCTGGAACTCAATGCTATTAACATTGATGTTTGGCAGCAAGGCTTACATAAGATGGTTGTCGCTAGCCAGGCGGGCTTAGAAAATGCCCTACCTTCAACCAAACCCCTGCAGACCCACCGTACCCCTGGCCATACCTCTGGTGGGACGGTGGGTATTTTAAAGTTAAACGATACCACTGACTAATAGTGATGTCAAACGTCTACAGTAGATTAAATGAGATAACGTCTAAATGAGATTCTGCGTTGGTAATGTGCAGTGACTCCCTTACTTAATCTAAGACACGGTTCAAATCAAAACGAATTTTGGTTACAAGTTCACGCAACATTCGCTCTTTCTTTCTGATTTTTGCAAAGTCTCAGTTATCAGCATCTATTCTCTTACTTTTTCCAAGCATCGCGAGCTCTATTAAAGCGAAAGAGTCGGCCAGTATGTACGCTATAGTCGCGATATTCACCATCTCTTTCTGCTTTACGCGGTGTTTTATTTATAAACAGAAATTATCAGCATCTATCCCCTTGCTTTTCTCACACATTACCAACTCTATAAGAGCGAAAGAGACAGACAATACTCACCATACGCAGCCTTCAACTTGTTCATGTTAGGCGGTGCGAAAGAGTCAGCCAGTATGTCCGCTATAGTCGCGATATTCGCCCTCTCTTTCTGCCGCGCTCGAAGCCGGGCCAACAGGGCGGCGTGTAGCGCCCACAGCTCCTCTATCCGAGGGAACATTCTCGACACTTGTGCGGAGGTGACGCCACCGAAGCGAAGCATGCCTTCCACAAACATCTGTAGGGGAGGGGGATATAGTTAGCTATACTTCATTCCAATCAAAAAAAAGCAAAAGATAAACAAACTTACTATGGAACTGACACATGTCAATGTCATCTGCATACTACGTTTGTTTACCTTTTGCTTTTTTTTGATTGGAATGAACTATAGTTGAAATAGGCTATATGGAGACTTATTTGTAAGTAGGTACATTTTTTTCTATTATAAAAAAAAACTTTTAAAATACCACGATCTTTTTCAGCGTCATTATACCACATAATATTTATTAACAAAAAATTGAAGATGGGACCGAAAACAAAACAGATATTTTGGTTTATTTAAATTTCAATGCGAGATCAATTTAGCTAACAATAGCTGATAATTTATCTTTGGTGCAGTCTTGTACCCTAATTCTAAACCCTGCCGGTAGGATTAGGGTACCTGTACTATTGGGTATTCTGTGGTTAGGGTTAGATCATAAATCATAAACCCTACCGACATATGAGGTAAACAAAAAGTCACAAACCTTTTGCATCAGTCGTATAGTGAGACAATGGTGTTTCTCCGTCAATATCAGCTCGTAAATATGCTCCTGTCGCTTCGTTTCCCTGTCACCGAGTTGCCTGCGGATAGAACATATGGTAAAAGTGTTTTTATTCACGATCTCTTTCGAAAACCCTATTCTGTACTATATAGGATGACATCGATGAATGACATTTAACACGCTGCTAATTTAACGGCAAACGGCAAATGATACTCATGAAACTGAATAACTCTCTCTATGGAACCTTTAAAATAGAACCAAAAAATGTTAACATAAAAAGTTCACAAACTGACTGACTCATTATTGAAATTAGTATGGAGAGTCAAAAAAATATTAGGAACAAGTATATAGAAGCTGTGGTACTTAATTGAAACATTACATTTAATATTTGCCGGTGCTGTGAATTATTTGCTGTCCATAGAATCAGATGAGCACAATGAAAATGCCGTGTTTTGTACATGCATGACATTTTTGTATTCGCTGAATAGCGTTAAATGACTTCCTAATAAAAGACATTATCTGGCTGAAAGGATATAATCCTAGAAGAATAACCTTACAGTTAATTAGCAAAGCTTCAGTCCACTGCTAACCACTGACCCACCGAGTCAGGAAACACTTGGTACTTACTTGGCAAGTCCTTTAGGGGCCCCGGCGGCCCAGGTATCGGGCTCCACCGCAGCCAAGCCTAGCGCTAAAGCCTCCTCGCCCAGTTGGTCGGCCGTCAATAAAGCCTCAGTCCATTCCTGCCCGCCCGCTTCGTCTGATGCGCTTCAGGAAAAACAAACAAGGTACAGTAGTACATAAAAAATAAGGCGCGTCGGTTATCTTCGTTCGCGCAGACAAGAACAAACTATCGACGGAAACACCCGACACAATCAACGCACGGTGACAGCTTTCTGACAGCTGACAATTTCATTGAATCATACGCGAAATCAATCAACCAATAGCGGCAGAGATTTTCGGAACGTTTAATGACGGGTGACAATGAAGCTACTTGATTGGTCCATCAGTTTCCCGCGTAATTAAAATATTGTCTACTGCGCAGGTACATCGGCAAGCCTTATTAAATGTGTATTACTGTAACGAAGTGTAATAAAATACCATCGATATAAGAGAACAATTAGATGTGGTTAATACTCCACGACAGCGTAGTCGCTGATAGTGGTTTGCTCCCCTATGTTGAGTAGCGCCGCCTTTTCGCGCTCCATTCGCAATCTGACAAGCGACGAGTAAACATCCCGTGTTTAAATGAAAATATGTCTTACAGAACAGTGAAATGTGCTAAAACAATAAAAAAATAAAGAACAAAACTAACAGCAACATTTCTTATCACTTTATTCTTGTTATTTTATGAATATTTTGTCATTTTATAGTAATGCTACGCTACTCGTCGCTAGATGTCGCTAGTAGATAACATTAATTAAATACATGCCTCCCTACTCGTCGCTAGATGTCGCTAGTAGATAACATTAAATACATAAACCTTAAGCTTATCACACAACGGCGATATTTGTTTAAATAAATGCCTCCCTCTTCACCCCGCTTCAGCCCTCGCAAGACGAACACGCTGGTTCAGAAACAAACAGGGCGAGTAACCTTATCTAATGTTTCCCATATCGATGTAAAATACCATTAGCAATAAAATATAAAAAAAAAGAATACAAACATAAACACTGCGCTGGGTGGCAGTTCGTCTGATTGGAACATGAGAGTCCACTAATAAGAAACTTATACATTTATAAAATATTGCTCTAGATGCTGCTTTGTTTAATCTGTCATTGTTTGTCATCACCGTCAGTCAAAAACGTCCCCTGCTGGACAAAGGCTTCCCCCAAGGATTTCGACACTGATCGTATGGCAGGACGCCATACCCAGAGACAAAATTGGTGTAACACTCTTAATACAGTAATGATTTATATATTAAAAGGATTATGTATTTGTGTGTCAGTTTTCTGACTTAATTTTAACTTTGTATTAAGGTTAAACGTGTATTTCATACAAATTTACGTAGTCGGTCCCATAATGAATTGGCCTAACTATGAAATAAAAAAGAAAATTAAATGCAATCATTTTTATTTTTCAATATAGTCTCCATCAATACTGACACACTTCTGACATCGGTGAAATAACATTTCTAATCCTTTATAAAAATAATCGCAATCTTTGTCTTCAAAATGACTGAAGACGGCTGCCTGCAACTCTTCATCGCTTGAAAATTTTCTTCCCCCTAAGTCCCGCTTTAAATTTGGGAATAAGTAATAGTCGGACGGAGCCATGTCTGGACTATAAGGTGGATGGTCCAGCTCCGTGAACCCGCATTGACGCACTGCATCCTTCGAAACACCGGCGGTGTGCACGGGGGCGTTGTCGTGAAGCAACAGGACGCCTTTACTCAGTTTGCCTCTGCGCTTCTCCTTTATAATATCTCGCAGTTTATATATTAATGAAGCATAATATTCGCCGTTTACGACTGTATTGCGCTCTTTAAAATCAACCATCAAAATACCTTGAAAATCCCAAAAGATTGTGCACATGATTTTTTTGGTAGATTGTTGCTCCTTTGCCTTTCTAGGCGGCTTTTCACCCTTATAACGCCATTCCATTGACTCGCGCTTGTTTTCTGGATCATAATATAACACCATAGTTTCATCACCAGTCACTAGTCTCTCGATCACGTTCTTTGGGTTTTCTCCACAAAGATCTAAAAACTCGGCAGCACAGCGAACTCGCTCCCGTCTCTGCACAGCTGACAGAAGTTTCGGGACCCATCTTGCACTGACTTTTTTCATATGAAGATGTTCATCGATTGCACGATGGACGGTACTTTTAGAGAGCCCAAGTCTAGCTGCAATTTCTCTAATCTTCAAACGGCGGTCACTCAAAACCTCTTCTTCGATTTGAGCAATAGTATCGGGAGTGAGCAGTTCTACCGGTCGACCGTCATGGCCGATATCTTCGACGGTTTCTCGCCCGAGGCGAAACTCTTTCACCCAATTTTTTACTGTGCTATAAGAGGGAGAACACTCCTTATACACACCATCTAATCGTTCTTTAATTTGGGCGGGGGATAAGCCTTCTTTAAATAGAAACTTTATGACGCTTCGATACTCGGTTTTCGACATTTTGAAAAAATACGCGACACTTGTTGTTCAAACAAACTGCTAAACTGAACTACGCTCGTCAAGTCCATGCGTGTTCGTTTATAAAGTGTCTGAGAACCGTACTATTCAATGCAACATAACATGTATCGAAATGTCGCGTAGAACTATATCAGGCCAATTCATTATGGGACCGACTACGTACCTCGGTCAAAACTATACAAGAACACACAATATTTTTGATTTTATCTGTCCAACGTAAACTTTACCACCTTTTATTTTCTCCAAATGTATATAATTATATAACCAAGTTATACTCAAATAACGCCATCTAACGGATTTTTTCAACCAGGGAGCACTAACGTTTAACCTTAAGTCTGTGAAATTATGTATAAGTGAGAAAATGACCCTGAGACAGAAATGGACATTATATTTGACGCCGCTTCTGACATAAGAATTAAAAAGTGTACATCTAGCGAGAATAATCATACCTAGATAATTTAGAATCGTTCAAAAATCATTCCGAAGTATTTCTAAAGCGAAATAAATAATTTTCTGTTATATTTTATCAAGTTCTATACTCACTTGCTCTGGTCGTGCTTATGATCGGAGCCATCTTTGTCATCATTGTACACGCTGGTACTGAAATAAAATATAACATTTTAAAACTAATGAATTCAAATATAAGTTGAAAAACGCTATATGACATTTTGTGTTGCAAGTAAAGCGATGCGCATGTAGTAATTTTATTCGAAACCCACAAAAAAAAGGCTGAAAAAAATTGGTAGAGGTTTCCCCGTGAAAATGTAAGATTTCCCCCCAAGAAAGTATAGCTGATATTATAAAATATTGCAGTAAAAGTCACATAATACATGTTTTTTAAGGTTTAAAAAGGGTCGAATACTAAACTCGACTTAAAATATAAAAAAATAACACGGTTTTGTTTGTATATCGGTATTTTTTTATAATTTCTTTTCAAATGCACTGCAAATGTCAGTTTACTGCGTTTTACAAAAAATAACTACTCTCTTCTTTGTCACAATGTCATATAGCGTTATGATATGAAACAGAATAATCTTGAGGACAAGGGCATAAGACGTCCGACAAGACAAAATAGTTTCAACACAGGGTTTTAATAAATCTCAAAAATATAACAACAATAAAAAATCCTAATAGATACAAGTAGACAATGTAGACATGATCAAGATAGTTTTTGCTATCTACGTTTCTATATATCTCATGGATTTAAAAATTATTTATTATTTATTTGAATTACTTTACATACAAATTATTCTGTAAGATTTTTAGTCAAAATTATCGTTTTTAAATTATGTCGTTTACTATTTACACATTTGCTTTATAAATCCGCACACCATCTTTGTGGGATAGAACCTAGGCATATTCATATGTGTGACTACATATTCTAAAGAAAGTAATGGCTAGCGCATAATAACAAACAATGTAACATTTAATAGCTTTCATGGCGTAGGGGTTAGCCCATCTTTAACATCAGCAGGTCGCGGGTTCAATCCCTTGTAGACCTTGGTTTAATTCATTGTGGGCATTTTCTCAATCACCCGGCTACCTATCACTTTACCGCCAAACATCAATGTTACGATAGCTAGTTACCCGTTGCATTGGGTAAATTTGGTAAGCGCGCTTCTATCTTCGGTATAATCTTCGCTTACCATCAGGTGAGATGATGCGAAGGGCTAAACAATTGAGAATTAAATAAGGAAATAATTGTAACTATTGAAAAAAGGCACGCACTTTCTGACAAAGTATTATCCAACATAGATGGTCGCGAATCAAGCATTCAATCCCTCAACTACGTACCTATATAATTAAGTAAATTATACAAATAAATACATCAGCGAAGCCTTAAATAAGGAAAAGAAGCGCTTAAGAGAAAATACAACACGAGAAGTAAAATAATAAATGTATGAAAAAACATGCATTCAAGAACACTTACAATTTATTCAGTAAAGAATTAAAAGAAAAAAACGTTCATAACCGAACTGACCCAACTAAGGCCACTTCAGCGGATTGATGACTGGTATTTTTTTACTTGCTTTTAAAAATAAACTTGCCCAAAAAATGGTTTAACAATTGATAGCTACTGAAGTGACCTTACTTGAAGTATACCACAATGTGTGTTTATTTTATAATGGCTTAAGATGTAAATAAAACATTTTATCATTTTTATGTGATTACGGTCACATAGGACAGAGAGAATGATCCTACTAGCACAGACACCAGACACATAGCGACCTCATCTCTATTTCATAGACAATCAAGAGGCTTTCTCAGTTAACTATATTAACGATATTTACAAGTGTAGCCATTACCAAAATAAATACACTTTATATGGCAGGTATTGGACCAGGCTGCATATAACTTTGCCCAACACCCTTTAAATTAACAGTTTCTGAAAACTTGCTCAATTTGCCTACTCAAGAGATTTCATTGTATTTGCAGTATAAAACTTATTATATTTTATACTTATTTTATAGCGTCAACATCGTATCGTACCAAGAAGTCAAGGAGTTAGTGAGGAGTAGCGTGACTTTTGTCATGCTTTCGTCCCATATATCTGGAAGTTTAGGCAATATTTGGCAACAAATTAGAATAATTACACTACTTACATTACACACGGGGCCAAGTCCAAACTGGTACATAATCAATGAGTAAGTATTTTTTTCAGTAATTTCTCTTTTTTTATTTGCCCATAGTGTGCCAATGCTGAGCAAAGGCCCCCCTCTTTTCCACCACTGTACCCTAACCTCAACCAATATCTGCTAAACGTTATAGGACCAATTCAATTCGTCCCGCCATCTTTCATTTATTTATTTATTCTATTTAACGCCTTGAATAGACAAATTCGAACTACATTCATGAGATAAAAAATACATCGAAATTAAAATAGTTTGAACCGACTTCGAAACTCATTAAGCATATACTAAATGTAAAGATCTCACCCGGAGACTTTAACAAGGGGCTGTATATGAATAAACAGAATTAATTTCCCTAAGAAATTCCTACTAGATTAGTTAAAATATTGGGACTTCAGGCGAAAATCCAATTATTTTTTTAACCGACTTAAAAAAAAAGGAGGAGGTTCTCAATTCGTCGGAATCTTTTTTTTATGTATGTTCACCGATTACTCGAAGACGCCTGAACCGATTTGGAAAATTCTTTTTTTTGTTTAAAAGGGTATACTTCACAGGTGGTCCCATATAAATTTTATCGAAATCGATTCAGCGGTTTTTGAGAAAATCAACAAAAACATATCAAAATTGGAGTTGTTGCGATTGAAGTCGGTTGTTTTTAACGTATTCAGCGTGGTAATTATTGGGAAGTCAGTATGCGATGCCATTCTTAGGGAAACTTGTTCAGTTTCACGAATTAAAGTAGAGTACCCTGTTAAAGTTTAATGGAGAGCGGTTTTTTAGTATATATTGACATATTTAAGTTCGCTTAACCATAAAGATAAAATTTAAAAATAAAAAAGACTATATCTCCTTGTTAATCACAATGCACGGACAAAAAGATTTGAAGTCGGTTCTACGTTCTTTAATTCAAAGTTTTTGTTAGAAAAATATGAAAGTAAGATTTTTAAACTAAGACAGCTGAAATACTATATCAAGTTCGAACTATCCGCAAAGTGGAGAGAAAGATACACAAGTAAGGGTGTATGGATGAAGAGTTTGCATGTGTGTGTGACCGACTGAATGAAAAACTAAAAGAAACATACGCACTTACACCTTGTCCCCTGATTCAAGAACCGTGCAAAGAGACAGACAGATACTTGTAAATATTCTTAAAAAAGGTTTGTCTCTTTTGCAGGTTCTTAAAACAACGCATAAGGTTTACAGACAAAACTTACAAAAATAATAAAAATACACAGAATCTTAACAAAATATCCACATAAATATGTATTAACACAAACTTCAAAAAAAATCCGTAAATTTTAAAAAGATTATCTGCTTCACTAAATAAAAAATATATCAAAAATCTAAATAAATTTTAAAGCATATTTTTAATTTTACACATTATACCTGAAACTGTAAACTAAAGATTTAATTTATTAACTAATTTAGTTTTAAAATAAACTATTTACATAAAGCAAAAAATCAACCTACAAACGCGAAAATACCAGAAAATCAGAACCACTGAAGAGACGACTCGAAAAGCCAATCGAGACAATAACAGAGTGAAATAGAGAGAGAGTAACAATGGAGACTATGACAAATGGGTAGATGAGTAAGTAAGAAAGAGGCAGCGCGATGTACGATAAACAGCACGCAAGTGGTAACACCACCATTATAAGCTGAACTACGCTTTCAAGAAAACTTAATGGAAAACGAGACCAGCTTAAGGTCCCAGTGTTACCACCGACACGAGTGTAATGTACCAGCATTCCTGACTTACTGTACGCCGAGTTTGGTCGCCACGCGCCGCCAGGGCGAGTAGCATCCAGACTTCTTGCTGCTTGCGCGACACGTCACAAAATATGTGTAAACTTTTTGGACGACAACTTTTTGGTGGAATTTTTTGACAATAACCGCGGTTGGAGATTCAGAGGCGCAGTTTTTTTACGTCTGATTAGTTTTTGAGACGACTATAATTCCTATGACGTTACGTATTTATTCTAAATCTTGGACTTATCATATAATTTGGAAAAACTGCACCTCAACGCTCCCATTTCTTTTTCCTTATAAGAAGACATTCTGTACGAAACTCAACATAAATGAAGCTTAAAAAATATGTCACAGAAAATGAAACAGAAGAAAAATAATATGAAAGACAAAACCAGCAATGGTACAAAGCATAAAGAGTGTAAGACATGAACTCCATTTGAACGTTCCAGTATTATTGCAAGTACTACACCACACAGAACTAAAATGACAACAGCTATACTTACGCGCGGTGTATTTATCGCTCTCTTACCATAAATATACATACGTAGGAAAGAGAAAGATATATTACCGGATACGAATAAAGGGAGTCCAACACTGAGTAGACAAGAGTTCTTACAAAAAAGTGTCAAGTCAGACATAGAGTAAAATTTTACAAACATGTAAAAACCAGTGTAGCATACTTGTGTATCTTCTTATAATTAAATCATAGACAATATCCACTTAACATACCTATAAACGCGAAACGCAATCAAAAGTTTTGTATGAAATCTTCAAAGATATTTGTATACAATTTATATCGAATCTATATTAGCAACCCCATGTCCCCACTGCTGGAGCACCGGTCTCTTCCTATACCTCAAGCCATAGTCTACACACAGGCTAAGCCCAGATGGGCCACTGTGTATAGATTTAACATTCTCATATAAGATTCTAAATATTGTTGACTTTATTATATCTTTGATTTCCACAGATCATCCAAAAGGATTTCATACATAACGTTATTAAAAATCTCTGCATATATGATATCGCACGCAAATGAAAGGCAAAATACGGCAAATTGCTTCGTAATCATAATATTTGGAACAGTAACAATATGTTCGACCTCTTTGCTCCTTTCGGCCAAACGCAGCGCAGCATCAATCAAAATATAAAGCAGCAAAACATATGCTTTAAATATCGTTCGCTGATTTAAGACCGTGCGAAAGAGATAGAGCTATATTTTAATTCGCTACCCGTATACTTCCCGTCTCTTTTCCGCACAATCTTCAATCAGCGAGCGGGCTCTGTACAATGTAAAGGCTTGACAAGTTAACACAGAACCTCATTATACTACTTACTTCTTAGGAACACCACGCCAGATAACATAAGATCCAATACAAAACTTGCAAACCTTTACAATAAATTCCATACTTACAAACCATTTATTAAATTAAAAGGCCTTCATGCCTTTCATGCCAAAATACGATAAATAGATTTTTCGACTCTTACAAATTTCGAAAAGAGATCGTATTTCATCAATTTGTATTGAAATCTGCATCCGCTATAATTGAAACACGCAACAATTTATATTAACACTTGTAATAATATCCGGAAGGAATTCAAAATGGCGACTTACCTATTTGAAGTCTGTGATTGGCCGGACACGGAGCTCCTCTTGCTACTTTTACCGCTATTTGCACTGAGCGACTTTCCCACTGATGTCTGTGTATAAGATTTATTTCTCAGTATTTAAATTGTAATCTTTTGGCAATAAATATTTGTTTGATTCGGAAAGGTTATGTCATGCTCCGCAAACGAGATCCAAGCCCGGATTAATATTTGTAAGTAGGCTTAAGATCCATTCAAGATGTTTATAGGCATCAGACACGACTTAACGATCACCATCTAGTTGATAACAACTAACACCAACGGCTTAATTTGTCAATTAACTTTATAACTTACTAGCTTTTGCTCGCGACTCTGCTCACATAGATAGTTTTTATGACTTGAGAGTACGTAGTGTCGAATTAGTTTTTCGGGATAAAACTATATAGTTCCTCCGTACTCAAAGTTCTTTGCCAAATATCAATAAAATGGGTTGAGATGTTAGAGCAATAAATAAGATTACTATAGCGTTGCTCTGTCAAGCTGAAGCTATTTTTAGAATTCCCGGTGTAATTCCCAAGGCAATGTGATATTCTTTCAGGATATATTGTAGTTTATGTTACTTCCCACTCCGTCAAGTAACTCTGGTCAAAAAAATCACGTCGATTCGTTGTTCTGTTTTGACGTGAAATAATGGCAAACAAACAAAGTCACTTAAGTCAAATAATAAGGATATTGAAGTATCTATAACACAAACCTTTGAAGACTTAGGCTTGTTGCATTCAACGATGTAGTCCTTGCAGAGGTTTTGGTGAACTGTCATGGTGCAATCTGCGAAACGAAACAAAATGTCAAGTTATAAGTAATCAGATGAGTTCATAGTAAACATGTATGCAGCACAGATGTTATAATACTAACGTACCACATGTCATACAACGGAATGCGACTGCCGTAACTCGGGCTATTTTTTTCACTCATTAAAAACTACCGCTACTACTCGTAGCGACATCTAGGGCGCGGGCTATTAATGAAGACATTCTGGTTGTTTACCTGTACCTTCATTTGCTTTTGTTGTTTTTATTTGCATATTGCCTACTAGTACTAGGGTGTTGTTTTGGTCGACAACGGCCTTCTAAGGGATGAAAGTATAAAAAATACTTGTTCTGAAAATACCTATAATATTTTTTTTATAAATTGATTCTACTGAAAAACAGACCTAGAAATTTTCCTGAAATTATCAAAACGCATGTTCGCGCAGTCAGTGTATTAACAACAACATCGCTCAGTTCACGACTATTGAATAAAGACTTGTCCCTGATCATAGCCGTAGCGTAAGTTCACGCGCAGAGGCGCTTGCTCTCGCTGAGACAAGGAACGCGGGTGCGGCGCGGAGCACGCGGCAGCCTGCCCGCCGCCCCGGGCCCTCGCGCACCCCGCACTCCTCGCCTCGTTGCTATGCAACCATTCATTGTTAAAATACGTTACGCACGGAAACAAGGCTACCATAATTAATTATTTTCTAAGATTTACTTATGAAAATTTAAGGTGCCATTTTTATATTTTTTTTGGCATCAGTATCGTGTATGCTATCACCCCTGAAAAGCTCGTTGTCGACCAAAACAACACCCTGTATTATCTGTGATATTGCTAAATAAAAATACATAATTTCAAATATGAAAAACAAAACGTAATACTACCTATTATGTTTTGCCATCGTGTGGTATCAGCGCCATCTATCAATTCGCACTATAAACTGTTACTCAACTCAGTACGTGTCATTACTCAACTCTGAAAAGTTAAGACGAAAATAGTTCTAATTTTGTCACGATGCATCGCCGTCATCAGATAATTTTTAGAAATTGATTGAAAGTGCATTATCGGCCTTTGTCATACTTTCCGGTTATTTCAATAATCAAAACACTTATTTTAGCAACTTTTTTCTTCGTTTTGCATGAACTTCGACTACACATTGATACTTTTCGTGCCATCTATTGACATGTTAATGAACTAAGGTTTTCGTTGTATGAAATGAGACCCCGTGGTATGCAGACTGTTTGTATGCTGTTTCTCTGCGGATATTATCTGTGGGGCGAAGAGGGTTTGTCAGCAGGTTGTACGCAGTTTGAATTGGGGTTATCTGTGAGGCGATGCTGGAATGGTTATCTGGAATGTGTCGGCAGTTTTGTATGCGGTTTCTATGCCGAGGTTATCTAAGTATGTGCGGAGGGGCGGGAGCGTTGGCAGGCTTGTATGCGGTTTTATGCGGAGGTTATGTGTGGGGAGAGAGGAGTCTGCAGTTTTTATGAGGGGAGGATACGGAGCTTATCTATGTATGGGGGAGTCTTGTATGCGGTTTCTATGCGGTGGTTATCTGTAGGCAAGAGCAACCAGCTTAGTCTCACTATCGCAGTAAAAGGGGGGCTTGGTTATCTATGTATAGGGGGAAGTCTTGTTTGCGATTTCTATATGAAGGCTGTATGTTGGGTGAGAGGGGGAGGGGGGGGAGGGTTGGGGGTACAACTCACTGTCGCAATAGAGGGAGGGCTTGTCCGCGAGCGCGCGGCCGCACCAGTCGCAGTGGCCGCCGCCGCCGGCCGCCTGCCACGCGTGTAGCGCCTTGCGGGACTTGTCCTGCGGGGAAACAGCGACAAGTTAAGGTTAAAGTAGAAATAACGTACTACAAGATTCTTTGGGGGGCTGTCTGAGCCAACAAAGTAAGTAATATCGAAAAGACCCAAAGAGAATTTCCGCGTCCGATACCAAATGTAAACGACGTTATTTTTGCAAGGGAGAAATAATTCTGAATTCTAATCCAAGTTCAGTTAGATCGCCTCTTTCTCATATTGATTGACTAACCCTCGATTAGATAGAATACTACAGCTTGCACTTAATGTGAAAGTTTATATTTCCCTTACTAAACTCTGTTGTTTACTTTATAATTTAGTCATTTGGCGACATAAATAATTAGGTACATTGCTGAGTAGTGAGTACATTAATTAAAAACCCCATAAAAATATATATTCGGATAAGAAGAAACCGAGCTTACCTTTTTCTTCCTAAAGAATAAGCTGCCTCTTTTTCGCCTCTTTTCGGAGTGATGGTCATACGCCGCTCTGTGTTATAAAAGACAAAACATTATCAGAAAACTTATTTTCACTCTTGTATTTAAACTATTATTATATTATGTATATTGCAGATTCAACTAGTTAAAACGGAATTGATGCTTTAAAATTCAAAGTTATTTTTCAAATATAAAAAAAAAACAAAAGCTAAGCTTTGTGCGTTCTGACATGCAATTTTTTAATAAGTGCTGTTGACAGAAAAAGACATTACATTAAAGTACAGTCATTTGACATAGAAATTATAATTATCGATTATTAACATATATCGACCCTTGTAATATCAAATGTAGTAAAAGCCAAAACACGACTTTACAGGAGAAGCAAAAAACAAAAATGGTCATCATATTAATGTCCATAACTTTTTTGATTTTAAAGTTATTTTAATAAATTTAATAAAAGAAACATGGAACTAAGAGTTCTATAACATGAATAACATGGAAATTGCGTACCATGCGTAGTTTAAGATTTAGCATTGCATTTACTACAAAAAAACATTTTCAAAATGGTTTTTATGACCCTAATTTTAACCTAAAAAACTTATAGCTGTCGTTAAACATTGTAGTGCAAACCATTGACATTAGTTTCGTTGAATATTTTATGTATTAAAAGACTCGTTTTTAATGTATCAAATGGAATTTATATTGATAAATTTAGGTGAATAGTCACAAAAACAAAAAGATAGGAAGCAAAATTGTTTATCAAATGAAACAATACGATACAATTGAAAACAACAAAAAGACAACCAAAGCATAGAGGTTTACAATTTAACAGAACCATTTCTAAAATTTTCACATTCTTTTAGGTATTAAAATTGTCATTAAATTAAGTAATAGAATTTAAAACATCAAATAAAATATCTTATCTTAAAAATGTCCTGTAAATTATAGATTTATTTAAATTTAACAGAAATATTAACAAAAATTGTGACACAAAATATTTTTTACAAGAAGCAACTTTTTTTTCAAATTACAAATATACAGTTATAATATAACTACAGTAAACTACAACAAGTAACAAAAACAATTATTACTTTAGTTATTGATAAACAATTAAACAACACAACATCAAACATTAACCGTAAAAAAAAATAACAAAATGAAATTCCGTATTTTTCCTGTAAGTCACCCTAGATCTTCAATAAATGTAGTCAAAAGTCATACGTCCTACATTACGAATTTCAGCAAAAAATAGATACTTTTAATCAGGTAACATAAACGTAACAAAGAAAACATAGCAAATTGAAAATTATCTAAAGAAATAGTGATCTTAAATTCTATTCTTAAATTAGCCTCTTGATATTCCTACATCCTCCTCATGTAGATCAGATGAAAAAATACGGTGTAGCATTTTGTTATTTTGTTACGGTTAATATTTGATATTTGGTTGTGTTGTCTGTGAATAAACTAAAGTTATAATGATATCTTCTACTTGTTGTAGCTTACTGATAATAAAGAGCCCACTTTTTTGTAAATTGAATCAGTTTCTTGAGATTAAGATTTTGTATTATACATTATTATTTTCCTCACTGTCTAGATCTTCTTCATCAGTTTCAATTAGGTTATCAATGTAATTGCCCTGGAAGGGCATTTCTAAGTATTCCCTATGAAATCTTTTAGGGATGGTTCCATCTAAACACAGTTTTCTTTAACCGACTTCAAAAAAAGGAGGAGGTTCTCAATTCGTCGGAATCTTTATATATGTTCACCGATTACTCGAAGACGCCTGAACCGATTTGGAAAATTCTTTTTTTTGTTTAAAAGGGTATACTTCACAGGTGGTCCTATATAAATTTTATCGAAATCGATTCAGCAGTTTTTGAGAAAATCAACAAAACCATAGCAAAATTGGAGTTGTTGCGATTGAAGTCGGTTGCTTTTAACGTATTCAGCGTGGTCAATTATAAATCTTTATATTTAAGTTCAGAGAGAAGCCGTTTTTTAACAACAGTAACAAATATTATTTGTTACAAGAACTCAACGATTTTTATAATTAATTGCAATAGGTTCAACCGATTTTTTTTACGAAGTCTAATACGACATAACAAAATGATACACCGTATTTTTTCATCTGATCTACATGAGGAGGATGTAGGAATATCAAGAGGCTAATTTAAGAATAGAATTTAAGATCACTATTTCTTTACATTATTTTTCAATTTGCTATGTTTTCTTTGTTACGTTTATGTTACCTGATTAAAAGTATCTATTTTTTGCTGAAATTCGTAATGTAGGACGTATGACTTTTGACTACATTTACTGATGATCTAGGGTGACTTACAGGAAAAATACGGAATTTCATTTTGTTATTTTTTTACGGTTAATGTTTGATGTTGTGTTGTTTAATTGTTTATCAATAACTAAAGTAATAATTGTTTTTGTTACTTGTTGTAGTTTACTGTAGTTATATTATAACTGTATATTTTTAATTTGAAAAAAAAAAGTTGCTTCTTGTAAAAAAATATTTTGTGTCACAATTTTTGTTAATGTTTCTGTTAAATTTAAATCTATAATTTACAGGACATTTTTAAGATAAGATATTTTCTTTGATGTTTTAAATTCTATTACTTAATTTAATGAACAATTTTAATACTAAAAAAATGTGAAAATTTTAGAAATGGTTCTGTTAAATTGTAAACCTCTATGCTTTGGTTGTCTTTTTGTTGTTTTCAATTGTATTGTTTCATTTGATAAACAATTTTGCTTCCTATCTTTTTGTTTTTGTGACTATTCACCTAAATTTATCAATATAAATTCCATTTGATACATTAAAAACGAGTCTTTTAATACATAAAATATTCAACGAAACTAATGCCAATGGTTTGCACTACAATGTTTAACGACAGCTATAAGTTTTTTAGGTTAAAATTAGGGTCATAAAAACCATTTTGAAAATGTTTTTTTTGTAGTAAATGCAATGCTAAATCTTAAACTACGCATGGTACGCAATTTCCATGTTATTCATGTTATAGAACTCTTAGTTCCATGTTTCTTTTATTAAATTTATTAAAATAACTTTAAAATCAAAAAAGTTATGGACATTAATATGATGACCATTTTTGTTTTTTGCTTCTCCTGTAAAGTCGTGCTTTGGCTTTTACTACATTTGATATTACAAGGGTCGATATTTTGGAGCAGCTCCCAACCAAAACATTAATTCAAAGTGCTGTAAAAGCCACACAGTGTGAAACTGTGTATTTTACGACAAAACGACCTGATAAGTTTACTTTAAATGAATTTATTTAAAGTGTTGAAAAGACCATTCGGTAGTGGATTATGTCTTTTACGACAAAATTCCATGATAAATTTACTTCAATTTACACTGCTGTATAGGGTACTCGATAGTGAATTCTGTATTTTACGACAAAATACCCTATCAAATGGCCGTTTTTTTTTTTTTTGAAATGTCGTAATAAGTTGAACAGGCAAAAAATGTGTAATTACAGCATTTAACTGACTATTGCATTGTCGATTACTGTCAATTACAACACGATTTTCAAAGAGAATCTGCAAATTTTTTTAGGTCGTAATTACATTTTTTTGCGAATATCGAAATTTTAAATACACAGATCGATAGATCTCGCGAAACTGAGTACGACGGTGTCAAAACGTCATTTTTGCCAGAATGGCTTTTACTACATTTGATATTACAAGGGCCGATATTTGTACCTGACAATAATCAAACTGATGGCGCTCGTTACTTGATGTCCTGACAGTGGAAACATTTTGCATCTTCAATTACATCTCTTCCAGGATATGGAAATGCGACCAGGAAATTTACTAACTACTAACCCTACTCATGAAACTATTACAACTTTTCCTAAGGAACTGGTGAGCCTGTCGTAGTGAGTTATATTTTTTTGCAAAAACCTCACCGTTCTAATAACGACAAAATCGACTACATAATTCTGAATCTTTCGTGTTCTAAAATAAGTTTCTTCGGTCTTCGAAAAATAAGTTCCAATCTGTCCATTTTTCAAGTTAAAAAGGAACGTCGATTCTTTTATTCACACACTCCACCTTAAAATATTACAGAGCAAAAGAGACACACCCACTGCTTTAATAAATACATCATCGTGTGTATGTGTTAGCCACTGCTTCTTTTTTCTTCTCTCGCTCTGGCTCTCCACCAAACAAGATGTAAAAGAAAGAGAGAGCTACACTAATTGTTCCATCTGTAAAGTCTATAGAACGAAAGAGACACTCACTGCTAATTTGCAGCCTCAGAAGCATCTGCCTGGCACTGAGAGATCTTCCACCATCAAAAGACTTCTTTCCTTTTCTCGCTCTGCCTCCATCAAACAAGATGTGTAAGAGAGAGAGAGAGAGAGCTACACTCACTGTCCCAGGAACGCCAGCCGATGCAGCCTGAGGTGGTCCTTATTCAGCCATCGAAACTTCTTCTATCCCTTTTTCGCTCTGACTCCATCAAACAAGACCCACGTGAAAGGGAGAAACAGCTACATTCACTGTTCTAACTACCCTGGAACTGAGATTTCTTCTTCCGCCACTTAAAAGACTTTCGTCTTTTTCTCGCTCCGGCTCTGACCCACGTGAGAGAAAGAGACAGCCACACTCACTGTTCCAGGAACGCCAGCCGATGTAGTCCCAAATGGTCCTGACGGGCGTTGTTCCTTCTGCCCGCGGGCGCCGGCGCGGCTGACGTGTCGTCCTCGCTCTCCGTCTCGCTCGCGCACGCGCCTGCCAAGCTACGAGCGAGCGGGAAACGTACAGAGACAGGCTACAGCGATGCTTTTGGTTCCAACTTTTGTTTCCTTTATTTGTTATTTGAGTGATTTTGATTGGAGATCGCGATAATGGTATTTGAAACAAAAAATATATAATCTTTTACGAGTACAAACGATGCTATTGCATTTTTTTAAATATGGTAACTCAACTGCATTGTAAATAAGTAACTAAACTAATTTTTCATCCACTATTTGTAAGTAATTAGCTACCACCATTGGTTCCCATGCTATTTGAGTGAAAAACTTTATCGAATATCACAATTAAGATACCTATTTGATATCAAAAAAATGGATCTACTATTTTTTTACAACTCTTTTAGGAATTTAGTTATGTACCGATTTCAAGAAGATTGTTGACTGCATCTCATATATCTTTTACAAAACCAAAAACATCTCGGCTGCCGTATAAAACAGTGCAAAAAATAACAAACATAACATAAAAATCACCAGTTTCAAGTATCGAGTTCGAGACTGGTGAGTGCATAGAAATTCCATTCCTCTATTCAGCAAAGCGAACAGTGCCAGACAAAAAAAAGAACATTGACTCCAAAACATGCACATTAAAATCTAGTAAACACTGAATAAATTATAGATAGAAAGTGCTTTTACCGGCATACGAGGTACCTTTAAGATCAAAGGCTTTGGATAACTGCCTATAAAGATGCTTATAGATGTGGTAAACCACATTCTTTCAAATGCGTTGCTAATCTTTTGGTATCTTTTACAGTATGTAACCAAATTGGTGTGGGACCCGTTAACTTGGGCTACTACTCATCATTGTGAACAACTTTTATTCTGAGACTTCGCATAAATCGCAAAATGTTTTTTGGACTATTCATACAAAATGCCTGTTTTTTGTATTATTTTTACTGTAAAATAAATGTATTTTCTTTTTTCTTTCATTGTAGAAAAAATATGTACAAAATGATGAGTAGAATGAGTCCTACAGCAATTTTGTTATGCACAGGCTTATTTTGAATATGATGATAAGTGATAAATGTTACAGTGCTGTGGTGGAACAACTTTTCCCAAGGAACTTCCATAGTCAAAATATAAAAATATGATATATCAAATCGACTGTCCAATTACTGACATTTAGTATTGGAAGACAACATTTTTTTTTTCTCCGATTCTACACATTCTTTGGCAAAAGTTGCAAACTTCCATGACAACCGCACACACTAGCACTTGCCGCTTGTCATAAACTCACATGTCAGTCGGCTGCTGCGGCGGCGGCTGCACGGCGGCCACTATGCTGGGCGTGGACACGGATTTGTGGAGCGGCAGCCGCGCCCCGAGCCGGGCCGCCTCGCCGCCCCGCGCCGCCGCTAATGCTAGCACCACTTTCTCCATCTCGCTCTGTTACGGTGTGAGGGAGAGAGACGCATAGATAAAATAAAGGCGTAAGTAACTATGCTTTAATGCGGTGTGCAACAAATTAAAAATACAGTGGCGGCCCCTACGCCGCGCGCCACCGCTAGTGTCAGCACTACCTTCTCCATCTCGCCTGTGTTGTGTAATGTGTAGTGAGGGAGAGAAACGCATAGATAAACGAAGAGTAAGTAAATGAATATGCTTTATTGCGGTGGGTGTGCAACAAATTAAAAATGCAGTGGCGGCCCCTAGGCCGCGCGCCACCGCTAGTGTCAGCACTACCTTCTCCATCTCGCCTGTGTTGTGTAGTGAGGGAGAGAGACGCATACATAAACGAAGAGTAAGTAAATGAATATGCTTTATTGCGGTGTGCAACAAATTAAAAATGCAGTGGCGGCCTCGACACCGCACGCCGCCCCTGGCATCAACACAACTTTCTCCATCTCGCTCTGTTGTTTAATGAGTGACAGAGACGTACACATAGAAATTGCACACCAACATCAAAATATGTAGTGACAACGATGCGTAGATCGAAAAAGGAGGGTACTATGCTGGGCATGAACAAGGACGTGTGGAGCGGCAACCGAGCTCCCAGGCGCCACTAGCGCCAGTACTACCTTCTGATATGGTGGTGACGTGATGTGACGTGACGTGATAAGAGAGAGACGCATAGATAGAAAAATAGTTTTGGAAATGAAAAAATACGCCTCATTACATATATTATTACTATTTGGGTCAGAGGGAAATAGGATTACAGATGGGCCGGGATTCTCGCTGCTTCGCTGCGTTGATGTAAGCTCTAGCTTAAACTCCGACAACACTTCTTTTTCTATGTTGCTTTGTTATTAGACACGAAGTAGGATACGTAATACGAGCATACATTTGGTAGAAGACACTCACCCCGAGATCATTGTCGTTGAGTGAATGCGTCGAGTGCCTCACTGGCCGTGGAACCTCTCCCTCTGACTCCATCGACGACAGCGAGGCACTGTGGCCATTGAGGGTACTGGAATCAAAACATACAATGTTAAGGGGATACTAAGTAAGTTCTAAATGTCCTACACGTGACCTCGGGTAATGCTCAGTGCAACATCAGGCGACCGCCGTCTATACCTTGTAGATAGAACGGTTAAATGCGCCACACGATAAGAATAAGAATGTAGTGTGGTGTGGTACAAGTGCTGTTCCGGGCCGATTGCCTCCGACCCTCCCCGTCCAAGCAAAGTCTTAAGCCCAGATCCGTGCCCACCTGGGCGCCTTTAGGCAGTTGCATTTTCTAGCTTAGGCTGAGTACCCTACGTTCAGCAGTACACAAAAAATAAGGCGCGTTGGTAATCTTCGTTCGCGCAAACAAGAACAAACTATCGATGGAAACACCCGAAAAAATCAAAGGCACCGTGACAGCTTTCTGACAGCTGATGATTTCACTGAATCGGGCGCGAAATCAATCAACCAATAGCGGCAGAAATTTTAGGAACGTGTAATGGCGGGTGACAATAAAGCTACTTAATCGGTCCAACAATTTCCCGCGTAATTACAATTACAATTCTGTCTACTACGCAGGTAGATACATCGGCAAGCCTTATTATTATTATCTTGTTGGTGGGTGCTGTCCGAACAGCGACACTTCGACCCAAAGGGATCTTTTGTGTCAACCCCTAAGACCTTCGTACCTATCCCTAGTAAAAATTATATAATAAGCCTTATTAAATGTGTATTACTGTAGTCGCCTTCCTTGCCCGGTGAAGTTGTGAAGGCCCAGCGGCCAACAACAAACAGTCCTGTCGAAAAAAGTATATACAAGTGCACAAACCTGCGCGGGCGGTCGGGCCGGCGCGGCGCGGGCTCCAGCGCCGCCCACGAGCTGCGGCGCGCCTCCCAGCCGCCCCACTGCCGCGCCTCGCCTGCCGCCAACCACATCACTGGCTTTACTATACTGCCTTTAGAATTGGGTACTCGACTGCTAGTCTCATTTTTTAGTGATACGTGGCTTTACTTTGCTGCTATTGGACAAAATCAAAATCTCTCTTGTTCAAGTAGATACATAAAGTTTTTTTTCCTTGGAATTTGTACACTCAAACTCAAACATAAACGCTCATTATCACAAGTTCAAAGGCAAAAACCAGAAAAGTAAACATAGCTTTACTTTTTCATCTTTGGCCTTTTATTTTTATTAATAGTTCCTTGGGGAAAATTAATCAGTTTTACGGGTAGATAGAAGAAATACAAATTTTAAAATTTCAGCTGTTTTAAAAGACTTTGAATAATACAGATAGACATTACACAGTAGTCAGCCCTTAATACTGAGTACCCACCGCTGCCCTTCCGACTCTGCGGGTAGAAGTCCAGGTGTGTTGGCGAGGAGCACTCCGGTTCGACGCCATCTTTACAAAGCGACGGACACGAAGTACTGAGCCGGCTAGTACCGGTTGCCTGCCACAAAAGATATTGAAAATTATACAGGGACCGATGGAAGTGGTCGTGGCTCAGTGCAGCTTGCGTGATCGCGTCGATCACGCAGGTTAACTGACTACAGACACGGTCATAACCTGGATGTATTTGACTTTTAATGGCATTTTTATGTCGACCGTTTCCGTGCTTTGCAAGGCACGTTAGGCCGTTGGTGCTGGCTGCTATCACTAGATGACAGTCGGAAGCCTCAAAGGTGACTTGAGAACTTCTGACACTTAGCCACTAGCCCCACAACCTCCACCAAATCCGGACTTGTCCCCCGTGTGTGAAGTATGACCTTACCTTTCCGAGGTATGGGAAGAGACCCGTGCCTCTACAGTGAGGATGATATGGAGTTTTAACATAGATTTTTTGGAAATCAATGGGAATGATGAGTTTCAGTTTCAAATCAAAGAGGTAAGAGGCATGGAGATTTTACCATTAGGGGTCGTCCATTAATCACGTGAGGCTCAAAAGGGGGGAGGGGGTTTGGAGAAAATCACGAAATATTACAAGGGGGGAGGGGAGCTGTAGTGAGATATATTTTTTTTTTACCCTCAATTGGTAAGCCCTTGGCATCATCAAATTCAGATATCACGTGTATTTATTTTGTCGTTGAACGCGAGATTTCTAGGGTAAGTTCCAAACGTCGGACTGTTGTTGTTACGTTTTTAACTCATCCCATGGTTTGAAACGGCTTCAGGCAGTCAGAAACAACCAGCAACCTTAATGTCAGTCTGGAAATTTTTATCACGGTGCTTAATTTTCCAGAATAAAATTACATTATACGTGTATTTGAAGATAATATTTTGTACCAAAAAAATACCCGTGATTTTGGATAGGAGGTGGGGGGAGGGATAGTCTAAAACCTCACCAAGTATCACTAGGGGGGAGGGGGTGTCTAAAAAGTTGCTAAAAACATCACGTGATTAATGGACGACCCCTTAGCGGAAGTGGCCTTTTTTTTAAATACTGATCACCCATGAAACTTGCATTTATCGATAGCTGACAGAAATACAAACAAAAATTTTATCAGACAGCACTTCTTAAAGAGTCACGTTTACGAAATATAAGCTGATAGCTAGCTGATGGTTCCACCAGCTCCAACTTCGATAGTTTATGTCTCGGAAACGTGACACTTTAAGAAGTTTCTGTCCATACAATTTTTGTTTGTATTGCTGTTAGCTATCGATACATGCAAGTTTCATAGGTGGCTGCTATTTTGCAAAAAATTATAATAGCGGAAAGTAAGTAAGCCAGCCTTCATTCAAAAATTTTCCAAGCTCTTTGTTCTGAAATCAATTGAAATAATGAGTTACAGTTCCATCAAAGAGGTAAGACGCAAAACGGCTTTACCAGTAATGGTAGTGGCGCTGCCCTCATTCGCTGCACCGCCGCATGCAAGCGCCGTAGCTGCTGCAAACTGTCGTCTAGTACTCCTGGACTATGTGGGGTGACACTGATGGTCGGGACCTGCAAAAAAATTATCATTTTTGCATTTCCTGTTATTGTAAAAGGTGGTATAAGGAAGAACCGCCTTCGTGATCTAGTGAGAAGTCCACTCGTTTCGGTTCACTAGTGAACCGAGAAAGTGGGTCATAATCCTACAGAATTTGTCCATCACCAAGGCAGGCAAGAAGAAGTCATACAAAGAAGTCAAAGAGAAGGCCCTGAATAGGAGTGAATAGTGTGAGCTACACCGACAAGAGCCCAGCTCTTAAATTAAGAGGAAGAAGCCAGGCAACCGCCATCTATTCCTGTTCTTGGGGTTAGACGGTTAATTGTGCCAAACGATAAGAAGAAGAAGCTGAACCATTTACCTGAGCCCTGGCCGCCATTTCGGCAGGTGGTGTGGTGATGTGCGCTGTAACCTCGTCTTCGCTGCTATCGGAGCGCGAGTCCTCGTCGCAGCCGCCCTCGTCTGTAAACAAAACACAGATTTTAAATCAGTTTTCATAATTAATAAAAATAAAAGAAATTGCAGATTTTATTAGAACACGATCGCAAAACTATCAAAGCGGGATCTCTGTTCTCTCTTATCGCGGTCGAAATTCCTTTTCCTTCAAATTCAGATGACGAAAGTGACGCACAAAATCGGAGTTAAACCACACTTCGGATACTATAATTACTGCTACTACATACACCAAATAAGTTGTGTGCACGCGTTGTCAGTATGTACTGCGTGGCTTAAACAACTGGCACCGGATCTTACCCGGTTGGTGAGCTCGTTTTTAGGGGAAGGACTAGTGACTACTGTACGATGTTACTAGATATATTACTAACTACCTTTGGCCGTAGCTCCACCCACACGGGTATCGTTTTTATGATAGATGATGAGGGTGCGCAGTGCGCAATCTGCATACATTTCGCGGGCAGTAAATAATATTCCGGGACTCCATAAAAAGCTAATTGTACTATTACGAACATTTTAAAACAAAAAACAGCCAAATAATCCAAGAGCAAAATAGTGTCCTAATTCAAAAGAACCCGGTGGCTCTGTGTTAATTACCTACACGGGATACACGGGATGCGGGATGCGGGACAGGGGATACACGGGATGCGGGACACGGGATAGCGGATGATACTAAGTGCAACACCAGAAATTTTCAGTGTTTATTGTTCAATGTCTCAGTTGTCTCAGTTGCAATTGTTCAGTGTCAATATTGTTCTACATGTATGATATGATAGAAATACAATTTGCAAACACACCGAGAATTGAAGGCAATCAGAAGCTTTCAATCAATAAAGGGTGTTTAAAATAACTTCAAAGCCTGTATCACAGCCTGTACACTATTTCACGCTATCGTGACTATCCGAGGGTCGTGAATTCCGATTCTCGATCAGAACAAACATTACTAATATTATATCATGCAAGTTCCAAGCGTTATAATTTAGTCTGTTATAGGACTTATAGTTGTACTGCCCCCCCCCCCCCCCCAAAGGAAGAAAGGGAAAGTAAGAAAAAGAAAAGAAGTTGTTTTATATATTCACTAATAAACATATACATTAAGAAAGAATTACATATAAATAATTAAACCTGTAAACGCTGACCCCACATCTTGTATCAACTTGACACAGTTCGCAGGATGCTGTACGCAGGGTTACCCCTAGTTAGAGGTTTGACCCAATTCCATGTGTCAAGGTCACCATTCTCTCATGGGGAACTTTGTTTGCCCATTATATAGAGGAGCATATCTTATGCCTTAAACGATATTAAGTGCAAACGATGCGAGATGATAAAGGTAAGAGAGATAGAGATAGTAAATGCGGTTAGTGGCAGATGGCTATCCAGGTTTTGGTCACATAGTCACAATAATTTGCCATCGTATCTATAGACGATTCAGACAGTAGCGCGGGGAGTGCCTGAATGACAGACCAGCACACTAGAAATTTCCTTTCCACAGACACTGCTTCACTATAGAACATAATTCTATCGTAGAAAATTAAATCTATATTTCAAAAGTAACTCAAATGAACCCTATTGTCTCTTATGGACAGTGGACTGATTTGTCCCATTTTATAGGACGCGGGTGTTTGTACGTAGGCTGATCAGAATTGATCAGATAGTTAACAACTCATATCGTCCTCAATGCTTTGGAACGGGTCTCTCCCAATACCTCGGGAAGATTAGACCTTCCTCCACACACGGGGGTCAAGTCAGGATTTGTGTGTACCAACCAATGTGTAAAGGCTGTCAGACGTTTGACCTAAATCCCTGTGCCAAGGTCACCATGCTCTCTTACGGCTTATGGGGGAGGACCGGAGCACGGTGCCAGATCGTCCCGGAATTCGCGGTTTGGACATTTATATTTATAGCATTATGGAAAACTTTGTCGGAAAATTATGTCCGTGTTAAGAAATTCACATAAAAAAATATCCCGTTTGTTATCTCTCTCTCTTATCGTGTGGCACAATTTAACCGTCCTATCCGCAAGGTATAGGCGGCGGTTGCTGTTTGTTATGATAGAGCAGAAGTTAGTAAAAAACCGGCCAAGTGCGAGTCGGACTCGCGCACCGAGGATTCCGTATAAATTCATAATCACACATGTCTTGAACTCTATATTTTTTATATTTGAGTTGATTGAATGAAAGGTAATTTTCATTTTACGATTTATGACGTATTAAAAAAAAACTACTTACAAGATCTCGTTCAAGCCAATTTTTGGTGGAAGTTTGCATGGTAATGTAGATCATATATTTTTTCTAGTTTTATCATTCTCCTATTTTAGAAGTTACAGGGGGGGGACACACACATTTTACCACTTTGGAAGTGTCTCTCGCGCAAACTATTCGGTTTAGAAAAAAATGATATTAGAAACCTCAATATCATTTTTGAAGACCTATCCATAGATAGGTTTGATGAAAAAAAATTTTTTAGTTTCAGTTCTAAGTATGGGGAACCCCCAAAATTTATTGTTTTATATTTATTTTTGTGTGAAAATCTTAATGTGGTTCACAGAATACATCTACTTACCAAGTTTCAACAGTATAGTTCTTATAGTTTCAGAAAAAAGTGGCTGTGACATACGGACGGACAGACAGACAGACATGACGAATCCATAAGGGTTCCGTTTTTTGCCATTTGGCTACGGAACCCTAAAAACCGTTGAAAAAGATACGTTTCTTGGATTGGAAATGAATATTTTTCGTTATTTGTTGCTATACCTGCTATAATAACAAAAATCCTGTTCCTGCTACCTATTACGGTTCAAATCATTCAGCCATTTATACAGACATACAGATGGCGAGATGTAGGCTTAGGAATATTTAGTCCCATTCGCCTTTAGATACAAAACTTCCCACTGCTGGAGCATGGTCTCTTTATATTTTAATTTGACACATTTTTTAATAATGTTTTTAGTAATGTAAATTCGTAAGGTCACAATAACTCTGCAACAAAAGCTCAACAGCGTCGGCGTTATCTTGGTCATAAAATAGAAACCTTTTAATTCATATATATTTTATTCCTTAATTTTTTTCAGTTTTGTCACTAAAAGAGCGTAAATTCGCGACCCATGTCAAACATCTGGGTACAACCTACCTCTGTACTGAGAACCGGATTTCCCGCTTCCCTCCCCCCTACAGAACCCACGTTCCTTTGACAGCTGATACAAAGCCTTTAAGGAAACGGAAACAGGGGACGTTTCCTCAGTTTTACGTACTGTTTGTGGCGTCAAAAACAATTTTGTTTTAAAAGAAATCAACACCTTTGCAAAACAAGTTTATTCAAACATAGAATATGTATAATGATTATTCACCGTTTTTTTTTACCGAAGGTTTCAGAACACTATGTAATCTGGGCCTGCCTGCAAAGACAAGTCATCATCAGCCGAAGGACGTCCACTGCTGGACAAAGGCCTCCCCGATGGACTTCCACACCGACCGATCGCCACTCGAGAACTTTAATGCCCCAACGGCCATCTGTTCTACGAGCTACAGACAAAAACAAGTAATCAAGTTTTTTAACTTGATTACTTGTTTTTGTTTGAACAATCAAGGCTAAACTTGGCAATGTATGTCTTGTGTGCCTAAGGTGACAAAAGGATGATGATGAAATGAAGCGTAACTCCAGAAAGAATCAGTATTAGTATTGCTGGCAATAGATGACACGCTTATGTTGGTCTCACACGGCACCCGAAATACCATGCTACTTGGCGGCAGATACAGAGCAAGCAGTGGTATTCACCCAATTAACTGGGTACTGGGTACCTTGCATTCAGCGTATTTTAGTCGTGATAGTATACATTTTACTTATTAATTAAATCTTTATTTTAAAATACATTTTTAGAAAGGTTTTAAAATATTTGTTTTGCTGTCATTACCTATAAGTAATCTTCCCTAGGTTTGGGAAGACACCTGTGCCCCAACAGTGGGCACTATGTGGGTTGTTAACGTTGTCACTGTCAGTTTCATGTCACTCTGAAAAGCGTTTGCAACTAAAACAACGGTTGTTTGCCGGGACTTTGTACCGAGCACACGTCTATTGAGTTAATTTTACAATTATTACCGTTTTAGAATAGTTTTAACGTTATTTTTGTGATGGAGAAATAGCTGTGAATTGTGATCCCGATTCGAGATACGCCATAATAAGAAAAGGATTAACTCGGGAGACAGCTCCGTTTTCCGAGTTCCAGCAGCAAACCACCACGTGCCACCACGTCTTTAAGTGCCCATCACCCTTAGACTTTCACTTGACATTCGCGTTTTGCCATTTTTTTTTTATTGAAGATTCTCCCATTTTTACTAGACATTGGCAAAATCACGCTCGATTTGAGATGAGATGTGGAATGCCAAATAGAAAAATAGAATAGAATAGAAATAGAAGTAAAACAACACCATGTATAAGCAATAAGGTATCAACACTAGTACAACTAAATAGTTTGTTTGTTAGTTAGCTATTTGCCCCACTTCGGTTGACCAATACAAATCCTTTATTGGCTTTAGTCGTTTATTACTTAAACAGCCCGCGCCGTAACATATTTTATATCTTCATTTACAACCCTTAACCATAAAATGTAGCAATTTTCCGACAGATGATTAGACAATTTCCCACCCAATACATTTTGGTAAATCTCCGGATTGCCCATAAAAACGCGTGGAACATTTTATTTTTATTATTGTAGCGATTCTGTTGGGACCAAATGTTGGGGTACAGTTACAGTGCTTAACTTTCATATCATATAATTTATTTTTAAAGTAAAATAGTTACAATTTTTTAGCAAATACCTCTTTCTCCGCCATAGATTTTCGTCCCAGAAGCACAATCTTAACGACAAACAAACTAAGGTAGTCGTAAAGCAGCTTCCTGCAACTAAATATCAAAATTTAAAAAAAAAACATGTAAACCAGCCAACCAGTTTTTTTAGCCCTTCGTCTCAGTGAAAAGAACAAAATAAGACACAGTTACAAAAGAAGTTTCATTCTGAAAGAAAACGAACAGAACAGACAGGACCCCGTAATTGAATATCGAAGACGGAACGTGACGTCACTTCGTCGCCTCGTCGAAGGCGGGAAATTAACGAAGTTCCCAACAAAGCGGGCGACAATTCGATTTCAAATTGAATGAAGTAAAAATAGCGTAACTTTGCCTATTCCAAGTCGAAACAGGATTAATAGAGTTCTTTCTGTGCTCGGTTCGTGAGTCATTTCGGTTGTAAACTTCGCCAATTTGTGGGATTAGAAAGACGTCATCGGCTTAATTGATTTCAAGCCTCGGTGTAGAGGATTAATGTGTTACCAGACTGTCCTATCCGAGGGTAATGTAACACCCGGGTACTGGCAACCAACAGTCACGTTATAAATACTACAATATAACATAAACATATGACGCAAATGTGTGTGTTGCATGGCTTGTGCTCACCAAACTTACCCGGAGGGGGGGTCGGGAGTTGAGCTCCCAGTGGCCATACTATGTATAATACGACTGTACTAATTTATGTTATTCTGTGGTATGTATCTTGGGGGAGGCCTTTGTTCAGCAGTGATGTTTGGCTGATGTTTGGCTGATGATGTTGATGTATATGTAAATATACATACATACTCGTACATAAGGGAAGACGCCAGATCAGGACTTTATATATAGGGTGACTTTAAATTAGTTCTTGATACGAAAGGCTATGAATGTGCTCATGATAACAAACAACTTTCCCTAAGAAACCCAAAGTCAAATCGCAAAAAAAAATTTGGTCCCTCCATACAAATCGATCAACTGACCGGCCAAATTAGTATGAAGAGTCCAAAAATTTTTTTGCGATTTGACTATGGGTTCCTTAGGGAAAGTTGTTTGTTATCATGAGCACATTCATAGCCTTTCGTATCAAGAACTAATTTAAAGTCACCCTATATATAAGATCACGCCTGATATCAGGACTTTAATATCTGTAATTTAAGTCGAAAGAAGTAGACTTCATTTTTTCTAAAAGCAGGTCAATAAAGGTATTGACTGCTGACGAGCTGCTTTTTACCAAATGTCAAAAACTACATTTTGTTGTAAAAAAATTGTAACAGCAATCTATGACGTCATAACTTTGTAGAGTTTTTTTCCATACTCATAACGAAATTTTTATAATTAAAAAAATACACATAAAATTAAAATCCTAACGTGTAAGTTTTTCATCGATTTCAATAAAAGAGTAAACAATATTTCATATTTTATTTTTTATGCATTTTTTCGTATTTCAAACATCCTTACGTTATTCATATAATGGATACTAATTTTTGAATCCGCTTTTAACAAATTTATTTTGTGTTTTCTTCTACATTTCCCTCATTTTTGAGTCACTACTCGTACTGTAATCGAAGAAACGTTTCATGTACCGAGTTACTCAGCTATTGAGAAGCCATCAATTCAAAACGTCGCATTTATTACGTAATCGTAATCTGGACAAACGAAACGGGACGCAACAAGTAATCGAACGCCACAAGTTTGGTACATACCTAAGCAAGGAGAGCCGCTACATTCTCACCGAATACCACTAGATAGCGATACAAAACTAAATTCTGGCCACTGCATACACGTTCATTATTCAAACAGAGAATCCTTTACTTGTCAAACAAAAAAAAAAGTAATTTACTTAATTCTTTTTTTCTTTTGTTACGACCACAAAGATCAATAGTCTTCTCAGGATCACTTAAAAGAGTTTTCACTGAAGAAAATATCAACGCAATATTTAACGGGCGAAGAGTTAGTACAATTTTAGAACAGCGTGAATTAATGGTGTGCAAAAAATTCGCGAATATGGAGGATTTATTTTGACAGGGCTGGCTCGCGAGGGAGCAGCCTTGCCTTTGTAGTCTCTTTGGAGGCGAGCGCAAGGGCGCGTGCGCGACATCGATCCACGAAGCCTTCGTGGTCAGCTATTCAGGCAACGTTTTTAGTTGAACCAATCTTACTGTGTGGACCTCGCTTTATTTATCAAGGACTTGATGGAACCGTAAGTAGGTTAGAAAGAAGTTTAGCATGATAAAGGTTGTTATTTTAAAATACTTTTCCAAAATAATGACTATAATGGTAAAAAAAGATAAGAAAAACAGAAGGCAATTAGAGAAAATTATTTTTTTGCGCATACCTGTATTATGTGTAGCTAATTCTAAAGTTAAGTGGGTAAATAAGTAACCATGACACTTGTGTATAATGTTAAAGTTATGTAAAAGGAATTAAACACTATCTTATATTTTTATAATTGATCAACGTTTATAGGTTTTTTTTCTACTTGGGTTTTTTTACGCAAACTTTTATAAAAGTAGAAATATTTTCAAAACTTAATTAATGAGCATGAATTATGAAAAATGATCTGTAATTGTTGTTTTTCTCACATTCTTAATTAACAAACACATAATTTGTTTATGTTTAAGTAAACTGTAGTTAAAGCAAAGTTTTGTTTAAGTACATAATTATTACAATACATATTAAGTAGCAAAATATTACTTTTATACAGAATGTTAAAAAGTGCGTATGAAATTTTAAGGAGTTACTCAGAATCAAGTGTAGAATAGAGGAAAAATATTGAAAATCCGATCGAAAACTTTTTTTTCAGTTTCCTATACAAATTCTTGATCCACTATTCAGATTTACTTATTTATTTATTTATTTATTTTACAAATTTATTGCACACTAAAAAAAAAGATACACACACATGATTACACATATTATGTAGTATTACTACTTAGTAGTATTACTTAGTATGGGAAACTGAAAAAAATTGTTGAAGGATGGATTTTTTAAATAATTTTCTTGATTCTGAGTAACCCCTTTAAACAAACGCACTTTTTTAACAACCTGCATATCAGTAATAGTTACACCAATGTACCTATACTCAGTAACAATGGTATATTATAAAAATCTCCCATAAAGCAAAACAGACATTACATTTCAGAACATTCACAGCTGATACTACAATAGGTTTACGTTTTGTGAGAATTATTTCCAAATACTTAGTATGTGAGAATATGTACTTGTTCCATATCAACGGTTTGTCAAATCACTTACCTAATTGTTACTTCGGTTAGTGAGAAACAGTACAAAGATAAAAATTTATTAATGTTGCTTGTAAAATTAACAGTATTTTGAAGGTAAAACTTCTTCTCTAAGCTGAACTATGCTATGTTAAAAATATGGCAGAAAAAATATTTTTGTTTCTTTGTTGCTTGGGTAATCAATTTAAAAATGTATCATATATCAATTATGGGGATCATGGAAAATCGAATCCATCAACATACTCAAACTACAAGCTGTAAGAATGAAACTAACATAACGGGAAGAGAGTAGCCCCTCTGACACAGGGGAGCCTAGTGGAGGAGCTAGTGTAGCAAAAATATTTTGTAGCTATTTTTAAGTTACTTGAAGTAACGTTTTATTATTTTATTTTTTATTATTATAACATACATACACCCGAAATCATTACTCTATGCTTGGGTACATAGGTCAAAATAGCTCCATTAGCATACGCAATTGTGGTCTCTTCCTAGACTATGGCACATCTATTATTTGGAACTGTATGTCCTAGCATCTGCATCTAGGAGTATAATGCAAAGGACAATGCTGTCCTCAGGCTAAATACTGGTTAAAAAAAATCTAAACTAATTTAGGAACTCATTAAGATAAGAATACTACATAAAACCAGACAAAACTGGCTTATATTGTTAGTACCACCATTGGAGTGTGGTTGAATGTAAAACATAATAAATATTATGATAAATTCCAACTTATAATTACCTAATTTATTTGTTTATGTTATAAATTTAAGTTATTCACATTCACATATCTGTTGTTATAATATGACCAAGAAATACAATGAACTAATCAAGTTAAACATCACCTGTGAAACAGTCTATCATCCATCACACTACATATTATGTACAGTCAGACACTCTTCGAGTTGTCACCATCACATCATTAACATTAAACCAAATACTTATGTTGACGTCATAGGCTTTCCAATCATGTTTTGCAAAACGGTTTTAGTTCGGATCTTTTGAAAAGGTACCTATAATTTTTTGCCATGTATGTTTATTGACACCATCTGCACAAATCAAGTCTTATATAGCTTTTAATTAAAAAAAAAATTACCTGAAGATAAAAGTCCCACATTTTCTTGCGATGGCACATTCATCGTTGTAGTTGTGTCAGCAAACCTGAAAATTATAGAGAACAGTGGATTATAGGCTGCAAAAATTGCTGCAGCATACAAAAAGTAAAACTTATCACCCAGTAAGATACAGGTCCAAAAAAGTTAAACTTCTATTTTTTTTTAAGAATAAACTTTCAATTGCGTTGTAATGGGATCTTATAAAGATATACACTGAGTCGAAGATAAAGAAAAGCTTGTTAAAGTCCTCATCGATAAATGACCAATACCATTTTTTTCAAATAATACTTAATTATAATTGTAAAACTATTAATTTTAATATTTATTTATATTCTGATGTGGTATTGTTACAAAAATATATGGATTTTTAAAATTTCCAGATCCATATCTGATCAGGTCTGTTTGCTGTTTGGCATTTTTTTCATCTATTCTAGTGCTATGCTGGTCTGGCTAAAAATTTCCATCTTTACTATAGGTACCTATAACATCTCATTGTTTGTCTTCCTTTTTATTAATTTTCCTTTCTTCATGTATTTTTTTATCCTATCATCATACGACAAACCTATCTCCATTTCACACTTCATTCATTAACAACCCATAGTGTCCCCACTGCAGGGGCACAGGTCTCTTCCCATACATCGGGAAGGTTAGGCCATACTCCACACTCCTCAGGTTGTGGGGCTAGTGGTCAACCCCAGTGCCATTTTAAACTTAGGTTATTTTTAGTACCATAATTCCCTTACAGTATGTAAATTACTCAGAGCAAAGTGAAGTTTAGGAAAATAACTGCCACAATATCCAAATATCAAAAATCCAAATTGCTTTAAAAATATTTAATTTAAAAAGAATAAAAGGTTTATGTATCTGTATGGGTATGGGTTGCCTCTGTATTACTTACTCAACCAATATAATTTAACAAATTAGCTAGAAAGGTACTTATCGGGCTATTTCTTACATTGCGACACATGAACAGCAATTTATAGTTTTTATACAACTTTGTTTCAAAAACTAACTACTTATAGTAGAGTTCTATAGATTGAGTTATGTATGTTTTGCTGATACTTCTATCTTCTAAATTCTTACACATAGTCATCATGTATATCAATAGAGTATTATTGTAATTTGATAATCTGTTTACCAAAACAGCTTCCCCATTAAAACCAAAACAAACATGATATAGCAAAATCTTTACTTTTTACGTAACTTGGAAATAAAACAAAACATTACCAATAACTTACATACAACTTACCTTTACGACTTCAATAGATCAAAAAAGTTTTGATGCAATAAAAAATAAACATGCAGGTTTCATTGCAGCCAGGTTTATTGAATTACGCAAGTGAATCTTGTGCTTTTTCCCCACAATCGCCCGGAAAGATTGGAACAATGGGGTCTAAATTTTATGCGAAAACACTTTCACAGGTAGGACGATGGCACAGTCGGTAGCCACCTACACAAAATAATAAACAGTTATGCGGAAAGAAACATCACAGAAACCACTAGGTTTACACTTATTTGTTTGTAGAACAACACGATGGCATCATGGATAACATTAAAACAACATTTTTAGATAGACAAAGCAAGTTTTCATGGCATTTACGAAACTTTAGAACTTGGAAATGTCGAGCTGAGCTGACTGTCGACGACTTCACTTCGTTCGTTCTTTTTTTTCTGGTTGACAGGCAACGCCGCAGTTTTGTGTTGCAAAGATTCAAATAAGCTTTTCCCCAAAACTCTAGATTAAACGTCAACATCTCGCAATTAATTGTATTCATATTTTGTTTAAATTTTTGATTTTTATACATAAATAATATAAGTTATTTGATTTAAATATATACAATAGTACGTTATAACTTCATACCTAGGCTAAAAAGTATAATATACATCAATTGTAAGAAATTGCGGTAAATAGCTCTTTTAAAATAGCAACATCAAAAATAACACGTTTTGTTTTTCCTCCCTTCCCTTATATTTTATTTAGTTTATGCAGTTACTAAACGCTCACCGTTCACACCTGTTCACACTTTCTGTTTGACCGACTGTTTGAGAAGCAAGGTTATGTTTTTGGGTGCGTGCGTATACAATTTGTTGATTTGGCTGAGCCTCTAGACTCTAGCCTAAACGACTTCGTGTATTTTCTGTGAAATTTCAAGCAGTTCGATTATCTTTCGGTTACCATTTAGGGGCCACAAGCAAGTCGTAGCCGATATTTGATGGCTCTGGTGGAGAATCGGCGAACCAATTAGTCTATTTGTTTATTACCTATATTATGATTATATGATGGTGGACCCTCATATCCGGGACATAGAGATCGCCTCATAATCTGTATCAGGGGTCAAAAAATGGGGTCAAAACCGACAAACTAACAATATAGTTATTACCAGTAGAGATCTGTACACCTCTTTTCCTCACCTCATTCGATTTTTGCACCCGACTGCCCCAATAGAAGGTAGGTACTTTGTGCGTATACTTTTAAATGTCCTTTTCATTGTCTTGTAGTTCAGAATTGCCGGTAGTCGGTTTGAGTTAGTTATTTCATAAACTTACCATGTTGCCCAAGAGTTAACTTTATTTTATCATCAGCCAAAGACAAACGGGGAAATCTACTGATACTTGCTGTGAATAAAAGTCGGTGTCGCCACCCAACTAGCAAAGTTGTCATATAGGTAATATCGAGTCTAAATAACGTTTGGTTTTAAAAAGGTGGTATGTCAAAGATTGTGTTATAGTATTTTATACGAAAGTTTAGTCGTATAATAGTTGGATGTATTTATTACATTTTAACAAGACGTCTACACAACGAATTTGTTTTTAATACAACCATATTAAGACCTTTATGTTGTAGTCTATGATATAACTTTTAGATTATCTATGGGCAGACCCCGACCGTCTCTCTTCCTTCCCAGCCATTATACAGAATGTGTGTCTCACCAATAAAATAATTAATTGAAGTCGAATTAGATCTTTTCCTTGCATCCAACGAACCCACAACACTTTACACGATTTCAAATCGAATAACTTGCGCCCTTTTCGCGTTATGTAAACGTTAATACAACCGTTATACGACGACCTTTGCTACTTGGGCAAAGACATCAAGCGCCTGCGACTAGAGCGTAGGCAATTTTACCTTTACTGACTAAACAAAGGTGTCATTCACTCGTGTCTTCCATTAAAAGCTGCCATAACGTAGGATTCGCTGCTATTACCAACTGCTGAGTAGTTCCATCGGGTGTCATTCATGAGAACATCAATTAAACTTCGACTTTAGAATACCTACTCAGACAATAACAACAGATGTGTGACCCGTTAACTGGAGCTTGTACTGGTCTTTGTTCAATATAATTAGTAAAAGCGCCAGTTACCGGAGCCTTCACCTATTTTGTTTCAGCCTGTATAGCATCGATATGGGAGAACACTGTATAGGCTCAGAGGCTCATAAAACATGTGAAAGGGGCCTTAAGACACATCGTTAGGAAGATAAAGCAAATAAGATATAAAGGCAATATTAATAACGAATGATACAACAAAATGTAAATAAAATAACATTTATTTTTATTATAGTATCCTCGATTTTAGTATTACAAAAATAGTGACTCGAAAATGTTTAAACCTATTTTCATATTTAACTAGGTACCTCTACTTAGTTTATTTACTTCACAAAGTTACAAAGAACCAATAACGACTCATTAATATTTTACAAAGATAGGTGACATAAGCTGCACATTACAATGTAAATGATTCATTGTATCTCAAATTTTCCTTTGGTTAACAGGTAACTTATCTACTTTTATACATGTAAATCACTTATGCTACATAAAATTTTTATTATATGAGTACGTATCTCATTATACTTGAGTACTTAATATGTATAGAACATGTACTTTATTTTTCTATGTAAAAGTCTGATGGTAGCTTACTTCCTTGTAATGCGTATAAGGTCATAAATAAGCCGAAAACATTTTAACTCTGGCTTCTACTCATGAAATTGAACAAGTTTATCTACAGAACCTATCCATAGTTAATTCACGAATATTCTTTTTTGCCTTTCCAAACAGTAGATCAGCTGAACAGTCAGGACTATGGGTTTCTTGGGAAAACTGTTCAGTTACACGAAAAGAAGATTTATTTAGACTGTTAACTTATTCATTATAATAAAAGTTTATCCGTGAAATGTTGTTCTGTTTTTTATTCCATCCAGTTCTTTTTATACCCTGATCAGTACACAATACAATTCACTCAGACTGATGACGGCCCGATACTCACATCATAAATCCAGAGACTCACTCGACGTGAAAACACTCGATATAAAGGAAACAATCTAAAGATTCTACTCCTTTTATATACTAAAATTCATTTTTTTTTCTCCCAACAATTTACAAAGCAACATCCTTATACTTAGTAAGGTCATCAGATTCATTCCCAACAGACGTATGGCTGTTCCTCATTCCATAAAACGCTCTGTCTCTAGATCCAAAATGATATGGATCATGTCTTAACAAATTAACACCGTACGCCGCATCCTCCCTCTTAAATTCAGGGTAAAACCTTGGATCGTACTCCGGAGGATACATCCTCGGGTCATACGCATAAGGTCTATAATAAGGATAAGCCATTTCGCTTTTGCAGTCCATTCTATCTTCAGCCTCGTAGACGTCATAATTTTTGGCTGGATACTCATCAAAAGCGCCGACTACCGAGTGGCGTCTTTTATAGTTTTCGTAGCCCCTAGGTCCCACCCAGGTCCCGTACATCTGAGGCCCGCCGAATTGCTTAGGGTATCCCCGGAGGCTGGCGGCGTACTGGCGCTCGGCCAGGTGTTGCCAGTACGCAGGAGGCGGCGGTGGCATCATCATGGGGCTCATGGGAGGGTAGCCCAGGTTGACTGACTGGCGGGCGGCAAGGTGGCGACGAAGGTCGGGCATGGAACCGGGCTTACCTGCAACGAAGAAGGTAAATGTATGTGTATGGTACAAGCTTCACACAAAAGACGTAATGGTTCTAAAAGGACAGCTCTAATGGGTGGGCGAAAAGCTTAGCTCTAGTTATTGAGCAAACTCAATAGTTAAAAAATATTTTAGTGTGATCGATCATGATGAGAGCCGCTCCCTACTTTCCGTCGACACAGTGCGGGGTATGGTGGCTATCCAGCTGTTATTAATTTAATTTAATATTTATGTAACTGCTCATGTTATCTGCCTGTTGTCGAGATTTTTTACAATACAGTTTTTTTTCTTAGTTTAAATAATATGATTCAGATATCTGGAGTCACTGAGTTTCTTGAAGCTTACATACATTTCCTATCGATAGTAAATCCTGCATATCTGAATTCTGATTAGTACTAGATGTTGGGATGTTACATGTTAAGGAAAGTTGGATTTTTCCATATTTTCGGAAAAATCATTTATAAGCCTAAATAGTAGTATGTTTTATTAGTTTTAACTTATCTGGTAGGACATTAGTCAATCTATCTGCCATAGCAATTTGATTCGCCCATTTTGGGACACCCTGTATAGGAGGAGACCAAACGGATTAATCGTTAATCTTTTTTTCAAAAGTGCATTAAGGGCATCTAATGCGTTTACGGTTTATCCATCGTATTACAAAACGTAGTTATACCCCTATACAAAGGAAAAGTAAGATTATGTCTTTTAGATGAGTCAGTCGAACAGTAATCTCTAACTAAATGGTATTGTTGACACAAATTGTCGAATAATTACCACAATCATGATGGTATTGACCATCAAATCAAATTATTAAAAGCTCATCATCGCTTTCTCAAATGTCATTATTCTGTCGGCTGTACGAAGGTACCTATTTATAATGAAGATTTAATTAACTTAGGTGTAGTCAAGGGACTTACGAATTTCACTTCACACTCCAATACAATAAACGATCGTTGGAAACGGATAATATGTAATTTTAGATACTTACCGATACGATAGACTGCATAATATAATTGGAGTTTACAATGTGAAGCCTTCATTTCATATCTTATCTAGGGTAAAGATATATGTATGAAATTGAGGTGACTGTCATTTCTTTATGAATATTATAACGAAAAAAGCGACACTGAAAACAACCCCCGTTAAAACACCATCGTCTGATACTCAGTGGTGCTTTCGTAGGTCTCTTGGTTATCCCGCTCTTTTTAAATGTTAGAAAGAGATACATATAGTAGGTAAATCTTATGGCCGACCTGTAAGAAGTGTCAGGGGGCAGATCATGCTCAGTTACTAATATGGTCTGTTAAGATAGATCATCATCATTAGTAGGCCTTATACATCTTGAAAGATGATCTAAGCAGCATAAGTGTGAGTAAGATATATATATTATGTAAAAAAACAATCAGATCAAGAAAAACATAACCCTATCTTTTCGGTCGCGCAGTCGGGTAATAAGCACTGCTCGACTCCCAGACTTACCACTGTCAGTCAAAAACGCGTCGTTAGTGAACGCGCTAGGTGCGTCGGGGACGTAGTGGCTCGCGTCGAATTCACTTCCGCTGGCTGGCTGTCCATTCTCGTAACCGGCTTTCCTGGAAAGGACAGGAAGAGTTTTGTATCGTACTATCACAGTAGTTATACAGGTTGTGAAAAGATTTAATTGAGGATTCTAGTCATGAAACTGAACAACGTATTCCCGGACTCCATCGGAAAAGTATTTCCAAGGCATCCGTACTGCATTCTTAAAAAAAAATTTGGACTCACCATCCAAAATTGACTGATTGGCCAATCAATTTGTATTAAAAGGCCATTTTTTATTTGAGAATTCAGTAAAGGTTTCACAGAAAAAAATGTTCAGTTTCATAAAAACATTCTGTTTCCAGGAGTGATGTTTTAACTTCCTGTATACATTATTTACTGTCATAGAGTATGGACACTCCATCCCCCTCTTTGAAGGCGACCTCAACCTCACCCTCTTGCGGGTCATAAATATTATACGATTTAAAAAAAATAAAAAAAAACATTTGTAAGTATATAGATATGTATATCTTATACATATCACGAAAGAATGTAAATGTAGTTCACACCTGGCCTCACGCAAGGCATAAGCCGACTGCACCAACACGACTCCAGCGACGATGGCTGGCAGGCGCGCCACGTAGCACGCCAGCTCAGCTCCCCCGTACACTCCCTGCAGACCCTGGAACGTAAGACACCTAATGTAAGTAAAATAAGTTGACGTAAGTTTAAAAAAAAACAGAACATGAAAACTTATAGTAAGTTTTTCTAGTGGTTGTATCAATATTGAACTGACCCAATAACTAATGGACATGTAGAAGACTAGAGCGCACTCCGGGATAAGCACCAGGATCACAGCGATCAGCCACGACAGCAGATACTTGTTGTTCTTCTGCAAACACATAAATATAATAAAGTTAGGCAAAGCGCCGCTCCGCGAATACGATGTTGGTAACACAGCGATTAAAATCTTCTTTGTGAAAACAAATGTGAAAAAAACATCGAGAAAAATTTACAAGCAGTACCAAGTATAAATATGTGTATTTTTGTTTAACTTATAGCGTTGTCTCTGCTGTTCGGAAATATTTAGAGATGCTATATTCGACGAATAAAAAATAAAACAAATTTAAAAAGTATAAAAAATAAACAAATTCAAAAAGTATAAAAAAAAACAAATGAAAAGAAAACGCGGAAGTTGCATACACAGCAGGCAGTTTGCAGTTTGAGGCGGGAAAAAAGTTTTGTTGTCAGTGTCGTGTCGTGCTTCTGTATTGCAGATTTTTATTCTTGATGGTTTAAGCTTCAGGTAAATTACTGATGTTACTTTACTATTAATGTGTTATCCCTATGGTGCCTACTACCTATTTCATTTCATTTCATTTATTTATTTCAGACTTCCAAGGTCCATAGGTATATAAAAGTTAGTAACAATGTGACTTACAGACTATTTTAGTTATAATTACAACAGATAAAAAATCAAAAACATAAACATACAAACTATATTAGTATACAAAAACCTTAATCTATGTTAGTAACTTATATCTAAAAGGGATTTGGTCCGACAGATCAGGGCCCACAGGAATGGACTATCAAATCTGTCGGCCAGCGCCCGCAGGATTTCGTTGGGGCTCCCGCGCAGCCTGCGTAACAATGACGCCAATTTTTTACGCCAAATGGTATCGAACCCATCTGTTCGCGCCTCCGCGAACATGAAAGAAGCGCTGCAAAAGCGCGGAAGCCTCAACAAAGCCCTGAAGGCGTTATTAAACTGGATCCGCAGAGCGTTGTATGACCTTTGGGTACACCTGAACCACAGAGCCCCCGAGTATTATAAGCAATACTTACCTATGTAAAAAATACTCTCCCAGGAACTTAAAAGAAGAGCTTTTTATCATCATACTAAACATGTACAGGGAACCCATACAGATTTTCGAGAAAAATTCAAAAACATTTGGCCGAATAGCTGACCAGTTTGTAGTGGGTGTTATGGGTTTCTTGGGGAGATTTCTACAGTATGATGAGTAGAATATTCAGGGGAGGTCTTTTAAGAACCTATGTTTTACCTAAATTGGTGTTGACAGGATTAAACTAATTTAAGTGTTCTAAGAAAAACTAATTTAAGTGTTCTAAGTGTTGTAATTTAAGAAAAACTTTCTATACCGAAGAGACAAGGATAGGACTATTAAATTAAGTTTAGTCCTGTCAAATATGTTTAATCGTAAACATCGAATGTTTGCCAGTGTTTGCTAAAACCAAATTAGATGGGATTAACGATTTCTATATTATAAGTGGTTTATTCAACTTGTTATAGTGAAAATGAGTCGGCTGAACCTGAGACAGCGACCGCGAATAAGCTATTGTGAACTAGAGGAGCCTAGCTTCGATGAATATGTCTGTAAGTACCCAAAGTTAGGTTCCAAAAAAAAATATTACGACACGAGAATAGCTAATGTAAATAATTTTAAAATCAAAATGGCAGAATCTTGTAAAGTAAATAATTAACAGGTTGAACAACGAGCCTAAAGTACCTTATTTCTGTTACTTTTTTGCTGGATGTTAATAAATCCACTAAAAGTGCATACATAGTTTTCACTGCTAGGTCACGGATATCTTTCCATACTTCAGGAAAGGAAAGGCCATACTCGACACACGGGGACTAAGTGCGGATTGGTGGAGGTTGTGGGACTAGTGGCCAAACCTTGTGCCAGAAGTTTTCGAGACACGACCGCTTCTTCGACGCGATAGACACATGCATACATTAAGTATATGTGTTATGTATTTAAAAATCCAATTGAAAACCTCTTTATTTCAGTCTGTGAACAGTGTGCCGACTTCGTGTACGAATACTGCTCCATCCACGGTCCACTTCTCGTAGTGCCAGATGACAAGGTGATTATGAAACCATAAATTTAATTTCAAAAACTTTTTTAAGTATATCCTGTAAGTACACATTATTTTAATCATCATTTTGTCTACCGAGTATAGTTTCTACCACTCGAACTCTGTACACTCAACATTTCGGTAAGTGTTAGCGAAATAAGAAGAAATGTCGACGTCGAGTTCAAAAGAAACTTATTTGAAAACTTTAAAATATCTTCAATTCCTATAATTTCTTCTAGTTATAATACTTATTTATTTAATGTTACAACGGTTATTATTAAAAAGATAAAGCCTATTCACTACAATATATTGATACTGATTTATTTTGATTTTGATTATTCTAAACAGCGTTTAGGGTAAAGAATACAATCACGTTATTAATGTTGAATTTACCATATTAGGTTCCAGAAAATCCCAACGTCCCATCCTTCGTCCCGCGAGCAGCGCTCACGATCCCGAATGTATTCCTGCACCTCGCGCCTTCCGTTATACCAGGTTTGACCCTATTCTACCTTACTTATCCTACCCTACTCTACTTTTCCTACCTACTTCCATTCAAAAACCTTAACCTATTTATGACGCCGAAGATGGAAGCGGGCTCACCAAGATCCCTAAACTGTGAACTGATTACCTCACTTGGAGCTCGTAAATTGCCAGTATAACCAGGCATTTAGTGTTTACTGAACACAAGTACTTTATCATCCTAGGAGCTGGTCTCGGGGTGTTCACAAGTCTGACATTGCCTCGCGACGTGCGCTTCGGCCCTTATAAAGGACAGAAGACTCGTGGAATCAACTCTATGTACTGTTGGCAGGTAAGAAGCCGATTGATCATAGGGTAGATGACTGCACCAAACATAAATTATGAGTTATTGTTCATTAAATTACTCTCCTAATTAAATTTCAAGAACATAGCAAGCCACAGGCAAGCAAGCATAGCCACTAGTCCCACAAACCTCTACCAATCATACTTGGCCCCCCTGTGCTGAGTATGGCCTAATCATCCCGATGTATGGGAAGAGACCCGTGCCCCTGCAGGGGGGACGCAATAGGTTGTTAACAACAACTTTTCTATTAACAATAAGAAAAATTACAAAACTTTGTCGCTTAGCGATGCTAAAAAAATATGACGACACATGTTCGCCACCTGTTGTACTCTTCAAGTGAATTTAATTTTTTATTGGCAATAAAACTACGTATATTACTCAGAACTTTACGTTACCTTTTACTTCATTATTATCGTTTGTAGAGGGGTTTTTCTGTATTTTAATTGGTGGTAGGTAATTCTAAGTGCCACAGCATAGCATAGCACAGTACAGTGAGCATTCATAAAACACGCGTCGGCATCTGCGCGTATAAAATACAAAACGCCGTGGCCCCAACAAAGTCTAACACAAACGCCATCATCAGATATACGACGGCAACAACAAGCCGTCCCACGCGACAGACGGCGCCGACCCTGGCCAGTCCAACTGGATGCGCTACGTCAACTGCGCACGCCACAGCCAGGAGCAGAACCTCGTGGCTTTCCAGTACCAGGGGCAGGTGTATTATAGGTAACACACAACCACCAGTATAACTTGAGATAAGCTGGTTTCGAATAGCTATGATATTTTATAGTAATAGGGTTAGTCAGGAACTAAAATGAGGGGATCCGTCGTCGACTCCGATACCAGGGGCAGGTGTAACCTGAGATAGACAGGCTATGAATCTCTAGAGAGCGGTAGACCTGAGATATCGTAGTAATTGTTGGTATTAATTAGAAATAATCTGGAAAATGAGATCCTAATCATATCGGCCAGAATACGTCTACTGCTAAAAATTTCCACTTGGAACGGGTTTGAGTCACACGCATTCAACAGTTGCAAGTGCAAACCTGACTAGATAATCAGTCCACCTGGTGAGGTGGTAATGAGTATGTTGGGTTCTTCCGAAATGCTTATTTATTCTGGTTTCTACTCAAAAAACTGAAAAACTTTGCCCATGGAATCCACGAATTTTTTTTGCGAACTGACTACAGGAGTCAGTTCGCAAAAAAAATTCGTGGATGTTCCATACAAAGTTCACGAATCAAATCAATTGATCTACTAGGATGAGATAAACCAATCTAAAAAATATATAAGTATCGTTTGCCTGGGAAAAGTTTCTAGTTTCATGAAAAAAAGTAACAGCTTAAATGTGAGCTTTATCAGAAGGACCCTATATAATATTACATTATAGGATAAGGTTACTCGAAGAGTTTCATCCCAGCCATCCAGGACTTCTTAGTAACTCCTCTGAACACTGAAGGCGGCGGCAGACCGTTTCTGTCAGGTGGACCGTTGCCTTTTGCTATCCAATAATATAAATGTATATATTTTTTTCTAGAACTATAAAGATTATCCCGCGATTCACGGAACTGATGATATTCTATGGCAGCGAGTTTGCGAACTCCCTGCAAGTGGACCTGCGAAAGTACAATTCTCTTTCGGAATATCCATGGATATTAAGTAAGTAACAACATTATACGACATAAAATATTGCAAAAACATTATAGCATTCTTTGCGCCCAAAATACCTAGGTACCAAACTGTTCCTTTTTTTTTACAAGAATCTCACTTTCCTATAGGTGCACGCATACTCAAGGAACCCAAGCTTGACTCATCGAAGGAAAACATTGATGATAATAACGAACAATGCAATATACCAAACGTCCCAGTAGTTCAGATCACTGGCAGAAATAGTTGTAAAGCAAACGCAAACGATGAAAATAACAATCTCCAAGAAACCTATAAAGAAAAATTCATTTGCAACGAATGTGATAAGGAATTCAATACAAAAGATTCGATAATAATACACTTGAAAACGAAACATACAAAAGATTTATACTTTCGCTGCAACAAATGTGCATACTTTACAGTGACGAAAGAAACTTTAGATAAACACTCAAAACTGCATGATGAAACTAGACGCTATAGCTGTAAAACATGTAATTACAGGTTCAAGAACTCTACTCATTTAAGAAGTCATGAAAAGAGCTGCTGTAGAAAAAATTATGTAGCCAATACACGAACAGAGAAACAATATCCATGCTCAGAATGTGCAAAGTCATTCTATTATAAAAGTTATTTAGTCAGACACAAAAGAATACATACTGGAGAGAAACCGTATGCTTGCTCAGAATGTGGAAAACTATTCAGATTTCAATGTGATTTGGTCAGACATAAAACAACACATACAGGAGAGAAACCATATCTATGTTCAATTTGTGAAAAACGATTCAAAAATCGAAGTGATTTTGTTAGACATAAAATAAGACATATTGGCGAGAAACCATATTCATGCTCAGAATGTGAAAATCAATTCAGTGATAAAATGTATTTAGTCAAACACATACAAATACATACACGGGAGAAACCATATCCATGTACAAATTGTGAAAAACGATTCAGAACTCGAAGTGATTTAGTCAGACACACAAGAATACATACAGGGGAGAAACCGCATGAGTGTGGAGAATGTAAAAAAAGATTCAGTGAAAAAAGTAAGTTGAAAGTACACATGAGAATACACACAGGAATAAAGCCGTATATATGTATAGAATGTCATCAACTATTCAGACAAACAAGCTCTATGAACAGGCATGTTAAACTAGTTCACAAAGTTGATAATGCTGATCAATCCAAAACATTTGAATAGGACAATGATACATACGGAGAAAAATCTAAATTTCTGGATTATTTATAGTTAATAAAATAAACCAATAACGAAAAAAAGCACTTTGAACAGGCCAATACGCTTCATCATATCAGCTAGAATACGTCCACTGCTGATAAAAAGGCCTCCCCCATAAAAATTATTCCAGTTAGTATTGTTTTGAGCTTGCATTCCGCAAACCTCACTAAATCACCATTCTACCTGGTTGGAGTCAATCAAACACTACCTCTTCCTTTCTGACTCATTTATCATCATGTTAAGGACGCAGCAAACACAGACTTTCAGATTTTACAGGGGACTTACATTCATAAAAATAACTAAACAACTCTGTTTGGTCTGTTTTGAAACGTTATCATAGATTGAATTGTTTCATAAATAGAAATCTCCTTTAAATTAAATTTAATAAAATATTTTAACTGTTCTATTTCATGTACCACCTTGATTGTTAATAGCATAAATTATTTGTTTAGCATAGTTATTGTTAATTGACTTACATTTTCCAATAAATAAATAAATAAATACACGAACATATCTAATTTTTAGATACAGAATGACTTAAAGAAATTCGTAGCGTCAAACATTTAACGAGTAAGATATATTTGTGACGTAATAACTACAGTGGTAGCGAGTTTCTTTGAATTCCCTGAAGGCGTAGAAAACTGAAATGACTGGGCCATACAAAAGAGATAAATGAGCGATGCCGCATTCGTATAGTATAAGTCCTATTGACGTGTTTTGGCATGGAGATAAGATAGCCAGTTCCCCATTGCGTTGAGGCATCTTCGGCATCATCATAACTTACCATTGGGACTTACTAATTGTGGATTAATGTTCTACCGACGCGTAATCGCTAAAAAGTGGACATACAGACAGGAAGGGGGATGCGATACTTACAGATATGAGCCCATGCACCAGTGTGACGGTGGCCGCTATGACGACGCAGTAGCACAGCATCAGCAGCGCCGACGGCACCGGCAGCCCGCTCCGTGCCTCCACCACCCACACTATCTCGTAGATCAGGGCGATCGCGTAGGCCACCTATTAGGGAAACGTCGATTGATTAAGTAAAATAAGTATTTTAACAAAACTGAAAATGTTTGCACCCATGACAGTAAACTTTTACTTTTAAATAAATCGAAAATACTGAATCGATTTTCAACAAACGTAACTAAGAGCACTGTCGATCTAAGCTAAGTGGCCTTTCAAACAAAAAAAATACAATTCTAAATCGATTCATTCGTTTAGTAGCTACGATGACACACATACATGCGTTAAATAAATAAAATAATAATACCTTCGCAGTTCGCATAAAAAATGAGGAAGCGTAAGCGTGGCACTTTCAACGTGTAATTTACTACTGCTTTTAACCCTAGCGAACTTAGCGACTGCCATCTAGTGGTAGCTACTGGCACCAACGGCTCAACGATTTGTATGGGGAATCCAAGCGGATCTTGAAGTTTTGAAACAAATCCATATAATTTTATTGTATCAATGTTTATTGGCCATACAAAAGACATCAACGAGAGATACATTACTTTATTTTCTACGCAACGTTAGTTTATGGTTACATAAAATTGAAAAACCTTTGTCTTAATATTTAGAACCACACGCTAAGCCAAGTTAACATTATTACTTTCTTCTCCGGCTACACGTTTAATATCAAAAAGTTTTACTCCAATACGTTAAGTCGTTTTGAGAAAATCGCGGACATATATTTCATATCATATCCCTCCCCTTCGTCGCATCCCATCCAACAAAAATATAATTTGTTAATCTCTGTAAATATTTTTTATACTTATTCTGATGCAGTATTGATATTATCCGGTGCATAAACTGCGTAATGTCAATAACACCTTGAGGTGGCTGGTGGAAAGGAAACTCTGCGCAAGTAGGTCAGTTATATGTAAATTACATATTAAAGCATATAATTTTACTTCCGGCGCCTGTTTACCATAGAAAAACATAAATTATAGAAATTCCTCGGTTTAATTTTTATAGATCAGGGTTTCGTTCCATGATTTTTACCTTAGGTCCCTTTTCGGAAACAACAGTTTGTCCCCTCCAAGCGTAAAAAAAAAACAATAAGCTATTCTGCTGTCAGGATAATAAAAAAAAACTTTCATGAATTAGTTGATGTCTAATAAAAGGAAATTGTGCGATCGCACTGATATCTTTCACTAGGGAATAGAAAAAATATTACCTTTTCCTGACAGAAGCAATTTTTTATACTACTATGTATTTCGTTGTTAAGAAATCTAGGTTATATAAATAGTTTAATAAATATTCATAATGAGTTGAAAAACTTACAATATAAAGTTACTGACATTCATTCCAAAATATTATGAGTTAGCTTTAAATAAAAACCTGCAGTAGATCATGCATGGTAGAACCGTAGATTTTAGTATTATATAGTAACAAATTTGATTTGATCTAATCTATTTTCCTTACTGAGATAATTTTCAAGCAATTTTACTAAGTAATTTTATAACTGATCATTTCAGGCCGGAGATAAAATATTGCGAAAAACACTTCCGTTCCAAGAGCCGCTAAATTGTCCGTAATTTAGACCCACTGCCAGAGCTCTACCACAGATCAACTAATAGTTATTTATTACAAGCAGTAATCGACCACGTAACTCATGGCTGCTTAAGGCAACAACTGTTCACAGTTGTCCGGAACCCGTTTTATCTCACTCTCACTGCTGTTTCGTCATCTGACGAGATAAACTGTGCATGCGACCATACTGCACAACCAGCTTTAGAAGAACTTGCTAAGTTAAAAATTTTGGAGTAAGACGGATCAAGTTAGAGCGGAGATTGTAAAATTATGCAGCCAAGTTAGTTAGACCTCTAGTTGGAAGTAGAATAGTTATATATAGGTTATGTTAAAGAGTTTGTACTAAAGTTGAAGGTCAAAACATACTGGTTCGTAAACAAAGTTCTGATTTTAAATTGTAGAATTTATGAGAAAATTTGTCCAGTAATTTCCGTTGCATGCGTAACTTTTAATAACTCGTAGCGTACGTAACTTTTAGTATGAAAGTACTGCGTTAAGTCAAAGACCAAAATAGTTATTCTTCTTTTAGGCAAAATAGCAGGCATTATGCCATCGCACACTACACAGTGAATATTACTATTTATTTGCAAATACGTTTGGAGGCGACCTTCCATATTTCCGTAGCTGTAAATCTTAAACAACAAAAATGCCCTTCAAGTGAACGCGGGTGATGCTGTAATCATGAACTTATAATTGAAATAGCGCAGCTAAATGTTTCAAGTTTCTTTTGGGCTCGACATTTTTCTGGCGTAGCGACTCTAACACTGTACAAAATAAATTGTTTTGACTATGTAGAAAAAAAAATTAAAGAGTATAAAAAGCCATCTACCTACCACAGTATACGGAAATTATACAGTATAGACACTCCCTGCCGCTCTCTCTGAAGGCTACTTCACCCCCCCTGTGTGACCGATCTGTGACCATTTGTCAAGAGGTTGGCACAGTTCCAAAGCACAGTATTATAACCAAAGACAATTTAATTTTTTAAGGAAAGAGCTAAGCCTTCTAAGGCTATACAGCCTTGTCTGGTGTATACAGCCTTTACTTTATTTGTGAAAGTCTAGCTAATAATAAAGAACAATGAGGGCTAATTGAATCTAGATTCAACCCTAGTACATCACGCACACATTTACATGTGTACAAACATGAATGTCTTTGTAGTAAACAATGGCGCGAAATTTGTATGAAGTGTCCGGGGTGTGCTACCTACTTAAATAAAATAAAAAAACTACTTGGAAGTTTGAATGGCAAACGATAAAAATGGTTGGTTACGTACCAAAGCATAAGCAGCAATGAATCCAGCTGCAGCTGTTACGCTGCAGCAGAACAGCCTACTAACAGCCGGCTTCATCTTCAATTTCCCGGTCTCTTCACTCAGATCGTTGCTCGACGACATCTTTACCTATTTCACCCTTTTTATATCTTTATCACTGCATCGCTTATTCTTTGACGAGTTTTTGAATTTGGAATTCAATTTTCCGATGTCAATGTCATTTTTTACTTTTTTTAAAGTGCTTTTCAAAGCAAAGGCTTTTTGCCTAGAAATACTACATCTTCTCAATTTTATAATGAGGAGACGGTTTTCCTTTTTATTTTGTATTCTTTTAGTGTTGATTCTACTTTCTTGATATCTTGATGATTTGTTGTCGATCTGTAAAAAAGAGAAATGTTATTTATAAAAACTTGTGGGATAATGAAATAGTACGTATTTGCTGCATTGCGATACCGATAATCTACGTAAATAAAACATGAAGTTTAACCGCATAATATTATTCAAGAAACGTTTAATTTCTTTTTCATTAATTCATAAAGGTTTTTTTTATTGTTATTAATATAGTGTGTTCACTTATGTAGCATAGTCCCATACCTCTAGCATAAAAAGTCTTATTCTAAGAACTGAATCAGAATCGGCATGAAGTCTAGATATTTTGCGCAGGGGTATTTTTTCCTGTAATCTAGAGTTACATCTAAATCACATACCTTTAATTATACATAACACTTGTACTTTTTACACCCTGTACCTGGCCAGTTCAACTTAAGACAGATCTATGGGAACATTCCTAGGCCATGCCAGCGCTGGTCACAGACCAACGACCATGGGACAATAGAACAGACTCATTAGCAATTGATGGTGTTTGAGACCTTTCTCGTGGACCAGAGGTTGTTCCCAGTACTCACATCGTTTATGTAAATATGTACTTAGAATACAGTTAGCAAACATTCTAGCAGGTGCCTACATAAATATAAAATTGTATGTATGGAAGTTAAAATAAAATTCAATTTAATAAACTATAAAAAAAGAGCACCCCAATGATTTTATGCAGGGTTCGAAAATATCCGATATTTATAATAAATATCAAAATATCAGATATTTTTGATATATATCCGATATTTTCGATATCTTTGATATTTTTGATATTTATCAAAATTACATACTAATTTCAATTTCTTACTTTAATACATGATTTTCGAAATAGCTTAATTTAAAATGTAGGTATATGTTTGATAATTTGAAGATTTTTATTAAAATAACATTCAAATTTTATTCTCTGATATGTTTTTTCGAAATAACTGAATCTAAAATGTATATTTTATTTTTGCAAATTTGAAGATAGTTAATTAAACTAAACTCATTTATTTATTATTGTGATAATCATATCTTTATTCTTTGCATTTGGCACATTCATTCGTAAGAAGCAGCTCTTAGAAGCTAGGAAAATATAAATATCAATATTGATATATATGAAGCATAAATATCAATTGATATATATCATGATATATATCCGATATATATCAATTGATATATATCATGCGAACCCTGATTTTATGACATGGATAGATAGTTTATGTATTGAGATGGACGCAAACTCATTTAAATTAGCAGTAGTTTTAAATTGTTATTTAAATAGCAGCTTCGCTGGAAATCCATTTCTGGGTTATCGTCGCCTGTGAGTGGAAACCTCGTATATGCGGAAAGGGTCATTTTTCAGGAGGAATGCTGTTACTACTACAATTTGTCCCCTTATGTATGTATCATAGAGAGATTTCAGCTGCTGCTACAAATATAGTTATAGGAAATAAATTAGCTTTGCGTTCCCGAGGTTTTCACTCTCAAGCGACGTTATGCGGTTATGACACAAGGAATGAGTTGTGCTTAGTTTTGCCACTAGAAACACTAATCTGCATGTGGTTACTCTCACCCACGAGAACAATGGGGTAAAGATAGCCCACGAGCTTCCGCATGTCACGTACCTACTACGTGCGTGACTTTGTTCAAGATTAGTTGAGGCGTTCTGACGTCACGAGAGAAAAAACAAAATTTGTTCAGATTTATAGTACTCATATTAGTTAGGATTGTTTTTTTTTTTTACTACAGTCGTATTTATTAACACATATCAAGTGAGTTTTTTGACCAAAATGTTTTTTTCGTCGCTCCGGGGGAGCGGGGTGCAAGTCTGTGGTTTCGCCATTCAAAAGACATCAACTTGTACTGCATTACTTTTTGATGACTTTTCTAAGCGAAGATAAAAATATTTCAAAGAAACACATACAGTCACTTTTCCCATCGATCACTCGGCTGTTTATATAAAAAAAAAACTTCACAAAAAATCTAACCATACCATAGCGTCAATCAGTTCTTCAACTTGTTAGAAAAATCTACATTATTTTTCGCAAATTGACTTTGAATTCCTTGGGGAATAAATTACATTACTTTACTGTTTTTCCTTTACTTTTTTAATTCAGTTTCCTGAATAGAAACCAAAACGAAAACTATTTTAAGCTTATTTTGTTAAACCTTAATCTACGTATTTATTTATCGAAGACTGCTGATGAAGGAAGACACCATTACCATCATGAGAAGCAAGTTAGTCAATGGTGGGAACTATCGCATTCACAAACTCTTTGTTTACTGTACTCGTTCGTACATTTAAAAAACTTGACGTTACGCGTAAATGATGGTAGCCGCTTGAGTTTAACATATTCTGTTTTTGCAATCACTAATAATAGTGAATGGAATAAATAGAAACATTTCGATTTAGTGCGAAAAAAAAACTATGTAGATTTTTTAAAAATATATCAAAATTTACAGGGTATACATTATATCAACTCTTAACACTGGAACAACTTTTGTTCTATACTTACCAAAGGGTGAAATTTAAGAAAAACTTTTTTTTCTCTTCATAATTTTCTTTTTGTAATTTAAGAAAAGTTGTAGAATAAAGGTTATTTAAATTGATTCGTAGAAGTGATAGTAAATAGCCCTAAATTAGAGTCTGACAAATGAAAGCGTGACCCGAGAAAACGCGGCAAATTCAAAAAATCTTCATGTGGTATCACCACCTATAGTAGGAAAAATAGATTTAATACTTGTGTAATAAATCTTTAAAAACGATTGGTGTATGGATTGCGTTAAGTGGCAAAAAGCTGATATACATACATATATACATATAATTAACAGGTTTATGGCCATATATAAAAAAACACATGTTTGTATTTATTCACATAACATGATCTTATTTATTTTCAGTAACATAGGAACCATAATATTTTATAATATACACATTTATCACCATATATTATTCTAAGATCATGAAACATTTTATCATCGTACTCAAAATGTGACTCTCAAAATTTTACCTGCAGCGATAAAAAAAAACACCTACATATTAAGCCAACAACTATCAATATTATCAGTTGTACTAGTCTAGAAATGTAAACATTGTTTTTCTTGGAAAACAACTTGTTACCCCTCTTGTTTTTGTCTGAATTTACTGATCATGGTATGTAGCATACTTCTCACATACTTTTAATCGTTTTTCCCATTATTAAACAAATATTTTACGTATTAATTTTTTTTGCAAAAAACAATGACAGCCACTGACTACTTTTTTACTGTTGCCATGTAAAAACTTTTCAGAAAATTCCAGGTCACGCTTTCATTTGTCAGACTCTAGTCATACTTACTTCCATCTATTGTTCGTCACAATCTGTAAGTATACAGATAACATAATAACTCCTTTCTTTGGACACTTTCTGTAGGAACTTCGTATTAAAAAAAAGACCTGCGAAAAGTATACAATGCTACCTACTTCGATTAAAGATATTTTGACTTTTTTCTATGAGCTCTTCATTCAAATTCCATGAAAAATAGGAAAGTTATTACATTCGCTTTGCTACGTAAAGTTTATACTCATCGCATTGAATAACTTGCTTGAATAAATAGTTTTTTCCTGGGTGAAAATCAAACCTGGAATCAGTAGTCAAGAGCGCTAGGCTACTGAGCTACCGCGTCTGTCAGAGTAATATAACCTACGTTACAATACCACCAACATTAAATCACAAATTAATTTTATTTCTCTGCGCTCACTCGAGTGCGAATCAATCCCATCACTAGAGAGCATTGACCTCGACTAGTGTTGTTACCAACACTCAGCTGTGTTAGAAAACAGTGTTAAAGCGATATTTGTGAATGTAAGTCTGGCGGTATGTTCTGAAACTGGGTCAAAGTCGAATGTCATGTCTTTATTTGATGAATTCAAATTAGAGCTGTGTTTATGTCAAATCCAATTAAATTTTGGAGGATATTAATTAGTTCAGAAAGGAAAATGATAGTATGAAGAACGGGAAAGCAATGAGCAGCATTAGAATTAATAGATACCGATGGTAAAACCCTGTATAAAAAAATACTTTTTGAACGAGGCTGACCTATCTGTATGAAAAGTACAAAAAAAGTTAAACATCATGTATATTTTTGCAAAAGGGGTTTTTCACTAAAACAACGCCATGTATACAAGTATAATAACCGTCAGGTTTTTTGAGTCTTCTGTAATAAAACTTAGCGGGAAACAACATCATTTTAGTGGCAATTAATGAAGGGTATAGGCATCAAGTCCATAATTTATAGTAGCAATCAAGAATATATCTTAATACGAGTATAATTAAATTTTTAACCTGAACTACTGAATTGCCAAATGTCGGAAGCATAGTTTTATTTCAATAATTATTACCTGTTAAAGTTACAAATTATATTTAAGTATTTTCGGAAAACATAAGAAAAACTTGATGATGATTAGTGTTCAGTAAAGCCATTTGCTACGTTATTGAAAGGACGAACTTATACTATTAGTCGATTACTTTACTTAATTACTTATTTTACTTTACTACATGCGAAAAAGTCGATCGCTACCGTATCGTCTTGTACACTTTTACCATTAAAATATAAGCGTTTTGCAACGCCCACTGCAACTAGATTTTTTTTCCATACAAAAGTAGATTGCACCGGAAACTTCCTGCAGACTAGCAGTACCTTAAACTAACTTGAGATGTAGTGTAGGTGTCATTGATACATGTAGGTAGAGATTAACTGTCAAATATATACCCATTTGGATAATATAGCTTATCCTCCAAGCATCCCACAATCAATCAGTTTAATTTAAAAGCCTATTAATTTGTTTAACAGGTGTTTTCGAGGAGTCGATAGACTATAATATCTTTCAGCCTACTATAGTACTTAGTTACATAAATAAGCTATTGTGGTTAGAAGCGTTTACGAGCTATGCTTACTTATAAACATGTAGAATAATCAGGTAAACAACCAACTGGTAATTTCACAAAATTTTAGCATAGATTTTACCAATTGGGACCGTATTTTAACAAAAAGACGTTTTTAGGGTTCCGTAGCCAAATGGCAAAAAACGGAACCCTTATGGATTCGTCATGTCTGTCTGTCTGTCTGTCTGTCTGTCCGTATGTCACAGCCACTTTTTTTCCGAAACTATAAGAACTATACTGTTGAAACTTGGTAAGTAGATGTATTTTGTGAACCGCATTAAGATTTTCACACAAAAATAGAAAAAAACAATAAATTTTGGGGGCTCCCCATACTTAGAACTGAAACTCTATAAAAAAATTTTCATCACACCCATACGTGTGGGGTATCTATGGATAGGTCTTCAAAAATGATATTGAGGTTTCTAATATCATTTTCTTCTAAACTGAATAGTTTGCGCGTGAGACACTTCCAAAGTTGTAAAATGTGTCCCCCCCCCCCCCCCACCGTGAAAATCTTAATGCGGTTGCATTAAGATTTTCACACAAAAATAGAAAAAAACAATAAATTTTGGGGGCTCCCCATACTTAGAACTGAAACTCTATAAAAATTTTTTCATCAAACCCATACGTGTGGGGTATCTATGGATAGGTCTTCAAAAATGATATTGAGGTTTTTAATATCATTTTCTTCTAAACTGAATAGTTTGCGCGTGAGACACTTCCAAAGTTGTAAAATGTGTCCCCCCCCCCCGTAACTTCTAAAATAAGAGAATGATAAAACTAAAAAAAATATATGATGTACATTACCATGCAAACTTCCACCGAAAATTGGTTTGAACGATATCTAGTAAGTAGTTTTTTTTTAATACGTCATAAATCGTAAACCGCAATTTACCTTTCATTCAAGTTACAACGAACTACAAAAACTTTTATATTATGTTACTTGCTGCTACGGAACCCTTCATGGGCGAGTCCGACTCGCACTTGGCCGCTTTTTGATTCGTATATCTATATCGCATAAATCGTGTGAAACAAATGAATCCGAATGTGGCCGATATTTCCGAATAATTAAGAGGTACGATCTTGCGTATACTAAAACCTGATTGAAACAGTATTTTCGTGAAAATACGGTTCGCATTCCGTAAGATGGATTCCGTGATTATCCACTGAACACTAAACCCCACTTATAAGGAAGTGTTGATTTGACGCTTGGGGCGCTTTTATTGTCATGCGTATTTCTGATGTTTAAGTACATTTTTAGGGCCCTTTTATTGTCATGCGTGTCACACGCACGCGGGTCGCTTTGGAAACACCGCACGCATGCGGGCAGAAAACAATGCATCCAGTGGCTTTCTTGACCTCATAAGACCCAACGCTACGTCTTCTTATTAATATCGAATATCAAAGTCAAGTTTAAACTGCTACGCGCCATTTATACAAACCTTTCGATTAACCATTCAATTTGAACAATATGGTGATGTAACAAGTAACAATGCAAGGGCGAGGAGGTTCTGTTGATTCGTTTTAGTTATAAGTAAGTGATTAAAATTAGTTAATAAAAGGACACTGAAAAATTCATTTTGGAATATTCTCTGTCTATAAGCTCAAATAATGTCTTATACATACCCCTAAATATGAATGCGAAGATGGTAAATTTTATACAAATTATGCGAGAGATCTGAATGAATGAAAAAAATAAGTTTAATCTTTCTGCTCTTGAGACTAAACAACTATATTTCAAGATACCAGTAACATGTTTGACTTGTCATACACCTGAAGACCCATACATAAATACACTACGAGTTTACAACATCTGATTTGTAAAATTCAAATCGGAAATACTTTTTGCGGCTTCAGGTTTCTTCAGGAAAGATGTTCAGTTGTTCAGACTAGAAATCACTAGGTTTTTTCAGATATTGCAAATGACTCTACATTTTGAAGACTCAAAGAAGAAATAAAGAAAAATGTAAATAAATAAAAGAAATGAAGTAGGTGTATAGGACCTGTGTAAGACTAGTTAACTGGGGGTTTCCCCATTTCATTCATCATACCGAACAATTCTCTCCAAGACCCTTACAACAAAACAATGTTTGGACTTTCCATATAAAATTTGGAAGGTTTTTTTTAGATATTAATTATTAAAGTTTTTAACGAGGTCTACACACGTACGTCAATGACTCAATGTAGAACTCGTCGGAGCGCTTCCAATAACATAACACAACTGATACGGAAATTTTCGTAACGAACACACTTTCCTTCGACTTTTTGCGTATTTTTCACCGAATTTGAGGTGTCAGACATGATTAGGAAGGCAGGCGTGACTGCAACACCTTGTACGTATTAATTGTACAAGAATTACTTACTCGTTGTATATTGCAGTGTTTACTTCACTGTCCAAGTGGAGGGTTATGTTTTCGGGTGTGAATGTTTGTCCATTTCATTGTTACTGTTTGTAGCCAAAACGGCTTGATGAAATTTGGAGTACGAGATGTGTTAGATTTTTTTGATAAGTAAATAGATTGGCATTTTTTTTTAGCAATCGAGTTTTAAGTTGTTTTACCTGAGTCATCCTCTAGTGAGATGCTATTATTAATTGAAAAACAAATGTAGATAAATAACATAAATATATTTTTTAAATACATATTTCCGCTCGATGTTTTTTTTTCAGGAAATCCATACCAAGGATATCGTTATTAAAACTATACAGTTTTAATAAAAAATCATTAACATCAAATAGCGAGTCTCATGGCCCAACCACTCTAGCCTACATTACAGCATACGCCACAAAAAATTAATACCAAACTAGGGTACCCGAATTCTTGCCACACAAAAGAAAATATCAAACAGTTCTCAAGTCTGACCTAACAATTAATTACTCTCTCGTAATAGTTATTATTTAACTGTAACAGTTACATCCTTCCGTGTTGCATGTTAACTAGAACTATGAACGAGTACTTTTTAACAACAATAATTCATTTGGCATTTTGATTGGGGTTTATAAATGCGTTTGAATGTGGTTAAAGTTACAGTAAATATTCAAATACCTAGATGGTAAGTATTCTTAATAATGAATACGGCTAGCACTATTTTAATAAATAAGCCGTGGATGACCACGCGAGTCCGTATTTTTATCCATAAATGTTAAAATCATAATTAAACTCCATAATGTTTTCATTCGTAATTGTAGCTATAGCTACCTATACTTTTACTAAGTGAAATGTCTCAGTTATGAAAAATACATCACCGCGCAATCCACTACTTTGTATTATTTACAAGCAGTACCGAAAATTGAAATGAAATTGAAGTAAAAACCTCAACTGAACTTTAATGACCTTAAACCAAACCTTTCAAAATCAAAAAGTTCTCCTCAGGATACGAGCTTTAACTCCAAATCTTCCAGTAGTTTTTTAAATATATATTATGAGACTAAAACAACTCTCCACAGCGAATTTATCACATTTTGTCACTAATTTACAGTGATCGGAAATTCGAGGGCAATTATACCTAAAGTTGGGGAGCTAGTATAATATGGACATGCCGTTTTGAATTAACAGAACGTTGAATTAACGTTTTTTAATAGCATACATAAAATTTTCAATAAGATCAACATTCACTACAATCTGATCATTACAATTAAGAATCTCAACGATTTTACGATCCCGGTATCCCAGGAAATTTTGTATGAAAATCTATAAATTTATTCAGAAACGCATATCCTACTATTCTTTCTTGCGAAAAAATTTCATTGCCGCCGAATTTCCGATCACTACTAATTTATTATATTTTTTAAAACCATACTAGGTAATATTTCTTTACGCAAATGATCTTGCAGTTGCTTTTATAGGTTACTATGTAATCGTTTTATAATCTAAAGTAGTTTATCTATCATAATAATTGTCACCATAAACTTTAGTAAAAATAAAAAAAATATGCTTCGCCAATCTCAAAAAATGCACGCACACTGATATTAATTTAATCAGCTGATCGTCCCACTTTGTATCGGGTACGTAAACTGATGCTTTTTCCTATAAAAAGTATTTCAGTTTCATAATCATAACTGAAGATATGAAGAGTTTCCAAGATTGATAAAAATATTCCTGTACATCATACATTGGTATTGACGGAACCCTTCTCTAAAACAATATTGTTTATAAAGGACCAACCTCAATTAGAGCTCGTGTCAACGGCCTCAGATAAGGACTTTCGCTGAGGAAAGCGAAGTAAAGCGACGCGAATCTGTTTCACGGTGTTCTATACGTGCTTCTACTGGCAAGCGAGCAGATAAGTATTTTAATCGCAGACTTATACTTGGTTCGAGCACATTCATATTCTGGCTAATATCTTCTAAGATCAAATTTTATTCGTATCTTCTACGTTTACCTATGGACTCTACATAAGAAACTAAAGTTAATCGTTGCTTCTACTTTTGATACTGAACAACAGTCCATGCAATAAGTTGGTTAATTAAAGTGGTTAATTTATATGAGAAGTATATATCTGAAGAAGAATAAAATACAGGGTGTGAGGGACAGGTTTCCGAAAACTTTAAGGGCTTGCTCAGTAGACGAAACTGAACAACTTTCCACAAGAAATTTTTTCAGGAAACGAAAAAAAAAATCGGCTTCTCCATACAAAATTATAAATTTGAGTGGACAGTTTGTATGGAGAAGCCGATTTTTTTTTTCGTTTCCTGAAAAAATTTCTTGTGGAAAGTTGTTCAGTTTCGTCTACTGAGCAAGCCCTTAAAGTTTTCGGAAACCTGTCCCTTACACCCTGTATATATCTGATTGTATGGCTACCCATGGAGGAATCCATACAATCAGAACTTCTTGGAATCTTGCCTTGGAGAAAACTATGCAGTTTTAAAGAGTAGAAACCACCATTAACGGAAACGATACGTGAATAAAACAAATATTTATTTCATATACAAATGCGGAAGTTTAGGTACTGATTTATGATCAACATAAAATATGTCTACTACTGAACAAAAAATAAGGCTTTTGGGGGGAAACCTTGAGGGAACAAGAACTTCCAAATGTAATACCCGCATCCAGCTCCTGTATTACCCGCATCCAGCTTCCCGCGACATTCACCAGGTTATAAATCCACCGAGTGGGAAGTGTGCCTTCGGGAGACATACAGGCTGTAACAAAATTTGTGTAGGGTCCGTTAACTGGGGTTTCTACTCATGGTACTAAACAACTTTTGGTCTACGACTTTGCTCAAATTACAAAAAAAACGGTCATTTTATGCAAATCGATCAACCTGTTTTGCCATTTTTGTAAGGAGAGACCAATTTTTTGCGCTTTGAGCAAAGTCGTAGAACAAAAATTGTTCAGTACGATATGAAGAAACCCCAGTTAACGGGTCCTACACCAATTTCGTTACACCCTGTATAGATAATCTAAGATTTCCATACTGATCGAAGTTGTAATTAGGATTTTCCCTAAACAGCACAACAGAATAGAAGCAAAGACAACTGTTAACAACATAACACTCGCAGCGCTGGGGCAAACCGTGGAGTTTTAATTCTAAAAAGTTCACCTTAACATTAGACTTTCAAATCATAACTTACATCACCTGACTAATATACCGCGGGTCATGTCCCATTTCATATCTTTTCATATCTGTCTACACTCATCCCGTACACAGATAACAAAAAACAACATTCCACTAACCTGGATTTTCGACCTAATTCTCGAAATCGTAGGTTCCATATTACACTGTCACCGAAACAGTTACTTCCGTCGAAGTTATTATGGTGATGGCGCGTGAGCGGGGTGTTAAAAGGTCTTGATTAGGGTTGTCACACAAAAGTTATGAGGCAAGGAATAACAAATCATTAAATTCATGAACATGATCCAATAAAACTACAAAAATCTGAGCGTATAAAATGTGTTCTTTGTTAATCTGGAAAATCTAAAAACACCTCACACTTCAAAATCCATGAAGGCGTTTTGACAGTAAGCGGTAAAAAGTAAACGAACATACATCAAACATACGCATATATCTGAAAATATTAGCTACACAAAATAAACATAAACATAAAATAAAAATAATCAGTCACAAAATATATCGAAAAAAAAATACTCTCCTTCAATGCCAAAAGAAACCTGCTAAAAATGTAAATAATATCTACGACAGAATGATTATGATGGAGACATGATAATATTTATTGAAAAATCTCATTAAAAAAAACATAGAAAAATACAGAGAAGGAAATGACGAAACTCCACAATTAGACAAAATATGGTGCTGTACGAAGTCAGGTCTAATTACTACAAAGATATTGCACATAATGATAGTATTACATGGAGAACTTTGGAAGGGTACGTTTCAAAGATTCAATGGCAACCCTGACCAGGCTCATATTCTTAGTTCATTGCTTTCTGGACGTGGCTAGAATCTGAAACCAGGCACCGATGAGACATGCAAACTCGTCATGTCATGTGTCACTGGAAATTACAATGGAGCTTGGGTTTTACAAATAACAGTTCACAATTTTCATTATTGAGTTTTTTTTAAATGAGGTCTTGGATCAAGATTGACTGACTACAGACACGGCCATAACCTGGATGGGTTTAACTGTTGGTGGCAATTTAAGGTAAGGTATCGTACGTTAAGCCGTTGGTGTCGGTTGCTGTTACTATTGTATCTATTATAAATAACAGTCATTAAGTCATGTTAGAGGCCTTACAGGCGGCTTGAAACTTCTGACACTAAGGTTTGCCAATAACCCCCTACCCTCCACCACACAGGCTTGGCCCTCATGTGTGGAGTATGATCTAACCGTCTCGAGTTATGGGAAGAGATCCGTGCCCTAAAAGTGGGGACTTTGGGTTGTTACCGATTAATTTTAAATAAATGCAAAAGAACTGTTATTTCTAACTTACAAACGAAATTTGTAAGTGAAATTACATCGAAAGTGTAACAAAACGCTCCTAGGCCAAGAATGCAGGCCGAACAGCACTCTACTTTTTAATAGTTGCACATTACAGCAACTTCATGGAAATGTATGCGTTGAGTATGCTCGCTTGCTCGCGTTAAACAAAATCAATTCTGATATAAAATACTTATTTGTACTTGCTTGAATTTACGAAAATCGCAATTGGAGCAACTTTGTACTTGGTAGAGAAAAATGACGTTTCAAAAGAAACTAATTAAATAAATAAATAAAAAACATTTCAGTTTGAAATACAAAGGATATGAATGGTGTGAAAAGGTGAAGTGATATTCTAAGGTGGACTAATACTACTTGTGAAATTAAAAAAAAAAAAATTAACATGCACAGTACTCGTACAACCGCTCAATTTTTGAAATATTAACAAAGTTGTTCAGTTTGATGAGTAAAAAGCTCAATTTTAAACATTCTCTATAACTTTGTGTTGAGTACCAAATCGGGCTTAATAAAATTAAGTACTGACAATAGCTAAAGGCAATAATAAACTTAAATATATGCCCATACAATGCGGGCTAAAAATACCTACCAACGACGCACTTTGCGACTTGCAACCGACAAAAAAGAGAACGGTAAAATAAAAGACAGGCCTTTTGCATACCAAACTACTTACTAACTTAAATCTTTACGTTACGACCCGCGCCCGCGCCGTGTACAGTCAGCACCAGAATATTAATGTTGGATCGAACTTGAAACTTCCGACAGTGAATGTGGACCATCAAAATTTTTGTACTGACTGCTGGACTACATTTTAAAGTGAAGTTTGTGTAACGAAACCTTTTTACAAGTAGCTTCCAAAAATATTTTGAACATAGTTAAAAATGATCTTATTAAGTCTAAGTTACCATACAAATAGAGAAACAAACTTTATTTATCATACCTGTCACTGTTGTATTCGTTTTAATTGTGGAAAACGAGAACATAACAAAATAAAATCTAAATCTTTTGAAATTAAGTTTACGTGGGACCCTTTTGTCGTTGACTGTACAGTACCTGTAACTTGTATTTTTGAAGGACAACCAGACAAACTGAACTTTAGTTCTTTAGCAACGAGAAAGTGTTAAAAAATGTTAACATGTGAACTAATAGGCCGGCAGAAAGGTAAGAAACCTATACTGCCCTCATAAGGGAGAAGGCCGCAAAGTACACGGGAACTCTTTGCGGCTCTCTTTCTAATGAGGGCGGTATATAATACAGGATGTGAAAAGGCCACTCCCGGAAAATTATACGGTGAATTCCAAAAAACTTTCCCAAGGAACTCATACAAAATTGGCCGATTGGCCGATTAACTTTTATGGAAAGTCCAAATGATTTTTCTGCGGATTCAGCATAGGTTCCATAGAAAAAGTTTTACAGTTTTATAAGTATAACACCGTGTCAAAGTTTCCTAAAGTGTTTTTGCACCCTGTAGAATGCGCTACCTAAGTACTTGTTTTAGAGTTCTACCCTTTGTCTACACTATACGGTTTTTTAAACTGGGACAGTATGGGGAACTATGACACCGCAAGAGATGGAGGTGTTATAGGTATTATCTTTAAAGTTATACGGGGTGTTAAAAAAAGTGTGTTTGAAATTTTAAGGGGTATTAATATGGAAAAAATCCTATCTACAATATTTTTTCAGTTTCCCATACTAAATCTGAATAGTGAATCAAGAATTTGTATGGGAATCTGAAAATAATATTGTAGATAGGTAGATCAGATTTTTTCTCTAATCTATACTTGATTCTGAGTAACCTCTTAAAGTTTCAAATGCACTTTTTAACACCCTGTATACTCATAAATCTAAGTAAACAAATAAGGAAAAGTAGAATTTTGGAATTCCCATACAAAGTTGACGTGTCCCATCTGTTTGATTTCTTGGAATGGGAAATCCAAAACTTTTCTGATTTATAATAACCTAAATATGCAATCATATATGTAATTTGGAACGCGACTATTGTAATAATTATATGTTCTTCTTCTTATTATATGTTTGAAATTTGGTTTTCATAATATGTGCCTTGCCGCCTCCGAGGTCTCGTGGCTAGTTCGCTAGTTTCACACCAGTAGTTCACGGGTTCGATTCACAACAAGGTCCAACTTTGTGGGACTCGGTTTGGTTGGTGGTAGGGCATTTTCTGAGCCTGCCTGGCTAGCTCCCACCATCTTATCTAAGTCTCGCCGCCAAACATCAATGTTAACAGCATTGGTGTGTTCCGGCATGAAGATAATATAGCCAGTTCCTCATTGCATTGGGGAATCTTGGTAAGCCCGCTTCTTTGGCATCATCATCACGGCTTACAAATTGAAGATTTAAAAAATATCTACCACTAATATGCTTCTATTCTATAATTATAAATATTTTAAATAAAATCGTGTTTCTAAAAGAACATCAAACATGAGCGTAAGGTATAAATTATTATGTATGACACCCACGTAAGCTAATGAGTTGAGTCAACCCGAACATTTATTTGTCTTTCGCAACATAACTTCGAGAAATATCCGACAATGCAACGTGTGAACGAATATACATTTTACAGTAAGTATTCAAATGTATACGTACAATCTTACTTTTTGAGAATTAAGTTTTGTAACTGTTACGATATGAATCTACTTGGGTGTTCTTAGGAAATCTATCTATCTTCAAAAACGGAGATCGACACAACATCCGGAATTATCGCGGTATTTCTAAACTTTCGGTGATACCTAAACTATTTGAAAAAATAATTTATGACACATTATTTCCCGCCGTTAGACCGTTGCTAATTACACAACAACACGGATTTATCGATAGGCGATCTACAGAATCCAATTTAGTTGAATTTCTGGATTTCGTACTTGAAAATATGGAGGGTGGTCATCAGATAGACGCCGTGTATACCGACTACTCAAAAGCTTTTGATAAAATTTCCCATCAACTATTAATACAGAAACTGGAGCAGATCGGTATACACGGTGATCTCCTCAGATGGTTGGAGTCGTACCTCAGAGACCGGACACAGGCCGTCGCTGTGAAAGGCTTCACTTCATCTTTTATTCCCATAACATCTGGTGTACCTCAGGGGTCTCATCTCGGTCCGCTCCTTTTTAACATATTTATCAACGATGTTGTAAGTTGTTTTCATCATTCTCATGTTTTATTATATGCTGACGATACAAAAATATATAATGTAATTACAAATAGTAAAGACTGTATCAATATGCAAGAAGATCTTAATCGTTTGTCTGAATATTGTCTACTAAATAGATTACAATTAAATGTTGATAAATGTTGCACTATTACATATTCAAGAAAAAAAACCACCAATTTTGTATAATTATAAGTTACATAATAAAACGTTACAGAGAGTGACCGCGGTGAGAGATCTGGGTGTCCACTTAGATGATCAGTTATTGTTATCCTCGCATACCGAAAAAATAACTGCTAAAGCGTATAAAATGTTAGGGTTTTTATTCCGACAAAGTAGGGATTTTAAACAGGCAAATACCTTGATTCTACTTTATAATTCTCTCGTTAGGTCACACCTGGAATACGCATCCACTGTATGGAACCCTCAGTACTCCAAATATGTAGATTCTGTGGAACGTATCCAAAGCAAGTTTATAAAGCGGTTGAAATATAGATTTCGGAACCTTGATGCAACTAAGATAACATCTCTAGTGACACGCAGGGAGCATCGGGATCAAATATTTCTGTACAAACTATTGCACAACCTCATAGAATCACCTTACTTAGTAAGTAAAATTCTTCTTAGATGTCCAAGAGCTAATCTACGCTCTAATCACACGTTTGCAATACATTTCAATAGGACAAATTATGCTAAAAATCGCTTCGTCATTCGAGCATGTTCCAAATATAATAATTCATATAAACACATTGATATTTTTTCATCTAAGTTCTCGAAGTTTATTAATAATGTTAAAAGATCATCATAGCTTAATTTAGTCTGTTTGACATGGAAACACTACATTTCCTTTTTTTTTATGTTAATTATCTTTATTTGTCACACTTCAACGATAATGTTTTACATACTTGTGGAAACTTTACTGGCTTATGTATTACATATGTGTTCTCTTATATTTGTATTAGATCCAAGCTGTTTGTTTTCCTTAATAAAGAAAAAAAAAAATATTTCAAATTGAGATACTTCTTTGTTAAATGCTGAAGTCGCAAAGGGTTTCGATAGTGAGAATTGACAGATAACTTTCAGAATCATAATTTGTAATCGGAAATTTGACAATGCCGAGCAACAAATACTATATTATACGTATGATGCCTAAATTAAAGTTATCCAGGGCCTAAAGTTTAACCCCTAAACTTTAACTAAGCAAATATGGTGGTGCTTTTGTGTTGTGTGTGTAACATTTTTTTAATTGGGCGACACTTTTTTTAGAACCATCTGTTGGGTCTTGGATGGTTCAGTTTCATGAGAAGAATCCCGGTCATACAGGTGGATCCAATATTATAATATCCTCATATTATACAGGCTGTAAAAATATATATGGGGTGCTATAAAAAAAAACACTCAATAACTGAGACTTCTATTCATCCACTCCCATTCCTATTGTACGATTCAGTAAGGTAAAATCAGCAATAAACTTTTTGACAATTCATACAAAACTGGTCTGATATCTCAATCTCATACATAAGGTACGGTAACACCCGCATAAAGTTATGGACACTTTTTACAAAAGTATTTTTTAAGACCTTTTTTGGAAAATCACCAAAGTCGTAGAATAAAAGTTATACATACATACAGTATGATAATAATGATGTAGAAATCCCAGATAACGGGTCTTAAGCCCATTTTGTTACAACCTGTATACTCATTAATAATATTCCAGAGACAGCCCCATCACTATAGTCAATTTCCATCGCGGCAAAGCAAAAACATACACCGTTTCTTGACATTTAAGTAAAAACTCGTTACCATCTAGTGAATCTGCAACTGCATTACGCTTGCATCGCGTGCATATAATATCGGTGCAAGCTTTAATGGTGGCTTGTAAAGTTGTAACTGACGTGTAGTTTGCGGGATCACATAGTTTTATCTGTGGCAGCTCTAAGCGCGGGCAGCCTTGGCCGACTTAGCGGTATGCTGTTATGTCAAATGGACGAAGAAATATACTTAGTTGTTCTAGTAATGCCTAGCTTTAATGCTGAATTTGAGGCTGAATAGTTTGACAATGACTGGCATAAAGTCTTGATACTTTCAAACCTGTGATATAGTTCGCCGAACTGATAACTGAGGGAAGATTTTTTCTTAACCAACAACCACGGAATCAGAGGCGTTAGTGTTGGAGGACCACGCGAAAATGGACATAAGTGTTGCAGGTAACTGCTGGATACCTGTGACCCACTACGACAGAACGCAGCACGTTGCTTGGTGGTAAATATTTGGCTAGCCACCACCCACCGACCACACCAATTAAGATTAATGAACGCTTTATAATAAAGCCCGACTGATATACCTATATGTGCCAAAAAAATCTAGGTTATGTTAGATTACTGGTGTTACCGTATAAAGGAGCCCGTTGAATCTGTTGTCGGAGCTCTTCGACGATGTCGCTAGTCATTTCATGATTTGGCCACGACATATGTATACTTAGAAGATGCTCGCAATGTAGTAATAAGAGATGCTAAAAATTACCATCTAGCAATAACTGCCAATATTTAAAAAAACATTCCTGACTGTAAAAACCGAATAACTCCACGACCACTGTACAGATTTTCACCAATCATAGGGAAAAACCACCGCGATTAAACCTACTTTCGAGTGAAGAAAAACCGCATTGAAATCGGTCAACCCGTTTAAGAACTAAAATACCAGAGACAGATGTATAGACATGGACAGGCCTCAAAATTAAAAACTACTTTTACGTCGTGAATCAATACTACTAAATCGTCAAATATCGTACCTATGTACAATTGCCTACCTAATTTTAATGATGATGACTTTGATGACTCATCCATTTTGTTAACAGAGCAATGATTAAGTCATTTTGATACGGCCTTACTACTTGTAATTATTGTATTATATATATCTTCGTACATCTCACGACTTCAGGCTTGTTTAATGAATTGATATACAACCTATACCTACGTTAGGTTTTTGTCATTGAACCATTTGGGTTCAACAAAGCTAAGTTTTTTATGATTTATAGGTATTTTCTTACGGTAATTAACTTTTTTGGCTTTTTTGAAGTTGATCGGTTAATTCTTATATTCATAAATTCTTCTGCTCTTTGCTCTATGGTACTTTTTTGTTGCCAAAGCTGTATTTTTTGTAGTGATTTTATGTATTTTGCTTTATTTGTGTCATATTTTTGTGAATAAATGATTTATCTATATATTTTTACGTTTCTAATTAAAACGTTGTCAGTAAAGAATGTCGGCGTTGCTTGGGGATTTTATTTGTCTTAATACAAAGAAAGAGAAGAAGAAGAGTTTCGGACGATGGTCGCCAACATCCGATGAGGAGCATGGCACCGGAAGAAGAATAATACAAAGAAATAGGTAAGTATATACCTACTTAACAGATTTGCTAACTTATGGTCCGATTTAACCGTGATATTCAAAGGGAAAAAAAATTGCAAAGGTCCAGGTGATTAGAAAATACGAAAAACCCTACTTTGACGGACAGGCGAGACGATATTGTAAGTTTGTACATTTTACATATAACATTTCAGTCATACGTATTTTTGCAAAGAGATATACTTAGGTACAAAGAGTCTAAAAAGAACGGAAACTTTAACAGGGTGTTCAAGAAATGGAACTGAATAACTTTCCCTATGTAATCTATACTGATTCCCAAAAAAATGTTGACTTTCTATACAAATTGATCGACCAATGATTCCCATCATATGTATGTATGTATGTATGGAGAAACCAAAATCTTTTTTGATAACTCTATCGATCGATAAGTTGTTAAGTTTCACGAGTTGAAACCACCTTATAAGTACTTATAAGTTTCCAGTAGTGGTCTCTTTACCATCTGTATAACGTACTGCTGTCAAACATATACTATTATAATCTATGACAGCTACTTATAAACTATGTAGAGGCAATTGCACGAGAGTTAACTGCATTTGCCGCATACGCATAGCACCTACGATAGCTGTCAGATCAATAAGTATTAAGATCTGAAGCGATGAGTAAGAAGCAAATAGACACGCAACGATTTCGTTTTTCATTCGACTTAGGAGAGAGATAAGAAAAAACTATATACAATCTATGCAAAATTATAATACTAATTAAGTTTTAGTGCAAATTTCTAAAATTAGCAGTTACAGAGGTACTTATTTCACTTTTAAATACCTACTTAGGGTCCCGTTCCAAAACAGGTAATAGTTTCTTGTCAATCTATGACTTTGCTTAAATCGCCAAAAAATGGGTGTCTCCATATAAAAATGGCCAAGCAGGTGATCAATTTGTAAAGAAAAGAAAAGAGCGTACTCCCAAATCAAAGGCCGGCAACGCACTTGTGACTCCTCTGGTGTTGCGGGTGTCTATGGGCGGCGGTAATCGCTTACCATCAGGTGATCCGTCTGCTCGTTTGCCACCTCTGCCATAAAAAAAAAAAAGTCCATAAAAAAATTTTTTGGACTCTAGCAAAGTCATACACAAAAGACGTTCAGAATGAGGAGTAGAATCCACAGTAACGGGTCCTATCATTTTATAGGGATGGTGTTTAAAAGAAACATTTATGAATACTCCTCTACTATACACCCTTTATATGTTCCAGTTTTTTAGTTTCCATTTTCAAAATTAGACTGTTTGTTATCTATCAGTAAGTCCTTGTGGATAGGACGGTTAAATTGTGCCACACGATAAGAGAGAGAGAGAGAGAGTAAGTCCCACTATAACATTTACTAGAATTTAGAACTTTAATTATATAACAAAAAATATGCTTTACTTATAAGTAAAAAAAATTGTACAAAAATAAGAAAAATAGATTGTTAAGAGCGAAAATTTAAACTAACTGCTGGTCTCGTTGATGTCTTTTGTATGGGCGAATGAAACAAAGTTATTCAATCAAAAAAACTTGACAAATATCTAGTTCAGTACAAAGACTGGCATTCACAGACCCTCTATGTATAACCGGTGTATCAACAAAAACATTTCGCAAGAACATTGTTAAAATGTAGGTAAGCATTTATTATTTATTTGCATAATATTACCTCACTAACAAAACCTTTAAAACTCTCCGTCGTTGACTTAATACTCCTTGCACAGCACCAAACTTTTTAAAAGAAAAACAAAGTTTATTTCACGCACGATAGCACTGGCTGGAAACTGTATTCAGTAGCAACTTTTAAGAACAAAACTTAGTGTAACTTTTATTAAATTAATTTTGAAAATGGAACACGCGCGCACCTGCGCCGTGATACCGCGCTGTACTGGCTTGTGATTGGTAATCAAAAGCGCGGGAATGCACATGTCAGTGTGACGTTTACAAAGCAGGTTTCGAGCGCACCGAGCGCACGTAAAAATGTTTGGCTGGCGTAACTTTAAAATAGTTTCACTATGGTTGTACACTACTTAAAGTAATTAATAGTTCGAGTAACACGGTAATTCCTTTATCTGATTACGTAGGCAGACATGACTTAGTTTTGTAATAATAAATAGAATGCTATCAAAATCAAGAGACCAAAAATCACCTCCGACTACCGTTAATTACTCGAACTTCCTAGCCAGAGTTCCGGGTTCAGATCCTGGCCAATATACCACAGATTACTAGATGTACATATATAGATCTGTAGCTGTCAATTTGTGAAACTTTTTATTTATTTACGTATCTATTAACTATAAGATACTTAATTTATTTTTTAATTTTCTACTTCAAAAATTAATTATGAGCTCTTTAATTGAAATCTCTGAATAACTTACTGCCTTGGATTTTCATAAGATGTGCAGTCTTTATATGTTATTAATTAATGGCCGTAGTTATGCCATAACGATCCAACTGATTTAAAGTACATAATTCCTTACTTACTTTAAATCAGTTGGATCGTTATGGCATAACTATGTCCAAATAATGAGGATGAAAACGACTTTAGGTATTAAATAATGACGTCATAGCGTACTATTCATTTTATTTTCATCTGAGTTACTTTTTATCACTTAACAGCGGCCATTTTCCCCTGCCTCACATACATAGTCAGGGTGTTAAAAAAAGTCCGTTTAAAATTTGAAGGTCTTACTCAGAATCAAGAATAGAATAGAGGAAAAATATTTAAAAAATCCGATTAAGAATTTGTGTGGGAAACTGATAAAAAATAATTGCATCGGATTTTTTCAACATTTTTCCTGTATTCTATACTTGATTCAGAGTAAACCTTTAAAATTTCCAACGCACTTTTTTAACAAATTGTATAATTATTTATTCGGCTTTATTTTATGGATGTTGTCACAGATCTATTTGGATTTATTTTCAAACTCGGTGAGCAAAGCAGTTTGAGTAGGAAGTGACTCACGGGTGGTTTACTTTGAATAACTAAACACTTGTGTACACAGACACAGTTATGTCTAATGACGCTATTAAATTATGTTACGAGCGGCCTAATTATTAATTTACTAAACTAGGACACTGACATACTACTCGTGGATTGACTACTAACATAAATAAGTTTAATCTAAGTAAATAATTGTAATTAATATATTAATATTAAAAATTAATTAATAAGTAAACAATTAATTAATTAAATAATTAACGAATAATTGAGTGGCATTTTTTTCTTATTTTTTGTACTTATTATTGAGTGAAATAAAATAGGCATAGAACCCGGTAATGAGACTTAACAAGTAACTTTTGTTCTATAAATTCACTGAAAATTTGACTTTTCATACAAATTGATAAGTTGTTTGGCCCAGCTACATGGAGAGTATTTTTTTTAATGAACAATAAAACTTCAGATATTTGGGCAGTATAATAAACAATGATGCTAGATGTATCCCTGATATAATTTCAAGAATAGCCATGGCCAAAGCAGCATTCAACAGTAAAAAAGACCTTTTAACTTATTAAATTGTATATGTATATGGAGTACTGCCTTGTACGCATTAGAGACGTGGACACTAACTCAGCGGGACAGGGAGAGATTGGAATCATTTGAGATGTGGTGCTGGAGGAGGATGGAAAGGATCAGTTGGACAGAAAAGAAATCAAATCAACAAGTTCTTAAGATGATTGAAGAAAAAAGAAACATGTTGGAAACAATTCAGAATAGACGAGGAAATATGATAGGACACCTGATAGGACACCTGATAAGATACGATAGCTTCCTTAAAACCATAATAGAAGGAAAGGTAGAGGGGAGAAGAGGAAGAGGAAGACCAATTATATCGAACAGATAAAAGAGAAGGTTGCTGTAGGGATGATGGCAGAAGACAGGAACAGTTGGAGATTGCTCCACCGACAAGAGCTTTGCTCTAAAATAGGAGAAGAAGTATGAAATCGTATGTAGAACAAGAAACACCATGCATCTTTATGAAACTATACTTCAAGATTTCTACAAAACGAGCTAATGAAGATAAAATAGCGACAAACATTTGGATTTTTATCAACAATTGGTAAGCTTTTGGTATTATCATTACGTCTAATACATAATTTAGTTATACAACTCTGTTATCGGGTCTACGTGTACAAAATACCATGTCAATATGCGCACGAGTAAATTCCCTGAAGAAAGAAAATAATTTGTATTTCCATGTGAAGAATTGCCAGTGTAGTTATTTTTTTTTTTAAAGTAGTTAAATGGATACAAAGGGTGAAGAAATACCATACCCTAAAATTTTAACGGGTATTCTACTCATGAAATTGAACATTTTCCTGTGAAACCTTATACTGAATTTGCAAAAAAAATTGGACTATTCATAAGAAAGTTACTAAGTTGCCTGAAAATAAATGAATAATAATAATAAAAACAGCCAATTAGCCAAAACTGAATGGATAGTCCAAAATTATTTTGAGAATTTTGCACCTATAAGTTCTATAGGAAAACTTGCTCAGTTTCATGAGAAGAAATTACCATTTAAGTTTCCGGCGGGATTAATCTTTTTACATCCTGTATATTTCGTAGGTAATTTAAAGAAAAATGCTTTAAAACATTTTACAATCTCTATATGTTTATGCGGTGTTAAAGTTTAGCAAATATCTCTAAATACAGGCTGACTTTTTCATTCGTCGAAACGAGAATAAACTGAACAACTTTCTCCGAGGAACCCTTACTTACAGTCAGAGAAAAAAAATCCATACAAAGTTTGCAAATTGACTTTTCAATTTATCGACAATTACCTAGTACTTGAGATCTAAATCTTAGGCTAAGATGAATGAACAAATGAATATAAGCAGCAAACCGTTTAGAATGAACCTACACTACCTCAACCTTCATATGAAAAATCTCCCACCATTCAACCTGAGTTCCACCTTGAAACTGCCAAATTTAGCGTGACATGACGGCAGGAACATTTTCCATCAACACATCTTAGTCAGAGGCTTTCCCACGGCAGTTAACAATAAACAACCTTCCCTGTCTAACCCACGTAAACACGTAAGCTAGACAAGGATAGATGAGACCTTCCTTCGTGTAATGTTTAATGAAACCTTGATGTTTTGAAGAAAATTAGTTATTTTAGCTTTTGTGGTGATGGTTGTAGCATGAAAATCTAACAATTTAGCATAATGTATGTACTTATTGCAACCGAAATATGAAATATTGATAATACGATATCAGTATGGCTTAACTACACAGGTGTTAAAAAAAGTGAGTTTGAGATTTTAAGGGGTTACTCAGAATCAAGTATACCTAGAATACAGAAAAACTATTTAAAAATCCGATCTACATGTTTTTCAGTTTCCCACACAAATTCTTGATTCACTAGTACGGGAAACTGAAAACAAAGTTGTAGATCGGATTTTTTAAAAAATTTTCCTCTATTGATTGATTTATTTACTTGATTCTGAGTAAAATTCGTAAAACCCCTTAAAATCTCAAACGCATTGTTTTAACACCCTGTATACTATTAACAGTGCAATTATTCGAAATTAGTAATTACAGATGTAATCTCTCAGGAACAGATACATATTTCTTCGAGATAAGAAGTATCCTATGTTGTTTTCCGCCCTTGAATTCAGCACTGTGATGATTTTCACAAATTAATCTGATTATTCAAGCGCAATTTTTTATGTAAACACGATGCTTTTGTAAGCATTCCTATAGTATTTTAAAGCAAAGAGTAATATAATGTTTTCGTGGTTTCGGTTTTACAGCTGAGGTCGCTTTTTGTCGCGTCTTCTTAGCATAACCTCGTTCTAGTAAGCGGGACCCATTATGTAAGTATGGTTTTTGAGTTAAGTCGTTCAGTCATTCAGTTAACATGTATTTCTGGATCTGTTAACTTTTTATGTTGGTTGTTGGCTAAACTAAATGGTCACTATTTCTTTCTTCACAATAAACTTTTCCACAGTAAACTTTCCAGCCATTTCCCAGTATCACCTGTACTCACGTCCGTTTCTACCCGACCGCCCCAAAAGAAGAGTAATTGCTTTTCCGGTGTATCTGCATACATGCATGTCTGTTTGGATTTTTCGGAGTGCGAAGCGTGTAAAGATTTGTCCTTATAATTTATTTCTATAATACTATCAGGCTCTATGACTGTGGTAGACGAAGTGAAGTGAAGATGGATTTTAATTGAACAGCCTTCACCTGCTATACTTATGTGGGTGTATCTCGCGCTCGTACGCCTCTACTCGGTTCCTACTGTCTAATACATCATTGATTATTACTGATCCAAGCACACTAGAATTTACTTTTTTGCCTGCCATATGACGAAGTAAATGTTATTCATTAAAGGTTTAATAATGTTTACCCGTCTGCCCCAGAAGGATAATATTTCAGGTGTGTGTATGTTTGTTTGTTTGTTTGAACGAATCTGAAGCCTAAACGTCTTTTCATTCGTCTTGATTTCCCGAGTGTCATCGAAATTTTATTTTATCTTATAAATACGAGTAAAACAGTACCGTGGTAGACTGTCAGACAACTCACAGCTATCGAAAATAGAAAGTTGTAAACTGAAACATTGGAACACTATATGTTTCTTAGAGTTGCAGAGGAGCACTCAGATAGGATTTTTTAAATATCGACCATTGGCGCTTAAGTTTGTATGAAATTGGAAAATTGAATTCCATAACGAGATTTAACCCCTTTCGGCCGCGTACGTAACCGGAGGTTCGTAACCAGTTGCGAACGAAACATAATTATGTTACTATTACATCTAGAGGACATCGCGGCACCCCATATAGTTGTTCACTGGGGAATTTGGTTCTGTTTCATGCAAGTAGAGCATACGTGGATTTAGTATTTCACAGTAACACCCTGTATTAGATACCTATTATAAGCAGCTATAGGGTCCTTACGAAATACCTGAAAAAAAAATAACCACGGCTTATAAGTACTCATGAAACTGAACAACATTCCCCAAGAAACCTATACTCGATTCGCATAAAAATTTTTGGAGTCCTCATACTAATAGATCAGCTGAACCGCCAATTTTGTATGTAAAGTCATATTTTTTCGAATTGAGTATAGGTTCCTTGGGGAAAGTTGTCCAGTTTCAAGAGTAAAGGCTACTGTTTTTTTTTCATGTATTTCATAAGGAACCTATATAAATGCTATTTTACGGTTAACGAACTTTATAATGAAAGATGAATAATTAAGTGCTATGACGTTCCCTCGTTCTCCTTTTGCTGTGTCCGAAAAAGGCGACTAAGTTATAAGTTCTGTTTTCTTATGACCAGCTATTTATACTTTGCATTGTACCTACACTTAGTTTCGCAAATAAATACTTTGAGTTTGACTAAAGATAGCTACTCACATAAGTTATTAATATGTATAAGGACGTAGACGCCTGCGCTTGAGGTCACTCGCTACTCCCAGTCTCCCACTGTGATTCATTCATGTCTGAGGATGAGTCAAAGCAAAACAATTTGGCACAGAAAGTAAACAATCTCAGTTGTTATGGACATAACAGGACTTTTATTTATGGATAGATTACCATAAAACGAAGTGCCTAGTTAACGTAACGTTAATATTATATTGTTGTCATATTTCATTTGACTGACTCGGTGGCTAAGTGGTTAGCGATCCTGACCTCTGATCCGAGAGTCGTGGGTTCGATCCCCACACAGGGCAAACTTTTCTGTGATGAGCAGAATTGTTTGCTCTGAGTCTGCGTGTATTATATCTATATACAGGGTGGCCAGAAGATTGACGTCAAAAAAAAAAAATTAGGTCCCTCGTATCGTGGGGTATCTGAATCACCCCCATGTATGTTCCGCGATTTTTCACGGTTCTCGAGTTATGATTTTTTTTCTGAATTTTCAAAATTTTCGACCTGACCAACTTTAAAAATTTCTAAACAAAAAAGTAGAACCCTTTTCGATAAGTTTTTTTTGGAAACTTAATCCTCATAAATTGTACTTTTAAGCATAAAATAATCAGCTACGTAACTTTCATGAATATTAAGTAAATTTTGGTCACAAGAGAAAAAAATACGTTTAGTGAATTATGACTTAGATTTTCAAATTTAAATCAAAAATCTAAACAGATGACTTAGTGGTTCCTGAGTAGGCTTAAAAACTGCACCATTCTCTTAGTTTTCGTAATCATTAAAAAAAAGTAGTACTTAATGAGCTAGTTTTGTTAATATCGGCCTTGAAAGATAGGGAGGTCATAAATTTTTAAAATTAGCTATCTGATGAAAAAAAAAGTTTGGTCATTTTATCTTTCCTTAGGTTAAATTAGTCTGTTAATTAACCAAAAATTACTGCAGAAAAACATTTTGAGGTTTCATTTATTCACTTTTCGATCAATTCTGGTGGATAACGGGTTGTAAAAGTACTTTTAGGCGCAATTCAAAGAATAAACCCGCAATAACAATAGGCGGCGATGATAAGAGATAGAATTATTGCCATCTCTCTCACTCTAGGTAGTGAAAGGGGCCGCCACTCTAGCCAGCCCGAAACAAATACCTGCCTCAGTCGTACTCACTTTGTGTTTACTGCTACACGCGTCGCCGCCATTTTAGTTGAATACATTCGCTCGCCTTACTTGTTGACTACTTTGCTCTGTTCCTCGACTGTTTTGCATTCTGATTCGGACTTTGTTTACTGTGAAAGTGTAAGTGATGAGTTACACATTAAGCGAATATGCAGAAATGCATTATTTTTATGGAGTTGCACAAGGAAACGGCCTTGAAGCAGCACGATTGTATCGCGAACAACTTCTACGACGTGGTGGGCCGCAACCTGAGAATTATCCCGACCATCGTGTTTTTACTAACACGCACAATACCCTAATGTCAGGCCGCATTCCTGGACAACGCGGTAATCGTGAAGGCATCCCTAGAACTGATCCAGATCGCAGAGAAATGGTGCTCGAAGAAGTTCAGCGAAATCCGTCTACGAGTACGAGAAAAATGGCTCGTGCTCTGGATATCCCAAGAAGTTCTATCCAGGCCATACTTCGCGATGAAGGATATCACGCATTCCATATCCAACGTGTCCAAGCTTTGCTGCCTACAGACCACCAATTGCGCGTGGAATTTTGCCAAACTATGCTACGAAAAGAGCAAGAAGATCCGCATATTTTAATAAAGTCTTATGGACAGATGAGTCACGGTTTGAGCGATGTGGTATATTCAATATCCATAATTATCACACCTGGGCGATTGAAAATCCACACGAGGATAACGCACAAGATAAGATAAACGGATAAGGCCGGCAACGCACTTGTGACTCCTCTGGTGTTGCGGGTGTCTATGGGCGGCGGTAATCGCTTACCATCAGGTGATCCGTCTGCTCGTTTGCCACCTATGCCATAAAAAAAAAAAAAAAAAAAACGAAGCGAGAGATTCAACGTTTCAACATCGTTTTAGTGTTAACATGTGGTCTGGTATCCTCAACGGTGAACTGATTGGTCCATTTGAATTGCCATCTAGACTTGATGGAGCAACATACAGAAACTTTTTAGAAAATGATCTTCCAATATTGCTGGAAGATGTGAGTCTTCAGCTTCGACGAACCATGGTTTTTCAAAATGACGGCGCTCCGTGTCACTATGCGACGCAAGTCCGAAATCACTTAAATGAGACATACCCCAACAGATGGATCGGACGCAGTGGACCAATTAGGTGGCCACCACGCTCACCTGACCTTAACCCCATTGACTTTTTCATTTGGGGTTATTACAAGGAAATAGCATACGCTCGAGAATGTTCGAGTGAACAAGAATTAAGGCAAAAGATTGCAGAAGCCGGACGTGTTGTGACAGAGAACAGGGAAGCCTTTAGACGATTAAAAGACAATTTTTTACGTAGGTGTAGAATGTGTATTGCTGTTGGAGGTGGCCACTTTGAAAACCTGTTGTAAATGTTAAAAATAAATATTGTTTTTACTTTATCATCTTTGATTTATTGACAAAACCACTTTTTACTTAAAACATTTTTTAACCAACTTCTACGGCATTTTTCATGTTAGTTTCTAGCATTCTCTATCTTTAAATAACCTAAGGAATGATTCTCTATCTTTAAATAACCTTAGGAATGATAAAATGACCAAACTTTTTTTTTCATCAGATAGCTAATTTTAAAAATTTATGACCTCCCTATCTTTCAAGGCCGATATTAACAAAACTAGCTTATTAAGTACTACTTTTTTTTAATGATTACGAAAACTAAGAGAATGGTGCAGTTTTTAAGCCTACTCAGGAACCACTAAGTCATCTGTTTAGATTTTTGATTTAAATTTGAAAATCTAAGTCATAATTCACTAAACGTATTTTTTTCTCTTGTGACCAAAATTTACTTAATATTCATGAAAATTACGTAGCTGATTATTTTATGCTTAAAAGTACAATTTATGAGGATTAAGTTTAAAAAAAAAACTTATCGAAAAGGGTTCTACTTTTTTGTTTAGAAATTTTTAAAGTTGGTCAGGTCGAAAATGTTGAAATTTCAGAAAAAAAATCATAACTCGAGAACCGTGAAAAATCGCGGAACATACATGGGGGTGATTCGGATACCCCACGATACGAGGGACCTAATTTTTTTTTTTTGACGTCAATCTTCTGGCCACCCTGTATGTATGTATTTAAAAGTATATGTGTATGTATATCAGTCTCTGGTTCCCAAGATACAGGGAATCCTAGTTTGGGGCCAGATGACCGTGTGTGATTTTTCCCAGATATTATTATTATAGATATTATTATATTGTCTAGGTTTAAGAATTTTGTGATTTTGAACTTTTTAATAGAGAAACCGACAAACCTCAAGTTTATAACCACACATGTAGCGCCACATATGTAGGTGTTTATGTTAATTGTACTGCCTAGCTTAGTGAAGTGCCCTCGCTTGTCGTAACCCGGACAAAGGGTACATTTTCTGCAATGTGGTTTAAAAAATGTCAGGTTATTTTAACTAAGAACCCCATGCGAAGTTGACTAGCCATAACGTCGTAAAGTTGAAATTAGTATTTGTCCTATGACTGTCCAAATAAATAATAGTCAAACAAAACGAATCCAACTGCACTTAAGGCTGATGACAATACGTCTCCTCGATCACCATCTTATCCACAGTATACAGAATGTTAAAAAGTACGTTTGAGATTGTAAGGGGTTACTCAGAATCAGTTATAGAGTACAGGAAAAATATTGAAAAAATCCGATTTACAACTTTTTTCAGTTTTCCATGCAAATTCTTGATTCACTAATTAGATTAAGTACGGGAATCTGAAAAAAAATTGAAGAGCGGATTTTTTCAATATTTTTTCTTTTTTTTATAGGTACTTGATTTTGAGTAAACCCTTAAAATCTCAAACGCACTTTTTTAACACCCTGTATTTAATTGCATTACATACAGTGCGGACATTCCCTGCCGTTTTCTGAAGACGATTTCACCCCCTGTGGTACGATGAGGTCCTTTTCGCGAAGGGTACCTAACTGAAGTTTAGGCATAAAGCAAAGTAGTTGTCATGCGAGTTAGGTACCCTTCGCGAAAAGGATGAGACGATGGACTGGTCCATACAGTCTCTCCAATTATTTCGGTCGCTCCTACGTATTAGAATGGGGGGTCGGTCGTAGTAGGTTGATTCGTTTTAGTTGGTCAGATTGGAAAGATCAGAATCAGAATGACAGTCCAACATCGGTCTATTAACACTATACCTAGAATCAGTGATGTCAAAAATAAAACAGTGAAATAAAACCAACACAACAGCACCTAGAAGTGAGACAGGGGGACGTCATATCCCCGATGTATTGAAGAAAAAATCGGTCAGGTTCCTGCTAACACACCCACATCACGTAGACTGGTAGCGGTCTCATGTCTCTGCCACTACGTGAGGTTACGTATGGCGGTTATGGCACACATACAATAAGAATGTAGGGTTTGGTAGTGCCTATAGCTATGGTGTGAGCTTCCTTCCACATATACAAAACTTTATAGCGGCTCTTATCAAAACTAAGCAACTTTACCCAAGGAACCTATCTTTTGTTTGCAAAACTTTTTGAACGTCTTTGCTTAGTTAATGGGACTTTGTATGGGACGTCCAAATCTTTCTAAAAGGCAGCAAATCGATGACCTGTTTGACCAATTTTGTAATTTTGGTCGTAACCAAGACTGTATACCTACAGCTTTTGTGTACTGTATAGTTTTTGAGTAGAACTGTTAGCTCTTACTTATGAGATGAGGAGATACGTAGGAAAACTAAAGTCACCGACATAGCTCACAGAATCGCTAACCTGAAGTGGCAGTGGGCGGGGCACATAGCTCGTAGAACAGATGGCCATTGGAGCAGTAAAGTTCTCGAGTGGCGACCGCGCACCGGAAAACGCAGTGTAGGCAGGCCTCCCACTCGGTGGGCCGATGACCTGGTGTAGGTTGCGCTGGATGCGGGCAGCGCAGGACCTGTCGATGTGGAAATCCTTGGGGGAGGCCTTTGTCCAGCAGTGAACGTCCTTCGGCTGGTGATGATGATGATGTTCAATTCTACTCAAAATTACTTATGTATTTATAAACCATTGGTCGAACTAATCAGCAAGTTCAAAAGAAATGTCAGTTGGCATACAAAATAAAATGATAGTATCTTATACCTGAAAATAAAAGACAAGTTTACTACACATAGAATTTTTATTGATCTATCTTTAAAATACATATAGTTTATTTAGATAATAATAAATATAACATTCATAATATAATCTCCTGGTAACACCAATTGTTAGGTAAGTTAGACATTTACAAGGAGTTGGCAAAGGTCTGATTTGGTGATTTTTAATTATGGATGTAAAATGATGGAATTCAATTTCAGAGTTTATTTTAAAGTCTACAGAATTAAATCAATTAAATTAGTGAACTATAATCAAGAAACTGAACAACATTAAAAAAAAGTAACCTCTCATAAATCCATTAGCCGATTTTGGCAGGAGCCTAACATTTGCTATATGTATTTTCCACTTTATTGCAAAGTTGTGCAATTTACAGAAAATGTTATATATTTTTCACTTAAAAACATCCCTCAATACATTTGCATAGGTATTTTGGGCAAATATTGGCAAGGCCTTTGTACAAAATCATACAACTTCAGAAAAGTTGTTCAGTTTTGTGAATTAGGGCTACTTTCAAATATAACTATTTGTACAACAAAAAAAAGTTACGTCCATTGCACGTATATATGGATCGCATCACTTTACAACCATAAGTATAATATTATTTACTTAAATTATTTTTGTTTTTAAGTGTTTTTTTTTTAATCTGAAGCTTTACGCCGTCGTCTTTTCAAATACTGATTTATAATAAGTAGTCATGGATTTTTCCCTAAAAGTAAATTGATACTAGTTTATATTGTTCTTAATGCTTACACGTTAACAACTAGATTTATTGTTAACAGTAAAAGCTGTAAAAGGCAGGGTGATTGTACATATTGATAGTAAAATCATCAACCGTTATTATACAATATTATAATTCGACTGTGGTTTCCATGAAACTGAACAACTTAAAAAAAAGAAAAAAATATATACTATAAATAAGTTATGACTAGTGATGAAAAAATTACAGTTTAACAATTCCAATTATTGCTTGAAATAATTGCCAATTACAGTTATTGAAATTTAAATAGGATTTTAGTGTTTTAATAAGGTCCCTGGATTGTTAAAAGACTACGTATCAAAAAATCAAAGTACGAGACCGACAACACGACATCATATGACCCGTCAAAACCTAAAAGCTTTGTATGTCGTAAAAAGTTTTATGTCGTTTAATTGAAAAAAAATATATACTATTACAGCACTATTTATTGGCATATTCAGAATCTCGAAATTCTATCTTCTAAATATTTTAATCAACAAAATGGTAATCGTAATCGATAAAATAATAATCGTAAACGTGACAATTACAATTATGTAATAGTTAAAATGCCAATTCGTGCAAATTACAATTAATTGTAATTGTTTCATCACTAGTTATGACATCACTAGTTATGACTTATGAGTAAAAAGTTAGTTTTCAGTGAATGCACTGTTTATTTTTGTAGATTGTTCAGTTTCATAGCAAAAAGCACAGTTGCTATTCGACATTATGAGATATCATACATTTTACTAATTAGAAGCCATTTTAAAATAGAAACTACAAACTGATACTACTAGTCTCTTCTGGAATTTACATTCATATGAATTTTAACTTGATACGTAATCATTTTTTTGAATAGTTTGTCATATTTTTGAAAACTATGTATGTATTTTTAACTATAGGGTGTAACAAAAGCATCGCAGTAATTTAATGTGCCTGTAGATGTTATTTGACTCCACAACCACATGATAACTTGAGCAATATTTTATTGCAAATAAAAATACAAGTTCATTGATTACACAGAAACACACCTCAAAGTATTGCTCCAATTTTTTGTTAGATATAATCACCCTGTATAATTATTACAGTTGTTGCATCTGTTTTAATTCACATGAGTGAATAAGAACGTTAACACTTGTGTTACATACGGTTTATTCTGGTTTTCTTGCAGTTAATTTAACCTTATTCCCTAATAATAGAGGCTATTTTTATCCGTCGTAGCAGGACTTTTATGGCTTCTGATCGGTGTATTTTAATATTTTAAATACACATAAAACGTTCAAATAGGTTTTTTTTCTACGTAACTAGACATACAGAATATGAAGTCAATATAGTCATATCAGAATTTAATATTAAAGTTGAAGCTTAGAATGAATTTATAGGATTTTAAAATATTATTCAATTTCTAAGTAGATAGAGTAGCTACCTGTATGTCAAGTTATAAAACCACAAGTTGTTTCATTGCCTGACACCCTATATCTAATAACAATTTCAAAAATTAAAATTACTAATAATAACGAAACTATCACATAGACAATCGAAAGCAGAAGGAAAACAGCTTAACACTACAAGAATTTTTAAACTCGAAAATCTATTCGAAAATAAATCAAAACAGTAAAAGGTCCACAAAATGCATTACAGTAACTCGTCATCCATACAAACTAATAATTGAAGTTCCTTGAAAATTCATAGGAAATATTTAAGAAACTTTATATATAAGTAAACAAGATACGAATAGTTTCGCTTTTTTTTATTATTCTTAGAACTTTTAGATATTCAAATAGCAGTGGAATATTTGCGTGATTATGTATATTTTTTTAAAGACTGTTTTTTCTATAGAAATACTTTTTTTTAAATATAATAATACACTTAATCACGTCAACCTAAAAGTTCTCTAGAAGAGATTGTTCATAGCAATTAGAACGCCTACAATCAATAAATTTTTATCATACTTATGAGTACAGTTTCTTTAGAATAGACAAATTGTTAATTTGTTTGTAAGAGCAACGACGTGTTCTTGTAAAGCATTTCAAAAGGTTTATATTAGAACAACAGTATTTAAAATTGAACAACTCGTACGTACAGGTAAATTGAGAAAATAATAAAAATAAAGGCAACAGTTAATCGTTCCAAAGATTACAGTTTTTTTTTAATCTGATATAATAAGTATAATTGAAGTGGACCTTATTAAACACAACAGTTGTTAAAGCTAGCTAAGTTATTAACACTCCCCGCATTCCCTTTATATCACAATAAGATGGATAAGTAAGTACATACAACAATTTTGGTCTTACACTAGGCGATTCGGCTTACTGAAAAATGTTTGACCTACTCTGCGATTCACAATCTGGGTTTATCACAAGTTCAGTTTAGTATCACTAGATGGCGCCAACAGCTGTGTTTTACATAGTTTTACTTTTTTTATATGATGTTTGTATAAAAAATGAGGCCATAAGAGTCCATTGCGTTGGACAGATTTCCTACTTGATAAATTTTTAAGATGGCAAGTTTTAAATATTTTCAAAATTAAAAAATAAAGTACGTTTAGAAAAACAAAAACAAATATTGTGAGATGGCTTTCCATTCATGAATTGTTACCTGCACTTTATAAATTAATATTTATTCAAGTTACATATAAATGGTCTCCGTACAGTTAATATAATGTTATTTATGAGTAATTGATTGTGTTTGTTAAGTAGATAATACCGAATTATTGTGAACCGAAGAGTAATTCGCACACTTGCGAATTTTACAACCATTTTATTTTCAAAGGAAACGATTTATAAATAATGCTGTAGGTATGTAATACTAAAAGTTTTGAGAATTTCCGCAATGACGATTTCTCGACTCCCAAAACATTGATTTATATAAAATAGCATGTATGTAAGGTCTACTTAGTATGCATGGTATTGTAAAGATTATCAACTTATTGTTTCTTTCTTTATCTATAATTCGTCCCTAATATCGCATATTGATATTTTTTTATCATAAGATATTCTTTTATTCCCGCCGAAGAGAATTCAGTTGTTTCACAGCCTTATTTATTAGTCTTGATGGTTTACATAAACTGTTCTTTCTCTGACCTATTCAGATAACTAGTGTTGTTCCAAAATCAGGCAGATGACTTTTAGGAAATAAATACATATCATACAAAATCTAAATCCAGGGTAACAGGGTAACCGGTGTAAATACTTGCAAACTTCATAATTGGCGACTCCACTCATAAAACTGAAAATTTTACGGGTGACCCTCCACACGCATAAAATTCTTTGTCATAATTTTTTAAGCCATACAACTTTTACCATAAATCTCTTCATCATAATGTTGTCATACTTATACCTCGGCATAATACTTTTTTGTCATACATATCTCATGTCATAATGTTTTTGGTCCTACTTGTATTGTGTCATAAATTTTCTGCTCATAAAATATCTTGTCCTAATTAGTAATCCTCATAAAGCTTTTCCTCCTTATCCCTCCTAACGCTTTTCCAGCATATTTTTTTGGTAATAATTATACAAACTCATAAATTTTTAATTTAAATAATTGTATAGGTACTTTTACGTTACTAGAAATTTAGTAAATTTTTCGGAGCACCCCGACACGGACTTGCTCGCTCACAGTCGCAGTGTTAGGTTTGATTGATATGAGAACCACAGACCGACTGCTTGCTTGCATGTTTGCTTGCTTGCCTTCATACTTGCTTGCATACTTGTTTGCTTGCTTGCTTGCATGCTTGTTTGCTTGCTTGCATGCTTGTTTGCTTGCTTGCATGCTTGTTTGCTTGCTTGCTTGCATACTTGCTCGCCCGCTTGGATGCTTGTAGTGAGTAATAAAAATTGCCCACTTTATTCACTACATTTAATGTGGTATTCAAAAGATGTGCTTATTACCTAACAACTGGTTACCTAAATAAATTAGCAAATCACATAAAAAATAGGAATAATAAAGCCGAATAATTAAATAATTGGCCGAAGATAGGTATAGGTAAGTGGCGTGCCTTGGGGGAGGCCTTGTGGTCTAATACAGGCTATTGATGATGATTTTTTATTTATTTGTTACGAACGGCCTAATTTTACATAATGTATGTCGTACCTCATATAAAAATCTCAGTTTTTCACTTTTTGGCTCACTTTTTGTTGTATGTCTGGTTCTTATTATAGATTGAAATAGTTATGACTTTAAAAAATATGACTAAGAATGTGTATAACAAAGTGGCATTATGGCTTATTACTTTATAGCTAGCAAAAATATGCCAAGGTATAGTTATGAGCACATACGTTTATGGCGTAATTTTTATGCCATCATATCATTATGACTCTGAAAAATGTCATATTTTATGTTTACAAAGTTTATGCGTAACATTTTATGATAACAGAAGTTTTATAAAACAAATTTTTATGCGAAAAAAATATGGCTTTAAAATTTATGCGTGCGGATATAGACCCATTTTTTACTCTACAAGTTTCCTTAAATCGCACAAAGAATATTTGGACTACTTGGCTAAATGGTCGATTTGTACGAAAATACCAAAAAACTTTTTGCAATTTCAGAAAAGTTGTAGAACAAAAGTCGTTTAGATTCATAAGTAGAGTCACCAGTTAAGAGGTTTATCAGGTGTACACACTCGTATATAACAGTTAAATAACAGAATATATCACTTGCTTTTTTACGTCACATATATATTTTTTAAAACAATAACGCTGAAATACTTACAACGTCACCACTGTAATTTCAATCAATTTAAATACCAGATAAAAAAGAAAAGACACTGAAATGACTTTTAGTCAACTACCTTATTATCACAGCGGTTTTCTTTTTACTGCTATAATCGTTACGATGTTATAATAGGTCAGAAATGAACAAAATATAAAAATTAAATGGCGGGATATACAATATTTTAATGTGGCTTGTTAGATTTCTTACAATAAGATGTTATGTACAGTAATTAATCATATAAATAAAGTATCTTCACACAATAACAATGTCACAGGTTGTCTGTCATATAAGTTCCTAAGTTTGTTGTTTTTATTTATTTATGTATTGATCTTAGCCTCCTCTATTCGTTTTTCAGTCTCAGGGAATGTATGTTGGTAAGTCTCTTCGTTGCCTTACAAAAAAATAGGGTGACTTTTAAAAGTTATAAATATGTAAAAGCATGAATATAGGGATCTAATGAAACTGAACCACTCTCTCCAATTAACGAATGGTGCATAATCTGTGTATTCGCGAAATTAATATTTTGATTTATCATTACACCATTCAGGAGAAGTCCAAAATAAGTTGTTCAGGTTCACGAGTATATTCATACACATACCCATAAAAAATCACCCTGTACAGTACGATAACGCACGTCGACCTTTTAAAAACTGGTAAATGACATAAAAAATATTACAAGGAAACCATTTCAAGTCTACAATTGTGAGTAGTTTTTTTTGTCTACCTTAATTTTATTTAACATTTAGTTAAGAACTAAATTACTAGACTTACAACCTACTAAATCTATTTGCAGCAAATAATTTTTTGATACTTATCAGAAAAATAAGAACCTTTGCCGTATCACGTATTCTATCCGTATTCTAAAGTTTCTTACTTTTCTGATCAGGGTTCATATTTATTTACTTAAATATATTTTACTTTTATTATATTGGCCATTACAATTTAAGCCTTATTAATAATATATTGATAGTATTAAATAAGAGTAGTAAAGATATTTTTAAATCGAAGTACGTTATATTAAATTCTTCAGTTTTTGTTATTAGAGTTTCCATTACATTATAACATTTGTGCGTATAATACACACCCACTCTTTTCTTTAAATATTATATTAGTGATTTAATGTTATTTAAAAAAAGTTTACTTTAAGGATTTTGAGAAAAAAAGGTACCAAAAAAATATTTAAAAACCAGATCTTGATTATTAGATTTATTATTGTAGTTTGGATAGTTGTTTTTTCTACTCCAAAAGCAAGGCGAAGGCATTTCTGGCCATATAGTTTAGTTTTTTGTTTGTCCTCGTTTTATTTTTATTATTATAACTTTATGTGTTGACTAGTAACTGAGACAAGTTTGGTCTTAAACGTATTAGAGTACAATATTTATTCAAAGTCATGGATTTGGAATTATCGGATGGAAGATATTTTTGTTTTATTACAATAAGGTCTTTTCAGTCTGTTTCATTTCAAATGCAATGATGAAGGTAGGGGACGGAGATTCTCAAAAAAACGATTTTTAAAATATAAACTTAATTTGTACAAAGAGAACTTTATGAAAAATATTTACAAAATACTTGAAATTAATTTGCAAAATGAATTAAAAAATATTTTAACTGACACTTTTGATTTAATAATAGAAAAATATTTATTATTTATTATAAGTTATTGAAATACCTGTGTCTCAACATTAAATGTGAGATTAGAATTGTAACTACTAAATTTTTTTTCATAATTTTTATACGATTTTTTTCTATATTTAATATTTTGATTTTCATCCTACCATAGTTTAAGTAGACTTTAGTTGATCATCATATTCTCTAACATGGCATGAATATATCGCAGGTAAATTGTGTGATTTATCCGCTTACGATTTGGCAATTTGTAAAATTCGTCCTTTCTAAACTACCGATAAGACACGGCGTTTCAGTACATGTACTGAAACGTGTTTCAAATTGTTGGGAAATTATCGCGACAATTAGACGTAATCAAAGTGACAAATGGCGACTTTAGAGTTTTCCGGAAGTATTTTCTTAATAGATAACCGCGTATGTATATGCTGAGTGCCTTACGTACTGCCGGTTCGGCGAAGTTGTGAAAACCCAAAGTCCTAAGTTGTAAAAACCCGAAAATCCCTGCTCGGTGAAGTTGTAAAAAGGACGACGACACTATATAAATTCGTACGAGTTTTACGAATTGCCAGCGATAAAAGCATAACGTTAATTTCGTATTTAAAAAAAAAAACTATTTTTTCTAAGCATTATGATTGTGGCACTTGGTACAAAATGACTGCATTAGATACAGTATCGCGAGACATATCTCGTAAAGCTATAACGATAACGTGATGATATAAATATGTATTTGTAATACTTGGTTCACATTTTGTGCAATGTTCTTTAAAGGCATGTGCACACTCGACATAATTTAAACTGAAGCAAGAAAAGCATCTAGAGCGAAGTGAGGTTTTATAAAAAAAAATATAAGTATGCTATTTAGGGACTCATTTATAATGGTTTTGTTTTTCCTAAGAAATATTGTTTAAATTAAAACCACCTCCTAAAAGAATAAAAAATGTCACCAAACACAAATAGTCTTTCACCCATCGAATGATGATTATAAATAATAAATGGCCATTTGAAACAACCGTGAGATTCGACAGTAAAAACTAACGTAATGACGCCAATATAGCTAACATGATAAATATAATCTTCAATGTTTACTCGCGCGAGTGTGCACAAATCCTAAGACCCGTGCGTCGTCTAGATAGATTATTTTATTTACAATACAACGACGGGTCCCTTTTTGATCTTGACTAGATGTTAATTAAACTCTCCTTACACACGCAAAGGTCAGGTCACGAGGATATCACAATATGGATGTCAACATTCCTTAGAAATATGCTCTTTTTGTTGGTAGTTTTACGTGAAAAAATTCAACTGTGGCTTTCTACTGATGAAAATGGTACATACGCTAAGCTCATAATAAAAACCTTTTAGCGGACCAGACACTATCAATAATATTGTCAATTTTTCAAATACTGACAGAATATTGACAATATATTAACAGCGTAATGGTTGGAATTAAGGTCTGACGCATTCTAAACGATGGATTGTCAATATATTGATGTACAAATATTTTCAATATTACTGATTGATAGCGTCTGGTCCGCTTTTGATTTCTCATATTAATCAACCGGCTGACGCCTACTTTTTACAGGAAGTTTAGTGCAAATAACTATCATTATCTCAAACAACGAATGATTTAGATTCTTTTATTAATATGACACTGCATTTTAGATATGTACTAATTTGATCAATATACTTGAAGAGCATTTTCCTAAATGTCATCTAAAGATAACTCATCCATCGCACCACTGTCGTATAGTATTAAAAATTGACAGCGCAAAACTTTTTGTGCGACCTTCGAAAATCCTACTTCATTCATGTTTGCTCTCTAAAGCTAATATTTTGTTATATTACAGATTTTGTTCATATTTTGCCTTTGGTGCGCGATGTTATATACATTATTGTTGGTTAGTTTACACATACATTGCACTTATTACAACTACTTACGGCTCTTTATAAATTCGCGATATTGAGGTGTTGCCATTAAACATATCATTCGGCTTTTCTCAATTGCCTATTTTTCAGGTGTTGTTTTTTTTTGTATATTTTACTACAAAAATCCCGTGAAAATAGGAAAATTCTTTTGGTAGTACAAAAAATGTTAGTTTTTTAAGTCTTTCTTTCAATCGAAATTGGTGGGTGGTTTTGAATAGTTACCTATATGGTTGGAAATTGACTTGTTTACGATTTAGGTGTAAAAATTTTTTGGAAGATATAAGTTCCTTGTTCCTTTGTTTTTTTTTGGGATTACCTATCTAATATTTTTGAAACTTTTCTGCAACTAATTACTTTTAGCACTGATGTATTTTTCTTGAATAAACTACATTCTGGATTTTTCCTTTTAATCTTAATCACAAATTGTTTTAACGAAAAGTCAAGTTTAGGCCTTTAATTTTCAAACTAACAAATATATATTTAATAATTTAAATATACGCGGCGATAAAATTTATTAAACCTTTGAAACATATTTTTTTAATTTTTACTATCTAGGCAACCTAAATAAGTTTTTAAGAAAGAAAAATTACGCCAAAGATCTATTTTTATGACCTAATTATTATTAAATATAGATATGATTTTTTAAGAATAATACTGGTGTAGTTAGGATATTTTAGAAAAGAAAATGAGATTCAGATGTTTAATTGAATCTTAAGTTACATATTTAGAGTATTATTTTCGTAAAACGGTGGAAAAAAGTCTGAACAAATGCATCTTATCGGAACTTAAAAATAATATTTTTAAAATATTAAAAAAAGAGAGCTTTGTAATTTTACCTTGTTTTCTTGGCACTTAAATGAATTACTTTGGTTTTTGATTATTTTGTGTGTGTGTGTGTGTGTGTGTGTGTCCATGATTATTTTGTAACTTTTACTAATTTTATTATTAAGATATTAGTTATTTAACATTTTGATAGTGTGATTGTTTTGATAATTTGGGCATTTGGATAATCTGAAAATTTCTATATCTCGGACTTTAAATGCTGAAATCAAATTTTGGAAGATATTTTGTAGAATCCATTCAAACCTATACTACACCAGTATCAGACGAAACTTATTGATGATACATTTCACAGAACTCGCATCGATTTTCTTTCATTATTGTTCTCGCACAACACTCATGTTACAAATTACAATATTATCATTTTAAAATGATGGTAAGAATAACGATTTTAATTTTAAAATAATCGTGACATTAAAATGGATTATTTAATCGATAATAATAGATATTAAAAAATGAGATATTTTTTATTAAAGGCGCCGCATTTTTTCGATCATAAATAAGCAACACTCTTTTCATTCCGGTGTCACTTTCTGCGGCTATTTATTTCCCATATTTCTTTGCGATACTTTCGTTGGATATTGTTTCATATAATTCGAGTTATCTTTTTCATATAAGATAGGACTTGCTGAAATATCCTAAAAGTAGTCGTTAGGCTCCTTAGATATTATACAATCGTTGCTATTATTTGAAGCCAAGGACGCGTTTTTGATGACCTAAATTCTTTTAAACTGTTTGTCTTTTTACACGTCAAAATACTGCAATGTGAGGAACATTTTGTCTTATATGAACTAAGGCTAAGGGCACGTCAATGGTAACACACCAGTCATACACCAGTATAGTCGGACACGCTCTATAGTGGAAACTTCTTTTAAAAAGAGAGCAAGTTAAACTGGTAGTATTAGCTTTGACGTGCGGTCGACTCACAGATAACCCCTAATGTTATGTGATGGTTAGAATGACAGCTATCAAATTTATACAACTGGTGACAGAAAGATTTTAATTTATATAGGGTGACTTTAAATTAGTTCTTCGATACGAAAAGCTATGAATGTGCTTATGATAACAAAAAACTTTCCCTAAGGAACCCATAGTCAAATCGCAAAAAAAAAAAAAATTTGGACTCTTCATACTATTTTGGCCGGTCAGTTGATTGATTTGTATAGAGACCAACCTTTTTTTTGCGATTTGACTATGGGTTCCTTAGGGAAAGTTGTTAGTTATCATGAGCACATGCATAGCCTGTCGTATCAAGAACTAATTTAAAGTCACCCCATATAATTTCCTGATAACCTTTTTTATTGGTTAGTTATAATATTTTGGTGAACAACAATATACTACAGCTTCAGGTCCTTTTAACATCATTTTTAAGTATTTAACGTCCATATACAAGTTTTATTATAGCTGTAATTCTAACCATCATAATATTCACTTGATTATTAAAAATACACACCTCCCCATGTTGAAAATTTTTTTTAGGTTCTAGTCGCGATTCGATACAAAAATTTAACATACGATGCTTAACGACCGCACGCGGTTGTATGCGGTATATTTAGGGGTATATCTGTGTTAACAGTACTGTGTAAATACTAACGCATTCTACTATTAAAACTAAACAAATTTTCCAAAGAAATCCATAAAAAATATACTCCTCATATAGATAATATTCAGATAAATAAATGAGCGTTTTTCCAGAACTTCTGTTTAAGCATCGCTAGATGGCTCTAAAGATTGTTTTATTAGATCTCTTTTAAAACAGGAAAGATATGTTTAGTTTTATGAGTAGAAACTTGAAATTTAATTTTAAGAAATATCCATTATTGTAATGTCACCTCTTTTATAGGGGAAGCTTAGATGAAAACTGATTACTCTTCCGATGTTCGTCCCTCGATGTTTTAATACTTGTTGGCTATTGTCTATCGCGTGTCGATTGAACGTAGACTGCTGGTCTATTCTTCGTACCTGTGTTACAAAGAACATTAACACAATAATGTTATACAGGCATGTCAATCTATACAGGCAGGCTAGAAAAAACTTCTTACCTATCAGAAAAAAAATTAACAAAACAAATGAATACGTAATTTACGTAGTCGGTCCCATAATGAATTGGCCTAACTATGAAATAAAAAAGAAAATTAAATGCAATCATTTTTATTTTTCAATATAGTCTCCATCAATACTGACACACTTCTGACATCGGTGAAATAACATTTCTAATCCTTTATAAAAATAATCGCAATCTTTGTCTTCAAAATGACTGAAGACGGCCGCCTGCAACTCTTCATCGCTTGAAAATTTTCTTCCCCTTAAGTCCCGCTTTAAATTTGGGAATAAGTAATAGTCGGACGGAGCCATGTCTGGACTATAAGGTGGATGGTCCAGCTCCGTGAACCCGCATTGACGCACTGCATCCTTCGAAACACCGGCGGTGTGCACGGGGGCGTTGTCGTGAAGCAACAGGACGCCTTTACTCAGTTTGCCTCTGCGCTTCTCCTTTATAATATCTCGCAGTTTATATATTAATGAAGCATAATATTCGCCGTTTACGACTGTATTGCGCTCTTTAAAATCAACCATCAAAATACCTTGAAAATCCCAAAAGATTGTGCACATGATTTTTTTGGTAGATTGTTGCACCTTTGCCTTTCTAGGCGGCTTTTCACCCTTATAACGCCATTCCATTGACTCGCGCTTGCTTTCTGGATCATAATATAACACCATAGTTTCATCACCAGTCACTAGTCTCTCGATCACGTTCTTTGGGTTTTCTCCACAAAGATCTAAAAACTCGGCAGCACAGCGAACTCGCTCCCGTCTCTGCACAGCTGACAGAAGTTTCGGGACCCATCTTGCACTGACTTTTTTCATATGAAGATGTTCATCTATTGCACGATGGACGGTACTTTTAGAGAGCCCAAGTCTAGCTGCAATTTCTCTAATCTTCAAACGGCGGTCACTCAAAACCTCTTCTTCGATTTGAGCAATAGTATCGGGAGTGAGCACTTCTACCGGTCGACCGTCATGGCCGATATCTTCGACGGTTTCTCGCCCGAGGCGAAACTCTTTCACCCAATTTTTTACTGTGCTATAAGAGGGAGAACACTCCTTATACACACCATCTAATCGTTCTTTAATTTGGGCGGGGGATAAGCCTTCTTTAAATAGAAACTTTATGACGCTTCGATACTCGGTTTTCGACATTTTGAAAAAATACGCGACACTTGTTGTTCAAACAAACTGCTAAACTGAACTACGCTCGTCAAGTCCATGCGTGTTCGTTTATAAAGTGTCTGAGAACCGTACTATTCAATGCAACATAACATGTATCGAAATGTCGCGTAGAACTATATCAGGCCAATTCATTATGGGACCGACTACGTAACTCTTATTTAAAAACATGACTGTTCATGATTTATAAATATCCAGCATAAGAAATCAAATATTATATGTTTCATGGTAGTTTTTAGTTTTATACCTGGCAATGTCGACTTTGACATTCGTTTCGTTTTACGTTACTAATTTTCTGTTGCGTTTCGAGAATGTTTCTTTTTGGATTCGATTCTTCGCTACTATGTGACGTAATAGTTGTAGGATAGGAACGTGAATTAAATAACGACCGTGTCATCATCTCGTAGGGTCTTACAGAACCATTCTTTTAAACCGACTTCAAAAAGGAGGATGTTCTCAATTCGACTGTATGTTTTTTGTATGTATGTTACGCGATTAAACCGTCAATTATGAATAGATTTTGATGATTCCTTTTTTGTTTGGTTGATCATATTATTGATATTTTAAATTAATTGTGACAAATGTAGGAAGTGTAATGTGATTTATTAATATTTGCAAGCCAGATCTGGTAAAATGTGAGGGACATTACAATATTTAACATCTTTTATAACCATCTTTTATGCGAATAAATTTTCATTGCATTTCATACATCAGAGGTGGTCCCATAAAAAAAAATTCAAAATTGATTCAGCGCTTTTTGAAAAAATCAACAGAATCAAAAAAAAACATAGCAAAATGGTAGTTGTTACAATTGAAGTCGGTTGTTTTAACGTGTTCAGCGTCGTCAATGATTTAAGAAACACGTTCATCAGCAATTCTGTAAGTGGCACTCACGCGTGCGGTGCGTGCGGTGCGCGGGGTGCGCGGGGTGCGCGGGGTGCGCGCGGTGCGCGGTGCGCGGGCGGCGCGCGCGCGGTCTCGGCGAGCGCGTAGTGCGCGCGGTGCGCGGGGGCGGCGCGCGCGCGCAGGCCGGCGGGCAGGCGCTGCCAGCGGCTGGGGCGCCACGCGAACTGCGTGTACTGGTTCAGCTCCTGCCGAGTCATTTTATACACGGTTATTTTTGGACCCCCCACCAAGCTTAACAGTCGCTTCTACTCATGAAACTGAACAACTTTCCCCGTGGAAACTACAATCGATTCGCAAAAAAGTTGTTGAACTCGTCATATTTTATATGTCTCATGTTTTATATATATAGGTTATGACTACTGTGACCTGAATAACAAAAAAAGACATATTAAGTTTGTTTACGTTTAGATAACTGCAGGCAGGCCTCCCACTCGGTGGACCGACGACCTGGTGAAGGTTGCGGGAAGCCGCTGTGGAAATCCTTGAGGGAGGCCTTTGTCCAGCAGTGGACGTCCTTCGGCTGATGATAAGTGCATAGATGGAGTTAGGGTCAAAGCACGCACCTGCACGTATCCGTCGTCCACAGTCTTGGGGTTGTCCAACGCGAGCACGCGCACCGCGCAGCCCGGGTCCGACTGGCTGCTCGTGAACCGACTCTGCGGGTACGGGACAACATTCAAATAAATATCTGTGATTATCACACACGATCATCTGACCCTAAACTAAGATTTTGATATACATATGTACAGTCCCTTTTCGACATCTAGTATCATATTTTTTATTGAATAGTATTCAATCGTGCATCAGAAAAGTTTTAGTTGCACATTAACTAAATTGCAAACCTAATCTAAACTATAAATGGTGAAATATATTTTCTAGCTGTGCGATGGGCGATTACATGGGCGATCAAATATTTCCACTTTTTTATTAAAATCCGAAATTCATGCATGTTCCCGAATAAGGATTCCTTTCATTCATATTTTATAAAATTAACCCCTGACTGTGGCAACCAACTCCTAAACGCATGAACCGATTTTGATTTAGTTTTTTTTGTTTGAAAGGCGACTTGATCGAATGTTCTGATTTAAGAAAATCTGTTCAGAGGTTTTCGAGAACTTTTACTGTAGGGGGTTTAAAGTTTCCAACGTTGTTAGTTACTATATCAAAGGCAAACATTTACCTGTTTGTTGTAAATGGCGGATATCTCGAGTTCCTCCAAGTGTTTGCGCAGACGAACAATGCCGATGACATCATACTGCCATATCCAGTACCCTGAAACGGTGTGTCTTTGGTGAATGTAAGTACTAGTAATCCTTATGAGATAAAACTGAGACATGGTCTCTTCATCATCAGCCGAAAGACGTCCACTGCTGGACAAAGGGCTCCCCGAAGAATTCTTGCGCTGCCCGCATCCAGCGGCTTCCCGCAACCTTCACCAGGTCATCGGTCCACCGAGTGGGAAGCTTGTGGTCGCTTACTGTGGACCTTATAAAGTCTCAATTTACGTAATAACTACCATCTAAATCCCACTTATTTAGGTACTAATCAAAACATTAAACTTGACGTGTATGAAATTCTGATATTTCTTGCAAAAGAAGGTAGTAAGTTTGTTTTGCAGGACCCAACAGATGTTTCTGCTTACCGTGCACGACTAGCCGGCTAAGCTGCTTGCATCGCCAACACAACACCATCAACGGATTCACGGCGCAGCCTTCGTACTGCGGATGAAGTAAAATATCATACATTTTTGTATGGAGAATGCCATATTAGAATACGCCATTTTCATATATTTCTTATGAGTAAAATAACAATAAATATAAAAAAGCGGTCGCGGCTCAGTGGGGCTGCGTAGTCGTAATAAATGGACGTAGATGAACTGAGTACAGACACGGTCATAACTTGGATGGGTTTGACTGTTAGCGGCAATTAGTGATTCGCAAGGCATCTTCGTACCTACGTGTTTTAATTTTTAAAAGGTTCTGAATTTATAGCCGTACACTAAAAAGGTACAGAAAGTACACTTAATTTATCATCATCATCAGCCAAAAGACTGACACTGCCGGACAAAGGCCTCCCCCAAGGATGTCCACACCGACCGGTCCTGTGCTGCCCGCTTCTAGCGGCTTCCCGCAACCTTCACCAGGTCATCGGTCCACCGAGTGGGATCCTGCTTACGCTACGTCTTCTAGTGCGCGGTTAACACTCGAGAACTTTAATGCCCCAACAGCCATATGTTCTACGGGCTATCTGTTCTACTTTATTTGTGTTTTTTTTAATAATAAAAGGTGAGGATTTAGGCTGTAAGTAAAGTGTATTAGTGCTGAACTCACCCAAGCAGTGGCGGGTATCTCGCGCCGCGCAGACTGAGCCGGGCCATCCGCCCACACCAGCTCTCTTAGACTCGCCTCGTATAAACTCACTACATGTGCTAGCAGCGCCCCGTAGAACTGCAACACAATACACAACAGAGCTACAATACAATATAAAAATAAACAAGGCTACAACACAATACACAACTGGGCTGCAACACAATACACAAGGCTGCAATACAATACACAACTGGGCTGCAACACAATACACAACTGGGCTGCAACACAATATACAAGGCTACAACACAATACACAAGGCTACAAGACAATACACAAGGTTATAACACAATACACAACTGGGCTATTCTCAGTACTTCCTGAGATATACCCACTTGGATATATCAAAGTATTATTTTATTCAGGCTGTAAATCTAGCTGTGCGTCTTTGAGTCAGTGCTTCTGCTCCAGATTCTGATCAACTTTCCCCAAGAAACCCATAGTCAAATCGCAAAAAAATTTTGGGACTCTTCATACTAATTTGGCCGCTCGGCTGATCAATGTGTATGAAGAGTCCAAAAATTTTTTTGCGATTTGACTATGGGTTTCTTGGGGAAAGTTGATCAGAATCAGGAGCAGAAGCAATGACTCAAAGACGCACAGCTAGATTTACATCCTGTATAATAGATAAAGATAATTGTTACTCGTATATTAGGGTTCTTCGCAATACATCGAAACCATAGAAAACCATTTGAAACTTACAGTTTTACAGAACATGACTTTCAGTGATACCAGCATCATATCTTCAACAAGCACATTGGCGATTATTTCGTCCAACCTCCTTTGATTTACACCGATCTGAGGACAAAACAAAAAATAAAATATATGGGTTCATCTTCATCATCAGCCATCATCTCACTAATATAATTAACTAAATTGCATTGCATTTATTATCATTATTATAAATGCGAAAGTATGGATATTTATTTGTGAGTTTATTTGTTTGTTCCGCTTTCACGCCGAAACTACTGAACGGATTTGGATGAAATTTGGTAGGCAGATAGATAAAACACTCGGCTAACCCATAGGATACTTTTTATCCCGGAAAACTTAAGGGTTTCCGAGGTAATGCTTAAAAACTCAAAATTTCCATTTCGTCACTAGATGGCCTTAACATTTTCTTTTTCTCTGGATCTAATTCTAAAGTCCACGCAGACGAAGTCGCGGGCGGAAGCTAGTCAGCTATAAAACGTCCACTGCTGAACAAAGGCCTCCCCCAAGGATTTGCACAGGCTACGTTTTCCGGTGCGCGGTCGCCACATGATACCTTCATTGCCCCAACGGCCATCTGTTCTACGAGCTATGTGCCATTTCAGTTTAGCGAGTCTGTGAGCTATGTCAGTTTCTTTAGTTCTCCTACGTATTACGTACAGACTCACGTAGAACAGATGGCCGTTGGCTATCTTATGTACAAAAAAATAGACAGGTAAGTACTCACAATATTAACAGCCACTTCTAATCCATTGCTATAGAAGGCGTTCACCCGTCTCCAGTCTATAGGCGACATCTGTTGCTTCTTACTACTGATGCTGAGCGACAAAAGCGAGAATTGAGCGAGATTCGAGAGCGTTTCCAAAGCTTCCGTGTTCACTTGTTCGTAGTCCACTATTATGTGCTGAAAATGTATTTACTGTTATTACAAGTACAAAGTCTGAAGTTTAATTTGTAAAATATCTTGAAGTGAGTTTTTTATCATTTAGTTTCATTCCCCCCTCGCCTTGTGTATCCCAAGGTTATATGGCAGTAAATAATAATGAAAATGTAAATAGAACCTTATTACACATAAGTGTAACCAGTCAACTTACCCACAAAGCGGAGTACATCATAAGGTTGACATTGCACTGTGAAAGCACGGCGTCCGCCGGAGATACGACGTTATTGAACGACAGCGGGCGAGAATAGTACTCCGTGTGTTTGTTCTGGAAATAAACACATTACAATCATAGATACAAAATATCACATAGTATCTACGTACAATCTTTTTCTTATGGAACAAAATGACATAAAATCATAGATATTATCAGTAGGAATCCACCAAATATAAGGTCCTTATGAAATACCTCAAAAAATTTAACCACGGCTTCTACTCATAAAACTGAACAACTTTCCCCAAGAAACCTATAGTCAATTCGCAAAAAAATTTTTGGACTTCCCATACTAATCAATCAACTGATCCGGCAATTTTGTATGGGAATTCCAAAAATTTTTTTGCGAATTGACTATAGGTTTCTTGGGGAAAGTTGTTCAGTTTCATGATTTTAACCGCCTCCGTGGCCTAGCGGCTAGTCCGCTCGCTTCACATCAGGAGGTCGCGGGTTCGATTCCCGGCGGGGTCCAACTTTGTAGGACTCGGTTTGGTTGGTGGTAGGGCATTTTCTGAGCCCGCCTGGCTAGCTACCACCATCTTATCTAAGTCTTGCCGCCAAACATCAATGTTGACAGCATTGATGTGTTCCGGCATGAAGATAAGATAGCCAGTTCCCCATTGCGTTGGGGAATCTTGGTAAGCCCGCTTCCATCTTCGGCATCATCGTCACTTACCACCAGGTGAGATGATGCCAAGGGCTTACCAATTGTGGATAAAAAAAACACTGTAAAAAAAATTTCAGGTATTTTAGAAGGAATTTTAATTGGAGTAAAATGACATTTGGCTTGTTGATAGTTTCCCAATTAGTTAGCACTATAGTTCATTCCAATAAAAAAAAACGTAACAAACTTACTATGGAACTGACACATGTCAATGTCAGATGCATAAAGTTTGTTTATCTTTTGCTTTTTTTTGATAGGAATGAACTATAGCTATATGGGGCTGGCAACCTTTTGCACTTTGAAAACGTCAGTTTACTGCATCTTTTAAATTCTGCAAGAAAATGTAGTAGATGTAAACTGAAAAACAGGTTATGTTGATGATGATGGCGGAGATGATGATAACGGTAATGATGATGATGATATAGACGAGTGCCCAACGTACCGTGAACCTGTTATGTTCGCTCTTGGCTGTGTCCATCTGGCAGGGCAGCCAGATGGACACACACAATACTGTGCAGGTGTTTGAATACTAGGCTCCCTGTTAATGATGGTGATGATGATGACTATAATGATGATGATAATATAGACGAGTGCCCAACGTACCGTGACCCTGCCATGTTCGCTCTGGACAGTGTCCATCTGGCAGGGCAGCCAGATGGACACACACAATACTGTGCAGGTGTTTGAATAATAGGCTCTCTGTTAATGATGATGATGATGATAATGATGGCGATGACGATACTGATAGTGATGATGATCAGGATAGAGTTGCGTGCTCAACGTACCGTGAACCTGCCATGTTCGCTCTGGACAGTGTCCATCTGGCAGGGCAGCCAGATGGACACACACAATACTGTGCAGGTGTTTGAATAATAGGCTCTCTGTTAATGATGATGATGATGATAATGATGGCGATGACGATACTGATAGTGATGATGATCAGGATAGAGTTGCGTGCTCAACGTACCGTGACCCTGCCATGTTCGCTCTGGACAGTGTCCATCTGGCAGGGCAGCCAGATGGACACACACAATACTGTGCAGGTGTTTGAATAATAGGCTCTCTGTTAATGATGATGATGATGATAATGATGGCGATGACGATACTGATAGTGATGATGATCAGGATAGAGTTGCGTGCTCAACGTACCGTGAACCTGCCATGTTCGCTCTTGGCAGTGTCCATCTGGCAGCCCAGCAACGCAAGGCTTCTAATACTGTGCAGGTGTTTGAATACTAGGCTCTCTGTTAATATCCTGAAAATAATGGTCACACGGTTAATATAATGCACTCTTGTCTGCGAACGTACACTAAATGACAGTCGTTAAGCCATGTAGGCCTTTTTGGCGGCTAAAACACGATTTTAGGGTATTATGGGTTGTTAATGGTTACGTACATGCTATACAGGGTGTAAATAAATATAAAATTAAATAATAAAATAATAAATAAATTATAAAATAAATAAATACAAAAAACAATTTCAAAATAAAAAATAAACAATTCGCGAAAAAATTATTCGACTCTTCTAAAATCGGCCAAATATTTCATATAAGTACCGTTTTGAAACTTATTTGCAAGTGTTGACAGCAGGTTTCCAGGCTGTCTGAGTCTGTATATCTGTGGCATCATCGTAGCGTAACTAAATCTGGGTCTGGTACTTTAATGCGGTTTTTTCTTCTCACTTAGAAGTAAGTATATTTCATTGCGGTGGTTCTTAGCTGTGTTTGGTGAAAATCGGTTCAGCCGTTTTAGAGTTATTCAACTTTTACTGTCGGTGGAGGTGTGTTTTTTAAAGTTATGTAAGACTATTAAAGAAACACGGACACATTTCTGTAACGGCCAATCTTACCTATTTAGTTTCACAACTGAAGATGTATTTAAACCTAGTTGCGCGTAATTTGGTCCAATGAACAATATCTCTTGTAAATCCAAGGTGTCAAAAAATCTGAAACAAATCATAAGAACGCCGGTGTTAATTTGGGTTCAGAAATTTAAGAAAATTCTCAAAAATCATCTGAATTTAAAAGCTGACTCATTTGTCTTCTACTTAACCAAAGAACAAAACTTCAATTTCAACCTTGTTATTATTAATTTCCGAAATTTGATTCCGCGGTTATACGTATATTACGAACTTTGATTCTCTGAGGGATTTTGAGCCTTACTGTAGAAGAAGTCAATTCATTCCTAGGCTTTTTTAACCACAATTGATAAAGCCCATATGAATGAAACCGTCCAATATCTCCCCTGGTGGACGGTTTCATCTCACATGATCATGCCAAAGATAGAAGCGTTGCTATAAAGATTCCTCAATGCAATGACAAAACAGCTATCTATGACGGTACATAGAAATTGACTTACTCAAAAAAAAGATTGGGCTATCGTCGGATAAAAAACAACAGTCAATTAATCTAGCAAATATGTCTCTAAAATACATAGCCGCTTAACAGAATAGTCGCTACAATTAAACTACTAATGCAGAAACAATTGTTTCGTTATCGTGTCGTTCCGAGTTCCGACAGTATATTAATAACATTCTTGTTTTTATAAAACTATGCATAAATAAAATAAAATCGTTACTTTGTTTATCTGTCTCAGTGCAGTGGGAGGCGTAGTGGTTAGTCCACTCGCACTCGCTTCACATCAGGAGATCTCGGGTTCGATTCTCGACTTGCGTCGGTTTCGGTGGTGGTATGGTATTTTCTGAGCCGTTCTGGCTAGCTTACATCATCAAATTAAATTAGAACTACAAACCGGGGTAGACATCTACCCCAGGTAAACATTGAACTATGTTTTTATGTCTGCAAGTGACGACTATCAACTGAAGACTTATACCATAATTTTGTTTAAGGTTCTATAACGACAACGAGGAGGTAGAACTTATTATTGTTCCGCACCGAATCCAAATGGGTCAAGAAATTTCAACTGATGCACGATAATGCATCTTCCCATACGGCGCGGCTACTGTCAGTCGCCCTCCGAGACCACGATGTTCGGGTTTTGGATTGGCCTGCACAGTCGCCCGACTTAAGTCCTATCGAACGTGCCTGGAACATGTTACAGCGAAGGGCTTTGAGGAATTTCCCACCCCATTTGACAACGGAACAGTAATTGTTCCAACATTTGGAAAGAACATGGGACCGCATACCCCAGCAAGACCTTGACAACCTAATTTTAAGTATGGGTAATCGTTGCCGATGCGTGGAGGAGGCAATACTGATTATTAAAAGTTAGATTTAATTAGATATCTTCAATTTTAATTTGATTTCTTAATTGTATAAGAAAATAACATTTTTGTTTACTTAAGTAATTTTGTATGGGTTCATTAATTTAACAATTTTATTAATAAAAAAAAACTAATTCTCATAGTGTTTTTATTTTTTATTACAGGTCACGAAATTACCTTTTATTATTCAATTGACTATAATCGATGAAATAGGGTTTTTCACCATTTTTTGAAAAGTATCTCAAATTGATCATTAGGTGGGAAAAAGTAAAAAAAAAATTTTTTTAATTTTTTTGAAACCTATAAGTACCCCAAAAGTACATTTTAAATTATCATTGCCAATAAGCGCGCGAAAACGATAGCCGCCATGATGCTTAGGTCGTGACGTCATTTCAGGAGTAAACAAAACAGCTCTGTACTAAAATTTTGACACATATCGCGTACAAAATGTCATTGTTTACCACTATTGCGACGCCACCTGACAACCAGCATGGCGGCTGTCGTTTCAGATATTTGAATAACAGATTAAAAAACTTGATTTTTGTAAATCAAAAATAAAATGTTTTTTCTCATTTTATTGTATAGAAATCATATTAAATCGATTACGTATTACAAATACCACAGTAAATAAGCAGTTTTCCCTAACCTAAGCCCTATTGTAAATCGTTCATTTTATAGGCGTATTCAATCTATTCGACGCGGCTCATTCGCTTCTCCACTATAAAGCAACAATTGTGTTAATCGTATACAAACAGCGCAATGACAAAAGCAATACATGAGTACTTATAAGGGTCACGCACAACTGGATTTTTTACGATTTCAGTAAAGCTAGAACAAAAGTTGTTCAGTATTATTGTTGTTAAGCCCTAATCAGGTTCTACTACACCTATTTTGCTACACCACGTATAGTTCTGCTATTCTAAGGGAAAGGACCATAAGTTTTTAGTACATTCCATCTTGATCTTGATAGTACGGTTAAATTGTGCCACACGATAGCAAGAAGAAGAATAAGAAGATGTAAATTTCATGCACTTTCAGAATACATCTAAAGCGCGTTGTAGACTCTTCATACAGAAGTATACAGCACTATACTCACTGTGGCAATACGTAGGTGAGGAATTTGTCCAGCTCCTCATTACTGCAGTCGATGTAGATGTGCAGCCGCTTGGTGTGCTTCCTGAAGAGCCGTGCTAAGTGCAGGTTGCGGTCAAGCTGCTTAGCTCGCAGCTTCAGTGTTTCTCTGCGGACAACGGTTTCAGATTATAATATAATAATAAGAGCAGGACCAGTCAGTGTGGAAATCCTTGGGGGAGGCCTTTGTCCAGCAGTGGACGTCTTTCGGTTCACGATAATTATAGTTTAAAAAAACTAAAAAAGACACGCTTAAGAGCGACGTCATTTTATTTTTCTTATTCTTCTCGGCAAACCCTTTCATTCGATACCTATATAGTGGGTTTATTACAATGACGTCACTTAGCTAACCATGCATTTTCCGATCTAAATCTGAATAGTAAATCAAGAATTAGTATGGGAAACTGAAAAAAAATTGTAGATCGATTTTTTTCAATATTTTGTCACCTCTTATTTCAGACGTACTTTTTTAACATCCTGTATAAATCATAACGTCATAGCTCACTATTTAAGAAGAGTCAACCATCATACACCAACCAATGACGACCTTACCATGAAAATTACCATTAAGTATTGCCGGAAAGGTCCTATCAGCCACAGTTATGGATAATCATTATGTGAAAGCCTTCATAAAATAAGAATTGAAAATGACAATGCAGTATGAAGTTCTTGTACCTAGTTAACTGATTTAGAAGCAATGGTTCCAAATCAGTTAACCGAGTGGCGAGAGCGGGTATAGGAAGATGTACTTCTAGTTATGAAGGGACCTCACCAGGTAGACTAGATAATCTAGTGAAACTTGCAGGAATCTCTGGATGCCAGTACCACAAATTGTGCTAAGTTCCAGACAGTTTATTGAGGTTTACGTCCAGTGAATGTTTTCGAGTTGATTATAACATGATGAGTAGGCATGTATAGTAAAAGGAAATAACGAATATGAAATGACATGTGAAATTTACAAACAATTACACAAAATATATGACCTAACTCTAATGCATGGTACCTATGGAATGACGGAGTCAGTAAAAACAATGACATCACTCTACTGTTTACTGTTACCTCATATATTGTACAATACAATATGCACTTATGTGTTACTAATTCAACAGTAATAGATTTATTATCAGAGCTATGCCTTTATTATTATTAGCAGGGCTTAAGTTATCATGTTTAATTTAAAAATAATGAGGCAATATTGGAAAGAGCCGTGGCTTAGTGCGGCTTGCGCGGTTGCGTCGATCACGCAGGTTAACTGAATACAGACACGGTCATAACCTGGATGGGTTTGACTGTCAGTAGCATTTATCTCGTCCGTTTCCGTGCTTCGCAAGGCATGTTAAGCAGTTGTTGCCGGCCTCAATAGATGTCAGTCATTAAGCCATAAAACTTCTGAGACTTGGGTTGGCCACTAGCCCCACAATCTCCACCAATCTGGACTTGGCCCCCGCGTGTGGAGTATGGTCTAACCTTCCTAAGGTATGGGAAATATGTCACTTATATGTTAATTCAACTAAAAAAAACAACCGATTTTAAGACTTCCCTCACAGCATATTATGCGTATATCCATTCCAGACTTACTTACGGGATTATATTATGGGGAAATTGTACAAATATCCAGGAGATCTTCGTTTTACAAAAGAAAGCCATCAGAATTCTGACTAATATAAAACAAACTGATTCATGTAAACCCTTTTTTATTAAACACAAAATATTAACATTAACGTCCATATACATACTAGAGTGTTATAATTCGTAAAACAAAATTATCATCTCTACTCTCCAACAAAAGCAATAAAAAGAAACAATAGATATTTAAATAAACTAAAACTTCCAGCATCTACTCTTTCTTTATATAGATCAGGCCCACACTTAATGGCAATTCAAATCTACAATAGCATTCCAAACTGCATAAAAAACCATGAAAAATTACATATCTTTAACAGCCACCTAAAAAATTATTTATTAAATAAAGCTTTTTATAATCTAGTAAGTATTATATGTGCCATGTAGTAAGTATTATATAATTTTAGTATAAATGCCTCTTTGTGTTATATAATTATTAATTATCGTATAATACATAAAAAGTACTTAAAGTCCTATAATATGTTATCATGTTAGTTAAGAGTTTAATTTTGAATATAGTTTTCTACATATATCTTAAGTTTTGTACTTAGTTTAAGTTTAATAAGTAGTGCTCTCTCGTTTGCAGTGCCCCAACGGGGTGTCATATGTCATGTACTTATTATACCTTTGTAACATCTTTTATTTACCATGTGACATGCAAATAAAGAATATGAATATGAATATGAAATACTAGTGCCCCTGCAGTGGGGACGATATGAGTTGTTAACATGTGGCAATATTTACAATATTTTTATGATGATAAAACTTACTTGTGTCCCTCATAAAGTAAGATACCAGAATGCCAGTGCCTGCAGACTGATAGTGCGGAGAGAGCATCCTCCAAGCTAAGATGCTCCAATATGCACCTCAACGGGAGAAGTGGCAGGTTGTCCCACCCTAGCGACATCTGTTGGTAGAAATATAGAAAAAAAACAACTTAAAAAGATAACATAAACCATCTGATATCTGCTGCAGTTGAAATCTTATTTTTTATCGGCATAAAAAATTAAAGCATTCATCATCTGAATTCCAACCCTTCATAGAATGTTAAGATTTATCTATTTTGACTTTATTTTTTAATTAAGTAATAATGATATGATATAATCAAAGAAGTTTTATATCATCAGGGGAATGGGGTGCAAGTCTGTGGATAAATTATTTAAAAAAATATATAAATTCATAATATTTAATTATACCATAGCATAAAGTAATAAGACCTAAATACAAAAATTAAATAAAAATAAAGTACAAAGGTGGACTTATCCCATAAAAGGATCTCTTCCACCCAACCTTGAATTGAGAGTCAAAGAAAAATTCACTCCTTTTCCATTCCATTCCTACTCATAATTATAGAACTTTTTAACATCTTAAGAATATTCATCATCAGTCAAAAGACTCTACTGCTAAACAAAGGGGGAGGCCCAAGGATTCCCACGGTGACCAGTCTCGCGCTACCCGCATCCAGCGGCTTCCTGAGACCTTCACTAAGTAATTGGTTCACAGTATTTTATACCTACAACATATTAGCATTATTTGATAGATATTTCAATCAATAAAAAATATTTATTTGAAATAGTTATTTTATTTACTTACTTACACTTTTTAAAGGTTTTTTTTTAATTATACAAATTAAACAGTAACATTTATTAGTAGTAACTTAAAATTAAGTTTACAAGAAATGTTTTATGTACTAGCCTCTCCACTGGGATCCCTTTTATCGGAGGGTTTAGTCTCTTTTCATGAAACAGTAAAATAAATTCTTTAACTTCTTTAAAAAATAAACAATATAATGTAGTTAATAGGTAATTATTTCATTACATTTAATTTATTGAAGCAGTCAATAACAGACAAGGATTGAATAACGTAAGAGCTTACCTTTCACATTTAAATTACCAAGCAAACATCTCTACCTTTTCCCTTAAATGTATAATAAAAAATATATTAGAAAAGAGCCTACATACAGAAACAGTTAAATTTAAACAACAAAATTATTGTGTATCTACCCTCTGCAAACCTTGACACTGCTAACACTGACCTCAGCCAGTGCCTAGTTATAGAAACACTAAGCAGACTGAATTAACTTGCCCTTGTAAAAATCTATAAAATTATAGGTAGGTACAATAAAGTTCTTGAAAAATGCAAAGCATAAGCTCTGCAACTTTCGACTAGAAAGTGTAATCAATTAAATACGAAACAAGCCGAAAATATGCTAACCTTCCTCATTGAGGACATTAAAATGCACGCAACTTGTTTTCTAAACTCAGCTCAGCTGATTTGGCAAAATACGACGACATAACAGCTGTTTCCTAGAAAGTAGGTGGAAGCTTGGACGAAACTGCGTAAAAAAGGTTTTGGTTGATTTATACACATATTCTAGGCAGTGTACGACTAAACAGAGTTCGAAATATACATTTCTAGACAAAATAAAGTGAAATTGCGACTCAATAAAGTACAAAGAAAGGTCAAATAAAGTACCTTGGGGTGGGTCGTCTTGTTCTGACGGCAAAAACGTTGTATTCCTCAGTGGCGATACGTATTGTAATTATTTCACAAATAGCTACGACGTAAGCCAAAATTACACGTTCATTTCTATCAAAAATTTCACGCAAATCGTAGCACACATCACAAAAAGGACTTATTTGATACTATACTGTTTGATACGCGACACAGAAAGTTTTGTCGCGCTTGCGCGATTGCGCAATCGACCAATCACAGAACGATTTGATAACGTCAACTTCATATACGTTCAAAATGTACACTACAAATCACAAAACCTCAGATAACGACCGGCGTCAAATGATCGTATATTTGACCTGACTCAGTATTTTTCAGTTACAATAAATATCAAAATATATCAATTTTATTTATTCAAAGAAAAGTTAATTATTATATTTTACCTAAGATTTTATCAATGCAAAAAACAATTCACACCTTATCAAAAATAGTTTCTGATTACACTTCACTGACAGTTTCCCGGTGAGTTGCAAGCATTATTATATTTCCCATAAATAGAGTATAAAATTATAAATGAAGAAGATTAGTTAGAATAACGAGTAGAAAACTAGAGTAACGAATAGAAAATTAGAGTAAAGAGGTATTGAATATGGTTGAGGAAAAGCGAAGCCTGCTAAGAACTTCTAGACGTTAATATATGGACGAAATAAAAGAGAAATTGAGTTCGTGTCGTATCGGAGTTGAAGGGATCGTGCTAAATAGCGATTACTCTACAAACAAAAGCACTCCTTGTATATTTTGTTGGAATCAGCATAAAAAGCGAAAATGTATTTCATTTCATTACCCGAACTGTCCAAACGGAAGGAAACGTTATTTAACGTCATACAAACTTATTTAAAACTTGAAAAAAAAAACTGGAAAAATATTGACAGTCCTGTAAAAATAAACCTTATGTATATGTGAAAATCTACTCCATTATAGGCAGTAAATGAGGTAAATACTGCGACGAAGAAAAGTGATGTGAAGTTATTATTTTATGTATACTTGAACTATTTCATTAAAAACCCGGTCAAGTGCATGAAGTCACGTCTCTTGTATACCCCCTTTCAGTTTTAAGCAACTATAGCAATACACACTCTGTGAGCATTTCAAGCGTTTAGGTACCTGTTGCCATTATTAAGACCGAACAAAAAACGCCAAAAAAAACACGTTTCTAGTAGGGGAATTAATTTTTATTTTTGTCATTTGTTGTTATATACCTAGTGGCAAAAGAAATACACACTCTGTAAAAATTTCAACTGTCTACCTATTTCGGTTCATGAGATTCAGCCCGCTGACAGACAGACGGACGGACGGGCAGTGGAGTCTAAGTTATTACTTAGCCTCCACCAAGGCCCTATTGGGTCCCATTGGACTTTGGGTACGGAACCCTAAAAATTAATTTCATAAAATATTACTCAATCAATACATCGAAAATCTTAATGATCTGAACATTTCCAAAAATATTCACCCGTCGAAATAAAACATACAAGATTACTATACTGCCGTGCAAATTAAGAACACAGTAAGTGACATATTTGGCGCGAATGATTTTGTTTGAACCTTTGAAACGCAATAGCGCTCATTACAATCTTGGCATTCTGTCATTTGTTCGCAGACGCAGTATTTTTGTAGTAAACCGTATACCGTTTGGCATAAGGTTAAAAATCAATCGCACCAAATCTGTTACTGTGTTCTTGTCTCTCCGCTCAGCAGTATAAAACTCCTTCATGGTACTGTATAAAATAAACTAGCAACACTGTTATGAAAATGGCGGCCAAAAATCAATTTTAAATTTTGACAGCCCGGGTTGCGGTCGAAGTTTTCGTGAATCGTAATTTTTAATCGTCGAAAACCCTAAGAAATTAAAACTCTTAAACAAAATTCATTACCGGTGTTAATTATTGTTGTTAAATTACCTACGTTTGCAATGTGATGAAGTTCGTTTCGCGCGCAGCCGTGCGGTATTTTTTTATTAGCTGGTATTGTGATCGATGATGTAAGATTTGTGAAGGCCGTTTCTGCGTCTCTTTGTTTGTATTATTGTGAAGTTTTCGGCATGGAGGGCGATAATGGGGTTGCGAGGAGCCCCGAGAAAGAGGAGTATGAGAGCAGCTCCCACTCTACTCCACAGGAGCACCGATCTTTCGCTGAGTTTGCCAAAGACAAGCTGGATAGTGGTAAGTATTTACCTACATATTTGTTATTCTTTTGGAGTCAAGAGCCATAATAATTGGTAATTGAAGAAATAAACTAAAGTTATGTTCAGAGCCTTGGAGGTTACCCCAACAACATCTTATTTAAGAGTATCTGTGCAATTAAAAACTTTTCTAAAACAAATTATTTAGGTAATAATTCGGGAACCTTAAAATAATAGATTGAAAATGTTATGATGCACTTAAGGGGGCTGCCTAGTAAAAAACTGAATATTTTAATGAAATGAAAATACTGTCCCATAGGCAGCCTTATACAAACTAAAAGAGAGAGAGAGAAGTGCACCCTAATTAAAAATATGATAGTCAATATATCGTAGTCTTAAGTTCTGCATAAGTGAGTGTGCTGTTTAAGGTCAGGTTCAGCCTCAAAGAAAAGTTCTTTGTCAACAGCTGGCCGCGAGCTCCGCAGGCGACTGCCCCTGGCAGGCCAGCTCGGAGCTCAACTCCTACATCCGAGGAGGCTGCTGCTACATTCCACTCCCACACAACATACAGATGTTGTCCTCATATTTCCAAAAGGTGAGTTGAAATAAACTTGTAATTTATGTAATGAATATCATAGAGTTTGATTAATGTAATTTTGGTGTGACCACCACAATACGGGCCATGCCTAGTGTGGGATCACTTGGTTAAATTTCATAACTGTAAATATGAGTTTTTTGCAATAAATATACATACACTCGACTTCAAAAAAATCGCACGTCCGTAAAAATAGGCTTCAAGCACTGTTAATCCTTAAGACAAGCAGTTATTCGTAGCAATATTGGTATCATTTGAGAGCCCTATAAAAACTCTTTAAAAAAATATCCATTTCATTTGATTAAAGAAAAAGCTTGACACTTTAAGTCACTGTGAATGACAATGGAACTGATTCTCCTCTTCAAATTTTGTTTGTATTGTTTTGTTTTTTGGGTATAAAAGGGTCGATACAGCTTATCGGGGGATAAATTTGCTACCAACAGTCGAAGAAGACACAGAAGAATATCTTTCATCAGAAAAACGTCCTTGAAGATGGACACTACTGCTGCTGAAGCCGCCCAAGTTATCGCACTACTGCAATCAGGACTACGTCAGTGTGATGTTGCTCGGCAATTGCACTTGAGTCGCTTTTCTGTTCGAAGAGTGTACCAGCGGTTCCTGCAGACCGGTGGCTTTGTCCGAAGGCGTGGGTCTGGTAGAAATCGCTGCACTTCTGCGAGAGATGACCGATTCGTCGTATCGAAGTCTTTGAGAAATCGGTTCTCTAATGCTGTTGAGTTGCAACAGCAGCTTCAAGCAGTTCGTAGAAGGGCCGTGAGTGTCTCTACAGTTAGAAGAAGACTAAAGGAGAGAAATATTGTGGCTAGAAGACCTGCCACGGGTCCAAAATTAACCGCAGCGCATCGGCGAGCACGCCTGAAATTTGCTCGCGCCCACGTCAATTGGACCCTGGACCAATGGAGAGCTGTTCTCTTCTCAGACGAAACGAGAGTGTGCCTTTTCTGCAACGATAGACGCAAAAGAGACAATGGGAACGTTTTGCCCAAGCCTGCATCCAAGAGACGGTAGAATACGGGGGCGGTTCCTGCATGTTCTGGGGCGGCATATCTGCCGACGGCAAAACTGAACTTTCTTGCGTCTCTCGGACCGGCGGTGCTCGCGGGCAAGGGTCGATGACTGCTCACCGGTACATCACAGAGATCCTGGAAGAACATGTGGTCCCCTATGCTGGATTTATTGGCGACGGGTTCACATTAATGCACGATAACGCTCGCGCGCACACTGCTGGAATTGTGCAGGGCTACCTTCAAGAGGTTGGGATCCCTGTCATGCAGTGGCCAGCGAGAAGTCCAGATCTGAACCCGATAGAGCACCTCTGGGACCAGCTGAAACGCAAGGTTAGATCCCGTGATCCCGCTCCCGCGACTCTTCAGGAGCTCCAAGACGCCGTTATTGAGGAATGGGAGATAATCCCTCAAGAAGAGGTCCTAAAGTTGGTGCGATCCATAAGGGAGCGCATGGAAGACGTCATTAGGGCTAGGGGGGGTAACACTAGGTTTTAGGTTAGTTTTAAGCAACTTTGTTTTGAAAAATTAATCAGATTTCATTTGGGTTTTTTAAGGATTTTTATTGTTTTGTAAATTTTTCTCAGTTCCAATAAAAAACATTGAAGGAATTATTGTTTTTGCATTCTCTGTTTCCTTACCTTTCAAATGATACCGAACATTACCAATATTTCATAATACAAATACGATTGAAAGATGTTTAAAATAGATTTCTTAAAAGGTGCGATTTTTTTGAAGCCGAGTGTATATTTCATTTCATTTCATTTCATTGAATTCTGTTGTCTTAAAGAACTAAACAACTTAAACAAAAAAATTATATACCTATATTTGGAAGTATCTATTGTTCTGTATTTTTTTGGACAAAAAAGAAGTTCTTTGACACAACACATTAAGCATGTTAATTTACATGTAAAGACTAGAGAATGCAAAATTATTTCTTTTCAGACTTAATGGGTTCTTTGGAGACAGTTGTTGTTTAATGAATAAAGCCACAATCCGGTAGTTGACTGCTAGACATTTGAGTAAATTTTTATCAAATGTTAAAACTGGCATTTTGTTCTAAAAATGTTTGAAAATTTGTATGATGACGTCATTGTTCAACATAGTACCTAGTGTGCATACTAATTGGACGTAGTTTAGCAGAAAGGACTCAATCCACAAACACATAGTTTAGCAGATAGGACTCTATTCATAAACCTTAAAGTACTTAATCCACTGACAAAGGTTTGTGCATTGAGTCCTATCTGCTAAACTATGTCCAATTAGGAAATTCTTATACACAAAAAATTTGAAAATGTAATGAAAGTTAAGTTTTTCAACAATTTCAATTAAAGAGCTACTTTGTCAATAATAATTCGTAATTAATTTTTCATGTAGTCAATTCCCGGATTCATGGGATTTATTGAATGAAATTTCAAACTCTATTGTAATTTTTTTAACTGACTTCAAAAAGGAAATTATCAATTCAACTGTGTTTTTTTTTTGTATGTATGTTACTCCACCAATTATGAATTGATTTTGATGATTATTTTTTGTTTGGTAGGTAATACTTCAGAGATGTCCCATATAAATTTTATCTAAATTGATTCAGCGCTTTTTGAAAAAATCTACAAAAACAAAAAAAAAGCAAAGTTTTACTTATGATGAACAGTGGCGTAGCAAGGTGTAATCTAGGCGTGGGCGAAATCGCACAGCGAGGCCCCCTATCTTTCAGAATTTTTTACATAGGTATGATAAGATGGTCAGTCATTTCACGGTTTTATTTCCAGTGCCAAAAAAACTGAAATGTGTGTCGAATAGTTTTATGGGTATCATTTAAACGGTTAGCAAAATATTCGTAATTTTGTGAGCAAAAACATATATTCGGTCAGACAAAATAACTAGTTCATCAGCAACTTATGGCCAGCAAACATTTCAGATTCGATTAGCAGTTAATGTCATACTGGACTACTCGAATTTTTTTTGGACAACCAATTACATATTTTGGCTGCATTAGGTGAACCACGTTAATCAAATGGTAAGCACTCAGACTGTTAGCAGAAATTAATTAAACAAAATAAACTTTACTTGTCAAGTACAAAATGGGCGCCACTATATATTTTTTTTCAGTACCTAAGAGTTGCACCCGAAGCAGTGATTATTACTACCTTTGTAAGGTATAATGCGTGGCTTGCGTGGTGCGACGATCATGTAGGTTGACTGACTACAGACACAGTTATAACCTGGATGGGTTTGACTGTTAGTGGCATTTATCTCGAACATTTCCGTGCTTCGCAATTTTACAAAAATAATGGCTCAGTCCACAAATTTCTATTCTAATTCTTTCACTATCCGTTCTATCCGACTGTGGAACTCTCTTCCTGAATCTATAAGACCGCCTACATGTATAACGTTCTCCTTCTCTCAATATCTTCAAGTCGCAAGTGAAAGCGCACTTTTTAACTATCTAGTTATTTACGCTGTCAATTAAAGTTGGTTGTCTTTGGTTGTACATATTTGGTTATCAAGTATCACATTGTAGATTGTAGTATATGTTATATATAATATATGTATGCATGTATTTACGTAGTAATAAGTATATATTAGTAGTTTCTTAAGTTCAGTATTTAGTTTTCATTGTTATTTTATGTTTTCTTTTTTTTATCGTGCACCACCCCTCAAATATGTTATTACGCGATTTCCTCCACCCAAAGGTTGTCTGGAAGAGATCGCTCTTTAGCGATAAGACCGCCTACATGTATAACTGTCTTACCATGTATATTGTTAATATTTTCCTCTTAATGTTGTGCAATAAAGTGTTTTCATTCATTCAATGGCTTTCGGGTCTTCGCTTTGCTAAAGTCCTGTATTATATCCTTATAGACATGTAGTCGATTTTTGAAGCCAACTCTGCTTTGATTGAAAATACAGTAAAAAAATTATGAGCGGATTTTTTCAATATTTTTCCTGTATTCTATACTTGATTCTGAGTAACCTCTAAAAATTTAAAAGACACTTTTGTTAACATCCTGTATTGCTAAAGCAGAGAGATGCTATTCCTCAAATAGTTTTTAATTTTTTTTAATACTCAGGTCAGCACTAAGAGGGCGCGGAGCCAATTTTGCTTTAAAAACATTCCCACTTATTAGCTCGCAGTCGAAGAAACAACTGGATTTCCGCGGTTTATCGGTAGTTTTGGTTGAATATATTTTATTTTGTTACAGTATTTTTTTAGCTATGCTTACTTAATTATATTTACACTCAAGGGGGCCTTGCGCGTGATCTAATTTAATGTAAAAATATTACACCTTAAGGTTAAACGTCTATCACCCTATTTCATACAAAACCTGGCTCAAAACTACACAAATACACACAATTAAAGTTATAGTCAAATTAACGCAATCTAACCGATTTTTCAACCAGGGAGCACTGACGTTTAACCTTAAGGTAAGTCAGCAGTCAGCACCCTAGTAGTGGGCCTTGAGCGAGACCCCGCTATGATAGCCATCGCGGTTTTATTCATAGAGTATAGGTTATCACAGTTACTTTTTAGCTATACTTAATACTCACAGGGGCCTCGCGCGACGCTATTTGTAATGTAAAAATATTACCCCTTTATAAATAAAATGGATTGGATTTCAAATGTTTTTATGGTTATTACTTGATTGTATACAGTTTTGCTATTTTTATTTTTAGCCGTACTCACATAAAGCACTGAAGGGGGCCTCGCGCACGACCTCTTTAATTACAAGATTTTATGTAATAATGTGACCCCCTTACGTTAGCATTTTAGGTAGGGGGCCTCGCGCGAGGCCCCCTTGAGCGCGAGGCCGTGGGCGAGGGCCCGCTTCGCCCACGCCTTGCTACGCTACTGATGATGAAGTCAGTTATTTTTAATGTGTTCAGAGTTGTCGATTATTTGAAAAACCAATTAAGTACACCAACCAATTGTTTTCTGCTATTTTGAAATATTATTGTAGGATTATGCATGTACAAATAACATAAGTTTGTTGAAACTTATAAAGAAATGAAACAAAGAAATAATATTTTTATAAAGGTTGTTAAAAAAGTGTGTTTGAGATTTTAAGGTACTCAGAGTCAAGTATAGAATACAGGAAAAATAGTGATAAAATCCGCATTTCAATTTTTTTTCAGTTTTCCATACAAATTCTTGATTTACTATTCAGATTTAGTATTTGGTCTATGGTGTGGCTTTAGAATAGCACCACCACCATCTCTTCCTGGGGGTGTCGTAAAAGGCGACTAAGGGATCCATAAACCGGAGGATGGTGCTGCCCATCCTCCGGTCTTTTCCGCACACCATTTCGGCTCACGCCACACTGCGATCGCCAACCTGCATGCCAAGCGTGGCGATTATGGCAACTACCCCCCAAATATGATTAGAAACCCAAAACAACGGCCCCTAGTCCCCGACAGCCCCGCTATTCCTGACTCCGGTAGCGGCCACTGTAACGGCGGGGCATGGGGTGCGAAGAATCTCCGGCAGAGGCCAGGCTACCAAAAACAAACCTATAACACGCGCACACTGCGGACGGACGAAAGACTCGCTGAACTGGAGGAGGAATTGAGCAGGTTACGATGGGACATTGTAGGATTATGTGAAGTCCGAATAGAGGGTGAGGACACGATAATCCTTGTTAACTAAAACACACAAAAGTAACATGTTAAGACATTTATTCTATAGAAAGAGTTATATACATTAGTCAACCTTACCTAATTACTCTCAATATTTACACAAAGAAGCTTCTTGCAAGCTTAAACTTGAACTAAGAGCGCGTTACACTTTCCCGCTGCCTTTTATAACCGCCGTTTCCCGTTGGTTTCCTGTTTATTTCAAGAGGTGGGAAAATGGCGTGATGTTTTCCATAGATAATCTGCCACCATAGATTACAGACGCTTAGACAAGACAGTCTGGTCCGCCTAGTCGGCCAATAGTTAGCGCCCGCCGCGCCGCGTCTTGTCATTGATGCTAGCCGACCAGTCGCGCTGTTGTTCAAACGCCGTTGACAGCTGACACTCGAACAGTGTTGCCAATACGACCATCCTGCATCGTGTCTGGCCCCACAGACACAGCAGCTTGGTAGATGTTTTGATCTGAGAAACCACACAAAAACATACAAAATTAAAATACCTATTATAATATGTCTTTAATTTTCTCATTCCTTCTAGCTCGGCTCATCATGACATTTTAAGGAATCTCCAGGAGAAAACGGTTTTTTTTTTTGCTTTCGTTCACTCACTGCTCCTTTAGACTTAGGCAACGAACCAGTAAATGACAGATGTTGAGATCTTTATATGTTTCTCTTTCTGCTCCACAAAAATCATAATGAGTTTGGCTTTATTTTAATTACAAAATTTTTTTTTAAATCTTTAGAACCTTCAACCTCACCAGGAAAAAATGCACTTTTCAATATATTTATATACATTATATTTTATCATAATGTCATTTTTACCTGATGAATTTACACATATTTCTAAATCTCAAGAACCAAGATCATCCTTTAGTCTTAGGGAAATCTTCAGTTTCTCATCTGGTCATTCACTCACTGCTCCTTTAGACTTAGGCAACGAATAAGTAAGTGACAGACGTTAAAATTTAGAGATGTTTCACTGTCTATCAAATCATCGGTACTTATGGCACACAAAACTGCAGGAATCACATCACAACTCGAGTTACGACTACCCTCAATTTTCGAGATAAATTCACATTCGATTTGTTTCAAGATCCAGATAGTTCCTTGATCGCACCTCCCACAAACTGAACCAGTGTTATTTCCACTCACTGTCACACGGGTTCCGACGGTCAACGCTTTGTAGACGAACCACCACTCAAAAACGTAACCAGTTCGAAACAACCTCCATCTCTCCCGCGCTTCTCCGAGGCAACACGAGGGAATCACTGCCACGTATCACGGACACCCTCACGTGGTCGACTCGGTCCAACATACCTATGTCGACAAAACTGCACAGCAGCTTCCAGAGCCAACCTCCCGTTCATAGCCGTGACGCGCAAGTGAGGATCCCTTACGTCCCGTATGATAAATGCACACACAAGCCCTCCACTCGAATGTTACGTTTGCGCAATCAAAGCAATGACTCCATCGGACTCGGTACAGCACATACACGACATCAAAAGAATACACACGACATCAACGCCCCGTGGAAAGATCTCTTGATCTCTTTTTTTTTTAATGGCCAGCACAATCGTCATCACACCACGCGCTGATATCATGAATATTAGGATTGAAATCAGTCATACAATAATGGTTAGATCTCACCGGGTATCAGCTCTCGGTTACGTCCAAACCAATCGTGGACAGCACAGGGTCCATCGGGATGGCTGACAGCCATCTGGCAGCTCTCGCGGTGATGACGTGCTGAACGTCATCTCGGCTCGCAGCTGGGACCGGGTCTTATATGGCAGGCGGTGATGGCTCCACGCTTCAGACCCACAGCGCTCTGCTCGAACGCCGTTAGCAGGCTGCGGCGATCTATATAGGATAGTGGTGGCGTGCGCTCTCGCTTGCAGACACGCGGTAATCAGAAATGATACAAGAGACAATAGCCTTTGATCCCACTTCTGATGTTAACTAAAACACACAAAAGTAACATGTTAAGACATTTATTCTATAGAAAGAGTTATATACATTAGTCAACCTTACCTAATTACTCTCAATATTTACACAAAGAAGCTTCTTGCAAGCTTAAACTTGAACTAAGAGCGCGTTACACTTTCCCGCTGCCTTTTATAACCGCCGTTTCCCGTTGGTTTCCTGTTTATTTCAAGAGGTGGGAAAATGGCGTGATGTTTTCCATAGATAATCTGCCACCATAGATTACAGACGCTTAGACAAGACAGTCTGGTCCGCCTAGTCGGCCAATAGTTAGCGCCCGCCGCGCCGCGTCTTGTCATTGATGCTAGCCGATCAGTCGCGCTGTTGTTCAAACGCCGTTGACAGCTGACACTCGAACAGTGTTGCCAATATCCTTAAGTCCGGAAATCTGCTCTATTTCAGGGAGGGCGACCATCTGTCTTGGGTGGTGTCGGGTATAAACCCAATAATGTCAATATGTGGACAAGTCCCTCGTTAAGAACGTGGTCGAGAGTGTTTCGGCGAGGGTAGCGTACCTTATACTCAGAATCACCAAAGAATCACCAAACTGTATTCGCTGAAGGTCATACAGGTATATGCACTTACCGCGGTACACCCCGACGACGCGGTGGAGGCTATGTATGAGGATATTTTTAGAGCCATACATAGCTCCAGGACCCATTTTACCGTTGTAATGCGAAACTAGGCAAACGAACTGACAATGAGTTGAGAGTGGGGCAATTTGGATACGGAGAAAGGAATGCGCGGGGTCAGCTGCTGGCTGGCTTTATGGAGAAGGAGGGCCTCTTCATGATGAACTCTATGTTCAAAAAGCCAAAACAGCGCAAGTGGTCATGGCTGCATCCGAATGGCGTGATAAAAAATGAGATTGACTTCATCTTGTCGACAAAAAGGCAAATATTCAATGATGTCTCCGTGATCAACTCATTAAAGACAGGAAGTGATCACCGAATGATAAGAGGCACATTGAACTTAAAACCAAAGCTGAAAAGATATCGACTGATGAAGTCCATGTTCCGACCAAAGCCTATACAGCTTCAAAACTCCGAAAGCTTTCAGCTCGAGTTGCACAACCGCTTTGAATGCCTAGGAGAGTGCGAAAATGTGGACGAATACAACGACAGGTTTGTGGAAATTGTCCAAACGGCTGGGCTGGGAATTAGGCCTTCGAAACCAGACGTTCAAAAAGAACATCTCGGATCTCGGACCCCACCAGCAAGATCATGGAGGAAAGACGGAGCCTGATTCTGAAATCCTCTGAAGATGCTTGTCAATATCGGCGATCTCCAAGTCCTTGACCCGCGATATACGCCAATTTAATGCCAATCGTATTAAAGAGGCTATCGAGTGCAATAAAGGGTCAAACGTATTCGCAAGGGATCTGTCTGCTGGTCAAAGCCAACTGACAAAGCTGAAGACCGAGGATGGCAGAATCGTGTCGTCCAAGCCCGAGCTGTTGGAAGAGGTTGAGAAGTTCTACGGACAATTATACACGACTACTTACTTACCTGTCAGTAATGTGGCTGAAGACCCGAGAGCCGGATTGACCTGACACTATACCGAAGATATCCCAGACGTCAGCCTGTGCGAGATTAGAATGGCTCTCAAACAGCTTAATAACTTAATAATTAAACTGTAAGCTCTTATTGTAATATATAAATAAAGTAATAAATAACTACAAGGCATCGGGTGACGATGGAATTACGGCTGAGCTTCTGAAAGCAGGTGGAGAACCGGTACTTACAGCTCTTCAGAAGCTATTCAATTCCGTCATGCTCGAGGGACGAACGCCTACAGCATGGCACAGAAGTGTGGTGGTGCTCTTCTTCAAGTAGGGTGATAAGACTCTGCTGAAGAATTACAGACCCATCTCACTCCTGAGCCATGTCTACAAGCTGTTTTCGAGGGGCCATTACTAATCGTCTCGCACGCAGGTTTGACGACTTCCAGCCTTCGAACAAGCCGGTTTCCGAAAAGGCTTTAGTACCATAGACCACTTACATACGCTGCGGCAGATTATACAGAAGACCGAAGAGTACAATCGACAACTATGCTTGGCGTTTGTGGACTATGAGAAAGCCTTTGATTCGATCGAGACCTGGGCTGTGTTACAGTCTCTCCAACGGTGCCAAATTGATTATAGATACATTGAAGTGTTGAAGTGTTTGTATGAAAACGCGACCATGTCGGTCCACCTCCAGGATCAGAATTCGAAACCTATCCGGCTGTAACGTGGGGTGAGACAGAGAGACGTTTTCAAGCTTCAGTACTGGAGAGAGGACTCGGCATCAATATCAATGTCGAGTAAGTACATCACTCACCTTCGATTTGCTGACGATATCGTGATCATGGCTGAGACCTTGGAGGACCTAGGTGCAATGCTCGATGGACTCAGTAGAGCCTCCCACAAGTGGATCTTAAAATGAATATGGATAAGACGAAAATCATGTCAAACGTCCGTGCTACACCCTCTCCTCAGAAGGTTGGAAACTCTACACTCGAAGATGTTGATGAATATGTATACCTAGGACAAACAGTCCAGTTAGGTAGGTCCAACTTCGAGAAAGAGATCAGTCGTCGAATCCAACTCGGCTGGGCAGCGTTCGGGAAGCTCCGAAATATCTTCAAGTTCAAAATACCGCAGTGTCTCAAGACTAAAGTCTTTGACCAGTGTGTGTTGCCAGTGATGACAAATGGTTCCGAGACATGGTCGCTTACTATGAACTTCATAAGAAGGCTCAAGGTCACCCAAAGGGCGATGGAGCGTGCTATGCTTTGTTTCCCTACGTGATCGAATCAGAAATTAGGAGATACGTAGGAGAACTAAAGTTACCGACATCTCAGAATCGCCAGACTTAAGGCGTTAAGTATTGCGAAATCGCAATATTCAATTCAAATTCTTGAAATAGTGGTTAAAGCTATCACCATGGAAAAAATATATAACATACTTGAAACAATAAAAAACAAATTGCCTTGAACAGAAAATCATAAAAATCACAAAAACTTTGATGAAAAAAATATCCTGTAAACCCTGTATTTTGCATTAATTGCAAATTCTCTCGGAAACACAATATTTGTTTATGTTGAAACCAACACACAAAAATCGGCCATTTTAATACATAATACATACCATTTAATTTACCTTGAACAGATTTTTTTTAACTCATTTGAAAGCCAAGAAAAGTAATAAAAACATCGAGAATTTTGCGTTCGGCCTTGACGTAACCGCCGCGATGGTACCCACACTGATCTGAACTTTAAATGAGTGGCGTTACGGTTGATATAATATTATCATGCATCAACCTGCTCAGATTGAGTGTACGTCGCGCCTTAAGTGGCAGTGGGCAGGGCACATAGCTCGTAGAACAGATAGCCGTTGGGGCAGTAAAGTTCTCGAGTGGCGACCGCGCACCGGAAGACGCAGTGTGGGCTGGCCTCCGACTCGGTGGACCGACGACCTGGTGAAGGTTGCGGGAAGCCGCTGGATGCGAGCTGCATAGGACCAGTCGGTGTAGAAATTTTGAACAGCGGATTTTAAAATATTTTTCCTGTATTTTATGCTTGATTTTGAGTAACCCCTTGAAATTTCAAAAACCCGTTTTTACATCCTTTATATGTATAAGCATACAATACTGTGCAGCATTTACTAAATTATGAGAAGCTACTTAGAAACGTATTTTATTTTAAACATATTTAAAAAAGAAGCATTTTATGTCATTATCTCTAAATAAAAATTTATACAAACTAGTGAAAAATAGACGCTAATGCATAACTTTTTTGAAGCGGTTGAAGCGGCAGCAACCTCCTAAAGGCTAGGTTAGGTTGGCAGAGGCCGTTTTCTTTTTATATTTAAGGTCAACTCTCAAATTTTGTACTCTATTAAAGATATTATGAACAAATTACGGGCCGTATTAATTTTATATAGCCTAGCCATGTTAGCCTTATTACTTACACAAAGAAGGGAAAAAAACCTACCTTAACTTCATAAAAATGCAGGTAATCCGAGGTACTCCATTTTATTTTGATAAATAAAAAAAAACGCGTCTTTTTGCTTTGTAATTTCGCCGCTGTCTGTGTTTTTTGCTTTCACTTAGTCTGTGGATTTACACACTTTCTCGCATGCATTGAACTTAGAGAATTGTTCTTTTGTCAAAGTCATGCACATAAAAAGGTATCTAAAGTTCTTAGTAATTTTATAAAGTAAAGCAATCCGCGAGTTGCCTGCATCAAAATTAAATTATGAAATATTGATCACAAAATAGTTTTTATTGAAACTGCAGAAAAAATATATTCGCTTGGGTTTTTATTACATATTCAATTTTTAATTTATAAAAAAATCGTAATAAGTGTGTAAACTACTACATTGAACAATGACGTCATCGTACAAAATTTCAAACATTTTTAGAACAAAATATCGTTTTTGACATTTAATAAAAAAGTAACTCAAATGACTAGCAGTCAACTGCCGGATTATTAAAATATAAAAAGCATCCACCCCACTCCTCAAAACATAAGCAAAACCCTTAATTGCTGTATAAAAACAGCACATACATGAATATGGTTTTATCCTTATCAATCACTCAAGCTCGATATGCTGCCTAAATGTGCCACGTCAGTCCACATCGAGTATTATACATAAGGCTTTGTTGGTATGACATATTATGTTCAAAATAATGTTTTGTTTCGGCTTTTGTATGCGCATGATATACGCTATTGCGTATTGCGTATGGAGATTATCCTTTATAAATTATAATGGTAGCATCAGATAAAAATAATATCTATCAGAGACAATCACACTTACTTAAGTAATAAGCCATTATCTATTTAAAGCTGTGCCAGGGCCAATACAAAGTTTATTTTTATTGCATAGTGTAAAAAAGTGACATAAAAATCTAATGTCAGAAGTGGGATTCGAACCCACGCCCACAGAAGTGGACTGCGACCTGAACGCAGCGCCTTAGACCGCTCGGCCATCCTGACTTAGACCACATTGTTGAAATATGTGGATACTTCAATGTTATGAGGAAATAAGAGGCAGAGACGAGTAGAATATAGAAGTGACAAAAAAATTAACTGACTTTTCCCCTGTGCAAGTCATCATCGATCGGTAATAGTTCAGCATACGCATACCAGTAATACCCATAGAAACATGGCATAACTTATCAATATTGTATCTTCTCTCTGTCAATAAAATCAAATGAAATATAATAAAGTTTAAAAATAAAAACTAAAAATACACGATTATTGACGTCATTTTATCGGCAACCATTTCTTTTGATACCCATATCAGAGGAGTGCATAAAAATAACTAGTCCACCATATTTGATTTAGAATGACGTCACTTAGCTAAAGTACAAATCACAAGTTGGCTTACATTAATCGGGACAAATCACATACGATCATCTGGCCTCAGAGTGGTTTTCAACTATGGAAACCAGAGACTGATAAAAGATGTACCACACATTTCACATACGTTAAATAATAACAAAACAAATATGGCATTGTTGAAATAAATTATCATTCATAATCACAGGCATACACGATATTATAAACAAAATTGGTATCTTCTGCTTATCATACGGTACAGCGACTTTGCCGAAATCATAAATAATTCGGATTACCCATACAAAGTAGATCGATTCGTTTGTAATTCCAAAAATCATTTTGCCGGTACAAGCCACAGGTAATTTCTATCTCTTACAACTATTTCGTTACGCCCTTATAAAATACGAGTAAATAAATATGTTACTTTAGGGAATTGAAATCGAACTTACGACCAGGAGCGTATACCACGCCCCATCGTGCGTCGCCATTCGCAACGGAGTCGAGATTTTATAGATATGATATATGGTCTCAATAATGTTTCATTTTGTGCATTGTATATGGGCGCAGGTTTCCCATAAAAATGACATCAGATGTTTGTAATGCTTTCACCCCAGCAAACTGAATTGAAGTTTTCGAGAAAGTAGGTACCAAAATAAGATATTTTTACACCCTTGACGTAAGAGCCTAAGTATATCGTAGAGTAGCAGTTCCCAAAAGACAAGAAGGCCGCAAAGTATACGGAAACTCTATATATTTTGCGGCCTTCTTTCTTATGAGGGCGGGCGGTACTGCCGTGCTTACGATAAGAGCAGTAAGTATACATATAAAAGCAGTAACTTCATCCATTTCGTCATTTAACAATGTAAGAACTCATAAATAAGACAATTAAATGATAACGCAGTATAAAAATACTGAATCTGAGCTACACATTTCAAAGATCGTATTTAACATTATCTAAGAAAACTGCGGAAAATGCAAAAATGTGACGAAAACTCGAAAGTGTCTTTCACAGACTTACTGCTGTTATCGTAAGCACGGCAGAGTAAACGGGTCGACCGATTTGAATGCGGCTTTTTTTTTTTAAATTAAAAGCCGGTTTCATAACGGTGTTCTTAGCTGTGTTTGTTGAAAATCGGTTTAGTGGTTTTCGAGTTATTCTACTTTTATTGACGGTGTAGCTAGAAACTTACCTGTAATACGTGAATATTTTTACAACCTTGAATGAGATCATGATGTTGATGAGTTTATGACTAAGACTTGTGACTTTATGTTTGTAAAATTGTTAAATTTTGTTACTGAAATAAACATTTTTGATTTTGATTTGATTTGAAAGTTATATTGAGCGATGAGAGATTTATTAATGCCATGGGTGGTACTAGTATTGTACAATCTTATGCGATTGAACACATAAAACAAAAAATATAGTATTAGCAAAACGTTTTTGGACTTTATATTTACAATAAATTGGGCATGTTTTGTAACCATCAAAACGTATAAAATTTCATCCCGGATATAGCTCTCATTTGCGCACGTTTTCTGGGCTAATGCCCTCCCACTAAGATGGATCATTTGTCTTGTTTCTCGGCCCATTTGTTAGGGCTAGGCTCAGGGTAGCCTGGCGCCTGAGTTTAGATAAACGTTGACTTTATCTACGATAGTGTTTGTTTTGTTTTTGTTGTACATATACGTTTAGGAGGGAATCGTGAAAGAGTTATAAGCGGAATAGGATTCTACTGTAGCGAGTATTTCAATGTTGCCTGAACCCGTAGTCTAAACTGCTTGGTCAATTTTAGATTGCTAGGTCTTGTTAGAATTAGTCATAGGGAGAAATATTCTTACCCTAAATATCATTTATATTGTACGAGTATGATAGACGTAGAATTTTTTTTGACACACAGAAAAACAAAATAGCCAATCAATAACAATAAATAAACAATACTTTTTTGTAGAAATAAGGAAGCAAAAGCTTAAATACTAATTTGTGCTAAAAATGGTCCTCGACTTAGCACGACTGCGCCTGTGCTGTGCGATATTAAACAGTCGGCCTTTAAAAAAAGTTATATTTCTCTATTTAATTTGCGGCTTACAAGTTAAAAGAATGTATTAGAGCCATTATTAACGTTTGTTATCCGAAGGCGTAACCATTACGTATGTAACCCTGTGTCCGGGGGTCCATTATATCCTGTTCGAGAGTAACTTTTCTCCTACTGTCCCTTGTGGTTACTCAAATCGACACCTGCACATTCAGTATCCTGATGCCTAATGCACGGGAGCGTATAACAAGATAAGAAAGAACCCTTGTAGTCTTTCTACTGTCCCTAACAACATACTTACAATCTTATTGCCATGTTTTAATACCCATTTTACCAACTTGGAGAAAGTTATTTAAAAAATCTTTCTTAGTTCTCCTCTACATCTCTCTGTCAGTAGTTGAGGCTCTCCCTCGTATTTCAGTCGCCCAGGAAGTCATGAAAGAAAATCGATAGAATTTGAAAATAAGGAATAATAATTTAGTTTAATTCGAGTTATGTATTTCACGTCTTAGTGTAGAAATATGATGTTAATGTAAAATTAGTAACTATCGTATTTTGAGAAATTTATATGTTCCTTTAAAATGTTTATCACAACAGAATCTACAGTGTATCCAACTAATTACTTATGCGTTTAATTTTGCCGCTAATAGTTGACCCTTGTAATTGGTGGGCTAGGGGTGAGAAAAAAAATAGCGTAGAGCCGTGGGTACTATTATTTTTGGGTTGTAATTATTACTTGTGCTCTTAAAATTCCCGTCTCAGCGCAACCAGTTTTGCTTCCCAGTTCTTGTGTCGTATATGTCTGGAGTGATTAATCACTCGCTACGAATGTCGGCACAGTAACATATTGTTCAACACAATTTTTAAACACATAATTTTATGACTTTGCCTTGAACATAAACTCAAAATCTAAACGGTCTTACTGCTGATAGTCACGCGAAAATTGTAAATATTACCACATATTACGGATATTCATGAATACGTCGATGTTACATAAAAGTTCTTTGGTGAGTTAGGGAAACGCACTCAAATGTTAAGTAAGTAAAATAATGTTCACAAGGCAAGTTTAGAGAAATCAACCTAATGGTATTTTGCCAGGTCATGATGGTTTTTAGATTCAATCTGTCGTATTTTTATTATGCAGGGTGTAACAGAAACGTGTGATAATACTTCAAGGTTGGCTTTTACCTATCAAACTGAATAACTTTTGTTCTACAACTTTGTTCAAATCTTTGTTCAAATCGCAAATTTTTTTTGGACTTTTCATACAAATCGAGCAGCTGGCGAACCAAGTTAGTATGAAAAGTCCGAAAATTTCTTTGCGATTTCAATAAAGTTGTAGAACAAAAGTTGTTCAGTTTGATGGTTACACCCTTTCTGTTACACCCTGTATAAGATGGCAACAGGCTTACGGCCCACCTGATGGAAAGTGGTTGCCGCCGCCTATGGGCATTTGCAACATCAATGCTTCGCTGATCCTTCAAAGACCTTTTCAATTCCTTCTTGAAGAGTTCCAAATATGTAATACTCTTGAGTACGTAGTATTTTTTTTTTAAATTCAGAATTTGGGAGTGTTTTACTCCAATATCACCTGATGGTAAGGGACGATGGAGTCGACAGTGCAACACGCAATCCCAAATAAAACATATTCACTCTCCCCTTGAATATCCCTAGATTAAAAGACTCAGGAAGTTTTAATTATTTTTTATTGATTTAATTTGAATGTTGTCCAGGTCTCCCAGATAGTATGCTGTTATGGCTGCTGCAGAAACTTCGTGGCAGCCGGCCGCGCTTGCGCGTGTGTGTGAGACAGCACGCGTCGTCGCAGTGCGCCGCTTTCTACATCACCGCTGATGACCATGTGTGAGTGGTATCATTGTGACCTTGTAATCTTTATGAGTGATATGTTATCCGTTATACCTAACCTTCCCAAGTTATGGGAACCCATATACCCATACCCCTGCAGTGGGGACGATATGGGTTGTTAACGAATTTTATGCGTAGTTCATTTTCAACCGACTTCAAAAAAAGGAGGAGGTTCTCAATTCGTCGGAATCTTTTTTTTTTTTTTTATGTATGTTCACCGATTACTCGAAGACGCCTGAACCGATTTCAAAAATTCTTTTTTTGTTTGAAAGGGTATACTTCACAGGTGGTCCCATATTAATTTTATCGAAATCGATTCAGCGGTTTTTGAGAAAATCAACAAAAACATAGCAAAATTGGAGTTGCTACGATTGAAGTCGGTTGTTTTTAACGTATTCAGCGTGGTCAATTATATTGTATAAGCCGTGGCCAGATCATAGGAATTACTGGCCATATCGTCGAAGAGCTCCGAAAAAACAGAGTCGACGGAGTCCCCTCTTTATACGGTAACATCAACGTAACTTAGATTTATTGTCAGAGTTCCACAGCGATATGGCCAGTATTGGCCAGTCATTTCGTGATCTGGCTAGGACATACTCGTTGGCAAAAAGCTTGGGCTGCCCCTTACTGCAAATGGCTACCGCTACATAAGAAAGATGCAGAGACGGTTGTTTTGTGCAAGCTTCACAACGTACACATTTACACGTGTTAAAACAGCATAATAATCACGAGGTATTTGTTTGATTTAAGTATCAGTATCCAGGTTTTGGTCTGCCTCCACAAAATAAGGGTTATTTGATCTCGTTTTTTTCATCTTTATGATACGCATGCATACATGCAGGCGTTATTACCATAATAGATTAAGATAATAAATTCTCCTTTTAACACGAAAATGATACGCATCTACTAATTACGAAGCAAATTTTTCTCACCCCATTTTCGAATACACCTCAAAGGAGCCTTAAAATAATTACTATCTGTATTCTATCCGTACGATCGTTTTGACTCGTGCTTAAGTGTCTGCGAAAACAGCCTTCCATTATAAGGACTCAGTCACTTCAATCGTTTTTCGCTTCAAAAGCTACAGTATTTAGGACAGAAAGGTTAAGTAGGTTGCCACTCCGCAGTGCCTTTAAGATGTTTAAGGCGGCCTTTTTTTAAGCGTTTTAAGGGGCTTCCAAGTGATTTTGTTCATGTCAGCTAAGATACCATAGGATGGGACACATTTCACCAAGTTCCCTTCTTATTTAGGTCCTGTAACACCTAGGGGTGCATAAGGCTGAGACTACATTTTTCCACTCGGATCTGTTCACACCTATAGGCTTCACGTGCTCTCAAGATACTTAATTGTTTTTTTGGCTAGTAAAATTGTGCCTTTAGAGTGTGAAAAAAGAGGTATAAGTCCTGTTAGTGTTAACTGGTGTTCTTCTTATAACGCTGAACAACTATTTTACGACTTAGCGGAAATGGCAAAATGTTTACTTTTCATGCAAATTGATCAGCAGATAACTTGCTATTTATGGAGAGTTTTTTATGATTGACCTACCATAAAGGCTTTCAATGTCAAAAGTCAAAACATCTAAAGTGTGAAAGAAAGAAACCAGAAATTTGAGCGTGGGAGTGGATGCAGATGAGTATGAAGAGTTTTGTTTTCTCAATTAACGTGCCACCTCCATCTATCATAAATCATATATGTTATCGCACGCTGGCCACCCCTGATAGTCTTGTAAAGAAGGCCAATCTAGTGGTTTTCCCATATCGACGCACCTTTTATTGTTGCGTTCTGCTTTATGGAAAGGCTTTTAGATATTAGTCTCTGAATACTTTAAGTAGGTACCGAAGAAATATATGAAATCAGTTAAAGCAAATCTACATACGGAGACAAAAAACAAAAATGACAGTAGGTAAATTCGCAAAACGGCAATCTTTGAAAGTAGCATTCAAAGCAACGTAGCAACTACAAGCCTGGCCAAATAAAATTTGTTCTCTTCTTTCTGTTTTGGCTGAGTGCCCGTAGGGTGCAGTAATTTACAAGAAAAGTACCCCTACTTGCTCTTTTGGGAGAGACCTTACCGTGACTTCATATGGACCAGGCGCTTATGAATGGCACAAGTTTGAAAAAGCTCTCTGTATGGAACACTATAAGAAAACTACTTGTTTTAGTGCTGAAAATCTTAAGACAATTACATCGTAAAGATACGTGGCAGTCTTTTATTAATCTGTAGTCAAGATAGTGTCGGCAGATTCATAGAGTTCATTTGTGTTCAAATCCTGGCCAATCTAACAACGACTTTTTAACTCAAACTAAACTAAAACTACATGCATTGTTTACATACCGCTTGCTTTAACGGTGAAGTAAAACATCGCGAAGAAATTGGCAGGACTGATTACTACATCTAGATGTGTACATATGTGCGAATGTCTTACAATCTAAAATTCCCTACACGTGACCGCAAGTGATAACAGGATGGCCACGTCTTTAGATTTATGTCTTTGACTGTTAGCTTGTGTGAAATTCAGCATGTGTTATGAAGTAATTCGCAATTTTCAATGCAAATTTTACAGCTTAAATGCTTCGTTTTGCATGTAAATGTTTTATGCTAATATAGGGACTATGTGTGTGACATATTTCGGCAGCTCACTGCCTCGGACCCGTTTTGATAATGGCACTTTATGGTTAGTAAAATTATTTATTTTAAAATGCTTCAACGAGTTGTTTACATCCGAACTCTCCATGAGTAGTATAGTTACATATAGGAAAAGATTACGTAATAAGCGTGAGGAAGAATAAACGCCACGATGGCGTAGGGGTTAGTCCACTTGGAGGTCGACACAGAAGGAGGTCGCCGGTTCGATACCCAGCGGGATAGCTGTTCCAATATCATCTGTGTCAGTGGTGTCCAACTTTGTAGGATTCCGTTTACTTTGATTAGTAGTAGAGCTTAGCCTAAGCCAGTCTCATTAGCTTAGCTACTAAGCTTCTACGTCTTATCTAGGTTTTGGTTTTCCTGCCAAACATCAGTGATATAACTAGTTTCAACGTCGGACGCGGACGTGGACGTTTTTTTTTTTCTTTTTTTATGTTATAGGTGGCAAACGAGCAGACGGATCACCTGATGGTAAGCGATTACCGCCGCCCATAGACACCCGCAACACCGGAGGAGTCACAAGTGCGTTGCCGACCTTTGAAATGGGATGGGGGATGGGGTAATGGGGAGGGGGGGTTGGGCCTCCGGTACCCTCACTCACTCGGCGAAACACAACGTTGCTTCACGCCGGTTTTCTGTGAGGCCGTGGTATCACTCCGGTCGAGCCGGCCCATTCGTGCCGAAGCATGGCTCTCCCACGTCTAAAAGTTCCCCATTGTGTTGGGGAACCTTCGTAATCACTTCCATCTTTTGTCATTGCTTACCATTAGTCGCTACGTGCTTATGGAAGTGTTGCCATCAAATATTTAGTGTTCGATATTGCAGGGTAACTGTTGGAGATCCGTCTCCTTGATCTAGTGGCTAGTTAGCTTGCTTCACGTCAGGAGGTCACGGGTTCGATTCTTAGTGGAGTCCAGCTTTGTAGGACTCGGTTTGGTTGGTGGTAGCGCGTTTTTTCTCAGCCCGACTGGCTAGCTACCACCATCTTATCTAAGTCTTGCCGCCAAACTTCAATGTTAATAGCATTGATGTGTTCCGGCATGGTGATAAGATAGCCAGTTCCCCATTGCATTGAGGAATTTTGGTAAGCCCGCTCCATCTTCGGCATCATCATCACTTACCACCAGGTGAGATGATGCCAAGGGCTTACCAATTGGTGATAAAAAATATGAAAAATACAATATAAGGAGTTTTTAAAGTTTAAGAAGGTGTTTTTCTGTCTATATTTCTCAAACATAGACAAATGATAAAAGCAACACTTCTTAACTGCTTAGATCATCTGTCACGATATACAAGGCAGATCTGCCGTGCTTACGATAAGAGCAGTAAGTATATTTATAAAAGCAGTTCGTAAAAAAGTTCGTAATAAAAGCATTTCGTCATTTAATCATGTAAGAACAAATAAATAAGACAAATAAATGATAACGTAGTATAAAAATATTGAATCTGAGCTACACATTTCAAAAATCGTATTTAAAATAATCTAAGGAAACAATCCGGAAAATGCAAAAATGTGACGAAAACTCGAAAGTTTGTTTCACAGACTTACTGCTCTTATCGTAAGCACGGCGGAGATACAAGGTATAGTTACCATAAAAAAAAAAATACGCTGAATTGATGTATTTTTTTTTATGGTAACTGTGCTTTGGGTATCTGACCCAAAGCACAGTTACCATAAAAAAAATTACGCTGAATTTGAAATGACACGTTTGTTGCAGACTCCTACAAACGGCAGAGGAGATGCATCTTACCAAGTTGCTAAAGCCGGAGTTCGGAGGCGGTTACAAGGAGTTCACAGTCAGAGATATGCATTGCTTCCAGAAGGTACGTGTTAAGGGATAAGCATATATGTAATGTATTGACAGTATATTGACAGTGTAGTGATTGGAATGAACGGCTGACGGTAAGTAAACGAGGAATTGACAATATACTGATTGTTAAAAAAGTGCGTTCGAGATTTTAAGGGGTTCTTCAGAATCAAGTCTAGAATACAGGAAAAATAAAAAAAACGGTCTACAACTTTTTTATAATAGTTAATCAAGTGGGAAAGTGAGAAGAAAAGTTGTAGATCGGATTTTTTAAATATTTTTCTTGTATTCTATACTTGATTCTGAGTAACCCCTTAAAATCTCAAATGCACTTTTATTAACATTCTGTATTTATGTAAAAATATTGTCAATATTATTGATAGTGTCTGGTCCGCTTTTTTATACCCAGTTTCACATGATATATCCCTTAGGGTAGCACGATAAAAAGAAGTAGGTTTTCAATGCGTTGATGCCGTTTGATAATTTACTGAAATCTGACCCACTTAGAAATTAACGTGACTAAGTGACAATAAGTGAATCTGTCTGAGTATCTGACTACAGCACCGAAACCGAAATCTCTCTTAGATTTATGTAAAGTCCACATGTACTATAAATAGAACCTGCCCGCGCTATCAAAGAATAATAAAGAAAAATACTCCAGTAAAGTAGGTAATAAAACCAAACAAAATTATGTTAATTCAGTCTTAAATTTTTCTCATTTTCAACGAACGAGCTGAAAAATAAACAAACAAAATAATAGTTTGATTAATAACGTACGCGTCACGAATGCCACTTTCATTTAAATATCCCCTAGTAATGTATACAGAGTTTGATATCCTTCGTTTGCCCTTGTTTGTCAGATAAAATCACTTTAGTCAACAAACACAACTTCTGACACATTTTGCGTGATGTGATTTCTTTTGGGACCAATGTTGGTGGCTATCGTAAAATTTGGGCCTAAAGGACTGAATAAATGTTGTTCTATGACTTTACTAAATTGCTTTGACTTTTCTAAAATTCTTTTGGACGTTTTTTGTATGTTTTTTTTTGCAATTTCTGCAATTTCAGCTAAAACTAAATACCAGTTAACGGGTCCTATATCTATTTTGTTTTACCCTGTATATTTATATATTTTTTCTATTCAGAATTGCCATCTCACCTGATGGTAAGTGATATCTGAGTGCATTTTTTTTGCAATTAATGCGCTAGAAAGAATCGTGACAGGTAATACGAGGGAAGCAATACCGAAATATTTTGTTTCTGGTTTTTAAGAGGGTCTCCAGTTTCATACTATTGTACGTCTTAACATTTCAAGATTTGACTGCCCAACCCATCCCATGCCCAAAATATTATATTACATGTCATTTTTGTCATATTATTATCAACTTACAATATGGGGTCCATCAAAGGTTTACAAGTTGTCAAAGCCCATGGACCTGTCTCAACGTCAGGTCTTTGGTTGTGTATCACCAAGTTTTGACACTATTATGTGAACGTGACGACACACGCGCCTATCGTAAAATGTTCTGACATGGTTATAAAGATGTCACACTGAAAGAAAGGAAAAGTTTTCGAGTTTCTTTAATGCGTTTGGAAATGGAGTAGATTAAATGGATTAGATAAATGGAGAGGCTGGATTTGAATTATCGGTAGTTGAATGTTATAATTGACCACGCTGAATACGTTAAAAACAACCGACTTCAATCGCAACAACTCCAATTTTGCTATGTTTTTGTTGATTTTCTCAAAAACCGCTGAATCGATTTCGATAAAATTTATATGGGACCACCTGTGAAGTATACCCTTTTAAACAAAAAAAGACGGTTCAGGCGTCTTCGAGTAATCGGTGAACATACATCGAATTGAGAACCTCCTCCTTTTTTTGAAGTCGGTTAAAAATCAGGAAACTCATCTACAATATCGATATGACTATTGATAGAACCGATACTGTCGATGGTATCGTCTCGACTGTTTAACTATACTAGTCATGAGCGATACTATCGATAACAGAAACGCCATTGGTATTTGATTCTACCTAAATCATATAGGGAATCTTTGTTTGGGGTTGGATAAACTTATTTATTTGTTACGAGATATTTATCTTTGTTAGGTACATAAAATCTGACGACTAAGCTGTAAGAGTCTACTCTAGATGCGACATAAAGAAATTTCTATTAGACGGTTTTATGTGAATGTGTGTCGGTCGTCAATAGGAGTACTAGGTCTAGGTCTTAAAATATAGATGCCGTGTGGGACGATCGTAAAACGATTTCGGTTTACGGGTTTTGGTGGAAGAACACAATAACTGTACCTATAGTATTTTAGTAAATTGATTTTGTATGTAGATTTATTAGAATGAAAACTTATTTGAACACTTTAAACATGATTAATTTACTCGTTCTTAAGTAAACTTCAACCTTAATGAAACTACCTGTCTTATGGAAAATCAAATCGATATTCTGTGTTTTTAAATAATTTGTTTATGAATTTCTGCGGAAACATCCAAATGGCTTGTGCTTGTGCACGGCTGTAATTATAAGCGGTGCAATCAGCACTACAAAGAGTTTAGACAATGTGTGTGTCTTTTTAATTGCTGACAAGCAGCGTATGGTAGACAGATGCTACTCAAAAACTGAACAACTCTCCCCGAGTAACCTACACAATCGAAGTAAAAAAAAAAATTCTTACTAATTTTCTATAATGATCAAACTGTCTGCAAACCTCGGTAAGCCCTAGGCATTATCTTATCTGATGGTAAGTGATGATGACGCCGAAAAATGGAAACGGACTTATCAAGATTCCCCAACGCAATGGGGAACTGGCTATCTTATCTCCATTCCGGAAGAAATCAATGGCGTTAACATTGATGTTTAGTGACAAGACTTAGATAAGATGCTGGCAGCTAGCCAGGCAGGCTCAGAAAATGCTCTATTACCAACCAAATCGTGTCTTACAAAGTAAGATCCCGCCCGGAAATATGTACTTTGTATCTTATTTTTGCTTTGATTGTATAAGTTCATTCGGAGAATATTTCTTTCGTATATTAGAGTTCATTGTTAACGCATAAATCATGTATTTAGGGGATCTAACGACACTTGGCATTTCAAACTTCATCAAGCCGTTATGGGCCATGTACTCAGCCAAACAAACATACACACTAGCAGCCAATACCATTACCCTCCTTCTGGGACAATCGAGTAATAAAAGAAAATTGTATAGCTCGCTCTGGACTAAATCTGTTCCAGTTTTCCGAATAGCATTCTGAACATTTGCATCCGTTTTACATAACCTAGTGTTCGCGACTGTACACAGTTATGTAGGCGAATGTATGAACTACCGTAATTGCGTTGTTTACATGCGGTATTGATCGTTTCCATGGCGATAGACTAAGCTAGCCTATTTTCTGCTAGGACAAGTTCAGTGTAGAGGTAGTAACAAAATATAATATATGTAGGAACCGTTTACTGGATCTTCAACCTGCTTCTGCTCAGCGTTTATTGAACAACTTATGTTCATTGATTTTTAACCGACTTCAAAAAAGGAGGAGGTTCTCAATTCGTCGGAATCTTTTTTTTTATGTATGTTCACCGATTACTCGAAGACGCCTGAACCGATTTGGAAAATTCTTTTTTTGTTTGAAAGGGTGGTCTTCACAGGTGGTCCCATATAAATTTTCCCAATTAAAATCCCATACTAAAATCCAGCGGTTTTTGAGAAAATCAACAAAAACATAGCAAAATTGGAGTTGTTGCGATTGAAGTCGGTTGTTTTTAACGTATTCAGCGTGGTCAATTATTCTGAAAATTGTCGACAAGGTAATTATAATGGAGAATTTAACAGATATGAAAAATTGCAACAGGTTGCAATAATAGTTTTTGCCCGTCTGAATCAAGCGGAGGGTGATGTTTTTCGAGTGTATTTATGTCCATTTCACTGTAGCGCATGTAACCAAAATGGCTTTATTGATTTATTTTGATTCCCAGATTGATATAAGCATACGATACATTTGATACTCATTTATTATAGAGAATTTTGATTTCACACTTTTCATAAAATGTTTGCAAATTCCTGGATCAATTTTTACAGTCAATATGTATTCCGATTGTATAGGTTCCTTAGGAAAAGTTACTGATTTACATGAGTAGAATTAGTATTAGTATCATCCATTGGTCGCTTGTCAACGAAAAATAAATTCTCCTGTAATATACTATGTATAATATTTCCGAGGTACATAGTTCAAAATAGTCGAAATGGTCCGTGTAAACAGTACATAGTTTGTGCGTCGCCCGTTTCATATATTTCTGTGTGTCTACGTTCTTTTGGTTATCCGACGTTTTGTTCGCTCTCCACAAACACTTCTCGAAATGTTTGTTATACGAGTTCCTAGTGTTAGAAACTTCGTATGTGGACTAAAATAAAACTTCGAAAAGCGTATAGTGCTACCTATTAACAAGCCATATCCCACTGCAGGGGCATGTGTCTCCACGCACGGGGCCAACTCCGGCTAAACCCAGTGTCAGAACTTTTCAAGCTGCTTATAAGGCCTCAGACATGGCTTAACGACTGGCATCTAGCGATAGTAGCCGGCACCAATGGCTTAACGTGCCTTGCGAAGCACGAATGTGCTTCAGTGCTACCTACCTCGAATAAATGTTTTTCGATCTGAATTGCGATAACATAATAGGAATACTTGTCCCACAGGGCACATCAGCAACAGAACTGCTCAACTCTCAAGAGCGCAGTGCTCTAGTGAAACACGTACTGGAATCCGTGCGGGCGGACCCGGGCGACGAGCGAGCTTTGGAGCCCGCTCTTACTCTGCGGCCCGGACAGAGTATTGGTAAGTGTACTGGACCGTATTGTACTGAACGTGCTACATATCATTACTTCTTTATTTCAATGGTGTTGTATGCAGCGTCCGGGAATTGATTCAAATGAATCCATTTGAAAGAAAGAAAAGAGTAATTTCACTATAATATGTAGTTACTTTCTGTCGTGTATGTTTTTTTAGTTATAAAATTAGGTAGATACACGCGCGCACGCATGTACACACACACTTTCGGCGCATTGTATAACTCCGAGCTGAAGTAAAAGAAGAATAAAGTTCATCTGATCAATCCTTCTTTGTCACGGCCTACAAGATAGTAAGTAGCCTGGTTGCAGAAACCAGACCGCCCTTACAAACCCCCTTTCCTAAAACTAAAATCCAACGTTTGCTCCCAGTGCCGGCGTGCATCACCAAAGGGGTAGTGGCTAGTATGTTCCCACTACACGAGAGACACGCACTGGAGAACTTGAGGAAGAAGTGGGTGAAAAGTCTGTTCAGTCCACAACCTTTAGGTGAGTTCAGTACAAAGTAATTTTTTTTTATGTGATAGGTGGCAAACGAGCAGACGGATAACCTGATAGGGAACTGGCTGTCTTATCTGGATTTTAAGTAACAATCCATAGCGTAACCTCTAGGCTAGGGGGGCACGCGTCTCTGCCCATGTCTCAGGAACATCAGGGAACATGGGAACAATCCATATTTAGAATACAGGAGGTTAACCGCCTCCGTAGCCTTGTGGCTTGTCCGCTCGCTACATATCAGGAGGTTGCGGGTTCGATTCCCGGCGGGGTCCAACTTTGTAGGACTCGGTTTGGTTGGTAGTAGGGCATTTTCTGAGCCTGCCTGGCTAGCTAACACCATCTTATCTAACAATAAGTCTTGCCACCAAACATATGTTAACAGCATTGATGTGTTCCGGCATGATGATAAGATAACCAGTTCCCAATTGCGCTGGGAAATCTTGGTAAGCCCGCTTCCATCTTCGGAATCACCATCACTTACCATCAGGTGAGATGATGCTACGGGCTTACCAATTGAGGGTAAGAAAAAGGTTGTACAACTATGAAACAAGTGGCAAAATGACCCACAACTTCAGAATATAAAATCAAACCTTTTAGTGCCTTTCGTCTTGTTCCCAGATGAGATAAGTGAATACTTCGGTGTTAAGATAGCGATGTACTTCGCGTGGCTCGGCCACTACACTCGCTGTCTCACTGTACCCGCCGTTGTGGGATTCGTGTTTTGGGTGAGTTGTAAAGTAATACGTGTAATCAATTGTAAAGACTTCATAATCGTCCGTGTTCATAGTTTTGTTCGCAAAATTAAAAGCTGTTCATCCATAGTTTAGATTTTAATGCCTAATTTTAAGTCATAAGTTCACCCATTCTGTATCATCTCACAATTTTAGTGCGATTATTTTTGATGCTTGGAATTTTAAAAGCTTTTATTCATCTTGGCACCTCTACTGTGGCTCTACCGCTGCCTTTAGGCACTTTCACAGCTCTTTAAAGTGTTACATTTGGGGTCTTAATTGGTGTCTTAGTTAAGCAGTAGACCTAAATGCTGACTAATGATAGCTTATAGAGTTTTATATAATACTAGCTTCCGCCCGCGACTTCGTCCGCGTGGATTTCAGGATTGAAAGAAAATGTTAAGATAGCGCCATCTAGTGACGAAGTGGAAATTTTGAGTTTTTAAGCATTCCTACGGGAACCCTAAGTTTTCCACGATAAAAAGTATCCTATGTGTTAGCTGAGTGCTTCGTATATGTTCCTACCAAATTTCATCCAAATCCGTTCAGTAGTTTTGGTGTGAAAGCGGAACAAACAAACAAACAAACTGACAAATTAACAAACATCCATACTTTCGCATTTATAATATTAGTGAGATGAGATGAGATGTAATCCTATTTTATGAGGAGGCCTTTGTTCAAGAGTGGACGTCTTTCGGTGGAATATATGATAAAGTTTTAATATTGGAAATAAAGTTTGTTATTATTGCATATTGTACTAAGTTTTCGTTTTATTTTTGTAAATTATTTTTCCAGATATGGCTAGGTACAGCAAATGAGAATTCTAAAGACATAGCGCACATGTTGTTTTCTCTTTTCAACGTGTTATGGGCGTGTGTGTATTTGGAAACTTGGAAAAGGTAATCTATTAACTTACTAGTGCATTTTTATTTATTGAAAAGTAATGATAGGTAGTAATGGCAAAATATTTTCAGGTATTCCAATGTTTTAGCTTATAAGTGGGGCACATTGGACCAGAGAGATGACTTGTTGGTTGAACCGAGACCATTGTTTGAGGTATGTCTTAGTAACCAACTTATGGTCTTATAATTAGAGGAAAATGAGAAAAATAACACCTTCTCTTGACTTTGGCAGATTGAGAGGTTGTAAAGATTTTATTATTGTGCTTGAAGGAGGCGTATGTCCAACAGTGGACTAATACAGACTGATGATGATAAAGCATATTATTTATTTATAAAAAAATAAACAGCTGTTGTTGTTAGTGTTTTTCCTCCATTTATTTAATTTTTTGCATCGTATTAAAAGAGTGTAAGTATTTTGTTGATTGATATTGATTTAGTTCAGTTCAATATACAATACTTTATTGCAATAACACACGTGGCCACTAGCGCCACAACCTCCCACCAATCCGGACTTGGCCCCCGTGTGTGGAGTATAGCCTAACCTTTCCTAGCCTAGGTATGGGAGGAGACCCGTGTCCCTGCAGTGGGGACGATATAGCTATATGACTGGGCTCAGTGGTTACTGCTCCTGACTACTAATCCGAGAGTCGTGGGTTCTATTCCCACCCAGGCAAACATCTCTATGATGAGCAGATTTGTTTGCTCTGTGTCTGGGTGTATTATATCTATGTATGTATTTAAAAGTGTATGTATGTATATCAGTCTCAGTCAGTATATTTACCTTTTGTTGTTTTTTTTTGTGTCTACGATAAAGAGTATATCTATCTATCTATCTATATTTGGTTCCCGTACTATAGGGAATCGTAGTTTGGGGTCAGATGACCGTGAGCGATTTGTCCCGATATGTTAATGTTTTCCCATCACCACAGGGCGAGATGGGTATCAGCCCGGTGACCGGCCGCCCGGAGCCGGTGTACCCGGCTTGGAAGCGGCGCGTGTTTCGCCACTGTCTAGCGCTGCCCTGCGTGTTCGCCTGCCTGTGCGCATGCGCCGCGCCCACCGCTGCCTTACTGCGGCTACAGGTCAGTAGTGTCATTACCCAGGTTACAGGTCAGTAGTGTCATTACCCAGGTTACAGGTCAGTAGTGTCATTACCCAGGTTACAGGTCAGTAGTGTCATTCCCCACAGGGCGAGATTGCGGTTACAGGTCGGTTCCCCACAAGGCGAGATTGCGGTTACAGATCAGTAGTGTCATTCCCCACAGAGCCAGATTGCGGTTACAGGTCAGTAGTATCATTACCTACACGGCAAGATTGCGGTTACAGGTCAGTACTGACATTCCTTATTGGGCGAGATTGCGGTTACAGGTCAGTAGTGTAGTACACAATAAGGCGCGTCGGTAACCTTCGTTCGCGCAGACAAGAACAAACTATCGACGTAAACACCCGAAACAATCGGCGCACGGTGACAGCTTTCTGATAGCTGACGATTTCATTGAATCAGGCGCGAAATCAATCAACCAGTAGCAGCAGAGATTTTAGGAACGTGTAATGGCGGGTGACAATGAAGCTTCTTGATTGGTCCATCAGTTTTTCTCGTAATTAAATTATTTTTTACTGCGCAGGTACATCGGTAAGCCTTATTAAATGTGTAATACTGTAACGTGGCCATTGTATGGCTGGCTCAGTGGTCAATGCTTCTGATTACTGATCCGAAAGTCGAGGATTCAACTCCCACCCGGGGCAAACATTTTCTGTGAATAGCAGATTTGTTTGCTCTGACGGAGCTTCGCTTCGAAATTCTCACGGGCTCACGGTAGGATGCACGCCATCTGTTATCGAGTAGTGTTATTATGTAGCCCTCTGTTTCAGGAACTTCCTTCTTTAAAAGTCTTGTTGCCAAGGGCTAAAAGTATACCTTATCACTAGATGTTCTAATAAATTGATTCACGCAAGTTTCTAAAGGGATTATAATTTCTAGTAAATGGTCTTTCATTTATTTTTTTATATTTGTTTTGTTTTTATTGTATACAGAATTGGATATTTATTTTCTGTCACGGAAATTACTACAGGGATTATCACCCTTCTTGTAAATGGTCTTTCATTTCTTTTTCATATTATTTGTTATTTAAATATATTCTTTCTGTGAAACTATGTAGGTACTCTTAATAAACAATAAGTAAATGAATAAATTATGATGGTGCTTTTTTTCTCCCAAACAGGACTGGTGGGAAACCCGCCTTGTATACTGTGCGTGGATACCTCGCGCCATTCTCGCTATTATCATATGGGCCGAGGAGGAACTGTACGCGAGAATAGCCAAGTGGCTCAACGATAAAGGTAATGACTGTTTTTATTATAGTAGGGTATGTGGTTTGTGAGTGAAATGTGTGGAGAGTGTAAAATAGTGATACGTATTTGTATAGGGACAGGGTTTTTTTGCTTATAGTATTTAAACTGGGGATTCTATTTATGGTTTTTTTTATGTGATAAGTGGCAAACGAGCAGACGGATCATCTGATGGTACGCGATTACCGCCGCCCATAGACACCCGAAACACCAGAGGAGTCACAAGTGCGTTACCGACCTTTGAAATGGGATGGGGGTTGGGGGAATTGGGGGGGAGGAGGTTGAGCCTCCGGTGCCCTCACTCACTCGGCGAAACACAACGCAAGCGTTGCTTCACGCCGGTTTCCTGTGAGGCCGTGGTATCACTCCGGTCGAGCCGGCCCATTCGTGCCGAAGCATGGCTCTCCCACGGCTAACTTATACTGCCCTCATAGGAAAGAAGGCCGCAAAGTGAATGGAGTTTCCATATACTTTGCGGCCTTCTCTCTTATGAGGGCAGAATACAACTTTCGTCGTCAAAAAACATCGGTGGGTTTTTTGGGAAAAGTTGTTCACTTTTATTAGTAGAAGCTCCAGTTTAAAAAGTGTCAGCAAAGAAAGACCCTATATTTTATTTTAAATACGCTTGCTCATGGTTCTGACTCATTTTCCCCAAGCGTCCTGTAGGAAATCAAATATGAACTTTGCATGGGAGTGTGTTTTTTATTTATGTAAGGAACTTAACGGCTTTCATTGAATCCCATACAAATATCCTATGCAACAAAATCACACTGAAATATGCGTTCAGTGACTCGGTAAGTTTTAGTAAGAGTTTGGCATTGTGTGTGTTGGAATATTTATTGCTATTTAGCCAACTACAGCGACGCTAAATTCCAGTGTTGTGAATTTCATAGACTATGCGTTGTACGTATGTTTTTAAGTTTGTGCTCTTGTCGAATCTTAACTGCCGAATCGATTTGGTGGTGATGAGGTGTGGTTGAATTTTTCTTGATTCAGAATATGTATAAACTACGCTGCACCCATGAAAGATCGTTTTCCATAGTCGGGTGTTGGCTTGTGTTTCCTATTGTAATTTCGGAGTCAGACCCTTATTTAGATGTGTAATTGATATTTTAAATTAAATGTACACAATTGTTAGAACAGCCATTATGAGCATGAAAAGTTTTTTTTCTGAACACTTTCTAAACAATATTGTATGTATGAACACTTGTATTATTCTAAAATTTACAATTATTAATTTATATTTTGACGGCATTATGCATGACGACAAAATGGGTTTTTCCACTTTTTCTACAGTCTTGTTTCCCCACACATTATATGCCTTTACTTTTGCCTCATCTGGCTTTAAAATAATTTTCCACATCCAGCGAAGTACAGTCAGAATACATACCTTTTAATAATTGCCCGGTTACATACATACATACCTTTTAATAATTGCCCGGTTACATACATACATACCTTTTAATAATTGCCCGGTTACATACATACATACCTTTTAATGTAGCTTTTTCGTCACACCATTGTTATTATGTTTATTTTTTATAAAATATGTAGCAAAAGTGGAACCACCTGACAAAATCTTGACTTTTTTGTCACTAGATCTGTATTTGCCTATTCTTGTAAAGTGTTAGTAGATAAAAAATAATGACAAGGTTTAAATGAATACTGTAAATAGTACCTTATTAAAATAGAGATACGTTAGTTTTTTAAATCAAAATTCCTAGACATTCCTAGAAATATTCCTTAGTTTTTAGAAACAAAATAGTTTTTAAAAGGAAATATTTATATGTAGTTTAAAACAATAATAATTAGAATATTATTTTTCTCTTTTCTGCTTTCCAAACTGGAATGGACTCCATACACACAAAAAATAATGGTATCCAAATACCATCTACATGGTGTTTCTATAACCACCCACAGAGAACTATCGACTCGAGACAAAGTATGAAAATCATCTGATTCTGAAAATAGCGTTGGTTTGTATAGAAAAAAATAATAAAAATGCTGTAAAAATATCAAAATAACAACACGCTATAACCGGCTCAGCTTCATCATGCTTTATTTGCTACCATAGCATAGATAGCATAATACCATAAAGGTCATTAACCAAAGAGATTGGTAAATAATAATAAATTCACTGCAGTTTTAAATGCATTGCACTCTGGATCTAACTTTCTACCTTCAAGTGATTTTATTCTGTGCATGATTTTTTTTAATTATAATTATACCTACTATTTAATTATACAGGTTGTAAAAAGGCCACTCTACGAAACTTCAACAGGGTGTTCTTCTCATGAAACTGAACAACTTTTCTTATGGAACTTATTATGAATGAGAAACAGTAGCTTACCAATAAAAAAGGAAAAAAGTTTTTGACTTACTTACAAATTGATTGGCCAATCAGCCAATTATGTATGGAGAGAGAATTTTTGAGAATTCATTATGGGTTTCTTGGGAAAAGTTGTTCAGTTTTACGAGTTGAACTCACCGTCAAAATTTCCTTTAGAGTTTTTTACACCCCTGTATACAGTCTTAACAAAATGAGCTGCAACTATTTAAACTATAGGGCTTTCTACTTATAAATTTGAACAACCTTCCCAAGGAACCCATGGTCCATTCGCGATTTTATTTACTTTTATAACAAGTTAACAATTTCGCGAATTGAGTATCTCTTTCTTGGGGAAAGTTGTTCAGTTCCATGAGTGAAAGCCCCAATTTAAATAGTTAAGTTAAAATTAAAATAAGTCGTGTTTGACCTTATTAGACCTTATATTTAATTTAAAATGCACTGGTCTACCGATCAATTGTCGTGCGGCGCTGTAGCCAAAAAAGGAACAGCATATCGGTGTCAGAATGTAACCAATTTAACAAATAATAATAAAAAATCAATAAAAAATAAAACACATCCGTACTTGTCCTATCCCTGTTTGGGGATCAAGATTAATATAACGAAAACTGGCCAAATGACGGTATCAAGAATAAATTATGATAATAATGGCACCTTTGTTATAATATTAGATCGTATGGTTTAGCGTATTTCTTTTATAGATCAAGCTATTCAAGCTACGGTGACGTTTCCATTGAACGGTAGATGTCAGTTGGAATCTGTTGCAAGTTGGTGCTTTCTCTACTAAAAAGATCAATGTAGCAATACTTTAAGATGGGCTTCTGGCTTATACTCGTTAAACTGAGCAATACTGTGCTATGGCCACACAAAAAAGGACCTCCCATATAAAGTTGATCGGCTGATCGATTTTTATGAAAAGTGTTCATTAATAGTTCTTCAGTTTCACACCTCAGATTATTGCAACATTTTTTTGCACCTTTTATATTTTTTTTGTGAAGTTTTATTACTTATCTGTACAGACAGACCGATCAGATGATAAAAATCTTCTCATGTTGTGAAATTGTTTAAAAATGTAACACCTCACAGAAAGATTCATAATTGTCTGGTGGGATTTTACCAATTATGCAATTTTATAAAATGTCCATGTCTCAGACAGAAACCAAAAATAACCTACACATTGCACCAAATTGTTCAATTACCATTTATTCTTAATAAATACATTACTTTTGATAGTGCTTTTAGTTATAATATTTTGTTTTCAAAAATTTCAATATAAAATAAAGAAAATTTTAATTTTATAATTTCCATTTCAGTTCCAATTTGTAAACTCGTTCATGAGTTTATTCTACATTGCGTTTTATCTTCAGGATATGGATAAGTTGAAAGAGGTAAGTCTTTAATGTACACGAAAATGTATTTTGTATACGATATGTAATATGTATGTTATAACCTGTACAAAGTTAATACAGCAAAATAGTGTGTTGATGGCAAGCTAAAATAGAGGTTCGCACCAAATAGTCATAACTTCATGAGACTCCTGTAAATTGTAATTTTTTCAAGTATATTTAATCTAAAGCGCTGCTATTTCTTTTAGGAATATGTATTCCGGGAAACGGCTTATCAATAGTCTGTACTAATTTGCCAGCCTTAATTAAATGACTTTATATATTTTTTTTAACATTTTAATTTTATTATGTTTTTTTCCTACGATGTTGTTTACTATAGCAGTCGTTTTTCAATTTCAGCAACTGGCAGTTTTGCTTATAACTCGACAGATCATTGGCAATATAAAAGAGTCGGCGCTGCCGTATTTGATAGAAAATCTAAGGCTCGCCAAGATTTGTGTGGATGTGTTTGGTGCTCTGAGTCCCAGCAAGAGTAAGTAGCTAGATTACAAAGTTTATATCTGGTTTAGATATAAAATATAAAAATGCATATATCATTATTAAAAAAAACATGAATGAACATAGGTTTCACTTAAAACATATTATATGAGAGTACAGGTTAAAATATACACATAGAAATATTTTGCATCTTTTAAATCAGTTCATAAAAAGCTATTGAGCTTTGCTGGTCCGCCGAGTTTGAAATAAATTCAAGTGATGATTCCTCCAGTATCAGGTTTATCCGTTTGCAGTATACAATAGCAGAATAGGGGTAGGAGCCGTTAATATAATTATAAACATTTACAATACAAATAAATAAGTCCTGTAAATAGGATCTTTTTTATTTGACATCCTGTAGATTCCGAGTCCATTTGTAATTATGTAATTATTTTGACTTCAGTGCAAACATCAGACCAGCTAAACGAACTATTCGACAAGAAGACAGACTCTTCATGCGACGTGACAGAGAGGTCGATAGTGAACGGCGCGGGGGAGAAAGAGACGGATAGACGCGACTCAGAGATTATGGTCGGCCAGAGGACGATACACCAGGCGGAGCTAGAATCCCAATTGTTTAAGGTAAAACTTAATATTTGTTGTTGTTGTTTTCCTATGGTACCCCAGTGGTACAAAGGGCCTTTGTGAGTCGACGCTATCCCCCTCTGTTCTGCGCCTCGCGCTCTGCTTAGCTCAGCTTCGACGGTGCGCTGCCACGTGTGAGCCGGCCGGCCCGGCCGCCTGCTTCCGGTCGGCTTCCACGTAAACGCAACCCTGGTGGAGTTTTCTTCTCCTCTTCGCAATGTGTGCCCTATCCACTTGCGTTGAGCAATTTCTTGCTTAATATTTAATCAGTTTTAAATAAAAACTGAATGACGTGCGACGTTACAGAGAGGTCGATAGTGAACGGTGCGGGAGAGAAAGAGACGGACCGTGACATTCACTTGACACTGGAGTTTCGCTATTTTTTTACTCTCCCAAATATTCGCTTATCTTTTTTCAACTGACATTGGCAAAATTACTCTTTATTGATGTGTAATGCCAAATAGAAAAGAAGAAGACTCCATAGTAAGATGAATTTTGTTTCCACAGTACTGCGAGACATTCGGAGAGTATCTAGTTTTTTTTGTATTATTATTATACAGGCACCTATCCCTCAGTGGAATTCTGCAGGTTTTAGGGGTTGACACAAAAGATCCCTTTGTATCAAAGTGCCGCTGGTTAGACAGCACCTACCAACAAGATATTAATAGTTTTTTTTGTAACTCTTTTGCTCAGCTGTTCGTTGTCCCTATTAAAACTATTTTATTTATTTATTTTATTGTATACTTTTTCGTCTCTGTCCCTATTGAAATTATTTTTAACCGACTTCAAAAAAAGTCGGAGGTTCTCAATTCGTCGTAATCTTTTTTTTATGTATGTTCACCGATTACTCGAAGACGCCTGAACCGATTTGGAAAATTCTTTTTTTTTTGTTTAAAAGGGTATACTTCACAGGTGGTCCCATATCGATACTTCTGGGCTCAAAGGGCGTATACGCCTAAGGTCTATTTAGCGTTTACGCCCTTTGAGCCCAGAAGTATTGATATAAATTTTATCGAAATCGATTCAACGGTTTTTGAGAAAATCAACAAAAACATAGCAAAATTGGAGTTGTTGTTGCGATTGAAGTCTGTTGTTTTTAACGTATTCAGCGTGGTCAATTATATTGTATATTTTTTGGTCCCGACAGTACGACGGCACATTCGCGGAGTACCTGGAGATGCTCACGCAGCTGGGCCACGTGGTGCTGTTCTCGTGCGCGTTCCCGCTGGCCGGCGCGTGCGCGCTCGCCAACAACGCGCTCGAGATCCGCGCGGACGCCTTCAAGCTGTGCCACGTCGTGAGGCGCCCGTTTGGCGAGAGGGTCAACTCTGTCGGCGGGTGGCAGGTGGGTGAACACAAGTTTATTTTAACACTAAAAAGTGAACAAGAGAGACATGACTGTAATTTTTTTAAATAATAATTTAGAGAGCTAAAACTACGCTCTAATCTAAACTATTCTATTCTATATAGACAAAAAAATACTTTCATCTTCAATGTATTCGAGTAATCGTTCAGTCGTGGTATCATTTGAGCTTACTGTGTAAATACAAATATTTTTATTGGAAAATACTGCCTTTAACGTAGGTACAGTGGTCTTAACGGTTCACTAGGTGAAATCTTTATCGCACAGTTCAATAGTGAGTAAATACGTGAGAAATGGTCAATTTGGGATATGGATAATTTTTGAAACGGACAATTTTAGTTGTGGGTGTATTGTAAACAGACATTTCGGGAAGTGGTCTTTATGTACCTAAAGGGAAATAAATAACAAAATGTATTGTTTCAGCACGCAATGGAAGCCATTGTGGGCGTGGCCGTTTTGGTAAACTGCGCTCTGATTGGTCTCTCGGGGCCGGTGCACAGGATGTTACCGGATGCTACTCCCGCGCAGACTGTACTTGTGATTGTGGCTATTGAGGTAACGTATAATCCACAGTATAAGGACATTATACAGCATAGACACTCCCTGCCGCTCTCTGAAGGCTACGTCACCCCCCTCTGTGTGACCGATAAGTGACCAGTTGTCAAGAAATATGTACCAAGGGCTTATCAGCTGTGAATAAAAAAGAGGGAGTTTCTTTTGACCCGACGTTTCTTGTCTTTCCGCAAATACTTCCCGAAATGGCGGGTGTACGAGTTCCAAGCGGTAGGATACATTTGTATTAGGTTGTCTAAAATAACCTTCGAAAAGTGGACATTGCTCCGAATAAACAAATTTTGATAAGACTTGATATGTCATGTGTTTTGGTCATACGACTCACGGGGGCCAAGTCCGGATTGGTGAAGGTTGTGGGGCTAGTGGCTAACCCCAGTGTCAGAATTTTCAAGGCCTCTGACATGGCTTTAACGACAGCCATCTAGTGAAAGCAACCGGTATTAACAGTTAACGTGCTTTGCGAAGCACGTAAACCGTCTCTGTATTCAGTTAACGATCGCTTTACAATCATTTAGTCGCAAGCAAATATTATCATATCATATCATTTATTCACTTCTTATTTGTAATTATAAATGTTCACAATAGACGTGTATAAATAGATGTTATATTAATTTATGTATTATTATTAGTTATATTAATCCTTATATTATCCTGTATAATTAAATTGAAATCACAGAACAAATTTTAACTGTGGTTTCTGCTCATAGAACTAAACAACTTTCTCTAAGAAACCAGTTCAATCGGAGCAAAAATATAATTATGTGAACTATTCATACAAATCGATGATCTGAGTAGCCAACTTTGTATAGAGAGTCCAATTTTTTTTGTGAAAGGTGTTCAGTGTCATTACTGGAAGCCACAGTTAAAATTTGGTCCGCGATTTCAATTTCACTCTGTAGATATGCCTTAGGGTTACCCAGAAAAGTGCTTCGCTTAACTTAGGACTGTTCAAAAATCTAAATTACAAATTAAATTACTTTTTTCTCATTCCAGCACGTAGTACTGGTAATTGTGCTGGCGATACGTCTAGCCATACCAGAGATCCCGGCCTGGCTCGCGACAGAGATGGCCAAAGTGGAGTTCCAGAGACGGGAGGCGATCAAGAACGCACACGCTCCTCTTATGGTGAGATCCTTGTATCCTATTCTGGGGTAGCAAGCCAAGACAAAAGTTTAGCCTCGTTGTTATATAGGGTCCTTATGAAGTACCTGAAAAAAAATTAAACCACGGCTTCTACTCATGAAACTGAACAACTTTCCCTAAGGAACCTATACTCAATTCGCAACAAAATTTTTGGAGTCCTCATACTAATTGATCAACGGAACCGACACTCTATGGGAAGTCCAAATTTTTTTTGCGAATTGAATGTAGGTTCCTTGGGGAAAGTTGTTCAGTTTTATGAGTAGAAGCCGAGGTAAAATTTTTTTCAGGTATTTTAGAAGGACCCTATATTCAGGGACAGAAAGCAAAGACAAGCCTTTAAGTCTTCAATAGCAACAATAAGGGATCAAGAACGCACACGCTCCGATTATGTTTAAGCTTATGCTGAGATTCTTGTTTACTATTCTGAAGTAGCAAGCGAAGACAAACCTTGAACTTTGAATAGCGCTATTTCATCTCTTTCCGGGGATTGTAAGAGGGGAACCGCATCATACTGCGATTGCCAACCCGCCTGCCAAACGTGGTGTTACGGCCAAACCTTCCAATATGGTTGATGACCGCCTACCTGTACTTATAACTTATTTTTTCATGTATACGGTGTATCTTATACTAAATCTGAATAGTGAATCAAGAATCTGCATCGGAAACTGAAATAAAAGCAGGTCGGATTTTTCTATTTTTTTTTCCTGTATTCTATAGTTTTATTCTGAGTAACCCCTTAAAATTTCATACGCACTTTTTTTAAAACCCTGTATTGTTTACAATAACCTGTTTATGTTGTGGAATTGGGTAGTTGACTGCATCAAAAGTAAATTATGAATTATGTTTCACCAAACAGCTCTTTTATATTGAAATAATAGAAAAACTTACTCGCTTTAAATTTCATTACGACTAACAATCGACTACGCTATAGTGTTTTCATTTATTTAACGTGTGACCGAATCCTAAATCTGTGTCCCGACTCAACAGTCGGAGTGCGAGAGCGCGGAAGACATGCGCTCGCCTGCTCGCAGCTCCCCGCGCGCCGCCACGCCCCCCACGCCGCAGCCCGAGCGGCGCAGGGTCAACATCGGCCGCATTCCCGAGATACCGCCCTTCAGGTCAGCACCACACATAAAAACTATAACAGGCACATACACTGACACAGCAGACAGTCCCTGTCTTAACAATAACACCAGACACAATAGGGCGCAATAGATAAAACTATAAATTTTTCTTAGAGAAAAAACCAAAATTCTGAATCGTCATTCGCTGAATATGCTGAAATGTTGTCATTCCGGAAGAGTGCCCTAACTTTTTTCGATATTTTTTTTGTCAGGCTTTTACGGTATCTATCTGTATGATAAAAAAAAACAATTTATAGGACAGTTCATAACATCACGAAATACATTTAACCAACACACACTGTCATTGTATTAACGATAGTTTGCTTTTTGTGGTGTTACGTACGCGGGACACGAAAGCAGTACGTTTAGGTTAGGACAATAATTATTTGATTACCTTTTTTTAATTCCTTTTTTATTTATATTGGAATGCAAATTAAAATATAATATTTTCGTCTAATATTTTAGTGGTATGGCTTAGGAAAATTAAGCTATAAAATTGTGTTTTTTTTCCTCAGTTATTTTATTAAATATGTACAAGGGGGAAAATATGGAGAAGCGGAGTTGCCATTCTAATTTGTAATAGCATTAATATTGGAAGCAACTGTTAGTAGGTTATACTCATAAAACTGACCTACTTTTTCCAACCTGGTTCTATGCTATGTTTGATGTAAGTTGGTTCATTGGTTTTCAAGTTAATCCAGTTTGTGTGGTATTTTTTAAAATGTGGTTAGTTTCATGCTAACGTTATACAATGTGATTTTTAGGGACACATATCAAAATATCCGGGCTATTTTTGACCGACATGAAGAAAAGAGGAGGTTCTCAATTCAACTGTTTGTTTTTTGGGTCAAATGTGTACCATTAAAATCACCTTGTATAATATAGTATTTTTGTATGGGTTCCTTGGGGAAAAAATAATGTTTCATGAATAGAGCCTACGCTTAGCAGTTGCACGCCAAAAAAATATATTTAAAAAACATTTTTCTGGAATCGGTCCTTTTAACTTCGCTAACTCTTTCTCAAATAATATAGTAGTTGTACAAGAATTGAGTTGTGTTACATATCAAGACAAAAACTGAAATCTCGCCTCTGCTTCTCGTAATAAATTGAGGGTCTAGCTAGCAATCTTTTTTTACTATTCATATTAGTCGGTTAACATCGAATGGTTACAATCGTAGTAAATTATAATTTGTTTTTTATTTTCCTTTTCAGTTAATTTCAAGTAATAAGCCTGGATTGGTGTGTAGTTAAAAGCGTCGTGTGTGTTTGTGTGATATTTTTTATTTTTTAATAAATTATAATACCTATATATATTTTTTACCTCATTTCATCGGGTAGTTGACTGCATAGTTAACTGTAGCTGCATATGTGATTTGTCTGAAACATCGTTAACTTTTTTTGAAATCACAAATTATATGTATATGATAATGAAAAGCTATGACAAATATATAATTAAAAGATATAGAACACAGACAAAAGATACAAAAACAAACAGACCTCCGCACTTGGCGTGGAGTATGAGAGTCAAAGACCCATGCCCCACCAATTATAAGTTGTTAACGACAAAAACATATATTTTTCTACATGTTAGTAAAAAGCAACTCCATTGACTAGCAGTCAAATACCCTATTGCCAGTATTAATCATTGTAGCTTTTTTAACTGATCTATTATAAAATTATTATACTTTTGTAATATTTTATACTTTGTTTTGCAATAAATCATAATGATTGTTCATGAATTTGTAGCGTTTCATTACTTGACCACTTACTACGGAATGTTGGTTGAAACTGACTGAGTTTTTGCATCAAGGTAATTTCTGTTGATTTTTTTTTAACTTGTGCTTACGGTGGACTTCTCGTGAAACTAAAGTTTTACTCTAAAATATTTCATAAACTTTTCGGGACTCCCCATACAAAGTTCAGAAAATGTGTAGAACAAGAGTGTTTAGTTTCAAGAATAGATACCGCCAGCATAGCTTTTTTTCCCCAGCGATAATTACTAATATCCAACATAACGCTGCACACGCAATTTCTATCTTTCAACTATCAGTGTTTGCTTTTTTGATATCCTCTTTTTACCTTTTTTATTCCTTTTTTTTCCTGCCTCATTTGTATTTTTGTGAAAAATCAGTAATAACAATTGCCTTGTTTATACATAATTTTAACTATTTAGCTAAAAATCTTGACTCTTAGAACTGACCAACAATTGTCCTGCAAAACTTTTAAATACACTTTTAAATACACTTTTAAATTTGCTTTTCCATACAAAGTTGACATTCAGCTGATAATTTTGTATGGGACGCTCAAAAGTTTTATATAGTTTGTATAGTTTCTTCAAAAAGTTGTGCAGTTTTGTGAGTTTAATCCACCGTTTGTTTCCGGGAGTGGTCTTACATCCTGTATAGTATTCATCTGTTTTATTAACCTAAATCTTTGTCTATTTTCTTTTCTCACTATCCTTTAACCTTTATCAAACTAAACTAACCACGTTGAGAAAGTACGTATTTAGCAGTAAAACCGTGTTCACATTGTAGGCCTAAAGCGGCGTCCATAACCACTACCGAGCCGGCGGTCACTACGGGATCCCTACAGATACTGCAAGACGTCAGTCCTACTAAACCTCTGAGGCGTAAGGTACGTAAAAATACGATATTTTGATTTACCATACAACTATTCTGCTATGATTATTGGTGGGATTTGGTAAGAAATCGAGTTACATATAGTAGAATAACTTAATGTCAGTGTACACAGTTGTACTGGTTCATAGAATAGGTAAGCTGTATAGAATAAGAAATAGGTATTTTTTGAGTTTGCGTGTACCATCTTCGACTACTTTGATACTTTTTAACCGACTTCAAAAAAGGAGGAGGTTATCAATTCGATTGTTTTTTTTTCGTATATCTGTTACGCGATTTCTCCGCTAGTTATGGATTGATTTTTTTTTGTGGTAGGGAATACTTCAGAGGTGCTCCCATATACATTTTATCAAAATTAATTCAGTAATTACTTTTTAAAAAAAAAAACAACAAAAACTATAAAATCATTGCAAAATAGTAGTTGTTTCGATTGAAGTTGGTTTTTTAACGTGTTTAGCGTTGTCAATTATTATCAGGTGAGATGTACTTAGTGATTAGTTGATAGAGGAAAAAGGATTGTGGTTTCTAATAAATGTAAAAGCGAAATTAAAACTAGTATTTTACTTTGGATAAAATGGGATATACAAAAGCCCATCTGATCTGTTTACATGATTCTAATGCATTTCTTTTGTAATTAAAATTATCTATCTATCTATCTATCAGCCGAAAGACGTCCACTGCTGGACAAAGGCCTCCCCCAAGGATTTCCACACCGACCGGTCCTGTGCGGCTCGCATCCAGCGGCTTCCTGCAACCTTTACCAGGTCGTCGGTCCACCGAGTCGGGGGCCTGCCCACACTGCGCCTTCCGGTGCGCGGTCGCCATTCGAGAACTTTACTGCCCCAACGGCCATCTGTTCTACGAGCTATGTGCCCTGCCCACTAATGTGTGTGCCCTGCCCACTGTAATTAAAATTAAAATAGATATATTAGAATTAGAATAGATAGGATCGTGCGAACAGGTAAGTTCTCGAGCTTTCGAGTGGATGTAGCGTTGGTAGACCTCCCACTCGATACTGATGACATTGAGAATTTCGCGGAAAGCCGCTGAACGCGGGAAGCGCAGGATTGGTCAATGCGGAAATCCTTGGTGAAGGTCTTTGTTCAGCTAATGTGATGACGATGCACAGACGTTACGTGAATACTATTTCTACTTACCCCTCTGTTGTACCAGGAAGCAGCGCCCGGGGCAGTGTTGTCTCTCCTTGGCGTGCGAGGATTGCGAGACGAGCCCCTACATAGGTCCGCGCATTGCCTGCCGCAACAGACCCATCGGCCCATCGCGAATCCCACGTTGCAGGTACCTTTGCAGGGTCACTGGTGACATGTAAAGCTTAACTGGTGATTCTTCTGATGGAATTGAAGAACTTTTGTCTGCTGAAATCGCAGTTTTTTTTTAACTTTTTCATTCATTTTTGTTTTGATTTGTGATCTGATGATGCTAGTAACTTGTTCAGAGGTTTGCATGTGTGTGAAAATATAACTTTTTTATTTTAACATACACAAGTTCGTTAGCGGGTGTAGTGGATCATCAAAAAATATTGTATTTTTCAAATATCGATCCAATTAAATCGTACAATTTATTTATAGTTTTTTTGGCTTTGGTCAATATAAGTCAATTTTTTCAGAAAATGGTCAGTAAAGTCAGTATTTCCCAGAAAATGGCCAGTAAAGTCAGTATTTTCAAGTTATCTTAAGATTTTTCCACCACAAAAACTATTTGCGTGCGAAAAACAGTAATGGTAACTAAAACGAAATCAATTATTTTTAAAGTAGGAGCAAAAAAAATAATTTAGAAGATTCATTACACACATCTATAAAAATAATATATCTATTTTTAAACATCCAAGTATAAACTATCCACCGCTCAAAAATCTTTAGCAGTAGAAGACACATAAAAACTTTTTAATCATTCAGGGGCTACCTACAATCTCAATTAGTAGTGGTCAGTAGAATGTCAGTAATTTCTAGTTTAGACGTCAGTAAAATCAGTATTTTTAGCCAAGCATATTGTTTCCACCCCTGTTTCCAAGAAAATTTAGTCTATAGTTTGTATGAGAGATGACTTGTCATCATCACTTACTATCAGGTGAAATGATACCAAGGGCTAACCAATTGTGGATAAAAAAGAACCGTTAAAAAACCGCTATTCACAAGATTCTATGGTACCAGTGAGTAATCTACTGCATTTTTGATCAGGAACTCTCAGGCAGCGTAACCGCGGGTGGTTCGGAACCGGATCTGAACGCGGCCGTCCCCTCCCCCGCGCCCTCGACTGATGCCAGCGCCATCTCCAGCGAGGAAGACAAGCCTAAGGACAAAGGCAGTGAGTCATCATCATCCAAGATCCGCCCAAGTCTTCTGGGTCTTCTGAGTTTCTTGGAGAAAATTGTTCAGTTTGATGTGTAGAAGCCACAGTTAAAGTATTGCCAAACATTTTATTATCACCCGGTATAACTATTGGGGTGATAAAGTGGAAAAACTTGTGGGCCCGTGCACACTAGTATGCTTGCGAAGCATGCCAACTGGGGCGCACAAATACAAGCCGCGCGACGTGCACTTGCATGAAAATAACACACTTTTTTTTACTTGCTAACATTCTACCTATATTCCATACATGAATTCTTGTATTCACAGGTCGTTCACGAGCCAAGGCGTTGCTAGTGAAACGCGTTCGCTCCGTGGCTGTATTCTCGTTGGGGCTGCGGAAGGCGCGAGAGGCGGCCGCGCAGAAATCTACCCCTGCCCGGACTCCCGACACGCAGGTAGCTATGGCAATATGCCTAAATAGAGTTTATTTAAGTGATTACGTAGGTTACGAGAAGCAAAAAAATATGGACGATGTTTAAAATGATTGACTCGGTGGCTCAGTTCTACCCCCCGCCCCCACTCCTGACACGCAGATAACTATGGCAGTAGACGAGTACCTAACTTGACACTTTATGTAAGTGGCTTTGCTAGTGAAACGCTTCCGCTCCGTGGCTGTATTCTCGTTGGGGCTGCGGAAGGCGCGAGAGGCGGCTGCGCAGGAATCTACCCCTGTCTGAACTCCGGGCACGTAGATAGATATACCTTGAAAATGGGACACATAGCTCGTAGAACAGATGGCCGTTGGGGCATTAAGGTTCTCGAGAGGCGGCCGCACTGAAATCTACCCCTGCCCGGACTCCGGGCTTGCAGGTAGGTATGGCGATATGCCTTGAAAATGGGGCTCATAGCTCGTAGAACATATAGCCGTTGGTGCATTAACGTTCTCGAGTGGCTACCGCACACCGGAAGACGTAGCCTGTGACCTCCCACTCGGTGGACCGATGACCCTGTGAAGGTTGCGGGAAACTGCTGGATGCGGGCAGAAAAAGTTCGTGTTACTTGTGACGTCATAGTCTTTGCCGAACTCATTTCTTTTTTTAACCGACTTCAAAAAAAGGAGGAGGTTCTCAATTTGTCGGTTTTTTTTATTTTTTATTATGTATGTTCACCGATTACTCGAAGACGCCTGAACCGATTTGGAAAATTCTTTTTTTGTTTAAAAAGGTATACTTCACAGGTGGTCCCATATAAATTTTATTGAAATCGAAGCAGCAAAATTGGAGTTGTTGCGATTGAAGTCGGTTGTTTTTAACGTATTCAGCGTGGTCAATTATTAATGACTATAAAATTATAAATGTATTAATATTGTATTTTACCTATAGTACAAGAAAAGAAATGCTATTTAGTGAAGAAGATTTACAATTAATTTTTGATGTTATCAAAACCCCTATTGATTTTATTTTCAATTTACCTTATTTGCAGAATACTCCAGCACCGATGCTGGGTGGCGAACTATCCCTCATACCGATCGAGCAACTAATACAAGTCGACGACGTAAAGCCAAGGTCTACGCCTACGTAGGTCTAGCATCAGTATACAATACCTAGGATCTAGAAGTAGGACTATTATGGGTTAAACCAGTGGCCGCATGGAGTCGCTTTTTCCCGTAGGCCTATCCTTTTCTTTCGTTTAGAAACATCGTTCGCTAGAGCGAGAAGGGAATACGATTGGCGTCGGAACTGCGGAAGAGTGCGAACGCCATTTGTATTCTCTTCTCGCTCTAGCGAACGATGTTTCTGAGCGAAAGAAAAGGATAGCGCTACGGGAAAGTGCTATTCCGTGCCAGATATGGTTCAACCCTAAGAGCCTTTTCACGTGCTCACCGCGTAAAGTTGTGACGTCACCCGCTATGTGGAGGGTGTAATAACTCATACTTGACATGACAAAGCGATCGTGTATGTGAAAGGGCATTAACTTGCTAAGTAAATTTAGGTAGGTGATACATGGTGTAAAAAGACTACTCCCGGAATTTTTAACAGGTTGTTCTAATCATGAAACTTAACGACTTTTCCTATGGAACCTCGGAACCTATACTGAATTGAACTTTACATACAAATTGATCAGCCAATACAAATTTTGTATGGAATGGCCATTTTTTTTGTGAATTTCGTTTTGGGTCTTTGGGAAAAGTTGTTCAGTTTCATGAGTAGAAGCCACAGTGAACGGACATAAACGGGTAAAATGTCGCCCTGTACGGGCTGTACGTACAAAGTATCTAAGTATATAAAATTTTCTTAGCAAGTTTCTAGGGACACGTACACGAATGTCATTTAAAAGCTTGTTACATGAATAAATCTTATTTTTAGTCTTACCAATAACCGGTAATAAATAATTACTTAGTAAATTATTTAAATGCTCAAAACTTTAACTTGTTTAAAAGTTCAAAAGCTGACCGATCAGCTATACGATTTGTTTGAGAAGTCTCTTAATTTTGAGACATTTTTGTTCGATTCGTCTAGGGATTTTTCGGCGAAAGTGGTATGATTTCATAAGTAGCAATTCCAGTGACGTGAATTTGCGCTGTATTTCCGTCTTCCGTTCTCCCGTCTTTCAAATGACATTCGTACAGATATGTATCAGTAACCGATATCGTCAAAGAATAAATAAATGCCGTGCCGTACGTAATATCAGTATAAGTATCTACCTAAAGTAGTTTAGTCCGTCGTGTTATCAAATTCAAGTTACAATAGAATTCACTAAGGAATACAATTCAATTAAAAACGAGTACAATTTACATACATACATTGATTGTTTAGATAGTATTTGGAACATTTTGTGGGGACGATACTGATTTGTTTCCCGACTGTCCCGGAAGGGGGATGTTAATGATTTTCTTGCGTGTATGTTTGATTGTTTGGTTATTTATATAGCCTCAACGGCTGTATGGATATGGAAATACGAGATGGCGCTCTTGAGATATTTTATTTACTCGAAGCCCAAAAAGTATTATAGTCATTAGGGTATAATTTTATTTAATTAAGTTTGTTTCAATTTTTAAGAGTATAACCTTTTTTGAGAAAGATAAATCAGTATCGGGCCCTTAATAAAGATAGTCAAAACATAGTTATTAGAAGTCATGTTATAAAATCTCTTGAGGTGCGGATAGACGAAGCGAGCTAGCGCGTGCTTCGTCGCCATCGCGTAGGTTCATAATAGAAGTCTCAATATAGCATCAAACGCGTTGACTTTTTCATGGCTCGTGATCATCTGCGTTCCGAGGATACACCCTAATAGCAACCGTTCACTCTGACAACTAAGTGCAAAAGGGAAGGTATAAAACAACGGCTCCTGTCAAAAGTGTACCCACGAAACGCGGCCCAGTAGTGAGCCTACAATGGCGGCCCGATCCGCTCTCTCGAGCTTCGTCTATCCGCACCTTTACGTTCCTTTGAAAGTATTAGATTAGATAATGTAATGAAAATAATAATTTTATTGATGAACATAAGAAAGTAAATTCGGTTTTGATACAATAAAATTCCATTATAGGTGAATGAGGAATGGATATGTAATGAAAAATGACTTTGATTTAATAATGTTGGCTTTTTGAGAATTTTTTAATGCATTTATAGATGGTATTTTTAAATGTTGATGATTACTTTTTTAATAACAATGATTGTTAATTACCTAATCTTATTTGATTGCTTATGCTATGCTGTCTCTTTGGTACATAATTCTTTTTTGTGCCTTCTAAGTAGCCGCGGCCTAATATTGTAAATTATCGTAAAAGCAATCTTCTGACAATAATTTTAAGGAAGGTTTCCATTATTGTGTTAGATTTATGCTAGTATTATTTTTAATTGATATAGTAAGTTTTAAAATCAATCTCGACGTGACCGAACGCATCAGCATTTTCCTATGTTTTCGTCGTTCTATTCCGGTGTTTAATAAAGTTAACAGGAACTAAACTGTAAGTATTAAGTATGTTTGACTAGAGTGAAAAGACTGATCGCAGGAGTATGCAATGTATTGCCCAATATCAAAATCATATTTTTTTAATGTGGGTAGTACATTCAGCATTCTTGAGACATGTCATTTTGCTGGAGAAATTAGTATCATGGATATCCATGTAAAGCCCATTCGCTCAAATAGTGTCGCCCTTTTGACCTACCTACATAATCAAAACGACAGCCAACACCCGACTATGGTACGGATTTCACATCTACGCATAACATATAATTAAAATGCACACTGAAATATTATTTTTCTTTGACTTTTTTATAGTATATCACTTTTGGAGTAACAAAAAGACACATAAACTGGATAGAACGACGAAAATGCGAATGCTTGCTGTTAGTTTGTTGTAATAGCTGTAAATCCGTCACTTACTCTTAATACTATACCTGTCTCACTCCTGCAGAACTAGGTTTTCTTCACCTATTGATGTTAGATAGCTATCTCTATCGATTACATGAAAATAACTTCGTAAACTATTCAGTTAGTAAATTATCGATTGAAACTTCCGCGAAAACTACTGAACTGATTTTAGTGAAACCTTAAGGCTGTAACAAAATAGGCACATGACCCATTAACTGAAAGGTTTAACTTATGTAACAAATTTTTGTTATATGACATCGAAACAGCGAAAATATGATTTGGAGCCTAAAAAATAATAAAAGCGTAATTGATCTATTTTAACATTTTTTTAAATTTAAACAAACAGGATGACTTTATCTGGTAATACCCGGACGAAGTTTAAGGAGGTAGGTAATCAACGAAAACTAAACTAGTCATTTGAGTTACTTTTTTTTTGTTTGGTTCTTTCCTGCTTTTGCAAGGAAAAGGCAAAGGCTTCTCTGGCCATACAGCCTATTCTTACGTAGTTTGCTCTTCTCTAAATATTTTTCTATTTCATTTGAGTTCTCATTTATCAATTTCTGTCGTCTTTAACTTTTTCTCTATTCTTCAACAAAATGATAGCACTTTTGATGAAGATTTCATGGACTTCTTGAGAGCACTCGAAACACAGTCTACACACTTTTATTTCATTATCCTACATATTAGACACTTAAATGGCACTTTATTGAACAATACACTATCAATATTATGCATTAAAAACCACGATATCTATTTTTCGGATAATAAAACAAAAATGACAAACTCTTGCCGCGAGTTCCCGCCAAAAAGTCCTTTGAGTTACTTTTTTTTTTTGTTTGGTTCTTTCCTGCTTTTGCAAGGAAAAGGCAAAGGCTTCTCTGGCCATACAGCCTATTCTTACGTAGTTTGCTCTTCTCTAAATATTTTTCTATTTCATTTGAGTTCTCATTTATCAATTTCTGTCGTCTTTAACTTTTTATCTCTATTCTTCAACAAAATGATAGCACTTTTGATGAAGATTTCATGGACTTCTTGAGAGCACTCGAAACACAGTCTACACACTTTTATTTCATTATCCTACATATTAGACACTTAAATGGCACTTTATTGAACAATACACTATCAATATTATGCATTAAAAACCACGATATCTATTTTTTCGGATAATAAAACAAAAAAGAACAAACTCTTGCCGCGAGTTCCCGCCTAAAAGTCCTTTGAGTTACTTTTCTTCAGCTGTCAAAAAAGTCTGTTCTGAAATAGGGAATTTTCCACGGGTTTCTCTAAACTCAACTAGATGGCGCTGATAAACATTGGAAAAAAGAAAATCTCTTAAAAATCGTCATAACTGACTAATATAACCAACTAATATCCTAATAATGATGATTAGCTTTCGAAGATTACTTTTCATTGAATATTTTTTTGCAGTTTGATCCAAAAAATACTTTTCATAATTTTTGATGCACAAAGCTTATCAGTATTGTTTTTGTATTTCTTAAAAGAATTCTAACATGAAACCGAGTTATAAATTGCATTTTAATCATAAGAATGTATTAAAATCAATGTATTTTTAGTTCGGAAGAAGAAATTACAGATAACAGAGAAACCAGAACGCACCCAGGTTATCCATACTTGACCAAGTTGAAAATTTATTGTTTCTGTTAATTCAATTAATAAGAATCTATGTTCAGGTGGTTTTTTTATATGTTTTTAACAATACTAAATCTATTTTGCTACCGTAATTCTACGCTGTTATTAAAAATATATTTCCAAAGTTTAGAAGCGCCATCTATTGAGACACTTATGAACGGTGTGACATACGTCATCTGAAAACTCCCTATTGTTCTTGTTATTGGCGTATTTTTTTCTTTTTTTTTTATGGCAGAGGTGGCAAACGAGCAGACGGATCACCTGATGGTAAGCGATTACCGCCGCCCATACACACCCGCAACACCAGAGGAGTCACAAGTGCGTTGCCGACCTTTGATATGGTTTGGTTTACGTCATAGTCTTTGACAAAATGGCGATTTTCATTAATATAAAATTAAAAATGGATCAAATATCAAACGTTCTTGTAAGAGGAATGCTATTTCATGGATAATTTTGTATGCAATAACCTATTTGCATTAAAAGGCCTAAGTTTGTTCCTTAGGGAAAGTTGTTTAGTCTTCTCTGGTCTTGTTTTGTTTTTGCCTCCTTTATGCGTTGGTCGTTTTTTGAACTAGATACATACACAATATATTTTCCTGTAATCGATAAATTAAACACAAATGAAAACAATAATGTTAAATATCAAAATTAGCGAACTGTGTTGTATAGAGAAAACGGTCTCATGTTAGCAGCTACATTTTGTATTTTCGTAAATATTCATTTACTTAGTTGTATTATCGTACAATTAATTGTCAATAATTTTATATTATACGGGCATTGATTTTGTTTATCGATATTATAAGTTTACAAAGACTTCATAGTTGCAAAATGTACTAAAGTGTAACAGCTGTTATACTCAAATGTTTGAAAAAGAGTTTTTTAGGTAAACTTTATTTTCTGACTTGTCTCTGTTTTCTGCAGTGTGTTTTTTTAAATACAGATTGAACAAAATAGACGTAGGACCCGTATCTGGAACTGGAACTACTGCTCATTTTGTACTGTAAGGCTTTTGTTCTGCGGCTATGGTGAAATTGCAAGAATTTTCTTTGGACATTACGTACAAAATTGGCAAACCAGCAGTTTTAAAACAAAAGCTACTCTTATCTACGCCTATTTTGTTTCATTCTGTTTAATATTCTTATCTCTGACTAAAGAATAAACGGACATTCCATTCAACTGATTTTGGTATAGTAAAAAAATTAAGGAATCAATAATTTCAATGGCAAGACCATTCCGAACTCGTAGTGAGAAATCTATAAACGTCTGGAACTGAGAGCGCGTCCAATGCACGCCTCTTTTGCTGTCATTTCGGCCTATTATCGTTTTTTTTTTCTATGATTATTTGTAAAATATGTACCTACTTATTGCAATTTCTTAGCAATATCTTGTGGTTTGTTGTAGCTATTAGCTGCTGTTAGAAGCAAGTGGTTTCCGCGCGTTCTATCTTGCGTACATGAATACCACGTGATAGACCGAGCGAAAGCGCGTCTAAGTTATCTTACGAGAGCATTTGTTGTCACGTATAATTTTATTTTTATACGACATATTTGATGAATGTTGCATTTTTTGTAGAACAAATATTAAAAGTTACTGAGTTGGCAAAATGTAATTTGTGTTTCTTTTTTCATTCACCGTGAAAAAATCACATAATCAAACTAACAATAGAAACCGTTATTTTTCTTTTAACTTACTCGAAGCTTCTGACTTGCATTGCATAGTATGAGCATAGCATATATCTTAAGGCCGGTTTACACTTCAATACGTACAGTGGAGAGTCAAGTAGGTAGTAAGTAGAAGTCCATTGCTTTCTCGCAACTATACTTTTCCAACAATATAGTTGCGAGAATAAGCAATGGACTTCTACTTACTTTTTGACTCACCACTGTACATGTATAGGCCGATTAACACTTCAGTAAGTACAGTGGTGAGTCAAGAGTAAAAGTTGATTGTTTTCTGGCAATTATAATTTTCGAAGATGCGAGATAAGCAACTTATCTCGACTTAGCACGGTACTTATTGAAGTGGTCGGCCTTATTGAGGTGTAAAGGCGCATTTTTATTGATAGATAGGTACACAATATTGTATACACAACATGCGTGTACTACCCGCATATTTTTACTTGCCAGGTTAGTATATGTAAGTATATCTATGTACCCCCAACAGCATGTAAGTAATGTATATCGATGTAGTGAAACAGAGCCATTAGCACATCCGCTAGAACAAAGTGCTAACGACGACGTAACCTATTTGTTTAAATCAGACACCTTGGAGGATTTGGAATCTTACTGAGATCGAGGTACTGAGTCACAATCATAAAATAGTCGACTCAATAACCAGGACGGCTATTTTAAACTAAAATCTTGACATCTTTTAATTTAATTTATCAACCGACTTCAAAAAAAGGAGGAGGTTCTCAATTCGTCGGAATCTTTTTTTTTATTTTTTTTTAATGTATGTTCACTGATTACTCGAAGACGCCTGAACCGATTTCGAAAATTCTTTTTTTGTTTAAAAGGGTATACTTCACAGGTGGTCCCATATAAATTTTATCGAAATCGATTCAGCGGTTTATGAGAAAATCAACAAAAACATAGCAAAATTGGAGTTGTTGCGATTGAAGTCGGTTGTTTTTAACGTATTCAGCGTGGTCATTTATCCTCACACTCATTACTCAAAGACCGAGGGAGTAAACGTAGGAAGTGGCGGCGGCGGCCCACCATCGGCCCACGAAGTGTTTCTTGATTTTGGTAGAAAAGAAAATCCTGAAAAGTAGCAACCCTGGTTCAAAAATGGTTTCAGAAAATGGCAACAATAACTATTTAAAAATTGTTGCCAGGTTGCGACCATGTGACCGTGAGTACATTCTATAATCGTTTCCGTGATTATAGCAGAAAAATTCGCAACCACACACTATCACTGGGCGTAAATAAGATACAGTCGCTTAGAGCGCCATCTGTATCTTTTAGTTTTTTTTACAAAGAGTCTAGCGGGATAAATATAGCGAATCGGCCCTCATGTGGCAATCTACTTCAAAACTGGTGTATCAGTATCGCCTTGATAAACGAACGCGATTGATATAAGTTTCAACTTTCAACGCAGTTCTTCGCTTTGACCTTGAGATATTTTAAAAAGAGATCGTAAGTATGGCTCTCATTCAAAGTACCTATCATAACTTGGAAACTGTTAAAAGAAACTTGAAACCAATGCGAGATTTTAGGTAATCTTTTGATGCATATCATATATATTTTTTTAGATTTTTAGATTAGTTATTAACATAATTCTCATAATTAAATAAAATATATTTATATTTATTTAACTGTTCCTTATCAGTGACAATCACAGAAAGAATATATGTTGAACTTCTTGATGTGCATATATAATAACTAAAAAAATAATTCGAAAAATGTTGGTGCTACAGTTCGAAAAAAAAATTCGACGCAAATTAAACATACCAGTGAGTAAAGTAAGACGTTAATAATAAATTCACGCAATATTCTAACATAAACAGATTGTAAATAATTATCACAAATATTATAAAAAGAAAAAAGCTGGTGCAAAAAGAAAATTCGATAAATCCTAAATTGTGTAATCACCAGTGATCGGAATAGGTAGACTTTATATTATTTACTAGAGATGCGCCGAGTACAAGTTTTACCGAGTAATAGAGTACCGAGTATTACTCGGTTTAAAGTTTGCCTAACCGAGTACTCGGCCGAATTACTCGGTTCAGTTAATATAATTGATAATTTGTTTTTACATAAAATCTCATTTAATTAGCAAACTAAATTACAATATTACATAAAGTCAATTAATCATATAAAAATCCGCCATAAGGCTCCGTTAGTCGAAGAGTCCACAAGAGTCGAAGGTGCCCATCACGCTTGCAGCGTTTCCACGCTGAATAGCGATGTATAACCTTTGTATCAGGAAGGCCCCAGAACTAAGGTCAATTTGTTAACGTTTTTGATAAAACGTTAACACAAGTGACTTAGTCTACGTTCGATACTCAAAAGAAACGCACGCACGCTTCCTTCCGCTTAAATCCAGTGTTTCTCAAACTGTGTCACGTTCGCGATCTCGGAAAAATGTTTACCTCCGCTAAGTGTGACAGTCAATTCTCTGATGGAGTACTGTGTGGTGGGTGTCAACGTCACTATGACTTCCAGTGCTCTGGTACAACTGAGCAGAACTAGCGAAAACGTGTTCGCAAGGACACTTTCCGCTGTGTGGAGTGCCGATCTGGGGGCACTGCATCACTTAAACCACTCACGACGGAAGCACTGGAGGCTACTTTAGCGAAAATCTCCCTGCAACTGGCCCCGCTTATTCCACTAGTTGACGAGGTTAAATGTATTAGAAGTGAGTTAGCGAACCTTCAAACGTCAGTAAGTATGGCCCATGACACCATAAACAAGTTTTCTGATACTGTAAAGGCAATGGACGCTAGAGTGGTGGAACTGGAACAGCGATGCAATCTGATCCCTTCTCTGCAATCTGAAATCTCAAGACTGGACCAGCTATTGCAAGAAAAAGATCAATAGGCTCGAGCCAATAATATGGAGTTAAAAGGAATCCCACTCAAAAAAAATGAGAACCTGTACGAAGTCATCCGCAAGGTAGGGGATGCCATCGACTGCCCCCTGAGAAAAGAAGACATCAACTACATTGCTAGGATTCCCAGCAAGCAAGCTGATGCTAAGCCAATTGTAGCTCTAAACAATAGATATCTCAAGGAGGATTTCGTGGCAGCCGCCCGTAAATGCAAGATCACCCTGAAGTCGATTGGTTACCAAACAAATAAAAAGTTTTTTGTGAATGACCACCTGACTCCTTTTAATAAAAGCTTACTCTCGAAAGCGAAAACTTTGGCCCATGAAAACAACTTCCAGTTCATTTGGGTAAAGCATTGCAAAATCATGGCCAGAAAGTCGGTGAACTCAGCCCCTTTCCGTATCAAAACAGAGAGCGATCTTCAAAAAATTATTTAAAGTTAATTCTACTTTTTAGTCTAAGTAATATTTATTCAATTCTAACTGTGTCGCTTACTATGCCTATCGATAGTTTGGGAATCGCAGATCTGCCATTGTGTACGTACCCCACTCTCATCTATAAAGTCATTATCGGAATCGCACTCGTCCGTATCTACTTCTTTTATGCGAAACTGTCCGATAGTTGTATAACAATAAGGACCTGTTTATCTTGCAATTTTTATGATGTTAATACAAATATTCCATTCATTGACCGAAAGCACTCGGAACAGGTGTTGATACCATGGACACTGATTTTTAAACGCAGCGTAGAAACATGCATTGATAATTATCAATGCATGTTTCTACGCTGCGTTTAAAATGTTTTTGCTATTACCCCATATCGGCTTATATTTAGCTACTTTCGTAATTATTTGGTATCAAATAGTAATAAAAGCAGGTATACTTATAATATATATAATTTATTGTATCAAATATAATTACCTCTATACATTGCGTTTACATAGTAATAATTATAATTTTAAAAATAAAAGGTTCTGCGTCACTTAACATTTTTTATCAGAATACTCGAGGATTGCGTACAAAAACAAACACATTCAAAAGAAATTTGATGTTAAATGACTTTGATGTTATCTCGATTACTGAGACATGGTTGACTGACGGTATTTTTGACCAGGAATTGTTCGACAGTAGATATTTAGTATGGCGGCGCGATAGAAATTATAGTGCTACGAATCAAATATACGGTCTTGCCGCGGTCGAGCGCCCGGAGTGGCGTTCATCGCGCGGAGGACATCTGGGTCACTTTGACTATGAAAAGTTACAGAAGTACCTTTAAAACTCACCTGTGCACATTATATCTGTGTAATGAACATGATGGCTACAGTTACACCACACAATTACAAAACTTTACAGATAGGTTGTTTGAAATAGTTAGCATGTACCCGAATGACCACTTTATTGTATTGGGTGATTTTAATTTCCCGAACTTAACCTGGAATACTATAGATAACATACTTGAACCCTCGGGAATCATGGGCACAGCTCAGGAATATTTCTTTGATACAATCAACTTATGTAATTTGATCCAGTACAACCATGCACTAAACGTAAATAATAAAATCTTAGACTTAATTTTTTCAAATAATTACCTCGACATACAGATCTGTTCGGATCCCCTAGTATCTGAGGATGCGCACCACAAATCTCTGGAGATATTACTGACCTTTCCTGCCTACTCTTCTCTTAAATTAAATCCTAGAATCAAATACTATTATAAAAATGGTGATTATGAGGCTATGTGTTCCGACTTAAATAAAATCCTCTGGCATAATATTTTACAAGAACACGCCCTCGATGAAGCTGTTACTATTTTTTATGATCACATATACAATTTACGAGACAAGTACGTACCTTACAAGAAAATTGTTCAGAGTACTTTTCCACCTTGGTATAATTTTACTTTAAAAAAATTGCTAAAAGAAAAGTATAAGTTTTGGTTGAAATATAAAAACTATGGTAACCGTGAAGATTATCAGACGTTTTCTTTACTGCGTAAAAGGGCCAAAACACTCGAAACTGAATGTTTTAAATCTTATATCTCGCGAACTGAAGATTCCATTATATCTAACCCAAAACTGCTCTGGTCTTTTGTAAAAGCGTCAAATAAGGCTGCCCACGGCTTGCCCTCCATAATGAACTATGAAGGCGTCTCAGCCGATAATGGTGATGATGTCTGTAATCTCTTTGCATCCTACTTTCAATCAACATTTCTTTCATCCAATAATGTATTGCCACCATCAAATCAACCCCTGTACTCAAACGCTCCTAATGTTACCAATAATACTCTCGGTATTGCAGATATATCCATCAATATAAGTCAGGTCTATAAATTACATCAAACTTTAGACACTAATAAGGGTGCTGGTCCCGACAATGTTCCTCCCATATTAATAAAGATGTGCTCTAAGAGCCTTATCGAGCCACTATGTATATTATTTCAGAGATCCGTTAATGAAGGTATTGTCCCCAACCTATGGAAATCTGCATTTATTACTCCCATCCACAAGAGTGGTGACAAATGTGATATTAAGAACTATAGACCTATTTCTAAGCTGTGTATTTTCGCCAAAGCCTGTGTACCTTCTTTCATATCTCAACAACATGGTTTTCTTAAGCGTCGCTCCACTGTTTCTAACCTCCTACTGTTTAACGATTTCACCTCTGCCGGCATGGATTCTGGTGTACAAGTAGATGCCGTCTTTACTGATTTCAGTAAAGCTTTTGATCGTATAGATCACACCTTACTATTGCAAAAGCTGTACTACGCTGGAATTCATGGCAATCTTTACAGATGGTTCACGTCATACATATGCAATCGTACTCAGGCAATTGCAATAAACGGTTTTACATCCTCCTGGAATCAAATCCCTTCTGGCGTTCCACAAGGATCTTTGTTAGGTCCCTTGCTCTTCATTATATTTATAAACGATGTCAGCAGCTGTTTCTTTTATTCTGAATTTTTACTGTACGCTGATGACATGAAAATTTTCAAGACCATTAGTAGCATCGATGATTCTTTACTTTTATTAGATGATCTAAAACGATTCCAGGATTACTGTGTATCTAATAAACTTGACCTTAACGTGTCAAAGTGTTATCATATTACATTCACCCGAAAAACTAATGTTTTTGATACAAAATATTTCCTTAAAGACCAGCAACTGATCAAAGTCAGTTGTATTAGAGATCTGGGAGTGTTGGCAGACTCTAAACTTATTTTTGATCAACACATCGACAGTATAGTGAAGAAAGCCTCTAAAAGGCTTGGTTTTATTATAAGATGTTGCAGAAATTTCTCAAAACTTAAAACTCTTAAAATAATCTATTGTAGTTTTGTACGTAGTATACTCGAGTATGGTTCTGAAGTATGGAGTCCATCCTATGATAAGTACAAATCCAGAATAGAAACCATTCAAAAAAGATTTATGCGTTACCTGCAATATAAAAGTGGTTGTATCGACGCGAATTATGTAGCTAGATGTAAGAGATATCACTTTTTACCACTAGATTCACGCAGAAATATGGCCGATGTGATATTTCTGTTTAAAATAGCTAACAGTTACATTGATTCCCCTCCTTTACTTAAAAATATAAAAATCAACGTACCATCAAGATCTTTAAGAAAAAGGCCTATGTTATCTACTCCCTACGCCCGTACTAACTATCGCAATTACTCATTCTTCTGTAGGGTTCCCACTAAATTTAATACTTTAGTAAACATGCATTCCGATATTGACTTATTTAATACCAATATGTCTAGTTTAAGGCGGGCGCTCATGTCTGGTTTCTTCGATTCCCAATAATATTATTAACAGTTTCTCTACTGTACAAACTAAAACTAATGTTTCATTACCTGTTTAAGTTTGATTTATGCATTCGTTGATTTCCTTGTTGTAATGTTACTCGTTTGTTGTTATTTTTCTGTTCCCTTTAAGTATATACTTTCATTGTATTTAATTTCCACCTGCGTCAGCGGATTCAATATGCGAAAACTACCAAATGGCTTCTAAGTTGACTATTTTCGTAAATACTACTTTTCTCTATATATAAGCTGTATGTTTTCCGAAATAAATAAAATAAAAATAAAATAAATAAATAATATCAGAAATAAAATATCAGTCTATACAGGTTTTTCATTTATAGCAGTGAGTTCTGTCGTACGAAGTTTTCTCGTTTGGAGTAGCCACTACTATACAGTAGTTTGGTGGCCTATCACAATATTATTACGCAGTAAAAAATACATATAATTAAATTTAACAAAAAAAAAAAAAATTTGGGTCTCGTTCTCTAGTGACCTTTGCGATTTTTTCGCTACTCATAAAAGAGACTTCAACGTGTGACACACGATAAATATATAATATTTTTACTAAATGCGAGCGATTGTTTTCTGAACCCGGTAAGGTATTATGAAGAAATAAAAAACGGTTGGAGATATTTACAAAATATTGCCTTAACCCAAAAATCCAATTTTTTACAGTGGCGCTAGAGTTCCGCATTGACACGCACAAACAGACACACACAAACACATACACATAATTTTTTGTTTTCTAGTTTTTGGGCTCTATTAGTGCAAGAGAATCGATTGCCATCAAAATCTCTAGTTAGAATTTTTACCATGACAATACTTCCGTACTCCTTCATCGCTCGCTAATGTTCGCTCCTCCTAGTAGTTGTCCGCTGTTATTCTGCCGGCACCGAGATATCATAGGTATACAAAGTATACCTACGTATACCTATGTTAATGAAATACCTCTATTTCTTTGCATTTTATAGAAGTTTTTAGGCTTCTACCCCCCTGGATCCGCGCCTGGCATCTCTAATATTTACTTGAACTTCACCAGAGAACAGAGACATCTTTCGGAGATTTCCTTCATACATTTTTTCCGGGACACCTGTCCTGGGATTTGGCAAAATATATTGCATGAAATTGTATGCGGTTTTTACAATGTATTGCTGTAAATATATTTAAAATCTGGTGCATTTTTCATCTTAACAGGTCGTCTAGAAACCGAGTTATTAATAATATCCATGCATGCTAAACCCTTTTATGAGTGCTTTGCTGGCACGCAGAAGCCGCTGGACAAAGCAAACTGGCTCAAAGACACATCTGATTAAGACTTCAAATCTGATAAGAAAAAAGCCCATGCTAACAATTACAAAAATCCACAAACAGTTTTCAAGTTTTCAAGCATTATGGTCGTCGTTGGGACTTGGGCCTAAACACCTACTTTCTTCGATAACTCCATATCATTCGTATTAGTGGGGAATTTAGTGCAACGCCTAGTATGGGAACCGTTTTATTTTGGATCCGGCGCTCAAAGTTGGCATAGTTGTTCCCTAAGCCATTTTGGGTAGATTAAGCCCGGGAGCCACCGAGAGCCATCCTCCGTTTGGTAGGGGGAGGGGGGGAAAGTTTGTTTCTGCCGCGCTCCATTTGAGGGCTTATATCTTCAAAACTATTGGTACTAGGGCAAGTGAGATATCATTTTCGTATGATTTAAGGATAAGAAATTCATTTCTGTAACAAAAAAAATAACTTTCCATACATAAAAAAAGAAATATTTGATAAAACGTATAAAACATGACTACCTTTTTTCCGCATATGTGTCGATTAATTTTAATTCGTCTTTGATATTAGCATGAAAAAATATATTCTGAAAGCCACTCTTCTTACGATTATAAAAATATAAATTTCATTAGAATAGCATAATAAATACTTAGTGAAAAAATATATAATTTGTTGCTCGGCAGAGTAGCATAAAACGCGCGGTTTTAGTATCTGTTGTTCGTAAGTAAATAAAATGAATCATCAAACGCCCAAATGACTGTTAAATAACATAGTATAAACAGGTACATTATATTATTATTTTGATATTTCTCGCACGCACAAAATATTTGTCACGTAAAACAAAAAATATTTTTTCCTTATAAAAACGTATTTGAGAAAATCCGCAAAACGTGACTAACTATTTCTCATACGAATTATGGTGGTTTACTATCTAACTTCCGTTGTATTATGGTGGTTTACTATGTAACTTGCGTGGTCACGTTGATCACCCAGGTTAACTGACTTCAGAAATGGTCATACATAACCATAATGAGTTTGACTCTTATTGGCGCATTAATCTCGTAACCGTTTCCGTGCTTCGCAAGCTACGTCAAATTATTTTCATGACAACTGATGAAGCTTCGACCGTCGCCTATACAACTCCAAAACCCCGAAAGCATTCAGATCGAGTTGCACAATCGCTTCGAATGCCTAGGAGAATGTGAAAATATGGACGAATACAACGACAGGTTTGTGGAAATTGTCCAAACGGCTGGGAATAAGGCCTTCAAAACAAGACGTTAAAAAAGACATATCGGATCTCGGACCTCACCAGCAAGCTCATGGAGGAAAAACGGAGCCTGATTCTGAAATCCTCTGAAGAAGCTTGTCAATATCGGCGACTAAACAGACAGATCTCCAAGTCCTTGACGCCAATTTAATACCAATCGTATTAAAGAGGCTATCGAGTGCAATAAAAGGTCAAAAGTATTGGCAAGGGATCTGTCTGCTGGTCAAAGTCAACTGACAAAGCTGAAGACCGAGGATGGCAGAGTCGTGTCGCGTTGGAAGAGGTTGAGAGGTCTACGGACAATTATACATGACTACATGCTTACCTGTCAGTAATCTGGCTGAAGATCCGAGAGCCGGATTGACCTTACACTATTCCGAAGATATCCCAGACGTCAGCCTATGCGAGATTAGAATGGCTCTCAAGCAGTTTAAGAACAACAAGGCACCCGGTGATGACGGAATTGCGGCTGAGCTTCTGAAAACAGGTACACAGGGCACAGAATTGTGGTGGGGCTCTTCTTCAAGAAGGGTGATAAGACTCTTCTGAAGAATTACAGACCCACCTCACTCCTGAGCCATGTCTTCAAGCCATGTCGAGAATCATTACGAATCGTCCCGCACGCAGGTTTGACGACTTCCAACCTCCCGAACAAGCTGTTTTCCGAAAAGGCTTCTGTACCATAGACCACATACATACGCTGCGGCAGATTATATAGAATACCGAAGAGTATAATGGCGTTTGTGGACTATGAGAAAGCTTTTGTTTCGATCGAGACCTGGGCTGTGTTACAGTCTCTCCAACAGTGTCAAATTAACTATCGATACACATCGAAGTGTTGAAGTGTTTGTATGAAAACGCCACCATGTCGGTCCACCTCCAGGATCAGAATTCGAAACCTATCCAACTGTAGCGTGGGGTGAGACAGGGAGACGTTATATCTCCGAAACTGTTCACCGCTGCACTGGAAGACGTTTTCAAGCTTCGGGACTGGAGTGGACTCAGAATCAACATCAATGGCGAATACATCACTCACCTTCGATTTGCTGACGAAATCGTGATCATGTCTGAGACCTTGGAGGACCTAGGCGCAATGCTCGATGGACTCAGTAAAGTCTCTCAACAAGTGGGTCTTAAAATGAACATGGATAAGACGAAAATCATGTCAAACGTCCGTGTTACACCCACTCCTCTGAAGGTTGGAGACTCTACTCTCGAAGTTGTTGAAGAATATGTATACCTGGGACAAGCAGTCCGGTTAGGTAGGTCCAACTTCGAGAAAGAGATCAATCGTCGAATCCAACTTGGCTGGGCAGTGTTCGGAAAGCTCCGCAATATCTTCACGTCCAAAATACCGCAGTGTCTCAAGACTATAGTCTTTGACCAGTGTATGTTGCCAGTGATGAGACGACATATGGATCCGATACATGGTCGCTTACTATAGACCTCATAAGAAGGCTCAAGGTCACCCAAAGGGCGATGAAGCGTGCTATGCTTGATATTTCCCTACGTGATCGAATAAGAAATGAGGAGATACGTAGGAGAACTAAAGTTACCGACATAGCTCTTAGAATCGCTAGCCTTAAGTGGCAGTGGGCAGGGCAAATAGCTCGTAGAACCGATGTCCGTTGGGGCAGTAAAGTTAAAATATGGGTGTATTCTAGCCATTAGTACAAAATACGAAAGAAAACATTTCTTTGGGAGATTTTAATTATTTGTTTGTTATCAGGCAACACTGCTGTGATAAAATGGCGGTTGTTGTCGGGAGAATTATTTCTGCAATTTGCTGTAATATCAATGCATCGGCAAGATTATAAAGTGCAGTTATTGTGCTTAGATTATTAAAAAATCTGTTACAAAGTTACCGGCTTCGATATAGTATCGGATCGGTAAAAAACTCGAAGAACGTTAGTACGTTGCTAACGCGGTTTTATTTCGCGTTTTCTTGTTTTTTCACAGTTTTCTTTGATGAATTTGTGATTTTATCTTACCGTTTTACGTGTTTATGACATCACTTAACTATTAGCGACGCGAATTTCGAAGGATATGTAAGAAATTTATGTTCACGTGTGTGATTGTTTTGTACGAAATGTGTTTGTGATAGATCCGGTTCTCAGTTTGATAACAATGAGCGAGTCTGAGGAGTTCAACACTTTGTCGTTCGAGAAGAGGCTCACGCAGCTCAAGGACACGCAGGAGAGCATCCAGTCTCTTTCGTCGTGGTGCCTAAAGCAGCGGGAACACCACAAAAAGATTGTATCAAGTTGGCTGAATGTTTTAAAAAGAGTGAAGATTGAACAGAGACTGGTGCTGTTTTACTTGGCCAATGATGTGATTCAGTACAGCAAGAGGAAGAACTATGAGTTTGTTGAGAGTTGGGGCCTGAATTTGCAGAAAGCTACACCATTAGTGAGGTTAGTTTGAGACGAGCTGCAAATTGATTTTGCTTTTATTTGTTAACTTTACCTTATCTGTGTATTGTATAATCCTGTCAGCTATGTTTGTGCAATGGTGTGTGCACTTGAAAGTACTGTCTGCTAAATAAATGTTGCAAATAAAAATCAAAACAAAATTAAGTCCACATTGCTAAACATTTGTCATTAACTATCACATAGGTACCCTGAAAATGGGTATAATATGGCTGTATAGGTTATATAATATTATTTTATCAATGGACTTTATTTGAAACAAATTAGAATTCAGAACCTTTTCTTGTTTTTCAGAGATGAGAAAGTCCGCCATAAGATCTTACGTATATTTAAAATCTGGGAGCAGCGCTCGGTGTACGATGAGGAGTTCCTATCAGATCTCACAGGTTTGCTCAGCGCAGGGGCTGTTAAAAAGACTGATGACGATCCTTTGGACTTTCAAGTAAGAAACGCAATTCTTGAATTAATGAAAAGCTGCCTTTTCCCAAGAAATCTATAATCAAATTGCATAAAAGTTTTTGTCTACTCATATTAAGTGCGTCCATCATTATCAGTGATCGGAGTAGGTAGATTGAATAAGGGTCAATGACCGCAAACGTATATGTTAATATGGACATGCCGCGCGTATTCCGAGAGTTCAACATTTTTTTAAAGACAAAAACAAATATTTTTATTCTGTTATTCTACATATAAATATATTGCTTCCTTCAGAATTAATTGATTGAATCAGATTTACTTTAATAATACTCAACTCAATTCAAAAATACCGAAACTTTCTTGAAAAAAGGAATGTCCATGTTATAAAATCACGATGCAAGTATCAAAAATCAATCTACCTACTCCGATCACTGATCATTATACAGGGTAAAAAAGTGCGTTTGAAATTTTAAGGGGTTACTCAAAATCAAGTATAGAATCAAAGAAAAATATTTATAAAATCCACTTTTCAAGTTTTTTTTCAGATTTTTATACTAAATCTGAAAAGTGAATCAAGAAGAGAAGTATGGAAAACTGAAAAAATGGAATAGCCGATTTTTTCAATATTTTTCCTGGATTCTATACTTGATTCTGAGTAACCCCTTAAAATTTCAAACACACTTTTTTTAACACCCTATAGAAATAAAGTAAATTTTTAGAAATGAACTTTTTATAGTTTTCTTGGGGAATAATTTTCAGCTGTGTCTTCTTATTGCTTTCCTCAAATGCATCTTGTTGCCATATTTGTCTTTACTAACTGAAATCTGGTTGTTCCAGCCACAGCAGTTAGTGAATAAAATAAAGCAGTGTTCTGTACTGGAGGCGGACACAGATTTACGGCTTAAATACATTCACGAAAGCCATCTGAATTTATCTGATGCTGATGCCTTGTGTGCCAATCTTAAAGGTATGTGTCTGTATTAGTATGTAATCTGTTGGTATTTCAAAAAATTTGCAATGCTAAAGCATTGGGCCTATCCACAAGTCCAGATTGGTGGAAGTTGTAGGGATAGTAGGCAAATCGTATTGTCTGAAGCTTTGCAAAAACTGAAATAATCCAACAACCGCTATCTATTGGTGATAGTAACCAGCATTAATGAAGCTGTGACTATGTGAAGTAAATTGATTTCAGAATTACAGAATCAGTGGGAGGTAAATATCGCCAATGTGTAACAAAACTAAGTGGTAATCATGATTAGCTTTGCATTGTGATTGAACCATGTTTGTGCTGTGCTAGGGTTATGTTATATATGTAAATAATTCAATCTAATTGAGTTTCATCTAGTATTTGCAATGCATATTGTATTTTACACCAACAATTTGCTATAAAACTTAAATCTATAATATCTAAATTATTACTTTTTAATGACTTAATCTTCAGTTTGTTTGCTTGTAAACTCTTTATTGTTTTAAAAATAAAATATAAGAAACAGACTGAAAGAAAACAGAAAAAATACAAAAAAGGTAGACTTATACCTTACGGGATCTTTTTACTTCTTGTATGGATTTGAAAGCTGTAATTTGAATCTAATTGGTCACTCCTATGACTGAAATAACATAAGCAGAATTTTTAACATACTACAAAGAGAAAAGAAGAGACAGATATATACACTGGTGGACTAAAAAATCAACTCAAAATCTGTTGACCGACTTTTGAAAAAAGAACTCAGTCTATAAAGCTACTAAATAGATACACAAACTAATCAGCAAACTAAAATCATAAAGAGTAAACACGCAGATTTTGAACTTTTGATTTAGTGTTTTTTTGCTAGATAGAGTTATTTTTTCTAAAGTCGTGCCACAAACCTTGAGTCGATATTTTTGTCCATGAGTATAGATATAATTTTTCATGTGTAACAGATACAATTTAAAGGAGCCCTTGATTTTCAATAAAAACACTATAGTTGGTGAAGTTTAACAATACTAGGTTGCAATATGTAACATAACTATTTTATCTTGCAGATAGGAGCAATAAGGACGACGTGGAAAAGGAATTAAATGAGGGTATAGTGTGTGTAGAAAAGTACACACAGGCCCTACAGAGAGAGATAGTAGCGAGGGAAGCACTGCTTGCCTTACTGACTACTGCCAACCAATATTACTCAACGCAACGGGGTGAAGTTAAAGTGGTTGCCTATGTAAGTGGACAGATAAAACTATTACCTACTTAAAACATTTTTTTTTTATTTACCTTTGGACAGCATGCATGTATTGATATAATTGACAACGTTGAGTTAAAAAACCCACTTCAATCGTAACAACTACTATTTTGCAATGATTTTTTAGTTTTTATTGATTTTTTCAAGAAGCACTGAATCAATTTTGTTAAAATTTATATGGGACCTCTGAAGTATTTCCTACCAAACAAAAAAGAATCATCAAAATCAATCCATAACTATAACAACATACAGTGGAATTGAGAACCTCCTCCTTTTTTGAAGTCGGTTAAAAATTTGGCTGTATAATAAACATTAGTTTCCTAAACATTAAATTCCCGCCCTTTGTATTTGATGGATAATCTAGCAAGTGTCTGTGAAACCAGTTACCCAAAATTGCAAAGAATTTGTATGTAAAGAAATGGTTTGTGTCAAATTGAATAAGATATTACAATATTTAGTTGGCTAACACTTTACATCCAGCTAACGCTCAAACAGATTCACAATCATAGTTTTCTGTGTTACGATACTTCGTAGGCCTCCCATTCAGTGGACCGATGATCTAGTGAAGGTCACGGGAAGCCGATGAATGCGGGCAGTGCAAGACCGTTCGACGTGGAACTTCTTGGCCTTGATTTATGGACGTCTTGTCGCTGATGGTGATGATAAAAACTTCTTGCTAAAACTTATTACTCTTTGCAGGCATACAAAAACTTTGGAGCTCGCGTCCGAGCGCTAAAACGAAAGCTCGATGAACTGATTCCCACACTGCCCAGCGCTGCACCTTCGCCACCAAGGAGAGATGAGGACGTCCCCTCTCCGGGCCCTGATGAAGACATTGAACTGCCTGGAAACGACCAGCCTGGGGAAGAAGACAGTAAGTAACCTCTCAAGATAGTCCATCCCTAGTAGCATGGCGACATATATCGCGCGCGACGCGAGTTTTTAAAGCATTTGTTCCATTGTAACGCTAAGCTAATGAAAGAGACCGCTCTGCTGTTTTCTCGTGTTTGACGCAACAAACGGCTTTGTCTACGCTTTATGCTACCCGTGTTGGTAGTTATATGACACTTTGGGCTCATTTCTGACCCTAGTGCCTTAGGGCTTAGGCCTTGGAAGTCAAATCCTAATTCCAGCACTGAAGGACCTGTCTTGAAAAAGAAATGACAGTGAGTGAATTCAAAGGGTTGCTGCAGAGCCATGCTTTCGTTAATGAAGAGACACTACCCTGGACCAGAGTTGACAAAAAAAAAGTATTGTGTGCCATCACTGGATAGATTTGAGCTAAACTTTTTTTGACAGAATCCTTGTTTCCAGAGATGTAACTAAATTATTTTTGTTCCCCAGTATCATATAACATCGACCGAACGTTTAACACCTCTATGTCGGCTGATGGTACTCTGTACAACCTGGGACTGTCTTCGTTCCTGACTTCCGACAATCCTATGGCTTTGTTCAACGAGAGTAGCGATACCATTGTTAATGGTGAGTACTTGATATTTAATGTTTGAATTAAGTATTTTGTCTTTGGTTTTTAAATGGTGTGTAGTTGAAATCAGCGGGGATAGTAATTAGACGTAGGTTCGGATAGGGGTGGGGGGTCAAATAACGCATGACGTATTTCTTCTTGTTGTTAGTCCTAAGACTCTAGATGCATAAAGTAGATAAATGGATGGTAGAAACAACGATATTTATGATATTTATGTGTTGTATAGAAACAAATATGCTTTTAAGTATCCGATTAGATTATTATACTCCATACACAGGGGGCCAAGTCCGGATTGGAGGGGGTTGTGAAGCTAGTGGCAAACCAAAATGTTAAGATGAGACATATGAATGGCACAGAAGGTGTTCATACTAATTCAATAACTGGATTTTTAATACTTTCATTTGCCTTTTAGCGTAAGATGGGAAGTGACATTTGAGTTATAATGTTTGCTGTTAATTTTTTTGTTTACATAAAAGCAACTTGGTTTATTGCAGCCAACAGCAATAGGATAGAAGTTATAAACAATAGGCCCAGCGAGAAGCAAGATTTCAACATTAACGACTTTCTGAAAACCTTAGTGCCTAATGAGAATTCTATCGCGTCGGATAATAATTCAGGTATGTTGTTAAGTGCAATCAGTTGCAAGGACGGATGTCGAAATTTATTTACCCTAATATTACATAAACTAATATTAATATGACAAACCGAAGCACACCCTTTCCCCTTTGCTTCAACCACGCCTGGCACATCTAAAGCGTGAGACGGCTTTTGCGGTCAAACTGTAGTACAGGTGAACTGTAGTGCAGAATGTACCATTTTAGGCAGACATGCCAATAAATACACAATGTACAATACTTACCAATCGACATTTATTTACCCTAATATTACATAAACTAATATTAATGTGACAAACCGAAGCACACCCTATCCCCTTGTCTCAACTACGCCTGGCACATCTAAAGCATGAGACGGCTTTTGCGGTCAAACTGTAGTACAGGTGAACTGTAGTGCAGAATGTACCATTTTAGGCAGACATGCCAATAAATACACAATGTACAATACTTACCAATAAATACAGACTGTACCAATAAGTGCACAATATACTAATACATGCAGAATATACCAATACATACAGAATGCACCAATAAGTAAAATAAATAAAAGCAGATGTACCAATAAGTGCAGAGTATATCAATACATGCAGAATGTACCAATATGTGCTGAATATATCAGTACATGCAGAATGTACCAATACATGTAGAATATACCAATAATAATATTCTTCTTCTACTTAGCATTACCCCAGCTTGAGCCAGGGTCCGCTTTCCGACTCAATCTACTCAACATCCTCCTCAGTGAGGTCATTTGCTCTCATCATGTCCAATATCACAACGTCAAGCCAGCGCTTCCAGGGCCTTAAAATAAAATTACCTATACAAATAAATAAATAAATACATCAGGGGTCATCAATTAGTTTCATTTGGGGTCCGTTTTAGGAAATAATATGACAGTCGCCGTCCGGTCCTACTTTTTTACAGCAGCTGAGGCAGCAAAGAGAAAATACGGGAAATTATAAATTACGTACCCATTTTTTTAACTGTGCAGGTTGAGCTATCAAACAATATATGCGATTTGACACAAATTTAACGTTGTTCTATGTAAATGATGACAGCTCGATTTGCACAATTAAAAACATTGCGTAAGTTGTTTTTTTTACTGAAAGTCCGCACAAAATAGGTCGGCGGTCCGAATCCGGACCGCTATTTGGTGACCCCTGAAATACATCATAAAAATTGAAATAAATCTCCTTAATTTCAAATAAATAAAATTATCAATACGCTTCCAGTGGCGAGTGGGACCATGTCTCAGAAGTCGCAAGACGCGCTGCCGGGCCTCGATCTGTTAACCCCGGAGAGTACAGGCAATCCGCTCCCCACATCCTTCTACGGTGCCTTGGAAACTATCACTGGTATGCTGATACTTGATGTCTGTCATCAATGTGGTTATTTGTTAGTAAAATAGATTGTAAACTGAATTAAAACTATTGAAACTGCGGCTTATAAACAGCGGTGATTTCTCTTAGTGCAAAACACCTGAAACTATTGAAAATAGGGCGTATAAACAGTGGCGACCTGGAACCAAACCAAGGCTTTTGGAAATCCAAAAATGACCACTACTCATAAAACAACATTTTCCCCTAGGAAGTCTATAGTCAATTCGCCAAAAAAGTTGCCCTACCTATTGGCCTTTAGCACAGTTTGATGCTTTGTTTCAGATGAACCTGAACCGTACCGCCCTGAAAATCCTCATTGGAACAACTCTTGGAGTGTCCCCGTAAGTTATTCACCATTACCTTAACCGATTGGTTTTTTTTTGGTGTGTTATTAAATGATTATAACTAGTTTTCATTGCTTATTACATACGACTGTTTATATGTCAATTTTATAGGGATGTTTTAATGTATTTTTAAACGATTCGTTTTTTTGTTGTAGAAGACATTTTGTCGATTATATAAGATCATTTTAACGTGTGTTTACAGGCCACTTAGTAAAGGTTTTGCAGGCCCATATCTACCTATATACAAACTTATACAATAAATTGAAATACTATAGATATTGGTTATTTTACATGGGTTGATCCACTAGGACCGCACCGGAAAACGCAGTTTGGGCAGGCCTCCGCCTCGGTGGACCGACGACCTGGTGAAGGTTGCGGGAAGTCGCTGGATGCGAGCAGCACAGGACCGGTCGGTGTGGAAATCCGCGGGGGAGGCCTTTGTCCAGCAGTGGATGTCTTTCGGTTGATGATGATGATCCACTAGGATCCCTTGCTGCGTTTATATGACCTAACTTGCATGGCACCAGTTCTTCGAGTATCATGCTATATCCATTCACTCACATTGAATCAGCACTTTGTGTATCATACTACATCCATCCCCACAGTTGGCCCCGCAGGCGGTCCCGCCGCCGGCCATGACAGCGCCGCCGTCCCCGCCGCTGGGTGCTCGCGCGCCGGTGAGCATGTTTGCCGAGCCCCCCGCGTCCCCGCCGCCGGCGCCTCTGCCCCCGCCGGTGCCACCGCCCGTCGTCACCGTGGCTTACTCGCAGGTAAGATTCTTAAACGCGCTATTGACATTCTCTCGGGATTTGCTATATGTGAACATGAAGTGTGGCAGGTTATTAGTGTAGTAATGTTAGGACGTTACATTAGTGTCGCCCGCGTCCCCGCCGCCCGCGTCGCTGCCCCCGCCTGTGTCTCCGCCTGTTAGGCCGATGTTACACGGTTCAATTTCCGTTCAATATTGCTTTCAATTTAATTGCTTCAATGGCATTGAAGCGTCTAAATATAGTTCAATGCGATTGCGCCATGTCATTGAAAGCTTAAATTTTTCGATAGCTTTCAATGTGATTGATTCAATGTTAATCATCGGTCAATGCGATTGAACCACATTGAACCGTGTAAACACGAAAATTGAACGATGAATGAATCGAACGCATATAAGTGAAACTCCCGCACGTACAACTTTGTGGCGACATTCTAGCTGAAATGAGCATTGAAAGTAATTTTATTGATTGACCGTGTAACTAGGTAAAGATGTTCAATGTTCAACATTGCCTTTCGTGTAACCGTCACCGTGGCTTACTCGCAGGTAAGGAGATTCTAAAGGCTTAAACGCGCTATTGACATTGCTATACAGGTGTAACGAAATTGGTGTAGGACCCGTTAACTGGGGATTCTACTCATCGTAGTGAACAACTTTTGTTCTACAACTTTGATCAAATAGCAAAAAATCATTTTGGTCTCCATATGGCAAAACAGATGATCAATTTGCATGGAGAGTCCAAACAATTTTTTGCGATTTGAGTAAAGTTGTAGAATAAAAGTTGTTCAGTACGATGAGTAGAATCCCCAGTTAACGGGTCTTACACCAATTTTGTTACACCTGTATACATATAAATATGAAGTATGGTTTATTATTGGGGGATATTATTAGTGTACGACTTTATGTCAATGCAAGACCTAAAGTAGTTTCATATCGTCGCTTCGAGCGGGGTCCCAGTCTGTGGCGGGACCTTATGTTAGTGCACGACCTTATGTTATTGCCAGGACCTTATATTAGTGTAAGACGTTATTTATTAGGTAAGGTTCGACTGGGTGGGGTATGTACCACGGCTCGCTATTACTTGCCGCCAAGTAGCGTGCTGTGCTCCGGCGGATGGGGCGAGATAGCCAGCGGAATTATTTTTTATTTTATTTATTTATTTTCTTTACCAGCATAAGAGGCATTCAGCACCTTAGACCTCAAGGATCGGAAAGGCATTGATATCCTATCTACGGTTTTAGAGATGCTCATGCGGTAGCCACTTTCTATTGGTGGCATAGTAATGGCTTTCTCAATCCTATTTAGTAAAGGATATATTTTATTCTCCAGCCCCAAGACTTGGCCGCGTCTGATGTGGACCACCGGGGGATTCTGCCGCCGCCGCCGCCCCCGCCCGTTCTACCCATGCTGGGTAGTGAGTATATTCTTCTTCTTCTTATCGTGTGGCACAGTAGGGTAGTTGACTGCTAGTCATCTGAGTTACTATTTATGAAATGTCAAAAACGACAATTTATTGTCAAACAGTACAGTATTAAAAAAAAGAACGTGTTATCTTATGGATTTTGTTAAGAGTGATATATGACTAACTAAACGACAGTGATGGTAGCGTGTCTTTATGGTAAATCATGTCAGTTGTTCTATACATCGATACCAAGGATCTTTTACCCTCTAATAGAATAGTTGGCATAACGAACTATTTTTTTTCATCCTTAATCTCCCAATTAACACTTTCAGACAAGAATAAGTAGGTCTTCGATTGTTGCTACTGAAATTTCAAAATAGAACCTTATTCCCCAGACATAGAGGACGTGGATCACAGACTGATGCCAACGTTGCCGCCGCCGCCGCCGCCCGTCACCGCGGCACAGAACAGGCATTCTGCGCAACAGGGTGAGTAAAGTTACAATTCTTATACTAATCTCTATTCCAAACATGATGATATGGGTGACAGCTGTCAGCTGCGTACTTAATAATAATAATAATATCTGGGACAAATCACACACGGTCATCTGGCCCCAAACTAGGATTCCCTGTATCTTGGGAACCAGAGACTGATATACATACACATATACTTTTAAATATATACATATATAGATATAATCATATATAGATATAATACACCCAGATTTCTAGCGCTGCATCTCAAAAGACGATAATCGATTATTTTTACCGACTTTATGAAAACGCTATAAGGTACGTCCTATTGATATGTCGCCTATATCATCAAGTTTGGAATAGAATGTAGCTTATATATCTTATACTAGCTTTGTGCTTCGCAAACTATGTTATAATCGCAAATCGTAAGTCGCGGCAAAGGGCGTCACACACTTGCCCTGTGCTATAAAATCCGCCACACTCATGGACGGATGGCGAGTCGAGTGGCCGTGAAGTTAGAAGCCTCATGCTTGAATATCCGTCTATAAGTGTGGCGGATTTTATAGCACAGTATAGCGCAAGTGTGGGACGCCCTTTAGTGTGATAAGTCCCTAATGGGTCCCTAATGGACTGACTCGGTGGCTAAGTGGTTAGCGATCCTGACCTCTGATCCGAGAGTCGTGGGTTCGATCCCCACACTCGTAAAACAACATTTTCCCCTAGGAAGTCTATAGTCAATTCGCCAAAAAAGTTGCCCTACCTATTGGCCTTTAGCACAGTTTGATGCTTTGTTTCAGATGAACCTGAACCGTACGGCACCGTACGGCGGCAAAGGGCGTCACACACTTGCCCTGTGCTATAAAATCCGCCACACTCATGGACGGATGGCGAGTCGAGTGGCCGTGAAGTTAGAAGCCTCATGCTTGAATATCCGTCTATAAGTGTGGCGGATTTTATAGCACAGTATAGCGCAAGTGTGGGACGCCCTTTAGTGTGATAAGTCCCTAATGGGTCCCTAATGGACTGACTCGGTGGCTAAGTGGTTAGCGATCCTGACCTCTGATCCGAGAGTCGTGGGTTCGATCCCCACACAGGGCAAACTTTTCTGTGATGAGCAGAATTGTTTGCTCTGAGTCTGGGTGTATTATATCTATATATGTATGTATTTAAAAAGTATATGTGTATGTATATCAGTCTCTGGTTCCCAAGATACAGGGAATCCTAGTTTGGGGTCAGATGACCGTGTGTGATTTGTCCCAGATATTATTATTATTATTATTATTATTATTATATCGACAATTTATTCTAAATATGCTTGAAATAGTACACTATAACGTCATAATTTATTATAGTCCTTTTCAAATTCATTATTATTTATTTATAACGTATTTTTTATGTAAAAAAATTGCATATTTTATAAAAAGCAAGCAAGTACATTTTGTACTGTTTCATTGAAAGAACTATTTATGCCCTGATAAAAAAGAATGTGGCTAACTTTATTTGATTATTTTGTATATGTGTCTATTTCTGTGTTTTAATTTAATTTTTATTACTGTTATTATGTTTTTATGTGTTTTGATGTGTAAAGTATTGTAATTATATGTAAAACTGTATATGTTTTTATTTCTAATAAATAAACATTGAGTTTCCTTATACTTAGCCGCCTTCTCATCAGGGCAGTTAAGCGGTGCAATATTTCATAATTAATTATTGATGTAGTCAACTACCCAATTCAAATAAAATGATCCCTCATCCCCATAGACGTGGACCACCGCAATCTGATCCCTCTGACGAACTCCCGCGCCGAACCGCCACCGCCGGTCAAACCCCACGCCTTGGACCAAGTAAGTCGCCGCACAGTGAGTATCCATGCATGTGCTTGTTATGCTTGTATTGTAATGTGATATATCTATCTACCGTTTTGTACACTGTCGCCATCTTGAACATAGGTCCCATATAAACAACCCCCCAAAATACATTGCTTATGTACAAAGAAGAACTCAAATTCAAAATGTATTTATTTAAGTGGATGCTTTACACATGCTTTTAAATCGTCAATATTTTCTACCCAGTACAAAGTCCCTACCACGCGGAACTTGTACACTCAGCGTTTCGGAAAAACTGTTTATCATCATCAGCCGAAAGATGTCCACTGCCGGACAAAGGCCTCCCCCAAAGATTTCCACACCGACCGGTCCTGTGCTGCTCGCATCCAGCGGCTTCCTGCGACCTTCACCAGGTCATCGGTGCACCGACCGAGTGGGCAGCCTGCTCACGCTACGTCTTCCGGTGCGCGGTGGCCACTCGAGAACTTTGATGCTCCAACGTGCATGCCTGGAGTTTTCCTACGTGATCGAATCAGAAACGAGGAGATACGTAGGAGAACCAAAGTAAACCGACATAGCTCACAGAATCGCTAAAGTAAAGTGGCAGTGGGCGGGGCATAAAGTGATCATATTTTGTATTAAAAATATACAGTAGAGTCATCAAGTTCATCAACATTTAATATATAATTTGCCAACTTAATATGGAATGTCCACTATTAAATTGACTTTTTCTCTCAGGCGAAGTCAATATTTGTTAGTGTATCGTGATTGTATTTGTATGTTCTAAAAGTGTATTAAATTGCGAGTTATAAAGTTTTTAGGGTTCCTTGTGTGTGGAGCGGCGCTGTGCCGAGGCACAACTGGTGTGTTTTGCCCTTACCACGGCCGCAAGTCTGTAACCAAAGCATAATAGAAGTTCTCCCCCAAGTGAATATTATAAGTGTATTAGCATGACAGTTGGAAAAAAGTTAAGAAATACATTAGCACAGACGAGTCGTTTAAACTATATGAAATATCTCCACATATCCGGACTTGGCCGCCGTATGTGAAATATGGCTTAACCTTCCCGAGGTATGAGAAGAGACCCGTACCCCAGCTGTGGGACTACATGGGTTGTTCGATATTCCACTTTGGAATCTCGATTATTAAAAATATTCCCGTTACATTTTACTGCTTTTGACAGCTGTCATTCTAATCATTACGAGATTCACTTGAGTATACTTGCATAGTTTGTATATTTTTGTATTGTGTGGTTTTGTATGGTGTGGTATTCTCTGTAAAGTAGTCATTGCAACAAATGCATGATATGATAATAATAATATATGTTTATTATAGCTGTGGCTGTGTATAATAAACTAGCTTTCTCCCGTAGTTTCGCTCGCATAGACTTTTGCATGACTGAGATTGTGTGGTGGAAATGTGTTTTTCATACCTCGCTGAAACTGATATTTATTGCGACGAATATCTGTGACGTGTAATTAAACATATGTAAGAATAAGAATAACAAATATACATAGATACTTTTGGATTTATTATTAACTAAATCTTGAGTCGTAATCTGAGGAATCTGTGTTAAGTTGTCATGCAACGTAAATGTTTTTATTTCACTTATTGAAGTGAAATTAAAGTAATATTTATCTATTCATAAGAAAGCCGTAAAGACTTTTTACTTTTATTGCAAAGAGACCTTCATTTTTATTGCCATGTTGGATGTCTGCGTGGCACAGGCGTGTGTGTGTTCCAGTCACTAGGAGACCCATTCCGGTTTTTTTTGTACAACGTTTTATGCCCGTACCCAGGCTTTTCGGCTTAGCGATCGATGAGTTATTTAACTTAACTTCTTTTTTTTACTTATAGCTATTGCTTTTCGCTTCAATTTCAGGGGCCTTAAAGGCGTCTTCAAAAACGCCACTAGCCCTACATTACAACCTCCATACTCGGCCCCTTTTATCGAGCTTTTTCGATATGTCCTAGCTTTATAATTTTATTGGAAGAGAGCCGTGCGCTAGCAGTGGGAACGCTATGGACTGTTAATTAACCACCTCCGTGGTCTAGTGGCTAGTCTGCTTGCTTCACATTGGGAGGTCGTGGGTTCAATTCGGTTTGGTTGGTGGTAGGGCATTTTCTAAGCCCGCCGGGCTAGCTACCACCATCTTATCTAAGTTTTGCCGTCAAACAGCAATGTTAATAACATTTATGTGTTCCGGCATGGAGATAAGACAGCCAGTACCCCATTGCGTTGGGGAATCTTGGCAAGCCCGCTTCCATCCTTGTTATCGTCATCACTTACCACCAGGTGAGATGATGCCAAGAGTTTACCAATTATTATTATTATTATTTAAATGAACTGTTTACCATTCCAGGACTACCGAGTGCCTCCGCTATTGCCTCCCAGCGATATTGTTGAGAGTGTGGACATGGATTTGTCGGAAGATGAAGAGCAACGTAAGTTATTGTTAAATAATTAGATAGATGATAGATATAATATTTATTCACTTACATTACACGACAAATTTTACAAAACAGGTTTAAACATTTTACAAATAGACGAGAAAACAAGAACAAAGTACATAGTACACAAAAAAAACACACAGTAGGAAATTACATTTATTTAAACTTTTAGGTATATAACTAGGCGGGTGCCGTGTTAGAGAAACGGTTCCGGAACTTTCAATCATTAATTCAAAATACATTATCTTGTAATGGCTCAATGATACTTATCGTACTTACTTACTCTGCTGGCTCAGTAACCCAAAGTGTGTCCTGGCTTCCGATACGAGAAGTCGCAACTGGTCTCGATCTTGTGCGTATCCTCGCCAGTCGCTTTATCTTGTAATGGCTCAATGATACTTATCGTACTTACTTACTCTGCTGGCTCAGTGACCCAAAGTGTGTCCTGGCTTCCGATACGAGAAGTCGCAACTGGTCTCGATCTTGTGCGTATCCTCGCCAGTCGCTAGACCAGCGGTTCCCAATTTTTTTTGCTGTGGAACCCTAACTGACCTACAAATTTTCGGCGGAACCCTATCTCGCCAAAGGGAATATTCATCTTTAAGTCCCATCCAAAACTTATTCAATGATTGAAATTATTGTGCGCGCTATGTTAGTACCGTATGCGCGAAAGAGTAGGAATGCACTATGTGTTGCGCAGATCGGTACCGAATTATAGTGAACTGACAATAAGGCCTAACTCTCGGAACCCCTGCGACCCTCCGCGGACCACCATTTGGGAACCGCTGCGCTAGACTAAACGATGAATATCCAAATATCCAGGGATAAATAACACGCAGGGGTTCCTTGTATTATGGCAACCGTCGAGAGAAAACTTTTACTCGTCTTTGTCATTGGATTGGCGTTAGAGCGAGACGGTTGCTTTATCGCGTCAAGTCGTGCGCTACCGGTGTAGAGACTTGATATGCATACTTATACATATTAAACGTATTTAATGACCATCTTGGAGAAACAAGGCCTCACCATACGAAACTTGATCTAATTAATAGTTTATAATACGTTTATAATACAATGTCTAGTCTTTGATATCAAGTTAAATTTTAATTTGCTGTTATTTCTCCACAGAGGGTTACCAAGGCAACAAGGATCAGCACCGAAGGCATAGCTTCAACAACAATAAAGTTCTAGTCGGCGGCGACAACGGGAAAACCCATCACAAGGACAATACCAACCTCGTACAACTGAATCGAAGCTTCGAGAAAAGCGAACCGCCGCCTATGGTACCTCCACTATCGAATCCGTTTGAAAACATGCCCCCGGAATTGAAATTCAACATGCCTTTCCAAAAACAGCAACCTCAATATCCAAATCGTGAGTTCGAAGAAAAGGAAGATTCGAGCGATAGTGCGTACGAAGAAGATTTGCGAAACAGGGGCATAGACCACACGATGATGGAAAGGAATCGGTCTCCGACGGAAGAATATGATAAGGACTGGCAAAACCAGAGACAATTTAACGTTAACCAGAGGTTCCCGAGGAATTGGGGGCCCCGGACTAACTTCAGGCCCCCGTTTGGGCCGCCAATGTGGCCGCGAGGAGGCCCGAGGGCCCCTAACAGGTGGAACGCGCCGCGCCCGCAAAGGTTTTGGTGATCTGTGTTTAGTGGTTGTGTTAATATGCGAACTGTGGATCGATCTGGACTTGGCCCTTTTTGCGGGGAGTGTGAATTGACCATCGCGAGATAAGGGAAGAGATACGTGCCCCATCGGGGACGCTATGGGTTGTTAATATATAAAAAGCTTGTCGACTATTTGTGTCGATTTGAAAATGTAAAAATTAAGTGATTTGGGATGTTTTCTCGAAGACTTTATTTCAATGCAAGTGACGAAAAATTGGATTGGAATATGAAACTTTGTTTCAAAAGTTAATCGATAAATTGGGTAATCGCAAAATGAAACAGCAATAATAATAAGCAATTTTAATAAAACTGGATTGCTAAAAATATTATGCTTTGGAAATCACAGCATAAGATGAATCTAAAACACCTCGCACTTGAAAAACATTAAGCCGTGGCTTAAACATGAACTGTAAAAATAAAACAAAATTGCTAATTGTAAAGACACGGAAGCCTTTGAAATTTAACTGCCCATAAACTGTAATGTAAATATTTCAAAAATAAATATGTATGTAAGTTAAATTAGTATAGACAAAAGGCAGTTAATAAGATAATTGCAATAATAATTATATTATTTGAAACAACAAAATGTATTTGTTATAGATTTTAAATGTTTGTGTGTATGTAAAAAGAGGTTTTATTTGAAAGTTTTTGCGATCACGAATTGTGGTTGTAAGTATCATATGACTATATTATAATACATACTGCAAAAAATTTTGAATGTGGAAGTTTCACTATATCTCTATCTAGTCGAAGATTATAGTTTATGAGACCGAAGGTCCTTAGTAACTGATCTTCATCCAATTATTCTCCAAGAATCAGTTCATTGAGTTCTGGTAATGTTTATTAGTGGTTTAACGAGAGAATATTCTCCTTTATTTCCTCTTACTTTTTTGTAGGACATCTTACTTTTTAAGGAAAGGAATACAAATTACGAAATCTGTCGGCAATATTTCAGTGAAAATTTTACAAAGTGTGGTCTAGTATTAGAAAAATGGAATTACTTTTTTTACGATTTTGCTAAACTCGTACAGGTTTGGGACTTGTCATATAAACTGATTTACGGATTACTATGTTTGATTAGGTATCGGATTGTATATGTTTTTTATTCAAGTTTACTAAAAGTAACCCATCATAAAGTATTTGAGACCACACTTTGTTCTGTATATTTCGTTTTTTTCTTTATAGTTGTATCTATACAGGATGTAAATCTAGTTGTGCGTCATATTTTAATCAGTGCTTCTGCTCCTGATTGTGATCAACTTTCCCGAAGAAACCCATAGTCAAATCGCAAAAAAAAATTTTGAGTCTTCATACTGGCCGCTCGGCTGATCGATTTGTATAAGGAGTCCAAAAATTTGACGCACGACTAGATTTATAGCTTGTATATGTTTTACAGGTTGTTTCTATTCCAATGCTCAAATAATGATAATATTATATGTATTGTAAATTTTGTTTCTACATTTTAATTTAAAACATTTTTTTCGTCACATATTCATTGCATACTTAGAATCTTGTTATAATATAAACAAACATTTAGATTATAAACATTATAATTATAGAAACTCACTTTTTGTCGGCGTAGGTAAGCGTTGGTTGACAGCGGTAGAATAAAATGAAATATATTTATAGTTAACTTTCTGCTTATAATAATAAAGCTTAACAATAAGTTTGTGTTATTTTTATCAACGATCAAAAATAACTATTAGAATTAGGCACTCTTTATTTTTCGTAGTCTGGCTCATCGAAGAGCTTAGGGTCTCAACTACAGCTTTCCGATCTATCCCCATACCTAAATCCAAAATCACTTTCATGGCTTGTCGTCATAGTTCTTCAAAAACTAGCGCGTTATAGTTTACAGAATACGATAGCAGAGTATATTTATATTAAACACCTATAGTTCTCCATTAAAAGGCACTTTTTGAAAGAAAAAAATAAACTTTTGATAGGACCTATCGATATTCCCCAATGAAAAAAAGCGATTTGCGAAAGTGGGTGGTATGGTAGTGATTGTTTTCCTTACCCTGAAGCTCATGTGTTCCATCCGGCGAATGTACCGATGAGTTTTGAGACTATACGTGAAGTATATTAAACCCCTGCCAACTTCAACTTTTCCAACGGACACCAAGACTGAATTCGCAAAAAAAATTGGACATCCATGAATTGAAATTTTAATGAGATGTCGATATTTTTTGAGAACTGAATATTGGTTCCCTGAATTGGTTGTTTAGTTTCATGAGTAGAAGCCATTGTTTTTTTCAGGAATTCCATAGAAGAATCCTATCGTATACATAGGTAAAATTTTTTTTTGTTATGTAGAAACTGCATTCTGGCATATTTTCACTTACACTATACAAGTTGTAACATAGGTTTTTGCCTCTAACTGGTTCAGCTTATTAAAATCAACAACTTTTTGACTTTGACTTTGCTGAAGTCGTAAATTTTAATTTTACTTTTCATATAAATAGATCAGCCGAATTGCCAACTTTGTATAGGTTTTTTTGCGATTTCACCATAATCTTCGACCAAAAGTTTTTCAGTATTATGGTCACATACAATGGGTCTTATAATAATTGTTAAATGAACAGTAGAATCTTTTTAATGCAAATAAGGTCAAAAAGATGTGGACGTACCACTAACGGAACCTTAACATTTTTTACTCATGAAATTCAACACCCCAGTCGCTTCAGAACCTATACCGAAATTGCAAAAAATAGACTTCAATCGATTAAGTCACTACTCTTTGACAAATCGTGCCCCCACCGTCAACGTTGGCTCCAGCCGACAAAAATGTATGAAAATCTCAAATCCTGGCGCCTGTGGCACTAACCGACTAAAGAGGAATTTGTTTGGGTTGTTCTGTTTCATTAGTGGATCTTTCCAGGAGTAGTTTTTTTACATTCTGTATATAGGTCATAATTTTCAGTTTTATTCTACCACTGGTTTCAGCCTAATAAAAGTGAGTTTCTGCAGTGATATGTGACGAGTTCGTCGGTCGCCGATCGGCGAAAACTAGATACAGATGGCGCTAGCATAGCTGTGTCCCGTTTTTACACTACATATAGAACGGTTAAAGAGCAACACACACAGAGGCGGCCACGGGGCGGTGCGAAAGCGTTCCGGGAGCGGTATTTTTTGTAATGTTCGGATTACTCTGAAACCCTTCACACCAAAACCGGGTGGGCGCTCTAAGTTCGCTTCCCGCAGGTCCGCCTTCGGAACGCTACCGCCCCGCGGCCGCCTCTGTGTGTGTTGCGCTTTACTTTAGGTAGGCATGTGTATTAATGGATCCTTCATGGATGTATAAACTTTTTACATGTTCATCAGGGTTTGTTATGATTTGGGATCGAGCTACGCTATCACCATTTTGAAAGTTACTAACACAAATAGCATTAAAATAGAAACAGCTTATAGATTGATTGTTCTCAGTTGTTGTTAACAACCCATTGCGTCCCTACTGCAGGCCTAACCTTCCCGAGTTATGGGAAGAGACCCATGCCTCCGCAGTGGGGACGATACGGGTTGTTAATTTTTATTTTTTTAATAACTGTTTGGTTTATACAACAAATGTTTTCTCAAAAATTTCAGTGCGTTTGACTACATCTCACCTGATGGAAAGTGACGATATAGTCGAGGATGGTAGACGCAAACTCAATAGTAGAGAGGCCGATTCATCGAAAGTGCTTTATTTACGAAGTTCGTAGGACCGAACAGTATTATAGCGACAACTGGTACCGTTGGAATCAGCGTGGCCTACTGATTGTCAAACCACTTATTGTCGCTTTCTAAAGTGGTGGAGTGATTATCTATGACGTAATCAAGATGGCGGCTGAACGGTTTGGTTTTTCAATGTTTTCTCGAAAACCACTAAGTTTTATCCTATGTGTGTGGTATCATTTGAAAGCTATTGAAAAGACCTACAAATAACATATAGACGCTTACTGTCGTAAATATTCAATTTACGGAGCTACATTGAAAAAACTGACTTTCTTCGATAAGACTGTGTGTTAATTCTTAATATAAGTCGAAAAGTAAGGGGTTTATCAAAAATTTGGTTATTATCTTTTTTGTAGAGCGGTTTCTAAGGAATTCAAAAATGTACATGTCAAAGTTATACAATAAGTATTTTTGAACCAAGAGCCAATAACAAGACGCAAGTTGTAAAAACAAAATACGAAATCGGCAAGCTTTGTTTAGCTATAACTATACTATGTCTGTGGTATCATTTAAAAGCTACTAAAAACCTTCTGGTTTAATGCGAATTGCGTGGTCGCGTCGATCACGCAGGTTAACTGACTACATTCGCGGTCATAACCTGGATGGGTTTTACTATTATTAGCACTTATCCCGAGCGTTTCCTTGATTTGTAAAGTACGTTTGAGCGTTAATGCCGGCTTTTATCACTAGATGGTAGGTTTAGCCGTGTCAGAGGCCTTATGGGTGGTTTGGAAACTTCTGACACTGGGGCTGGCCACTAGCCCACGACCTCCACCAGTTTCGACCTGGACCATTCTGTGAAGTATAAGCCTAACCATGCCTTCCCGTGGTACGAGACGGAACCCGTGCTTCTGTAGTGTACATAATATATAATACATTGTTAAAGTGAAAAACCTACAATTTAAGGATTAGTTGCTTCTTTATCCTTTCAAGTGACTGCAAAAATATCATTGAGTTTATTTGTTCCACTGAATGCAAAAATACATATACCTAGTTTATTTTTTCAAATTACTGCAAAAAAACTTTAGAAGTAGGTATACGAAACCGCACTTCACGCCGCCGCACCGAGGTCAACGCACTTTACTGGCTACATCGCCACACCACAAAGTATACATAACAGTGTCCGCTCAATACAAACCACTAAAATCCTAAGCATATACGTGCTTATAGACGTATACATTCAAAACATTAGACAACATAGATAATTTGAGGCCATCTATGTTCCAGCAAGTTAAAGCGCTTGAGAAACTGCCACCATCGAAACATGTTCTGGAGCTACACCTTAAAAGGGCAAATTACCAAGCATTTTGTTGGCATACCGCTGATATTCCAATCCAGAATTTAACTAAACCCACTGATAATGGCTGGAAGTTAGAAGATAGGCAACTACGTCCGATTGCATAGTTGCAAGAGCCTATCACTCTTAAAAATTTGGAATTAATTTCTTGTAAATGCAAGGCAGGATGAAGAACATCCCGTTGTGGATGTGCTGAACGGATACAAAAATGTATGGAGGATATTTGTCATAACGGTGACCAATATTTCAATCAGTTCAATTATATCTATCTATCTATCAGCCGAAATACGTCCAATGCTGGACAAAGGACTCCTCCAAGGATTTCCACACCGACCGGTCCTGTGCGGCTCGCATCCAGCGGCTTCCTGCAACCTTTACCAGGTCGTCGGTCCACCGAGTCGGAGGCCTGCCCACACTGCGTCTTCCGGTGCGCGGTCCCCATTCGAGAACTTTACTGCCCCAACAGCCATCTGTTCTACGAGCTATGTGCCCTGCCCATTGCCACTTAAGTCTAGCGATTCTGAGAGCTATGTCGGTAACTTTAGTTCTCCTACGTATCTCCTCATTTCTGATTCGATCTTTCTTTGGGTGACTTTGAGCCTTCTTATGAGGCCCATAGTAAGCGACCATGTCTCGGATCCATATGTCATCACTGGCAACACACACTGGTCAAAGACTTTAGTCTTGAGACACTGCGGTATTTTGGACGTGAAGATATTGCGAAGCTTCCCGAATGCTGCCCAGCCGAGTTGGACTCGACGATTGATCTCTTTTTCGAAGCTGGACTTACCTAACTGGACTGTTTGTCCCAGGTATACATACTCGTCAACAACTTCGAGTGTAGAGTCTCCAACCTTCAGAGGAGTGGGTGTAACACGGACGTTTGACATGATTTTCGTCTTATCCATATTCATTTTAAGACCCACTTGTTGGGAGACTACTGAGTCCTTCGAGCATTGCGCCTAGGTCCTCCAAGGTCTCAGCCATGATCACGATATCGTCAGCAAATCGAAGGTGACTGATGTACTCGACATTGATGTTAATGCCGAGTCCTCTCCAGTCCAGAAGCTTGAAAACGTCTTCTAGTGCAGCGGTGAACAGTTTTGGAGATATAACGTCTCCATGTCTCACCCCACGCTGCAGCCGGATAGGTTTCGAATTCTGATCCTGGAGGTGGACCGACATGGTGGCGTTTTCATACAAACACTTCAACACTTCGATGTATCGATAATCAATTTGGCACCGTTGGAGAGACTGCAACACAGCCCAGGTCTCGATCGAATCAAAGGCTTTCTCATAGTCCACAAACGCCAAGCATAGTGGCCGATTATACTCTTCGGTCTTCTGTATAATCTGCCGCAGCGTATGTATGTGGTCTATGGTACTGAAGCCTTTTCGGAAACCGGCTTGTTCGGGAGGCTGGAAGTCGTCAAACCTGCGTGCGAGACGATTCGTAATGACTCTCGATAACAGCTTGTAGACATGGCTCAGGAGTGAGATGGGTCTGTAATTCTTCAGCAGAGTCTTATCACCCTTCTTGAAGAAGAGCACCACCACACTCCTGTGCCATGCTGTAGACGTTCGTCCCTCGAGCATGACGGAATTGAATAGCTTCTGAAGAGCTATAAGTACCGGTTCTCCACCTGCTTTCAGAAGCTCAGCCGTAATTCCATCATCACCCGGTGCCTTGTTGTTCTTAAGCTGTTTGAGAGCCAGTCTAATCTCGCACAGGCTGACGTCTGGGATATCTTTGGTATAGTGTCGGGTCAATCCGGCTCTCGGGTTTTCAGCCAGATTGCTGACAGGTAAGCGTGTAGTCGTGTATAATTGTCCGTAGAACTTCTCAACCTCTTCCAACAGCTCGGGCTTTGACGACACGACTCTGCCATCCTCGGTCTTCAGCTTTGTCAGTTTGCTTTGACCAGCAGACAGATAAGGGATCTGTCTACTATACTTTTGACCCTTTATTGCGCTCGATAGCCTCTTTAATACGATTGGTATTAAATTGGCGTATATCGCGGGTCAAGGACTTGGAGATCTGTCTGTTAAGTCGACGATACTGACAAGCATCTAAATTCGGCATCTAAAATCTGACAAGTCTTGAAGGCGGTGAGGTTAGGGGACATCCTAATGTCGACTGGCAGGTTGTTCCAGAGACGGGCAGCATGGACGGTGAATGATTTGGTTTAAGTATCGGTGCTATGGACGGGAATTGTGAGGGCCAGGTTTTTGCTGGAGCGTAGACGGCTATCCATGGCAGGCGGAAGTGGAATCTTTGCTTGAGATATTGTGGAGCGGCAGGGTTAAATAGCACATTGTATAGCAAGCACAGGATATGGGAATTTCTCCTCTGACGAATGAGAGGCCAACCCAGTTTATTACGGTACTCCGAAATATGGTCGTATTTTCGTAAACCGAACACATAGCGAATACACTGGTTTTGGATTCTCTTCAGGTTATCCAAAAGTTCCGAGGACGGGTCAAGGTAGACTACATCTCCATAGTCCAGCAGAGGAAGAAGAAGAGATCGGACAAGAAGGAGTTTAGTTTCAACTGGAAGAAAATTTTGAAGTCGTTTTAAGGAGTGAAGAGAGGCAAAAACTTTACGGCTCACTTCATTTATTTGAGCAGACCAGGAAAGAGTTTGATCCATGGTGATGCCTAAGTTTTTGACTGTAGAGGAGAGGTGTATACTCTTGTTGTTAAACACTAAGTTAGGCATACCAAGTTCCGTAAGTTTACCAACGAAATGAGGGCTACCTATTACGATAGCCTGGGTCTTTGAGGCATTGATGAGGAGCCCATGGAGAGCTGACCACTCTGCGATTGTGGCTAAGTCAGCATTAGCAACCTGTATGGCCTGGTGGAAGTTAGACAGCGGTGCAGCAGTGTAAATTTGCAGGTCATCTGCGTACAGGTGATGGGATGAGGAAAGGGACGAAGTTATATTATTAATAAAGATAGAGAATAGGATAGGAGAGAGAACACCACCCTGTGGTACGCCGGCGGTAAGTGGGTACATGTCAGAGCACTTTTCATCGACCTTTACCAGTTGGTAACGATTGGAGATGTAGGAGCGAAACCAGGAGAGAGCTGCAGAGGATAGGTTTAGGGATTCTAGGGTACCAAGCAGAAGATCAAAATCAACCGTGTTAAATGCACTACTGAAGTCGAGAAGGACTAAGAGTGTGAGATTTTTGGTCTCAATATTCAGACGAATATCATCTGTGATTTTGACTAATGCTGATATGTACATTTTTGAATTCCTTAGTAACCGCTCTACAAAAAAGATAATAACCAAATTTTTGATAAACCCCTTACTTTTCGACTTATATTAAGAATTAACACAGTCTTATCGAAAAAAGTCACTTTTTTCAATGTAGCACCGTAAATTGAATATTTACGACAGTAAGTGAATAAATGTTATTTGTAGGTCTTTTCAATAGCTTTCAAACGATATAACACAAATAGGATAAAACTTAGTGGTTATCGAGAAAATATTGAAAAACCAAACCGTTCAGCCGCCATCTTGATTACGTCATAGATACTCACTCCACCACTTTAGAAAGCGACAACAAGTGGTTTGATAATCAGTAGACCACGCTGATTCCAACGGTACCAGTTGTCGCTATAATACTGCTCGGTCCTACGAAAATTGCCGTTTTTCCCAATTGGCCTCTCTACTATAATGTCTGTTCACTCTCGCCTTGAAGATCCCCAGATTGTAGGAATCGAGAAACTCGCAAGTAAGGAGTTCCACTCCTTCGCAGTCCGCATAATAAATGAGGAAGCATAGCGCTTCGTGCGAATGGGTGGAATGTTGGATTATTTGGCCCGAACAGCCTGGATGGATATATTATGCATGTTCGCCGTTAAAACACCTTGTATCAACCACTTCATAGGTTGTAAACACTGGTTTGATCTAACAGTGCCTAGATGCTATTAAGCATCATTGCGGTTAGAGGCGACAATATGGAAGGTAAGCATAAGCAGGTCTTATGAAGGTGTTCAAAGTGCCTCGTGTTCGTTCGTGTAATATTAATATTACACACGGTGCTGCTCGCCAGTTCTTTTCTCTTGAACTTGGCTTGACACACTCCCGCGTGTCTAGATATTTGACATCTCGCTAAAACTGAACTAAGTTTTCTTCTCAAGAAACCGACTAAATTTATCTGAAGACCCTTGAAGAACTTGTCAAATTTTGTTGTTGAAAGTAGCTTTGTATTGTCTCTATTATTCACTGAGATATTGCAGAAAACGCTTCGTACAAAATATAGTGTGGCAGTAACGTCGCTGCGTAAGTTTTTCGCCGTCAAATGTATGAAGCGTGACATATAATAATATATTTTTATTTTCACGTATTAACTAAATTATTCATAATCGATTATACATTTGTATGGGGAGCAAATTGTTCAAGGGTTCCTCAGGTAAAGTTGTTCAGTTCAATGAGTAGAAGAGCGAGTTAAGTCATGGCTGGCTAGAGGTCCAAAAAGACGATGGAATAGGTCTCTCGGGAAAAGTTGTTCAGTTTAGCCCCAGTTTAGGTAAATAGTATGGTGATTTTCTTAGACCTATGTATACAGGTTCTAGCAAAGTTAAAAATTGTGTAATACAATATAATGAGATAAGCCTTGGTCAGTACAATATAATGAGATAAGCCTCGGTTAACGGGTCTTATACATATTTTTACACCCTGTATACAGTCGAGCAAGGTTACCGTGTCCCAAGTCACCGTGGTATTGTTACCAATGAGATAGAAGTCATTCGCGGTTAACTCCGCCCGAGGGGGTTGTAGCAAGCGTTGTAGAGGAATGATCGACCTTCCCTACCGTAGCTTAGGGCTGTTTACAGTTGCGCTTTTTCATATTCGACTTCCACTTTAGCTATAGGTAAGTTAGCTGCAGTTTAGACACACAAAGTATTATAATAATAACAACATTACTAAATGGAATAATTTAATACATTAAAAAAAAACTCATCTGCTCTCTCGAACTCTAAAAATCTCAAGAAAATTACTTATACTCAACATTTTGAAGAGTAGAGAAGGTATTTCCTTTTTATATGGTGAAAGCCTCAGTTTAATAACTTTATTAAAACATCATACAGGAAGTAACGAAAAAGGTGTATAGTAGGATCCGTAAACTAAAAAAAAAAATGTTAAAAGCTTGCTGAAATTTTGGTTTGAATTGGTGAATCAGGTGATCCATTAGAATGAGAAGTCTTTGTTTTATAAATTCAGTATGAATTCCGTGGGAAAACTGTCCAGTTTCATTAGTAAAAAAGTCATACCTACTCGTTTCGCTGGCTCTGCGGCCCGAAACTACAGTACATATAAAAGCCTTGGCTAGATAATTTTTAATCAGATATTACTAAATATAGGGTGACTTTAAATTAGTTCTTGATACCAAAGGGTTTGCGTGCGCTCATGATAACAAAAAATCAAATCGCCAAAAAGTCAAATCGCCAAAAAAATTTTGCACTCTTGTAATTTGGTCGTTCAGTTAATCGATTTGTGAGAGTACTTTTCTTTGCGATTTGACTAGACTGTTATCATGAGACATGCATAGCATTTCGTATCAAGAACTAATTTAAAGTCACCTTTCAACAAATGTTGTCATTTCATTTCATTTCATTTCATTCCTTACATAATATTTCGTTTAGTAAGTACACTTTAGGAGTCGAAAGCAAAATGCACCTCTGTAAACGCACCTCACAAATGATTGCGAACTGAAAATATTGTTTTGATGTTATATTGCCATCAACGAATTTCCGGGAAGGGTCGAAATAAGTGTATTATTTATTTTTGGGCTTTGCTTGTTTGGAAATATAATACAAAATAATGATGCGATGAAATCAAGCTTTTTTCATTTCTGTCAATGGATTTCGAATAATGAATATTCGGTTTAGAAGTAGTTAAAAGTTTTGTTGTTTCCATTAACTTTAAACCGTTTTAATTCTAATAGGTCGCGGAGAAAGTCTTTTCGTATTTTGTAGGTGTAAAGTTGTCATCAAACCTTTTTATTGGTTGTCGTTGCGTCGGTGGCGCGGCGGGTAGTGACTTCGTCCTCCCAACCAGAGGTCGTGGGTCCAAATCCTGGCCAGTGCACCAATGAGTTTTTCGAAAGCTTTTCATACCAACTGCTTTAATGGTGAAGGAAAACATCGCGAGGAAACCTGCATATTTGATTTTTAGATGTGTATGATGGTCGCGTTGCACACGACGTCCGTAGGTGTAAATCTAAAAATGTCCTACACATGACCGCGGGTGGTGCTAAGTGCAACACTAGGCAACAGTCGTCTATACCTTACTTTGTGGGGATAGAACGGTCAAATGCGCCACACGATAAGAAGAAGATTAGTCGTACTGTTTATATCTGGTTGATTTTGGTAAGATTCCAAAAAGCAATGGGGAACTGGCTATGTTATCTCCATGCCGGAACACAGCAATGCTATTTATACGTACATGTTGTGTGGCGGCCAGCCTTAGTTAAGAAAGATTACAGTAGCTAGCCAGGCGGGCTCAAAAAATGCCCTACCACCAGACAAACCAAGTCCTACAAAGTTGGACCCCGCCGGAAATCGAAACCGCGAACTAATGTGAAGCGAGCAGACTAGCCCACTACGCCACTGATACTGCTCAATGTTAAAGCATGTTATCTATAAACGTAAGAACAAACGTTTATTTGTGAACATATAAGACCTTTTACTGGTCATTAGGTGACGCAAAAACACATTAACCGGCGAGTTTAAGGGTTGTTCAGTCCCTAATTACTTACTTCCCCTAACGACCTGGCTGCGCCCACCGCGTAATTTGTGGTTTGGTAAAACTCCAAATGTTTTTTTATTTAAGTAGATGCTTTAAGCATTATTTTAACATTCATTTTTTCTCACTGCGCCCCGTGCCAGTTGTTAGATAATTGAAAACGTTTTGAATTTTTTAACTTCCAATTTTTATGTGTGATTCAAGAAGAAAATGCTATAATAAAACACCCTCATTTTTCCCCCTTTTTTAAATACATAATAATAATATCCGGGACAGATCACACGGTTGTCTGGCCCCAAACTAGGATTCCCTGTACTCTGGGAATTAGAGACTGATATACATACACGTATACATTTTAAGTCAATAAATAATTACGTATTTATTGAAAAAGAAAGTGATCTTTGTGTTTTACAATCACAATTTTCTCTGTAAGCGCAATAAAAAAATATTTCTGTCTATTCTTTCGCAGGGTAAGTACATAACTCGTTGAATCAACAACGATCCCTCGAGCTACTCTTCATCGCATATTTGTTTGTATTTCGAAATTCGTTTATTGACTGTTGGTTTAGATACCATTTTGATTCAATTAAAAGTGCTTTATCCGTCAAACAAATATTAAACCTTCTGACCGCATTTTTCGCTTTACGTATTCCTTTTCATTGGATGGGAAATTTGGGGCATCTTTCATAATTGATTGACGTTTGACTGGCGTTGCCAGGAAGGTGGTTTTAGCTTAGTGAGTGATCTTTCAAAAACCTCATTCAATCCCTACCAAAATTTGGGAGAATTTAATAAATAATTGTGAAAACTTCATAGTAAGGTATATTTGTGAAACCTGTATCGAGAAAATTATAGTTAATTAACTGGATCACTTAATCTAGACACCTGAAGAAAAAGCCATAACGCATATCCGACAATATACTGCACGTGTCTTTCTAATTTGAATATGAAAAATGGCACCGAGGCATGAGAGAGGTGTTGTTTTGCTTCTCTCAGTTTTCTGTACTAAATCTGAATAGTGAATCAAGAATTTGTATGGAAAACAAAAGAAAAATGTAGACAGGATTTTTTTCAATATTTTTCCTATTTTCTATACCTACTTGATTCTGAATAACCCATAACGCCCTGTATTTGAAAGCAGGTTTTATTGCGTTGGTTCTCAGCTAAGTTTGGTGGAGAGCGGTAAACTTTTTTTCATCCGCAATTTGTAAGCCCTTGGCCTTGGCATCATCCCACCAGTCTCACCTGGTGATAAGGTGATGATGATGCCGAAGGTGGAAGCGGGCTTACCAAGATTTCTCATCGCAATGGAGAACTGGCTATCTTACCTCCATGCCGGAGCACATCAATGCTCTTTATGATTACTTCTACGAGTATGATTGAAGCTTGTTTCTGTTTATAGGTGTGCAGGTTTCCTCGTGATATTTTCCTTCACCGTAGAACTCGAGCGAGACCTCTGGTTCGGAGGTCAGAGTTAATACCGTGGAGCGACGCATTTTTTTATTAAATATTAAATCATAAACGCACTCTATACATTAAAAAATTTGGATTCTCCAAACAAATTGATCATCTGTTTTGCCATTTTTGTATGGAGAGTCCAAAAAAATTTTTGCGATGAGCAAAGTCGTAGAACAAAAGTTGTTCAGTACGATGAGTGGAATCCCCAGTTAACGGGTCCTATACCAATTTTTTTACACTCTGTATATTACTAAGCCGTTTTTTGCGCATTCTCATATACCTAACGATAGCATTCACGGTCCACCGCTTCCCATCTGTTGCGGCAGTTTCTTTATTCAGTCGGCGAATTACAAACGAGTAGGTAGGTAGGTAGCTGAGGTAGGTATGACGGACGGACGGGCCATCCGTGCGTACCGTTACAAATGAAGCTTTGAGCCCTTCACAAAGACTTAGTGACAAACTGGAAGGAACTCCGCAAATAATATCTGGGACAAATCACACACGGTCATCTGGCCCCAAACTAGGATTCCCTGTATCTTGGGAACCAGAGACTGATATACATACACATATACTTTTAAATATATATGTGTGTGTATTTAAAAGGATATATATATAGATATATAATACACCCAGACTCAGAGCAAACAATTCTGCTCATCACCGAAAAGTTTGCCCTGTGTACCCACCACTCTCGGATCAGAGGTCAGGATCGCTAACCACTTAACCACCGAGTCAGTCATACTATAACTAAGTCAACATACTATAACTATACTTATAACTAAATTCATTAAGGCGCTCTAGTGTGGCTTTATTAACTCACGTATCACAGTATATTTTTATACTCCCCCTTTTTCTATGGTACTACTAGGCAACAGCCGCCTATGTCTTGTGATAGCTCCTTTAAATGTGCGACATGAAAAAAGAAGAAAAAGTACTACATACAACAGAAAACAAACGAATGTGCAAAGCATCTACTTAAATTTAAAAAAGTATGGTCACTCTGTCCCTCTAGGCGATCTCACCCTCTGCGGGTAAGATCCGGTGACGGTTGTTTAGTGTCAAACCAATCCAGGTTCTGACTGTGTCTATAGTCAGTTAACCTACGTGATTGCCGCGACTGAGCCACGACGACAGCTTCATTTGTGAGAACTCTTTTAGTCAAATAGTGCGTAGCCCGTAGCAAACACGTAGCCACGTCGTAGCTACGTAACTCGATTCCCCCGAAAGTGAGGCTATGTTTTGAGTTTATTTAGGTTAAGCTAATTGGTACCTTATAGGCAGCTTGAAAACGTCTGACACATAGGGCTGGCCACTAGCCCCACAACTTCCATCAATCCGGACGTGGCCCCCGTGTGTGGAGTAATGGATAATGGCTTAACCTGCTGGGCTATGCAGTGGGGGATATACAGGGTGATAAAAAATGTCTGGCAATATTTTAACAGTGGCTTCTACTCATCAAACTGAACAACTTTCCCTATGAAACTGATACTCAAAAAGTAAAAAAAATTGGACTCTTCATACAAATCTATCAGCTGGTTGATGAACTTTGTATGGGAAGTCCAATTTTTTTTCTTTTTGACCATGAGTTTCTTGGGAAAAGTCTTTCAGTTTGAACTTTGACTGAACAACTTTAGAAGTCACTGTTAAAATATTGCCAGACATTTTTTTATCACGCTGTAGGTTGTTAGATTGTATTGAAATTTGAAGAGGTTTTGACACATAAAAACAAATCAACGCGGGTGGATCCGCTGGTAAAAGCTAGTTTATAATATAAATAAGAATTTTGGATACGGAAAAATGACTAGAATATATAATCGAATCTATTTTCTTATTCAGGGAGCTATTAAAGTATTTTTTCGCTTCCATAACAGTATATATCCATAATTTTTTGCGTGGCGAGCAGCGGGTTGTTGTTTTCATTTATATTTGGACCGCGTTTGTCCGCCATGATTTAATTTCGAAGAACAGAGAAGAATCTCTTTCGAAAAATCTTTTTGACAACCACAGTTTTATATTATACCCACGTTTTTGTTTGGACTCGCGCTGGCGCAAACACGGTGCTGCACGGTGCAAACGAAAAGTCTTAGTGGAATGTTTTTTTTTGCTCAAACTATTTGAGAATGCGTTTGAAACGATTAAAATTAAAGATTTAAGCATAATCCTGAGCTAATATTTAAAAGAAGAATCTCTTTCGAAAAGAATGCGTACTTTGTGAAAGATTTAATAGAATTTGAAAGACGTGATTTAAAAGAATGCGTACAGCATGTACTTAAATGAAAAAGATTTTGACTTTGATATAATAATTAACAGTATAAAAGTATAAACATTTATATTTTTTTTTGTATAATTGTCCCGGTGTAGACTCCTTCAACCGGATTCATAAATTGTTTGTATTTATAAACTACACACAAGAGTTTTTGCACGTGTTTTGTACAATGTACAACACTGTGCACACACCACCAAAATGCACACTTTTTTAACCGACTTCAAGAAGTATGGTTATCAGTTTGTCTTGTATGTATTTGTGTCCGCGATTTTCAAGAGAACTACTGAATGGATTTCGATGTTGTTTTCAGTGGGATGATGTAAAATTATTTAAACTTTTTCGCGACATTTATAGTATTACATACAATGTGGCCACCCTCTTCAAGTGATCGCAAGTAAAAAAAAAAGGTGTACTTATCCCTTACTTAATCTTTTCCAGTTAAACTTAGAATGTTGACAGGAATTCTGTTCAAAGAGGAGGAGTACAAGTTACAAACATGACTTTGATACGAGTAAGTATCGACGCAAAAAAAACTATAAATGTTGTAAACCCCATATGACAAAATATTTTTTTGCAATTTCTTAATCAGAAAAAAAATCTGCGTCGAATGGTCCGGGTCTCGCAGCTCTAGGACTAATGGTAAGTTTCGTACAGCGTTGAAACTGTATTTTTTTTTCTGAAATCGTAAAGTTTTTCGGCTTTTATGTAAAGTTTGCAGTTTGCGGGTTACAGCGTTTATGCTTTTTGCGTCGATATTTGCTATCGCTAGATTGCAGTCGTTAAGCCAAGTCGGAGGCCTTATAGGCGGCTTGAAAACTTCTGACACTGAGGTTGGCCACTAGCCCCACAACCTCCATCAATCCGGACTTGGCCCCCGTGTGTGGAGTATGGCCTAACCTTTCCGATATATGAGAAGAGACCGTGCCCCTGCAGTGGGGACGTAATGGGTTGTTAACAGTTTTTTTCTCTATAATGACAAAGCTGTCGTCACTAATCATAATGCGCTGCAACGCGGGACATTCAAAACGAACTTTGTACCTTGTTTATTGCAAACGTCGACCCCTGCCTCCGTCTCTGGATACCGACACTAACGAGAATCCGGCCGCTACTATCGGCTACGGAACTCTAAAAAGCAAAGACCAAAAGCGACATGTCGTGATGATATTCCACTGTGCGCCGAGCAAACGTCTTCCAGAAAATCCCTCGATCCACTTGGTTCTCCTGACTGGATGCACCGGTGGATTGAAATGCACTCTTGAGTTCACAAAATAAATACAGGTGAAATTGAAATCGCGGACCACATTTTAACTGTGGTGTTCTGCTTATGAAACTGAACAACTTTCACTAAGAAACCAATTCAATCGGAGCAAAAAAAATCGTCTCTTGTACAAGGCGTCGCGTCGTCGTCAACGACCTGAGCATGGCGGTTCAATTTTGTTTATTGCTATAAAAGCGCCTAAAGAAATTTTCACTTTAAAAGCATGAGTTGAGGCACAGTGAAGCGAGTCCTTTCAGCGTCGTGCCGCGGTGACACAGGGATGCATTTTATTTATTCTGGCGGCGAGTGTCGCTCGCTCGCTCATTTCAGATAGCGTCGCTCACACGTCTTCCGCGCTTACCTCCGGCGTGGTGTGTGTGGCCTTAACTAAAGCAGGCAAGTAGTCGTCTTTATTTTTTTTGTTATGGGCGTGTTGTCTTATGTAGTCTTTTAGATTTGTTTGGAAAAATGTTAGAATTTTGCCTAATAAGGTATGGTTATGGTATCATTAGTTTATCACTTTCACTCCTGCTTGTAACATGTTGTCCCATATCAAGAGCATCCTATAGTTTGTAAAAACAAATTATGTTATTTTAAAGCTGGTTTCAAAATAATTTTATAATATTTGTACTAAAATTAGGATGTTACTGCAAAATTTTACTTTTATTAAAAGTAGACTATACCTACTCAAAAAACTGAACTACATACATTCCCTAAGAAACCCATAGCCAATCCATGTACCGTAAGCTACTCTAGGCCTAGGCCACTCACTTCTTATCAGGAGTAGTTCAGTCATCGAGGAGGCTAGGTATGCATTAACTCCTCTGTCCGTAAAACTTTGCAGTATGATTAAGTAGGTTCCATAGATGAATGTAACAAGATATCCAGGAGATTTAACTTTTGGAAGTATTGCTAATAACCTTTACCCCATAATTTCTCAATCCATTATTCCAGCGCGATATGTTAGTGTAATGTTATTATTACATGTATATGTAAAACTGTCCAAGAGTTTTTCGAACTTTTTAACTTTGATATTTAACAAAATTTGTTATTTTGCTATAATTACCAAGGTATAATTTCTCTGTTATTTTTTATTATTCATTATGGTTTTATACCTTATTAGACATTTCGATGTGTAAGTATCCAAAATATTTTCCTTTAGGAACATAATGTTATGGTTTCCGTATAAATACTCACGGGTCATAATTTCTCAGTCTATTTTTATTCCTTTATAAGTCACAATTTACACAAATAAATAGCTTTTTGAAATTATCCAATGGTAAGTTTAGAATTTCTTTAGACAAAAGTACGTTTATCAACAGTAGTAACAGTTACGTTCTTTTATAATAACCACGACGCGACGACGCGGTGGGCGTGGCGTGTAGTGTAGCACATTCTCTCAAGGTCAAACAACGCGAACATTAATATATAACATACATTCAATACATTCAATACATTATATACATTCAATAGATGACAAAATCTTGTAAAATAATAAAAATAACGTAGTACACCATAATAATTTAATTGTATATATTAAGTGACATGTAATGAATAATATTATGAATAAATTTTGAAATTGAAATTGAAATTGAATACACCCTATCTACAATACATTCACTTGAATAATCGACAACGCTAAACACGTTAAAAAATCGGCTTCAATCGTAATAGCTACAATTTAGATAAAATTTATATGGGACCACCTATGAAGTATTACCTGCCTCCTTTTTTTTGAAGTTGGTTAAAATATCAAAACCTTCTCCTAAATGTAAGAAATACTTCTGTGAAAACCGCATCAAAATCGGTTCAGCCAAACGCGAGATAATCGCGGAAAAACATACATACATACAGGTCAAACTGAGAACCCTCCTTTTTTATGAAGTCGTTAAAAAACATTAGATACCCTTTGCTTGGACAGTCGAATAAGGAAGGGTGCCGATATTTTTATTACTTACAATTACTGGTACAATTACTAGGTAGTACCAGTACTTGTACGTGTACTTGCACAAGTACGTGTAACAGTACTTTGGTACTTTTGTACTTGTACATGTACCTGTCCTAGTACTTAAAACGGTTCTTGTACCAACTTTGAAAATTTGGTATATTGGTAATTTGGTACTTGTACTAGTACTTGTACCAGTAATTGTACCAGTACTTGTACCGGTACTTGTTAGAGTACTTGTTCGAGCACTCGTCTCAAAAGACAGCAAAGCCAGCCTTATTGGTCGTATCACTTCGTTTTGAGGACATTCCCCTTAATGCCTCAGCTAGATCGGAATCCTTGGTGTCGACATTTCGAGTGAAGTCCAGTTCCTTGGTCATCTAGAGGGTAAGGCTAAATTAGCCTCGAAGAAGCTTCGTGTGCTCAATAGATCGAGACGGTATTTCACCGCGTCCCATCGCCTGCAACTTTATAAGGCTCAGATTCGGTCTCATATGGAATACTGTTTCTCATCTTTGGGCAGGGGCATCCCAGTACCTGCTTCTCCCTCTGGACCGCACTCAACGGAGAGCAACTCGAACTGTGGGCTGCCAGCATATTTTAGATCGACTTGACCCCTTAGCGTAGCGTAGCGATGTAGCCTCGCTCTGCATTCTCTATTGCATGTATTACCGAGAATGCTCCAAGGAATTGCTCGGATCGATCCCTGCCGCTTCTTTTTGATATCGTTCTACGCGACAACATTTTCATCCCCATCACTTAGATGGTTGGCAGTCCACAACTGTGCGTTTGACTAGAAACTTTCTACCCCACACAACCAAACTGTGGAATGAATTGTCGCCTCGGTATTTCCGGAAAGATACGAGCTTCAAACCTTCAAAAAAAAGTGTCTATGAGCGGTGGTAATCACTCACCATCAGGTGATCCGTCTTATGAATATTGTGCAGATCAAACTGCACGAAATTCGAAAATATGTTTAGTATTATACAAAATAAAGTGCGAAAAGGCCGGAAAGAGGTAGTGGCCGGCGAACGGGTCGCGTAACCCTACGTACCTGTATGATGCTTCATACACATGAGTATAATGTATCGAAATTTTATTGGATAACCTGAAATACCGTTTACTTTTATTATTATGTACCATATAATTAAATAAAAATGGACTGAGAAATTTTACATAATTAGTTATTGCACAAAACCTATTATGCTATGATCTTAAAGGAAAATCTTTTGGATACTTATACAACAAAATGTCCAACAAGATATAAAACTATACTGAAAAATAACAATTTACGGATAAATTATTCATCAGAAGTAAAATCTAAAAATCATGTTTTGCTTAAGCGTATTTAAATTGGGAAAAGTTTTGGACACTACTACATACGCGTATCATAAAGTTATCACTAACGTATAGCACAGAAATATTCGACCGAGCAATTGTTCACCGAATTTTAAATGCAATTTTCATGTGTAGGTATAAAACACCTACTTCCAGCTATAAAATGTTTTGGCTTCTTTGCTATATTCCATCTATACGCTGTCCTTCACAATCATACAAAGTTTCATTGACAAAGGAATTATAGTTGGGGTCTCCATACAAAGAAACTCCTCGTTGACTGGGCTAGCGGTCGCGTGTTCGATTTCTAGCGGGTTCTAATTTTGTAGGACTTGGTTTGATTGATGGTAGCCAGGTCAGCTTACATCCTTTCTATTATGTTGTCACCAGATTATAGAATTGGATTATGAAATGACTGGCTATATTGTCGGGCAGCTCCGTCAAAATAGAGTCATAAAGTAACATCAGTAATCTAACCTAACCTAGATTTTTTCGGAGTTCCTTACGATATGTACTTACTTTTATAATCTGGTCAATTCTATGATTTGGCCACGACATTTATACCATCTTATCTAAGTATTGCCGCCAAATATCATTGCTTACCAATTGAGGATAAAACAGCCAATTTCATGGCCGTACACAAAAATTTACCTACCAAGACCAACTACTATTTGAGAAAGAAAATATGAAGAGACATGTTTCAACTGAGCTTACTGCAATGTCAAGTAAACATTATAACTTTGCTAATGTATAAATGAAGTAGATATGTCTTAACCTAAAGGTTTAGCTCACAAAACTGATTCTTTGCCTTAAAATGTCCTATATGCTTCTTTTGCACCGTTTTTTTTATCTTGCTAATAGAAGTGAATGCTCGAATTGAAATGAAAATCTGGGTGGGCTGCATAAGGCACCAGCAGAGCGCTCTTGAAAAGTACTGGTTTTAGTACGTAAAAACCTGACATAACCTGATTTCCACTCGTACTTACATAGTTTAAACAGCAAAAAACCGTTAAATTATTCACAGAATACTCTAATAATAAAATAATAAAATCAAGAACTCTGCTTATATCTTTCGGTATCATCATAACTTCTCATTAGATGAGATAAAGCCAAAAAAGAGTAACCAGTTTTGGGGAATGTTAATAACCCATCTCATCCCCACTGCAGGGGCACGGGTCTCTTCTCATTCTTCGGGAAGGTTAGGCCATACTCCATACTCGGGGGCCAAGTTCGAATTGGTGGAGGTTGAAGGGCTAGTGGCCAACCCCAGCCAGTGTCAGAAGTTTTCAAGCCACTTATAAGGCCTCCGACATGGCTTAACAACTGCCAACTAGCGACAGCAGCCGGCACCAACGGCTTTACGTGCCTTGCGAAGAACGGAAACGGTCGAGATAAATGTTACTCGTACTAACGGTCAAACCCATTTGAGTTTCGGTGAAAAGAAAAAAAAAACGAATGCTTGAAAGGTTTTGTTTTTGCTCTATCATCCTACAAATATCATTGGCGCACACAAGTAAATACAAACGATCTTCTAACTTGGTATCATTCTTTATTAGACTGATTCGGTGGCTAAGTGGTTAGCGATCCTGACCTCTGATCCGAGAGTCGTGGGTTCGATCCCCACACAGGGCAAACTTTTCTGTGATGAGCAGAATTGTTTGCTCTGAGTCTGGGTGTATTATATCTATATATGTATGTATTTAAAAGTATAATCACACAAATAAAAATAATAAAAATAATATGTATATGTATATCAGTCTCTGGTTCCCAAGATAAAGGGAATCCTAGTTTGGGGCCGTGTGTGATTTGGCCCAGATATTATTATTATTATTATTTGTTATTACTTTATGCAGAATTAGTAAGGCCGTACAAGAGTGAAAGCTCTTACTTAACACACAAAAAAAACGTCATGACCTCCAGTTCGCGAGTCTGACTTCCACTGGGTCGATTTTAAGTTTAGCATTGTTTATAATAAGGCCCAAAATATATTCGGCCGAGCGAGTCGACCGCTCTTGCGCCAAATCGTATCGTAATTTGACGGTGTACTGAATGCTGCAATATATGTATTTCAAGCTTAAAACAACTTTCTTAAGGGCATCAGAAATTTATTTCTATTTAAACGATTTTATATACAACCAACCTTTACCCACAAACAACAAAACGTTACAGTTCCAGCCACTTTTACGAATTCACGATTTGTACAACTTGTATTAATCTGAAATAAATGCGACAAATGCTCATTAACGATACAGTCAGCGATGAGACTGAAAATGATGAGAGTGCGTAGGGTAAACAAAACTGTTTGACAGAAACACATCCTAATGTCTACGTCTAATATCCGAATAACTTCTTCTTCCTCTTTATCTTAAGATTTAGGGTTTTGTCAGTGGATTTATGCAGTCATATTGTTACAAGTATTTGAAATGGTGGGTGAACACATCTAATTTAATTCCAATTTTTTTTTACTTCACAAAGGAAATGCATTAATAATACACCCACATTTTTTCCTTGTTTTTCTCGAGATTTTTTTCTGCGTGTCATAGCTATCTTATGTACATACCTATACATATGTATATTGTGGTATAACCAAGATAAAAAAGAGTGCTTGTGCTTACCTGATGAAAAAAAATCTGAGTCGCCAAAAAGTCCGGTTTCCCTTAACAATCTAAGAATTTGTAACAATAAAGTTATGATGGACGTATAGATCATAAGGGAAGGTAAAGCGAGATCGTTTTCGCCAAACTCTACCGACTTGCCCCCTAAGACCATTTGCATTTGGACAATGAGCATCTGAAAATAGAAAACGTGTGTGTGTTCATTTAGGGTTCATTTACTTATTTAATACATAAGCGGAGTAAAAGTATGATCATTTATAATCTGACATTACATTAACACATTCACACATTTACATCTTATTTACATTCTGACATTTTTCATTCTCATTTATAATTGGATTATTATTATTATTTTTAAAATTTATTTCCTAAGATGTCTTCTTTTGTTGTTTTAGGACATATTTCATATCATGATATATATCCGATATATATCAATTGATATATATCATGCGTACCCTGTGAAAAACCCTATTTTATCTGACTAATGAATTTAAATATATAATAAATAACCCAGCTGGTTAAAATTATATATAACTAGCTTCCGCCCGCGACTTCGTTTGCGTGGACTTTAGAATTAGACCCAGAGAGAAAGAAAATAATAAAGCGCCATCTAGTGACGAAGTAGAAATTTTGAGTTTTTAAGCATTCCTCCAGGAACCCTTTTTTATCCAGGTTTTCCGGGATCAAAAGTATCCTATGTGTTAGCCGAGTGCTTTATCTATCTACCTACCAAATTTTATCCAAGTCCGTGCAGTAGTTTCGGCGTGAGAGCGGAACACAAAAATAAACAAACAAACAAACAAACATCCATAATTTCGTATTTATAATATTAGTGAGATGATCTCATGATGAGAAGTACAGATTGTTTAAAAAAGTGCCTTTGAAATTTTAAGGGGTTACTCACAATCAAGTAGAGAATACAGGTAAAATATTGAAAAAATCCGATCAACAATATTTTTAGTTTTCCATAAAAATTCTTGATTCATTATTTTGATTTAGTGTGGGAAACGGAAAAAATTAAGATTGGATTTTTTTAATATTTTTTTGGTATCCTATTCTTGATTTTGGGCAATCGCTCAAAATTTTAAACTTTTTTTAGTATGGGAAACGAAAAAAAAATGAAGATGGATTTTTCAGTATTTTTTCGGTATTCTATTCTTGATTTTGGGCAACCCCTCAAAATTTTAAACGCACTTTTTTAACAATGGGATTTTTGTATGGATTTTTTCGTGATCGGCCTACTTGGCATGAAGATGCCCAATATTGTTTGCGAATTGACCATTGGTTATTGAGGAACGGAAAGTTGCTCAGTTTCATGAGTAGAATTCACTGTATTTTTTGGGGGGTCCAAAAATAACCCCGTAAGTATATAAATTTAACTAATGGGTTATTAAATTTTTAAATTAATTAGTCAGATTATAAATGATCATACTTTAAATTAAATAAGTAAATTAATCCTAAAAATACTAGTGCTTAGCAGATTAGAAAAAAAAGCGGCCAAGTGCGAGTCGGACTCGCCCATGAAGGGTTCCGTAGCAGCAAGTAACATAATATAAAAGTTTTTGTAGTTCGTTGTAACTTGAATGAAAGGTAAATTGCGGTTTACGATTTATGACGTATTAAAAAAAAACTACTTACTAGATATCGTTCAAACCAATTTTCGGTGGAAGTTTGCATGGTAATGTACATCATATATTTTTTTTAGTTTTATCATGCTCTTATTTTAGAAGTTACGGGGGGGGGGGGACACACATTTTACAACTTTGGAAGTGTCTCTCGCGCAAACTATTCAGTTTAGAAGAAAATGATATTAGAAACCTCAATATCATTTTTGAAGACCTATCCATAGATACCCCACACGTATGGGTTTGATGAAAAAAAATTTTTTGAGTTTCAGTTCTAAGTATGGGGAGCCCCCAAAATTTATTGTTTTTTTTCTATTTTTGTGTGAAAATCTTAATGCGGTTCACAAAATACATCTACTTACCAAGTTTCAACAGTATAGTTCTTATAGTTTCGGAAAAAAAGTGGCTGTGACATACGGACAGACAGACAGACAGACAGACATGACGAATCCATAAGGGTTCCGTTTTTTGCCATTTGGCTACGCAACCCTAAAAAAAACTTACAAATGACGTCGCAAGGATCAAGAACACAAGCGCTGCCATGTGTCCTGCGGGCAGGTAGTAGCCGGCCGCCCGCAGCCCCCCTAAAGCCAGAAGCCCCATAACACCCGCTGCTACCATAACAAGTGCAACCATCAGGTATTTTGTAAAATCAATCTGAAAAATCGTTGTTGGTTATCCTTTTTTCCAACTAAACAAAAGTATAAAAAATTGACAACGCTGAATACGTTAAAAACAATCGACTTCAATCATAACAACTCCAATTTTGCTATGTATTTTTTGGATTTTTCAAAAAGCGTTAAATCGATTTCTATGGAATTTATATGGAACCACCTGGCAAGTATACCCTTTTGCTCAGAATACAGAAACAAACCAGAAGCCGCGAGCACGCTTGAAACTGAAGCATTGAATACTACACCGAATCAGTGTAGTTTGACATTTCGTCTATTAGTCTGTGACTGCCGTCCGAACTGTGCGTATGTGCTGAGGTTATGCAGTTTTTATTTCAGCATGCCATCTTGTGTTATTCCCACATGTAAAAATGCTGTTGGAGTTAATAAAAAACCAGATGGGATCACGTTCCATGTGTAAGTAATGCAATCACAAGCTACTTTATTAAAATATTCAATTTTGTTTACCGATCATATTTCTCAAAGAAAATTCGGTGTCCATTATGACAGTGTTGCCAGTTTCAGTACAAAATTTTACCCCGATTCTGTTTTTCTATTATTGGTATTTTATTAAAATATTATAATAACTGCCTGCGTGATGTATGTAATAGAAGATACGTTAGCTTCGTGGATCGGAGGTCTTGGGTTCGATTCGCAGATATCCAGACACACTCGATTTTGTTACACATTGTACATTACAATACTAGAAAGTATTGATAATTTCTTTAGTACATTTACTATAAACAATTGATTCCATCGACACTATCGATACTTCCATACTATTGGTTTTTCTCGATAATCGAGTCTGTTGATAGCCTATTTATCTAAAGAATGTTAAAAAAGTGCGTTTGAAATTCTAAAGGGTTACACAGAATCCAATATATAAAACAGGAAAAATGTTGAAAAAAATCCGATCTGCATTTTTTCAGTTTCCGATAGTAAATCTGAACAGTGAATCAAGCAAGAATTTGTATGGGAAACTGAAAAAAATTACAGATCGGTTTTTTTTAAATATTTCTCCTGTTTTCTATTGTATTTTGTGTGCAATAAAGAGTATTTATCTTATCTTGATTCTAAGTAATCCCTAAAAATTTCAAACGCATTTTTTAACAACCTGTATATCGATAACTATCGATGGGATACACTACACCCTGTATTCGCTGAAAATGAAGAGCTGCACTAACTACAATATAACGCATCTACTATAATTCTAGTTTCCTATGCCGATGAAAAAAGATTTACCGACATAATGTTTAAACGTGGTCTTAATTTCGCATGCAGGATCTATTTTACCACCTAGTCGTTATATTAGTTGAATGTCCATCAACTGTTAAGGATGCTACTCTGATACCAGCATTATGATATTTTATAAGGCATAACTTATTAATAACACTTCACATTAATAACACTTCTAATAATAATAATTTATAAGGTTAAAATTACAGTCATTTTCTCAGATACTAATTCAGAGACACGGATATTATATGCTAATTATTAATTGAAATCTTAAATATTTTATAAACTTTAAATATTAATTTCCATTACCTAACACTAGGTGAGACAGTGCTAATTCCGTCCCGTAAGGAAAATACTCATTCGATCTTTACCCAAGTTACCTGTCTTACTACCAGGCATTAATAACACGCATGCAATAATTTTATAAGCTTACTTAAAAACAATTAAGTAATAAAACAATCTGATTAAAAAAAGAGAAAGAAAAAAGAAATAAATGTTTTATTTTACCTCAACTAGGGTATATCGCTCCTTAACTGGCAACATTTTCCGGGCGTGAAGTGCGGTAGGCGGAGGGGGTACGTTTTGTTTATGGACACAGGGCAAACTGACTGCACGCGGCTTCTGGTTTGTTTCTGTATTCTGAGCCCTTTTGTACAAAAAAAGAATTTTCCAAATCGGTTCAGGCGTCTTTGAGTAATCGGTGAACATACATAATTTTTAAAAAAGATTCCGACGAATTGAGAACCTCCTCCGTTTTTTGAAATTGGTTAAAAACAGCATTATAAACTTCACAAAGAAGCATTCAAATATTCATAAATAGTGTATTTACATAAAAGAAGGCTACATAAGGTGGCCAGTATAACTGTCGCCAACAATCGCAGAACAGAATTTTTTTAATGTCCAATGATGAATGTTAAAACGTCAAATACGTAATATCAGAAAAAATAAAACGAATTTTAAAACATCAAATTGAAAACAGAAATGTCCAATGTTGAATTTTAATACGTTTTATTGAGGAAAACATCAAACTGTAATGGATTGCATAAAATGCGAAATCGCCACACTATAGAAGAAAAAAAAACTTCAAGCTGCAGAACGTTTTTTTTTGTCGAATGTCAAAATGTCAAATTGAGCTTACATATGTCACAATGCCCTTCTTTTGAAGTGGGGCTTGCTCCTTATTCTGACGCACGTGTACCTATATCTGCCGTAAAGCAGCTCGCTGTATTCTTCCCAATCATTTAACATTTTTGACCCCCAGTTTTTGAAAATCCAATAACAAACATCCAGATCATCATCATCCTTTCCATCAGGTGGGGCGTCCGCCTTTTGCCATCTTATTCAATAAATAATAATCAATAAATAAATATAAAGGGTTTTAGTTTATTAGTGCCCGATATTTTAGTCAGTGCTTCTACTCCTGAATCTGATCAACTTTCCCTAAGGAACCCATAGTCAAAGTTTTTTTGACTCTTCTTACTAATTTGGCCGCTCGGCGGATTGATTTGTATGAAGAGAAGATTTTTTTTTTGTGATATGACTATGAGTTCCTTGGCGAAAGTTAATCAGAATCAGGAGTTGAAGCACTGATTAAAATTTGACGCACGACTAGATTTACAGCCTGTATATTTTTATAAATATTTCAGATTCAACTTACTTTTGTCAACGCTAACAAAAAGCATACAAGGACCACAAAAGCAGTCGACCCAATGGCAACCAAAATGAGTATAGTGTGGAATATTAACGTAGTCATCGACAGTAATACATTATAGCACATGAACTGAAAAGTCGAGGATAATTATTATCACTTACCATCGAAATGAAAATAATGAAAATATTTTATTCGAAGTACTTAGCAGTGTACAAAGATATCTGAAGCCTCCGTAACACCATTTATCGCGAAAGATTGAACTAACAGCTTTAACAAAACGAGAACCATCGGGTTCTAAGGAAAAAAAACATATATTTAACAATGGACGGAACACAGAGAAGACATATTGTAGCAGTTGAAAATTGCGTTAGATGGTGTTTCGAAGCAAGTGCAAATTACGTTTTAAAACTTAGGGGTTCAGATATCGGCTCGTATACCTACACTTTTTGAAGTTTTGCCTCCCAGTTTTTGTCAAATGGTTTAAATCTCAATTCGGTCCCCTGAATACCCGTTCTCAAGCCTCGTTAACAAAACCCACACCGGCCCCACTACTGGGGTACGGGTATCTTCCTATAGGTACCTTGGGAAGGATAGGCCACAGTCCACATACGGGGCCCAAGTCCGGATTGGTGGAAGTTGTGGGGTTAGTGACCTAGTGCCAGAAGGATTTAAGTCGCCTATGACATGGCTTAAGACCGGCCATCAACGAATAGCAACCGGCGCCAATGGCTTAATGTAACTAGGGAAGTACGGCAACAGTCGAGATAAATGCCACTATTAGTAAAAACATCCAAGTTATGACGTGTCTGTAGTCTAGTAGACGATTTTACAACAATAATTTAACTTCCAAAATGATATTCTGTAACCGCTCTTACCTTGGGGATACCGTGGACAGCACGACGTATCAACGTGTCAATCCTGCATGAACTCAAGATCACTAAGAGGCTATCATCCATCTGCCTTCAGAGAATTCTTGAGTACTTCGGACAAATTGCTAGGAAGAGCGGAGATAACCTCGAGAAACTAATGGTTACTGGCAAAATGGAAGGAAAGAGACCGCGGGGCCGCAGCCCGATCCATTGAACTGATCAAATACGTGCCACTCTCGTTACTAACCTCCACGATGCTCTGCACATTGCTGAAGACAGAACGAAATGGCGAAAGATCATCACCAAAAAAGTGTTGCCAAAGGGAGATCACGACCCTTATCACTGAGGAATACGATGCGAGGAGGAGGAACTGCTCTTAACCGTGGCAAGGGCTATAGATATCGGTGTTGTTCAGTATAAGGTGAGGGGAGGGGAAGCACAAAATTACGACACAGTGTACTTGATAATTACGAGGTACCTTGCCCAAGTTCGGTAATTAACTATGTACAACTAAATCATTATTTGATTTTATCTGAATAAAAAACAAAATTTGACATTACAAGTACTTTTTTATAGAGTTGTAACCGGGGTTGTGTTGAGGTTTCTACGTAAAAATGATTAGTTTAATTATTTTCCAATTATTAGTAGTAGATTAGCAGTCCAGGTAGGTAACTCTAAACTTACCGCCAGCATTAGGTTCACCCAAGTACAGGGGGGTTTAGACATGTACGAGAAGTAACACATTCCGACGTGAATAACCACAATTATAATCCTAAAAGTAAAATTAAATCTGATCAGATCTCTAGCATCAGAGAAGTATAATATTGCAAAAAAAACTTATTTATAAAGGGTGTTAAAAAAGTGCGTTTGAAATTTTAAGGGGTTACTCACAATCAAGTACTGAATCAAGTAAAGGAAAAAAAGGAAGTAAGTACAGGAAAAATATTTGATCTTCGATTATTTTTCTCAGATACTAAATCTGAACTGTGAACAAAAATTTGTAGATCGGATTTTTTCAATTCTTTTCGTGTACTTATTCTACAATTTAATAAATATGTAATTAAGTACAATAAATACGTAATCATGTGTGTATATCTTTTGTATGTACTTACGTGTGCAATAAATTTATAAATAAACCCTTAAAATTTCAAACGCATTTTTTCTAACATGCTGTTTATGATGAAATAACATTCAAAAATTTTTTTTACAAAGAAGTATAATTGACGTGCAATGAATATTATGACTTAATTATTATGAATTACTTACAATGCAATGGAACAAATGACTATCACTGCTATAATATTTTCCTCTAGCACCTCTTTCATGTTCGGCCTGTAAAAAGGTAGTAATTATCATCCTTCTGAAATTACTGAAAAAAAAAATAATGATTTCCAACTAAAAACGAAAAATAAATTCAATTCGCAAAAGAGGAAGTCAAAGAGGCGGCTCGAGCCTATTAGCGCCAGTGTGCAATTGATATGCGTTGACGCCCTTTATTAGGCTCGCGGTCAAAATCAAATAATTAACATTTATATCAGTCAGCAAAATTATTTAGCTACATTTTTAAAGTAACCGCTCATGGTGACGTGGCGCGCCTTGCTTTGAACTGAAATGAACCCACGACTCTCGCACCAGTAGTCAGGAGCGGTAATCACTGAGCCACTGAGTCAATTATGTAGACAACCTATATTCACCGCCACTGCAGAGGCACGGGTCTCTTCCCATACCTCAGGAAGGTTAGGCTATACTCCACACATGGGGCCTAGTTCGTATTGGTGGAAGATGTGGGATTAGTGGTGAACCCCAGTTAGGGTTGCCAGGCCCAAAAATAGAAAAGCCGGACACAGATCCATATTTAACCGGACATTTTGCCCTGAAAGCTAGACACACTAGTTTTTAAAAGAAAAAAATGATACTTTTATATCTGTATTACGGTTATTCATTCAAGCTTACCTATATGAAATGGCCAATTATTTTAAAAAAAGTTTGAAAAGAAAATTATAAAATTAATATAAAGAATAAGGTATTAAAATAATTAACTATTCTCAATTCTGTTCTTATTCACTGGACATGTAGAAATGTAATAATGCTTTGTAAATGTCTGTTGTCTGAATATTTTGAGAGCACCGCCGTGCACGTCACGAGAACGGCAATTTCGTTGGTAAGCATCTAATATATGTAACTGTAAATCACATTTTATTCTTACTAAAATAATTTGCAACTTCTTTATATTGAAAGTAACTAAAACAATAAATAATCAGCCTTATCATTTGTTAATAAATTATGGGTAGGTGCGACTCCTGCAAGAGATCGCTAGTCATGCGTGTCCACGTGAATCACTCGCGCTTTCGTTCGACATATTTTGAGGGGGCGGGGTCGACGAAAAGCCTGACGAAAGTCGGATAGGCCGGACTTGCTAATATTTGGCCGGACACGACTGTAAAAAGCCGGACATGTTGGCAACCCTAACCCCAGTGTCAGAAGTTTTCAGGCCGCCTATAATATGTATCTAATTCAATTTGATAATTCGCTTAAAATTGTAATATCGAGGGTTCACGGGCGACTTGTATTAAGCGACATTTTGGAAACACAGGTAACCTCTACTTTAAAAATTTATTTCTTACAAAATACCTCACAAAAAATAACTTCTGAATAATATTTAAAATATTAAGAATATCGAGAATCTATAATACTAAGAAATTAAATTTTAATGATTATTTTTCTAAGAAATATTTTTTTAAATCAGTCTCCTGAACATTTCTAAAAATGTCGCTTAATACAAGTCGCCCGTGAACCCTCGATATCATGTCTCCGCCGTTGATAGACGCGAACTGAAGCGGGTGCTACACGGTCGCCAACAAGCACCCCAACCAAGTTGACTTTCGTTGTTTCCAATCGTGTAGACCGTGGTTGGTGACCAAAAAAGCCGGCACTGGGAAGTCAGATCTCTTGTATCATGAATCAACTGTTTAACTCAATGTGTTTCATTGTGTGTGTGTAATATTTCTTTGGGATTTCTTTAATAAAATACTTGAAAATGTAACAGGTGTCTTCCCCATAACTCGGGATGGTTAAGCCATACTCCACTCACGGGGGCCTAGTCCGGATTGGTGGAGGTGGTAGGGGCTAGTGGCCAACCCCAGTGTCAGAAGTTTTCAAGCCACCTTAAGACCTCCGACATGTCTTAACGACTGTCATCTAGTAATAGCAACAGGTACCAACGGCTTAACGTGTCTTGTGATGCATGGAACCAGTCGAGATAAATTCCAATAACAGTCAAACCCATCCAGGTTGTGACCGTGTCTGTACTCAGTCAACCTTCGTGATCGACGCGACCACACAAGCCACACTGAGCCACGAAGTTTAAGGTAGCATACGTCGCATTTACTCTGGGTAGTGTCTGTGTCAGAAGTTTTCAAGCCGCCTGTAAAGCCTCCGATAAGGCTTAACGACTGCCATCAAGTGATAGCAGCGACTATTATAATATATAATACGGAACCCTAAAACGACACTACCGATCCGGTAGAAGTCACACCCATCCAGCTTATGGCCGTGTCTTCAGTCAGTTAACCTACGTGATCGACGTGACCACACAAAACACACTGAGCCACGATCGCTTGTACCGGACCGGTATTGCCCTTTGTATGTGTAGGGTAACTTTGTAAATAATAGTTTAGGGTAGTTTAGGATTAATATTTAGATATAAGGTAGAGTTAAGTAAATACGTAGTTATAGTTGTAGAATATAGATTAGCATTTAGTATAAATATAGGTGACATTTCATGAATAAAGACACTCGCAACTGAGAGCTCAACCAGCAACTACTCTTTTACTTGACTCCTCCACTGGACCTTCTAGTTGGGACGCACGTATCCCACATTGGTGACCCCGACGCGAGTTTTGCCGACGAAGACTTCGTAACTGAACGGGGCATACCGCACTGGTGACCCCAACGCAAGTTTTGCCTACGAAGACCACGTTACTGAACGAGGTAACCACACTGGTTCCCCGTCGCAAACTCTACCGACGAAGCCGACGAACGCACGTCCGGCTACCACATAACTGGGCATTCACATTGCTCTGAAAAACGCACGGGTTACGCACGTTTAACCCTACGCTACGCTAGCTCTATCTTCGTCATGTTGACAGATACCGATACTACGCCCAAACTTGCTTCCGCTGTAAATTCTAACAGCGACGCAGCCGTAGCTGCAATATCAATACAGTCTCGTCTTATACCTTTTTGGCGCGAGCTACCGTCCGTTTGGTTTATCCAGTTTGAGTCCGTAATAGATCCACTCAAAACATCTGACGAACAAAAGTATAGATATCTGTTACAACAGCTGAAAACAGAAGATTTACGACACGTAACAGATATACTAAGAAATCCTCCTGAAACGAATAAGTACGACGCATTGAAGCATAGACTTATTTCAGTGTATGAGGATTCAGGGGTACAGAACTTCCAGAAGCTGGTCAGTGGATTAGAGCTTGGCGACCAAAAACCTTCGCAACTTCTACGAAGAATGAAGGAATTAGGTGGCAATATGATAACTGAAGAAGGTTTGAAGATTGAATGGCTGAAACAGATGCCTAATCACATTCGATCAGTTTTAGCAGTCAATTCAGAGGTATCGCTGGACACTTTAGCAACCATGGCTGACAAAATGATAGAGTTTACACCTAACTTAAGTGTTGCAGCAGTAACCACACAATCTTCGGCTTGTACACAACTGGATGCTTTGGCAAAGAATATTAAAGATCTTACCCTCGAGGTGGCAGAACTAAAAAGAGGCAGAAGTAAACAAAGATTCTTTAATCGATACAAATCCCAATCCAGATCGCGTGCACGATCGTTCTCAAGAGGCACTCGTCCATCAACAAATGGCAAGAACGTTCGCAAACCCGGCGACGCTGACTGGGAATGTTACTATCACCATAAATTTGGTAACAGAGCAAACCGCTGCGTATCACCGTGTTGCAGAAAAACCAAGCAATCGGAAAACTAGAGTCAGCACCGATTGTAGCGGGCATCGGTGTGGTTACGTCAAGTCACCGCTTATGTATCTTTGATCGCGACACCAGAGAGCGTTTCCTCATTGATACAGGCGCTGAAATCTCAGTTTTAGCAGCGAAAGGCAAGAAAAAGCCAACAAACACTTACAAACTTTATGCAGCAAACAACACACCGATTCAAACCTATGGAGAAAAATCAATTATACTGAATTTGGGATTGCGACGTAATTTCAGATGGACATTTGTAATCACTGACGTTAAGACATCCATACTTGGTGCAGATTTCCTTAACCACTACAAGTTACTGGTTGACATTCACAATAGAAGACTAGTGGATGGAGTCACAGATTTGCATGTTAATGCTATAAAGATAACGTCAAACCAAGAATCGATTCACGTACTAGACAGTAATCAAACATATAATGACATACTGAAGCAATACCCAAACGTACTTCGACCTTTATCGCTGAAAGAGCCTGCTAAGCATGATGTTTTGCATCACATAGAGACCAAAGGTCCACCTTTGTTTGCTCGAGCTCGTCCGTTGCCTCCGGACAAATATAAAGCTGCAAAAGATGAATTCAACAAAATGATGGAGATGGGCATATGCCAACCATCCAAGAGCCCTTGGGCAAGTCCACTGCATGTCGTTAAAAAGAAGGACGGCAGTCTACGAGTATGTGGAGATTATCGTCGTCTTAACGCTGTCACGCTACCCGACCGTTATCCAATACCACGTATTCAAGATTTCACATACCAATTGCATGGAAAGAAAATTTTCTCAAAACTTGATTTAAAGAGCGCTTACTATTGGATACCTATGGCAAACCCGGAGAAAACAGCAATAATCACACCTTTTGGGTTATTTGAATTTCGTTGTATGCCTTTTGGACTTCGTAACGCTAGTCAAACGTTCCAACGCTTTATGCATGAAGTTTTGAGAGGAATAGAAGGATGTTTCCCATACGTAGATGATATACTACTATTCTCAGAAGACGAAGAGTCACACAGAAACCTCCTTCAACAAGTACTTGAACGCCTAAACAAATACGGCGTGGCACTGAATATCGAGAAATGTGAATTTAGCAAAAGTGAAATAACTTTTTTGGGCTACAAAGTCACTTCTGAAGGCATCTCTCCACCCGAAGACCGAATAGAAGCCATATCGAATTACAAGAAACCCAGTAACATACAAGAATTACGTCGTTTCCTGGGAATGATAAACTTTTTCAGAGACTGTTTGCCACAGCAAGCTCAGTTACAACATGAACTGAACAAGTATTTACATAATTCGAAGAAAAACGATAAAACTCCGATTGAATGGACACAAAGCGCAGAGCAAGCTTTTGAAAATTGCCGACAAAGCATTTTGAAAGCGACCACACTGTCACATCCAGTTCATGGGGCACCGCTCCGTATCATGTCCGACGCGTCTGATTACGCGCTCGGCGCAGTACTACAACAGAAAGTTGGTAGCGAATGGAAACCGTTAGCTTTCTTCTCAAAAACAATGAGTGTAACACAGCAACGATACAGTGTATATGACCGCGAATTATTAGCGATATACACTGCAGTAAAACATTTTCGTCGTTTAATTGAAGGCAATGACGTCATAGTTCACACCGATCACAAGCCATTGACATACGCCTTAACGAAACCACCGAGCAATAACGATACACCGCGTCGTGAGAGACAACTTAGTTTTATCAGTCAATTCTGTAACGGAATAATGTACACAAAAGGCAAAGAAAACGCTGTAGCCGACTGGCTATCTCGAATTGAAGAAATTGAATGTCCAACAGTAATTGATTTTCAACAAATGGCCAACGATCAGCTCGAAGACGAAGAACTGAAACAATTGAAAAACAAAATTAATTTAAAGTTTGAGAACATAACTTTACCTGGGTTAAATAAATCAATCGCATGCGAAATGTCAACAAACAAACCCAGACCATACCTACCACAGGCTTACCGGTTTGATGCATTCAAAGCTCAGCACGGTTTATGCCACTCAGGTATTCGCACAACTAGAAAACAAGTCGCTGATAAGTTTTTCTGGCCTGGAATGAACAAAGATATCGGTTTATGGACAAAAAACTGTATTTCATGTCAAAAGTCCAAAGTTCACAGACACACCGTAACACCTATAAGTAGTTTCCCACCTTCACAGCGCTTCGAACATGTACATATAGATATAGTTGGACCACTGCCTATCTCAAATGAATACCGTTATATCATAACAATGATTGACCGATTCACAAAATGGCCTGAAGCCGTACCTGTACGAGAGATAACAGCAGAGATTGTAGCAAAAACACTGTACAATAACTGGATAACACGTTTCGGTTGTCCACTGCGACTTACTACAGACCAAGGTCGTCAGTTCGAATCCAATCTTTTCAATTGCCTAACAAAGACAGTGGCGTAGCAAGATGAAATCTAGGCGTGGGCGAAGTCGCACAGCGAGGCCCCTATATTTGAGATTTTTTTACATAGGTATGATAAGATGGTCAGTCACGTCACGGGGTTATTTCCAGTGCTAAAAAAACTGAAATGTATTTTACTTTCCACTCCACTGCTGAACAAAGACCTCCCCCAAGCAGTTTTACGACGACCGGTCTTGCGCTACCCGCATGTATTTTACAGGAGATACAGCCTCGATATTATTATAACTGATAGGAAAACATGCCCAATACAGATACATTTTTCAGAACGAGTGGTTTAGAACGAAGTTGAACGAACCCATGTATGTGCTCTAGGCCACATACTTACACGTTCCGAAATAACATGCAAAATTTATAAATGTACGCCTCAGCAAAACCCATGATATAACGGTAGGTTGGTGAGGCCGCCAAATGAACGCGCTCACTCAGCAGTATGGGACTGCTGAGTGAGCGCGTTCATTTGGCGGCCATGACTCCAGTACCTAAAACTACAGCGAATTCTGAGACGAAACTAAATGTCAAAAACTCAGGCTAAATAGTGTCCTCCGAAACAAAACAATTCAGAACTCCACAGCTTGTAAACTAGTCAACAAACTGAAAATGAAATTCTGCATGCATTTTTTATCGACATATTTTCATCGATTTCATGTTTTTGTTTTAGTATGGCAGCCACCCGGTACTAGCTTTTTCTACTTTTTCTATCACTTCCTAAAGGTTGCCTGGAAGAAATCGCTGAAAGCGATAAGGCCGCCTTTGCACATTTTGTTATTTAATTAGCCCTTAAGTTTGAAATGTATTTTTGATATTGGTGTGCAATAAAGTATATTTATTATTATTTTTTTTACTTTGGTTTAGGTATGAACAAAAATATTTCTGCTGTTTACAAAAAAAAACTCATTCGACATCACTAGATGGTGTTTTATACTAAACTTCAGGGAGGTTTTAGTTGATTCTCAACTGTTCTAAGACGCAAATGAGATCCTGGCCAAGTAACAAGCTATAGAGTTCTGGATTGCCTTGTATCGGAAGGCACTATTTAGGCAGAGCTTCCCGACACTAGTGTGGTCTCGAAATCCGCGGCAGCCCCGCCAGAACCATGACGAGGCTGCCAAATAAACGCGCTCATTCAGCAGCCTCACCACCCCACCGTTATATCCTAGGCTTCACCGAAGCATTCATTTAGAATTTTAGCACCATAGTTCCCCAGTTCCAGAAATGAGGCTGCCAGCGCAACGCAATGCTAGCACCACCAGTGAAAAACTTGATCTTCTCTGAAACCACGACAGAATATATTTTTTCCTTTTGGCACTATTTTGCAATAGTTAGGCAGTATTTATTGGCATAATTAGAACATGCAAACTCCACGATGAGGCTTCTAACTTCACGCTTACCCTACTTACAATCCTAGTTTAAAAGGGGCCTCGCGCGGAGCCAATTTTAATAAAAAACATTCCCACTTATTAGCTCGCAGTCGAAGACACGACTGTTTTTCAGAGGTTTATCTGTTGTTTTGGTTGAAAATAACATTATCAGGGTGTCCACTTTCTGGAAAAGTCATGGAAGTCAGGGAAAAGTCAGGGAAGCATTTGGTGGTCAGGGAAAGTCAGGGAAAAGACCTGCCAATCTGGAAAAGTCAGGGATATTTGAGTTTTTCCCAATAATCGTTAGCGAGAGAAACATCCCTGCTCTAATCTGATATCTCCTTTTCTTTGCTGATATTTAACACAGACTTCGATTTTTTTAAAGTTATTAGTGATCTACATCATGACTTCGCATTCCACAGCTTGAGGATACTAGGTAAGAAGAATCTCTGAAACCTTACGGTTACCTTTAGGTTCGAGACAAATTTTGCTTTAGCTGGTGGGAATGAATTCCACTCCGATGGCGAGTGGTGCGTTTATAAAACTGTGCCGTATCTCGAACGCATGCCGTTGTATAAGCGGTAGATAGAACATTCAAAGAGAGCTGAAGTCTCCTAAAACTGAGAGGTTCTAGACCGCTTTTGAGCTATGAGCGCTTATGAGTCTGATTGCGCGATCAGAGACAATTCTGATCGCGCGTCGCTGGGTGGAGTCGAGGGATTTCAGCTGATACTTGGGTCCTCCTGCCCAGAGATATGAGCAGTGCTCCATATGCGGCCTCACTTGAGCTTTGTATAGCTGCAATCGCTGTCTGGGTCTGAAGTACCGCTTTGCTCTATTGAACACTCCAGGTTTTTTCGTTGGCCTCGAGGTGACCCCGAAATTGGACAATGCTAGAAATTTCGACACCTAGAATTCCGACACTCGTAGCAACGGCAAGTTTTGTTTCTTGGAACCGAGGCGCCACAGTTAAACGGACTTTGGCGGTGAACGCGCAGACCTGCGTCTTCGTGGAATTAAAGCGGACTAAGTTTAGTCTACCCTCATTCGGAGACTTTCTCCAGAGAGTCTTCAACTTCAGACAATCCTGCCACGACTCTCCACCTCGACCCGTGGGATGTTGCTTAGTCTGTGTACTGCGTGTCACCTGTACCGTCATCCGCATAGTATTGAATACCACGTAGGTCATTGATATGCAGAAGGAATAGAGTTTACAAGAGTACAGAACCTTGCGGGACACCAGGATTATGTGTTTAGTGTCACAAAATCAGCCGTTCATTAAGGACTTTAATGCTCCTGTTACACAGAAGAGGGTTACACAGAAGAGGTTACACAGGAGAGAAAGCTGTCGATCCAATTGCACAATCCCATGTGTAGGCCGTATGCTGGTAATTTCGATAGAAGTGCCTTATTCCAGACCCCCGAACGCCTTAGCTATATCCAGGCAGGCTCGACTTTCAATGGCTTGCCAATGGCAGCGGTGTGTTAGGCATACTAGAAGATCACCAGCTGACCGGCCATGACGAAACCCGTATTGGAGGTCATTGATAAGGTCTTGATCTTCTACATATGATAGAAGCTGTGTATTAATTACACGTTCTATCACCTTTGAAAGAAGGGAGATAAACGCTATTTCCCTGTGATTCGACGGGTCAGTTCTATCCTCCTTTTTGCGGACTGGTTGCACATTTGCAATTTTCCAGGATGTTGGTACATGGCCTGTGGAGTAGAAGAGCGTGAAAATTCAGTACTAAGGTTGTGGTCTACATATACGATGGACGATAGTATAGGATGTCATCATCATCATTAGGATGTATTGAAATCTATGTACGAGCTATTTAAAGACAGTCTAGCACGTTGAGCTCTTTACACTGCTATCATTGGAGGCTCTTCATTTCCACGGCACAGAAATTCACCTCAGTAGGATGATTGGAAAATGATCCTTGTCTGGAAAGAGCACTTTTTTTACAAGGTGAGCCAATTTGTAGGTTATAAATGACACGATCCCAGAAAATCACAATCAAAAAATTTAAGAGATTCAATGAAAATCCCTTTGTTAAAAGTACATTTAGCTGCTGTGAAGTCAGTTATGGCAGATTGTGAACCATTTTGCGCCGTCTCCAGATGAAAATAAAAAACAAACCAGCAGTCATACAAATCCTCCAAAAACGGTTCTAAGATGGATTATAAAGGTCAGGGAAGTGGACACCCTGATTATTTTATGTATCTTTTAGCTGTGTTTACTTAGCTATTCTTACACTCAAGGGGGTCTCGCGCGTGATCATATTTTATGTAAAAATATTACACCTTAAGGTACGTAAACACGTAAGAGGCCCTGCTCTGATAGCCATTGCGGTTGTTTTGGTTGAGTAGCTTGCTTTAGTAATAGCTTGTCAAATTTACTTTTTGGTTACACTTAATACTCACAAGGACCTCGCGTGACGCCATTTGTAATGTAAAAATATTGGATTGGATAACGATTGGATTTTAAATATTTTTATGGTTTTTACTTGATTGTATACAGATTTTCAACTTATATTTTTAACCATACTTATATCAAGCACTCAAGGGGGCCTAGCGCGCGGTTACTTTAATGTAAAAATATGACCCCGTTATGTTAGCACTTTAGGTAAGGGGCCTCGCGCGAGGCCCCCTTGAGCGCGAGGCCGTGGGCGAGGGCCCACTTCGCCCACGCCTTGCTACGCTACTGAACAAAGAAATTCGGAATTCAAAGAATTCGAACAACTCCTTATCACCCTCAAGCTAACGGACAGGTGGAACGATTTCATCGATCACTGAAATCAGCATTAATGGCAAGAGGTTCCGGTACTAGTTGGACCGAAGAATTACCTACTGTTCTACTTGGATTACGCAACGCACTAAGAACGGATAACAACCTGAGTCCGTCCCTGTTAACCTACGGCACACAACTACGAATTCCGTCAGACTTTCTCGTACCTGCAAAGTCGAAAAATGAAGACGCAGATTTTGTTCGTGACTTACTGAGTACCATGGCCAACTTGGCACCCTCTGAAAGAAAGCAAACATCGCAAAAAACATTTGTACATAACGATTTAGCAACATGTACACACGTATTCGTACGCAATGATGCAGTAAGTCCACCGCTAACTCCACCGTATGCTGGTCCCTATGAAGTACTTGAACGACACGAGAAATACTTCAAGATACAACTACCCCAGCGAACCACTGTCATATCACTCGACAGACTGAAACCTGCTTACATACTAAATGAAAATGTAAGCGATGAACCAAACCCCTACATCACAAAATCCGGACGAGTAAATGAAAATGAAAATGAAAATGAAAATGAAAATATTTTATTCGAAGTAGGTAGCAGTGTACACTTTTCGAACGTCATTCTTTTATCTACCTAATACGAGGTTCCTACCACTCGGAACTCGTATACCCACCGTTTCGGGAAGTGTTTGCGGAGTGAGAAGAAACGGCGGGCCCTAAAGAAACTCCCTCCAACACATTTTTTTTTTTAAGTCTTATATTCTATTACATCTTAATGCTAGATCAATAAATGAATTATACAATGTCATGTCTGTAAATAAAATATACAAAAATAAGAATAAAGAAAGGATTCAAAAGAGATAAAAGTAAAAATTGTTTGTAGCTAATGACTAACAAATTCCAAAAAACCAATGACAAGAGCAGGCCAGTTCACACGGACAGCACCCGATCACGAGTATAACGCGAGAGTCAGCCATCGCTCCCCTCAACCATATTTGAGGGAAGGGAACGACCCGGCTCCCGAGTATCTAAACGAACGGTACGCTATAACCTACCCTCTTAACCTTTAAACGGTTAAAAGTTGTTCACTTCCCCACCTAAACATACATAAAAAAACAATTTACCCTAAGTTGGTTAAAAATATCAGTCATTTCTTCATACCACATTGGTACGTTTATCATCGTTAGAAACTATTGAAGTCGTTCTGAAAAGAACGTTTTGTTTTCGATCCCGTTGCGATCGATAAGCGGCGAACAAGCAGCAGCAAGTAGATGACGTCATGCAACGTGCGTGCATCGATGACTCGGCGAGCAAGTAGCAGCGAGCGGGTGACGTCATGCAGCGTGCGTGCATGAGCGTCCGATGCAGAGAGGAGTTGTACCACCGACGAGTGCAGCCGGTGTACTGAGCGCGCGGCTTTTTTTTTTTTTTTTTTTTTTTCGATAGGACATGTTTGTTGTTGGCCGTTGGGCCTTTACAACTTCACCGGACAGGGAAGGCGAGTACGTAGGGTACTCAGCCTAAGCAAAAAGATGCAACTGCCTAAGGGCGCCCAGGTGGGCACGGACCTCGGCTTAGGACGTTGCTTGGACGGGGAGGATCGGAGAGAATCGGCCCGGTATGTGCCGATAGCGCTGGTAGGCGCGAGAAGCGGGGGGACGCCGCCCTCGCCGGCGAGGGCAGTATGTCGGTGTGGTGTTACTCTGTGGTTGGGGCGGGGGGGTCATGGCTGCTACGGCTAGCGTGATAGGATCATCGGGATCCTCGAGTACGTGCCGGGGGCGTCGGATCACGCGTATGGGATTCGCGGGGAGGTCGTAAACTGCGGAGCTTACGAATAGGGGGTTGGGGTGATGGGGGGCGGAGTCGAAGTAGCGTTTTGACGCTTGCTTCAGGTATTGAGCTATGGTGGGAAGCTCTAGATCGCAATGGAGATTTTCATTGCGCACGAACCATGGGGCGCCCGTGGCTCGGCGCATGAAGCGATTTTGGATGACCTGAAGTCGGTGGATGAGACTGGGCTTTGTATGGGCGAACGCTACGCCGGCGTAGGTGAGAATGGGATGGATGCAAGTTTTGTAAAGTGTCACCTTATTTCTAAGGGACATTTTACTTTTCTTGTTCGTGACGGGGTAGAGACGGCCTAAAACAAAGGCTGCTTTGTTTCGGACTCGTTTGATGTGGTCTTTGAACGTCAGTCGGTCATCTAGGGTGACGCCTAGATATTTGACAGAGCGTTCCCACGGGATGGGGCGATCGAACAGTTTAATGCTGCGATCGATGGGATTGGTCTCGGTACTGAGCCGTTTGAATGAAAAGAGCATGGCTGCACTTTTCTCGGGGTTCACTTCGATCCTCCAGTTCCTAAACCATTTGCCCAGGGCACTGGCAGAGGATTGGAGGTTTCGAAGGATGAGGCCCGCTGAGCGGCTGGATAGATAGAGGGCTGTGTCATCTGCGAAAAGCGCAAGGTTGACATTTGGGAATCGCGGCATGTCGCTCATGTAGAGCGAGAAGAGTGTGGGGGCTAGAACGGAACCCTGGGGGACTCCGGCTCTGATGGGTCGGGGGGACGAGTAGACTCCTTCTGTGCGATAGCGAAAGCTCCGATTCGTGAGGAAGTCTCGTAGTATGAGTACGAGCCGGTCTGGCAGTCCCAGCTGATATAGTTTGTATATCAACCCGTTGTGCCAGACTTTATCGAAAGCTTTCGCTACATCAAAGAAGAGAGCTCCTGTGAACTGTCTGCGGGCGAAGCCGCTTATAATGTGCTCCGTTATGCGGTGCACCTGTTGGACGCACGAGTGTCTGGCTCTGAAGCCAAACTGCTCGTCTGGTAGAAGGCCTTTGGACTGGACAATGTCCTTTAGGCGGGCGAGGAGAATGCGTTTGTACAGTTTACCCAAGGCCTTGAGGAGGCTTATGGGTCTGTAGCTGGAGGGTTCAGAGCGGGGCTTATTGGATTTGTGGAAGCCTATGACGTCTGCACTTTTCCACGTGTCGGGAAAGGTGCAGTTGTCGATGGCTGCATTGAAGATGCACGCTAGAAGAGCAATGAGATTCGGGGAGAAGTACTTGAGTACTTTGTTGGTGATGCCGTCAGAGCCGGGGGCCTTCCGGGGTTTGAGCTGTTTAATGGCCTTCTCTACTTCACACGGGGTGACTGGGGCAAGAGACTCGGTCGGGGGGAGGGCTACTCGCCGTTCGACTTCCTCATCCACCTTCTGTAGCTGGATGGGCTCGATTGGGAATGTACTGGGGGAGCATTGGGCCTCTAGGCTGTCGGCCAGGCACTCGGCCTTTTCGGAGTCGTCAAAGGCATCCGGAAGGTTGGGGCGTTTGAGAGGGGGCATGGGGGACTCGACATCCTTCTTGAGGGCTCTCGCCAAGCTCCAATACGCGACGTAAGATGGCGAGATTCCCCCAAGAAGTTCATCCCAACGGGTCTGCTGCAGCTCCTGCATGGTCTGCTTTACGTCCCTCTGTAAAGCTCGCATGCGAGTGCGGTTTTCCTCGTTTGGGAAGCTGTCGTAGGCACGGATGGCTGCATTTCTTGCGGTCAGCAGCGACCTCGCGTCTTCCGGCAGTCTCCAGCGGTGCTGGGGCAGCACTGGAACCTGCCGGGAGCAGTCTTTTACGACTGATTGAGTGTGGCTGCTGAGGGCATCGATTGCGCATCGGACGTCATCTAAAGACTTAATGTCGTCGGGTATGTTGTCAAGGTCCGGTGAACTGGTAGCTTTGAGTTTGTCCTCAAGGCTGTCCCAGTCAACTATCGTCTTGGTGGGCGGGGCCGTGGGGGTTGGGGGACTTAATTGTAACAGGACCGGCCGGTGGTCGGCACACAGGGTTTGAAGCACTTCTATCGAGCACAACTGAAGGTTGATGTTCTTTAGAAGTGCTATGTCTAGAATGTCTGGGGTGTGATTGACATTGTACGGAAAGTGAGTGGGGGTCATTGGGGCAATGATGTCGAAGTTGAGTCGGTCAACGAGTCTGTCAAGGGCTCTACCTCTGGTATTGGTGGATACGCAATTCCACCGTTCGTGTTTGCTATTTAGGTCGCCAGCCAGAATGACTGCGCCTCCTAGATTGAAAAGGGCCTCGATGTCGCTTCCGAGTAGTGGTTTGTCGCCACTACAAGGGAGATAGACCGAAGCTAGGGTAATGGGTTGGTGGCCGGTCATGGCTAGCCGACAGACAGAGGCCTCAATGCTCGTGAGAGGGGGGGTGTCGATGGGTATACAGTGCAAGGACCTTTTGTAATAGATGAGAGTGCCGCCCTTTGCGGAGTTCACTCTATCGTTACGCACTAAATCGTAGTTGGGGATTTTAGGCCCGCGAGTGCAAGGTTTAAGGTGTGTTTCTTGCACTAGTAAGACATCGATTTGGTGTTCGCGAAGGAAATCTATGATTTGCTAACGCTGGGGGAGGATACCGTCTGCATTATAGAATGCGACGGTAATAGATCGGGGCTTGAGTCTACCTTTGGAGAGGTTTAAATCCATTATGGAGAATTAACATTGAACTCCGAGATGGCTGCGATGAGTCGCGAATGCTTAAGCATTGCTATGCAACGCTGTTCAGTGTTATGCTGGGTTGCTCTGAGCTCCCTAGCCAGGTCGCGGACCTGCTCCATGTTAATGGCGCTGGCAAAGCGGATGACAAGGCTAAGATCGTCTTCCTCCACCGTGTCTGGGACAGGTGCTGGAGGGGAGACCTTAGGGGGAAGGGGCGCTTTGCTGATCTTAGCTGGTTTGGTGGGGGGCTTGGGGGTCGGCTTGAATGCCGTGGGCATGGAAACTGGAGTTTCCATGAGTGGAGGTGGTGAAGCCAAGACTGCTTGGCTTCTCCAGGCGGGTTGCAGCTCCTGAGAGGCTGCGATGTTGGGGGTGAAGGCGGGTGTTTTTGTCGGACGTAGAGGTGGGAAATCCTCAGTACGTGGGACAGCGCGGCGTGCGGGCCGGGGTTCCGAGGCGGAGGGCGCGGGGCCTTTTTTGCCAGGCCTACGACTAGCGCGTGGTGCCTTGGGGCATCCGCGGTAGTTCGCTGGATGTCCCAGGGCACCGCAGAGTACGCAACCAGGGGGTTCCGTACACTCGCTCTTGTCTTTGGGGCGGGGGCAGTCAGGGGTGCCGTGATTGCCTAGGCATTTGACGCACCTAGGCTTGGCGTAGCAGTTTCTGGCCGAGTGGCCATAGAGTTGGCATCTATGGCACTGGCCAGGGGGACCCTTTTTGTGGGGCATCTCGATGCGTATGCCGGATAGTTGGCATACGGTGGTAAGCGTATTTATGATACGCTTTCCGGCGGGGGATAGGTCTAGTGTGACCAGCACTAGATCGAAGGGGGCTTTTGTTTTTCCGCTATGCATGCGGTGTACTTCGTGGGCGGGGTATCCTTGGGACTTAAGGTCCTCGAGGATATCATTGGAGTTAAGCTCCTTGGGGACACCTCTGATGACGACGCGCAAAATGCGCTCATCCTCGAGGGCGTAGGTGTGAAAGCCGATGCGTTCGGCTTTCAAGACGGTCGTGAGGCGACGATGGTCGTTGGGAGTGGGGACTTGGACCTTGATCCCTTGTTGGGTGGTCCGAGCAGAGGTGAACGCGATTTTGCATTCGTTAAGGAGAAATGAAACATTGTTCCATTTCTCCTTGTCCTGAATGAAGAGGGGCGGGGGGCGTTCGATGCGGGGGGGTTGAGATGCGGGAGGGGCAGATTGGGAGGACTCCTGGTCAGAGTGCTCGGGTGGGGGGGTCGTCACTGAGGTCGCGGCGGTGGCGGCCTTTTTGGACGTTTTTGTGGGGACAGGGACTTTGCGCTTCCTCTTCTTTGAGTTTTTGGAGTCGACGGTCGTAAAGCCGTCGCCGTCCTCACTCTCCGAAGAGGAAGATACGCGGTCTTGGACTTGGTAGTCCATGGGGGTAGTCGCGGGGGCAGGGGTTAGTGGTCGTGAAGCGATCGTCGGAGGTTGGGATAGAGGTGAAGCCTCTTCGGTGGGCTGGGGCGAGAGGGGAGAATCGCGGCGATTTAGGGCGGGCAGTAGGGCGACCATGACCTCGGGTGGGATGCTCAGAAGGAGCTTATCGAGAAACCCGGGTTTCTCGTGTATGAGGCGGAGGGCCTCCAGGTGGGCGGGGGACAACTCTGAGTAAGAGGTCCCAGAGGTGTGTGCGCGTTGGTGGGTACCTAGGGTGTCCATCCTATGTGTGGTGTGTAGTGTGCCGCCAGTAAATCTTATTGTACTGACGGGTGAGTGCCTAAGTCCCTAGCAGCCTGAGACGCAGAGGGTAGTAGTGAACCGAAGCTCAAGCTACGCCCAAACAACGTTACAGGAATGGATGGTAGGGAAGGGCAAGGGTGGGAGGGAGATGACTGGCGTCGGCTAGGAGACCCCCCAAGGCCGGTGGTTCCAGTCCCATCCGCTGTTTACGTTTCCCAGAAGGGGAACCGCGAGCGCACGGGGCACGCTCTACCTAGCTTCGTTAAGTATCCACTAGGTAACCACTAAAGCGTGGATTTACAAAAGACAGGACGGATCCCGTTAGAAACAGGCCTGGCCGCGCAGTGAAAACTACACTCGGTTCGGCTGGGAGCGGTTCGATGACACGGTGCACGTAGGCAGCGGCGACGACAGCGGCAGGAGACACGATGCGGGGTGCGGCGTTTCCAAAGCGACCCGCAAACATGTGACACGCATGACAATAAAAGGAACCTAAAAAATTTACTGAAACTAAAGGTTGCGGGCGGCAGAAACCCGCGTGACTATAAAGGCGCTGTAAGAATAGACTTGTTTATTTTTAAGAAATTATGTAAAAGTTTGTAAACATAAATAGGAAGAAAGACATAGGGCAGGCAGGCCTCCTTCTAGATAAACGTGGTGAAGGAAAGGCGCTAGATGTGGGCAGCGCAAAACCAGTCAGGTCATGTATCTCATGGAAATCATCTTTGGACGTCTTATGGGTGAAGATAACGATAAGCTTGTAGGAGATCTCTTGTCCTGGTTAAGTTCAGTCACCCTTTGCGAAAAACTCAAAAACTCACATAAATCTGACAGCGAATGCGACGAGAGCATTGACAAGAAGCAAGCAGAAAACTATTAAAAATACTTTTGCAACAAATTTATTCCGCGTCTCAGGGTCGTCGTATTCAAAAGGCTCTGCATCATCAGCTGAAATAAAAATTGCCAACATTAGAATACGGAAAAAGAGACTGATATCCTCAACTCGGAGTTGACAGGGAGTATTGTGCTTGTCAGTGGACCTACGACCTGGTGAAGGTTGCGAGAAGCCGCTGGATGCGAGCAGTACAGGACCGATCGGTGTGGAAATCCTTGGGCCTCCCCCTTTGTCCAGCAGTGGACGTCTTTCGGCTGATGATGATGATTGTGCTTGTACTTAAAAGTAAAGAAAGAAATAAAGAATTATTTATTATCTGCTTAGTTATCATTACTTATTAAGAATTATTTAATTTAGAGCCTGTCTTAAGCAACAAATCAATCCACCCATTTTGGACTTTTCATATTAAATATTTAAAGAGTGCGCTATGAACCGAACACTGCAATGTCACTATTGTAACTTCTCATTATATCAGAGAAACATGTATTATTCCATATGTACGGATGACTTTTCCAGTCATCCATACTATGTGAAAAATTACAATTAAACCGAGTCAGTTTTTTTATAATTTTAATTTTTTAAAGGTAGGTACTTACTTATATTTTTTTTCTGAACGTAAGGTTTTTTTAAATGAATAGTTACGATATTTATATTAGCATTTTTTTTTTCATTTTTATCAAGAAACATATCCTCCTCTCTTCAATTACTCCCTGTATCCAAACTGGGCTATGTTGTACTGGTCTACATTTTACGTCCATCTTTAAAAACAATATGGTATGCAATAAAGGTATTGATTGAGTATTGATAGAGCTCTTTTTTACAGTTGCATCAATCATCCTAACTTCAACACGTTTCTTAAATAGTGCGAGTTCCGTCGCGTCCTCATCGCTTTGTTGTTTACGTGTGACCTTTCCGTTACTTTCTTCCTGTCAGTTACCTGGTGTTGCACTTAGCATCACTCACGGTTACGTGTAGGGCATTTAGATTTACACATACGGACGTGTGCAACGCGACCATCATACACATGTAGTAATCAAATGTGCATCGGTATGAGAATTCACGTAAGTTTCGAATTACTTCATTGTTGCACTGGCCAGGATTCGAACCCGAGACCTCTGGTAAGGAGGTCAAAGTCATTAATGTGGAGTCACCGACCCGACAGTGAAGATGCTGAGACAAATAAATCAATGGATAAATCAAACCTACATACCGACAGCAAAAACCAAGTAGTTCTGCCGAAACAAAACGTCGCTTCTCTTCTTATTGTCCAATTTTTTTGCTTCCTTCTTCAATTTATTATCAGCTTTAAATAACTTTTTTTGTTTTCCGTATAAAAAATTTTGATACTCTAGGATATCTTTCACTTCGATCGCCACCGACTCCTGTCGGCTAGTAGTCGTTTTTTCGTATTTCGGTTTTGCAGCATGACTTTCTTCGGAGTGGGGTTTTTCGAAATTGCTTTTTTCAGAATTATCTTTTTGAGAGTCTTTATCCTCCATTGCAATTCGTTTTGGTGTTAACTACTAATTTGCATCCGCCTGAAATTATAAGCGGTTTTGCTTCAATTTAGTTTCACTGTAGAAAATGTTTAAGAATTGTACCATTTCATCGGTACATGTGGTACATGCGTTTGAGTAAAATATATATGAAAGCCTGTGTAGAATAAGGGCTCATATACAATACTTGCATGAATATAAGTGGTTGAATACCTGAATAAATATAAAATTTGAAATTGCACCAATAATTTTACTAAAATGATTTTAAAATAAAACAGAAAAAATACTGTATACAACGATATTGAATTGAAAGAGGGTTCATTTTTACAAAAGAATGAAGGAGTTTTTTTATCTATCTTGTAAGTACCTATAAGCACATTAGTCTGTAGTATTCGCTAAGTGTGATTTTTTTAGTTTGAGAAGATTAAAAAAATGGTTTGAACCATAGGACTTCTTGAGTCTGAGATTTGAGCATTAGCATTTCTATCACTATTAGTGACTTTATTACTGTTGAGATGCAACAAATCTCTTTAGATATTATTAGTTCATAGTTTCGCCACAGGCTCAAGTGTCGCCACAATCAATGCGATAAGCTCTCTTGAAAAAGTAATAGTAAAAATATACGCCATTTTATAATTCATATTTCTTGTTTTACTATAAATCCGCCCCAAAGCCAACTGGTTATGGGCCCAGGACGCTCTGGCTTGTTGAATTTTACGGGTGGTTTATAGTAAAACAGTCGGCGGTAAAGTCGAAGTAAAAAAGTGGTGTGATCCGGTTAGCGGCGGTTTCAGTCGTTTCAGGATAAAATTGCGGTAAAGCAAAGTGCGGTAAAGCACACTAAAAATGGAGAGCATAGATAACAATACTGCGAAGTTGGAAGGTAATTCCAATTGGGGCAGTTTGTAGCGTTATTTTTAGGTAACTGTTACGAAATACCGTGTTCTTATCGACACAACCTCATCTCTATTCCCTAAGCGTTACTATATTCACACCGGTCGACAGATCGTTCATTCCTCAAATTTTGCGAGTCATTCTGCTCAACGGTCGATCGCCGAGAACACTATTTCTATTTGTCTCGCGTCGTCGCTCTAAAACCGTATTAAAATTATAAAAATTCTAAGACTTTCTCTCTACTGCAAATCGGTGCTATTTTAGTTGTGATCCCCTCTTTTGGGATCAAGAACTACGACTAGATAATCTTCGATCTGACAATCTTCGATCTGATACTTCGGGCGATTCTACTACGAGCTCGTCGCCCTTGACCTAACGCCTGTGCCGCCTGCGATTCTTCTCCGCCATCTTATCGTCAGGGGAGTGCCATTCTGCGCGACCAGGAATACTCCATCTAAATCGAAAACCGGACTGACCAAACCCAACTTTTTTTAAAAATATATGTATTTCTTTGTTACTGGTAAGAGATTCTTTTATTTAATTTCTCCCCGTAACAAGTGGCGCCCTCAACGTGGGGCTGGTCAGTTCCGCGCTTTTTTTTTTTACGAGTAATTTGGTTTCGAGTATTCTTCGGTTTAGCAGCTTTGTGTTGTGTGCGTGTAATTTCTGTAAAGTTGATTCTTTTATTTTTTTCTTTTTGCTTATGTTAGTCAAGTTATGGAGTGGCACTAGTGCTTGATTCTGTGTTATTTTATCGATATCGATAAAAAAAAGAACTATCAATTTTTTATTCCATAACTGTAAACACACTATAATTTGGCTACCAATTTTTTATTTGCATTTTCTTGTGCCTGTGTATTATTATTTTTTTTAAATTGCTTTTTGCATCTTAACACTCTAAAAGATCAACGTACGTAGGTTTATTTTGTGACAGAGCGGAGTAGTTCTAAATAACATCTTTAGTATTGTTTTGTGGTCCACGTTTACCCAATATGTCGAAAGAGGTTAAATTCCTCTCCTTACAAAAATCAGAACTTCAATATGAAGTCGCAATTCGTGGCGAAACACCTGCGACAACTGTTGAGCAATTACGGAAACAAATAGTAAAATTAGCTCCTATTTATCCTTCAACAGATATACTCACATCTTCATTTGAAGTAATAACTGATATTAACGGTGTGAATGAAACGCTTAAGAAAGTAGATGATCTCATAAAGCAATTAAACTTGAAGTTTGACTCAAATACTTGGTCACGTGCAGCAAATCTGGTGATTCATATTACATACAGGTTAAATCGTATAGATTGCACAGATAATGAAATTTATGCTACGAAGCTATCTGAATGCACTAGTCGTTTGCAGGTTTTGAATGATAGTATTAAACGCTTAACGAAGGCTACTGAAACCGAGACTTTTGGTGACATTTTGAATGTGAGAGAATGTGTTGCTTCCCCTTCTCCTGCTATTTCTGTGACTTGTGATCGTGGTTCTTCAGATTTTTCCAAAATAAAATTTAATGGTAAAACTTGCCCTCGTGCATTTATTCAGCGTGTCAATGAATTCACTAAAGCTCGTAATATTACATCCACTAAAATTCTGTCTTTTGCCACTGAGATATTCACTGACGATGCTTTACACTGGTTCCGTGGTATCCAGAATCAGGTTTCATCCTGGGAAGAACTTTGCCTCCACCTAAAAGATGATTTCAGTCATAATGATTATGATTACCGCTTCTTGCATGAGATCAGGTCTCGTACTCAGGGTGAACGTGAAAATATTACTATATATTTATCGATCATGTCTGGTATGTTCTCGCAGTTAGATAGGAAGTTATCTGAGCAGGAAAAGTTAGAAATTATCCTACATAATATAAGACCTTGTTACGCTACTGTATTAGCATCTGTATCTGAAATTGTGGACATAGAAACATTGCGTAATCTTTGTAAAAACTACGAAAACATTCAATCAAGAATGTCTCAGTTTCGTGAACCACCGAAAGTAAATTCAGAAACTTTAGCTCCAGAGTTTGCCTATTCGCAACCCTCGGCTAGCTTTAATAAGAATTACAAACAAGGGCTGTCTTATAACTCACCTACAAACACTAAATTCAACAGTAGGAGTTACGGTAGTAATGGACAGGATAATAATCAATATAATAAGTATAATTACAAATCTAATATGTACAATAACAACTACCAAAACGGAAAATATAACACTGTTAGAGACAATGAAGGAAATTTCTCTAAACCGGTACATGCTGTTACTAAGGTCAATAAATTCTGTCCTCGCTGTCGAGTAGACACTCATTCCTTAAGAAATTGTACGGCTGAACGTACAATATTATGTTTCCGCTGCGGTCGTCCTGGTGTTCGTTCTCATGAGTGTCCAGACTGCCAGAAACCTAATTCTACCGACAACCAAAAAAACTAATTGATCAGAATTGCGGTCTGTCTGTCATTAACAAATTTGATAAAAATGACTGGCAAAATTGGCTCGAATTTGTAAAAAAGTTCTTTACTATTTACAACGTAACCGCAATTCTGAATAAAAAACCAGATAATGACACTAGATCTTATATTGATATAAAAATCCATGAAATGGATGCTTGTGGTTTGTTGGACTCCGGCGCAGCTGTAACAATTATCGGTAAAGATGCTCACAAGGATCTTTTACTTTATAACTTACCTCTCATCGATAATGGTGAGGTTAACTTGAGAGCCGCTGGTGGTCAGCCTCTTAAATGTATAGGTTACATTAATTTGCCGATATGGTTTAATAATACTTTTAATATTATTAAGGCTTACGTAGTTCCTGAAGTTGAAACTCCTCTGATACTGGGCGTAGATTTTTGGCGGAAATTCGAGCTGTGCCCTAAATATATTGGGTCCATGAATATAACTTCGAATAATATTAAACCAGTTGACAACATTCTCACCGAGCCCGACACCCACGTTAAATCGTTTGAAAACTTAGATGATTCTCAACGCAACATTGCTGAAAACTTAATCCAACAGTTTATGGATATTTCGACTCAGAGTAAAGGTTTAGGTAGAACCAATTTAATAACACATCGTATCAATACTGGAGACTCACCTCCAATTAAACAAAGATACTATAGAATGTCACCCGAGAAACAAAGAATCTTAAATGAACAGGTTGATGAAATGATTGATCTTGATGTCATTGAGCCATGTGAAAGCTCTTGGTCTTCCCCTGTGCTCATCGTTTCCAAAAAGAATGGTCAACCTCGATTTTGTCTAGATAGCCGTAAACTAAACTCAGTTACAATTCGTGATGCTTACAGCCTGCCATATATCTCAGAGATTTTGGACAACCTTCGCGATGCTACGTATATATCTAGCATTGATTTATCCAAAGCATTCTGGCAAATTCCGATTGCAGAAGAAGATCGAGACAAAACTGCGTTTTATGTCCCTGGTCGTGGAACCTTCCGGTTCAAAACAACTGCTTTCGGTTTGACTAATGCACCGGCTACCCAACAGCGATTGGTTGATATGTTATTCGGTCCTGAATTTGACTTAAAGGTCTTTGCCTACTTAGATGACATTGTCTGCGTCAGTTCCACTTTTGAAGAACACGTCTCTCTACTATTGCGTGTTCTTGAGAAACTCAAGCAGGCTAACCTTACTGTCAACTTTGAGAAGTGTCAGTTCTTCAGGAACCAATTGAAATACCTGGGCTATCTGGTCGACTCCAAGGGACTCCGAACAGACCCAGAGAAGGTTGAAGCAATTATTAATTACCCTACTCCCTCTAATAAGAAAGAGGTGAAAAGATTTCTAGGTACAGCTAGTTGGTATCGACGCTTTGTTCCTAATTTCAGCACGGTTGCAGGTCCCTTAAACAAACTAACCTCCAACAAAAAGAATTCACCTCCATTTATATGGACTACTGAAGCTGATGACGCCTTTAATAAACTAAAAAACAATCTTGTTTCTGCCCCCATACTTGCTTGTCCCGATTATTCTTTACCCTTTGAGGTCCACACTGACGCAAGTAACTACGGTGTCGGTGCTATGTTGACTCAAACTATTAATGGCAAAGAGAGACCAATAGCTTTTATGAGCAAGTCACTAACTGGTGCAGAAAAGAATTACAGCATCACCGAAAGAGAGACTCTCGCCGTCCTATTAGCGCTAGAACATTGGCGATGTTATTTAGATAATGGGATAGCATTCACTGTTTATACAGATCATTCTGCCCTACAATGGTTCCTTTCCCTGAACAACCCTACAGGTAGGCTGGCACGTTGGTGTGTTCGATTGTCATCGTTTAACTTTATATTAAAACATAGACGTGGCGCTGACAATGTCATTCCTGATGCCCTCTCACGTGCCGTTCCTATTTCATCCATTTCTACGACAAATTCTTTTCGTAACACTGCTGATAAATGGTATATAGACCTCTATAACTCTTGTCTTAACAATCCCAGTAGTTTACAAAACTACAAGATTATAAATGACTCACTATACCGCCTTACAAAATGTAAATCCCCTCTTAATGCAGAATTTGTTTGGAAAGAAGTAGTACCTAGCGAATTACGTCAAAGCATCATTGCTGAAAATCATTCTGATATTACAGCAGGTCACTTAGGTATACACAAGACGTATCTTCGTTTGGCTCTGCGCTACTTCTGGCCTGGTATGCATGCGGATGTTGTAAAATTTATATCAAATTGTACAACCTGTCTTTCTATAAAATCGCCAAACCATGCTACATTGGGTGAATTAGGGCGACCTAAGCAATGCTCTCGTCCATTCCAAATGATATCTATAGACTTCATTGGCCCTCTTCCCATTAGCAGAAAACAGAACTGTTATCTATTTGTTGTGGTTTGTTGCTTCTCAAAATACTGCATGATGTTCCCCTTGCGCAAAGCAACTGCGGATGCAGTCTATAAAATTTTAGAAGATTCTGTTTTTCTGGTACATGGTGTGCCTCAAACAATTTTTTTAGACAATGGAAGTCAGTTCATATCGAAAAATCTAGACAATTTGTTCAAGAAGTATAAAGTCCCAAATGTTTATTTCACTCCTAAATATACTCCACAAATAAATACAGTAGAACGATATAATAAAACTATTATAACTTGCATAGCAAGCTTCATTGAAAACGATCATAGATCTTGGGATGTCAATTTACCGAAAATTCAATTTGGAATCAACAACTCTGTGAACGAGGCGACTGGGTATACACCATCGTTCATAGTTCATGGCAGAGAGCTAGTAACTTGTGGCTCACATTATGTAAACAATAATTTAGATGATGAAGTCATTTTCTTACCACGTGACGTTTACTGCGACAATATTGGTCATTTAGCAAATGTGTTCAATAAAGTTCAAGCCTCTCTTTGGCATGCTCATAATAAAAACACATCCAGATATAATTTGAGACGAAAAGCAGCTGAATTTGAGGTCAATGATATAGTTTGGAAGCGTACATATTTCCAAAGTGACAAAGATAAATATTTCAGTAAAAAACTTGCCCCTAAATTTAATAAATGTCGAGTTGTGGCAAAGAAGTCACCTTTAGTCTATCACTTAGAAGATATGCATGGTAATGATCTCGGTGTCTGGCATATCAAGGATTTGAAATTATTCAAAAGTAATTCATGATATTAACACTACTTAACTGTGTGGTTCCCGGTAACGAATAGGGCCAACCCAATTCTTCCGTGGGTGTCGTAAAAGCCGACTAAGGATATACTGAGGCGGAAATTTACCATCTTATTATAATTATTATTTTTTCATTGTCATATTATACAAAACTATCTTTAAAAATTAACTTTAAAACAAAATGATTAACTTTCTAAGTCAGTCTATTGATTAATGTAATAAAAAATCATAGTCTCTAATCACTATACCATTAGCCCATTAATGAGTGTGATCACAAGTCTACTTGCATATTTTTCTAATACTTACTGTATAATTACATACTAGTAAAAATCATAACCCTCCTTTATGCTTTGCCGTATTCGGGTAAATATTTTAAAATTAAATCTCAACTTGAAAACAAATATTGCAACACAGAGTTAATTCTTGAGTCAGTAGATTAATTTGCGTCAACTGCCTCTATTTTGTGATTGTTAGCCTTCAATATTCCCTTTTTTAATATTAAGGTTAGTTGCGAAAGATGAAGTATACATGAAAATATGATAATTGCTGGTATGTCGTGTAATGAAGTATGAAAGATGATGAAAGAAAGTTTTGAAAGGAAGAATAAATCTCAAGTGGTTAGCATTATTATTTTTTTTTATAAAGAAAGTATTTTTTTTTTTAGTCTGGTTAGATGCTACGTTTTTTTTTTGGAGATTAAAAAAAACTAAGAGAGGAAGGGGGAATCTGTAGCGTTATTTTTAGGTAACTGTTACGAAATACCGTGTTCTTATCGACACAACCTCATCTCTATTCCCTAAGCGTTACTATATTCACACCGGTCGACAGATCGTTCATTCCTCAAATTTTGCGAGTCATTCTGCTCAACGGTCGATCGCCGAGAACACTATTTCTATTTGTCTCGCGTCGTCGCTCTAAAACCGTATTAAAATTATAAAAATTCTAAGACTTTCTCTCTACTGCAAATCGGTGCTATTTTAGTTGTGATCCCCTCTTTTGGGATCAAGAACTACGACTAGATAATCTTCGATCTGACAATCTTCGATCTGATACTTCGGGCGATTCTACTACGAGCTCGTCGCCCTTGACCTAACGCCTGTGCCGCCTGCGATTCTTCTCCGCCATCTTATCGTCAGGGGAGTGCCATTCTGCGCGACCAGGAATACTCCATCTAAATCGAAAACCGGACTGACCAAACCCAACTTTTTTTAAAAATATATGTATTTCTTTGTTACTGGTAAGAGATTCTTTTATTTAATTTCTCCCCGTAACAAGTTGGAAGTTCAAACTGCGGGTGCTTTTAAGAGCGGCAGATGTGTATGACGTTGTCGATAGTAGTACACCGCAACCATCAGGTGATGAAAAGGATGTAAAGGAGAACATCATAAAATGGAATGCCAAGGACGCAAAAGCCCAAGGTATCATAGTGTCAAGGTTGTCTGACAAAGTAATAAGCCAAGTTATTAGTTGCGAAACAGCATCAGAGATATGGAACAAGCTACATACCGTTTTTGAACAGAAAGGTGAACTGTCCGTTCATTTAGTTCAGCAGCAATTTTTCTCGTTGGAGTTCAAGCCTTCAGAAAGTATGTACGAATTCTTAAGTAGAGTTGAAGAAATTTTAGCACGATTGAAAGCCTTAAACTCAGTAGTTCCAGAGAGTATGGCAATCACTAAAATCACAGCAAGCCTTCCAGACCATTACCAGCATTTTATTTCTGCTTGGGAGACGGTGCCAGTCGAAAAGCGTACCATGAGCGAATTGTCGTCGCGTTTACTTGTTGAAGAGCAGCGCTACCTCGCTCGTCACGGTGGAAACGAAAACGCTAGTTCGGCTTTAGCAGCGGTAAACAAAAATAGGAAGTGTTTCAAATGTGGTAAGTTAGGACATTTTAAGAAAGATTGTAAAGTTAAAGAATTTTGTACATGTTGTAAAAAGTCTGGACATAATTTTAAAAATTGTTGGTTCAAGAAAAACGTTCATATAAATAATGGTAGTAGTAGTTCAGAAAGTAATGCTTTTCGTGTCTCTGTGCTGTCAGCGCTAAATCCAAATACAAAAGAGTTTTCAAAAACTGAGTGGGTGATGGACAGTGGAGCCACTGAGCACATGTGTCACTCAAAGGAGTTATTTAATAAGTATAGGCCTTATAAAAAGGAGATTTTGATAGGTGACGGTTCAGTCATTGAGGCCATAGGTATAGATGAGGTAGAATTGCTCGCTTATAATGGTAAAGAATGGATAAATACTACTTTGTACAATGTGTTACATGTTCCAAACATACAGTTAAATTTGTTTTCTGTCTGTGCGGCAACAGACAAAGGGTATATAATAAACTTGAACAGGGATGTATGTGAGTTTACTAAAAAGGGTTGCGAACAAGTAGGTGCTATTGCTGTGAGAAAAGACAAGTTATACGTAATGCAGTTTAAATATCAAGGAAGCAATGCACTAGTAGGTCATCTTGTAGGTGGCTTAGAGGAATGGCATAGTAAAATGTGTCACTTAAATATTGAGCAGGTGAAGTCAATATTAAAAAGGAGCAACATTGATTTCGAAAAGAGTAACAACAATGAAAGCTCAACTTGTATTCCGTGTGTTAAGGGTAAGTTACACAAACAGCCGTTTAACTTGAGTTTAACTAAAAGTGAAAGGCCTGGTCAGTTGTTCCATCTTGATCTATGTGGACCAATGGAAGGAACATCCTTAGGTGGAGCGAGATTTTATTTGCTGATCAAGGATGATTATTCTAAGTTCAATACTGTTTATTTTCTCAAACACAAGTCTGAAACTGTAGGTAAAGTTAAAAGTTTTTTGCAATATGTTACAAAGAATCTAGGTCATAAAGTTGAATTCATTCGGTCAGATGGGGGTACAGAATTTGTAAATAGGGAAATGAAAGCTCTCACTGATGAAATGGGAATAATTCATCAAACTAGTGTGGCGTACACGCCAGAACAAAACGGTCGTGCGGAGCGCGAGATTCGTACTATAAATGAGGCAGCTAGGTCGATGCTAATATCAGCTAATTTAGACAAGGTTCTGTGGGCTGAAGCAGTAAATACTGCAGTTTTTGTGCTGAACAGAACAGGTACAAGCAGAGTCAAAGACAAGACACCGTATGAAGTATGGTACGGAAAGGACTTATTTGATGTTACGCAGTTAAAAGTATTTGGCTCATCTGTGGCAGTACATATACCTGATCAGAAGAGGAAAAAATGGGATAGTAAAGCTGATGTAGGAATTTTCGTAGGTTACGGGGAAACGTCTAAGGGTTTCCGGGTTTATTTTCCTCAGAAAAGTGATGTTTTGGTAAAGAGGGAAGTTGTATTTTTAAAAGGACCTACTGTAAATATAGATATTGTAAATAAAAATATTAAACAGATTCACGAAGAGTTTTTTCCTAGAGTAGAAGAGAGAGTTCAGTTAGAAAATAAATATGAAAGTGAAAGAGAGCCTGAAGAAGAAGGTGAATTTCATAGCTTTCTGGAAGATGAAAGTCAAGCTGTAATATTAGAAGATAAGGACAATTCTGGAGAAGAAGGAAATAGTGAAAATGAAGTGATGCAAGAGCAAACTGAAGAAGACGTGCAATGCCCAGAAACAAGTGAAAGACCAAAAAGGGAAAGAAAGTTACCACTAAAGCTCAAGGATTTTGAAATAACTTGTCTTACTGTTGATGATGATGAGAGTTTAACTCCACAGACATATGAAGAAGCACTGAAAAGTAAAGACAAATCGAAATGGGAAGAAGCTATCAAAAGGGAAATGGATACTCTAAAGGAAAATAACACTTGGGAAGAGGTAAAGGAAGTACCGAAGGGAGTCAAAGTTATCTCTAGCAAATGGGTTTTCAGAATTAAAAAAGGCAGCGAAGAAAAAATTTATAAAGCCAGATTGGTGGCACGAGGTTTCGAACAACCAAAGTGTGATTTAGATGCTGAAGTTTATTCTCCCGTAGCAAAGCTGCCAACTTTCAGAGTTTTCATGGCTGTTGCAAACAAACTTAAACTGCCAGTTTACCAAATGGATGTGGTAGGAGCGTTTTTGCATGGAGATATCGAAGAGGTTGTGTATTTACAGCTCCCAGATGGTACAATCTGTAAACTAAATAGGTCTTTATATGGTTTAAAAAGGTCGCCCAAGTATTGGAACAAAAAATTTGATACGTTCATGCATAAACAAGGATTTCTAAAGTCCAAAAGTGACCTTTGTTTATATTTTAAAAGGGAAAACGGAAAATTTACTTACTTGTTGATTTATGTAGATGACATTCTATATTTTAGTTAAAATGAGACTGAATTAAAAGCTTTGCAGTCTGGTCTAAGCAGCAACTTCAAAATGAAAGATTTAGGTTTAGCGTCGAATTATTTAGGAATTCAGATTAAACAGGAAAATGGAAAAACATTTTTAAGTCAAGAAAAGTATTTAAAAAAGGTATTGGAAAAATTTGAGATGCAAGATTGCAAATCAGTCGATACTCCAATGGAGCAAAATTTCAATTTTCAAATTCTAGATCGGAAAACGTCGGAAAGTCAAGATATAGAAACAAAGTGTAGGCAACTGATAGGTAGCCTCATGTACGCGGTCTATGGCACACGTCCCGATCTGTGTGTTAGTGTAAGTTTCTTAAGTAGGTTTCAACATTGTGCAAGTGAACTTTTGTATAAGTGCCTTAAGAGGGTTTTAAGATACATCAAAGGTACTCTTGATCTTGCTTTAGTATATGACAGCACAGATACCGAAATTCAATGCTTTGTTGATGCTGACTGGGGCGGGGATATCAAGGATAGGAAATCCACAACAGGTTTTTTCTTAAAAGTTTTTGACTGTGTCACTATGTGGTGTTGTAAAAAACAGATTTCAGTGTCTCTTTCCTCAACTGAGTCAGAATATATAGCCTTAAGTTGCGCCATTTGTGAAGCATTGTGGCTTAAAAATATATTGAATGATTTTAACGTCCCAAAGTGTGAAATTGAAATGTTTGAAGATAATCAATCTGTTATTAATATCTCCCACAACAATGAGAATAACAGAAGGCTAAAACATGTCGATATAAGATATCATTTTATTGTTGAAAAGGTTTCTAAAAAAGAAATAGAGTTAAGATATATAAAGTCAGGTGATAACATTGCAGATATGTTAACAAAGCCTTTAGGCAAAGTTTTATTTATTAATTTTAGGGACAATGTTCTCAAGATTGTTAAGTTTTAGTGTAGAAACAGGCATGTTTTATATTTTATATAAGTTTGAAGAAGTTCTCCTTTATTTAAGTTGTTGTGTTATAAAAGTTCCTGTTGGGATATTTGTTGAGGAGGGGTGTTGAGATGCAACAAATCTCTTTAGATATTATTAGTTCATAGTTTCGCCACAGGCTCAAGTGTCGCCACAATCAATGCGATAAGCTCTCTTGAAAAAGTAATAGTAAAAATATACGCCATTTTATAATTCATATTTCTTGTTTTACTATAAATCCGCCCCAAAGCCAACTATTACTCTGACAAAATTATTTATTCTAATGACTAATAATAAATCAAGCTTTTTTTAATCAACTATGTACCTTTTCCTGCCCTTTTATGATGTTAATCTTCGATATTCTGTCATTGGACAAATCATAGAAATCGCTAGTTTCTAGTAGGTACGTTTATCGCGGAGCGACAATATAAAACTTCTTTGGCGGCACCAATACATATTTTTTAGTCTGAGGCGGCACCTGAGGTGCCAAACTTTTCCAGCATATGACATGACCACCATATTTACAGTGCCACTGACTTATGTAGGTATCTGTAGAATCTAGCGATGGCGCCACGATCGAAAAGAGTATACAACAGACGTTGACCTGAATGACGTTTTCAAAATAGCAGTATCGGCGACTAAACAGACAGATCTCCAAGTCCTTGACCCGTGATATACGCCAATTTAATACCAATCGTATTAAAGAGGCTATCGAGCGCAATAAAGGGTCAAAAGTATTCGCAAGGGATCTGTCTGCTGGTCAAAGCCAACTGACAAAGCTGAAGACCGAGGATGGCAGAGTCGTGTCGTCCAAGCCCGAGCTGTTGGAAGAGGTTGAGAAATTCTACGGACAATTATACATGACTACACGCTTACCTGTCAGCAATCTGGCTGAAGACCCGAGAGCCAGATTGTCCCGACACTATACCGAAGATATCCCAGACGTCAGCCTGTGCGAGATTAGAATGGCTCTCAAACAGCTTAAGAACAACAAGGTACCGGGTGATGATGGAATTACGGCTGAGCTTCTGAAAGCAGGTGGAGAACCGGTACTTATAAGCTCTTCAGAAGCTATTTAATTCCGTCATGCTCGAGGGACGAACGCCTACAGCATGGCACAGGAGTGTGGTGGTGCTCTTCTTCAAGAAGGGTGATAAGTCTCTGCTGAAGAATTACAGACCCATCTCACTCCTGAGCCATGTCTACAAGCTGTTTTCGAGAGTCATTACGAATCGTCTCGCACGCAGGTTTGACGACTTCCAGCCTCCCGAACAAGCCGGTTTCCGAAAAGGCTTCAGTACCATAGACCACATACATAAGCTGCGGCAGATTATACAGAAGACCGAAGAGTATAATCGGCCACTATGCTTGGCGTTTGTGGACTATGAGAAAGCCTTTGATTCGATCGAGACCTGGGCTGTGTTGCAGTCTCTCCAACGGTGCCAAATTGATTATCGATACATCGAAGTGTTGAAGTGTTTGTATGAAAACGCAATGCTCGAAGGACTTAGTAGAGTCTCCCAACAAGCGGGTCTTAAAATGAACATGGATAAGACGAAAATCATGTCAAACGTCCGTGTTACACCCACTCCTCTGAAGGTTGGAGACTCTACACTCGAAGTTGTTGACGAATATGTATACCTGGGACAAACAGTCCAGTTAGGTAGGTCCAACTTCGAGAAAGAGATCAATCGTCGAATCCAACTCGGCTGGGCAGCGTTCGGGAAGCTTCGCAATATCTTTACGTCCAAAATACCGCAGTCCCTCAAGACTAAAGTCTTTGACCAGTGTGTTGCCAGTGATGACATATGGATCCGAGACATGGTCGCTTACTATGGGCCTTATAAGAAGGCTCAAAGTCACACAAAGGGCGATGGAGCGTGCTATGCTTGGTGTTTCCCTACGTGATCGAATCAGAAATGAGGAGATACGTAGGAGAACTAAAGTTACCGACATAGCTCTCAGAATCGCTAGACTTAAGTGGCAGTGGGCAGGGCACATAGCTCGTAGAACAGATGGCCGTTGGGGCAATAAAGTTCTCGAATGGCGACCGCGCACCGGAAGGCGCAGTGTGGGCAGGCCCCCGACTCGGTGGACCGACGACCTGGTAAAGGTTGCAGGAAGCCGCTGGATGCGAGCCGCACAGGACCGGTCGGTGTGGAAATCCTTGGGGGAGGCCTTTGTCCAGCAGTGGACGTCTTTCTGCTGATAGATAAGATAGATAGATAAGTACGTTTTCAAGTAGTTCCGCTTTATACAGATAAGTTGGTGGCACTATACCTCACCATGGTGCGCCGTACAGTGGGCTGAAAATCGCTCTGGCGCGCCGTCATGAGAATTATTTGCTTGCACAGACTATTGACTTTCACGAAATTAAAAGATATTCAAACTTCTTCAGACTTCTAAGCTCATTCTTTGAAATTCCCTCCCCGTCTCCACTACGCGAGCTCCATCCCTGTACACCTCTCGAAATCTTATTTTCACTAATTACATTAAGCTTTAATGCGCTGTTTTCTCGTGGACCCACTATTTTGTCCCACTGGTGGTTCCACGAGGGATACTTGTTTCTCGTGGTCCCACTACTCCGTTCGGTGCAAAAAATAACAATTTGTTATGTGACATTAAAGGACAAATCATAACGGATTTTATTTTTAATATAACTGTATTTTGAATATTAACACAATATTGAATTACAACTAATACTTAACAATTAAAAACATACAAATGAAATTCATAATGATCGTTTAACGCTCTACATTCTCCTACTGGTAGGAGCACAAGGACATGCACGTCCTGTAGTGTTCTAAAGTACCAGCAGAGCATGACCGAACAGAAGGTAGACAGTGCAGGATTACTAGTTGATGCCCTAATCAATTACATGCCTATGGGTCCCCTCTATTAGAAAACCTTGTAGGTAGCATTATATTTTTATAGGATGAAACTTATAGTTGATCTGACTTGACTGATCTTCTGCGACGTTGCTGAAATCCCTCCAACCCCCACCTCTTCCGTGGCCTAGTAGAAGGGATCCATAGGCGCGCATTTAAGCGCAACCAGGTAAGAGTGACTACACGGACGCTAAATCCTTCAGACCCATCAGCCTCACCTCCTTCTTACTTAAGACGCTGGAGAGGCTCTGTGACAGGGAACTGCGGGAGAATGCTCTGAAGGACATCCCTCTGCACCGAAATCAACATGCATACAGTCAAGGGAAATCAACTGAATCAGCTTTGCACGCTGTAGTCAGCAGGATTGAGACAGCAATACAAAGTAAGTCTATGTGCCTGGGGACCTTCATTGACATAGAGGGTGCTTTCGACAAGACAAACTTTAGTAGCATGAGAGCGGCACTCCAAAAGCATGGAGTCAACGCAACCATTACGGACTGGATCGAAAACATGCTCCGACAAAGGGTAATTAAGCAAACGAACAAGGAAGACGGCGGAGCCATTGTCGCGAGAGGGTGCCCGCAGGGAGGCGTCCTCTCGCCTCTCCTATGGAACCTGGTGGTAAATGACCTGATTACTATCTTGAACAACAACCACTTCCATACGATAGGATACGCAGACGATCTGGCTATCCTCGTGTCAGGTAAATTTGCCCACATAGTCTGCGACCTGACTCGGTCTGCACTCCGGATCGTGGAGCGCTGGTGCCGCGGATATGAACTGTCCGTGAATCCAGCTAAAACGGAACTGGTCCTATTCACCAATAAACGAAACCTAGGTAATTACCAACTACCTAAGCTTTTCAACACTGAACTCTGTCTGTCCACTAAAGTTAAGTATTTGGGCGTGACACTGGACAGCAAACTGAACTGGAGTCACCACTTAGACAACAAAATAGAAAGAGCAACTATTGCCCTGTGGCAGTGCCGTAGAATGGTAGGTAGAAAGTGGGGTCTCTCCCCGAAAATCATGCTATGGCTCTACACAGCGGTAATAAGGCCGATAATATGTTACGGCGCGGTTGTCTGGTGGCCAAGAACCAGACAAACAACCGTCATAAGTAAACTGCAAAGATTTCAAAGGATGGCTTGCATGGCGGTAACGGGGTGCATGCGGACAACTCCAACTGCTGCCCTGGAAACCATCATGGATCTGCCCCCTCTGCATCTCTTTATTGAACAAGAAGCAGCAACTGCGGCCGCACGCCTGAGGCTACTTTCACTCTGGAGCACGGACAGAACTCCCCACGCGGAGCTTCTTAACGAAATTACCACTGAGGAGCCACTGTTCATGGCTACACAGGACAGGATCCCAAAACAGTACGTATTTGACAAAAAATACAATATACAACTCTACGAGGACCCGTGGGAGAGTCAGAACCTGAAGGAGCTTCGGATCTTTACCGACGGCTCCAAAACGGGCTCAGGCACCGGATATGGCATCTTCTCCGAGGACCTAAACATCTTCATAGCCAAGCCCCTTGGAGAACACACTACGGTCTTCCAAGCCGAATGCATGGGTACCATTACGGCGGTGGATGAGATTGCTGCAAGGAAGGTATGTGACTACCCGATTCGTATCCTCTCCGACAGCAGGGCAGTACTGCAAGCCCTGCAGAGTAGCACAATTACGTCGGGGCTCATACTGGAGTGTCACCGTAAGTTGTCAGAGCTATGTCACTACAGTGACATCACTCTACAATGGATTAAGGGTCACAGCAACTCACGCGGCAATGACGGGGCGGACGAGCTAGCCAGGAGGGGGTCGGGACAAGCGGCGGTAGGGCCAGAACCCATCATCCCACTTCCATCAAACTGGCCGAGATCCGTACTCCGTCAACGCACTAGGAACAGACACAACGAATACTGGTCGAACCTAGAGACCTGCCGTCAGGCAAGGTTGGTTTTACCAGCTACAAATCCCGGCCTATCCAGAAAGCTTCTAAGACTTGAGAGAAATCAGCTACGCAAGCTTGTTGCTGCTATCACTGGACATGGACCTTACAACAAACACTTGTTCACCTTGGGTGTTACAGACAGCCCACTGTGCCGAGCATGCATGGAAGCTGAGAAAACTGCTGCTCATATCCTGCTGGAATGCGGAGAGGTAGCATCGTACAGGTTCGCGCACCTCGGTGACCCGAGGTCACTTCAGGAAGTCGTCAGCAACCCCAGGTCGCTACTGGACTTCTTAGAGGAGCTGGGCTGGCAGTGATGCCGGCCTATCACGCAAAATGGGCGCAATGGTCGCCTGGTTGCGGAAAACAGCCCGCCCTAACCTATAACCTATAACCTATAGGCGCGCATTGCTTAGGGGGTCAAATAGTAATGTGGCACTACCTTCTGTTCGGTCATGCTCTCCTGGTACTTTAGAACACGCAGTATCAAATATAACCAGGCTGCTGCACTGAAAACTTTCAAGTTTACCTGTAATATCAATTAAGGCCAGGTAGCACAGAGCTACTGCGCATCCATCTGCGCAGTACTAAATACAAGTCCCACCAGCACGCGCCACACGATTAAAATTTTTTTTGATTATTTTGTTTTTTTTTTCTGAATGAAAGTGTTCAAACTAATGGCATAGTTTCCTTCATATCGTCGAAAGCAATATTGTCATATAATTTTCAATTTTATTCTTTTAATATACAGGCAACTGTTTTAAGTTTTAAGTAACGGTAGACCCATTTTTGGATTTTTTTTCTATCGAGCCGAAATTGTTGAATCGTGTTTCGGATGGCGTATGATCTTAGGAAATATAGTCTAAAATAAGTATAATTTTTTTCAGACTTGAAATTTCTACAGTTTTCCGTCAAAACTGTTCAAAAAAACGTAATTATGGGGAAAGATGGCCTTAATGAACTACTAGTTAAGTCCATCTCGGCGATCTGTCTCCAACAAGAAACTAGACAAGGAGACCGAACGCTCTTCAGCTACCAACCGAGTGGACAACGACGGGTTCATTACTGTCCAGAAGAAGAAACGAACTCGTCCGAACAACAACAAGTGCGGTACGGCACCGACTGGGCCCAACTTTCTGCTGCGCGCCGCAGTGCCAACTACACTGTTGTACGTGTCTCGGCTGTACTACTCCACCACGTCCTCAGAGGTGAAGTCAAAGTACATCAAAGTGAAGTCAAAGTATACCTTGAGGGTAATGCCGCTGGAATCACGCCACAGCGTCAACTTCAAGTCGTTTGTGGTGCGAGTCCCGTCAGAGCAGCTGGACTTCTTCACCAAGGAGGAGTTTTAGCCGAAGGGTGTGGTGTTCGGCAAATTCCGAGGGAGCCTGCTGACCACTACTACCGATGCAGCACTACCGACAGCTCGTGCAAACTAATGTTATGTTTTATTTAATAATTAAATTGTATATTTATTTGTTTGTAAACTCTTTATTGTGAAAGAACAGAATACAATACATAAAACAAGGACAAGACATACAAGGGCAGACTTATTCCTTACGGGATCTCTTCCAGTCAACCTTAGACTTTAGAAGAGGAATTACATTAATAATTTAGGTGGAGCAAAGGCTACAAACACGACTTATAAATCTTATAAATAACACATCTTAAATATACATATTTTAATATATAAATAAATATTAAATATAATACATGCAGTAATATACATACAAAAATACTATAATTATAATAATGAGCTCAGGAGCCAGGGTTGGGACTCCACAACTTTTTGAGTGAGGACTTAAAAGTGGCGAGAGAGGGACTCAACCTGACGTCGGGTGGGAGATCATTCCACAGGCGGGCGGCATGTACAGTGAACGACTTGGTGTAGGTATCCGTGCTATGGATCGGAATCGCAAGCGAAAGGTTATGGCTGGAGCGGAGTCTAGAGTTCATGGCCGTACGGAAGCTGAACCTGTCGCGAAGATACTGTGGAGCCGCAGGGTTGAACAACACATTATAAAGGAGTGTTAAGATATGTGTCCCTACGTTGGCGGATGGGTAGCCAGTTCAGTTTCACACGATACTCTGACACGTGGTCATACTTCCGCAGGCCAAATATGTAACGAATACACAAATTTTGGAGACGCTCCAGCTTAAGAACTAACTCAACAGTGGGATCTAGAAAAGCAACGTCACCGTAGTCTAGTAATGGAAGAAGAAGAGAGCGAGCAAGCAAGAGTTTAGTATGAAAAGGAAGAAAATTTTGCAGGCGTTGTATGTATTTATAGTATTTAAGTTAATTTATTGTATGAGTTTCTATATATTTATGGGCCCTAAGTTGCCTGAAAATAAACGAAAAAAAAAGTAAAAGTCAGGGATTTTTTCCCGACTACGGCGAAGCAAAAAGGAGGGTTATGATTTTAACCCTTATGTATGTTCAGCTGTTCCCGCATAACTTCTAAACTACTTATCAGAATAAAATATACAAACATACAAAAAAAATGTACTGCAACGCTGTGCACACTTTCACGAATACACTTTAAATCAGAAATCAGCAATAAACATTCATAATTAGTAGCAAGTGATAGAATGAATTGATCCACTTTTCCCTTCTCTTTGAAGTTAGTGCGGTTACGATGCGCGTACAAAGAGGTTTGTACTCTTTTGAAAGCCGGTATCTTTCCTTTGTTCCCAATAGGACAGTTGTACAGTTCAGTTAACTGAACAGGTGGGTATTTTAATCTCATGGAAAAAAAAAGAATGCTACTGTCATTTATTAATTTATCTATTATGTGTCACGACGACACAGAAGGCTTTAATTCCTAACTCTTTTATTATTCTATTCGATCTTCTCGATCCCTCTCCTCTATTAGTATTGTCATTGGCGAAATCATAGAAAGCGCCATTCCTTTTTAGGGTTCCGTAGTCAACAAGGAACCCTTATAGTTTCGCTTTGTCCGTCGGTCCGTCTGTCTGTCCGCGGCTTAGTTCAGAGACCATTCATACTAGAAGGCTGTAATTTGGCACGGATATGCTTATAAATTACGCGGACAAAGTGGTAAAATAAAATCTTGAAAAAAATCAGGGTACCTCCCCTACACGTGAAGTGGGGATAAAACAAAAGACATTGACCATCTATGTATGGAAGTTGGACCAAGTGCTGCCCAGTATGAACACATAGTGCATTTTGTTCCTCAGGTCAACACTATTCTATAAACTGAAGCGCTTCAAAATCTGTCCATGGAGTCAAGAGAAAAAAGGTTTTTTTGTTGTGAAATATTTGTTTGCGAAAAATTAACTTAATAATTATTTTCAGTCTAACTAGTAGTGTATTAATGGTACTTATGTAGACACTTAATAATATCATTTGTCATTCAGTAAGATTGCATAGTTATTCAATCATTTTTATCGTCATCGATTATATTTGGTTCAAGGATTATATAAATCTTTTGTGGCTCGATTGTGACTATCGCGAGCCTGTGTCCAAAGCATGCCTAACACCATTCAACTGGTTACCGATCGTGTGTTCTGTTAATCGTGATGGCTTGCCGGGTGATCAGTATAAAATCTTGTATATAATCTACGTTACGTATTTAAACGCAACTTCACAGAGATTTATACCAACTCTTTCCATTAATGTGATTAGACTCTCTGCTTAGTTTCTTTACAGATTATAATCGATAAAGATGAAGATTATTAATACACAATTACAATAATAATAATAATATCTGGGACAAATCACACACGGTCATCTGGCCCCAAACTAGGATTCCCTGTATCTTGGGAACCAGAGACTGATATACATACACATATACTTTTTAAATACATACATATATAGATATAATTACACCCAGACTCAGAGCAAACAATTCTGCTCATCACAGAAAAGTTTGCCCTGTGTGGGGATCGAACCCACGACTCTCGGATCAGAGGTCAGGATCGCTAACCACTTAGCCACCGAGTCAGTCAGTAATTACATGATTAAAATACTCCTGCGCCTGCCAATCTTAAGGCTCTTATTTATCCAAATACACTTATTTCTTTACAAATAGTACAAAAAAGTTGTTAAAAATACGATGATTTAACATTTATGAGCAAAATAATATTACGGTCTTTGTAACTGCACGTCGTCGTCGGCGACCACGTTTTTGTTGCGGCAATTTTTTAATAACAGCCATATTATTGTCCATACTTACAAAATTTAAAAATACATTTCCAAAATTTTTTAACTCATTGTTACACTAACACTCCCTAAAGTCCCCTACTATTTGATTTATTAACGACAAATTAATACGATTTATTTACATAGTTTTTCACTAACACAAAAAAAGAAAAACATCCTCATAATTATTTAACGGGGTAAAATTAAAAAAACTTCCAATGATTTTCAAATCTGAAGAAACAAACAAGTTCGAGTAAAAATGAATCAATCGAGTATCAATAGTAAAAGGAGTTTCGAGGGGATTTCCCATTCACACTAACTGCAACATGCATAATAAAGTAGGGTGCACTTATGTCTATTAATTTTATAGAACTTTTTATTTAGAAGAACTTTCGTAAAATGGGTGGTTATTTGAAATTTTCTGGAACAAAAGTTGTTGCTTTTGACCTCACCAATATGTGGGCAAACTGATGTCAGGTCAAAAACAATAACCTTGTATATATTATAATGTGCTCGTTAAGCCCTTTCATTTCATTTGATACCCAACACGGTACCTTTTGGAAACAATTTTTTTGCCCATGACTTTATGTCATCTAGACGGCGCCAGCGCCATTTTGAATTCAGTGTGACGTCACATAGCCTATAAACAGCGGACAATCAAGACGATTCTAATGATAACTCATGTGTCGGAATATGGATCAGCAGTTTAGAAGTTATGCGGAAACAGATAAACTTATAGATACAATATATACGGGTTAAAATCATAACCCTCCTGTTTGTAAACGGAACGTAATTTCATAAAGTTTATTATTTTTAAAAGAAAAGTTAAATGTTTTAGAATGTTCAATAGCAGATTGAACAGAGTCAGCGACCTAAAAAACGTGACATACTGATTTAGTCTTATAACCTAGTTCACTTAATTTTATTTGTATAATAATCATATTTATCTGACGCAAATTAATATTACGAAATTCTCTTGTATAAATAGCTAAGACTGATGTAAATAAACTTAGATTCAACCTGGAGTTGTGTCTCATTCCACCTCCACTATACCAAGTACGCCTAGGGGAGTACCCTGGGAGTATTCCATTCCACATCCACGCCAACTTCACACCACCAAACCACCGCTCACTGTGGCCAAGACACCCTTAGCCGTCAGCTTAGGCAGCTGATCAGTCGTCGTTGGTGAGTCTGCCCGACTGACAGTGAGGATTTGTTTCCACTATACCTCTTTCCTTCCACTTCCGCCTGCTATCTAGGTCTCGTGTTAGCAGGTATTCTGCACTTATCAATATATAAGTATTTATTTATATAATAGGGCTAGGGATTTAGGGTACGTAGGGACTTAGGGCGTTAGGGTTTTAGGTATTAGGGCTCTAGCTGTAGGTTCCCTATTAATTTCATGTGCAGTTGAATAATAGCTTTATTTACTTGCCATAATTTAGCTGCACATTTTGGTCCTTCGAGTAAAAAAAAAAACGCGGTCCTCTTGCCCCCTGTAGGGACTGACATTACTGACAGACACTCTTGAGGACCTGTGGACTGGTGTACCCCACACACAACGCATCAGTTCATAGTAAATCTGGAGGACTTGTGCTTAGTGCATCCTGTTAGAAAGCGTCTCCTACAAGTAGCGGATCGGTCCCTGGCCTCCCACCAGCGGGTCTCACCAGGTGATTGAGAAGTCGTATATACTGTACTGAGAGCGCAGGAACATTAAGTACTGACATAGTTTCATTAGCTGTTAGGATAGGCATTTTTAGGGAAGAAGAAAAAGAAGAAAGAAGATGGAAGTCGAGAAAATCAACGACCTTATCCGATCCCAAGATGAACTGGGTCAAAATATAATCCAGTTAATGACAAACATGAAGAAAGATTCATCAACAAGAAAAACTGCAGCATACATCATAGAGAAAAGGAAGATTTTGAATGAATTTAAGAAGAGATTAGATGAAAACCATAATCTGTTAAAATTGGATCCGAAACTGCAAGAACATCATTACATCAAGGGCAACTATTATGAGAGCGTTTCAAAACGCTATCTTGAAGCTATAGAATACCTGGACAATTGTGAGATGAAACTTCAAACCATCTCTACAATTCATAATCCCAAAGAGTTACCAGAAATCGGAAAAACGTCAGTTAATCCAAACATAAGCAAACAAAAATTCCGAATTTCACAATTAAACCGAAAAATGGAATCCGCTAAGCAAGCTATTTTCGACAATAAACCTATTTGGCATATACAATCATTATTGCAGGCTTTACAAAAGCAATGGGATACGATTGAAGAATCACATATGGATTTGTTGGTCGAAGAGTCTAACTTGGGCGATAATTATTTTTTAGAGAACAGTTTTGACTTTGTTCACATGAATTTTGAACTCCTGAAGGATGAGCTGGAGACCAAGATAAATTCTCATGAAATTTCTAATCAATCGCAGAAAAAAGGAGGAGGAGTTAGATTACCAACTATAAACTTACCTTTATTTTCTGGATCCTATGACTCTTGGTAGTCTTTCCAAGATTTGTTCCTAAAACTCATTCATGAAGAGAGCTCTATAACAAATACTGAAAAAATGCAGTATTTAAAAACGCATTTACGCGGAGAACCTGCCAAACTTATCCAACATTTGAACATATGTGAATCCAATTATAATACAGCGTGGTCTCTTTTACAAAACAGATACCAAAATGAGAGATTTATTGTATCAAAATACATTGATAAGATATTCGATTTGCCAAAACTCGAGAAAGCTGACTCAATGAAGTTGAAATATATGTTTGATATCATAAATGAAAGTTTGGAAGCTCTAAAAAATCAAAATATAGATGTGAAATCGTGGGGTCCTATGTTAAATCGTTTAATTACAAGAAAGTGGGATTCTGAAACAAACAGTATGTATGAATTATCTCTTAGTGATCCCAACAAGCTGCAAGAATTTTCGAATGTCATGAATTTTTTGGAAAAAAGATTCAAATGCCTAGAATCAGCCAATCCATTGAAATATAACTCCAGTATTGATAAAAATTAGAGAGTTGTAGGAAACAACAACGGAAAAACGGCTTACGAAAAAACATCAACCTGTATCTATTGTAATAAGCCGTATCACAACATCTACCACTGTCAGCATTTTAAGGAACTGTCAGCGAGTGACCGAATTAAAGCAATTAAAAACAAAAAATTATGCTATAATTGTTTAAGCCATGATTCGTCAGAAAAATGTAATAGTAAATTAACTTGCCATTACTGTGGTAAAGAACACCACACTATGCTTCACCAAGATAATTATCATGAAATTAAGAAACTCACGGCTGGGTTTCTTTCCAACCCTCAAAAAATATAACCACTACAAAGTATGAACAAAAACCACATTTTAAGGCCACTTCACACGTATCCGAAACTAATTCGGGTTCCAACAAAACCGAACTATTGGCCACAGCGCGGCGCTAGTAGAAACTACCACTTACTCAGGTACTCCTCAGTTACTAAGAGTTTTATGTGACCAAGGATCTGAGGCCTCATTTTGCACTGAGGAAGTAGCTCAGTTGTTATCTTACCCAAAACAAAAAATTCAAGCTGAAATTAAAGGAATTGGAGATGAAAAACCAAAGACATCCAACTACACCATTGATATAATATTAAAGCCACGATTCCCAAGTGAATATAAATTACCAGTGTCATTAATAATACTACCAAAGTTAACTACGGCATTGCCAAAAATGTATTTACAGGAATTAAAGTTACAAAATTTTGGTAATAAAATGATTGCTGATCCTACCTATTATAAGAGAGGTCCTATTGATATAATATTAGGAACCAAAGAATATAGCAAAATGTTACTCGGTGGCCTAGAAAAAAATTGATGACGGAATAATCGCTCAAAATACAGAGTTCGGGTGGATTATTTCCGGGTTTTGCTCCACTGAAATTAACCATGAAATAAAAATAGTCAGTATGATAACTAGAACTGACGATATTAAACAAATAACCAAGTTTTGGGAGTTAGAAGACATAGAAAAAAACAATCATATGAGTGAGGAGGATGTCATTTGCGAAAATTTCTATTCCCAAACAACACAAAGAAATCCAGATGGATCATACTCTGTCAGAATACCTTTCAAAGACCCATCAGTAGAGTATGGAGATTCACGACAAAAAGCTTTTTTTTTTTTTTTTTTTTTTTTTTTTATGGCAGAGGTGGCAAACGAGCAGACGGATCACCTGATGGTAAGCGATTACCGCCGCCCATAGACACCCGCAACACCAGAGGAGTCACAAGTGCGTTGCCGGCCTTTGATTTGGGAGTACGCTCTTTTCTTGAAGGTTTGAATGTCGTATCGGTCCGGAAATACCGCAGGCGACAATTCATTCCACAGTTTGGTTGTGCGAGGCAGAAAGTTTCTAGTGAAACGCACAGTTGTGGACTGCCAACCATCTATGTGATGGGGATGAATATGTTGTCGCGTAGAACGATGGCGGAAAGAGGCGGCAGGGATCAATCCGAACAATTCCTCGGAGCACTCCCCATTGTACATGCGATAGAGAATGCAGAGCGAGGCTACATCTCTACGCAGCGCCAGGGAGTCAAGCCGATCTGAAATATCCTGGCAGTCGACGATTCGAGTTGCCCTTCGTTGAATGCGGTCCAGAGGGAGAAGCTATGGCCAGATTAATCCAATTAGAAAAGAAATTATCCAAGAATACAAATTTACGTCAACAATACAATGAGTTCATGCAAGAATACCTAAAAATGGGCCACATGAAAAAAGTACCCACTACTGACTACCAGAAAAGAAAATATTACATACCTAATCAAGCCGTAATTCGAGAAGACAGTCTAACTACAAAATTGCGAGTAGTCTTCGATGCATCAAGTAAAATGAGCTGAAAAATGAGCCTTAATGATAATATGTACAAAGGTCCAAGACTTCAACAAGATCTCTCTACGATACTATTACGTTGGCGCAAACACAAAATTGTTTTTATGGCAGATATTGAGAAAATGTACAGATTTATTAAAATGGATAGCCATGATTATCCATATCAAAGAATATTATGGAGATTTTCCCAAGACCAACCAATAGACGAATATGAGTTGACAACCGTGACGTATGGCACTGCGTCAGCACCATTTTTAGCGGTAAAGACTTTACAACAATTAGCTAGGGATGAACAAGTGAATTATCCTTTGGCAAGTAAGTCAACGCTACATGATTTTTTTGTTGATGACATTTTATGTGGAGGAAACTCATTGGAATCAGCAAAGAAGTTACAGACCCAATTAATAAACATGTTGCGTTCAGCTGGTTTTAACCTAAGGAAATGGTCTTCAAATAGTAATGAATTATTAGAAAATATACCAGAAGACAATAAAGAAGATAAAATGTTGAAATTACCACTTGATAAGACAAGAAAATCACTTGGAATCACCTGGTCACCACTAGAGGACAACTTCCAATTCCAAGTAATAACAAGCAAAAAACAAAAAGCCACTAAACGATTCATATTATCCGAAATTTCCAAACTATTCGATCCTTTAGGGTGGCTGGCACCTATAATAGTAGCAATGAAATTACTAATACAAGAATTATGGATATCGGAATTAGAATGGGATCAACCTGTACCAGAGATAATACAGAAGAGATGGGATGAATTTCAAGATCAACTTAAATCTATAGAAAAAATAAAAATACCTAGGTGGTGCCATTACAATCAAAAAAGCATCGAACTACATGGTTTCTGTGATGCGTCAGAATACGCTTATGGTGCCGTTGTATACAGCCGAGTACATAAAGACGGAAGGTATTACGTAACTATGGTGCAAGCAAAGTCAAAAGTAGCGCCAAAGAAACAAAAAACCACATTGCCAAGATTAGAATTATGTGCAGCGGTATTATTGGCAAATTTAATTGACAAAGTTGTTAAATCACTGGAGTGTGACAATATCAATGTATATGCCTGGTCCGATTCAATGATAACTATTGGTTGGATAAAAGGTGAAGCAAATCGGTGGCAAACATTTGTGGCAAATCGAGTACAGGAAATACAAAAATTAGTACCCAAAAATAGATGGAATCATGTAAAAACAACAGATAATCCTGCAGACATTATTTCTAGAGGAATTGAATTATCTAAATTAGAAAATCATGAATTATGGTGGAATGGTCCCAAATGGCTACAACATGAAAATATCCCTCCTCCCCGCATTTCGGAGGCATATGGGAAGCAGGAGTAAAATCAATGAAATATCACCTACGAAGAGTAATTGGAGACGTCACGTTAACCTATGAAGAACTGACTACCTATTTGTACCAAATTGAAGCATGTTTAAATTCAAGGCCACTTTGCGCACAAACTGAGGACATAAATGACAACGTAATTTTAACACCAAGTCATTTTTTAATTGGAAGACAAGCAGTTGGCATTCCGGATCCAATGTCAAATATAAATACAGATTTATTAAATCGATGGAAGTTAATTCAAAAAAATGAAAAAAGATTTTTGGAACAGTTGGACAAACGATTATCTTCACCAATTACAGCAAAGATATAAATGAAAAACCAACAAGGAAAATCTAAAAATAGGCACGGTGGTATTAGTAATTAAAATAATTGACTACTCAAACTAGCGACATCAGCTCTAATTTCGCACGAACAAAAAATAATAATTCGAAAAACAAAAATATATCGCCAAGTTCGAAGTTTATGTGGTTAATTAACATAATGATGTTTATGCTATTAATAAGTAGCGCAACAGCAAATTACACAATGAAAAATTTAGAAGGAGGAATTTATGTAGAGCACATAGGAACAGCAAGTATTGATCGCGGAATTTTTCGAATTCAAACAAACTACGCAAAAGAAAATTTTGAAAAGGATTTAAAGATAGTAGCCGACCAACCCAAAAATTCAAAATATTTTGTGATAAAACTAAAATGGTTACCGCATCAGCTCAGTGTAACCAGTTATACCACCATATTTATGAAGAATCACGAAAATTTTCAAAATTCACAGAGTATCTCGAAGAAATAAGTCATGGCAGAAAGAAAAGAGGTTTGTTGGGACAGCTTTTAACTTCCATATTCGGAGTAAATGATGAAGTTTATAAAGATTTAGATACATTACACAAAAATCAAGATAATCTCATAGCCGCCTCAAACCATCAAACAAAGGTTATGATTTCCACAATTTCCACAGTAAACAAAACCGAAGAAAGAATATCAAAGAAGTTAGAAAGTTTCAGAATTAAGCTGAATCAAGCCATTGACTTTATGGATAATTCGAACTCATGGTATAAATCCATAGACCACAATAACGTTAATATACATATTTTACAAGTATACGAGTTGGCAAATAATTTAATCACAGAGATGCTGGATTACTAGTCAGGCATAGTTGACATATACTTGAAAAAAGCTACTATTTATAGTGTCTTACCACCAAAAGAAGTAACTAACATAATATTATCTGTTAATAAAAAACTACCTTCCACTTTAAGAATAGTACAGAGACAAATAATCAGTACAAAAATCCAAGAAAACTCAACACATGTTCAAGTTAATGGATACTTCGCTATACAGGATGTTCCAAAATATACCTTAGTCTATGTCACTCCAATACCAAGGAAACATAAAAGCGGAATATTTTATACCATTAAGACAGATTATAAGATAATCGGATTTGATTATAATAACGAAAATTATTTTGAACTAACTAGAGACGAATTTAAATCATTTGTTATCCAGTGGCCGTGAAGAACATGCAATTTAATAAGAATTGCATCGTTGAACACATTATCAAGAAAGTCAATAATTATGACTGTAATATTCAAATATTAAACATAACATCTAATACTTGGAAACAGCTGTACATGCCCAATACATGGTTATTCATAACAGTTCATAATACTGACACATCAATTATTTGTGACGGAATTAGAGAGGAAATAAAAATTCATGACATAGGAGTTCTACATATATCAGAAAATTGTATTATTAAAACTAGCAATAACATATTATCGGCTCGCAGAACAAACACAGTTCCAATTTTAGCAACTTATTCAAAACCAATAAATATATCTTTCGACCTACAACAATCTGTAAAACAAGTGCCAGAGATAAAAAGAGAAGAAGTACTAGATATCTCAAAAGACGACTTTCAGAATTTAATTAATGATGAAAATACAATTTCTTCCCAGTTAGGTTCCACAGTCTGGAAGAAAATTCAATCACATTCAATAGTAACTAGTGTCGTTTCCTCTTCTATTGTCATAATCATCATGATATTAATATTTTGTTATGGTCCACAGGTTGTGAAATGCTGTCAACAGTGGCGCTCCAGGTGCTGCACTCGCGAAGCACCGCCTGCCGCAAACCACCAAGTGGAGGTCAACCAGAGAGTAACAAGGCGAACGAGACCTACAACCCAGCCACCTCAATCAGAACCGATCTACGGGACTATTGAGTTGCGTCAAATGCAGCCTCTGGACTCATCTTCCTGAGACGCTGACCTAAAAAACGTGACATACTGATTTAGTCTTATAACCTAGTTCACTTAATTTTATTTATATAATAATCATATTTATCTGACGCAAATTAATATTACGAAATTCTCTTGTATAAATAGCTAAGACTGATGTAAATAAACTTAGATTCAACCTGGAGTTGTGTCTCATTCCACCTCCACTATACCAAGTACGCCTAGGGGAGTACCCTGGGAGTATTCCATTCCACATCCACGCCAACTTCACTTCACCAAACCACCCCTCACTGTGGCCAAGACACCCTTAGCCGTCAGCTGATCAGTCGTCGTTGGTGAGTCTGCCCGACTGACAGTGAGGATTTGTTTCCACTATACCTCTTTCCTTCCACTTCCGCCTGCTATCTAGGTCTCGTGTTAGCAGGTATCCTGCACTTATCAATATATAAGTATTTATTTATATAATAGGGCTAGGGATTTAGGGTACGTAGGGACTTAGGGCGTTAGGGTTTTAGGTATTAGGGCTCTAGCTGTAGGTTCCCTATTAATTTCATGTGCAGTTGAATAATAGCTTTATTCACTTGCTATAATTTAGCTGCACATAGAAACGTAAGCTGTCATTAAAAATAAAAGCTCTCTTCGTCTCAATTTTCACACCGAACACCATACTGTTTTATTAAAATATCCCTAAAAAGCTATAACATGGACCTTCAGCCAGATTCTAATAGTTGAAAACTGCAATAAACTGCACCGCGGAAAAACATTGAAAAATCAAATGGGTTCAGCGATTGTGGAATCAGGTTTTCAAGAAATGTGTACTGGCGGGAGCAGCGAGGCATTTTCTTCAAGACGGCCATTTTGGTGATAAATAATATTTTTTATGGTGTATGGCGTGTTTGTCGGAGCAAAGGCATCGAATGACTCAATAATTGAGCAGCACGTGCAAGATACCATGGTGTTTGCTCTAATTTTGTTGTGTTCAGTTGCCAAAACCAAAATGCATGTACCTATCTAACCTGTTGCACGCGCGATGAGACGTACCTAATGGTAGCAGTTGCTTCGTTTGTCGGCGTTTGAATACTATGACGTGAAGTGGAGACTATGGACACTGTTGCTGAATAACGTGGGGATGTTTTAACTGTAGCGGTTGCTTCGTTTGTCGGCGTTTGAATACCATGACATGAAGTGGAGACTGTTACTAAATAACGTGACTTTTAAAACTAAATTAAAAGCAATATTGCTTGAAAAGCAGATGCAGGGAATTCCAGCAAGGTTTGCGTAGGTAGTGGCAACACTAGGCACAATTACACACAGTTACTCACTTATATTTACACAAAACATTTTACAACACTTTTTATATATTATTTTATATTTATTTATACATATCGCAACTTATGTACACTACAGTGGTTTGTTGGCAGCTCTTTCCACGCTTCCTCCTTAAAGGTTGTAGCAGAAAACCAGCGATTTGTTTAGGTCGTTCCTGAGCAAATTTTCTGCTGAGCTATGGCCTATCTGCACCGCTGCAGCACACGCTCCTTTGTTAGTTTTTTAGTTTAGTTATGCATGCATCATCTTATTTTTCTTTGTTGTTCAGTTTTTATTTTTATTTTGTTATTGTTTTTTGTGTGTGTGTGTGTGTCTGCAGTTGTACAAATAAAGCTTTCTATCTATCTATCTAACGTGGGGTGCTATAATAGAGTTGGACTATTTGGTTTGGTACTAATGTGTAAAAACAATTGAAATATTTGTGCTATTTGATAATTTTTAGCGGCTGGCTTTCTTTTCTTGTTGTGTCTTGGGGTTCTACCTACTGTGTTGTGTGCTTGTGTATAAGTTAACTACTAACCTAATATTTCATAGCCTCTGTCTGCGATTCAATTTGTTAAGATGGAGGAAACTATGACAAAGCCAGAGGAAACTCTAACAAAGCTTATTAACAAACGGAAATACTATAAGGGAAGGTTAACTAACATAGTAAATCAACTGGCAGAGGTAAGTATTTCCCAACAGCATTTAAATCTGTTGGTACAGAGAGCAAGAGAAATTCTCAAAAATTTAGAGACAATTATGATGGAGCTAGAGGAGATAGACGGTGAACAAGAAACGGAGACTACGCTTCGCTGCTCTGGTATGGGACTGTCAATATTAGTATTCTCGCTGGGGGCTACGAGCGTGGGCGCGGCGCCACGTTCAGCCAGCCAGGCGGGACCGCGGAAGCACAGGTCACTAGCGGCCAGCGTCAGCGGATCACAGCCTCTGGAGACCAAGTCGGCAGGGTTGTCCTTGGTACTAACGTGATGCCAGTTGTCGACAGCAGATAGTTCCTGTATCAAACTAACGCGATTAGCGCCGCTCTGTTGTGTTTTCGCCCTGGACGAAAACACAACAGAGCGGCGCGACGCTGCAACGCTGAAATCGGCGGCACGCGTTGCGCCGCACCACCGAACGCAGCGTTGCGCGGCGCGCGTGCCGCACCGCTCGTAGCTGCGGCGCACACCGCTCCTAGCCGCGGCGCGCACCGCTCGTTCCCGCGGCGCGACGCTCGTAGCCGCGGCACGCACCGCTCATATCCGCGGCGCGCACCGCTCCTATCTGCGGCGCGGCGGCTCATATGATGTCCACAGTTTCTGTAGGTCGGACGCTTGTTTTTAGGGTTCCGTAGCCAAATGGCAAAAACGGAACCCTTATGGATTCGTCATGTCTGTCTGTCCGTCCGTATGTCACAGCCACTTTTTTCCGAAACTATAAGAACTATACTGTTGAAACTTGGTAAGTAGATGTATTCTGTGAACCGCATTAAGATTTTCACCCAAAAATATAAAAAAAATCAATGAATTTTGGGAGTTCCCCATACTCAGAACTGAAACTCAAAAAATTTTTTTGATTTTTGAAAATTGGTTTGATCGAGATCTAGTAAGTAGTTTTTTTTAATACTTCATAAATCGTAAACCGCAATTTACCTACAACGAACTACAAGAACTTTTATATTATGTTACTTGCTGCTACGGAACCCTTCATGGGCGAGTCCTAAGTTCTTAATGTTCTAAGTATGGGGAAATTTTAAGTATGGAAAAATTTATTGTCTTTTTTTTCTAATTTTGTGTGTAAATCTTAACGCGATTCACAAAATACATCTACTTACCAAGTTTCAACAGTATAGTTCTTATAGTTTCGGAAAAAAGTGGCTGTGACATACGGACGGATAGACAGACAGACAGACAGACATGACAAATCCATAAGGATTCCGTTTTTGCCATTTGGCTACGGAACCCTAAAAACAAGCTTCCGTCCTACAGAAACTGCGGACATCAAATGAGCCGCCGCGCCGCAGATACGAGCGGTGCGCGCCGCGGATATGAGCGTTGCATGCCGCGGCTACGAGCGTTGCGCGCCGCGGGTACGAGCGGCGCGGCGCGCGTGCCGCGCAACGCTGCGTTCGGCGGTGCGGCGCAACGCGTGCCGCCGATTTCAGCGTTGCGGCGCCGCGCCGCTCTGTTGTGTTTTCGTCCTTACTTGTTCACAACTATTTGACAACCCATTGAGAGACACCTCGGGCTCTGAGCAGCTCTGGCTGCTAGACAGGCACTGGACTTTTCATGACAACGGAGTGTCTTCATGCTCACTCTGAGAGACAGCACAAGACTCACCTCCTGAAATACACGTCATACAATTTTGGGTAAGCGGCACATGTAAAGTTGTATGATGTTGCCCACTACATTTCCCACATTTAAAATATTTTTTATTACAGTTGGCCTTTGTATGAGATGAACTCAATCACAGAGAATAAAGATTAAGAGACTCTACGGTGCGTAACCTTTCATCCTGTACAGGCCAAGCTGGTCATTTTCTAGTGTCAGCATAATTTTAAGTTATATCGTAATTACATTTTTACCTACTATTAACTAGTTCACGTTCGGACAGCAAGCGCTCCGCGTGTGCTCAATAAACAACAATTAAAACAATTATTTCTCTATCAATTTAACATCTATATTTAAAGTTTGTGAGGTCACTACCAAGATCTTACATCTTTATGGTCCTTCGAGCTTTGTGTTTAGTGTTTTTGTGTGTTTTAAGTGCAATAGCGAATCGGCTCTCTGGCCTCCCACCAGCGGGTCTCACCAGCAGAGTTGAGAATCGCCTATTTTGCATGAGAAGCGCACGGGGCACTTTTCACCACCAGCAACAAGAGGTACAGTACAGTCAGCAAGAGTACTGTTTTACCACTGGACTATCATTCATGTTTCAACAACTGAATCTAACAAGTGATTCTAACAAGCGAATTTAACAAGTGATTTTTTCAAGAAAAACTAACAAGAAGTTTTTTCAACAAACAAGGCAGACTCAACACGTTATATCAAGAAAACAAACATATCACTAACAATGGAAGATATAGTAGAAAATCAGTATGAACTTTCCAATGGAATCAAGGCAGTCGGAGTGAACTTCAAAAAATATGGTCATGATCGTAAAACTGAAGACAGCATCAAACGTCGGCTGGACACCCTTGATACCTATTGGCAAGAGTTTCAACAAAATCATCAAAAACTGGTTGATTTAGGAAATTTTGACCACAAATATTTTAACGAAAAGGTACACCAAATAACCTTAGAGCACTATAACTTGAGTAAGGCCATCATTATGAGCTACGAGAAGCCGAAACCTAAAGAAACCACTCCAGGCGTACCTAAACTATTGATACCAACAGCAACGGGAACATACAAACTTCAACAAGAATCTAAGGAGCAAATCAAGTTGCCAAGTGTGAAATCACCCATTCAAAAGGAGTATGAGCAATCTATGGGCTCTACATCTATAGAAAAAACCCTACCAATAATGAAATCTCAAGGAAATAGCAGTCTTACGGATGACCTACTAAGAAAACAAGCAAGTAATTTCAAGGCTTTCGCACGGACTATATCAAACTTAAACATTGAACAAGTTTCTGAAAAGTGGGAGTTGGATGACCTACTTAAATCAGTACAGTCGAGATGGGCTTCAATTGACTCCACACACTGGGAGTTAGACAGTTTGCTAAATGGCTGTAATGAAACATACGAACAAACATTTAATAATCATGAAATAATTTTCAACAAAATCAAGAAAGAGATCAACAGCAAATTATGGTCTCTCGTACACAGAGAGAAGGCCACCCCACAGATGGACATCCCTACGTTCAGCGGCAGCTATCAACAGTGGGTCTCATTTAAAGATTTATTCACCGAGGCGATTCATGGAAATGCGAATTTATCAAATGCACAAAAAATGCAATTTTTAAAATCAAAAATGAGAGGTGAAGCTGAGCGTCTCATACAACACCTACCGATAAGCTCAGACAACTACGAAACCTGTTGGGAAATCTTAAACCACAGGTATAACAATAAAAAACTTATATTCACATCTCACATGAATGTCATGATGAACATACCAGTCATGCAACACCCATCCGTTAACAGCATCAAGCGCCTGCATGACACCACCCTCGAATGCCTGAACGCCATAAAAAACTTAGGCGTTGATATTTCAACATGGGATCCTATCCTCGTGTACATACTGTGCCAAAAATTAGATGCAGACACGCATAATGACTACGTGGAAAATCTGAAACAACCAAGAGAACTTCCTGAACTAAAATACTTTCTTGACTTTTTGGAAAGTAAATTCACATCATTGGAGTCATCAAGAACCAAGAAACAAGATAATCAAATAACATATCAAAAAACAAACAACTTCAATTCGCCAAATATCAAGTATCATAAATCAAACCAACCTAAACAAGCGTATTGGAGCAATCGACTGACGTCACCATCATATAAGTACAGAAATGTACAAACAAAAAAGTATGTCTGTCCGCTATGTAATGAAGACCACGGACTGTACTTTTGCGAGCAGTTTCTAGATATGACACCAGTATTAAAACGTAAAACAATCGCAAAACTCAACGTGTGTCAAAACTGTCTTTTCAGTCATAATAGCAAAACATGCACGTCAGAAAAAACATGCCGAAAATGCAATGGATTTCACAATACCATTTTGCATGAAGCGTATAGCAACATATTACCTACGAATATTGCAACATCAAGGGTCGACGGTCGCGCGAACGAGCGAGCAGGACCGAGCAACGACGTCCGCGCAGCCGAGCGAGCGGGACCGAGCAACAACACGCACGTGACACAACAAACTGATGAAATGACTGAAATTTTGTTGGCAACTGCCCTAATTAAGGTTCAAACAAGAGATGGATCTTGGAAAAATATGCGTGCTTTGATCGATAAAGGATCACAAGTATCAATTATATCTGAAAATGCCGCTCAACAACTATCATTGCCACGACAAGCATGTAAAGGCAGCATTTTTGGGATCGGAGCTAAATCAAACAGCTGCCGAGGTGCTATTGAACTAACATGTTCATCACTAAACGAAACATACAACTTCACTACAACAGTATTTATAATGCAAAATCTCATCAAACAACTACCAAACCAAACATTACCTAAACCGTCATGGGCATTCCTGAACAACATTCAACTAGCCGACCCAGATTTTCATATTAGCAGACCAGTGGACATCCTACTCGGAGCGGATGTTTACTCGAACATACTGTTATCTGGAATATGTAGAGAAGAAAATCAATCCACCCCAATAGCGCAACAAACAAAACTTGGCTGGATTCTTTGCGGAAGTGCAAAGACATATCACTGCAATCTGGTTCTGAACAACATTGAGGAGATAGAAAAGTTTTGGCAAACGGAAGATATAACAGCGGAGTCAAATTTTTCTCAACAAGATGAAGACTGTATTCAATATTACCAAAAAAACAACAACACGTTTAACCGATGGAAGGTACCAAGTTAGACTACCCCTAAAGCCTAATTTTGAAAATAATTTGGGTGAATCAAAAAACAAGGCTATTGCGCAGTTCAAACAGTTGGAGAAAAAATTTAATAAAAACATTAAAATAGCTGATGGCTACAAGGCATTCATCGATGAGTACCTATCGCTGGGTCATATGAAAACTGCTGACACTCGCGATAAAATAGAATACTATATGCCTCACCACTGCGTCATGCGAGCCGAGTCGACTACTACGTCACTACGCGTGGTTTTCAATGCTTCATCTAAGACAACAAACGGACAAAGTCTTAACGATGTGATGTATTCTGGACCCAATCTCCAGCAGGACCTACAATCCTTACTTTTACAGTGGAGGCAATTCGAAATCGCATTTACAGCTGACATCGAAAAAATGTTCAGACAAATTTGGATTCACCCAAAAGATCAAAAATTCCTCAAAATAGTCTGGAGAGATGGAGTTTCAATACCTATACAAGACTATCAGTTAACTACAGTTACCTACGGAACTAAAGCCGCGCCATTCCTTGCAATGATGACGCTAAAACAATTAGCGTATGACGAGCGATTAAATTACACGGACAGTCGAGCAATGCTTAGAAGAGTGTTTTTACATGGATGACCAACTATATGGAAGTCATTCAGTACAGTCGGCGATAAAACTGAAAAATGATTTAATAAAATTATTAAAATCAGGAGGGTTCAATCTTAGAAAATGGAACTCAAACAAACAAGAACTTTTAGAACAAGGTGATAAGATTGAAAACAAGGAAAATAATTTCGAATTCAAACAAGCGAATTCAACAAAAACGTTGGGTTTACGGTGGGAACCAGAACAAGATGTTTTCACCTTCCAATCAAAAGTAGAACAATCTACTAAACAATCAACAAAAAGGAGCTTACTATCAGACATTTCAAAACTGTTTGATCCCTTGGGCTGGCTAGCGCCAATAACTACGCAGCTAAAACTTCTATTTCAAAAAGTATGGCAAATAGATATTCAGTGGGATGACAAGTTGCCCGAAGATATCGAAACTGAATGGAAGAAAATAAAAGCTGATCTCGTAAACATAAACAAATTACAAATACCACGATGGTTAAAAACAAAACAAGACAGTCGAATCGAGTTACACGGATTTTGTGACTCGTCAGAAAAAGCGTACGGTTGCGTAATATACTGCCGAACACTAACAAAAAATGAACCATCTGTAACACTGTTGGTATCAAAAACAAGATTGGTACCAACCAACAAGAAAATCACTATTCCAAGACTGGAGCTATGTGGTGCTCTTCTACTCGCCAATCTATTGAAAAAAGTACAAAAAAGTTTAAACGAGTACGATTTGGAAGTCTATGGATGGTGTGACTCAACAGCAGTTTTGGGTTGGCTAAACGGGGAACCTGAAAAATGGAAACCATTCGTGGCCAATCGTGTCAAAAAAACAACAGAAATAATGCCTCCACAGTGTTGGCAATTCGTCAAATCGGAAGAAAACTCGGCCGACTGAGCAAGCCGTGGCTTGACTGCAACACAGCTAAAAGAACACCATTTGTGGTGGCAGGGGCCCGCTTGGCTCGCAGCGTTCAAGAAACAGTCAGTTAACAAACCCGTTTACGAAACAAACGAAGAGAAAAAAAACAAAAACAAGTTTGCGCTATCACCAAACAAGAAGAAGGAGGTATCATCAACCAAATACTGGACAAACAAACATCGTTCACGCGCGTAGTAAGAATCATAGCATGGATGCTATGCCTTGCTACAAAGAAAACAACTACGCGTGAGTCATACCTATCACTGACTGAGCTGAATCAAGCTAAATATAAAATCATCCAGCAAGTCCAGGCCTCTGAATTTTTTGATGAAATAAACAGCAGAACAAAAAACAAATATCTAAGAAGAGCAAAATACAAAATTTGAACCCATTTTTAGATAAAAATGGAATTTTGAGAGCCGACGGCCGGCTGGAGAATGCTAATATCAGCAGAAATATGAAACACCCGATAATTTTACCTAACAAAAACAGATTGACCGACTTAATTATTAGTCACGCGCATAAGACTACTATGCACGGAGGCGCGCGACTAACATCAGCATTTATCAGACAGAATTATTGGGTAATCGGTGGCAACAAGGCAACAAAAAAGTTTATAAGGCAGTGTGTTAAGTGCCGTCGTCACTCCGAGTATACAAAATCAAATAATGGGCGATTTACCTGAAGCAAGAACCAACCCTTCAAGGCCATTCCACCACACAGGTGTGGATTACACGGGCTACTTTGATATCAAGGCCAACAAGGGCCGCGGCATTAAAACGACCAAAGGGTACATTGCTGTTTTTGTGTGTATGGCGACCAAAGCCGTACATCTAGAACTAGTATCTGAACTCACTGCGTCAGCATTTTTGGCCGCACTCCGCAGAATGGCAGCGCGTAGAGGAGCGCCGCGTCATATCTATTGCGATAACGGCACAAACTTTGTAGGAGCAAGCCGCATCATTGAACAAGAAATCCAACAACGATTGAGAGAGCTATCGAGTCAAGACTGTATGGCCGAAATAACAGAGATGGGGATCGAATTTCACTTCAACGCTCCGTCGTGGCCTTCAGCAGGTGGGCTGTGGGAAGCAGCCGTTAAAAGCTTGAAACACCACATTAAACGGGTGATAGGTGAACAGAAGTTAACCTATGAAGAGTACGCAACAGTTTTGGCCCAATTAGAAGCTTGTCTCAATTCTAGGCCGTTGTGCGCGTTAACAGAAGATGTCGGAGACATAAATTTTTTAACACCTGCACACTTTCTGACTGGAACAGCCGGTGTTACTATCATTGAAACCGAATATGATGCCAGAACAAGATGGAAATTAACTGAAAAAATAGTACGGGATACTTGGAACAGATGGACAAGCGAATATTTGACTCAGTTCAATGTAAGAAACAAATGGAAAACAGCAAAACCATACATCGAAGTAGGAAACCTGGTGACCGTCAAGGATGAAAACCTACCACCTGGAAAGTGGCTGATGGGACGTGTGACTGACGTTCACCCAGGAAAAGACGGTTTCGTGAGGGTTGTCTCACTTAAAACAAAAAATGGCATCATCAAGAGACCAGTCAATAAAATTTCGGTTTTACCATTACAAGAAGAGCCAAAGAACCCTGAAACAAGAAATGCGAGTACGAAAACGATGTCATTTTTATCACTGTCACTGCAAATAATAATATTTATGTGCCTAACACTGCCAGCGCAAGGCATTATTAACATCAAACAAATAAGTAACAATCAATCTCTGTACTTTGACCCTGTTACCAACATCAAAATCATTAGAGACGACTGGAAATTAATAACATACTACGACATGCAGCCTTACTGGGAAGGATATCAAGCCTTAGACAAGTACTTAGATCACATGGGAAAACTCTGTATCAAGATAAAAGGAGATGCTCATTGTAGAGCGCTACTAATGCAGTTACGTCACAGCTACGACGAACTAAAGTACTACGACCATATGATGAATGGTAAACAAACTACACAAACAAAACGCCGCCGTCGTGGCCTGATTAACGGTGTCGGATATCTGGCGAATAGTCTGTTTGGGGTCCTTGACGATCACTTCGCTGAAAAATATGAAAAAGATATTACTCTAGTAAGAGAAAATCATAAACATCTGGCCCTCTTACTTCAAAATCAAACATCCATCATCGAAGCAGATCATAACATGATTAAGAGGACTGAAAATATAATGAACATGCAACATAAAACTATAAATAAACATTTGGGATCGTTGGACAACTCTATGAAACAAGCAAAATCAGAAATTGAACAAATTGCGAACATAAACGACTTCACATCATCGGCTATCATCGCTAATAATCTGCTGATGAACTTGAACGGAATTCAGAGCATGTTAATTGATATTATTACTGATTTATACCATGGGAAGTTCAACGTTCATCTAATCAACCCAGAACAGTTACGAAATGAGCTTAACAAAATTTCTGGACATTTAAACAAAGATTTATCTCTACCAACAGATAATATCTTATCAGATTTACGCAAGATGTACAAATTTCTGAAAGTAAAGGCAAGATTGACAGAAAAATATTTAATTTTCGAAATAAGAATACCTTTGATAAACAGGGAAACATACGACGTATACAAAGCTTTACCTATCCCACAAATAAATGGAAACAAGACCATCTACATCACACCTATTGGAGAGTACATTGCTCTGAATTTGGGAAGAGATACCTACATACCGATGTCAGAAAATGACTCACAAGCCTGCACGGAGTATGACTCGGAAGCACATCTCTGTTACCTGAAAAAACCTATTTACCATAGAAAATCAGATGAAGATCTATGTGTAAAAAACAAACAAACAGACAGATGTGAGACAAGCACAGTCGCGTGCAAAAACGAGTGGACAGAATTGAATAAAATAAATACCTATTTGTTTCTATGCTGCGATTTGTGTCCAATACGTATTCTATGCGAAGATCGTATTACAGCGCAACAGTTACGTCAGGTCGGTGTCATTGCCCTGGGACATGGCTGTATCATGAAAACAGAACAACTAACTATTTACACTCACAAGGAGTTAACGAGTGAATTTAAGATCAATCCAGGTATCCCTGCACCTGATATATCTCCTATCAATTATCTCATTAATATCTCTATACCGACTACAGAGAAGATAAGAGATGAGTTTGCAGATATGATTAAGACCATGATCAGCATCGATAAACAAATATCGGACATCAAACAGCAGAACACTTTAGTGGAAGGAATAACCAACCATGACGTCTACCACTACACAACAATATACATATTGTTAACATTCGTAGTAACCGGAGCTGTGTGGTACACCTGGCACCGCATCCGCAAGACCCGCGCCGCGGCAGCGAGCGCCACGACGAGCACACGGAACCCGCGACGCGACGGGACCGCGCTTCCTCGCCGGTTGCGTTTCGCAACCCGGCTTTCTCCGTAGAAGAAATACACGTGTGACATTGTGTTATCATTTATTTTACAAGTTTTATACATTATATTTAGTGGTTGCGCCAATGCGCCTCTTTTCTTACGCGTCTATTCTAAATTATTATCTTTGCTTTCAATTCAATGTTTTTCAATGTCTTCTCTATCATATCGTTACCGCACCGCATCGCGAATAATTAATTATTTCTAAAAACCTTTTAAAGTGAAAAGTGAACCGCATCATCCATTTCGCCACACACAGATTTACTCATACAGAGAAACTGTCCACACAATCATCACTCCACATTCCATATTATCATCAGTCATAAACATACACCTCATACTTCGGCTCCATATCCGTAAGTTTCATTTTCTCTTACAAATTTATTAATCTTTAAATCTCCCGCCTGGTTTGGCACTCAACGGCCAGCGGGTGAAGCCGCTGCCCGGCCCAACCATAGTTTTGGTGCCTCCTGTGAGGAACTATTTGCGAATCGTGAATTTTCCTTTTTCAAATTTTGATTTGGCCATTACGTAACCATGGCCGCCGGAGTAAAGAAATTAAAACGGGATCTCGCAATCTTTACGGGATTTCGGGATTTGTATATAAACCGCATGCAAACGATTTATGAAAGATCACTTAATATTAAGGATCCTATGTCCAAGGATATGTTTATCTCGTCTGCCGAGTCAATTGATGAAATCCGCGCCCAGTTTATGGAAAACATAGAGAAAATAAATTCTATACAAATGCAGTTAGATTCGAGTTTTGAACCATCTTTCAAGGAATGGGAGACCATGGAAGATTTCTATTGTAAAGTCCGCCGTGTTAAGAATGAATTGCTGTCTCCTAAGCCTCTCGAACATTCAGTTAAGCAAGAATGTCTTACTAAATCTCATCTTCCTAAGTTGCCTCCGATTGAAATACCAGATTTCCATGGTCAACCCAATCAATGGAGTGTGTTCTACGAGACCTTTCGAACAGCCGTTCACAATAATCCGCAACTTTCTGATTCAGAAAGGCTTTATTATTTACTCGGGAAACTGAAAGGCAAGGCTCAACTCGTGTACGCAGGTATATCGCCGTCTAGTGAGAACTACGACTCGATTTGGGACGCACTTGTTCAGAAATATGAGGACAAAAGATACCTCGCATCGGTCTTCCTAGACCAAATTCTCGAAACTAAACCGATTCCGAGCCCTGCAACTGCGAATCAGTTAGAAAACTTTATTGATAAGTACGCAGCGTCTGTTGCAGCTCTTAAAGATTTGCAAATTCCTAACTTGTCCGATTACATTTTTGTGCATTTGGCTCTGAAACGTTTAGACAAGGACACTTCCACCGCGTTTGAAATGTCCTCTCGACACGTTGAGATTCCAGTGTACGACGATTTCGTGAAATTCGTAAAAGGTCAGGTTAAAATACTTCAACGTGTAAACTCTGCCCAAATTCATAGTCCGGCTTTTCAGAGTCAAAATAAAATGGACAATGATAAAAGAAAACCCCAATTACCTAAAATAACACACGCTTTTCTGAATTCTGACATGCAACATAAAAAACCTACGTTTACATGTTCGCTTTGTAAAAAATCGCATGAACAAATCTACGACTGTAAGGAGTTCTTGTCTCTTTCACCCGATGAACGCTTCAAGTTCGTAAAACAGAATGGTCTCTGTACAAACTGTCTTAGTTCGCGACACAAATGGAGTACATGTAATAGTACAAAAATGTGTAAATTTTGTGGTTATAGACATCACAGTCTTATTCACATGCATAAAAATAAAATCTCACAAGACTCGTCTATAGATACAGGTCATTGTTCGCAGCAGTCTTCTACGCATTCAAACCACGCATCTGTCACTATGGCTCAAGTCAGTACTGACTCGTCATCTTCGACAACGACACCGCATAATGTCTCTTCTGAGTCTACGCCTCAAGGAGAACTCAAACGCGTTCTAGCGACATCTGGTGGAATCTCTTTAGTTTCTGCTGATAAAAGTGTAAAAGAAAAGTTTTTAAACTCTCAAAGTACATCTTCTTCGTCATGCCGCGATGTCTTGTTAGGAACTGCAACTATAAATGTTTTAAACCGCGAAGGTAAAATGCAATCTTGTCGTTGCATTATAGACCCGGGGTCTCAAAATCATTTTATTACGATGGATTGCTGTCGCAAATTAGGTCTGAATATAGACCAGTTAAACAGTAAAACTGTTGTCAAGGGTCTGGGGGATTACGCTTGCTCCACTAAAGGGAAAGCTCGATTCACGTTCTCGTCACGTATTAATCCAAATAATTCATATGACATAGAATCTCTTGTCCTAAACAACATAACCGGAAAGATATCGACAGCTCTCGTTGATATCAAATCATTGGATTATTTAAGGGGTATACCTCTCGCCGATGAAGCATTTGATAGACCGGGATCCATAGACATATTAATAGGCGCGAAACTGTTTGTCGATTTACTTTTGCCTGGCAAACTTACGGGTCCTCCAAACCAACCATCCGCCTTTTCGACAACGCTAGGTTATGTGGTGATGGGAGAAGTTGACGTCGTTACGAAACCCAAGGATTCTGTATCTTATTGTGTAACGTCAATAACCACTAACAGGGTAAATGATGATTTGTGTGTGAGTGTTGGAGAAGATATCGCACAACTCAGGGGTGGATCCCCTTTCATGGTAATGGGAGATAGGTATAATCACAGACGTTCATCCCGGTCAAGATGGAAATATTAGGGTAGTTACCGTAAAAATAAAGACGTACAACAGGGTAAGTCTTGCACCGCTGCCTTTGCAGTAATATAGTTTAGAAGATCTTTCATAATTAAGTTTGGCCTGCGTTTTGGGTCTTAGAATATTATTTTATTTGAAGCCACGGTAGTGTACGTACACCGCCAAGTTCGAGCCCCTTTCTTTTTCATAGGATTAACTTTATTTAATTTGTATTTTTCAGAGCTTTTGAAAGCTTAACCTTTCAAGGCGGGGGGCTATGGTTGCGCCAATGCGCCTCTTTTCTTACGCGTCTATTCTAAATTATTATCTTTGCTTTCAATTCAATGTTTTTCAATGTCTTCTCTATCATATCGTTACCGCACCGCATCGCGAATAATTAATTATTTCTAAAAACCTTTTAAAGTGAAAAGTGAACCGCATCATCCATTTCGCCACACACAGATTTACTCATACAGAGAAACTGTCCACACAATCATCATTCCACATTCCATATTATCATCAGTCATAAACATACACCTCATACTTCGGCTCCATATCCGTAAGTTTAATTTTCTCTTACAAATTTATTAATCTTTAAATCTCCCGCCTGGTTTGGCACTCAACGGCCAGCGGGTGAAGCCGCTGCTCGGCCCAACCATTTAGTTTAGTATTTAAAGTTAACTATGAACATTTTGCATTGTATACAATTTAAAAAAACCAATTTTAACTCTATTAATTAATATAAATCTGTATTTCTTCTGCCGCCTGGGAAGATGTACAGGCCAAGCTGTACATTTTCTAGTGTCAGCATAATTTTAAGTTATATCGTAATTACATTTTTACCTACTATTAACTAGTTCACGTTCGGACAGCAAGCGCTCCGCGTGTGCTCAATAAACAACAATTAAAACAATTATTTCTCTATCAATTTAACATCTCTATTTAAAGTTTGTGAGGTCACTACCAAGATCTTACACATCCGGAGACATTTTTATGTACTTGAAGCACTTATTAGTAAAATGACCCTTATTGCAAATTGAACACATAACCTTTTTCTTTTCAGGTGCAGCAGTGCTGGCATGGGCTGTTACTCTCTGACTTGTTACAGGAGGACGAGTTGGAGTGGACTCGGGAGCGATCATCTCTAGAGCCTGGCAGCGATGTTGCAGATATGTGACAAACTCATCGAGTGATGGGCTGGTTTTCCCATCTCGCTGCAGCTCGAAGTCACGCAGACTCTGGAAATCCAATTTATGGGATAAGACATGTATTAAAATAATGTCAGACAGGTTTTCTAACTTCAAAGATGTGATCGAATTGAAATGTTGTAGAAAATCACTCAGTAACAGCCTGAAATTCTGGCTGTTGCTTCTTGTCAATTTAGTTAAATTGAATATTGCCGCTATGTGGTGATTAGCCATCAAAATCCTGTTATCATATCTCTCTAACAAGGAATTCCAAGCCTTTACATAATTTTCGCCAACACAGTCCAGCGTTGCAATTAGCTGAGCAGCTTCGCCCTTGACACTACATTTCAAATATACAATTTTTGGACATCAGACAAGTCTGTGTGGTCATGCACAAAACTTTGAAACAAGTCTTTGAAATTTAACCAATTATTGTAATTTCCATCAAAAGAAGGCAACGATACTTTAGGCAAATGATCAAATGTGTGAGTCTTACTTTTTTTAGTCGGTTCTGGTCCTTATGACTGCAATTGTCTTTAGAATTTGTAGATATTTTTTCTCCAGACTCAAATGCTCCGCTCCGTATATCTATCCCCCGATCGATGGTAGATCCAGAACGTGAGACGCTGGAGCTTCATGGTTTTGCCGACAGCTCGACAAGACAAGACACCACACGACAAGCCACGCCACGACACGACACGACACGACACGACACGCCACGCCACGACATGACAAAACCATGAAGCTCCAGCGTCTCACGTTCTGGATCTACCATCGATCGGGGGATAGATATACGGAGCGGAGCATTTGAGTCTGGAGAAAAAATATCTACAAATTCTAAAGACAATTGCAGACATAAGGACCAGAACCGACTAAAAAAGGTAAGACTCACACATTTGATCATTTGCCTAAAGTATCGTTGCCTTCTTTTGATGGAAATTACAATAATTGGTTAAATTTCAAAGACTTGTTTCAAAGTTTTGTGCATGACAACACAGACTTGTCTTGTGTCCAAAAATTGTATATTTGAAATGTAGTGTCAAGGGCGAAGCTGCTCAGCTAATTGCAACGCTGGACTGTGTTGGCGAAAATTATGTAAAGGCTTGGAATTCCTTGTTAGAGAGATATGATAACAGGATTTTGATGGCTAATCACCACATAGCGGCAATATTCAATTTAACTAAATTGACAAGAAGCAACAGCCAGAATTTCAGGCTGTTACTGAGTGATTTTCTACAACATTTCAATTTGATCACATCTTTGAAGTTAGAAAACCTGTCTGACATTATTTTAATACATGTCTTATCCCATAAATTGGATTTCCAGAGTCTGCGTGACTTCGAGCTGCAGCGAGATGGGAAAACCAGCCCATCACTCGATGTCGATGTCTTGTCTTATCGTGTCTTGTCGTGTCGTGTCGTGTCGTGTCGTATCGTATCGTGTCGTGTCGTGTCGTGTCGTGTCGGGTCGTGTCGTGTCGTGTCCAGTCCTGTCCTTGATGGCAATGGGACCTGCGTCAATCAAGACAAGTTATTTAAAAAGGCCTGTTAGGGGTTATGCGATAGTCTTGTCGTGTCGTGTCATGTCGTATAGTGTCGTGTAGTGTCGTGTCGAGTCGTGTCGTGTGGTGTCGTATGTTGTCGTGTCGGGGCTTGTCGTGTCGTGTCGTATCGTGTCGTGTCGGGGGTTGTCGAGTCGTGTAGTGTCGTGTCGTGACGTGCCGTATCGTGTCGTGTCGTGTCGTGTCTTGTCGTGTCGTGTCGTGTCGTGTCGTGTCGTGTCGTGTCGTGTCGTGTCGTGTCGTGCCGTGTCGTGCCGTGTCATGTCGTGTCATGTCATGTCGTGTCATGTCATGTCGTGTCATGTCGTGTCGTGTCGTGTCGTGTCGTGTCATGTCGTGTCGTGTCGTGTCGTGTCGTGGCGTGGATTGTCGTGTGGTGTCTTGTCTTGTCGAGCTGTCAGCAAAACCATGTAGCTCCAGCGTCTCACGTTCTGGATCTACCATCGATCGGGGGATAGATATACGGAGCGGAGCATTTGAGTCTGGAGAAAAAATATCTACAAATTCTAAAGACAATTGCAGACATAAGGACCAGAACCGACTAAAAAAGGTAAGACTCACACATTTGATCATTTGCCTAAAGTATCGTTGCCTTCTTTTGATGGAAATTACAATAATTGGTTTCAAAGACTTGTTTCAAAGTTTTGTGCATGACAACACAGACTTGTCTGATGTCCAAAAATTGTATATTTGAAATGTAGTGTCAAGGGCGAAGCTGCTCAGGTAATTGCAACGCTGGACTGTGTTGGCGAAAATTATGTAAAGGCTTGGAATTCCTTGTTAGAGAGATATGATAACAGGATTTTGATGGCTAATCACCACATAGCGGCAATATTCAATTTAACTAAATTGACAAGAAGCAACAGCCAGAATTTAAGGCTGTTACTGAGTGATTTTCTACATTTCATTTCGTGTCGTGTCGTGTCGTGTCGTGTCGTGTCGTGTCGTGTCGTGTCGTGTCGTGTCGTGTCGTGTCGTGTCGTGTCGTGTCGTGTCGTGTCGTGTCGTGTCGTGTCGTGTCGTGTCGTGTCGTGTCGTGTCGTGTCGTGTCGTGTCGTGTCGTGTCGTGTCGTGTCGTGTCGTGTCGTGTCGTGTCGTGTCGTGTCGTGTCGTGTCGTGTCGTGTCGTGTCGTGTCGTGTCGTGTCGTGTCGTGTCGTGTCGTGTCGTGTCGTGTCGTGTCGTGTCGTGTCGTGTCGTGTCGTGTCGTGTCGTGTCGTGTCGTGTCGTGTCGTGTCGTGTCGTGTCGTGTCGTGTCGTGTCGTGTCGTGTCGTGTCGTGTCGTGTCGTGTCGTGTCGTGTCGTGTCGTGTCGTGTCGTGTCGTGTCGTGTCGTGTCGTGTCGTGTCGTGTCGTGTCGTGTCGTGTCGTGTCGTGTCGTGTCGTGTCGTGTCGTGTCGTGTCGTGTCGTGTCGTGTCGTGTCGTGTCGTGTCGTGTCGTGTCGTGTCGTGTCGTGTCGTGTCGTGTCGTGTCGTGTCGTGTCGTGTCGTGTCGTGTCGTGTCGTGTCGTGTCGTGTCGTGTCGTGTCGTGTCGTGTCGTGTCGTGTCGTGTCGTGTCGTGTCGTGTCGTGTCGTGTCGTGTCGTGTCGTGTCGTGTCGTGTCGTGTCGTGTCGTGTCGTGTCTTGTCTTGTCTTGTCTTGTCTTGTCCTGTCGTGTCGTGTCGTGTCGTGTCGTGTCGTGTCGTGTCGTGTCTTGTCTTGTCTTGTCTTGTCTTGTCTTGTCTTGTCTTGTCTTGTCTTGTCTTGTCTTGTCTTGTCTTGTCTTGTCTTGTCTTGTCTTGTCTTGTCTTGTCTTGTCTTGTCTTGTCTTGTCTTGTCTTGTCTTGTCTTGTCTTGTCTTGTCTTGTCTTGTCTTGTCTTGTCTTGTCTTGTCTTGTCTTGTCTTGTCTTGTCTTGTCTTGTCTTGTCTTGTCTTGTCTTGTCTTGTCTTGTCTTGTCTTGTCTTGTCTTGTCTTGTCTTGTCTTGTCTTGTCTTGTCTTGTCTTGTCTTGTCTTGTCTTGTCTTGTCTTGTCTTGTCTTGTCTTGTCTTGTCTTGTCTTGTCTTGTCTTGTCTTGTCTTGTCTTGTCTTGTCTTGTCTTGTCTTGTCTTGTCTTGTCTTGTCTTGTCTTGTCTTGTCTTGTCTTGTCTTGTCTTGTCTTGTCTTGTCTTGTCTTGTCTTGTCTTGTCTTGTCTTGTCTTGTCTTGTCTTGTCTTGTCTTGTCTTGTCTTGTCTTGTCTTGTCTTGTCTTGTCTTGTCTTGTCTTGTCTTGTCTTGTCTTGTCTTGTCTTGTCTTGTCTTGTCTTGTCTTGTCTTGTCTTGTCTTGTCTTGTCTTGTCTTGTCTTGTCTTGTCTTGTCTTGTCTTCGTGTGTCTTGTCGTCGTATCTTGTCGTGTCTTGTCCTGTCGTGTCGTGCCGTGTTGTGTCTTGTCGTGTCGTGTCGTATCGTGTTGTGTCGTGTCGTGTCCTGTCGTGTCCTGTCCTGTCCTGTCCTTGATGGCAATGGGACCTGCGTCAATCAAGACCAGTTATTAAAAAGGCCTGTTAGGGGTTATGCGATAGTCTTGTCGTGTCGTGTCGTGTCGTGTCGTGTCCTGTCGTGTCCTGTCCTATCTTGTCCTTGATGGCAATGGGACCTGCGTATACACTCAATCAAGACCAGTTATTTAAAAAGGCCTGTTAGGGGTTAAGCGATAGTCTTGTCGTGTCGTGTCGTGTCGTGTCGTGTCGTGTCCTATCGTGTCGTATCGTGTCGTGTCGCGGCTTGTCGTGTCGTGTAGTGTCGTGTCGTATAGTGTAGGGTCTTGTCGTGTCGTGTCATGTCGTGTCGTGTCTTGTCGTGTAGTGTCGTGTCGCGTCGAGTCGTGTCCTGACGTGTCCTGTCCTGTCCTTGATGTGGCGTGGCGTGTCGTGTCGTGTCGTGTCGTGTCGTGTCGTGTCTTGTCTTGTCTGGTGGACGGCGGAGCAGCGGTTAGCGAGCGTGGATGCACCCGAGAGTGAGAGTGCCTACCTGGCGAGTCCCGTATGCAGCGGCGTTATAAGTGTGAGCGAGGTGGCGGACCTGTGGTCAGCGCGCGTGGAGGCACCTGCGTGCACTGTGGTTTCGCCACAAGTGGCGGCACCCCCACCACCAGCGGCTCGGGCGGCAGCGAGCAGCGCTTGCGTTGTAAATGACACTACCGTTGGTATTCGATCGAATGTTCCTGAGCGGATATCGCGTACAACAAACTCGATCGAAACACGACCCAATGAACGCGGCCATATCGGGTTGGATATGAATGTGAAGTGTGATCAAGTGGTAAGGGACTCGGAATGGCAAGTTGTACGAAGTAAATCTGCCAAGCGATACAAACTAATTGGCCAAAAAGGTTGTGCTCCTACTACATCTGACAGTAAATTCAGAGCGGTTGACATTAAAGTGCCACTTTTAATAACAAATGTTTGTAAAGAAACCTGTGAAGAGGACATTATTGACTAAATAAAATGCAAAACCGATTTACGTAGTCGGTCCCATAATGAATTGGCCTAACTATGAAATAAAAAAGAAAATTAAATGCAATCATTTTTATTTTTCAATATAGTCTCCATCAATACTGACACACTTCTGACATCGGTGAAATAACATTTCTAATCCTTTATAAAAATAATCGCAATCTTTGTCTTCAAAATGACTGAAGACGGCCGCCTGCAACTCTTCATCGCTTGAAAATTTTCTTCCCCTTAAGTCCCGCTTTAAATTTGGGAATAAGTAATAGTCGGACGGAGCCATGTCTGGACTATAAGGTGGATGGTCCAGCTCCGTGAACCCGCATTGACGCACTGCATCCTTCGAAACACCGGCGGTGTGCACGGGGGCGTTGTCGTGAAGCAACAGGACGCCTTTACTCAGTTTGCCTCTGCGCTTCTCCTTTATAATATCTCGCAGTTTATATATTAATGAAGCATAATATTCGCCGTTTACGACTGTATTGCGCTCTTTAAAATCAATCATCAAAATACCTTGAAAATCCCAAAAGATTGTCCACATGATTTTTTTTTGGTAGATTGTTGCACCTTTGCCTTTCTAGGCGGCTTTTCACCCTTATAACGCCATTCCATTGACTCGCGCTTGCTTTCTGGATCATAATATAACACCATAGTTTCATCACCAGTCACTAGTCTCTCGATCACGGTCTTTGGGTTTTCTCCACAAAGATCTAAAAACTCGGCAGCACAGCGAACTCGCTCCCGTCTCTGCACAGCTGACAGAAGTTTCGGGACCCATCTTGCACTGACTTTTTTCATATGAAGATGTTCATCGATTGCACGCGATGGACGGTACTTTTAGAGAGCTCAAGTCTAGCTGCAATTTCTCTAATCTTCAAACGGCGGTCACTCAAAACCTCTTCTTCGATTTGAGCAATAGTATCGGGAGTGAGCACTTCTACCGGTCGACCGTCATGGCCGATATCTTCGACGGTTTCTCGCCCGAGGCGAAACTCTTTCACCCAATTTTTTACTGTGCTATAAGAGGGAGAACACTCCTTATACACACCATCTAATCGTTCTTTAATTTGGGCGGGGGATAAGCCTTCTTTAAATAGAAACTTTATGACGCTTCGATACTCGGTTTTCGACATTTTGAAAAAATACGCGACACTTGTTGTTCAAACAAACTGCTAAACTGAACTACGCTCGTCAAGTCCATGCGTGTTCGTTTATAAAGTGTCTGAGAACCGTACTATTCAATGCAACATAACATGTATCGAAATGTCGCGTAGAACTATATCAGGCCAATTCATTATGGGACCGACTACGTAAGTGTTTCTTTAAAAAAGATAAATATGAGGCAAGCAAAAATGTATAACTCTTATAAGGTGTTTGTTCCCAAGCAAAAACTAGATTTATTCTTGAATGATGATTTCTGGCCAAGTGGTATAACATTCAGGCGTTTTGTGCATTTTTTGTATAAAACGAATCCAGAAAATATAGTTAAAGTTAAAACCTAACATTTTAAATGGATTTAAAGCTTAATCAATGTATAAGTATTGTTAGTTTTAATTGTTACTTTGTTAAGCGCTCTTTTGATGATTTGCAGAATATTTGTAAAAAATCTGATTTAGTGGCGTTACAAGAGACGTGCCTACTTCCCCATGACTTACCGTTACTAGGAACTATTTCCAGTGATTTTGAATATACTGGTAAATCTGCTGTAGATACGTCGGCCGGTTTGTTAAGGGGTAGACCATATGGGGGTGTGGCGATTCTTTGGAGAAAGGGTATATTTGACAGCGTCTTTGTATTGAAGTGTAAGAGTAACCGGTTGGCTTGTATTAGAGCAACTATTGCACAGCGGTCTATTATAGTATTGTCTGTATATATGCCCACTGACTCTGTAAATAATTTACCTATCTTTACTGAGGTTCTTGGGGAAATAAGTGCGATTGTAGAAAGTGAAAATGTGAGAGTATATTTGTACTGGGTGATTTCAATGCTCACCCTCACGAGCAGTTTTATGACGAGCTTACTAACTTTTGCTCTGACCAGAGCTGGGTCTGCGCTGACATAGAGAAGCTAGGCCTGCACTCCAACGTGTATACATACGTTAGTGCATCCCACGGGTGCAGGCGATAGCTGGACCACTGCATTGTTTCGGACTCAGCATGGAAAACTGTTAGTGAGGTGGGGGTAATGGAGGATGTTTTTGTTTCTGATCACTTACCTTTAATTGTTAAATGTGACCTAAACATTGTCAAGCCGAAACTGAAGTCGTGTAACATACACCGGAGCTCAGTAATATGGGGTGAAAGAGATGAAAGCCAGATATTAAAATATCATGAACAATGCCACAATAACTTACGCGAAATTGATTTTCCCTCGGACTTTGTTGACTGCAGTCGCGGATCGTGTAGACTCGAGGAGCATAAGTTAGTGCTGGATCAGCTGTATCACAGTATTGTAAAGGCTTTAAGTGATGCGGCGACAGCTAGCAAACCAAATGAGGGTGGGTCTAGTAAGCCAAACAAAAGTAAACACCTATGTGGCTGGAACAAACATGTCCATGCCGCACATCGGTTGGCCAGGCTTAATTATAAATTATGGTTATTGTACAATCGGCCAAAAATAGGTAGAATCTATGACCAAATGTATGAATCGCGTAAAGTGTTTAAAAGCCGCCTTAAATTGTGTCAACGTCATCAAGACCAACTCAAAGTGGACATCCTAGCTAAACACAGAACAGCGAAAAATTTCGGTAGTTTTTGGAAAGCTACGGAAAAGTATGATGTTAAGCCTGGCCTGCCGGTGAGCGTGGATGGGAAGAATGAACCGGCGCACATTGCTAATATGTTCATGGACCACTTTAAGGTACAGTCTCCACTGGGCCCTTCAGTCCCCACACTTGAGTCCGGATGTCAGAGAGAGGCGACGCTGGCGCGTGTAACTGCAGAGCAAGTACGAGACGCTTTAAAGAAAATGAGCGGTGGCAAATCTCCCGGTCATGATGGTATCAGCGTGGAGCACCTGAGACATGCGGGGGTCCATCTACCAAGGGTGCTGGCTCTGTTCTTCACAATGTGCATAAGTCACTCTTATTTACCACACGACTTGATGAAGACCATCGTAGTGCCCATTGTGAAGGATAGAACGGGTGATGTCTCGGATAGGGGGAACTACCGGCCTATTTCTTTGGCAACAACTATCGCTAAAGTGTTGGACGGTGTGCTTAATTCTTACCTTGAAAGATTTTCGAATATACATGACGCGCAGTTCGGATTTCGATCCGGACTTTCTACTGAGAGCGCAATCGTGAGTCTGAAGCATACTGTCCAATATTATACTTGTAGTTTGCCGGCGTACCGCGGCGGTAGAAACTTGTTGTGGCTATACTCCTGCATTTATATTTGTATACGAGTGATATTACTTCTAAAGTCCAATAAACCATATAAAGTAGTGATAAAAGAAACCTACGGCGTATATTCTTTAATGAAAAGAAGTGTTCAGTTTGTGTTAAACAGTGATTTCCGTGATTAAATTACGTAAAAGTGCCGGTACTTCGTTAAAGGACAGCAAAAATACCGCTTGAAGCGCTTCAGTCCGTATTGTATCAATAGACGCTGCATAAACTCTAGCGCTTTCGTGCTTGATATCATCAGTTAACTGTTTACCCCCAGAGAATTTTATTTTCATTAATAATGGAAAACATTTGTGCTGGATGTAACAATAAGATTAAATCTAATCACTTTCTGGTATGTGCACATTGCAAACTCACCTATGACCTAGAGTGCGCAAATATGACCGAAAGGCTATTTAATTTAATGCTTCAGAAATCGAGTTGGAAATGTCCAGGATGTTACAGCAAACTAACTAAATCGGACAGTACACCAGTACGCAGCAGTGCCCAACAGGTCGACAAGGCACCTTGTCAGGATACTGCAAATGTGAACATGAGCAGGGGCAGTTCTAAACAGCAGCTGGAACTCGAGTCATCCGCGGGAGAAAGCTCAGACCAAGGTTCGGAACCGGTTAACAAATACCGGTTAATTTCGTTCGAATTTCGGTTAACGATTCCGTTCAGGTTAAAACCGGTTTCCAGCTTAACCGGTAAATTTGAATAAAATATCGGTTAATCAGGAAGCGGTTTTCTAACCGAAATAAGAACTAAATTAACCGGTTAAAACCAAACTTAGTCAAGTACAGGCGCGTCGCGCGGGTGCCACTGCCCGAGTCTTCTGCTCACTTTCTCGCACGCTTTCAATTGATTGCACGTGGCAAACATGCCTACAAAGTCGCATATTCTTCAAATTAACCGGTTAATTCCGTTCGGACGAAAAAATATCGGTTTTGGTTAAACCGGTTAAATATACCGGTAACCGAAACCTGAACGAAACCTTAACCGAAATTATTTCGATATAGGGGTCAATGACCGAAACCGGTATTTTTAAAAAACCGGTTTCCGAACCCTGGCTCAGACAACCGCTGCGACGAGCACTACGAAGCCGTCATTATGAGAGTTAAGGATGAAATATCTAAAACACTACAGGCTGCATTCGAGACGTATGTAAGTCAACTATTGAACATATTTTCATCTGAAATGTTTACTGGATTGCATAAAATAACCTCGACCATTGAAAACCTGACATGTCGGGTTGATAACATGGAGGGTCGTTTATCATGCATTGAAAGTAGACTGGAAGACGTTGGTGATCGCTCAGAACTAGTCAACACCATCGAAAATTTAAAACTTGAGATACAGGAAAAAGATCAGGAGTTGTTAATGAATGATGTGGAAATTTCGGGTGTTCCTGAGGAAAACGGAGAGAATATCGTGCACCTAGTGACTCTGATTGGCGGAAAGTTGGGAGTGGAAATTGATGTGCGCGACGTTGTTAGCGCAGATCGAGTTGGCGCACGACGCCCTAACGAACCCAATGCGAGTGGCGCCGCCACGGCCGGTGATAGTGGTGCGGTATCACCTCGACCTCTGGTGGTGCGTCTGGTCAGGCGCGCACTGCGCGATGAGATCCTGCGCGCAGCCCGTGTTCGCCGTGCTGTGGACACCGAGGGTCTTGGACTATCGGCTGCTCCACGGCGCTTTTATGTAAATGAGCGCCTTTCTCGTCTAAACAGGCAGTTATTCTACAAAGTACGCGAAGAAACTCGTCGACTCCAGTGGCGCTATGCATGGACCAGGCGCGGCGAAATATTTGTTCGTCGTGAGCCTAACAGTCGGGCACTAAGTATCCGAAGAGAATCGGATATAGGAAAGGTTTTTGGATCTGGTCTGGTTAGTGGTATCTGAACTGCTATTTAAAAACTGGCGTCATGCATCATTGTTTAGACTACTTTTGCTGAATAATAAATATATTCAACTAGTTTTTGCATTTATGATAAGATTTATTATTATTAAGTCACGATATTTAAAAGTTGGTCTTTTTAATGCAGGCTCTCTAGGAAATAAACATGATGAATTACAGGCCATGATATTGCGCGAATCTCCAGATATTATGGCTATAAACGAAACATGGCTAAAGGATGGGCAAAGTGCGGCAGCTCCTACAATACCTGGGTATCGATTCCGTCATATAACGCGTCCTTGTGGTCTTCGCAAATCGGGGGGCGCGGGCGGTGGTGTTGGATTTTTTACTAAATCTGGTTTGAACGTGCGTTCTTGTATTCACCCTACCATAAATGCCGAAGTGGAACAGATGTGGGTTAGTTTAAAACTGAATTCCATTGATATATTAATTGGAACTGCTTACCGCCCTCAATAGGTTGCTGTTGATAACTTTTTGGATTCACTTAGCGAGTCAATAGCTTCTTTTAGTAGTTTTGAACATATGATATTGGTAGGAGATTTTAATATTGATTTGTTGGGAAAGGATGTTAAGACCTCCCAATTACAGCAATTTATGCACTACACGGCTCTTACTAACTATGTCAATGAGCCAACTCATTTCACCTCGCATAGTGCTACATTAATAGATATTGTACTCTCAAATTTTACTGTTTCAAATGTTAAAGTTGATCATATTCCTAGTCTTGGTAGCCATGCTGTAGTGCTTACTGAATTTAAAGTTAAAAAGACAAAGATTCCTCCGCGTTAAGTAACTTTCAGGCCTCTAAAGAATATAAATGTACCGACACTCGAAAATGAGCTTGAGTCTGTCGATTGGAAACTTATAAATAACATGAAAGATGTTAACGAAATGGTATCGTCTTTTAATCATGTAATAAAGGAAATATTTGACTGTCATGCACCACAGAAATCAATAATCATAAAAGATCGAGAGCTACCTTGGCTGACGAGCAATGTGCGTTTGATGATGAACTTACGTGACGATATGTATAAGAAGTATCGTAAATCTAAATCTGATATACATAAATCCCAATATAAAGAACTCAAACATTTGGTAAACTCTTGTTTGTATGCTGAAAAAGTTTCATACTTTAGACAAAATATTAACTGTAATATGACTAATTCTAAATTATTATGGAGAAACTTAAAATCACTAGTTTTACCTAATTTCAAAAGTAATTCCGAACTTCCCGAATTATTTAATGATCCTAACCTTATCAATTCCCACTTTTTTAACCTTCCCGGACAAAATTCTGTCGGAATTTCTACTCTAAGATACTTTGAACACCATAAATTTTGCGATTCTAATTTTAAATTAGTTCCGGTAAATGAAAATGTAATTGCCAAAGTTATCTTGGGTTTTAAATCTAATGCCCTTGGAGTGGATGGTATAAACATGGACATGATAATTATGACTCTCCCGCACACACTTAGCACTATTACTGCTATTGTAAACAAATCTATCAGTCAGTCTACTTTCCCTGATCTGTGGAAAACGGCTCTTGTTCTACCAATTCCCAAAAAAGGTATCCCCGAAATTTTAAATGATCTTCGCCCAATTAGTATTCTGCCGTACCTTTCAAAAATTGTTGAAAAAGTAGTATACGATCAAGTTGTCAAATACTGTGAATCTAATAACATATTTCCAGAACTACAATCGGGTTTCCGGAAGGACCGCAGCACAGCGACAGCTCTCCTTGATGTAGTTGACAGTATACTGTCCTCGACTGACTCGGGAAAAAGTAGTATTCTCACATTATTAGACTTTTCTAAAGCTTTCGACTGTATTAATACCACTCTGCTGCTTTCAAAACTTTCGTTCTACGGCTTTGATGTACATACTGTTAAGTGGTTTAACAGCTATCTCAGCTTTAGAAATCAAAAAGTAGTTATACTTAAGTCGGATGGTGAGTCTGTTGATTCTAACAGTGTTTCAGTTAATAGGGGCGTGCCACAAGGCTCGATTCTCGGGCCTTTGTTATTTATTTTATATACTGCTGACATAACAAGCTGCTTCACTAAATGTCAATACCACATATACGCGGATGACTTGCAAGTTTACACTGCAGTTGATCTTACTGATATTGATAGCGCTGTTAGTGATCTAAACTATGACCTTAATCGCATATATTTGTGGTCTCTTCGTAATTCTTTATTACTTAATCCATCCAAATCGAAGTTTATGGTTGTAGGTACCAGAAAACAAATTCAGAAGACGATGTCTGCCGGTCCATTAAATATTAAAATTTTAGAACATGCCAATAGAGCAAGTGTCTGAAGCGCGTAATTTAGGAGTAATTATGGATAACCTCTTACATTTTGAAAGTCACATTCTGGATTTAGTGAGAAATTGTTTTTCCGATTAAAAATTCTGTACAAAATACGACCATTCATCAGTGTTGATATGCGAATCATGTTATCTGAATCACTTGTTATTTCGAGACTTAATTAATGTTTGACAGTCTACGGACCCTGTCTACTTCAGAAGTCCCACAGGCTTATACAGCGGGTGCAAAATGCTTGTGCGAGGTTTTGTTTTAACATACCACCAAGGACGCACGTAACGCCATATTTAAATTCTTCTAATATATTAAAAATGAAAGGGCGTCAAAATTTGTTATACGCATCACTTTTGTTTGGTATCTTACGTACGGAACGTCCAAAATATCTTTACAAAAAACTTCTTTGGCGATATTCGAATTCGAGATATTCAGCACGACCTTGCTCAAACATATTTGTTATACCGAAACACCGAACCACTGCATTCCGGGGTAGCTTCCGGTATTTTGCGACCAAGTGCTGGAATAATATCCCGCCACCTTTGCGTCTCGCACCATCGAAACCTGTTTTTAAAAAACGTTATCGTGAATATCTTTTTAATTTTCAGTCTGTGTAGGATAGCTACCCTTTTCCCTTTATTTTTATGTAAACGAATATAATTTTACTTTAATACTTATTTAGTAGAAGAATTGAGTACTGTTTATGGTTTTTGGTTTGTTTGTTTGTTAACTCTTTATTGTAAAGCAATGCAAAGAACCTTTAGGTTTGCCTAATTGTTTAAATAGTTATTTTATATAGGTACATTCTGTTTCATACAACATTACGCTTGTTTTTGATTGTGTACTATGCTGTCGTTTTATGCCTGACTTATTTAGGAGGAAACTGACTCTTTGTTATGTCTTTTTCTTAGCTTTAAGTTTTCCTTAATGTTTATTGGTATATTTTTGTTTTGTTTATGTAAAGCCGTCTTGGTACGCAGGCAGGCAAAGGTGCTGGCAGAATATCAGCGTTGTATGTGTACCACCTACAACAAATGCTGAGTCAGTACCTTTTCCTAGGCTTGGCACAGGTCATAATATTTATATTTTAGTTTCTAGTTTTCACCTTATCTTTTAGTTTGTACGTTTCCTATAAGAATTCTGTCAAACTATACCTCTGATATTTGTATGTGAACTGTGTTTTGTCTTGGAATAAATGTGTCTATCTATCTATCTATCTATCTATCTATCTATCTATCTATACTGACCGCAGAACACCGGTTTACGCCTGTTTCCTTGACCTCTCTAAGGCCTTTGACCTTGTATCATACGAGGTACTTTGGGGAAAGTTGAGGGACAGGGGTGTACCGACAGAGGTGTTAAATTTGTTTAAAGTATGGTATACCAACCAAACCAATTTCGTACGGGGGGGTAACTGTCTCTCGGACGCATATAGGTTGGAGAGTGGGGTAAGACAGGGAGGTTTGACGTCTCCCACTCTCTTCAATATGTATGTTAATGACCTCATCTTGGAGCTGAGCAGCATGCGCGTTGGTTGTCGGATAGATGGCGTTAGTATTAATAATATAAGCTACGCGGACGACATGGTGCTGCTCAGCCCGACGGTGGGAGGTCTGGGAGAGATGTTGAGAGTGTGTGAGGCATATGTGGACAAGCATGGGCTCGTCTATAATGCCAACAAAACGGAATACATCGTCTTCAAGGCCGCCGGTAAATGTCCAGATAATACAACCAATATTACCCTTAATGGCATGAATGTAAAACGTGTGAATAAATTTAAATATCTGGGGCATATCATTGCCGACGATCTTAGGGACGATGCCGATATTGAAAGGGAGCGTAGGGCTCTAGCGATTAGAGGTAAAATGTTGGCCCGCAGATTTTCTCGATGTACTGAAGAAGTGAAAGTTACGCTTTTCAAAGCATATTGTCAGAGTTTGTACACGAAAAATCTGTGGGTCAATTATAACAAAAAATCGCTGGACGCCCTGCGCGTACAGTAAATTAATATCTTTAGGATGATGATGGGGCTGCCCCGCTTCTGTAGTGCATCGGGGATGTTTGCTGAGTACCAGACCGACGGCTTTGCAGCAGTCATTCGCAAAAGATCCCTGATCCGCAGAATACGGGATAGTCGCAACATCATCCTAGAGACATTAGCAAATCGGTACACATCATTGTGGAAGTGCCTTGTGCGAAGGGTGATCACTGAAGCTGAAGCTGATCCAGCACTAACTTATGCTCCTCGAGTCTACACGATCCGCGACTGCAGTCAACAAAGTCCGAGGGAAAATCAATTTCGCGTAAGTTATTGTGGCATTGTTCATGATATTTTAATATCTGGCTTTCATCTCTTTCACCCCATATTACTGAGCTCCGGTGTATGTTACACGACTTCAGTTTCGGCTTGACAATGTTTAGGTCACATTTAACAATTAAAGGTAAGTGATCAGAAACAAAAACATCCTCTATTACCCCCACCTCACTAACAGTTTTCCATGCTGAGTCCGAAACAATGCAGTGGTCCAGCTATCGCCTGCACCCGTGGGATGCACTAACGTATGTATACACGTTGGAGTGCAGGCCTAGCTTCTCTATGTCAGCGCAGACCCAGCTCTGGTCAGAGCAAAAGTTAGTAAGCTCGTCATAAAACTGCTCGTGAGGGTGAGCATTGAAATCACCCAGTACAAATATACTCTCACATTTTCACTTTCTACAATCGCACTTATTTCCCCAAGAACCTCAGTAAAGATAGGTAAATTATTTACAGAGTCAGTGGGCATATATACAGACAATACTATAATAGACCGCTGTGCAATAGTTGCTCTAATACAAGCCAACCGGTTACTCTTACACTTCAATACAAAGACGCTGTCAAATATACCCTTTCTCCAAAGAATCGCCACACCCCCATATGGTCTACCCCTTAACAAACCGGCCGACGTATCTACGGCAGATTTACCAGTATATTCAAAATCACTGGAAATATTCCTAGTAATGTTAAGTCATGGGGAAGTAGGCACGTCTCTTGTAACGCCACTAAATCAGATTTTTTACAAATATTCTGCAAATCATCAAAAGAGCGCTTAACAAAGTAACAATTAAAACTAACAATACTTATACATTGATTAAGCTTTAAATCCATTTAAAATATTAGGTTTTAACTTTAACTATATTTTCTGGATTCGTTTTATACAAAAAATGCACAAAACGCCTGAATGTTATACCACTTGGCCAGAAATCATCATTCAAGAATAAATCTAGTTTTTGCTTGGTAACAAACACCTTATAAGAGTTATACATTTTTGCTTGCCTCATATTTATCTTTTTTAAAGAAACACTTAAATCGGTTTTGCATTTTATATAGTCAATAATGTCCTCTTCACAGGTTTCATTACAAACATTTGTTATTAAAAGTGGCACTTTAATGTCAACCGCTCTGAATTTACTGTCAGATGTAATAGGAGCACAACCTTTTTGGCCAATTAGTTTGTATCGCTTGGCAGATTTACTTCGTACAACTTGCCATTCCGAGTCCCTTACCACTTGATCACACTTCACATTCATATCCAACCCGATATGGCCGCGTTCATTGGGTCGTGTTTCGATCGAGTTTGTTGTACGCGATATCCGCTCAGGAACATTCGATCGAATACCAACGGTAGTGTCATTTACAACGCAAGCGCTGCTCGCTGCCGCCCGAGCCGCTGGTGGTGGGGGTGCCGCCACTTGTGGCGAAACCACAGTGCACGCAGGTGCCTCCACGCGCGCTGACCACAGGTCCGCCACCTCGCTCACACTTATAGCGCCGCTGCATACGGGACTCGCCAGGTAGGCACTCTCACTCTCGGGTGCATCCACGCTCGCTAACCGCTGCTCCGCCGTCCACCAGACAAGACAAGACACGACAAGACACGACAAGACACGACACGACACGACACGCCACGCCACATCAAGGACAGGACAGGACAGGACACGTCAGGACACGACTCGACGCGACACGACACTACACGACACGATACGACATGACACGACACGACACGACGCGACAAGACACGACACGACACGACACTACACGACACGACAAGACACGACACAATACGACACGACACGACACGACACGACAAGTTGCGTCACGACACGATACGACACGACACGACACGACACGACACGACACGACAGGACACGACACGACTCGATACGACACAACACGACACGACACTACACGACATTATACGACACGACACAACACGACACGACACGACAAGACTATCGCTTAACCCCTAACAGGCCTTTTTTAATAACTGGTCTTGATTGACGCAGGTCCCATTGCCATCAAGGACAGGATAGGACAGGACACGACAGGACACGACACGACACGACACGCCACGACACGCCACGACACGACAGGACACCCCACGACACGACACGACAAGACACTGTTTAAACTGTAACGCACGCGGGAGCTAGTGCTGCTGATGATTGCCTGTCCTCGCCTTGGATCTTAAGCTGAGTATTTACGCTAACTATTCTGAGTATTTGTGCTCAGTATTTTGTGCGCTGAGTATTCTGGGTATTCGTATCACTTCCAACATCTATTTGTAAACTACTGTGTTATTTTGGTATTTCTCCATGTAATAGAAACCTTGTTGGGACAGGGGGAATTGGGCCCGCACATGGGTGCGGGAGGCTTTCCAGCTGATGTCAGACTCAGCCCCCTTGTTGCAGTTGGAAAGAGGAGGATTCTGGTCGCCGCTATTCAGTGGTGACTGGGTCCCCGCTGGCCCTAGAATCTCTGGCCGAGTACCGTTGGTGGGGACACCTCGGAGACGTCCGAGGGCGGGTCCCCACCCCTAAGCTGTTGGCATTTTATTAATTATAATGTAACATACTTGTGTGATAATTATTACTCTTTAATGTCCGTGACCGTACGTCGCGGACGTTTGTGTTGGAGAGCATAGCGTCTTTTTGCTGTGGCTCTCCGTGTTTGGGGTGGTACTTACATACTCATCTCGTTTTAACTCTACAAGAGGTGCATTTTATGCTGGCAGACCGTGTAGCCTAAGCGAAGCAGATCAAACTCTAGCGAGAACCCAGGATTCCCAGGTATGTGAGTCATAGTCTTTTTTATATACTATGTCGCGAAGGGTTGGTTTTCCTGAGTTACATTGTATCATTTATAATTACATCCCCCACAAGGCCACAAGGCCCCATCATACCACCATCTCTTTCGCGACAATATCAACGCACAGCCCAAACCACTGAGTCTAGAGATTCCAAATTTGGCATGTAGATTCTTATGAGGTGTAGGGGTGCACTAAGAAAGGATTTTTCAAAATTCACCCTCTAAGGGGGTGAAACGGGTCCAAAGGAGATAGATCAACGCACAGGCCAATCCCTTGGGTATAGACATTTGTAATTTTTCATAGGCATTCTCTATATAACGGAAACATCCACTAAGGAAAGGTTTTGCTAAATTCAGCCCCTAAAGGGATTAAAATGGGGGTGTAAATTTGTATGAGAGAGTCAATTTTTGCGTGCTATGGGTTTGGAAACTTGAAAACTGTCAAACTGTCAAACTGTCAAAATATCAAAGTAACAATATATCAAATTGCCAAAATGTCACAAGTTCACAACGTCGAAGCTTCGAGTCGTCGAAACATCACAGCGACAAAATTTCGAAATGACAAAATGGGAAATGTTCAATATGTCAAAAAGTCAACATGTCAAATCTTCTACATAACGTCTAAAATCTCCAGAAAACATCCTTCTGTTTCTGATGCCCCCTTAGTTTCTCAAGTCCCTGCCCTTCGACAAAACCTTTCTGCTCTGAAATTCTTCTAATCTCCGCTCCGCGGACAGTTCCTTTCCTTCCCTTTTTGACGTCTTCTCCAACTCCCTAGATGGCCGCCTTCAATACAGACTGGCCTCTCGGCTCAGTTATTTTTGAGATTAATCCCGGATGAATAAACAGACTTTACTATTTCAATATTTTGTAGATTATAATAGGATAGTGTGACCGTTTTTTTAGTTTACGCGGGCGAAGCCGCAGGCACAAGCTAGTATCATATATTTGTGGTAGCATCAAACTTTTGGAAAAGCCAAAAGTACCGCCGATTTTTTTTTATGTATTTGAGGTTATTAATTCCTTAAATAGGAAATGTGCACTTGGGCAAAGCGGGTAGGGATTATAGGGATCTTAATTAATTACGTGATGTTTTTTTAGCAACTTTTTAACTCGTCCTCCCCCTTGTGATATTTCGTGATTTTTCCGGACCCCCTTTTGAGCTTCACGTGATCAATGGACGACCCCCTACCCGCTTTTTCCAAGTGCACATTTCTTATTTCATTCAGTTTTATACTTTTTTGTTTTAGATAAGATAAAGATAAGATAAATACTCTTTATTGCACACAAAATACAATTTCATTATAAAAACAAATATAAAGATATGTAGTGGTGCAACCTGGGCGGTCTTATCGCTGAAAGCGATAAGACCGCGATTGTTTTATTTTTAGATGGTGAATAAATACAAGAGAAAGACTGAACAGGCGTCCTGGACGCGACAATGCGATGCTATGAGTTGATTTTATTAAACGTTTATTTCTGTTTTTGTTAACAAAAGTACCTACTGCCTATATTATATGTAGTATGTTAATGTAATAATCATAAGTGTTGCTACATTCATATGATTTTTCAAATAAGTCTGATTTATTTTTCAAAAAGTTATGAGGAAAAGATCATTTTTTGTGGTAGACATCTAAGAGCACTTTTTTAGATTAAAAAGAAATAGTAAGTGTAGGTACAATAAAGAAAGTTATTCTGTAAATGTAATAGTGTGATTTTTTTTGTTCTTTGCAACCATAATTTACACATTTTAGAAACATTGGTCTCGTTTGTGGTGCTTACCCGCTTTGCCCAAACAGCTTACCCGGTTTAGGCCCCCTATTAGGGCAAAGCGGGTTTATAAATAATAAAATAAAATAAAAATACCTTTATTTATACCTTTATTTCTCCAAATAGGTAAGTACACATTTTTTTCTGTGGCTGGAGCCTCCTTTTAAGCTGGGAATGCCTGTGTCAGGAGGCACCGCTCTTCTTATCTTTACATTCTTTATCAATAATACCTAAGATGACCATACAGAAACAAAAATAAAAAGAATATATACAAAAACAAATAAATAAAAACAAAGTAAACCAATAAAACTAAAATGTTACAAAAATTACATAAAGAAACAATCGCAATTATGGCGCATATGTGAATGTGTGTGCACGTGTGTGTGTGTGTGTGTGTGTGTGTGTGTGTGTGTGTGTGTGTGTGTGTATGTGTGCGTGTTTGTGTGTGTGTGTATGCGTGCGTATTTTTGTGTATGTGTGTGTGTGTGTGTGTGTGGGGCTATTTGTGCGTGTGTATATGTGTACTCCGTTGTGTAATAGTATTACAGGTTTAGGTTACATTTAATGTAGTTTAGTCTAGTAATCCTTCCGTCTCATCGTAACTCTTTGTTAGTAGCCATTTTGATATTGTTTTTTTGCATTCGTAATATAGTTTACTATAAATATCAAGGTTTTTATTAAGTACGTTATACAGGTGGGCCGAACGTTTATTATATTGCCTACTGGCGAATACAGAGTTGGTTCTAGGAACTACCGCGACAATATCCTTCCTTCTTTTATTCATTAAGCTAGAATTGTATGGTATTGTGGTGTGTTTCTTTAGGACTGCAACTGTAATGTACAATTGCCTAACTGTAAGTAGTTCTGACATGTGATAAAGGTCTTCAGTAGGAAATGTAATTTTCTTAAAGTACATGACTTTGATAAGACTGCGTTGTGCTCGCTCTACTTCGAGGAAACGAGTTTTTGCCGCACCGCCCCAGATAGGAATGCAGTATACCAAAACGGATTGTGCTAGCGCCACATAGATTTCTTTTAACAGGTCCCTAGTAGCGCCCCACGGACCAGCGACCGCTCTGGGCACCACATGCCTGAGTGATTTAAAAATCCAAATTAGTTTTCTTATTCTGTTGATGACATACTCAAGATGCGGATACCAAGACAGTCGCTGGTCTACGATAACACCTAAATATTTAGTTTGTGCAACCTTCTGTATAATGGGGCAACAACAATTAACTGTTTCATTATCACATTTATGTATTTTTATGTTAAAATCTAGACAGGGTTGTGTGTCATTATAAATGCTAAAACAGATATAGTTGGTCTTTGAGGTATTAAGTGTTAGGATATTATATTGAAGCCATTTACCAATACACTTCAATCCTTGTTCAGCGCTTGCTTTGACCTCATCCCATAGAAGACCACCGCGGTGTCATCAGCGTACGAAAAGATTTTTGCGTTTTTAACTTGCATATTGCAAAGGTCATTGATGTAGATGAGGAAAAGCGTTGGACCAAGGACGCTTCCCTGAGGTACGCCGTATGACGCTATTGAAGAGTATTATTCCGTTTTTGAAGAGTATTATTCCATTTTGCAGAATAAAAAAATATTTTGCAAAATGACACAAGCATAATATTTTGTTTCAAAGTTCGATAACTAGTTATGCCACCTCAACCCGTCAGAACCATAACAGTACATGCATGAATGATACCACGTAAGGGGTTCTGGGTGGTCCAGCTCCTAGAATTGTGTCTAGACGCTGATTAATATTAAGTTAGACCTAAGCTTCTTCGTTGTTCTCTCGTCATTCGTGTCGTGCATCAAACGATGTGCACACGTCTCGCTAGAGTTAATTAAATTAAATTAAAAACTTCAAAATCAGTTTTTAAAAACATTTTCCCAAGCTCCCGGAACTTGACTGGCGTAGCCGGTAGGATACGCTTATCCAATAGTCTGCCCGCATTCCGAACGTGAAAATTGTACTCAAATCGTCAAACTTGCGGAAGGTGCGTGCGTGCTGGACTGGAGCGTATCCCTACGAACCAAACAAATTAGTCAAAGGGAAAACAGTGCTGTGGAAAATTCAGAGATGGGTGACGTCGGGAACTGGTGAGTAAAACTTTTCGCCTCCCTTCTTATCCCTACTACGTGTACTTGAGATCAGCCTCTCTCATTTCAAACGTAATCTGAATTAGTTAAGTTAGTATATATAAGTAAAGTGTTAAGTGTTATAAAGAAAATAAATTAAATTGATATAAAATGAATTAAAGATAAATTAAAGTAAATTGAATTAAATAAAAAGAAAATCTACGTGAATTATATTGCAAATAATAATAGTAAGTTATATAATCGTGTTATATTAAAAGTGTTAAATAAAATTGTGTGTTATTAGAATTGTATAGTTATTAAAGTACAAAAATGGCCGAGGCTAATTTAGTCATAATTCCAAGTGAATTTATAAAAATAATCCCTTTGTATAACGGTGATCCGAAACAGCTGAATTTATTTCTGCGAAAATGCGAGTACATAATTAGTAAGTTCAGGGGAGACCAACCTCAGAACGAATATGTTATGCAAATCATAACAAGTAGATTGACAGGTGACGCCGCCGCGTTGATAAGCGAGCGCGCAGACATTGTAACGTGGACGGAATTCAAGGAATTACTGCTACTACATTTTGGGGATCCGCGCAGTGAGGAATGTGTTTCAATCACATTAGAATCATTAAAAATTAAATCAGGCGAATCATACTTAGATTTTTGTAAACGTATACAATCTGTTAGGGCTAGCCTTATGGCTAAAGTAAATTTGTTAGAGAACGAAATGATGAAAATGAGTAAAACTATTATCTATGATAAAATGGCACTTAATGTATTTCTGTACAACCTACCTGAGAACATGGTCAGGATAGTTCGGCTTCACGAGCCTAGGACATTAGAAGATGCCCTCAGTGTTGTCCTTGAAGAGGTCAATTTTCACGAACAATACCAATCCAAAAATAGATTAAATGTGTCAGCCTTTCAAAAGACCCAGACTCCATTCGTTAATACCCCTCAATTTTAATTTGGAAATAATATGGCAGTTCCAAACTAACCCCAAGGTCTTGGATATCGACCAAATGTACAAGGTCACTCTCAGAATTACCAACAAAACCAATTTAAATTTGGCATCCCTCCTAACAGACAATTTAAATTTAATACATCAAATCAACCACCCACTTCAATATCGTCCCTCTCAGCCGGGACTATTCGGTAATAGGCAACTACAAAATCAAATGGGTCGCCCTACACCTTTTGCTGGTTACGGGTATAGGCCAGTAGGCTTACGACAAGCACCTCCAATGCGCCCTCAACAATTTGGCCAACAAGGCTACAGACCCCCTCAGCAAATTGGTCAACAGCAAAACTACAGACCCCCTCAACAAAATGCCCAACCATCTTACCCTGCCGACGTATCGATGCGCACAGCGCCCCCAGTTAGACAAGGTTTTCAGTTAAATGAAACTGATCTATATGAACACGATTATCCATGTTACATGGAAGATCCCTACACATGCGAGTACCCGTCATACAATGACGATCCCTATGAATATTCAAGTTCAAGTTCATTCGATCCGAACGAATAATATTTTCACATAAGAGCCTCGACTCATGTAGAGAAACCATAGAATTAAATTGTGATTCTAAATTAAAACTGCCGTATATACTGATACCAGAAATAAACTCCAAATTCATGATAGATACGGGAAGTACTCGTTCTTTCATAAACCCCCAAATAGCTTACAAATTCTTCTCACCTTTTATTAGGAAGGAGCAGTTTGAAGTTATTAGCACTCATGCTAGTTCAAAACATGACCAGGTAGCCCAAATTCGATTAATGCCAACATTTAATAGTACAGCCACACATAAATTCTATCTTTACGATGTAGATCCTCGCTATGACGGTCTGATTGGAAATGATCTTTTGATACAACTTGGAGCTATCATTAACCTTAAGGACAAAATTCTGGCAACAAAAACAACTAACATCCCTGTTATCCATGAACAATCCAATTATGTTTTAATGTTGCCACCCCGTACAGAAACTAGGGTAAAGGTCCCAACAGATATTTATTCAGGAGAAGCAGTCTTGAATTACACAAAATTTTGTGAAGGTGTGCGTATGCCTGACGCGATTGTATATTGCGTAAAGGGTTATGCTACCACTATCATTCAGAACACCTTGGACCAAGAGATGGAGCTAACAATCACCTCCCCTTTTCAAGTGACAGAGTATAAAACGGATGAGACTAACTTAAACTTTAGTAACGACCAATCTGACTATAATGACACCTTATTGACTGAAAATCTGAAAAAACTCCGACTCGATCACATGAACTCTGAGGAACGAGCATGTATAGAAAAATTATGTTATGAATATAAAGATATATTTTATTGCGAACAAATACCACTTTCATTCACCAATCAAGTCAAGCATTTGATACGTACTAAAAACGAAGACCCGATATACACAAAACCCTACAGACAACCCCCCGCAGTGACAGACGAAATTAGGAGACAAACAGACAAATTACTAGCTGACAATATTATACAAGAATCACATTCACCATGGAATGCCCCGGTGCATTTAGTTCCCAAAAAACTTGATGCCTCAGGCGAACGGAAGTATAGGATGGTGATCGACTACAGAAGACTCAATGACATAACTATAGATGACAAGTACCCGTTACCAAATATAACTGACCTTCTAGACAAACTTGGCAAAAGTACCTATTTTACCACCTTAGATTTGGCCAGTGGCTATCATCAAATTGAGGTTAACGAGACTGATAGACAAAAGACCGCCTTTAGTACACAGGCAGGCCACTACGAATTTCTCCGTATGCCGTTCGGCTTAAAAACAGCCCCGGCTACGTTTCAGAGGACAATGGATAATGTCTTACGCGGACTACAAGGTATACATTGTATGGTATACCTTGATGACATTATAGTGTTTTCGACCAGCTTACAGGAACACTTACAACGACTTCGAAGTATTTTTGACAGACTAAGACAGACAAACCTTAAGGTCCAGCTTAACAAGTCTGAGTTCATAAGAAAGGAAGTACTTTACCTGGGACATACAATCACTAAAGATGGGCTTAGACCCAATGACGACAAAATAGCTGCCGTACTCAACTATCCCCTACCTAAAACGACTACGGAAATTAAAAGTTTCCTTGGTCTTATTGGTTATTACAGACGCTTCATAAAAGACTTCGCAAAAATTACTAAGCCCCTGACTGCTTGTCTTAAAAAACGAAACAAAATAGTATTTGACCGGAAATACATAGACGCTTTTGAGAAATGTAAGGAGCTTCTAACAACTGCCCCACTCCTACAGTTTCCAGATCACACAAAGCCTTACATACTGACAACTGACGCGTCAAACGTGGCCTTAGGTGCTGTGCTCTCACAAGGCCCTATTGGTCAAGACAAACCAGTGGCATATGCCAGCAGGACACTAAGTGACACGGAAGCCCGTTACAGCGTGATTGAAAGGGAATTGCTCGCTGTGATTTGGGCAACCAAGCACTTTAGGCCGTACCTTTACGGTCGAAAGTTTGACATATACACTGACCACAAACCACTGGAGTGGCTAGATTCCCTTAAGGAACCAAATTCAAAGTTAATGCGTTGGAGACTCAAATTGCAAGAGTTTGACTATAATATCAAATACAAAAAGGGTAAACAAAATTCTAATGCAGATTCTCTCTCGCGTATTAAACTTAATGCCATTCCCTCAGACTCGGAAGACGACATTTCTATGAAAGTAAACATAGATAAGAAAGACGGACTAGGAGAATATGTAAAAGAGTTAGCGACTAAAATAACTGAAATGTCGCAAGTAAAACCGCGACAAGATAGTACGGAGACCATAACGATTTCAGACTCATCAAAGACTATTACAATATCCGACAATACTGACAAGTCAGAACAAGAATTTCCTATTAATCCCGATAAAAGCTCAACGGATACAGCTCATTCAGCTCAAGAACTAGAATCCTTTGGTATCCCAATTTTGCATGAAGCTATAGATACAAAACCAAATCAGATTTTCATATTTGAGTGGTACAAAAATGAACTGCAAGTAAAAGACCTCTCCAGAGAGAAACAAAAAATTTTAGAAGCCTTTATGCCTATAAATAATGACGATGTAATAAAACAGTTTTTGAAAGAATATATTAAACCCAAATATAAATATTTTATATATTTCGAGAATGAGACCTTTAGAAAGGACTTCTCTCGAATTGTAATTAAGGCATGCAAACATTCGAAAATTTTGGTATTCGAATATTCGAATATTATTCGAAAAGTTATAAAGTCAAATAAAATAGTATTTTACGTGGTAGGACACTATTTTGCAATTAGATAAAATAGACTCATTAAAATTTCTAAAATCAATCATATTTATTTGCGACAACATATTAAAAAATTATAAAATCAAACAACTACCTACTTCAAATAAAAGAAACAAGGTAATTAGTTTTAACTTAATAAACCCCATCTCTTCCCGTGGGTGTCGTAAAAGGCGACTAAGGGATCCATATACCGGAAGATGGGCAGCAGCGTCTTTTCCGCATACCATCTCGGCTCACGCCACACTGCGATCGCCAACCCGCATGCCAAGCGTGGCGATTACGGCAACTCCCCCCCATGGATACAAACCCTAAAAAATGGCCCCTAGTCCCCGGCAGCCCCGCTATTCCTGACTCCGGTAGTGGTCACGGTAACGGCGGGGCATGGGGTGCGAAGAATCTCCGGCAGAGACCAGGCTACCAAAAACTAAGACCTTTGGCCCTGGCAACATACAACACGCGCACACTGCGAACAGACGAGAAACTCGCTGAACTGGAGGAGGAATTGAGCAGGCTACGGTGGGACATTGTAGGATTATGTGAAGTCCGAAGAGAAGGAGAGGACACCATGATCCTTAAGTCCGGAAACCTGCTCTATTTCCGGGAGGGCGACCATCTGTCCCAGGGTGGTGTCGGGTTTATTGTCCACAAGTCCCTCGTTAAGAACGTGGTCCAGGTCGAGAGTGTTTCGACGAAGGTAGCGTACCTTATACTCAGAATCACCAAACGGTGTTCGCTGAAGGTCATACAGGTATATGCACCGACCGCGGAACACCCCGAGGACGAGGTGGAGGCTATGTATGAGGATATCTCCAGAGCCATACATAGCTCCAGGACCCATTACACCGTTATGATGAGGGACTTCAACGCGAAACTAGGCGAACCAAGTGACAACGAGCTGAGAGTGGGGAAATTTGGATACGGAGAAAGGAATGCGCGGGGTCAGCTGCTGGCTGGCTTTATGGAGAAGGAGGGCCTCTTTATGATGAACTCTTTCTTTGAAAAGCCAAAACAAGCCAAGTGGACATGGCTGCATCCCAATGGTGTAGTAAAAAATGAGATTGACTTCATCTTGTCGACAAAAAGGCAAATATTCAATGATGTCTCTGTGATCAACTCGCTGAAGACAGGAAGCGATCACCGAATGGTAAAAGGCACATTGAAACTAAAAACAAAGCTGGAAAGATGTCGACTGATGAAGTCCACGCTCCGAACAGCGCCTATCCAACTCCAAAACCCCGAAAGCTTTCAGCTCGAGTTGCACAACCGCTTCGAATGCCTAGAAGAATGCGAAAATGTGGACAATTACAACGACAAGTTCGTGGAAATTGTCCAAACGGCTGAGAATAAAGCTTTCAAAACCAGACGTTCAAAAAGAACATCTGGTATCTCAAACCCCACCAGCAAGCTCATGGAGGAAAGACGAAGCCTGATTCTAAAATCCTCTGAAGATGCTTGTCAGTATCGGCGACTAAACAGACAGATCCCCAAGTCCTTGACCCGCGATATACGTCAATTTAATACAAATCGTATTAAAGAGGCTATCGAGCGCAATAAAGGGTCAAAAGTATTCGCAAGGGATCTGTCTGCTGGTCAAAGCCAACTGACAAAGCTGAAGACCGAGGATGGAAGAGTCGTGTCGTCCAAGCCCGAGCTGTTTGAATAGGCTGAGAAGTCCTACGGACAATTATACACGACTACACGCTTACCTGTCAGTAATCAAGCTGAAGACCCGAGAGCCAGATTGACCCGACACTATACCGAAGATATCCCAGATGTCAGCCTGTGCGAGAAAAGAATGGCTCTCAAACAACTTAAGAAAAACAAGGCACCGGGTGATGATGGAATTACAGCTGAGCTTCTGAAAGCAGGTTGAGAACCGGTACTTATAGCTCTTCAGAAGCTATTCAATTCCGTCATGCTCGAGGGGCGAACGCCTACAGCATGGCACAGGAGTATGGTGGTGCTCTTCTTCAAGAAGGGTGATAAGACTCTGCTGAACAATTACAGACCCATCTCACTCCTGAGCCATGTCTACAAGCTGTTTTCGAGAGTCATTATGAATCGTCTCGCACACAGGTTTGACGACTTCCAGCCTCCCGAACAAGCCGGTTTCCGAAAAGGCTTCAGTACCATAGACCACATACATACGCTGTGGCAGATTATACAGAAGACCGAAGAGTATAATCGGCCACTATGCTTGGCGTTTGTGGACTATGAGAAAGCCTTTGATTCGACCGAGACCTGGGCTGTGTTGCAGTCTCTCCAACGGTGCCAAATCGATTATCGATACATCGAAGTATTGAAGTGTTTGTATGAAAACGCCACCATGTCGGTCCACCTCCAGGATCAGAATTCAAAACCTATCCGGCTGCAGCGTGGGGTGAGACAGGCAGATGTAATATCTCCGAAACTGTTGAACGCTGCACTGGAAGATGTTTTCAAGCTTCTGGACTGGAGAGGACTCGGCATTAACATCAATGGCGAGTACATCACTCACCTTCGATTTGCTGACGATATCGTGATCATGGCTGAGACTTTGGAGGACCTAGGCGCGATGCTCGAAGGACTCAGTAAAGCCTCCCAACAAGTGGGTCTTAAAATGAACATGGAGAAGACGAAAATCATGTTAAACGTCCATGTTACACCCACTCTTCTGAAGGTTGGAGACTCTACACTTGAAGTTGTTGACGAGTATGTACACCTGGGACAAAGAGTCCAGTTACGTAGGTCCAACTTCGAGAAAGAGATCAATCGCCGAATCCAACTCGGCTGGGCAGCGTTCGGGAAGCTTCGCAATATCGTCACGTCCAAAATACCGCAGTGTCTCAAGACTAAAGTCTTTGACCAGTGTGTGTTGCCAGTGATGACATAATATGAATCCGAGACATGGTCGCTTACTATGGGCCTCATAAGAAGGCTCAAAGGCACCCAAAGGGTGGAGCGCGCTATGCTTGGTGTTTCTCTACGTGATCGAATCAGAAATGAGGAGATACGTAGGAGAACTAAAGTTACCGACATAGCTCTCAGAATCGCTAGACTTAAGTGGCAGTGGGCAGGGCACATAGCTCGTAGAACAGATGGCCGTTGGGGCAGTAAAGTTCTCGAGTGGCGACCGCGCACCGAAAGACGCAGTGTGGGCAGGCCTCCGACTCGGTGGACCGACGACCTGGTGAAGGTTGCGGGAAGCCGCTGGATGCGACACAGGACCGGTCAGTGTGGAAATCCTTGGGGAAGGCCTTTGTCCAGCAGTGGACGTCTTTCGGCTGATAGATAGATAGATAGATAATAAACCTATCATAAATGAGATCATCAATTATCATTAATTATCTAAAATAAAGTAATGAAAACAAAATTAAACAATTTCTGTTAACTTGGCAGTAACCTAAATAGAAACAATCACTCTCTGCGATCACATGCATAAAAGTAGTCCTTATTGGAAAATATAACAAATGAAAATACTTTAACAAATTTAATCCAGGTAAATTAATATATGGTAGTTTGCCATTCTTCTTTTCCGAATAACGGCGAGCGCTTACGCAGGAATCGCACGATCCTTCTTTTGGGTGCGTTCACGCAAGATGCGTTTGATGAAATATGTTAAAAACATTTTTTTAGATTTTTTTAAAAATAATTGTAATACTGTCTTTTAATATTTAATGTGATGAAATAAATAAACTCGTTACCACTATGGATCAAATATTGTATAAAATTCGTTTACTAGTCAGTTCAAATGTCTTTAAAAATAATCGAATATTCGAATATTCGTAAACAATATTCGAATATTAAAATGAGGCGAATATTCGAATTATTCGAATATTCGATTGCAGGCCCTAATTGTAATAGAATTTTTTAAACGCGGAACAGTAGAGTTTTTTGAGTGTACTGAAAGGGTTGTTTACGTGGAAGATGAAAAAGAACAGAAAGCCATAATAACTAAATATCACGAAGGCCCCACATGTCACAGAGGAATTAAAGAAACTGCTGTTAGAATACGTAGGAACTACTACTGGGAGAACATGACCTATACAGTAGCCGCCGTTATTAACTCTTGCGAAGCCTGTCGCAAAATGAAGTATGATAGGAAACCCTTAAAACCAATATTGCAATTAACACAGACCCAAGATGCCCCATTCCAGGAAGTATTCATGGATGTCTTCTCAATTGATAGTAAGCACTACCTTACCCTTGTAGACGCCTTCAGTAAACTGGCCCAAGCTTTAGAGATACCCAACCGATCTACACCGGAAGTTGTACGTGCCCTAAATAAATACTTTTCCTTTTATGGAATCCCTAAACGGATCTCATGCGACCCTGGAGGTGAGTTCAACAATGAACTCCTAAAAGAACTTATGGCCTTACACAAAATAGAGCTTCACATAACTACCCCAAACAACCCCAATTCCACTGGAATTGTAGAAAGGTTTCATTCAACTCTAATAGAAATATATCGTTTAGCTCGTTACGAACAAAAATGTACAGATGCCGCTTCTATAATGACGTACTCTATAATAGCATATAATAACACCATTCATTCCACAACAAACCTCACACCGTTCGAAGTAGTCTTTGGTCATACCAGTTCTAGCAGCGTGCTTAACTGTAACTTTGAGAAAGCTTACACACAACAGTTATTAAAGGACCATAACAAGCGAATGAAGTACCTTTACTCGTACATATGTGAAAACACCTTAGCAAAGAAGGAAAGGATGAGAGATAGAAAAGGTGGAGAAGATGTACCGTTTGAAGTAGGAGATATAGTATTTGCGAAAGATGTGAATAAAAGAACGGCTAAAGACAAGGACAGATATCAGAAAGCTATAGTGATAGGCAAACCAGTAAGAAACATCGTACCAGTACGTGTTGGTTCTAGAGAAACGAAAGTACCAATTAAAAATATTAAACGTCCCCTACAGGTGGTGGATGACTCTGACTCTGATGGTGATCCAAGGCATCCACGGCCTTCAAATTCAAAGCTATGATAAAAATCCTGGCGTTTTGCCTGTCAAAATGGGACAGGCTTACCGACAAGAGGATGCTTGGACTATAATTAAGGTGATAGACTTAAGTAGTGTTAAGGATGATTCAGATTTTAATTCTAATAAATATAATCAATTTGAAAAATTAGTAGATGTTAATAAACCATATTCTGAAGAGTTCCATAACACTAAAATTCAAGCTCATCATTTACAAAGAGCTACCATACAGAAATTTAAACAGCTGGTTCCATCAAGTAAAATTAACAGAGGACTTTTAAACCCTCTAGGTTCTCTCATAAAAATAGTGACCGGTAATCTGGATCACGAAGATGCGGAAAAATATGATAAATTAATCTCTGGCCTTAAAAGTAATGAAGTTAATACCGAAAAACAACTAACTATAATTTCACAAATGTTAAATAATATGATAAATAATACTGAGACATTGCACAATAACACAATAATAATAGATGAACGTCTTAAGCGTGTTGAGCGGTTGGTTAAGAATATAGCCACTAAAGAAAATAATTATATTTATGCCGTTTACATATTAAATATGTTTCATTTATTCAAGAATAACTTCAATTTGATATACCAAACGATAAATGAAATAGAAACCGCCTTAGCACTAAGCAAGGTCTCAGTACTCCATCAGGCAATTGTAAACTCTGAAGAACTATTAAGTATTTTAAATAACATAAGTAAATATAGTAATCTAGTATATCCTGATAGTGATAAGAACCTTGTTAAAATCGAAAGAACTATAGTTGTTAAGTCTTATATTAAGAAAAATCAGATTACGTTCGTTATGGAAGTCCCTTTAACCGATGGTTACTCTTATAACTATCACAAAATTTATTCCTTACCTATTCTTAACCCCATTAGAAACCTCACTACTGTAATTATTCCAAAATACCCTTACCTTATGGCGAAAGGTTTGAAATACCAACCCATTGAATCCCCATGTGAAGAAATAGCTGCAGAACAGTTCTTGTGTAGAGTAAATAACATCGTACCTTATCCAGAGCCGACCTGCATTGAGCAGCTTATGAAATTTAAAGCCAATTTAACCCTTTGTGAAATACGCACTGTTGAAATAGAAGATGTGAAAATTGAACGCATTTGCCCCATGAACTGGATCATCTACACTCGTACGAGTCACATCTTGAGTGAAAAATGTTCAGGAGACATAATGAAGAGACAGATACGAGGAACTTACCTCTTAACTACGCAGAAGAATTGTGATCTCTACATAGAAGATACGAGACTGGATCGTCAAAGGTTTACTGCTGCAGATGATCACCTCAAAATTATTCCAATAATTAGCTTACCAGAATTAAAGAAGATTAATGTCATTGAAAAAGCTGAAGTGAATATTAAAGGCATCCAATTGGATAAGTTAATACACCTGTCTAACGTGTTGAAGAGTGCTAACCTAAACCGTGCCGTTATTAGTGAAACCGTGGTGAACACTAAAGGTGTTAGTTTAGCAACTATATTTCTTTATATAATCTTTATTTTAATTTTAATTTGTTACTTGATATGGAAATGTAAGATTTTTGGGTTTCGAAATCATCCTGACTCAAAATCGTCGGATAATTTCGAACTTGAGGAGGGAGGAGTTATGCCACCTCAACCCGTCAGAACCATAACAGTACATGCATGAATGATACCATGTAAGGGGTTCTGGGTGGTCCAGCTCCTAGAATTGTGTCTAGACGCTGATTAATATTAAGTTAGACCTAAGCTTCTTCGTTGTTCTCTCGTCATTCGTGTCGTGCATCAAACTCTGTGCACACGTCTCGCTAGAGTTAATTAAATTAAATATAATTAAAAACTTCAAAATCAGTTTTTAAAAACATTTTCCCAAGCTCCCGGAACTTGACTAACTCTCCTATCGAATAAAGTGAAATATGTTGTTGTAATAAAACAATAAATAATATTTTCGGGCCTTCAACCTTAGCTTACCCACTTTAGGCCACCTTCCCCTACAAAAACCTGTCAAACTGCCAAAAATCAAAATAACATCTGTCAAACCGACATAACTTTGTAAGTAAGAAATTACCACATTCTGGTGGACCAATTTAAAATGATACATACATTACAAATGATAAAATACAGTGAAAACACACGACAAGTTAACAAAAAAACAGTTGCAAAAATAAAATCAAATAATTTTTATGGCGACAGACGTACTACAAATATATTAGCATCAATCTTAAACAATCTTCCCGAACTACTTAAAAGTGAATTAAACGAAAAAAATATAAAACGTAAATATAAAATATATATTTTAGAAAATCTATAGTAACACTATCTATTCTAAAACTGAATTGAAGTATAAAAACTAGATATTATAAATAAATAAACACATAAAAATAAACTATACTAACCATAAAACTAACTATACATAATAGCAAGATAACATAAATAAATAAACACATAAAATACTTACCTCAAAAAACTCATTTATTTCGAACGAACAAGACCAACTGAATCAGCCTGTATACGTAAATTGCAAGTTATGCACGTATGCACTGACCGAATCGGTGACACGGGGATTGGAATGCGAGGTGAGGAGTCGCTCGCGGCCGCCTGCCATTCACTCAGTCACTCGTCGAGTTGTTCGCTCGCTATTATGACAGGCTTACATACTTATTTTCCATATGTAATCAATGTTTTAAATATTCGTCTTATTTTGGATATAAGGTACTCACAATATATTATACTAGGTAATATGTTATACTAGGTAAACAAAACTAAAAATGTGTAAACATTAACAAAATGTCGCTCATCAAAATAGTGTGGATGTGATACTTTATTTTTATTTTATTTTTGACGATAAATCACTTCATTAATGTAACATGCAGACAACTGCCAACGCCAACACAAACAAACAAACCAAAATACAAAATATTGTACATAACAACACCATTAAACCTATTTAATGGTGTTGTTATGTACAATATTTTGTAAGTTTTCATATTATTGGTAATAAATAATAAAAAAAAAAAACTATCGTGATGGAAAACAAGGTGAAATTTCGTTAAAATTCTTGAAAACTTTCACACTTGAGCGTTCATTACATTTTAATTAAAAAAAAAAAAGTAAACTGCTGCTTTTTACTATGAATGATTAGCAGTCAAGTACTGGATTATATGTTAATTATCGTCATTATCATCATCAGCCTGTATTAGTCCACTGTTGGACACAGGCCTCCCCCAAGGCACGCCACTTATACCTATCTTCGGCCACGCGCATCCAGCTGTTACAATAACCCTGCGCAAATCATCGCTCCACCTAGCCGGGGGGCGTCCCACGGGAACAAAAGGTTTGCCCAAACGCGGTCTCCACTGTAAAACTCTCTTTGTCCACCGGTTGTCAGTTCTTCCACAAAAAATTATCGCCATGCGTATTAAGTCAACACCGCAATAAGAAACTGGTTTTCTTATCGACATATCGGAACATAATATGAAAATTCTTGTACCAAAAAAAATAATTTTCAAGCGGACCAGAGACTATCATTAATAATGACAATATTTTCAAGTAATGACAGTATACTGACATTATACTGATAGTGTAGTGGTTGGAATGATGGTCTGACGCATACTAAGCGATGGAATGTCAATATACTGATGTAAAAATACTGTCATTATTACTGATAGCGTCTGGTCCACTTTGCAAAATGCACCATGCGGATAACATCAAAATTGTTGAAAGAATAAATAAAAAAATATATATCGCTATGTAGGTACTTTTTTACACTTACGTTTGGACAGTTTCAAAATGATAACATACAACAAAAATGTATCATTTATTTATATTAACATGAGAATGATAGTCAAAATTTTTATTCACGTTACTGTTAGTAATATGTTGCTTCATTAAATGAAGTATAAATAAAAGCATTAAAACGATGGCCAAAAATAAATAATTTGATAACTATAAAAAAGAAAACAGAAAGAAAATGAAAGATAGCTTTCTAAAAGAAATAGGTACAATAGAGCTGAAACACGATGTTGCTTACTTTTGTCAACGCTTATAAAAAGCAAATGAAAACCACGATTGCCGTCGCTGCAGCAGCTACGATCATAAGTATAGTTTTGTATTTTATCGTGATCAGCGTTAAAAATAAAGTCTCCCCTATAAACTAAAAAAAAAAAAGATTTAGTTCCAAAAAACGACTTCATGAACTATTTAGGTATCTCGAAGCGTCTCCCATGAACCTATTCCAATTATTTAATCAAGCACGAAGAAGTGGTCGTGGCTCAATGCGGCCTGCGTGGTCGCGTCGATCACGCAGGTTAACGGGCTACAAACACAGGTTTGACTGTTAGTAGCATTTATCTTGAGAGATTCTCGACCGTTTCCGTGCTTCAGAGCAGAGCGCTGCCATTGACTCAGTCAACGTTTCTTTATCTACTTACTAGCTTTTTCCCGGGAAGACTGCCTGTCTCTAAGGTATCTCACGGAAACCATGCCCGAAACAAAAAGTAGCCTATGTGTTAGTCTAGTATTTGATCTCTCTACCTTCCAAATTTCACCCAAATCCGTTCAGTAGTTTCGACGTGAAAGCGGAACAAACAAACAAACATTTATACTTTCGCATTAATAATATTACTTACTATAATAAGACAAGATAAATATAAGAAAATACACTTGTCAATATCGTATTGTACAACCCTGTGTGCCGGTTTATAACAACATATGTATAAAAATGTACAGGTCTCGACAAACTTCAAGATCGCTGGAGTAGTTTTGGTGGGGATAGTTTGTACACTAGCATACAGAAGTGGTTACTTGCATACGAGTACGGTGGTATTTTTATCTTGGCGCAAATTTTATTTTTTCCTAAGATTTTCGTGATTTACAGCGCATGTTATTATTAATTGTGATGCATTTAGACACATGGAGCCGTAAATTACGAAATACCTAAAAAAATTATTCTGTACATATAAATAAGAAAACCGTGTTCTGTTCTTTGTATTAACTGGTTTCATTAAACTATTGATAGCAAAATTTTGGTCTTCCAGTAATATTAATAGGGGGCTTATTTTGTTTATTTTATGTTCGATTTAAATTGTTGAATATTTCCACAGTCTCTTATTTAAGTAGCACATTACGTATTAACGTCATAAATAATTTTTCTTGAATGCCTTGTCAATACTTTTTTCTCAGCATCTTATTACTACACTATACTAAATTACTACCTACGACTACAAAGAAAGTGCGAGAAAATTTTGTGCGCGAGAGTACTCAGGGTCACGCGACGCGAGGTAACAGTGCGGGAGTATGACTATTACACAGGTTTATCCTAGTTCAGGCACATAATATTTTTTGTAGTTTTAAATCTCTAGTAATTTATGTTTAATTTGTACACTTTTTATTCAATAAACTTTATTATTTGACGTCTATCTAGTCAATCAGCGCCCGCGTCGCGAGTGCCCCGCCCTTCGCGCTCCGCTCCCTTCCACCAAAGAGACCTAAAAATCGGCTTCTGCGCATGCCTCCACTCTAAAAGATTGACGGCACCTGATCTAATCTGTGCATGTTTTGTGAGCCGACAGAATCAGATAACGTAAGTATTCTTCTCCTTTGTTTCCTATTAATGTGTTGCTAACGTAAACTTACCACCAGTGTGAGATTGATCCAAATACACGGCGGCTTTTCCATATATGGAAAATAAATCATTCCGCAAATAACTCCTACGAAAATAAAACTATAATTTGATTAGTTTTTAACAGGATCATCAAAATGGTTCCTTCAAAAATGACGATTGAAAAAACATCTACTTAAATAAAAATTGATTTTTCGAAACTTGCTTTCTATTTAAACGTGCAAATACGTTTATATAAAATGCCAAAAAGCTTAATTTAAACTATAATAAATAATGTTACTTAGAACTTTCTGTAACCATTTATGGAAGCGCTTTAGTATATGCAACACCGCAGAGGAGAGGGAGGGGGGTGAGGGGGGTTGGGGGAGGGAGCAATCGCTCCACTCGGGAGGTCCACGGCTCGCTTCGCTCGCCACCTCCCCCCTTCGCTACGCTCGCTCTCGAGTGCACGCTTCGCTCAGGACCTCCTGCGCGAGCTTCTGTCTCCGCGCTTTTAAAAAACACTCTAGTTGTGTGACAGACAAGACTACGTGGAATCGGGGTGCTCCGATTGACTCAAAAATGAACTTAAATTAACTTAAGAGGGGTGCTCAGTTTCGTATATGTTTTGGAACAGACCTTCTTAAAAATGACGTTCCTTGACACTTAACTTTTCATCCGAAATATCATAAACCGCACGTTATGTCACAGTGATGCGTAATTTTGACGTTTACAAATGCATAAAACGAAACGAGTTGCTGTCATGGCGTCTTTTTTTTTGCATAGTTTCACCTGAAAAAATGTAATTTTCAAAAAATCATATCACAAAAACTACTGCGCTCTGCACCGTGAAATTTTGGGAAACGATACATCTAAGTAACCCCTCTCTGCAAAAAAAAAATATCAACCTTATCTGTGGTGTTTCATATTCTAAAGCTGAGCCTTTATTTCTTTTACTCATTTGTCAAAAACAGATGCATGGGATTGCATTTTTTTGCGAATTCAAGAAAATGTATTGATCAGTTTTGTCCACGGTTGGTAAGCCTTTGGCATCAGCTCACCTGACGGTAAGTAATGATGTTGTCGAAAGATGGAAGCGGGCTTACCAAGATTCCTTAACGCAATGGGGAACTGGCTCTCTTATCTCCATTCCGAAACACATCAATGTTAATTAATATTGATGTTTGGCGGCAAGACTTAGATAAGATGGTGGTAGGCCAGGCGGACTCAGAAAATGCCCCACCACCAACCAACTAAACCATAACCGTAGCGCAGTCGGGCATAAATGATTATTTCATACTAGTCTATCAGCTGGATCACCAACTTTGTATGAGAAATCTATATTATTTTTAAATTATGTGTTATTGACAAGTGAGTTAAGACAAAAAATAAAATAATAAAGAAGTATAATGTAATCCGGGAGTTGACTGCATTACAAATAAATTACGAAATATTATTCACTAAATAGCTCTTTTATTGAAATTGTTGAAAAACTAAATCACTTTCATTTTTATTACATTTTCAATTTTTTATTTATAAAAATTTCGTAATAAGTATGCAAACTACTATATTGAACAATGACGTCATCGTTCAAAATTTCAAACATTTTTGGAACAAAATGTCGTTTTTGACATTTGATAAAAAGTAACTCAAATGACTAGTAGTCAACTACCGGATTCTGTCTTAAACTTTTTGACACATTATATAAAAATATTTGCAGCTTAAATCGAGAGCAGGTTTTATTATGAAAGCAGCTATTTTCGTGATAGAATCATATCAATCATTTTACACAAATTCAAGCAAAAAAACACATTTAGCTTCGTAAAGTTTTTTCGTACGAATTAAAATTCGAGAGTTTCGCGAGTAACTTACAATCATTTAACAGTTGTCATTTTTAATCACATAGATATACTTACAAAAAAATAATTGCTACTACGAGCAAAGTAAATTTATATTCAATTAGTATCTCATACAAAGCAGTCCTGCAAAATCGTTACTGGATAACAATCAATATAATTATAAAAGGAAAGTGAAAGTGTTCGTGGGTATGTCCAGCTTTTTGTCTGTAACTATTTACTGCCACCCACTTATGGTTATAGGGGTAGATAGCCCTTCGTCTGCATTCGCAAGTACGGGAGTTTTGTTTCGGTGAGTGGAAGTGGGAGGGTGTGGGTAGCAAAATTTTTGTTCAAGGTTTGAGGGGGGGCTGAGGGGCTGCGGTGGAGGGGGGAGATGGGAGGTGTACACACAAGGGGGCACTCAAATGTTGTGGAGTGTTTTGGAATAGACTCCTGCTTTTCTCACGGTCAGCTATACGTAGATATATGTAGGTTACTCTCGAGTAGCGAGTTTCATATATACCCCGGATGACAAAATAAAAAAATATTGTTTATAAACAAGTATTGTAGCAAAAGTGGTCGCGGCTCAGTGCGGCTTGCATGGCCATGGCCATGACGCAGGTTAACTGACTACAGACACGGTCATAACCTGTGTGACGATAACCAACGTCACACCGGTTCTCGATCACGCTCTCAACGCATGACGACAACACGAAGCAACCGTCCACTTTGAAGTGAGACGCGAGCGCACCCCGCCCCGCGCGCCCGCACGTTCCGCCATGATATAAGTGGACGCAGCGACCGCAGACGGGCAGTTGCGCTCGGCACGGGCTCAACGAATAACCTCTCTCCAGAGGTATTCGAGGAGCCTCGGCTGGATAGCAGCTCCCCAGGTGGAATTCCCCTCAGGAATCCCTCCTGCCTTCTGGGCTTTGCATGCCCATCCCGTCAGCTGGACGGCTCGACATATTGCGAGTCGTTAGGCTGTTCCACCCCCCTCTCTCTGAGCTAGTAATGCTCAGCGCCAGCTGGACGGCTCGACACATTACGAGTCGTTAGGCTGTCCGACACCCTCCGGAACCTTCCGAGCTGCAGATGCTCAGCACCAGCACAGCTGGACGGCTCGACACATTGCGAGTCGTTAGGCTGTCCGCCGCCCCCAGAACCTCAGAGCCGTTGACGCTCCACATCCCCGCCAGGTGCTCGCCTTCCACGAGCTGCCTCGCCAGCGTTTACGACAACGCTCCCGGGAGAAGGGTTTTACTGGGTTCGTAGGGACACGTACCGTACCGTAGGTACTCACCGCACCGTAGGCACACACCACACCGTAGGTACTCACCGCACCGTTTCCGCCGCGTAATTATTAACCTCCTTTCCGGAGTTAGGTAAATGAGAATAGGACAAGTAGATGATAAGTATTGTACGTAACGTCTAAGTAAGCTTAACAATAAACATAATATTGTCGTAACCCTGTGTTTCACTTGACGAACCTCCTCCTCATTCAAATCCTCAGCATCAGCGATGCCAGGAATGTCAACGAGGCTGCCCTACACGAGCTAGTCGCAAGCAACTCCGTTACACCTGGACTGTTAGTGGCATTTATCTCGACCGTTTGCGTGCTTCGCAAGGCAAGTTAAGCCGTTGGCGCCGGCTGCAATCGCTAGATGGCAGTCGTTAAGCCATGTCGGAGGCCTTATGGGTGTCTTCAGAACTTCTAACATTAGGGGGTTGGCCACACAACCTCGACCAATCCGGACATGGCCCCCGTGTGGTGTATGGCCTAACCTTCCCGAGGTATGGGAAGATACCTGTGCCCCTGCAGCGGAGACATCATGGGTTGTTAACACAAAGAAATTAGACACATTTTTTAATCGACCGTGTCGATGGGCGGCGGTAATCGCTTACCACCAGGTGATCCATCTGCTCGTTTGCCACCTATATCATAAAAAAATAATTGGTTCTAGTCAGTTATATCCTTGTAGCTTTTAAAAGCACCAGATACTTTCATCACTTTTATTATGTGGCGACATCTATCGCACCGCCACAAACTAATCCTAGAACGCGATATCGAAAGTTTCTTCGCACTACGCATATATACGACTTCCAACCATCAACGGCTGGATCACGGTCGGTCCCCAGGCATACCACCTCGCCTGGCGGAGGTACCTCCCTTTTCCTCCGAAGAGTGAGAACACACCGTTCCTACAGTGGCGCCTGACCCCTGACGCTGAACATCATGGCGCAACCTTCGACATCATACTCCGCAACAACCCTCCAGTTGGTAATGCAAGCCGCAGCAGCACAGCAGACCAGGAACAACGCAGCCGTCATATCGAGCTTCCTGGCCCTGCTACTTCACTTCGAAGCACCATCAGGTTCGCAATCCGTCGACGCCGCATCGTACACCATGGAACCTGCACGCTTCACTCTTCAGGCAGCAAGTTGTCGGCAGCCCACGCTGTAGAGCACGCGCTCCACGTCACCTGCTTCCCTTGCACCGCACGCCTGAACCTCCTCGTCCCGACTCACCGTGGACTCGAGTTGAGCACTTCGGCCTGGTGTTCTCGACTCACCGCAGACGCCGCATCGCGACACGCATCGTCGCCCCGCCGCACGCACCCGCAACATTGGACCGCCAACTCAAGACGGATCGACCTCCGGTCTCGGAGGGGGAGTGATGTGGCGACATCTATCGCACCGCCACAAACTAATCCTAGAACGCGATATCGAAAGTTTCTTCGCACTACGCATAAATACGACTTCCAACCATCAACGGTTGGACCACGGCCGGTCCCCAGGCATACCACCTCGCCTGGCGGAGGTACCTCCCTTTTCCTCCGAAGAGTGGGAACACACCGTTCCTACAATTACTTTCGACTCCCTTTATCCTAGCTTACATACGAACTTCTTGTAAATCTCACCAACTTTTGATGATAACCACGATGATTGTGTTACAAACTATCAAGAAAAATACAATTAAAAAAACTCTCGCCACAAATCCATTTCGTGACTTTGGATCATCGTATTCAAATATTTCTCCACCACTGTCGTCGTCGCCTGAATAACAATAAAATGGTTAACGTTAAGCAGCGTAGACTATACATGGGCAATCTACCCAATTCACGTAAGCAATTCAATAATTTGCATAAGTGAATATTATGTACATATAAGTTTTATATCTTTGCTCCGCGGGGGGAGCGGGGTGCAAGTCTGTGCTTATGTAATTCAGTAACTTGTTATAATAAATAACAGCCTAAAAATATATGTACGTTTTTTTTTCATTTTCCCATACTAAATCTGAATAGTGAATTTTTTTCACACCTGTATGTATAACAAGTCTTGAGTATAATATTTTGAATTACCGAGTTGAGAAAATGACATCTATTATGAAATCCGACATGGCGGCCATGCATTTTTCGAAAAATATCGACATGGGTGTCATTTTCTTAGTATTGGGGGGTGATCATTACAAAATAAACGGGGGGGGGGGTAAAGGCACGGCGTTCGGGGGGGTGAGGCACGGTGTTCGAGTGGTGTGGTACGGGGCGCGGGGGTGAGGAGTAAGGTGCGGAGAGTGAGGCACGGGGTGCGGGGGGTGGGGGGTAGGGTGTGGAGAGTGAGGCACGGGGTGCGGGGGGTGAGGAGCGAGGTATTGGGGGGAAGCAAGGGATGCGGGGGGGTGAGGAGCAATGTCCGCGGTAAGGCGCAGGGCTCACGGTGCAGGGGAAGTGAGGAGCGGAGTGCGGGCGGGTGAGGCGCCTGATGTGGGGGGTGAGGAGCGGAGTGCGAGGGGGTGAAGCGTGGGGCGCGAGGGGGTGAGGCGCGGGGAGTGGGGGCGGGGGGGGGGGGTGGGGTGCGTGGTGTGGAATGGGGTCAACGGGTGCGGGAGGTGATGTACGGGGTGCAGGGGCAGGATGGCGCGTGGTGCGGCGGGCTGAGGAGTGGGGTGCGGGGGGTGAGGCGCGGATGGGAGCGCGGGGAGCCTCCTGCTTTGCTCACGGTCAGCTATATACAGGGTGGAATTTTATAACCTCACCTGAAGGAAAAGTTTGTAAATACTGGAGATAGCCAATATTACTCAAAGGAAACATTCCTTTATTTAACATTAAGAAGCAAAACTACATTCAAAGATTTTTGAAAATATGCTTGACACATCCAGGAACCGAACCGGCTAAAATCCGACAACATAACATCCTGTACTTTTATGGCACGATATTTTTTATGAATGTATGGCCGCAACCTTGGATTCAAAAACAGGTGTTTTTTATAATGTAATCAGCACCCCACAAAACTAATAAAATGACAGCCATATCGATATGATAAGTCGGGTCCTGCTCTTGAACCATGGTATCTTCGAAATATAATCAATTTTGCTTTATTCTCGATACTGAGGTAGTTAAATACTTACTTCGAAATTTCAAAAATACTATGTACCAGCATATAAAATTAAGACTTTATTTTTAAACGACAGTTCAACTTTATATACCCGACGATAACTGGGTATGTTTCCATAAATACCCAATCTACCCTATAAATACCCTCTCGGGTAGAAAGGGTATGGGAAGATTGCCCATCTCTAGCGTAGACTATAGGGTTGTCCCTTAATCACGTGAGGTGTGAACGGGGGGGGGGGGGGGGGGAGGAGGTCAGAAACGATAACGAATAGTTACGATGAGGAGGGGGAGGGTATAATGTGACAGTCAAGTGTATTTTTAAAATATTTTGACGTGTGACGTGGGAGAGCCATGCTTCGGCACGAATGGGCCGGCTCGACCATAGTGATACCACGGCGTCACAGAAAACCGGCGTGAAGCAACGCTTGTGTTGTGTTTCGCCGAGTGAGTGAGGGTACCTCCCACCTCATTCCCCCCATCCCATTTCAAAGGTCGGCAACGGATTTGTGACTCCTTTGGTGTTGCGGGTGTCTATTGGAGGCGGTAATCGCTTACCATCAGGTGATCCGTCTGGTCGTTTGCCACCTATCACATAAAAAATATATATGGCAGGGTAATCTAAAACCTCACGACGACGTATCACCAAGGGATGAGGGGGTGTTATAAAAGTAGCCTAAAAATACCTCACGTAATTAAAGTGGACCGTCCTAAGTGCGGCTTGCGTAGTTCTGTCTACTACGGAAACATTCTAATAGTAAAATAGCATGTTATTCTATTTTTAGAATATTTTGAAGAAAGTGCAAATTTTCATGTACGATATTTTCTTGTGCATATTATAGCAACATAAGCGCCAATGGCCAATTGAGTATGACCCTAATGAATATGACGTCTAGCATTATGGCTGATAAATTAAAATGAACTAAAGATCGTTAGGTATGTTTTGCTATGATTATGTTACATGACTATTATGACTAAGATTTTTATAGCTAAACGCTTGTCGATTCTCAATTTTTGAATAGGTAAATTATAAATAAAAAATGATCACCTTTACTTTCAGGTGCTATACATACCCAATGCAAAAACAAAGTAGTTCTTTTGAAACGGACTACTGTTTTTCTTTTCTCTGTCCCATTTTTTATCATTTATTTCCATTTCTTTTCCTAACCTTTCTTGTTTATGGTAACCTTTTTTTTGATACTCTGGAATATCCTCAATATAGATCGACACAGATTCATTTCGACAGGGCCCAGTATCTTCACTCTGGCATTTTTCATGGTTGTATTTTTTATACTGGTCTTCCAGAGAGCAGTTTTTGTCACGGTCATCCATTTCAGATTCTCTTTGCTCCATTACAATTATTTCCTACATGCCACCAAATTTCACCTGAAATTTTAAGCGTTCTTAAATTAGTACGACGTACGTACGGCTTCCAGGAAAGAAACGATCGTGTATTTTAAGTGATTATGTAATAACTAAAATCTCTCTCTATTGTATCATGTGGCACAATTTAACCATTCTATCCAGAAGATATAGACGGCGGTTGCCTGGTATTGCCGCCCGCGATCAGTTATATACATCACGTGCAGGGCATTTAGATTTTCACCTACGGACGTGTGCAATTCGACCATCATGCACATCTAGAAATCAGATGTGCAGGTTTCCTCACAATGTTTTCCTTCAGCATGTACCACACCACCACTACACTATACCACAACTTGTTTAGATGAAATTTTACTCAGTTTACCCTTGACCGAGTCCAGAAAATGGTATAGAAAAATTTAAATATATTGCACTAAACCGGTGGTTTTCAGCAATACACATAACAATACACATTTTAAAAGAAATTTACTTCATCTATGACACAAAATTGAACAAGGATGCATTTTGATACAGAATGGCGAAAGAATTTTAAATAAATACTGCTTAGTACTGTTTGTTTCAAAGAGAATGTCATGTGAATGAGACTGAAATTTTCACCGTGGGGGAGCCATGGGCCGGCTTGACCAGAGTTATACCACGGCCTCACAGTAAACCGGCGTGAAGCAAGTATGTGTTGCGTTAAATTGTGTTTCGCCGAGTAAGTGAGGGTACCGGAGGCCCATTCCAAAATGATAGCGCAGTTGTTACCATAGGAGAGTACCAGCTGCGCTAGCGCTGGAGAATCCCTCTCTGGACATCCATGCTCAGGACACAACGTTCCTAAGCATGGACGTCCAGGTCGCGCCTACTTTAAAGCCCGGCAATGCACTTGTGACTCCTAGCTGGTGTTGCAGGGGTCTATGGGCGGTGGCCTGCTCGTTTGCCACCTATGACGTAAAAAAAAGGATGAATAATTTTGTAGTTGTAGAGGTAGAGGACCAAGGACCTGATTGCTCAGACAGGCTATCGAAGAATAACTACATATAAATTCCTTGATTCAAATAGCAGCAGCTCTGAAGCATAACTATTTTGGTCAAAGAATTTGTATATACGTACTACATATAAATTCCTTGGTTTTGGTACACTGAAAATCTACGTGAATTTCACGTGAAAATTCACATCTCTTTTTAATAAAGTGTCCATAGTCGTGTAATCAAATTTATCCAAACTACAAGCCGTTCGTTTTTCTAAATTCGAAAGAGTTCTTCTTGGTAAATTTGAGTCTATCAAAGATATGAATTTTTTTTATAAAGATGGCAAAGAGTTTTGCAAAGAAAAAAGATCTCAAATGGAAGTGTCAAAATTATTTGTTAAAATAATTTGATAATAATAAACATATGCTTAGAAATGTGAGAGGTTCAAAAGTTTCCAATAAGTGTTCTATAAGAGAATTGTAACACTAGAATATATAAATATATAATGCGTTTGCCACCAAGGAAACTTAAAAACAAAATAATCAATTCCCAAGTGATATGAATGAACATAATATAAATCAAAGAAATAAAGATACAACTGTGAATGATGTGCCTGTTATTTCGACAAATAACGACGAACCTAATAATGTTAATGTGGATGGCACAAAAAGTAATATTCTGGGCCAACTTGATGATAAAGTAACGAACAATTCTAATGATTCCCTAAACATAATTCAAGATAGTGACTCTTGTGTTAAAATTAACCTAAAAAATCATGTATCTTGGAAATTATTTAGCGAGTATTCGCATTCATTATGTAGCACATCTGCATGTGATAAAAACCAAAACCATGAACCAAAACACAGCAAAGAAGAATTTTGTAAAGCTGGGAAACAATGTAATGAAATGGGACCAAAAAATAATTATGAAAACTTAAATTCACTTGAAAAAGATATTTCAAGGAATCGAAACTTGATATACTGTCTGTGTTTAAAATTCAGTAATTTTTTATTTAGAAGGAATACGGAAGCTAGCTTTAGCTTATTTATTAGAAAAAAATATAATCTAGAGGAACAAGTTTTCGGAACCGATAATTATTTTCATCGGTTTTATCTTGAAAAATTTAATAGAAGCGAGCACCACAGGTTTTTCTCTAATTTGAAGGAACGAGTGAAACATCTTACTCGTCCATCAAGTGCTAAAATGAAGGATAATTATTATAATAATCCTCTAAGTCGAATATACCATGTTTATTTTGGAGGTATGTTATTGTATCTGAATGTTGCTTTTGTTTGTATAAACAATACAGAAATACTTTTGTCAGCGATGTTTTTGTAATAAATGTTAACAATTATTTGCACCATAAAGACAATATCACTATCATAACTTTGCTTTCAACAACTTTCCTGAAAAAGCCTATAGTAATGTCATTAATAAAATAATTCGATGAATGCAAGGCCTCAGGATTAAATAGGCAAGGTCTTGGAAGTAGCACCGCTTCTTGACGCCGCTAATATTGCCCATACGAAACCTCTAAAAGACCAGAACTACTTTTACTTTAAAATTTTCTCTTTTCTTGCAGAACTGACCGCTGGAGGCATTGAATATGACCCGGAATATTTTAACTGGATTGTGCCAGTAGTTCTACTTACAGTTTTAATTCTACTAATTATGACTGCTACATATAACATATTTTGGTATGAGTCGTAAGTATTTGTATTAAATCACTGTTTAAAGGTTTCATTTCGATTATCTTATAAAACACCTAAATGAAGGAAACTTACAACTGATTTAATAACTAATAATATATTAGCAGACACTAGTCCTTAACGGATGTCAAATTATACTTTCTTCTCAAGTTTTTCAGTTTGCTTGGTATATAAATATATTTTTTTTTATTCACACAGGGCAAAATTAGATAAATGGGCGTCATCTTCATATTCTCCAGTGATTTTATGTGCATTCGGCTGGTAAGAATATACTTGCATAGAAAAATATAAAGTAATAAGGCTATATATGCAGATGATAAGCGTTGATTGCACGTTTGCTAACGCGTGTAATATTACAAGAAACTGTCTCCCATATAAATTTTCAATTCAATCATAAACTCATGAATATCACACTGATTATTTTGATTGCTTTTCTCAGCTTAGCAATACTCGTCATCGATTTAACGTTATCATTCTTTGCGGTGGCTAGACATCCCGTTATATCTTGGATATGCCTTATCATAGTGGTAAGTGTTTTGCTATTTAATCACTTGAGTTGTCATTTCAGTTTAATTGAAGAGTTGTAAACCAGGAGGTAACTTTGAGGTATTACCACATAATTTTATATGGATAGCCCAGTTTTCTTTCGCGAATCTGCAAAGTCATAAAATTTATATATGTATTTTTTAGTTTGACGATTGGAAACCTATGTTTAAAATATAATGTGAACGCAATTATTTTTTGTATTTTTCGTTTTCAGTGGGCCTGTGTGCAGTTCATTATATTCTACATCGGCATAAAGTGTAGGTCAAAACACACTGATAACATATTGATAGTGATCGTAACGCCAGCTGTTATTACAAGTGGAGTTGTGTTCGTGTTTCTGTGGCTGTCGCTTTTAAAAGTAACATCTAAGTATTTCTTATCAATATTATAGTGATTATATAATAATGTCACGCACGAGACGTCTAATATTGAACAAAGGGTTTCATTATAATTTATTTCTACCAGATTTCATTTCTTCTCCAATCTCTGTGCCACTGACATACAGCTTTTTGCAACTTCACCTTCGTACGGATGACCGTGAAATATTACGTTTTCCGGCCCGTGGTCGCCACCGGAGAACATGTTTTCTTTATTGGTTACCAGGTCAACAATCTTAAGACCTGTTCATTGCTACTTCAACTTGCATATTCTATATGCCGTGTTGGTAATTTCAGTTATCTGAAAGCTCTCTTAATTTTAGAATCGATCACGTAAACAAACTTTAAAATCTATCATTATATAGGTCTACCTATATAGGAAGTTGTTATTGTTATTGTGTTTTTGAATTACCCTTGTTATTCCAAGGTAGACAGAATAAGATAAAAGCAGCTGTGGTTCAGAGCGATTAACTGACTAAAGATATCGTCATTACCTGGTTTGACTATTAGTGGCTTAAATCTCGACTATTTCCGAGCTTTGCTGCTTCCTATTTCTTCCTTGCTATCACTAAATTGTTTATTATATTTACTAACGTTAAGCCAAGTTAAAAATAAAAGAAACAGCTTAGCAAAATTAACCTTGTTGATACAATCGAAGTTAGTTGTTTTTAAAATGGTGTTGTTAATATCTTTTGTTAGTTGTCTTAATTAATGAAGAACATTTCTTGCATATTTCAGACGGACTTGACGAAATCGATCCTACCCCACGTGTTGTCGACAGTTGGGGCCCTCAGCTTGCTCGCCGTGATGACTGGAATGACGTGGGGAACACTACTTTACGAGTTACACGAGCTGATTATCTGTTGGGTGGTTTCACTGTATTATTCAGTTGTAAGTAAGGACGTGTTTTACTTTTGATCTTTTACAACTAACTTTAAGCGCTTTAACCAATTTATTTTTTATTTTGGGCTTTGGACTCTTTAGCGAGTGAAATGTGAAAAACCCATTTTGATTTTTACCGAATGGTACACCGGTTTTATAGTTATCGTCTCTATAGTTATTGTTAACGTTGACATTTGTTTGCTTGTTTTTCAGTTTGTACTTATGGATATACTCCTTTTTCTTTCTTTCAGAGTATGATTGTTCTCTTACAAATGATTCTAACACAAAAAATTTATGAGATGAATGAATACGATATAGCACTACCGGCCATGTTGCTTTTCTTATCACCTTATAGTTTGATAACGAATTTGATCAGGTATTTCGTATTTTTGGCGAGATCAGAATCAAAATAGAATATGTTATTTAGCCGATTAGACATCGTAAGTAACAATATAGTTTTTGATAATATAATGATTTTCTTTTGTTTGATTTTTAATTCTTAATTTATCCGGGACAAATCACACACGGTCATCTGGCCCCAAACTAGGATTCCCTGTATCTTGGGAACCGGAGACTGATATACATATACATTTAAATACATAAATATATAGATATAATACACCCAGACTCAGAGCAAACAATTCTGCTCATCACAGAAACCCACGACTCTCGGATCAAAGGTCAGGATCGCTAACCACTTAGCCACCGAGTCAGTTGAAATTTATAAGCAAGGTATATGCTTATAAGCTTATAAGTAAGAAGAGCTCTTTTTAACTTATTTTTCTTTCTAAACTTCACATTCATTGGATGACAGTTAATTGTAATTATCTCGATCGCTTTCGTTCTATGCAAGACACGTTAAACTGTTAGTGTCAGTTGTATCACTTGGGTTGGCCACTAGTCCTTAAACCATCATCAATGCGAACTTGGCCCTCGTTTGTGGAGTTGGGCCTGTGTTATCAACCTACATACTTATATCATCATCGTCCCCACTGCAGGGGTACGCGTGTCGTCCCCAAACGTCGGAAAAGCTCAATCATACTCGACATGTGGGGGCCAAGTCCGGTTTGGTGAAGGTTGTTGAGGCTCAGGGCCAACCCCAGTGTCATAAGTTTTCAAGCCGCCTATTCGAGTGAATTTTAACCTATACTCCAGCAATATGGGTTATTAAGTTAACACATTAAGTCCTCCATCGTGGCCACGGCCCGAACGAGACTTCTAAGTGTCGCCCAATAATTGTCCAACATGGCCTGAATGGAAAGGTTAATATTTTTTCCCAGGCGTTTAACATGTTAAGTTAACCTAAATTTAAAATCAAAAGTGTTGGCTTTTAGATAACATTAACAGATTAAACAAATACTGGAAAAGTAAGAAAAACACGTATACTTTGCCATTAGACTATATTTCAGGGAGCAAGGCAGCGAGCGCGTACCGCGCTAAACCTATGTTGTAGACAAAGTGTCATTTAAGCTATATTCTAAATAGTCTAGATACTATCTGAATAGCACCTTGTATTTTATAACATCTAACAAAATCAGCTGAAACTATTCAAAGTCGTGCTTATATTCATGAAATTGATTAATTTCTCCAAGGGAATATTTTAAAGTGAATTGGCGAAAAAATTTTTAAAATACTTTTTTTTAATTGACTATGGGTTCCATGGGGAAAATTGATCAGTTTTATGAGAAGAAAGAAGGAGTATATTTTAAAGCTTTATACAAATTTTATATTTTATTTTATTAAGGTATTTTTAGCCTGTTATATTTTACTTAAATTCTATTATTTAGCTTTGTTGAATTAAGGTGCGTCGTCACTTATCCGTACTTGGAATTTCCTGGACAGTAAGCTTGCATCTACACTAAATATCGATCGCTCCACCTAATCAGGGAGTGTCCTACGTCGACGCGATGCTAATTTCGCCTAAATGCAGTCTCTACTCCAGATTTTGATGTATCCAACGGTGGTTCTGCAACAAATGTCCAGTATCACTTCTATCTACTATAATCTTCTACCTTATAATTCATGTTTGTCCCCACTAGTGGGGCCTGCAGGATTTTCAAGTGTTCGTATCCCCACTACTATTAATTAGTGGGCCTACCAGCATATAATATATTAATACTTATGTCTCCACTAGCACTATATGAGTTACTCTCCTAGATATTACAAAAAAATACTGATACATCAACGTTACTGCCACAATTCTCGACTAGATTTTCAATTTCCGTGGACATATTTTATACACAAGTCGTGATCCAAGTTGTTCCAACTATTTGTACATTTCAAAGATTTATTTTCTTAATCTACGAAAACTTGTTAGTAAATAAAAGTTTTTGTTCCTAAAAGTTTATTTTTGGTTTGATTTGTTAATCTCTTAATGATGGTTAGGTTAGTTGTTAATCCATGTCGAAGGGTTTGGTCTCTAGTCCCACAGGTTGTGGGGCTCCACAGCCTCTACTAATCCGGACTTGGCCCCCGTGTGTGGAGTACTTCCTTTTCGATGTATAGGAAGACACCCGTTCCCATGTAGTGGGGGCGATATGGGTTATTAACGATGGTTTGATAAAATTCAAGAGCTAAGTCGTCAATTTATTTATGGTTACAAGTTTGAAAGTAAGTTTAGTCGTTGGTGCTGTTTGCTGTCATCAGAGAAATTGAAAATTGTCTTCTAACGGAAGCCACTTCAATAAGTGGTAAGCCATATCACTGGTGTTATAGGTGGAAAGCCAGGAGCTCTTATAAGTGGTAAGCCATATCAGAGGTCTAATAGATGGTAAGCCGTATCAGAGGTCAACTAGGTGGTAAGCCGTATCAGAGGTCTAATAGGTAGTAAGCCATATCAGAGGTCTACTAGGCGCTACGACGAATGAGAGGTGTAATAGGTGGTAAGCCATATCCGAGGCTTAATAGAGTAAGATTAAATTTGTAACATTGGGGTTTATTAATAATTCTATGGACCTCACGATTTATCGTCAACAAAACTAACCGTATTTGTTAGTTCTTAGGGATCTTTGAGAATTACTTAGTTACACAAGATGATTATTTAATGGCGGCTATGAACATATCTATTTTAGGCTATCATTCGGGTCAAAAGTGACAACTTTTGTTCGTCACTTAAAAAAAAAAAATATAAAAAATGAAAGTTTTGTACAAAAAAATATCAAAAAAGGTTGCACATTTGAACAGAAAGGATATATAAATATCCGCCATTAAAATAACCTAGTGGCGCTAACACTTCCCGAAAGTTAATTTAATTTGATTTGATATATTCTATTTTACAAATGGCTGCGCGTAAAGAAATCAATGAGTCCACTTTAGGAACCGTTCCCTACTCGGTCACTCTCTATGATCGATGGGGCGAATGAAATAACGCCGTCCCCCAAATGGAAATCAATCAATCTTATATTTTTGTATTTATAGCCAGCTTCATTCAGTCTGATATCTACAATTTCATAGGACATCATATAGGCTAGCTTTTTATTCGGTGAAAACGAACCTAAACTTACAGATCGATTAATTGACCACGATGAATACGTTTCGCCAGTGTTGAAATCGTTTATGGTGCTTGGCACGTGAAGAAACTCATCCAGGTTCTGATCGTGTCTGTAGTCAGTTAACCTACATGATCGACGCGACCACGCAAGCCACACTGAGCTACGACTGACTACATTCACAGAATTTACACGGTGCGGGGCAATGGTCCATAGAAATGAGGATATTTATATCCTTAACTTGAAAAATAATTGGTTCCCCATTTACTAATGATCTAACACCAATCTACTCCCCTGCTAGTCGGGTAACGATATCAGAACGAGGCACGACCATAGACAACCGATTCAGACGTGATAGTTTCCGATAACACAACCCTCCTTTAATGTTCATTCAGTCGGTTAAACTGGAGGCAGACACGCGATTGTTACATAATTGTTACGCTTTCGTTTCTGCATATGTATAGTGGGGTGCTCTGACAAGAAGAAAGCCGCTAAGTATACGGAAACTCTATATATATGTACTTAGCGGCCTCCTTGCTTATGAGTGCAGTATACTTCTACTACAGTTCACCCGCGGCCCCGCTCGCATGGATATAGTTCTTATAATATATTAATACTAGCTTGTGCCCGCGGCTTCGCCCGCGTAGACTAAAAAAACGGTCACACTTTCCTATTATAATCTACAAAATATTGAAATAGTAAAGTCTGTTTATTCATCCTGGATTAATCTCAAAAATAACTGAGCCGAGAGGCGAGTATGCATCGGAGGGCCATCTAGGGATTTGGAGAAGACGTCAAAAAGGGAAGGAAAGGGACTGTCCGCGGAGATTAGAAGAGTTTCAGAGCAGAAAGGTTTTGTCGAAGGGTAGTGACTTGAGAAACTAAGGGGGCATCAGAAACAGATTCAGGCAAATTTGTAAAATATTACAGGTCCATATAAATATATAAACTTATACAATAAAATACGATAACTACATACTAATCTATTATGATTGTTTTGCTGTTATCGAGAGCATTAATTCAGCCCTAGTGGAGCAATTACTGTGTTATTTATCTATTTACGGTCCAATACTGACTGTAACGGTTTAAAACTACTTATATACAGGGTGTCTTATATACAGGGTGTCTTATATACAGGGTGTAAAAACAACTCACGCGGAAACGTTCACATAGTGTTCTTTAGTTAATTTTTATTCTATTCTATTTTTCTATTTGGCATTCCACTTCTCATAACGAGCTCGATTTTGCCAATGTCAAGTGAAAAATGGGAGAATCTTCAATAAAAAAAATGGCAAAACGCCAATGTCAAGTGAAAGACGCGGCCCTAAGGGTGATGGGAACTTAAAGACGCTCCACGTGTTGGTTTGCTGCTGGAACTCGGAAAACGGAGCTGTCTCCCGAGTTAATCCTCTTTTTATGACCGCTTATCACTGAATTTATTTCACAGCTATTTACTCATCACAAAAATAACGTTGAGACTACTCTAAAACGGAAATAATTAAAAAATTAACTCAGCAGACGTGTGCTCGGTACAAATCCCGACAACCAACCTTAGTTAATTTCAATCAAAAAAAGCAAATGGTAAACAAACTTATTAGGCAACTGACGTTGACATGTGTCAGTTCTATAGTAAGTTTGTTTACCTTTTGCTTTTTTATTGATTGGAACAAGGTAACATGGCTCTACTCATGAAACTGACAAAGTATGACACGAGATGTTGATTTTGGCTTTCACTTGATCGATGTATCAAATTGTTGGCCTCCCTCTGCCTATCTCTCCTTCTATCTCTCTCTCCATGGTACTGGCGGCGAATGAAAGACATCAAGCTAGATCTACAGTTCCAAATCAAGAAGTGTCAGATAGAGTAAGGAACAACAGAAACATCATAGAATCTTCTGAAAATAGAAGAGGAAATATGTTTGGATGATAGGTAACGACATAACTAACACCCTTTACAGGTAGATGTATTTCATCCGTTTTCTATTGGTAACTATTTGTTTTTATTTGATGGCTACCACTGTCTATATTTATTAACAAATCCTGAGGGGGGAATTTATTTAATCGAAGATATTTTTTGCAAAAAAACACATACTGTTAACAGACGGATGTCTAAAGACCAAGTCATAGTAATGAAATGCTTCCTTATATACATAGTATACTTCATTCCAATAAAAAAAAAGCAAAAGGTAAACAAAGGTTGTATGCAGATGACATTGACATTGTGTCAGTTCCATAGTAAGTTTGTTTACCTTTTGCTTTTTTTTGATTGGAATGAACTATAATTACTTATTGGCTATCCCGCCCTATCCCGCCACCCAGCGAAATATAGTTTGCTGCTTGACGGCAAGTACAGAGCAAGCAGTAGTACCCACCCAGTCAGATAGATAATAATGTCCAACCACTAGTTGCAGTACCTATCTGATTCCAATATTACACGGAAGCTTTGCTTCGTATCAGTGATTGTGTGTTTGTGAATATCAACAATATTATTTATAAACCAAATGACAATAACTCCAAATCCCTCATAACGCGTTACACATGAAAGTGTTACTCGTAATATGACGTCTCATATTAAATGAATTTAGTCGCAAAAGAAGAGATTCCACGTGAAATTCAAAAGGTCTTCCTTTGGGAATTCCGGTTCCATTCCGTATTTATTCCCATTAACACGAGCTGAGCCTATTGTCGTCGTGGACGACAAAAAAGCTCTTTGTTGTATGGGGATTGATTGTTAGGCGCAACATGCACTAAGCTACTGGAAAACGGTTCAGGCAGAATACCAATGCTGTAGTAGATACTTATATTTTAGGTTCCTCAGCACTTATATTTAAGATCACTTTTTATATAATTAAATTTTATGTATGTGTTGTTTTTTATTTTTGTATGCATGTTTGTGTTAAATAAACTGTTTTTTTGTTTTTTCTACTTCTTGTTGTTGGTTTTGTAGTAACAGAGGGATATCCAATTTTACTAATGGAAGGATCTGGGAAGGTTGGTATCACTGCTCATTCTTACATACATATAGGGAGGTGAAGTTTTATTAAGTAGATTCGATACAGTGTTACTTTTATTCATGAAACCTTATAATAGCAGCATTTTTTAACTGTTTCCTTCAAGTGGATTGTCAGTTATGTTTAATAATTGACCACCCTGAATACGTTAAAAACAACCGACTTCAATCGGAACAACTCCAATGTTGCTGTTTTTTTTATTTTTATTTATTTTCTCAAAAACCGCTGAATCGATTTCGATAAAATTTATATAGAACCATCTGGAAAGTATACCCTTTTTAACAGAAAAAAAGAATTTTCTAAATCGGCTCAGGCGTCTTCGAGTAATTGGTGAACATACATGAAAAAAAATCCCGACGAATTGAGAACCTCCTCCTTTTTTGAAGTCGGTTAAAAATTGAAGAAAATAAACAGCTATGACTTAATATACATATACATTACCTTTTAAAATATCCTGTATCATAAATTATGAATTTTACTAGCGACTAGCTTCGTCTGCTAGGTAAGTATAATTCTGCCCTAAAATTTCGCAGCATTACATTAATGAATGAGAAGCTCTCCCAGACATCTCTAGCAGATAGAGTATTGTCTTTTGTCACTATATTTTTGGTTCATTCTTTTGAAAACATCTCTTAGTGTTATCTTTCGGGACCTTACCCATGAAGGGTTTGCTTCGATAGTCACTGTTCGTGTTCGTGGTATGTTGAAGGGTTTTCTAACTTATAAATGACTGTTTTTTAGTCGGTACATCGTTAGCTAAGAGACGTCCACTGCTGAACAAACGATTCCCCGAAAAATCTCCACGCGGAACTGTCTTGCGCTTCCCCTTCCAGCGGTTACTCAGGAGATTCAGCAAGTCATCAGTTTTCTAACTTATAAATGACTGTTTTTTAGTCGGTACATCGTCAGCTAAAAGACGTCCACTGCTGAACAAACGATTCCCCGAAAAATCTCGACGCGGAACGGTCTTGCGCTTCCCCCATCCAGCAGTTACCCAGGACATTCAGCAAGTCATCGGTTCACTGAGTGGGAAGCTTGCTCACGCTACGTCTTACGGTGGCACGGTCGCCACTCGAGAATTTTAACGCCCCAACACCCATTTGTTTGACAAGCTATGTGCCCCGACCACAGATTAGATAATAGTTGCCATCACTGCCACTTCAGTTTAGCGATTCTGTGAGCTACGTTTATATTTTACATATCTACGTTTATTCTTGTTATCTCCTCATTCTACTTATTACCTTACAATGGGCCTCATAAGAAGGTTCAAGGTTAGTCAAAGAGCAATAGAGCATGCTATTCTCGGAGTTTCCCTACGTGATCGTATGAATCCAGTGAGAAACGAAACCCATTCGCGTGATCCGTCACCCCCGGCACGTACTCCAGGATCCCGATGATCCTATCACGCTCGCCGTAGCTGCCATGACCCCCCCCCCCCCTCGCCTCAACCACAGAGCAATACCACACCGACATACTGCCCTCGCCGGCAGTCCTCGGCGTCCCGTCCCCCCGCTTCTCGCGCTTATCAGCGCTATCGGCATACGTTCCGGGCCGATTCTCTCCGATCCTCCCCGTCCAAGCAACGTCCTAAGCCGAGGTCCGTGCACACCTGAGCGCCCTTAGGCAGTTGCATCTTTTTTCTTAGGCTAAGTACCCTACATAATCGCCTTTCCTGCCCGGCGAAGTCGTAAATGCCCAACGGTCAAAAACAAACAAGTCCTGTCGAAAAAACCAGTGAGAAATCGGGCCCCAAACTAGAATTCCCCGTATTTTGCATGGTTATGGTAATTAGATGCCGATATATATACACACATACGCTAAAATCCTCTATAGCATTATCGTGGCTTGAACCAGGGTACGCTTTCCGACTTAATTTTCTCCACTTTGCTCGACCTTCATCATCCTCTTAAGTAAGCGCATTTGCTCTCATATCCGCTCTCACAATATCAAGCCGGCGCTTTCTGGGCCTTCAACTTATCTAATCTGTGCTTCAACGATTAGTTCAAGGCATCTGTTACCGAAATACTCTGGCGGTCTGCAACTTACGTGACCAAACCATCGGAGACGACATTCCTGAAACTTATTCGCTACGTCTGTGATACTGAGGCTTTCACATATCTGCCCTCATAAGAAAGAAGGCCGCAAAGTATACGGAAACAAAGCAAAGACCGAGGATTTTATATGTGCAATACAGGATCGGGTTATATGTAAAGACGAACAACTACAGGAGATTCATAATGAAAGACGGTACCTTGGACGTATGCCGGTTGTGCCGTGAGCCAGCCATGCGCCATATAACCTCCGGTTGTTCGATTCTTTGTAACACTGAGTATCTGCACAGACATAGTCAAGCAGCCAGGATCCTGCATCAAGAGATCGCTCTAAAGTATGGCTTCATAGCTCGGCGGTTGCCATATTACAAGAAGACGCCGAAGCCGGTTCTCGAAAACGACCGCGCTAAGCTCTACTGGGACCGAGACATCATCACGGACAAGTCTATTGATCATAATAGATCTGATATCGTGTTGATGCATCGGGCGCCGTCAAGGGTGTTATAATATTTTTTGGTGGATATCACTATTCCACACGACGAAAACCTCGTGCAAGCTGATGCCGACAAGAGGATACGGTACCTTAACCTGACATACGAGGTTACGCATGTGTGGCAAGTGCAATCCACTGAAATCATTCCTGTAGTCCTGTCTGTCAATGGTTGATCCCCGTTGATCTGGATCGTAACCTTAGACGGTTGGGACTTCGAGGCAGACCGATAGTAGCGGCTATGCAAAAGGCAGTCCTTCTCGACAATGCCCGGATTGTCCGACGCTTTCTCTCCTCGTCGCACTGACTTCCAACCGACTGTGCTTCTGCTCAGCTGGAATAGCTCCTGCCACTTCGCCTAGAGCGAAATGGTCAGAGTACCCCAAATGTATACTTCAAAATAATAATAATATCCGAGACAAATCACACACGGTCATTTGGCCCCAAACTAGGATTCCCTGTATTATGGGAACCAGAGACTGATATACATACACATATACATTTTAAATACATACATACATATATAGATATAATACACCCAGACACAGAGCAAACAAATCTGCTCATCACAGAAATGTTTGCCCTGGGTGAGGATCGAACCCACGACTCTCGGATCAGTAATCAGGAACGCTAACCACTAAGCCACTGAGTCAGTCTTTGCGGCCTTCTTTCTTATGAGGGCAGATCATGACCGTGTCTGTGAATCAGTTAACTTGCGTTATCGACGCGATCACGCAAGCTGCAATGAGCCATGACTGCTTCAATTAATGCTTCAATCTACGAATAGGGGACGGAAATGTTTAATCAATAACAACTTAACAAGCGTAGAATTGTCTGAATATTATCTCATCTCACTAATATTATAAATACGAAAGTATGGATGTTTGTTTGTTCCACTTTTACGCCGAAACTACTGAACGCATTTGGATGAAAGGTAGGTAGATGCAGTATTCGGCTAACACACAGGGTACTTTTCATCTCGGAAAACTCGAATGTTCCTGGGAAATGGCTAAAACTTTAAATTATACTTCGCCACTTGGTGGCGCTGCTTTAATTTTATTTCTATGTGGACCCAATTCGTCTACGCCGACGAAGTCTCGAGCAGAAGCTAGTCTGAAATAATTCAAGCTCTTGAGTTTTGCTCGAGGGTCGTTTAAATTGGCACATTTCTAGTGTCGGAAAGCTAACATGTAATCAAAAGTGGGCCCTCATCCGTGTCGCAATGGTTTAATATCGAACTGCGACCTCTTGTATCGACAAATACTTGTTAGCCTCGGGTGCCTTCATAGAAAGTACAGTTCTCAAGTAATAAAAATGCACAAGGCGAAATAAAGTCCTTATTGATTCAGAACTTAAAATTATTGTATAACGTAAAGTTATTGCAGAATTTGTAGGATACCCAATATCCTTACTATTATAAACGTGAAAATGTGTGCCTTCTTGATGCTTCAAAGACTCAATCTCTCGAGAAAGCTATTCAAGGGAATAAATCAGTAGGTAATTAATTGCTTGAAGTAACTTAGTAAGTACTTATATCATTCATTCAAGTGTCTTTTTTATGTTAAAAATCTGAACAGATTATGTAGGATAAAGGTGGTTGGATAAAGATTTTATAAGTAGAATTCCATCTTGAATTCATAAATTCAAATTCAAATTCAAATTCAAAATTCAAAATGCTTTATTGGAACTTAAACAGTTGTTACAAAATTTATGTGTACGATAACAGCTACATTAGTCGGAGACTGTGTCGCAGCTATTAACGCCCACCCCAGGTACATGTAAATTTGGTGTTCCAGAAGTAAAATAAAGTTTTATTACAACATTACTATAGTATATATACTATTATATTAGAAATATTAAGGCAAATAATTATTTAAGGATACAAACTATGTGTGTGTGTGTGTGTGTGTGTGTATGTGTGTATATGTGTGCGTGTGTGTGTGTGTGTGTGTGTGTGTATATGTGTGTGAAAGAGAGAGAGTATGTGTGGTTTAGTGTACCAGAGTTTGTGTGTAGAAGCAATAAAAGCAAATTACCTACTGGATAAGGAAACAATTCTTCTACAGCTATATAAATTTGATATAAATTGCCAACTGGATAAGGAAATATTTCTTCTGCGGTTTTACAAATTTTGAGCTTCCCAAGCAAACTGGGTTAGTCAGCTGATCGATTTGGATGAGAAGTGGAAACATTGAAAACCAAAAAAAATGTGTTGAAGGGAATTCCTATAGAACCGTCGTTTCTTCTCGCTCCGCAAACACTTCACGAAACGACGGGTATACGAGTGACAAATAAATTCAAAATTCTAGGAACCTCGTAATAGGTAGATAAAATAATGACGTTCGAAAAGTGTACAATGCTACCTACTTCGAATAAAATGTTTTCATTTCATTTCAATATTTGCAATTACAACAAATTTTTAGAACAAAACTTGATCCCTAGTCCCAGTTAATATAGCCTACAGCTATTTGGTTGCATCCATATTATTCTCAATGCCACTCAATACGCTACACATAGTTATAATTAACACCAATTAATTTAGCATATACCAATGCTATGCCACTATACCACGCATCTAATAAACAGATATTTGAGTCGCCAACTGTACTTCATACGTGACCAGAATACTAATAGGTTTACCGAGGACAACGCGGCGATTATTGTCATCGAAATAATCCAATTTCTACCATCAACATAGTTTGAAACAAAGTCCTTAATATAGCTTTATAAAGACAGGCTTGAATTACTTGAAACGGTCGTGGATTGTGTGGTCGCAGTGAAGAGACACGGTCCTAACCTGAATGGGCTTGACTAGGCCAAGTTTCATGAACTCATGAACTCGTACACTGTGACTACAACCGATCACTGTGACAACAGGATAGTCTTTTATAATATTCCATAAAAGTCAAAGTCAAAGTCAAAGTCAAAAATATTTTTTATTTAAGTAGATGCTGTACGCATACTTTTAAATCGACTTTTTATCTACCTAGTACAAAGTTCCTACCACGCGGAACTTGTAAATAAGTGGTTGAAATTCCATGAAACGCGGCCCAGTTAGCGGTATTTATCTCGACCGCTTTCCGTGCTTCGCAAGCCACTTAAAGCCGTTGGTGCCAGTTGCTATCACTAGATTGCCATGTCATGGGATTATAAGCGGCTTGAAACTTCTGACACTGGGCCGGCCACAAACCTCCACCATGAAATTGAAAAATGAAAATCGGACGTGGCCCGTCCGTGTCCGTGGTAACTTTTACCTAATCTGTGAACTATTTTATCGATCTATTAGAATTTTCTTACAAATCGATTAGCTGGTTGTCCTATTGAACGTGTGATATGACGTGTAATTTCGTGATTTTCGGAAGTCCCCAGTCTTGAGTAAATATGTCTTTGGTTGGAAAAAGATGATTTTCCCGCCAAAGCGAAGATTGGATCGCGTGGAAGTCCCAGATTAAGAAAACCTAATCTAGCTACAAGCTACAGGATATTGTTGTTACAGAATCCTTTTTAGGTTGGGTGGATATAAAGGAACCTAATAAAAACGATATTCATGTACTTATTTGGACGGGACGGGATTTTGTTGCTTTTTGAAAATTCGATTTATTTTTGGGTTTCTAGTCGTGAAATTAATAGTTGATATTTATTATTTCTAAGTTCATCAGCTGTCGTTTTCATCATAAAACGATCAGTTGATGAATTACCTTAAAATGTTAGAAAGTGAATTAAATGAGTAGGACCTAAGGAGGGTGAGCTAAATGAAACAGTTGTAGTATTTAGCAGAATAGCATAGTTTATTAAGTACTTAAACGGATCTAAATATTAATGGTGACTAGATAAGTATTAGTCGAGTAAACAGGACACCTAATAGAAAGTCGAGGAAATATTGAAAGATATGGTTCATTCCAATAAAAAAAAAGCAAAATGTAAACAAAGATAGTATGCATCTGACATTGACATGTGTCATCTCCATAGTAAGTTTGTTTACGTTTTGCTTTTTTTTGATCGGAATGAACTATAGCTAATGAAATGGAAAGTCTAATATTTTTTATAGAAAATTAAACCACTATACTCTAACAGTTTTCCACACAAACAGTTTATTATTCAAATGAATGTAACTTTAATTTATTTTATATTTTTGAAATTCATTAATTTCTGATATTGTTTATAGTATTTCAATGTGACTGTGTTGATTTTGTGTTTCGTTGCATGACGATATTAAATAAAAGTTTAGTTCTTATTTTAATGTTTTAATTTCTTGCTTTTAATTATGCACCATTATCAGCCGAAAGACGTCCACTGCTGGACAAAGGCCTCCCCCAAGGATTCCACATCGACCGGTCCTGCGCTGCCCGCATCTACTTGCATGAATATCACTTTTATTAAATTTAATTATTTCTGGAAAATAAATTAAATTTACAATGTAACTAATTAACTGTAACAGTCTTTGTACAGCACTTGTATTACGGCTGTCATTCCTACACTACATTTGCCATTCCTGTGGCAAATTTGTCTATGTGGTCTATTATAATTTAATATCTGTTATCATCATGATTTAGGCAAATAAATAATTTCATTTCATTTCGGATGATTCGGGAAAATATCATAGTAACGCGACAAAAAAAACATAGATTCTTCAACTACTAAAATAACACAATAGTACAATGGCATTCTCTTGTTGTATTTTCCTTAAACGATAGGAAATAATAAAGTGTGTGAAAAAAAAGTTCAGCAAAAGAAAACGTTTTCCTTTGAACCTTTGCAAAACGACCCAATTTGTTCTACAATGAATGCTTTTAACTTCAAAAACATTTATGACATGAAATTAATTTTACACCACGTCAAAAGCGGTCGATGGAAGGACGAATGGAGGATGGCATCACAATTAACCTCAGACCGGATGTCATCAGTCACCGCGGTGTTCATCCGAGTCCGGATGCCCGATTGCCATGTCATGGGATTATAAGCGGCTTGAAACTTCTGACACTGGGCCGGCCACAAACCTCCACCATGAAATTGAAAAATGAAAATCGGACGTGGCCCGTCCGTGTCCGTGGTAACTTTTACCTAATCTGTGAACTATTTTATCGATCTATTAGAATTTTCTTACAAATCGATTAGCTGGTTGTTCTATTGAACGTGTGATATGACGTGTAATTTCGTGATTTTCGGAAGTCCCCAGTCTTGAGTAAATATGTCTTTGGTTGGAAAAAGATGATTTTCCCGCCAAAGCGAAGATTGGATCGCGTGGAAGTCCCAGATTAAGAAAACCTAATCTAGCTACAAGCTACAGGATATTGTTGTTACAGAATCCTTTTTAGGTTGGGTGGATATAAAGGAACCTAATAAAAACGATATTCATGTACTTATTTGGACGGGACGGGATTTTGTTGCTTTTTGAAAATTCGATTTATTTTTGGGTTTCTAGTCGTGAAATTAATAGTTGATATTTATTATTTCTAAGTTCATCAGCTGTCGTTTTCATCATAAAACGATCAGTTGATAAATTACCTTAAAATGTTAGAAAGTGAATTAAATGAGTAGGACCTAAGGAGGGTGAGCTAAATGAAACAGTTGTAGTATTTAGCAGAATAGCATAGTTTATTAAGTACTTAAACGGATCTAAATATTAATGGTGACTAGATAAGTATTAGTCGAGTAAACAGGACACCTAATAGAAAGTCGAGGAAATATTGAAAGATATGGTTCATTCCAATAAAAAAAAAGCAAAATGTAAACAAAGATAGTATGCATCTGACATTGACATGTGTCATCTCCATAGTAAGTTTGTTTACGTTTTGCTTTTTTTTGATCGGAATGAACTATAGCTAATGAAATGGAAAGTCTAATATTTTTTATAGAAAATTAAACCACTATACTCTAACAGTTTTCCACACAAACAGTTTATTATTCAAATGAATGTAACTTTAATTTATTTTATATTTTTGAAATTCATTAATTTCTGATATTGCTTATAGTATTTCAATGTGACTGTGTTGATTTTGTGTTTCGTTGCATGACGATATTAAATAAAAGTTTAGTTCTTATTTTAATGTTTTAATTTCTTGCTTTTAATTATGCACCATTATCAGCCGAAAGACGTCCACTGCTGGACAAAGGCCTCCCCCAAGGATTCCACATCGACCGGTCCTGCGCTGCCCGCATCTACTTGCATGAATATCACTTTTATTAAATTTAATTATTTCTGGAAAATAAATTAAATTTACAATGTAACTAATTAACTGTAACAGTCTTTGTACAGCACTTGTATTACGGCTGTCATTCCTACACTACATTTGCCATTCCTGTGGCAAATTTGTCTATGTGGTCTATTATAATTTAATATCTGTTATCATCATGATTTAGGCAAATAAATAATTTCATTTCATTTCGGATGATTCGGGAAAATATCATAGTAACGCGACAAAAAAAACATAGATTCTTCAACTACTAAAATAACACAATAGTACAATGGCATTCTCTTGTTGTATTTTCCTTAAACGATAGGAAATAATAAAGTGTGTGAAAAAAAAGTTCAGCAAAAGAAAACGTTTTCCTTTGAACCTTTGCAAAACGACCCAATTTGTTCTACAATGAATGCTTTTAACTTCAAAAACATTTATGACATGAAATTAATTTTACACCACGTCAAAAGCGGTCGATGGAAGGACGAATGGAGGATGGCATCACAATTAACCTCAGACCGGATGTCATCAGTCACCGCGGTGTTCATCCGAGTCCGGATGCCCGGCTTGTGTTGCCATGCTAAGGGATTTCAATACATTTTTGTCTTTACAGCAGTGGTTCCCAACCTTTTCTTGACCAGGGACCACTTTGATTTCTTTGTTGTTAGCAGGGACCACATGTACAAAAAAAACTGAATCAATTCGAAAATAAACCTTAATCAAGAACTCAATATTAACATGCATAACAGTATTATTTTAATTGAAAAAATATCATTTTAGTACAAATGAATCAGTGTGATTTATGACCTCGTATCTTCTTTACAAGTTCGGTAATCTCCTAAGATTACCGAACTTGTAAAGAAGATACGAGATTTCAGAAATAACATTAGCCAATCTTCACGCAAATCATCACATAGGCGGTTATCACATTGCACTGGAAACCGCTCCGGTGTGCGGCGCTGCGGTTTTTATTTTACCCGCTTACTTTCAATCGACACCTGGCCTTGTTTTTAATTGCCAACAAAGCAGAAAACCCTTGTTCGCATAAATAAGTAGTAGTGAGAAAGCCAAGGACAGCGCAAGGCGATTTCTCGAATTTTGGTTTAAGGAATTGCTTTTTTACACCAAAACTTCAATTCTAATGCGTCCTTAGAGTTTCTATATTTTTTTTATTTAATTCAATGAGTTCTTCGTGGATTTCTTCTGTTACTTCACCAGCATCCGCGCTAAAAGAGTTGAGAATCAGTTTTTGATCAACTTTATCTTCTGTTTCGGTATATTGTAGGAAGTAACTATTGAATTCATCAATCAACATTTATAGATGTTTCCTTGTATGTTTACCCTACTCGCGTAATACTTTTTGTCCTCCAAAAGTTTTTTTAATATCGTGAAAGCAGAATATTTGTTTTAAATCGTTTGTGGACCATATTTTGGCTCCTGCGGACCACTGGTGGTCCGCGGACCACTGGTTGGGAACCACTGCTTTACAGCTTTATGCCATCTACTTTTAGAAAAAAAGGGGTTTAATTTTTGAAATCTTACGAGTAAGTTAATTCATTATCACTATCATTATTTAATTTTAATAATCTTGTATTTTTGTTTTTGTGTATTGTCATATGGGTTTTTTGCCTGAAATAAAAAATATATTATTATTATTATTTTCAATATAAATTTGGGCTACTCTGACCACTTGGTGCTAGGCGAGGTGGCAGGATCTACTCCAGCAGAAGCACAGTCGGCTGGAGGTCAGTGCGGCCAAGAGAGAAAGCGTCGGACAATCTGGGCATTGTCGAGGAGGATTGCCTATTGCATAGGCGCTATATCGGTCTGCCTCGAATTCCCAGCCTCCTATGGTTACGAGCCAGGTCAGCAGGAACCAAACCATTTACGGACTAAAGGAATTAGTTCAATGGATTGTGTTGGACATAAATTTGGAACGTAACTAAACGAGATGAAAACATAGGCCGTCTCGCTCTCTTTGGGTTGTGCGCTGAGAACATGGCGGGTGTCACGTAACTAATAAAATCAGAAAAGTATTAAGTGTTTTATTCCTAGCAGTGCCCCAAGCAAAGTAATTTCAGTTTTCAGCAGATTGCACTTGCCACATATCCGTAACCTCGTGCGCCATGTTAAGGTACCGTGTCCTTTCATCGGCATCAGTTTGAACGATATTTTTATTATTTACAGACATGCAGAGCGTTGGTCTTTTCATAGATTTCTACTAAGTAACATCTTATGTACATTTCTATTTAACCCAATTTTAAGTTGTTTGCTTTTAGCGACTTTCTGCAACTCTGGCAAGAACATTCGTTGTCTCCGTTTCCTCTTCAACTATGAGTTCCACAATCTATACTACCCTGATATTTGAACTAAATCAAGTATACAAAACCCTAAACATAGTGCTTTCAGTAGCCTGTTAAGCGACTTTAAGTTTGTGGATGATTTAATAAATAGCGACCACCTGTCAGTTTAGTACCATAGGCGCTACTGGCTGGAAAAGTTACAAAGTGTATCCGAAAATTTTCTCTCTGGCAACACTGCGCCCGGGGCGGCGGTCCGGATGCACACTCCGGACGCTGCGCGGACGCTCGGAAACCGGATAATTTATTGTGACACCCCTGTATACCTGGACGAAACTGTGTTGTGAAAATCGTTTTTTTTTGGTTATAAAATATTTGTGACTTAAATAATGGAAACCTCAACTTGAAGAAAATTATTCTGTTTGAAAAATTATGATTAGTTATTTTTGACGAAATTTCAAAGTATAAACTGCTTTTGTTTCAAATTCTTTATAATTCTACTTCTATTTCTAGGTCTACATTGCGTTGAAAACCCTTGGTAAACCTGCTTCCATTTTGCGTCCCACAACTAAGGTAAGATTAACGCGACAAGAGTCTGTATCTTTCGCACAAAAATTAATACAAAAAATACTTTCTGGAAGTGTTGTGGTACCCATTCCTAACTCGTATCAGATTAGATTATGCAACTAAACTAACTATAACTTTGTTGTTTACCCGAATTATGTAATAGCATGTAAGAACTTTATTCAAAAAAATGTGTTGGAGGGAGTTTCTTTAGGGCCCGACGTTTCTTCTCTTTCCGCAAACACTTCCCGAAACGTTGGGTATACTAGTTCCGAGTGGTAGGAACTTCGTATTAGGTAGAAAAAAATATGACGTTCGAAAAGTGTACAGAGTACCTACTTCGAATAAATATTATTTCATTTCATTTCATTTCATTTCAGATAATATTAGGGCTTACTAAATTTCGATACAAAATAAAAGTATCGTAAAACAGGAAACGTGGTAACAATTATTTCTGATGATGATGAAACTTCTGACACTGGGGTTGGCCACTCACTAACAACACCACAACTTCCACCAATCCCGACTTGGTCCCCATGTATGACCTTACCTTTCCGGGGTACGCGAAGAGAGACCCGTGCCCCTGCAGTGCAGTGGGGACGATATGGGTTATTAAATTAACAAACCTAACTTCTACCTAAAATTAAACCACTTTAATTGTATCAAAAGGGATTCAAATAACAATATATTACACGCAATACCGCACAATACCATATTACCTTTGCCACAGTAATTAAATTTCATGTCCTCTGTGTAAACAGTAGTTTGAACACATCTGTAAAGCGTGGTTCACATTGACAGCAATAGTACAGTCTGCAAATATTGTTCTGTAAATGTGCGAAACAAGAATTAGTTATTTGGAGGTTTTACTTGTTTTATTTTGACCAGATGATATACAGGTGACAGGTAATATGTATATATTTTTTTAAATGATAATAATACTTAATATACTTACATTATGAATGTTTAATTAGATTAATATAATTATAGATTTAACAATAGCGATATTATTATAACGATATTATATTATTTATTTATTAGATATTTATTATATATATTAGATATTATATATTTGCGAGAATATTTATAATTTTCGACGCAAAGTATTTTGCTATGAAATAAATATGAAATGAAATGAAATACCTGCAAACTATAGAACTGGATGTTCTACTGATGAAACTGAACAACTTTTGTTTGTTTTGATGAAATTACAAAAAAATATGGACGTGTTATTCGAATTTGTATGTAAAGATTTTTTCACAGATCCAAGGGATTGCAGATCTGAGTATTTGATACTTTCAAGTTGATACGTCTACGAGTTCCTGAGAAAAAGGGTCTTGACAGATAGACAGACATACAGACAGACAGACAGACGGACAGACGGACACACGGACAGACGGACAGACGGAAGGACAACGAAGTGATCCTATAAGGGTTCCTTTTTCCTTTTGAGGTACGGAACCCTAAAAAACTAAGTAATTAATATAAATCATAGTCTAGCGTTTTATATAATAATATCATTTTTTTATTTATGTAATATCGTAACGTAAAACCGGTAATTAACCAGTATGAAAGAGCCTTCACATCACACCACTACACCCCTTTCGCAAATATCTACATGCGTATTAGGCAACGTCGAGAATGATTTATTGATGACTATCAATATTCATTAAATTTACTGCTGTATATGTACATTCATATGTATATATTAAACATTATACTGGGTGTCAACAACAACAACAAGAACAAATATTGTTCTTTGCTGAAAACGCAAAACAATTTGGACTATTCATACAAATCGATCAGCTTGTAATACAAGTTTGTTTGTATGAAAGTCCAAAAAATGTTGTATAAAAATGTTGTTCAGTTTTGTAAGTAGTGAGTTCACTAGTTAAGAGGTTTGCAGTTATGTTCCAGTCTTCCTGTATATACGCATTAAAAATAAGTACTTGTATTAAAGTATTATAATCACATAAAGACCGCGAATCAGATCGAGTTTCTCCAATGAGGATTTTCAGTGAAAACTGGAAACAGTTGAGATTTCTTCTTCTTTATCTTAAGAGCCAGGCTCTTGTCGGTGGAGTAACCGCCATTCTTTTCTATCCCTTGCCAACTCCTTGACTTCCTGGTACGACACGATATTGACTTTGGCCTTCATTTGATCGATGTAACTTATTCTTGGCCTCCCTCTACCTCTCTTTCCTTCTATCTTTCCTTCCATGATGTTCGTTATGAAGTCGTCGTGTCGTAACAAATGTCCAATCATATTTCCTCTTCTGTTCTCAATAGTGTCTATGATGTTTCTTTTATCTTTCACTCTATCCAACATTTCTTCGTTTGTGACTTTTTCTGTCCAGCTTATACCTTCCATTCGCCTCCAGCACCACATTTCAAATGCTTGCAATCTTTCCTTATCTCTTTTTGTCATTGTCCAGCTTTCACAGCCATATAATGCTACGCTCCAAATATAACATTTTATTAAACATTTCCTTAATTTTATAGATATTTTCTTTGATTTCAGTATGGACTTTTTACTATTAAATGATGTTTTAGCTATTGCGATTCTTGTGATTATGTCCTGAGTACATCTAGAGTCTTGGTTAATGATGCTACCTAATACTTGAAATACTTTACTTGTTCTAGTGAATGGCCATTTAGTGTAATCGGTATAATATGTGGAGTTGTTTTAGCGGTACTGAGTATTTTAGTTTTGTTGATATTGATTCTGAGGTTATATTCTCTAAAGATTTCATCCATGGATGTAACTAGGTTATGGAGATTTATTCAACTCAATTTTATTTTTGTATTCAGATAAATTAAACCTTCATCCTGAGGTGATAAAATTTGTTTTATTCTATTATTTTTTAAAAAATTATGTAGGAAATCTAGAACAAAACGAGCTTCGCTTCGCGGAGACTCCTATTTATGTTTGCCACAGACTTACTTAATCTAAAGTTTCTCTCTGCCCAATTGTCCATCCGTTACGGGTTACACATTATTTTCCAACTATCCGGAAATTCACAGATATGCGTTTTTCTATAACATTTGCGAGAATATTTAAAATAAATACTACTTCATCATTATTTCGCAGAAAAAAATATTCCATTCATGTTTTATGTGAAATTTATTCATATGATTTTTCATCGAAGTTATTCGGAAACAACTCTCTTCACAATTATGGATCTGCGAGCGAGTAGCAAATGTCAAAATACTGTTTTTATTGAAAACGTGACACGTGTAGGGCTGTCAGGCTGCCGGTCTATAGAGACGGAGCCGAGGTGTGCCTATATTTTGCCTTTATTACTGTTATTGGTCTTAGATATATTTGGTAATTTCATGCAGGCAAAAGTGAGTTCCTTTTTACCCGACTACGGCGAAGCAAAAAGGAGGGTTATGATTTTGACCGGTATGTATGTATGTATGTATGTTCATCTGTTCCCGCATAACTTCTAAACTACTTATCAGAAGCCAAAAAATGACTTGTCATTAGAAGCGTCTTAATGACCCGCTGGTTATAGGCTACGTGACGTCACAATAAATTCAATATGGCGCCCTCTAGAGGACATAAAGTCATGACCAAAAAATATTTTTTTCTTCAAAGGTACTTTGTTGGGTATCAAATGAAAGGACTTAACAAGCACATTTTAAAAATATATATATTACTAGCTGTTGCTTGCCGGTTTGCTTGCATTCGCTCGATAATTGTGTCAAATATGTATGTTCACGTGTTCCCGCATAACTTCTAAACTGCTTATTAGAATCTAATTAATGAGATATCATTAGAAGCGTCTTAATTGTCCACTAGTTATAGGCTAGGTGACGTCACAATAAATTCAATATGGCGCCCTCTAAAAGACATAAAGTCATGACAAAAAAATATTTTTTTCTTTAAAGGTACTTTGTTGAGTATCAAATGAAAGGACTTAACGAGCACATTTAAAAAATGTATATAATACTAGCTGTTGTTTGCTGGTTTGCTTGCATTCGCTCGATAATTGTGTCAAATATGTAAGTTCACGTGTTCCCGCATAACTTCTAAGCTGCTTATTAGAATTTAACAAATGAGATGTCATTAGAAGCGTCTTAATTGTGCGCTAGTTATAGGCTAGGTGACGTCACAATTAATTCAATATGGCGCCCTCTAGACGACATAAAGTCATACCTAATAGAGAATACTTAAAAGGTGCCGTGTTGGGTATTGAATGAAAGGGCTTAAAAAGCAGTTTTAAATTATATATAATATTACTAGCTGTTGCTGCTTTGCTTACTTATCTAAAAAAAACTGTGCGTATAATAGACATGTACCGGGTAATGGAGGTCCGATCAGCCGGGTAGCCGGGTACCCGGCGGCGCCGGGTACTCGGCAATGAAACACGTCGCGATCACGTCTTAGATCATTACTTAAACTTTGCCAGACCTCCAAGGGCTTATTATTATTTGAGGGCAAGGGCCCATCCATCCTCAGCCGATTTTGGCCATGGCGTCTGCTTACTACTCCTAGGCCGGGTTATGGCGTTCATGCGCCCTAATATGGCTAACATAGCCGATCTTAGCGGCAAACTCGCGTGCACAGAGAGGGCACAAAGGAGGGCCCTATTGGATCATTATGACCTGGGTAGATCTACATCTTATCTACAAGCCTCATTTTATTATGGTGTTTATTAAGCTTGCAGTGGCCAGTTAGAGTTCTGGCTATAATTCTAAGTCCAGGCTTATGAAGTCGTAGTGCTCTAGACGTGTATTCCCGTGAAAAACCAGATATGAGCGCTTTCGAATGCTTATGGCCTGGTGTACCAGCCCAGAGTGTTCTACTTCTTTTATGGCAAAGGTGACAAGCGATCAGACGGATCAACTAATGGTAAGCGATTACCGCCGCCCATAGACAGCCGTAACACCAGAGGAGTCACAAGTGCGTTGCCGGCCTTTAATATGGGAGTACGCTCTTTTCTTGAAGGTTTGAAAATATGGGAGTACGCTCTTTTCTTGAAGGTTTGAATATCGTATTGGTCCGGAAATACCGCAGGCGACAATTCATTCCACAGTTTCGTTGTGCGAGGCAGAAAGTTTCTAGTGAAACGCACAGTTGTGGACTGCCAACCATCTAAGTGATGGGGATGAAAATGTTGTCGCGGAGAACGATGGCGGTAACAGGCGGCAGGGATCAGTCCGAACAATTCCTCGGAGCACTCCCCATTGTACAAGCGACAGAGAATTCAAGCTCCAAGGGATGCAGATATAGGGTCATTCTGAAATACCTCAAAAATTTTTAACATTGGCTTCTACTCATGAATCTAAACAACTTTTCCCAAGTTATCTATACAATACTCAATTCGTAAAAAGATTTTTGGACTTCCCATACATTTTGGTTCAGTTGATCAATTAGTATGAGGACTCCAAAATATTTTTTGGTAATTTAGTATAGGGTAAGTTGTTCAGTTTCATGAGTAGAACCGTGGTCAAACATTGTTCAGATATTTCATAACCCTATATATTTATGTGGTGGGCAGATAATTGACCACGCTGAATACGTTAAAAACAACCGACTTCAATCGCAACAACTCTAATTTTGCTATGTTTTTGTTGATTTTCTCAAAAACCGCTGAATTGATTTGGATAAAATTTATATGGGACCACCTGTGAAGTATACCCTTTTAAACAAAAAAAAATCGAGTAATCGGTGAACATACATAAAAAAAAAGATTCCGACGAATTGAGAACCTCCTCCTTTTTTTGAAGTCAAAAAAATAGAGGTCACAATCCTATACTGCGTAACCTGGCGGGCGGCCCGCTACCTTTCCCCATCCAGTATCTCTGTATACAACGAGCGTCTTTTCGAAAGCAGGTAACGTCTACGAATAAAAAGAAGCCGAAAAAATCCTGATCAAGCTAAAAATCTCTTACACCATAACTTACACTATAAACCTACACTAATAAATAATATTGAAATATGAACGACAGTTACATAAATGTACCTATACTTTTAACTTCAAAATAACGTGTTTTTAATAACTACGTAATTACCCGGCGGAGCCGGGTACCCGGCGCTATTACCCGGTACCCGGCCGAATCCTTAAAAAAGTGCCGGATCCGCCAGGTACCGGATCCAAACCGGGTACCCGGTACATGATTAGCGTAAAATTAAATAATGCTATAAGCTGGGAGTACCTCCACGCGGTGAAGGCAGTAACAGTTAATAACTGGCTAAAACTCCCATATAATATAAGAGACAGGCCTATGTGGCCCTCAGCAGAGTCAGATGTTTAGATGGATTATTCATTTGCTCCTTGGATCATAATAAATTGCTGAAAAATCCTCATGACTCCCGATCTCTTGAGGAATTAGAAAGATTAAGAAATCTATCAATCTCCGAAATAATATAGTAAGTACAGTATAATAAATAAATTAAATAAGTTGTTAAGCGGTACTGCACACATTTTATTAGATAATAAAAACTCAAAATTACTAAATAAAAATAAAAAGTTTAAAAAACTAAAACCCGACTACGGAAAACTTGCGCTCTGAAAAGTATGAAACAAGAAAATTTTCTTGTCTGAAATTTTTGTTATCTACAAATTATATTCAATATTTATCATCTAATAATTGACAACTTACATATACATTATAGTTAATTAATAAATATACATTGTGATGTTCTGATAAAAGCCGTGGTCGTATGCCACCTGATAGCGTACCCGATAGACTCTGTTCTGTCCGAACTACCGGCTCCAGTTGTGAATCTTAATAATTTAGTGACCCACCCGAAACATATTCGATATGTTAGAGTATAATGGTAGGTAGTCACCGATTCTTACGGCAAGGTGGCATACGACCGCGGCTTTTATCAGAACATCACAATGTATATTTATTAATTAACTATAATGTATATGTAAGTTGTCAATTATTAGATGATAAATATTGAATATAATTTGTAGATAACAAAAATTTCAGACAAGAAAATTTTCTTGTTTCATACTTTTCAGAGCGCAAGTTTTCCGTAGTCGGGTTTTAGTTTTTTAAACTTTTTATTTTTATTTTATAGTGAATTTATTTTAAACGAGCGGCGGCGAAAATTTTTATCACTTAGAATGCGTAACGTCTTTACTTACTTGAAGACGTAATGTGCTGGGTGTAACAAAAAATGTTACGGTTTTAGCAAAATCGTACAAAAAAAATTGTTCAGTGTAATGACTAGAACACTATAACTGTTTTGTTACACTCTGTTATTATTTATTTTCTAGAAGCAGCCATCAGCCAACCCTAGCCGCTAGATACAGATATATTTTTTCACTTTGATGTCAGTGATTTCTTGCTTCTACCTGAGATCGTTTTCGTTTATTTTTGTCACATTTCTCTTCGATTATCATGAGTTGAGTTATCCTATGTATCATCAGCATCATCGTCAGTTAAAAGACGTTTACTGCTGGACAGAGGCCTCCCCCAAGTATTTCCACAACGACTGGTCTTGCGCTGTGCTGCCCGCATCCAGTGGCTCCCACTACCTTCTCCAATTCATCGGTCCACCGAGTCTTTAATCTCCCAATGGTCACAGTATTACGAGCTATATTATGCGCCCCGCTCACTGCCACTTCAGTTTATCTATTCTGTGAGCTATATCGATTATTTAGTTCTCCTGCGTATCTTCTCATCTCTGATTCGATGTACATAATATGCTTACTTTGTATTCATCTATTGCACGTGTCCATACATAACTGTGTAGAAAATTTTACATCTTACGTTAGCAGAAAGATAACACTATAAAATTTTATAAGCTTACCTTTCACAGTGCTATAAAGATATAAATATACGTGACTTTTATAGGCAAACGTCGTGAATGTAGGTAGACAGGTCTGGCGAATCCGAGTTACATGGAGAACGTTGCTTCTTTAACACAAGTATGCAGTGGATATGCAGTGGTTCTCAAATGGTGAAAAGCTGAAAAGTTTAAAGACACGTTTTCAAGGATTGTTTAGTTTCTTTTTGTTTTACCTTGAAGTATTCTATTTTCTCTTTTCTTTGTAATTTCCAATTCCAAAATTTTTATATCCAATTTTTATGTGTGAATTTTGTGGAATATTCAAAAAGAAAAAAAACAACTTTTTTAATTAGATAATTCTCGCAATAATGTTATTTTTGAGTTTTTAGGGCTACGTAAACGTAAGATGTAATTTTGAATTAGTTTTATAACGTAGATAAAATCTTCATAGATACCTAAAAGTCAGATTACCTTAGATCACTCTCTTGGTTAAGTATCTACCTTAAATCTTGATGCATGCCTGTCTAGGGATTCTAATAAACTCTTAGAGTAAGCGAACACGCGTTTGCAAACATGTACAAACTTCAGTTTTTATGTATTAATTAAACAATAGAGCGTCTCCGGGGTATGCCACAACTGTCATTAGGGGGTTCTATACGAATCCCAGTTTGAGAACCTCAAGTTTATTCAAGTTCTGAAGTTTCTTTTGCCGTTCGTTCGCCTGAAGTTTATTTTTATGGTTCTGTGCAAACTTCCTGCAGAACGCGATACAGTGAAAATATAAACTAAAATAGAAAGAAGTTCAGTGCAGTTTTCTTTCAAGATTCTTGTCAAGTCGGGATAATTTCTTTTTAATAATAGAAAAAAATGTTTGTACTCGAAATTTTAGTCTAAATGGGGAGATGGAAGTTGGAGTACGAGATAGCGTTAGATCCTTCTTAATCCCTGGATCGTCATATTATTTTAAGCACTGGGCTTTGATGGAAAACGACCCAATGCAACGAAGATGGGGATGCTAAGATGTGTGGAGTGATAAGAATAGATAAGATAAGGAATGAGTATATACGAGAAAGTCTGAAAGTAGCGCCAACAAAAGTTTTGCGGAAATCGGTTATCATGCTACAAGGCAAGTTATGAAGGGGACGAAAGTCATGTGAGTAGGAGAGTGTTGAATGAATGAGGATGGATTAGTGAATTCCCACTTTTCCTATTCAGGAAGGCCAAGGAAGAGATTGCTATATTGTGTGAAAGATGATATATGTAAGTTTGTTTGTTTGTAAACTCTTTATTCTTTCTTTTTGTATGAAAGGAGTAAGCACTGAGGTGACAGTAGCGCCAACCCCAAATGATTGGGAACAGGCAGGATAATGAGCTCTTTAATGTTTAATTGTACAGGGTGTTACAAAAATGTACCCGGAACCTTGTCCCATAATCTTCAAATATTGTATGAACAGTTCGAAATATCGTTAGTGGTCCACGGAGTGACTCCGATTTTCTAACCAGAGCTGTGTCCCAATTCTGGCTAGTGTACATTGGTACATTGATAAAAACTCATTGGAGTTTTTCGAAACTTACATACATTTTTATACCGATTGCTTTAAGGCGGGAAATAGTCTGAATAACCTTGTTGAAACGGAGATTGCTGAGAGTTTTGCCGACGTCAGTGCCATCTAGCGGCTACGGTTGGTACAGTTGAAATACTATAAAAACTGCAGAAGGGACAAGTGTTATTTATTAGTTATCCTACATAACTGCCTATTTTTGTTTGCCCATCACTGCAACTGACGTCATCGTTACGTGCAGTGTTGAGTTTGATTTTTTATGACCAGTAGGCGTCAGGAACCAATACGAGGTATGTAAGTATGTTTAATTCTTTGGCACGCTCTACAGCCTAAACGGATTCAACTTCTTTTGTCGGATTTCAATATTTGATGTTATTAGATTTGTCTCATTTGTGGGAGTGACATGGGGTACACTATTTTATTACTAGCTGTTGCCTGCGATAACAGAGAGAAAAGTAAAAAATCTACTCATCATAGAAATGTTTGCCCTGCGCCGGGTGGGGATCGAACCCACAACTCTCGGATGTAGTCAGGGGCACAAACCACTGAGCCAACGAGCCCGTCAAGTTTATGTTTTTAGATTTTAGGACTAGGTGTGATATAAAAAATATTCTTCTAACTGTGTCTAACTAACGGTGTTCCAAAACTAATGCGACGAAGGAGATCATTCAGGCTCCACACATTTTTTGGCCTTTTTTAAAGTGCCAGTCAACAAAAAAATGACGTATTATAAGAACTTGCTATTTGGAGCAATAGTTAAAATGACACAAAAGTTGTAGGGTTTTTCTGAACAATGTTATATAAGATCGATGAATCGTCATTTTCATACATTTATTGATTCCTGAAAGCTCAGATATAACTAGAGTTTATCATCTGGAACAATTTTCATTAAATTTTTCAACTTTTGTGTCATATTAACATTAACTATTGCTCCAAATAGCTAGTTCTAACAATTCGTACTTCTTTTTTGTTGGCCGGCACTTTCATAAAAGGCTCAAAATTAATGATCTCCTTTTGGCTGGAGATAGCTTTGATCAAGACCTATCAAAATAATGAAACATGTGTTCTGCTAAAGTTTATGGTTTTCGAGGTATACCAGATTAAAAAAAAATTAAAATCACTACTATGTTTTAATAATAATAATAATATCTAGGACAAATCACACATCATCATCATTTTTAATTAACTTGTTTTTTTTTGGACTCAAATATTGTTGATTAGTGTCTCCACCCGAATTCACTACTTTATTCTACAAAAAAATTAAAGATGCCATCAGAAATACATCATCAATTAAAAAAAAAACTTTAAAAATATTCGATAATGAAACTTTATACATCTGCGAAGTAAAAAAAATACTCAATAATTTTTGTCATTATGAGATAGAGCATATTATGCTATAAAAAAACCTTGTTTTTTATTTTAGAAATGTATAATACTTGGATATTTTCCTTGCAAACAATGAGTTAATTGCTCTTTTTGACCTCAAGGTGCTGACTTATTATATTCGAGGTTTTCAAATAAAATTAATTAGATTGATTAAAAATAGAAAGGCGATCATATTACGTTTACATAAGACTGCCTGGCCGAAGTAGACGAGACGAAGACGTTGTTTTGGAAGAAAGATGGAAAAGTGGCGGCAAAATTTAACTTTTTTAGGGTTCAAAGTTCAAAAGCCAACGGGACCCTATTATTAAGCCTCCACTTTCCGTCCGTCCGTTCGTCTGTCTGTCTGTCAGCGGGCTGTATCTCATGCACCGTAATAAGTAGAGTTGAAATTTTACAGAGTGTGTATTTTTTTTGCCGCTATGACAATAAATATTAGGCTGTCCCATTCAAAATGACATCTAGTAATCTTAAGATTTCCCAAAAATGTTTAGAGATTATTTTATATGATCGAATCAGTAATTCGAGAGCTATCACCTACATCAAGCGTTTAAATTTTCTGCTTCGCAGTGGATCGCCAAAACTAAATATTTTGTTCTATGTTCTTCAGCAATCATGGTAATTGTGAACATTGGCTTACCGTTGACAGACCTACCACAAATCCCTACTGATACTGGGAGACATAACATTCCTTGCCAAGTTGACCTCTGTGACTCGATCATCCAACTTCATCAGTTTGATAGGTACATGTATTAGTAGCATTTGGTATATTTCCTTTCCTGAATATCCAGGTACTTTTAAACACATAATCAAACGCAAAACTACTCCCAGGTCTAGAAGGGATTAAGGGGTCCATTGCTCTATGTTAATCATCAATCATGGTGATTGTGAACATTGGCCTGCAGTTAATAGATCTACCACAAATTAGAGAGCGAACATTCCTTGCTCAGTCGACTACAAGTATCTATGACTCGATTATCCTACTTCATTGTTTGATACATCACCTTGATACCACTATAGTTTTTATACTCGTATCGGCTGTATTCGCGAAGTTCTCAGTAATATCCTAATTGTTAATCAAGATCCTGAAAGAGTTAAATTGCGCACATAACGTTATATATTGAGATAAAATCGCTAATAACAACCCAAGAATAGTTAAGCTATGTTTTGAATGTTAACACTTCAAAAATATCACTTTCTGTTGAAAATAGAATGTTAAAACAAGGGATGGGACGTATAGTGTTTTGGTCGGATAACCGGATACCAAATATTCGGCCAAGCCACCGGCTGGATAACCGAATATTCGGCCAAATTATCCTGCCGTCTAAAAATGTCTGCAAACGGATGGCAGCCTTAATTGCTATGACATGACTATGCGAAAGCTAAGACCGTGTCGCAATCAAAGCGGCACCGCACCGACTGGTCCCAACTTCTTGCTGCGATCTGCGACGCCGGTGACGAGTCTCTACCTTTCCCGGCTTCACTTCACCTCAGGTGCAGGACATGCAGGAGTATGTCAGGACCAAGACCAAGATGATCGTAAGGGTTCAGCTTTTGGATTCGCGTTACGACACTCACTTCAAGGCGTTCGTGGTGCGTGTCCCGACTCAGAGCTTGGACACCTTCATGAAAGAAGACTTCTGGCCGAAAGGCGTGGTATTTCGGCGGTTTCGAGGTCGTCTTCGGGACTCTAACACTGCGTGCATCGGCAGCGCAACAGCACAAAGAAAAGTGCCGCAGATATTATTATTATTAGATTTAAAGTAGAATAACTTATAATTGTATTTATTTATAGTATTTACGTCATTTTAATTGTATAAGTTTTTATGTATCTATGGGCCTGTACGTAGTTACTATGTTGCCTGAAAATAAATGAATAATAATAAATAATATGCGCAGCAGCGGCGGGAGGCTGCGTGGCGCCCACGCTTTGCATTGATTCGGGCTTTCTTCGGGCTGACACCTAGCGAACGTGGACAGTTACTATACTCGCTTGTTTTGTTTATGTATTCAATCAAACAATCACAACGTTTTTGATTGATATACTCTTTACTGTACACACACAAAAAATATATAACAACAAAAGGCACAATATTAAAGTTACAGAGTGGTGAAATGTAGGCGATCTTATCGCTTATAGCGATTCCTTTTTTAAATTACTGATAAAAATTAAATCGTGGTAGTGGTCTTAATTTGATTTGTGTTTGTAAAAATGGCAAGTGTACAGAAAAAGTCGCCTTTATGGACGTATCAGCTTCCCGTCCATGACTTGTCTGCGTGGACTTTAGAATCGGATCAAGAGAGAAAAAATGTTGAGGTGCCGCCATCTAGTGACGAAGGGTAATTTTTGAATTTTTAAGCATTCCTCCAGGAACCCTTAAGTTTCCGGCACAAAAAGTATCATATGTGTTAGCTGAGTGCTTTATCTATCTGCCTATCAAATTTCATCTAAATCCGTTCAGTAGTTGTGGCGTGAAAACGGAACAAACAAATAAATAAACTAAAAAATAAAATAAACTAAAATAAACAAACAAACAAAAACACAAACAAACATCCATAATTTTGCATTTATAATATTGGTGAGAGGAGATGAGATTTCGTCTAAGAACAACAATTTGCTAAGTGTAATTTATGTGAGGTGATTTCTCGAGGTATCACTGGGAAGAAGGCAGAAACCTCGGTGCTCAAAATGCATAATTACTACCTCATTATTCTTCTTATCGTGTGGCACATTCAACCGTTCTTCCCACAAGATATAGACGGCGGTTGCCTAGTGTTGCATTTAGCATCACCCGCGGTCACGTGTAGGGCATTTAGATTTACACCTACGGACGTGTGCAACGCGACCATCATACACATCTAAAGATCAGATGTGCAGGTTTCCTCACGATGTTTTCCTTCACCGTTAAAGCAGTCTGTATGAAAATGCACGTAAGTTTCGAAAAACTCATTGACGCAGTGGCCAAGATTTGAACCCACGACCCCTGGTTAGGAGGACGGAGTCACTACCCGCTGCGCCACCGACGCTTTTTTTCCTACTCTACTACTCTTTTTCTCCTACCTCATTAAAGAGGTTATTGGGGTAGACTAAAAATTAGTTTTGTGATTTTCGATGTTCATTTACGAAATTTTAACTATCCGGCGGGGGCCGGATAATTGAGCTATTATCCGGTATCCAGGCTGATACTAAAGTACTGGCCGGATAGAATAGTAACCGGATATCCGTCCCATCTCTAGTTAAAACCACTTCCTGAAAAGTTTTCATTTTGCAATTATGCCCTTATTCGTAAGATACGACGATATGTTTCGTTATTTTGTTAGTTTTGTTAGTTAGTGTTAGTTTTGGGACAACCTGTGTATTATTTTATTTATTTAGATTTAGGTCAGAGGGTATCTCCTCAGGGGTTCTGTGCAAATATCCAAAAATTATAAGATAATAAATAAATATCCAGGACAATTAACATACAATCTTAATTGTCCTGGATATTTATTTATTATCTTATAATAACGTTGAGTGTACAAGTTCCGCGTGGTACCTAGTACAAAGTTCCTACTTTGTACTAGGTAGAAAAAAAGACGATTTAAAAGTATGCGTACAGCATCTACTTAAATAAAAAATATTTTGACTTTGACTTTGACTTTGAATCATCCTGCGGTCATCTGGCTACAAACTAGGATTCTCTATAATATGGGAACCAGAGACGAATAATATACATATGTAAATAGATACGTTTTTGGAATAAAAACATATAGATATTATACACCCAGACACAGAGCAAACAAATCTATCGCCAATGAAATGTTTGCTCTGGGCTTGGTGTTTAAGTAGTTTTATCAACGCTTTCATACACCATTCTGTTACGAAACTTAACTGCTTACTTACTTACTTATTATCTAAGTTTCATACTACTTAAGTTAGTTTGTACTTACAGTTTACCGACGAAGATGGAAATCTTATGGATATGTTATACATAGAGGCTGTTTTTAGAGGTAGGTACTGAACGAACACTGTTTAAACTAAGTTTTCTGTTCATAAAAAACATTATAAATCGCGTTAAAGCATTTTTAACCGACTTCAAAAATAGGAGGAGGTTCTCAATTCGTCGGTTTTTTTATGTATGTTCACCGATTACTCGAAGACGCCTGAACCGATTTGGAAATTTCTTTTTTGTTTAAAAGAGTAATACTTCACAAGTGGTCCCATATAAATTTTATCGAAATCGATTCAGCGGTTTTTGAGAAAATCAACAAAAACAGCAAAATTGGAGTTTTTGCGATTGAAGTCGGTTGTTTTTAACGTATTCAGCGTGGTCAATAATTATTCTTTGACAGAAGGGCATTAAGAGTCATCAGTAAACTAAAGAAAAGAAAAGAAAAGAAAAGAGAAGAGAAGAGAAGAGAAGAGAAGAGAAGAGAAGGGAAGGGAAGAGAAGGGAAGGGAAGGGAAGGGAAGGGAAGGGAAGGGAAGGGAAGGGAAGGGAAGGGAAGGGAAGGGAAGGGAAGGGAAGGGAAGGGAAGGGAAGGGAAGGGAAGGGAAGGGAAGGGAAGGGAAGGGAAGGGAAGGGAAGGGAAGGGAAGGGAAGGGAAGGGAAGGGAAGGGAAGGGAAGGGAAGGGAAGGGAAGGGAAGGGAAGGGAAGGGAAGGGAAGGGAAGGGAAGGGAAGGGAAGGGAAGGGAAGGGAAGGGAAGGGAAGGGAAGGGAAGGGAAGGGAAGGGAAGGGAAGGGAAGGGAAGGGAAGGGAAGGGAAGGGAAGGGAAGGGAAGGGAAGGGAAGGGAAGGGAAGGGAAGGGAAGGGAAGGGAAGGGAAGGGAAGGGAAGGGAAGGGAAGGGAAGGGAAGGGAAGGGAAGGGAAGGGAAGGGAAGGGAAGGGAAGGGAAGGGAAGGGAAGGGAAGGGAAGGGAAGGGAAGGGAAGGGAAGGGAAGGGAAGGGAAGGGAAGGGAAGGGAAGGGAAGGGAAGGGAAGGAAGGGAAGGGAAGGGAAGGGAAGGGAAGGGAAGGGAAGGGAAGGGAAGGGAAGGGAAGGGAAGGGAAGGGAAGGGAAGGGAAGGGAAGGGAAGGGAAGGGAAGGGAAGGGAAGGGAAGGGAAGGGAAGGGAAGGGAAGGGAAGGGAAGGGAAGGGAAGGGAAGGGAAGGGAAGGGAAGGGAAGGGAAGGGAAGGGAAGGGAAGGGAAGGGAAGGGAAGGGAAGGGAAGGGAAGGGAAGGGAAGGGAAGGGAAGGGAAGGGAAGGGAAGGGAAGGGAAGGGAAGGGAAGGGAAGGGAAGGGAAGGGAAGGGAAGGGAAGGGAAGGGAAGGGAAGGGAAGGGAAGGGAAGGGAAGGGAAGGGAAGGGAAGGGAAGGGAAGGGAAGGGAAGGGAAGGGAAGGGAAGGGAAGGGAAGGGAAGGGAAGGGAAGGGAAGGGAAGGGAAGGGAAGGGAAGGGAAGGGAAGGGAAGGGAAGGGAAGGGAAGGGAAGGGAAGGGAAGGGAAGGGAAGGGAAGGGAAGGGAAGGGAAGGGAAGGGAAGGGAAGGGAAGGGAAGGGAAGGGAAGGGAAGGGAAGGGAAGGGAAGGGAAGGGAAGGGAAGGGAAGAGAAGAAAAGAAAAGAAAAGAAAAGAAAAGAAAAGAAAAGAAAAGAAAAGAAAAGAAAAGAAAAGAAAAGAAAAGAAAAGAGACAGAACAGACAGAACAGAACAGAACAGAACACAGGGCAGGGCAGGGCAGGGCAGGGCAGGGCAGGGCAGGGCAGGGCAGGGCAGGGCAGCGCAGCGCAGCGCAGCGCAGCGCAGCGCAGGGCAGCGCAGGGCAGCGCAGGGCAGCGCAGGGCAGGGCAGGGCAGGGCAGGGCAGGGCAGGGCAGGGCAGGGCAGGGCAGGGCAGGGCAGGGCAGGGCAGGGCAGGGCAGGGCAGGGCAGGGCAGGGCAGGGCAGGGCAGGGCAGGGCAGGGCAGGGCAGGGCAGGGCAGGGCAGGGCAGGGCAGGGCAGGGCAGGTCAGGGCAGGGCAGGGCAGGGCAGGGCAGGGCAGGGCAGGGCAGGACAGGACAGGACAGGACAGGACAGGACAGGACAGGACAGGACAGGACAGGACAGGACAGAACAGAACAGAACAGAACAGAACAGAACAGACGAGATCAGACGAGAACAGACGAGAACAGACGAGAACAGACGAGAACAGACGAGCACAGACGAGAACAGACGAGAACAGAATAGAACAGAATAGAATAGAATAGAATAGAACAGAATAGAACAGAACAGAATAGAATAGAATAGAATAGAACAGAATAGAATAGAATAGAATAGAATAGAATAGAATAGAATAGAATAGAATAGAATAGAATAGAATAGAATAGAATAGAATAGAATAGAATAGAATAGAATAGAATAGAATAGAATAGAATAGAATAGAATAGAATAGAATAGAATAGAATAGAATAGAATAGAATAGAATAGAATAGAATAGAATAGAATAGAATAGAATAGAATAGAATAGAATAGAATAGAATAGAATAGAATAGAATAGAATAGAATAGAATAGAATAGAATAGAATAGAATAGAATAGAATAGAATAGAATAGAATAGAATAGAATAGAATAGAATAGAATAGAATAGAATAGAATAGAATAGAATAGAATAGAATAGAATAGAATAGAATAGAATAGAATAGAATAGAATAGAATAGAATAGAATAGAATAGAATAGAATAGAATAGAATAGAATAGAATAGAATAGAATAGAATAGAATAGAATAGAATAGAATAGAATAGAATAGAATAGAATAGAATAGAATAGAATAGAATAGAATAGAATAGAATAGAATAGAATAGAATAGAATAGAATAGAAAAGAAAAGAAAAGAATAGAATAGAATAGAATAGAATAGAATAGAATAGAATAGAATAGAATAGAATAGAATAGAATAGAATAGAATAGAATAGAATAGAATAGAATAGAATAGAATAGAATAGAATAGAATAGAATAGAATAGAATAGAATAGAATAGAATAGAATAGAATAGAATAGAATAGAATAGAATAGAATAGAATAGAATAGAATAGAATAGAATAGAATAGAATAGAATAGAATAGAATAGAATAGAATAGAATAGAATAGAATAGAATAGAATAGAATAGAATAGAATAGAATAGAATAGAATAGAATAGAATAGAATAGAATAGAATAGAATAGAATAGAATAGAATAGAATAGAATAGAATAGAATAGAATAGAATAGAATAGAATAGAATAGAATAGAATAGAATAGAATAGAATAGAATAGAATAGAATAGAATAGAATAGAATAGAATAGAATAGAATAGAATAGAATAGAATAGAATAGAATAGAATAGAATAGAATAGAATAGAATAGAATAGAATAGAATAGAATAGAATAGAATAGAATAGAATAGAATAGAATTAGAATAGAATTAGAATAGAATTAGAATAGAATTAGAATAGAATTAGAATAGAATTAGAATAGAATTAGAATAGAATTAGAATAGAATTAGAATAGAATTAGAATAGAATTAGAATAGAATTAGAATAGAATTAGAATAGAATTAGAATAGAATTAGAATAGAATTAGAATAGAATTAGAATAGAATTAGAATAGAATTAGAATAGAATTAGAATAGAATTAGAATAGAATTAGAATAGAATTAGAATAGAATTAGAATAGAATTAGAATAGAATTAGAATAGAATTAGAATAGAATTAGAATAGAATTAGAATAGAATTAGAATAGAATTAGAATAGAATTAGAATAGAATTAGAATAGAATTAGAATAGAATTAGAATAGAATTAGAATAGAATTAGAATAGAATTAGAATAGAATTAGAATAGAATTAGAATAGAATTAGAATAGAATTAGAATAGAATTAGAATAGAATTAGAATAGAATTAGAATAGAATTAGAATAGAATTAGAATAGAATTAGAATAGAATTAGAATAGAATTAGAATAGAATTAGAATAGAATTAGAATAGAATTAGAATAGAATTAGAATAGAATTAGAATAGAATTAGAATAGAATTAGAATAGAATTAGAATAGAATTAGAATAGAATAGAATAGTTTATTTGCTCGAAATGAAGTTACATTTTAGGTGGACATATTACAAAATACAGTTTCTTTACATTTCACCAGCAGCTGGCGTGGAAATTTGTCATAATACAATTCAGTTTACAAGGATATACATATATTAGTCAACATAATTTTTTAAATTATTATTATTATTACATGCTTGTCAAAATTTAAACTTAAAATATTCATCAACAGAATAGAAGCAGCCCTCTGTAAGCGTTTTTTTTAATTGAAATTTAAATTGTATAAAGTTTAACATCTTAAGCGCGTTTGGCAATTTATTATACAGTTTAATGGCCATCGAGTAACTGCTCCTACTACATAGAGCTGTTCTCACAGTAGGTAGCACCAACTTATCGGGATACCTGGTGTTATGCTAACAATTGTCACCGAGTTTTTTAAAAGTCTGGGTGTGTTTTGACAAATATACACGCTTCAAAAATATATAAAGAGGGAACCGTCATTATTTTGACTTTTTTTTAAAGGGGTCTACAACTTCTCATGCTGTCAACATCGCAGATGGCTCGAACACACTGTTTTTGGGCAATCAGTGCTCTGTTACCCGAGATCAGAATACCGTACCTAAGAATAGAACCTACACAACCATGGTAAGCTTGTAAAGCAGTTTTCTCACAGCTGACTTTAGCAAGGCGCCATAATGCATAGGAAAAGGGATATATTTTTTTACAGACCTTATTAACATGTAGCTCCCATGTACATTTGTCGTCCAAAACTACTCCTAGAAAAGTTACGTTCGAGCACTCATTTACGATTTTGTCTTGAAATTTAACGTTAAGTTTATGCTTATTACCATTTTTATTTGTAAATTGAATAAAGCTTGTCTTTGATATATGTACTTGCAAATTGTTTTTATTTAGCCAGTTGATAGTCGAGCTTACAGTTTTGTTTATTTCATCGTTATATGTTGTTAAGTCTTTACATGGTATTACTACTGATACATCATCCGCAAAGAGTGTGCATTCGTAATCAGTTACATGAGGTAGATCGTTGATGTATAGCAGGAAAAGAAGGGGCCCTAATATGCTTCCTTGTGGAACGCCCATTCTGTTGAATTTAATGTCTGATTTAAAGGCTGTAACTTCGTTATTATTATCTAGACTTGTGACCTCAACGAATTGTTTCCTATCATGAAGATATGATTGAAGCCATTGGTTCGACACACCACGAATACCATAGAGTTCACATTTGTGTAATATTTTTTTATGTGAAACAAAGTCAAAAGCTTTGCTCACGTCGAAGAATACTGAAGTTATTGGGATACGTCTATCGGTGTTCTCGGTCATTTTCTTTAGTAAAGAAAACATGGCTAATGTTGTAGATTTTCCCGCTTGAAATCCATATTGTTCGGACTTTAGAACATTAAATTTACACAAAAATTTCAGAATTCATGTGTGCATTGCTTTTTCGAATATCTTCGATATAACTGGTATCAATGATATAGATCTGTAGTTATCAATCAAATCTTTCTTTCCTTTTTTATAGATAGGCTTTACAACTGATATCTTCAGAGCTTCCGGGAATACACCGCAAGTAAACGACAGATTAACAAGATGTGAAACTATACCTGAGATTTCGTTTTTGCATGATTTTATCACCTTAGTTTGAATTTCATCATAACCAGCCGAGTTTGTGTTATTTAGGTCACTTGTAATTTTCCTGATTTCAGTTGGGTCTGTGGGCGTTAAAAATAATGTCGAGTTTATTGTTTCAATATTCGTACTCATTGATATGTCAGTCTGATTATCTTGTATAGAAGAATTTTATTTAAGGTTTTTATTCTTAAACATAATATGGAGGGCGCAATAACGATTCTACTCAATATAATATATTGATCAAATAGAAAATAAAATTTGAATCCTGCAAAGCTCAGAATTTGAAAAGCTGAAAATTTATTACTGTTTTGATGACGCTATGGCCAATTTTGTATGAACATTTCTTTATTTTGCGGTTCGAGCAAAGTCGTAGAAAAAAAGATATTCGGTATGATGGGTAGAAGACCCAGCTAACGGGCCCTACTCCTATGTTGTTACACCCTGTTCCATAGATGTAATAAATAATAGACAGTTATTCCTGAATAAAATAATTAACAATAAAAATGATAATAAGAATGAATAAGAATGACTCCAAACATTCCAATTCAATTCAAATATTCTTTATTGCACAGAATACAATTACATATATTATATTATTATTATTATTATATTTATTATTTATTTGATACATGAGAGTAATATTTAAAAGAATGCAAGTGTACAACTTAGGCGGCCTTATTGATTAGAGCATTTCTTACAGGCAACCTGAAGAATGGGAAAAATAATACAAAAATAGATTCCTTTATAATACATATCATCCTCGTCCTTGCACCGTATTCCTCAGTGATGATTAAGGTCGTGACGTCCTTTTGGCAACATTTTCTCAGTGATGATCTTTCACCATTTCGATCTGTATTCGGCAATATGCAGAGCATCGTGGACGTAGGTAACGAATAGGTATATAAGGTGCTACTTTATTAGTGCCCAATATTTTAGTCAGTGTTTTTACTCCTGATTCTGATCAACTTTCCCCAAGGAACCCATAGTCAAATCGCAAAAAAATTTTTGGACTCTTCATACGAATCGATCAGCCAAGCGGCCAAATTAGTATGAAGAGTCCAAAAAACTTTTTGCGATTCGTCTTGGAGAAAGTTGATCAAAATCAGGAGTAGAAGCACTGACTAAAATATCGGGCACTAATAAAGTAGCACCTTATATTTATAACATATCCAGGCACAATTTATCTGTGTATTTTATTTATCTTGTATTCATTAAATGTTATGTTCACACTACTTAAACCCTTGTTGAATGTAACCGAGTGTAAAGCACAAAGATACAGTCAACTTAAATTAATTACAAGATACTTCGCGCGCTACCAAACAAACACTCTTCTAACAATAGTCATTTCCGCGTACAGTCGGCAGCAAAACGTGTTGTTTTCGTACGAGCGCTGTTAATTATTGTTAGATAACATCATTCTGTTAACACGCATGACTATGTTTATTAAGTAGTAAGTATTTAAATAATTAAGATATGTCAAGTTAAATAAGGAGCTTGTTAATTAGCTTCGTGAAAAGGAAAATAATCTTACCAATTAAAATAAATTCAGCCAAGTGAGAGTTGGAGATCGCTATGTCGTGGCTAGATCATTGAATTAGGCAAGACTCGTTAAGCCGTTGGTGCCGACTGTCATCACTAGATGGCAGTCGTTAAGCCATGACAGAGGCTTTATAGTCGCCTTGAGAACTTCTGGCACTGGGGTTGGCCACTAGTGTAAGGTGGAGGTTCGGATTGGTGGAGGTTCCACCAATCCGAACTTGGCCCCCATGTGTAGAGTATGGCCTAATCTTTCCGATGTATGGGAAGAGACCCGAGACTGCAGTGGGGACGATATTTGTTGTTAGCGAATGTCATATAGTACGGCTACACCCTGCCCCTCTCAAAATGCGACCTCATCCTTTGGCGGGTAAGATTCAGTACCGGATGCTTAGCACAAGTTAATACACATTAGAAATAATAATATTTTTATCCACTGATACGTTCGTGGATATTGTACTATCCAAGGGCGCGACCCCCGTTGTATGTCCCGGAAAGTATACTATATCCACGAGACAACATTTGCAAAAAACTCTATCTACGAGTACTTTACGATACTAAGTTCAATTTTGCGTTAGTAATAAGGCTTGCTATAAAATATTTTATCAGTTCTTCACTAGGAGCGCGTGAAAAGTTAGATATCAACTGGACAAACCAGTTGACCGCGTGTGTATCACAACAAAATACCGAAAATATTTTAGGTTTTTTAATATTTCGCAGTAATACTTGCATTAAAATGATTTTCGTTAAATGGAATTGTGATATTAATAAGTAGTTACAACGCGGTACCTAGTTTGTTGAAGTGTCTGGGGAGTGGTGTGGCTCTGTCCTCTGAAATATCGTAATTAATCTTCGCACAAAACGTGCCATGGCTTTTGGGGCACATAATATGTTCAATGAACTTAGATGTAGTATTACAAATATTACAATTGGGACTTAGAACACGTCTACACCTTCGATCTAATTATATTTAGAGATGTATATAGGTAGGCCAGACAGTCTGGGAATTTAAAATAGCCTATATTATAAAAAGAAAGATAGAGGGAGGAAGAGGAAGAACGAGATAAAATTACACTGAACAAGAAAAGGAAGAAGGTTGCTTTCGGTTCTCCTTCCATCATCATCATCCAACTTCTACTGGAGATTGCTCCACTGACAAGAGTTATGGTTTAAGGCTAAGAAGATAGCCTAGAGAGCTCCTTTGCCAAGAAATAGCTTGGATAGCTCCTTAGCTAAGAAGACAGGTTAGATATTAATTTCTAAGTTAGACTTAGAACGGTCGTCCTTACATCACAGCTATCTTAGCCACCACTAGAGTGAGCAGCCTGCCAGTTAATTAGCGAAGTTCCCGCTTGCATAGCTAACTGAGCTTAACACTCGAATTGCTGCGATGAATGGCCGGATACGGCTAAAATGGGTCACGGACAGGGGCGAATTCAGATGAAGAATTAGTGCCCCATTTATTATATTTCTGGGCCCCGTTTCATGAAATGATAAGCATGATAAAATTATACAATCAATTATCTTACTTATAAAAATTTAATAAAAAAATAATTTGTCTGCATAAAATATCTTTACGATACAGCAAAAAACGTGCACAGTGTATTCTTAAAAGTTATAATACCGTTTCTTTACATCAAGGGCTGAAATAAAAATATGTATTAAAATTCACGTGGGCAGTCAGATTAGATAGTACATATAAGTTTCTTCATATACTCGTATTCAACATTACTATTAACAGAATTTACATGTTCAGTTCAGGCATGGAGATGAGATAGATAGGGTCTTATCTTCAAAGAGCTTTCAAAATAATAATAAAAAAAAACATAATGACTGAATTCCTTGTCGTTGCTAAAGTCATATTAACTAAAAAATAGAGCTGACATCGCAAGATGAAGTGAGAAAATAAAGAACTAGGATGGAAGACCCTATACCACTTCCCAAGTACGGACCTGCTAAATTACTAAGAGTTAGTAAGTTTGCACTTGCAGAAAGCTGAAAATAGCTGAATCAATGATTGAGATGTTGTCGCTGCGAAACTGATTGTGAGTTTCAAGGTACTTAAAGTAACTTATATTTGCAGCATTTTGTCAAACTCGAGATTAGAGTCTACTAGATAATTAGATTAACTTTATGTTGAATAATGCTTACTAGGGTTTATACAGACTGACTGACAGACAAAAGTGGGTAGGAATCGCTAACACAGGCTTCTGTTAAGTATAGAATTGTTGCTCTGAGTCTGGGTGTATTAGATTAACTTTATGTTGAATAATGCTTACTAGGGTTTATACAGACTGACTGACAGACAAAAGTGGGTAGGAATCGCTAACACAGGCTTCTGTTAAGTATAGAATTGTTGCTCTGAGTCTGGGTGTATTATATCTATATATGTATTATTTAAACGCATATGTGTATGTATATCAGTCTCTGGTTCCCAAGATACAGGGAATCCTAGTTTGGGGCCAGATAACCGTGTGTGATTTGTCCCAGATATTATTATTTTGAAACATGAATTTGGGCTACTCAGACCACTTCGCGCTAGGCGAAGTGGCAGGAGCTACTCCAGCAGAAGCACAGTCGGCTGGAGGTCAGTGCGACGAGGAGAGAAAGCGTCGGACAATCCGGGCATTGTCGAGGAGGACTGCCTTTTGCATAGCCGCTATTATCGGTTTGCCTCGAAGTCCCAGCTGTCTAAGGTTACGATCCAAGTCAACTGGGATCAAACCATTAACGGACAGGACTACAGGAATGATTTCAGTGGATTGCACTTGCCACATAGCCGTAACCTCGTGCGCCAGATTAAGGTACCGCAACCTTTTGTCGGCATCGGCTTGCACGAGGTTTTCCTCGTGTGGAATAGTGATATCCACCAAAAACACCCTTGACTGCGTCCTATCCATCAACACGATATCAGGTCTATTATGATCAATAGACCTGTCCGTGATGATGTCTCGGTCCCAGTAGAGCTTGGCGCGGTCGTTTTCGAGAACCGACTCCGGCGTGTACTTGTAATATGGCAACCGCCGAGCTGTGAAGCCATACTTTAGAGCGATCTCTTGATGCAGGATCCTGGCTGCGTGGTTATGTCTGTGCAGATACTCTGTGTTACAAAGAACCGAACAACCGGAGGTTATATGGCGTAGGGTCTCACCTGGTTGACGGCACAACCGACATACGTCCAAGGTACCGTCTTTCATTATGAACCTCCTGTAGTTGTTTGTCCTTACAACCTGATCCTGTATTGCACAGACAAAACCCTCTGTCTCCGCAAAGAGGTCTCCAAAGCGCAACCAGTGCACGGAAGCCTTCTGATCTACGAAGGATCTGTAGAAAGCCTTAAAGAACCTTCCGCGCAGCTCTTTTTCTTTCCAAATGGCTTCCCGCTCAACAGTGCTAAGTACAGCCGGCGCTTGCCAGTTCTCTTGGGCCATGGACAAAGGGGTTAGTCCTCTATCACATGCTATGACAACTCTATGCAAATCACTATCGACTTTCCCTAGGAAATAGCATTGGAGGCTGCATATTTCACGGTTGTGCATTTGTTTCGCACTAAGAAGGCCACGACCGCCACTCTTCCGCGGAATATACAGCCTCATCACTGACGACCTCGGATGATGCATTCTGTGGAGTGTCATAGTAGTGCGGACTTCTGTGTGTTATTATTATTATTATTATTATTTTGAAATATGAATTTGGGCTACTCCAGCAGAAGCACAGTCGGCTGGAAGTCAGTGCGACGAGGAGAGAAAGCGTCGGACAATCCGGGCATTGTCGAGGAGGACTGCCTTTTCCTTTTGCCTTTTGCCTTATTATTATTATTATGCAGAAATATAAATTTGGGCTACTCTGACCACTTCGCGCTAGGCGAAGTGGCAGGAGCTACTCCAGCAGAAGCACAGTCGGCTGGAGGTCAGTTATTATTATTATTATCGTCATCGTCATCGTCATCGTCATCGTCATCGTCATCGTCATCGTCATCGTCATCGTCATCGTCATCGTCATCGTCATCGTCATCGTCATCGTCATCGTCATCGTCATCGTCATCGTCATCGTCATCGTCATCGTCATCGTCATCGTCATCGTCATCGTCATCGTCATCGTCATCGTCATCGTCATCGTCATCGTCATCGTCATCGTCATCGTCATCGTCATCGTCATCGTCATCGTCATCGTCATCGTCATCGTCATCGTCATCGTCATCGTCATCGTCATCGTCATCGTCATCGTCATCGTCATCGTCATCGTCATCGTCATCGTCATCGTCATCGTCATCGTCATCGCCATCGCCATCGCCATCGCCATCGCCATCGCCATCGCCATCACCATCGTCATCGTCTACGTCATCATCATCGTCATCGTCATCGTCATCATCATCATCATCATCGTCGTCGTCGTCGTCGTCATCATCATCATCATCATCATCATCATCACCATCATCACCATCACCATCATCATCATCATTATCATTATCGTCATCATTATCTTCATCATTATCGTCATCATTGTCATCATCATTATCATCATCATCATCATCATCATCATCGTCATCATCATCATCAGTTGTCCAAACTTGTTATCTCGACACAAAGTCGGTTATTTTTAAGACAACCAAGCACGGGCTGATGCCAAGTGACATGATTGCCGTCCCTATCCTCATTCAGTAGTGTCCGGTGACTCGCTTGAAGGGTTGAAAAAACGTCGTACTATTGAGCAGGTATCTATTATTACTGATTTCTGGAGGCTAATGTAAGTTTTTTCGTGGAGCTGTAATGTTGCTGCTGGGCTTTATGTAATGTTTACGGTATAACGCCGGTAGATGATATGATTACTGGGATTATTCTGACTGTGTTCTGATGCCACATCTGCCTTATTTCATCCGCTAATGGTATGTATTTTTGTATTTTTTCTGTGTGCTTGTGTTGCATGTTATTGGTGTTTGGTATGGAGATATCTATGAGGTAGGTAGTTTTTGTTGATTTTATTGTGAGCGTAAGATCAGGTCTATTGTTGTTTGTAGTTAGGTCGGTTATGATATCACGATCCCAATACAGTTTAGCATGTTCATTTTCGAGGATTTTACTAGGTTTATATTTGTAATATGGTTCGGTTTTCTTAGTTTGTATTTCCTGACTAGTGCTATATGAATTTGTTTAGCTACATTGTTATGTCTGTCCGTATATTGTTTAGTGGCAAGGAATGGACATCCTCCAGTGATGTGGTCTGTGGTTTCTGGGTATTTGTTGCACAATCTACATAAATCTGTTGTTACACTAGGGTCCTTTATAATATACTTTTGGTAGTTTTTTGTTTTCACTATTTGGTCTTGAATTGCTATCATGAATCCTTCAGTTTCAGCATAAATGTTACCTTTTTACCTCAACCACATGTAGGAGGCCTCCGGATCAATATGTTCCTGCTCTATGGATGCTGGGTATTTACTGTGTAGGGTCTTGGTCTTCCAGTTGTCTTTTTTAGTTTCTGTTGAGGTAAGCTTCAATGAGGGGTCATAATCACTGTTATTTAACTGTAGGGGTGTTCCGGATGTGGTCATGTTGCATATTGATTTGTGTAATGGGCTATCTGTTGATCTCAGTTTGAAGTAGTTGCGCAAATTTAGGACTTGTGTGTAATGTAAATTTTTGATATCTATAAAGCCTCTGCCTCCTTCTTTCCTTTTTAGTGTAAATCTTTCTATAACTGAGTGTATGTGATGGATGCCAAGTTTATTGCATGCTATTCTGGTTGCGGTATTAAGTGCCTCTAAGTCTGTATGTGACCATTTGATGATTCCAAACGAATAGATTAGAACTGGTATAGCATAGGTATTGATAGCTTTAGTTTTATTTCTTGCAGATAGTTCGGTTTTGAGGATAGTTGTGAGTCGTTTTGTGAATTTTTTCTTAAGTTCTTGTTTAATTTTAGCGTGATCTATTTCTTTACTTTGATGGAACCCTAAGTATTTGTACATGTCGTCTGGTCCTAGTGTTTGTATCTGATCTGTGTGATTGGTGAGTAAATATGGTTCTTGTTGTGCATGTTTACCCTTTATTATACTATTGATCTTACATTTGTTTATTCCGAATTCCATCTTTATATCAGCACTAAAGGTTTCTGTGATTTTAAGTAGGTGATCTAGCTGTTGTCGTGTTTCTGAGAATAATTTAATGTCGTTCATATAGAGCAAACGCGTGATTTTATTGCCTTTTTGTATGTTATATCCGTTGCAACTGTTAAGTATTTGTGAGAGAGGGCTCAGTGCAAGACAGAACCAAAGAGGGCTCAGTGAGTCTCCTTGGAAAATACCTCGCTTTATGTGGATAAGATTCGATTGTAGGTTCTCTTTTTGTTTTCAAGTTTAGTGTCGTAGACCAATTGATCATTGCTGTTTCTAAGAGAGAGATTAATTTTGGATCAATTTTATTATTATTATTATTATCATTATTATTATCATTATCATTATCACTATCATTATCACTATCATTATCACTATCATTATCATTATCATTATCATTATCATTATCATTATCATTATCATTATCATTATCATTATCATTATCATTATCATTATCATTATCATTATCATTATCATTATCATTATCATTATCATTATCATTATCATTATCATTATCATTATCATTATCATTATCATTATCATTATCATTATCATTATCATTATCATTATCATTATCATTATCATTATCATTATCATTATCATTATCATTATCATTATCATTATCATTATCATTATCATTATCATTATCATTATCATTATCATTATCATTATCATTATCATTATCATTATCATTATCATTATCATTATCATTATCATTATCATTATCATTATCATTATCATTATCATTATCATTATCATTATCATTATCATTATCATTATCATTATCATTATCATTATCATTATCATTATCATTATCATTATCATTATCATTATCATTATCATTATCATTATCATTATCATTATCATTATCATTATCATTATCATTATCATTATCATTATCATTATCATTATCATTATCATTATCATTATCATTATCATTATCATTATCATTATCATTATCATTATCATTATCATTATCATTATCATTATCATTATCATTATCATTATCATTATCATTATCATTATCATTATCATTATCATTATCATTATCATTATCATTATCATTATCATTATCATTATCATTATCATTATCATTATCATTATCATTATCATTATCATTATCATTATCATTATCATTATAATTATCATTATCATTATCATTATCATTATCATTATCATTATCATTATCATTATCATTATCATTATCATTATCATTATCATTATCATTATCATTATCATTATCATTATCATTATCATTATCATTATCATTATCATTATCATTATCATTATCATTATCATTATCATTATCATTATCATTATCATTATCATTATCATTATCATTATCATTATCATTATCATTATCATTATCATTATCATTATCATTATCATTATCATTATCATTATCATTATCATTATCATTATCATTATCATTATCATTATCATTATCATTATCATTATCATTATCATTATCATTATCATTATCATTATCATTATCATTATCATTATCATTATCATTATCATTATCATTATCATTATCATTATCATTATCATTATCATTATCATTATCATTATCATTATGAAAATGAAAATGAAAATGAAAATGAAAATGAAAATGAAAATGAAAATGAAAATGAAAATGAAAATATTTTATTCGAAGTAGGTAGCAGTATACACTTTTCGAACGTCATTCTTTTATCTACCTAATACGAAGTTCCTACCACTCGGAACTCGTATACCCACCGTTTCGGGAAGTGTTTGCGGAGTGAGAAGAAACGGCGGGCCCTAAAGAAACTCCCTCCAACACATTTTTTTTTTTAAGTCTTATATTCTATTACATCTTAATGCTAGATCAATAAATGAATTATACAATGTCATGTCTGTAAATAAAATATACAAAAATAAGAATAAAGAAAGGATTCAAAAGAGATAAAAGTAAAAATTGTTTGTAGCTAATGACTAACAAATTCCAAAAAACCAATGACAAGAGCAGGCCAGTTCACACGGACAGCACCCGATCACGAGTATAACGCGAGAGTCAGCCATCGCTCCCCTCAACCATATTTGAGGGAAGGGAACGACCCGGCTCCCGATACGCCACCATCCGCATTATCATTATCATTATCATTATCATTATCATTATCATTATCATTATCATTATCATTATCATTATCATTATCATTATCATTATCATTATCATTATCATTATCATTATCATTATCATTATCATTATCATTATCATTATCATTATCATTATCATTATCATTATCATTATCATTATCATTATCATTATCATTATCATTATCATTATCATTATCATTATCATTATCATTATCATTATCATTATCATTATCATTATCATTATCATTATCATTATCATTATCATTATCATTATCATTATCATTATCATTATCATTATCATTATCATTATCATTATCATTATCATTATCATTATCATTATCATTATCATTATCATTATCATTATCATTATCATTATCATTATCATTATCATTATCATTATCATTATCATTATCATTATCATTATCATTATCATTATCATTATCATTATCATTATCATTATCATTATCATTATCATTATCATTATCATTATCATCATCATTATCATCATCTTATTTTTAGATTCCAACGAGAGGTTAACGTATTATATGCACGTGTTAAAAAAGTGCGTTAAAAATTTAATGTTTACTTAGAATTAAGTATAGAATACAGGATTAATATTGAAAACATGTTCAAATTTTTTTTTTCAGTTTCCTATACTAAATCTGAATATTAAATCAAGAATTTGTATGGGAAACTGAAAAAAATTAGTTTTAATTTTTTTATTTTTCCCGTATTCTATAATAATAATAATAATATCTGGGACAAATCACACACGGTTATCTGGCCCCAAACTAGGATTCCCTGTATCTTGGCAACCAGAGACTGATATACATACACATATACGTTTAAATACATACATATATAGATATAATACACCCAGACTCAGAGCAAACAATTCTGCTCATCACAGAAATTATGAAATATATAAAATATTAAGTATCTACATTTTACATTAAACTAAACTTATCTACTTCTCAAAATGACCGTCAATTTCACCTCGACAAGGCGTGATGTCATCTTCCTACTATTCTGGAACTTCTAACTTTCAAACAAGTGTATTTTGTTCTGAGAAAATCGCAATAAGGAGTTTTATTCTATTTTTTTTCTATTTGCCATTGACTCGTAATCTCGGTTTGTGACGTCCTAAAATGTTAAAAGCCGTGACATTAGTTTTAAAGCTACGTTTTGTTTCTACAAAAAATATTTGAAACATGTTCGTCAAAGATTAATCAATAAAGAGATAAGTTAGTTAAGAAAAGTCATTTAGGTAGATTATAATATTAGTTATGCAGGTTAAGCGACTATGAGTGCGGTCGTAGGATTAATTTCAACAGAACATTTGGTATATCAGCTGCCTGCATGCTTCGTAAGTCATAGACCCATCCCATGGGTAGCCTTGTATGTCGTAGAATCGTCTCAAATACTTATGTAAGTATATAAATCGTCACCTGAGTGCTTATTTGTTCAATGTCCATAAGCAAGACTTTATACAACAAAGTTTTTACTGATTATTTCACGTGAATTTAATGATTTCTTACAGATTGCGTTTTCAACAGGTAATTATATTTTTAATGTTCTAAAGTTCTAAATTATAAAAATCATTCTCCAATCGACAGAAAATTGAATCCTTATGATAACTGCATTTAAAAGTGATTTTCGTTAATATGGTCGATTGGACAAATAAGCACTCAGGTGACGAAAGTATTCCGCACCTTAAATCTTACAAAATCACAACCCCATAAAATGAATGAATGCGTGTACCAAATGTCTAACATAAGGTAATCCGCACAAATTTGGAAGTCAAGTTAAACCTGTAAAATTATAAGGTACGCCGTAGTAAGGTTTACGACCTCCCACAACCATCCGGATTACGATCGTAAGATTGAGACGAATGGGTATTTATTTTCAGTTTCACTTTAAATCACGAACGGAAATTAGAAAATGGTAGAATTAAAACCTAAACGCTCTAATTTAAGATATTTTGGAAAGAGAAAATAGCCTACTGAACACTTTAAAGAACAGAAAAGGGAATATGTTGGGCTAGATACATCAAGACAGCTTTCTGAAAACTATTTCAGAAGGAAAGGTAGACGAGAAAATACAGGATGTTAAAAAAATGCGTTTGAAATTTTAAGGGGTTACTCAGAATTAAGTATAGAACTTCTCATACTAAACCTGAATAGTGAATCAAAAATTTGTATGAAAACCTGAAAAAAATTAGAAGAGCGGATTTTTCAATATTTTTCCTGGATTCTATACTTGCTTCTGAGTAACCCCTTAAAATTTCAAACGCACTTTTTTAACACCCTGTATATAGAGAAAGGCCAAAGCCAAACTAATGATAATGAGATGATGCCAAGGGCTTACGAATTGAGGGTAAAAAAGAAACATACAACTAGTAAAGGAAAAGGTCGTTATCGGGTCGTATAAAGAACTTCAGATACTGACTGAAGAAAAAAGGTTTCAAAAAGAAAATTTTCATTCAACCATAAACAAGAGCGGAGCTTTCAAATAAAATACAAACAACCTACTATGTTCTTGCAAATAAATGCTTTGACTTTTGACTCAAACAACTAAAAATGTTTTTTTTTTTAAGTAGATGCTTTATATATTCTTTTAAATCGTTTTCTTTTTCTTAAAATTTTTTACTAAGTAATTTTGTTATAATATTCTATGTAAAATATAAAGAGTTTACAAATAAACAATACAAAACTAATAAACAAAAGTTACAAAAATGTTACAACATCTTTTACTGCTATAGTTAAACTGTAAATTGCTGTGAAAAACTTTTTTTACTTTGTTTTGAAACAGGAAAATATAAAACTATGTAAAAACAGTTATCCAGGTGGGCTGGGCGGCCTTTTCGCTAAAGAACGATATCTTCCAGAATATCCAGTAATCTATTTAAATATTTAAGAGTTAACAAACAAACAAACTTAACAAGTTTTAATACTCAATTAGGACATGACTGCTTTAACGATGAAGGAAAACATCGCCAGGAAACCTGTACATCTGATTTCTAGATATGTATGATGGTCGCGTTGCACACGTCCGTAGGTGTAAATTTGAATATCCTCATGTGACCGCGGGTGATGCTAAGTGCAACACTAGGCAACCGCCGTCTATGCCTTGTGGGTAGAACGGTGAAATGTGCCACACGATACGAAAAAGTAGAAGAAGGACATGACTGAATCGTTTTCAAAGATGGCCAACTTACACATTCTAACTTTCTACCAGTTCTCACTTATAAATAAGCCGCCAAACCGTTAAGAAAAGGGAAATCCTTTGATATTATTTTTCCCGCCTCCACTTGCTCAGTCCATAAAGATTTATGGCTGTTTATGAATTTATGTGATTTGTCGGCGTCATAAATTATAATAATATGGAAATCGGGAGTGCAAAATGGCTTGTAATGAAATGAAAATGTAGGCGGAAAATTTTCCATTTTCTTTTACAGAGATTTTTTTCTCTTTACATGAAAAATTATGGTATCGTTTTTATTTATTACCTGCAGTGTAATATTATGGCGTGTTAGTGAATATTTTTAACTACGTGAAAATGTATAACTTAAAAGTTTTTGTGCATGGCTCAATGCATATTACTTTGAAATCAGGAGATTGCGAATTTTGTTTTCAATTTTTTTTTATTCATAGGAAAGTACACAAACAGAAATGTTCCTACACACTCAGCTCACGACACAGTTCCAATCCCTTTGAACGAAGAATAATATTTGTGTACGTAACTCGTATCTGGTTGAAAATATATGAAAAATCGTAATTCTCAAGGTACCTAGATGAAGCCGTATTTAAGTAGACACCTCATTATATTAGTCTTTAGTATTTTAACCACCCTAAGGAATAAAAATTTTGTTAAAAAATAAGTACGGAGAAAAACGAAGAAAAACAACACATTCTAAAAACAAGTACGAAGAAAAATGTTGGTAACGAGTAATTGGACATGACAGACTCGATGGCTCAGTGATTAGCGCTCCTGACTACTGATCTGAGCGTCGTGGGTTCGATCCCCACCCAGGGAAACATTTCTGTGATAAGCAGATTTGTTTGCTCTGTGTCTGGGTGTATTATATCTATATTTATGTATTTAAACGTATATGTGTATGTATATTATATCAGTCTCTGGTTCCCATAATATAGGGAATCCTAGTTTGGGGCCAGATGACCGTGTGTGATTTGTCCCAGTTAAAAAAAATATATCTTAGTAAGTTCGCTTCCATTTCAGGCATCATCATCATCTTTGCCACGAGGTGAGATAATGGTATGGGCTCACCAAATATACAGGGTGTAACAGAAGTGTGTGACAATACTTCAAGGTTGGCTTTTACCCATCAAACTGAACAACTTTTGTTCTACAACTTTGTTGAAATCGCAAAAAATTTTTTGGACTTTTCATACAAACTTGGTTCGCCAGCTGATCGATTTGTATGAAAAATTCAAAAAAAATTTTGCGATTTCAACAAAGTTGTAGAACAAAAGTTGTTCAGTTTGATGGGTAAAAGCCAACCTTGAAGTATTGTCACACACTTCTGTTACACCCTGTATACTCATGGACAAAAAAATCGACTCAAGGCTTGTTGCATGACGTTTGAAAAAATAACTCAATCTAGCAAAAAAACAAACCAAAAACTGTATGATTACTTTTTATGATTTTAGTTTGGTGGTTTTCTGGTTTTTTGGTTTTCGTATTTAGTAGTTTTGTAGACTGAGTTATTTTTTCCAAAGTCGGGCAATAAACTTTGAGTCGATTTTTTAGTCCACAATGTAGATATAAAAACTTTTTCTACTAACGGAACTGTAATCAATAAAAATGTACGAGGATTTTTAACATTTACAACATTTTTCACAAAAAAATGGTATCTACAAATTCTTGAGATTTTTCAACATTTTCGCGTGTGAATTAGCCGAGGAGTTTTTAACTGAATGAAGGTGGGACGCTGGGGCGCGTCTATCGCAGAATGACCAATTTGCATAATGTTATTTAAAAACAAAATATACAACTCTTTAAACACCTACAAAAACTGTATATTTCAGTATTTATTTATCACAATAATTATAATAATATCAGGGACAAATCACACACGGTCATCTGGCCCCAAACTAGGATTCCTTGTATTTTGGGAACCAGAGACTGATATACATACACATATACTTTTAAATACATACATATATAGATATTATACACCCAGACCCAGAGTAAACAATTCTGCTCATCACAGAAAAGTTCGCCCTGTGTGGGGATCGAACCTACGACTCTCGAATCAGAAGGTCAGGATCGCTAACCACTTAGCCACCGAGTCAGTCATTATTTTAGTTTAGTGATATTTTATTTTAATATTTTTTCTCACTGAATCAAAAACTTGTAAGCCCATCATGATCAAGGTTTATTCGTAAAACTGGAAAATATTAAAAGATCAATAAAAAAGAGAAGAAAGGTTCTCGAGTAGGTATATTGCCATCTAAATATATTGTGCCATTTAGTCTCCTGCAGTCAAACTGGCTCCACATGTATTGGCTTGCCTTTCCTGTGGAATCAGCCAGCGAGGCCGAGAGGGTAACACAAGTCCTGGACAGTCCTGCGTTTCTTTAACTCCGTCCCAGGCAGTGCAGTGTCTGGTGAGAGGTTCCTTCACCCACAGCAGCTTTGCTTGTTTGGTTAACAACACGGAATATCGCCAAGACACTGCAGTAATCGTAATAGATGCAGAGGCCATTAATGATTGTGCCATTTGTACATAAATTACTTTTTCTCCAAATAAGTACTTTGACATCGTAAGAATATCTAATGTTAAAATTTAATAGACATTTACGTAAGCTTGGCATTTTGCTCATTAGGCATTATGCGTTAGAAACGTTGGAGTAAGGTTTGGGCAAATTGAATTTAGCATTTCAAAGAGACGGCATAACACCCGGATTTTCGCATTAATTCATTTGTCGTTTGTTGCAAAAGAGGCTGGCTGTTCTCTTATAAATTATATTTAAAATGAATACACTTAAAGTACAGCTAAAGTTTAAAGGTAACTTCTATTCTTATTTTAAAGGTTGCTTTAAAGAGAACTTGTATCAAGATTAGTGTTTCTGTTTTTATACTGCCTTATGGGACTAAAATAGACCAGAATAGTTTGGATACACCATAAAAAACTTTATTCCATTAAAACACCTTGTATACTTTAAAAAACTATATCTTTACCTATCCTGATGCGATGATCTGCGCAAGGTTGCTGGTAACAAGCTGGATGCGCGTGGCCGAAGATAGGTATAAGTGGCGTGCGTTGGGGGAGGCCTGTGTCCAACAGTGGACTAATACAGGCTGATGATGATGATGATACCTATCCTATTACTTAGTACAGATATGTAGACATTTTTTTGTCTGAGTAGTACTATCTCAGATTTAAAAAGTCTTTATTTCATTTAGTAGATATACAAGACTGTCAAAACACAATTTAAACCAAAGACGAAAAACAAGAAAAATGGAACACACGTTACGTAATCTCTTTGGAGAAATGACTTGTCAAAGTTTGTATCGAAAATTTAATTTACAATAAGTTCGAGGGGCAGTTGACTAAGTCGCAGGCATCTTTTTAATAGAACATTACATAATAATGTTTTCTTTTCAAATAAAATAAATTGGACGGTCTCGGAATACACAACAGATCATGGTTTGATTTCCCAGTGGACTGTGATGGTCAGACAACAGAACATTAGTTTTCTCAGCTATAACTAAATATTACATCTCAGATTTAACCCGATCTGCCTAGAGAGAAGGTTATGTTTTGAACGGGATATTTAAAAAAAATGCCAAGAAAATATAATAAAAATAAGGACATGTATATAGGTCTCTATGGCAATAGTGTTATAGATACCAAAATTTTCGTCTTGGAATTAATGTAAAGGGAATAATATCAGTTTATTTACAAGAAGCTTCGTGTTAGGTAGATAAAAAATATTATATTTGACTGACTCGGTGGCTAAGTGGTTAGCGATCCTGACCTCTGATCCGAGAGTCGTGGGTTCGATCCCCATACAGGGCAAACTTTTCTGTGATGAGCAGAATTTTTTGCTCTGAGCATGGGTGTATTAAATCTTTATATGTATGTATTTAAAAGTATATGTCTATGTATATCAGTCTCTGGTTCCCAAGATACAGGGAATCCTAGTTTGAGGCCAGATGACCGTGTGTGATTTGTCCCAGATATTATTATATTATTATTATTATATTATAAAAACTAATATTATATTTGAGCCAATAATCAAATCTATACTTTATCAGTGGAGTATGATTTCATTTTTACCCTGTATTATTATTTCTTATAATATTTAGAAATAAAAATTAGATAGGACAAAAAATAAAGTTCTAAAGGCACTCAAAATTCCAAGCAAACGAAGTTACTAGTACCAGCTAACATGCCACACTTTTAACAAAGCAAGTCCAGTCTATTTGACTTCACAAAACGTTGAAAGATCACAGAACTATATTTTCACTTTTCTTAATAAAAATGATAATAAAATTCTATTACACTTATACCAGACTCCAGAACCACACGAAGCAAATATTATATTAAATATAAAAATTCTATTTCTATGCAATAAAGTTAGCTGGCAGTCAATTTCATCCGCTGTGCTCTACTACTGCTTACTACCCCAAAAAAAATGTGTCGGTATAAGATTATACTTACATTTTGTTATTGAGTCCAATAACAAATGAAAGATTATATAAAATATCACTGATTTCAATGTTTTTTTAAGTAAGGTATTATATTCTATGACCTTTAAATTAAATGATAGTTTCTGATTATTTAAAGAAACTGAGTAAATTAGATGACTAGTTATATATGTCGGGGGAGGATCAGGATCAGACATCACGCAGGGCGTAGTGGGTACGTCGAGTAGAGACAACGAGTAACTTGCAGAATTATGGACCCACCAAAAACATACTGTTAAAATGGGCCAAGGTACTGGTACAGATTAGATAATAGTACTGGACTACTACGCTGCTTGAAAAAGTAGTAAGATCTGATGAGGAGCCAAGAGTAAGGGATTGTTATATTAAAGAAAGCAAACGATTTTCACTAAATAACCTGTCTTATTTTATAATATAAGTAATAATTCATTTGAAGTTTACTAATTCCAAGTTGTAAGAGTAACTGAACCTACAATTATTTATTCATAAAAAATATCAGAGTCATCTATTTATTCTAAAATAGTAGGCTTATCATGTACCTTGGCTGATAAACATTTTCAAAGAAATGATTGTATATATTGTGCATATTACAGAAATATTAGCAACAATAACCAAATGTTCATCGGCCAAGTAACATGATAAGCCTACTATCGCATTTTAGAATAAATAGATGACTCTGATATTTTTTATGAATAAATAATTGTAGGTTCAGTTACTCTTACAACTTGGAATTAGTAAACTTCATATGAATTATTACTTATATTATAAAATAAGACAGGTTATTTAGTGAAAATCGTTTGCTTTCTTTAATATAACAATCCCTTACTCTTGGCTCCTCATCAGATCTTACTACTTTTTCAAGCAGCGTAGTAGTCCAGTACTATTATCTGATCTGTACCAGTACCTTGGCCCATTTTTACAGTATGTTTTTGGTGGGATCTCACTTATTTTTGTACAAACACTTTACGGGTTCCGGAGACGACCCTGGCTGCGGTATCAGATCAGCACACTGTTCATTATTTTAGTGTCTATATACTGTACAATCTGGCCCGAACCCGGCGTGTCTGCCGTAATCCGTTGAGGAGTTCCACTTTGAGGAGTTGACCCTGGTTGCAGCATCAGAGCATGGTTCATTATTTTTATGTCTATGTACTGTACAATCTAGCTCAAACCCGGCGTGTCTACCGTAAGCCACTGAAGTGTTCCATTTTCAGGATACGATCCTGTTTGCAGAATCACGTCAGCTCATGGTTTATAATTTTTGTGTCGATGTACTGTACGATTTAGCCCAAGCCGGCCGTGTCTTCCGGAATTTGTTGAGGAGTTCCTATTTAAGGAGACAACCCTGGCTGTAGCATCAGATTAGCTTATGGTTCATTATTTTTGTGTCTACGTACTGTACACTCTAGTCCAAACTCGGCGTGTCTGCCGTAAGCCGTTGAGGAGTTCCACTTTGAGGAGACGACCCTGGCTGCAGCATCAGATCAACTCATAGTTAATTATTTTTTGTGTCTATGTACTGTACAATCTAGCCCAAACCCGGCGTATCTACCGTAAGCCGCTGGGGAGTTCCACTTTGAGGAGACGACCCTGGCTGCAGCATCAGATCAGCTCAGGATTTATTATTTTTGTGGCTATGTACTGTACAATCAAGTACAAGCCCGGCGTATCTGCCGTAAACGGTTCAGGAATTCCACTTTGAGGAGACGACCCTGGCTGCAGCATCAGATCAGTTCAGGGTTCATTATTTTTGTGGCTATGTACTGTACAATCTATTCCAAACCCGGCGTGTCAGCCCGAAGCCGTTCCAATTTGAGGAGACGACCCTGACTGCAGCATCAGGTCCGCTCGTATATCATTATTTTTGTGTCTATGTATTGTACAATCTAGTCTAAACCCGACGTGTTTGGCTTAAGTTATTGAGGAGTTTTACATTGAGGAGACGGACTCTGGCTGCAGCATCAGGTCATTCATACAGAACGATACCACTCACGATCATAAACCAGCCACAATATTTCGTTTCTTAGTGATGGATACTCTATTTACTACCCTACTATTTAGTATTCATTTCGTAAGCGCCAAAGAACCAATGCATAGTGAGATTATTTTCTACTATCCATCTTTGTCGAAGTTACACATGAAAATAATGACATATTTCACTGTATATTAATATGAGGCCGTGGTGTAATGGTGCAGACAGTGGACGCGTTATCAAAACCGTTGTAGGTTGGAGTCGTGGTGCTCACGGATTATTTTGGTTCTTTTTGTTTTTTTTGATGGTTTTTTAACACATGTTTTTTGTATTGTTCCTGTCTCAGTAGATGAAATAATAGCCGCATACCAAATTTCAAGCTCGTACCTTTGCTAGAAGTGGCTTAGCTTTTTGATGATCGGTGAGTGAGTCAGTGACAAAATGGAGGAACTTTGCCTGTAATTATATCTTAAACTACAACATGTAGAAACTTGCAATTTATATTTCTAACTAATCTCATTGAGAACTCTACACGACAGAAATTTTTAACATCTACCATCTCTGGTTTCTAAGATACAGGGGGGTTGAAAGTGCCCTGAGTTGCTTCGAGAAAAGGATGTTGCGTCGTGCTACCTTGGCCCGGGGGCGCTCCCGCGCCCCCAGATTTATCGAATATGTACTATCACTGGGTAGGTAATTCAGTTCTGTTGTAACGTGGACGGTTCCCAGGTGGCAGGGGCAGGCAGGTCCAGACAGTGTCGAAGCTCAAAACAGAATGGCGGGCCCGCTGGCTCCCCTCCTCCAGGCTCCATCCTAGCGCACTGCGGCGGAAGTCATGTCGTGTACAAATATAACTTGACAGGTTAGCCAACACAGCCACGCGTGCGCTGCGCTACAACCGAGTGTTCGTATTCATGACCATCTCCGACATATAAAATAGTTATAGCTCGAAAATGTTAGGTCATACTCCACACTTTGGGGCCAAGTCCAGATTGGAGGGTTGCGAAGGCTAGCACGAACCGCATCAGAGAGGACTGGTATTAAATCTGAAAGAGACTGTATTTCACTGTGTTCATGCAATGGACTTTATTCACATCCTATGTATTAATGATATTATATTAATATTTATATATTCATATTGGGAACAATTGCATGGGCCATGGTGGAGTAAATCTTGGCAACATATTCTGGGCGTTATTCCTATCTCTTATTCCTTACGGACCTGACGTAGCCCCGGGCTTGGAGTGGTGGATTGGTGTGAGAAAATCCTAAATGTCTCTTTTACTGAAAAGTTAAACTAAGTACTTTTGTTCGAACCAAGAAACAATAGCATTTTGTTTCATATACGAGATGTGAGAACATAGGTGTAGAATCCGTTTCTTGTTTCTTTTGGGCTCGACGTTTCTTCTCGCTTCGCAAACACTTCCCGAAACGTTGAGTGTACAAGTCCCGCGTGGTAGGGACTTTGTACTAGGTAGAAAAAAAAAATTGACGATTTAAAAGCATGTGTAAAGCATCTACTTAAATAAAAACATTTTGAGTTTGAGTTAGAGTTGAATATGGCTTCAGCTTTTTATACACGCTGTATACACTTCTACTTGTCACAGCTGATCAATTACTACAGATACGAAATTGAATTTGCAATGGATTTCAAGTTATTCCATTACGGTTGAAGGTGACAATTATTAAAATTTTGTTATAATAGTTACGTAACTATTACAGCCCTTTGTATTCGGTCGGGCAAAATGTTTTCTCGTATTTTGTACTAAAATTCAAGATTTTCAAAACTTCCAGACTGGAGATGCTTGAACCAACTTTGTGCTACAGGCTCGCTATTTTTTTTTACTATAAGTACAGCCAATTTTTTTTTCTGAAACTTGAGTCATATTTTGTTTTTAATTTAATTTTAAAATGTTCTAAATTTCTTTGATGCGACTCCTATAGACTTTTTTAGACTGAGCTTCGACTCATTTAAATCATATAAAAATAACACGAAAAAGGTTTATTGATTTCATTGTAAACTATTTCTCTAAAAAAAACATCACCTTTCATGAGGATACGACGAAGAGGAACAGCATTTTAAATCACTTTATATAGATGAATCTTAAGCATACTCGTACATTTCTTAAAAATGTAATAAAATTGTTTATTTTGCAAAAATCATGGTAAAAATCACTTCCATGAACACATCAATTTATGCCAGTGATACAGTACACTGATATAGACGATATGTTAGAGTCTGAAGTACACGAGCAGAGCTTGGAACATGAATATCAAATAGCCAGCCCATGGATGATTTAGGATGCATCCAATGCTGTATTATGCATATACGTCGTAGCAAAAAGTTGAAAACAGTCCTTTCATATAAATGCTATAAACAAAGTTATCAAGTAAAAGAAATAAAGACGTTTTAGTCTGAGACAAATCTATTTTTTTGTTTATTCAAAATTATTAAGCCCTTGGCATGATCTCACCTGGTGGTAAGTGACGAGGGTGCCGAAGATGGAAGCGGGCTTATTAATATTCCCCAACGCAATGGGGAACTGGCTATCTTATCTTCATGCCGGAACACATCAATGCTATTAACATTGATATTTGGCCAGGCGGGCTCCAAAAAATGCTCTAACAACAACCAAACTGAGTCCTGCAAACTTGGACCTCGCCGGGAATGGAACCCAAGACCTCCGGATGTGAAGCAAGCAGAGTAGCCATTAGACCACGGAGGCGGCTTTTTCCTTGTTCACAAATATTTTAAGGGTTCCATATCAGCTCACTATCTGCTGCTCGCAGCTGAAGCGATCGTGGCTCAGTGCGGCTTGCGTGGTCGCGTCAATCACGCAGGTTAACTGACTGCAGACACGGTCATAACCTGGATCGCTTTGACTGTCAGTGGCATTTATCTCGACCGTTTCCGTGCTTCACAAGACACGTTAAGCCGTTGGTGCCGGCTGCTATCATTAGATGGCAGTCGTTAAGCCATGTCGGCGGCCTTACAGGCGGCTTGAAACTTCTGACACTGAGGTTGGCCACTAGCCCCACAATCTCCACCAATCCGGACTTGGCCCCCATGTGTGGAGCATGGCCTAGCCTTCCCGACTTATGGAAAGAGACTCGTGCACCTGCAGTGGGGACGTTATGGGTTGTTAACATATCAGATCGCAATGAAGTTATGTATTATTATATCCTAGCCAGTTCATGAAATGGCTGGCCGCTATGTCGAAGAGCTCCGACAAAACAGAGTTAACGGAGCCCCGCTCCCAATAAATAATAAAGTAAAAATGCCCAGCCCTAACCAAACCTAGAGTTTTCTTGTAAATAGCTCCTAAGCGATATACTTATTCAGTCATTTCATGATCTGACTGTCTGATCTGGGTTGTCTGGAAGAAACCGCTTTAAGCGATAAGGTCGCACACATAGAAAGAATTGAACGCCTTCAAAGAAAATTTGTGAAATCTCTTGATTATAGAACTGGTCATACTCCCTCTGATTATGAGTCCTCTTTGAATGGGCACAAGATTGTCTCTCTAACTGAACGCCACAATTACGCTGATGTCTTTTTACTTTACAAAATTATTAATAATGTGGTCGATGCCCCCCCCACTACTGCACAACATTTCTTTTAAAGTAGGTACCTCGTAGACGAAAGAAGCTGTCGTAAAAAGCAATTATTTATGATCAAAAGAAGTAATACTTGTTTTGCAGATAATTCCGTTATTAAACGTGCTTGTCGTTTTTATAATGACACAGCTGATGAAGTTGATTTATTCTCTGTTTCTGTTTCCTTAAATTGTTTCAAAAAGAAGCTTTTATTAACTTAAACAATAGATTTCAACTTTTCAAAATTTTTATATAGAAAAAAAAACACCTGTTGTCATTTTTATTTTTTTATTATTATTTGTTGGGCCGTTATCGCCTTTTGCTCAGCGTATCTTACACAATAAAAAATAATAAAACTTTATAATCATTTTTTTATTTTATTTATATTTTATTGTATTTTTTTGTATTTTTTTTTCTTTTAAGAAAAACAGACAGTTATTAATATAATAATAATAAAAACAAACAAATATGGCGGTCGGTCGGTCTCATCATATCGTCGCTCCGCTCCTCTATAGAACGCTAATACGTCAGTTTCAATATGAAACCGCGTGGGCCAAGTTGAGGGGAAAGAGAGGGGGATGCGGGAGGGGAAAGCTTCATCATTAGCCGAATTTTTGAATCGAATAACATGTGTTTGAATTACGACCAATCACCGCAAGATATACCACCTATACAGCACCGAAGAATAAAGTATTTGAAACTGACAAAGTTATTAAAATAAAAATTAGTCAATATATGGCTTACTTCTGGTATAAAAACACGCACACTTAATTTATTGAGATACCAGGAGCTGTTTCTGCACCAGACAACGGTGCAACTTGGCATTTTACAATAAATTAACACACATTTTGTCTAATGTTACCTCGACTATTGACAGAAATATACTGACAGAAAATTTAACAAAAGTGACATTTTAATTTTACTTGGCCATCTGCCCACCTTGCGGCGAGCGGCCGATGCCCTGTATTGCTAGTCTATGGGGGGGGGGAGGGTGCAAGTCTGTGGTTATAATGTTCTCCCTAAGTCATTCATTCGCCCTTCAGGCAACGGTCAAGTCTGACACGACCCCTGGTGATTTGGGTCGGAAAGGTTAATTCAGTACTCTGTATGAAATCACGATTTAACATGGCAGTGAATGTTCATTTCAAATATGAGATTTAAATGTTGAGAGAAACCTCGAAATTTTAAAAAAGATGTTACTTTAAATGGTTGGCAGTACACAACTGTGCCTTTCACTAGAAACCGGATTTCCGGATCGATACGACATTCAAACCTTCAAGAAAAGAGCTTACTCCCATATCAAAGGCCGGCAACGCACTTGTGACTTCTCTGGTGTTGCGGGTGTCTATGGGCGGCGGTAATCGCTTACCATCAGGTGATCCGTCTGCTCGTTTGCCACCTCTGCCATAAAAAAAAATGATTAAAGAGATGACATACCTGTTTAAAATGACATTTCTTTGTTTTTTTTTTTTTTTTGGTTTGGTTCTTTCCTGCTTTTGCAAGAAAAAGGCAAAGGCTTCTCTGGCCATACAGCCTATTCTTACGTAGTTTGCTCTTCTCTAAATATTTTTCTATTTCATTTGAGTTCTCATTTATCAATTTCTGTCGTCTTTAACTTTTTCTCTATTCTTCAACAAAATGATAGCACTTTTGATGAAGATTTCATGGACTTCTTGAGAGCACTCGAAACACAGTCTACACACTTTTATTTCATTATCCTACATTATTAGACACTTAAATGGCACTTTACTGAACAATACACTATCAATATTATGCATTAAAAACCACGATATCTATTTTTTCGGATAATAAAACAAAAATGACAAACTCTTGCCGCGAGTTCCCGCCAAAAAACCCGACATTTCTTTGTATGACTGTTGCATTAAAGTTTTTTTTTTAGTTTGAGGACTGTTGAAATATGAAAAAGAGGTTGTATATATTTATCAGAGTCAGACTAAAGAGTCGGTCTACAATATTTTTGATATCACCTAGAAAAATCACCAAAGAATCTTGCAGTGTGGTTTGATATGTTTTGTATGGCCAGTACATTTCACTTTACTAATAAATAAGACCATAATTATTATAGGTGGAAAGTGAAAATAAGACTAATATATTTTTCAAAATTGATTCAAAAAGACATAGAACAGCTCTATTCAAGTCAGTCGTTAATCAGGTAAAGGTAAGTAGTAGGTACACACTGCAACCACGGGAAATCAATCAAATAATAATTGACCACGCTGAATACGTTAAAAACAACCGACTTCAACAACTCCAATTTTGCTATGTTTTTGTTGATTTTCTCAAAAACCGCTGAATCGATTTCGATAAAATTTATATGGGACCACCTGTGAAGTATACCCTTTTAAACAAAAAAGAAATTTCGAAATCGGTTCAGGCGTCTTTGAGTAATCGGTGAACATACATAAAAAAAGAAAAAAAAGATTCCGACGAATTGAGAACCTCCTCCTTTTTTTGAAGTCGGTTGAAAATATATAATTATGCCGTGCCATTTAAACAAAAAAGATTACATTTAAAAATACTTCCATAACAAAAAAATCTGCCTTACAGTAGGAAAATATCTAGTTCTCTCAGTGTACATCGTAATATAAGCCGTTTGTCAGACTTGTGCGACTATGTAGATGCAAAAGGGGTCCTAGAGCGAGGTCCTGTATGAATAAAACATCGATATTCCCCTTGTACGTGTATTCTGGGGGTTAGCACTAATCTTAGACACCCTGTATACATGATGCAGGTACTAAGCTGTCTAGCTAAGCCAGAATGAACAATAAAAAAGCTTTTGACTTTTTAAAGGCATTATTACACTCCGATATTGTATAAGCATTGTTTTTTTACCTTATTGTTATTTAATAAATAAATAAAATATTGTCTTTTGTCATGCTGTTTTGTTATTAGTGTAATAGTTTATCTTTTTGTTTTATGATTTGTTTTTTATGTTTTCCTTTGATAACGTATGCAATACGATAAAAATAAGCGGGTACCTAATTTAAAACATTGGATGTTGTAATAGTCTTATCCACATTTAGGTACAATAATGTACTATTCCACGTTCAGCATGGAAATGATGCTAACAACCCATTACGTCCCAACTGCAGGGGTACCGGGTCTCTTCCCATACATCAGGAAGGTTAGGCCATACCCACGGAGACCAAGTCCGAATAGGTGGAGGTTATGGCATTAGTGGCCAACCCCAGTGTCAGAAGTTTTCAAGGCACCTACAAGGCCTCCGACATGGCTTAACGACTCCCATCTAGCGATAGCAGCCGGCACCAACGGCTTAACGTGCCTTGCGAAGCACGGAAACGGTCGAGATAAATGCCACTAAAAGTCAAACCCATCCAGGTTATGACCGTATCTGTAGTCAGTTAACCTGCGTGATCGACGTGACTGATCATTAAGAACTAAAAAAAACTTTTCACTGTGGCAGTACAATACCTAATTAGTCAAATTAAAAAGCAGTGGCAAAAAAGTGAGCTAATGGACGACATTATGTAACCAGCTTACGTATCTACTTAGGTTCGACATGAGAGCGGAATAAAACTACTAACGAGCTAAGTCTGAAACCTTTTATGAGTAACTAGGTTCCGTATATCGAGGGTTCACGGGCGACTTGTATTAAGCGACATTTTTGGAAACACAGGTAACCTCTACTTTAAAAATTAATTTCTTACAAAATGCCTCACAAAAAATAACTTCTGAATAATATTTAAAATATTAAGAATATCGAGAATCTATATAATACTAAGAAGTTAAGTTTTAATGATAATTTTTCTAAAAAATATTTTTTTAAATGAGTCTCTTGAACATTTCTAAAAATGTCGTTTAATACAAGTCGCCCGTGAACCCTCGATATTATATTGTTATCCAATAAATCGCTGGCATCTCGTAGTATAAAAATATTAATTCATGGTGCCCTTTACCTTTATACCGAATATTAATTTTTGTTTGAAAAAATTTAAAGAAAACTTCGAAACTTTTTCAAATATGATTGTCACACTTCAATAAATTATTAATTGTGACAAAAGATAAACGTTTCTGTGACAACTTAATTAAATAGTTGTTAATTCATACTTAGGCTAAGGCTCTATACCATATAAAGCTTTTAAAATATTAAGGGAGAAAATCATTGCGGGAAGTATTATAAGTTATTTAATACTTCCCGCAATGATTTTCTCCCTTATAAACGTTATTTTCTAAAAATAAAAAGTGAGTGTTTTAATATAGCTTATTCTACCAGAAATACACATTTTTGACGTGACAGTCACGACAACCAAATAACGTATATCGTTCGTTGGCATTCAAAAGGTTCACTAGCTCATTTACTGAGTAACCCTGAAAAGTCGTGAGTCCTCGACTCGTCTCGAGTGCGAAGCTTTCCGCTTTTTTCCACTCCCCTCCCCCCTAGTTCGTGAATTGTTCTTAAGAACTCAGTTCTTAGCTCACAACACTGGGTTTTTTCTATCTTATTATTTTTGTGCGGTGTTCCTTTAGAAGTAATTTTAATGAGTGTTAGGTATAGGTAGATAAATATTATTTTTCCAACTACATCTATGTGTCATTCGCTGTACAAACATTGAGCCCGTGGGGCTCAGAAGCTCATGTATTATTATTGGGGAACTTGCAACTCGTCTCGTCGAGACTACTGGTTTATGTTGTGTTTGTAGCTTCTTCGCATAATGTATAAGACTTGAGATTCAAAGGGGTAATTCTGTCAGTATTTTGGGCACTGTTCTAGTGTAATGCGCTAGAAACAATTAATTCATAATCATCAAATTAGCCGGAAAACATCACTGTTTATTACCACGAACCTTCCGGTTTAAAAGATGTTTCCTGCCAAGGATCCTAAAGGTGTGGAATGAGCTTATTTGAAGTTTTCCACGAAAACCACATCATGGCACTCTTCAAGAATAAATTGAAAAGGTATCTGAAGGATCGACAAAGCATTGACAACCCCTGGCGGCAACACCAGATATTTACTCAATTTGAAAATTTCTATAGCCAGCGGTAACCACTATCCATCAAGGGGGCCGCTGTGAGCCTTTTTGCCACCTTTAACAATGAAAAAAGCGGCCAAGTGCGAGTTGGACTCGCCCATGAAGGGTTCCGTAGCAGCAAGTAACATAATATAAAAGTTCTTGTAGTTCGTTGTAGGTAAATAGCGGTTTACGATTTATGACGTATTAAAAAAAACTACTTGCTAGATCTCGTTCAAACCAATTTCGGTGGAAGTTTGCATGGTAATGTACATCATATATTTTTTTTAGTTTTATCATTCTCTTATTTTAGAAGTTACAGGGGGGGGGGGGGACACACATTTTACCACTTTGGAAGTGTCTCTCGCGCAAAGTATTCAGTTTAGAAAAAAATGATATTAGAAACCTCAATATCATTTTTGAAGACCTATCCATAGATCCCACACGTATGGGTTTGATGAAAAAAAAAATTTTGAGTTTCAGTTCTAAGTATGGGGAACCCCCAAAATTTATTGTTTTTTTCTATTTTTGTGTGAAAATCTTAATGCGGTTCACAGAATACATCTACTTACCAAGTTTCAACAGTATAGTTCTTATAGTTTCGGAAAAAAGTTGCTGTGACATACGGACGGACAGACAGACAGACAGACATGGCGAATCCATAAGGGTTCCGTTTTTTGCCATTTGGCTACGGAACCCTAAAAAGGGTAGTCTTGCCCCATAGCTTCTATTTAGCAGGATTCTGAGCCAAGTGTTTAATATCGTAAAAATAAAAAAGACGAATTTTGTGACATCTAAGATGTGACTAATAATGAAGTACAGTCTATCAAAAAAGTCTTGAAAGTGGATTTTGTTGGAACTAAATTTATTTCTGATGGGAGCCTCAAAATTCTGATTCTTCATTCGTTGAATATGCTTGAGTGTTGCCATGTTGAAACAAACAGTGCCCTCATTTATTTTCAAGACTTTCTTGACAGACTGTACTATCCCAAGTAAATCGTTTGATGATTAGAAATATAGCTGACGATTCGATACATGGTGACAGAAAAATTACGAGTATCATCACTGCAAACTGTAATTTCCTATCAATTTTGTTTGTACATTCTTTCGGTATTCTTTGTAGCTTCTCATGTTAAAAAATATATTGAATCGTCACTACATACTTAATATACTTAGATAGGTACATCCGAAATCGTCTCTACTGGGGCAGGCGGCGATTTCAATGTAATCTATATTATTAAACACTCAAGTATTGTAAATAACTAATAAAGCGAATTTTATAACGTGCGCACCACACCAACACACAAAATAAAACTGAAATAATTTGCGAAAAAAATAAACAGGAATCCCCTTTTGTTCGTAATTTGCGACACGAAATGTGAATGCCAATTTAAAAGCACTGCGTTCCGCATTGTAACGTTTTAACCGAAAATACCAATGGAAATGTGTTAAAGTTGATACTAGATATAAAGTTACGCGCATGACTTCACACAGACAGTAATAATTTAAATGCAGGATATAAAAATCGTGCACAAACATTTAATGACAGTATCAAATTCAAAACTAAATTAACTAAATAATAAAAACATTAATAATAGTTAACTAAATTAATGTTCAGTTAAATGTTTTGAAATTTCTTTAAGTAAATAATTCATTCTTCATGTTCTTTTACAAGTACAAGTACAAAGTCCCTACATCTACTTAATTAAAATCTCTGCCTTTCCATATACAAGAATTGGCCATTTAGCTGATCGATTTGTGTGGGAGAAAAAAAACTATATCAGTGAATTTTAAGAACGAAAGTTCAGTTTCCCTTTTATACAAAAAGCCAAGCTGGTTTTGTGTGACAGAAATAAAATATTTCAGTGATGTCCTAGAACAAAAGTTTTTACTTTCTAGTAGCTTGTTCTCGGTGCACGATTTCAATTTCCTCCTGTGCTATAAAACTTTTAAATAGGGCACATGCTACTATAATATGTAGTTGTAAATCCGTATGTTCGGGAGAAAATAGCGTTATATTTTAAAACACATGTCAACTTCTGGATTCCTATTGTTAACGCTTGTACTAAGTTATTGAAATATCCACTAGATGGTAGTATTAGGAATTAAAACTCGGTACCATTGTGTTGCATTTGTATAGTTAACCTGTCCATACATTTGTAAAGCGCCGCTATTAGTGCATTGTCTTGTTCATAATAAATGTAGGTCTCTCTGGAGGTCTAGTGTTTAATTATTCAACGGGATCACGACCTTTTAGGACTAAACTTGGTCCGTACACCTCAGATTATTTTAGTTTAAATGTATTGGTGTCTTTGTGGAATGAATCTTCGAAATTCAAAGCTGAAAATTATACTCGCAAACTATCTGATAACCGATGAAAAAGAACGGTCCTTGAGTGGCGACTGTGGGCCGCAACCGTGGTAACTGTTGGATGGAATAGAATAGAATGGAATGGAATGGAATAGAAAAACGTTTCATTCAGCACACAGTACAATTATCACAGTTTAGTAACTAAGTTGCTAAAAAATAAAAACAATAAAAAAGCGGCCAAGTGCGAGTCGGACTCGCTCATGAAGGTTTCCGTAGCAGCAAGTAACATAATACATATAAAAGTTCTTGTAGTTCGTTGTAGGTAAATTGCGGTTTACGATTTATGACGTATTAAAAAGAAACTACTTACTAGATCTCGTTTAAACTAATTTTCGGTGGGAGTTTGCATGGTAATGTACATCGTATATTTTTTTTAGTTTTATCATTCTCTTATTTTAGAAGTTACGGGGGGGGGGCACATTTTACCACTTTGGAAGTGTCTCTCGCGCAAACTATTCAGTTTAGAAAAAAATGATATTAGAAACCTTAATATCATTTTTGAAGACCTATCTATAGATACCTCACACGTATGGGTTTGATGAAAAAAAAATTTTGAGTTTCAGTTCTAAGTATGGGGAACCCCCAAAATTTATTGTTTTTTTTCTATTTTTGTGTGAAAATCTTAATGCGGTTCACTGAATACATCTACTTACCAAGTTTCAACAGTATAGTTCTTTTAGTTTCGGAAAAAGTGGCTGTGACATACGGACAGACAGACAGACAAACATGACGAATCCATAAGGGTTACGTTTTTTGCCATTTGGCTACGGAACCCTAAAAACCCTTCCCTCCAGATGGACTGAAGATCTAGACAGGCTTGCAGGCATCCGCATGTGACCACACCCCGGACCGAATAGTTTGCCCGAGAGACACGTCCAAAGTGGTAAAATGTGTGTGCCTCCCCCCCCCCCCGTAACTTCTGAAATAAGAGAATGATAAAACTAGAAAAAATATATGATGTAAATTACCATGCAAACTTCCACCGAAAATTGGTTTGAACGAGATCTAGTAAGTATTTTTTTAATACGTCATAAATCGTAAACCGCAAATTACCTTTCATTCAATCAACTCAAATATAAAAAATATAGAGTTCAAGACATGTGTGATAATGAATTTATACGGAACCCTCGGTGCGTGAGTCCGCCTCGCACTTGGCCGGTTTTTAGTAATTGCTATTTCCGAAGACAATATAACTTTTAACGACATATATGAACATACACGACAGACTTTTACAAAATACATTTTGAATAAAGTGAAAACTGTATAATACAGGAGACAAGGTTGTATAGTCTTAGAAGCCATTTACCTCTCTCCTTATGAAAATAAAATTGTCTTTGTTTTGACAATTTCCTGACAACTGGTTACTTAGAAGTCACACAGGGGGGGTGACGTAGCTTTCAGAGAGCGGCAGGGAGTGTCCATACTGTATAACATCCTTATACTGAGGCATGTGACTTAGAACCATGCTAAGTGGACCTCTATGAGGGAGGCCTATTTCCATGGTGGATGTCTTACGGCTGATATAATGATGATGTAAAATTTCGACAACTCTTAAAAGAATTAACTGTATTTTACTATATTCATTAAAACTTGGATCCATAAATAGGTACCTATCAGAAAATATACACTTTGGTAAATAGATTCGTATATTGGTACATAGTCATAATTATAATAAGTTGTACCAACCTAGGTAGTACAAAATACAATTATTATCCGCCCTGACACCATTTTAAGTATATGGGGAACATACTCTTGTCGATTAATCCGATTACCTAGTTGAGAGAACAATTCTGCTTACACGATTATTCAATCAGAAAACTCAGCTTAGCAAAGAAAACGCATTACATTACAAAACGAATTAATCAAAAGAAGGTAAAACCCTTTTAAAACACATTTAACCAATAAAATAAGGCACATTCTGAGAGTACATACAGTACAGGATTCAATTACACCCGCGGCTGAGACCGACGTAAGGCAGTAGGTACAAAAGTGCCTTTTCAATCCTGACATAAGAGCTAATCCGTAGACTTCTCATAGAGTAGGTATGCGCAGCGGTAAATAATACAGATACGACAATTTGACTCGATTAAAAAAAGTTAGGAAATAGTTTTTTGTTTGTTCAATAAATAGGTTATTGATGAAGTTTACGTTATAGTCACGCGTTATCTTATTTACATAGAGTTTCTTAGGTATAGTACAAAAGCACAATTGGGATTTCGTACCCAAAGAATGCCAACGCAGAGGGATACCATCATCAAAGAATGCTTACTATTTATGACGACAAGAAGCGAAGTGATACGTTCAGTAATGGCTTCGATATACAGTCGTTTGTCACTCGGTATTGTCGCTCGCTATTACTGTTAAAAAAAACCATGTACCTACTAGAGACCTAATGCCTAGTAACTATTACCTAGAGAGTATACTTAATAGAGAAAACGCACCTACAGTTGAATTGTACGTATATCAGGGGCTGCTATAATTAGCCTATATTGTATACCGGCCCGTCTGAATGTAGCGAGGCTGTATCTTTTGAACCGCAATAAACAGTTCGTTGAAATTATTACGGAATAGGGCATTTTTAAAAATGTTGACGCCAGTTTCAAAACTTTGTATCAATAATTTTTTGGGATAATTTTAGTATCTAATGATGCAGTTATGTAGTATATTTAATAATATTTATTAAAAACAGAGAAGTTTCATGTTAATTTTAATATTTACATAATAATTAACAAATATTTACGCTTGCCTAGCTAATATTGGTCAGTTTAGTTACGATTATTTTTGAACTCTACTAAAGAAGTACAGAATCTGGGGTACTTATATTTATGATTTAATTACAAGATATTCCTTAAATAAAACACTTCTTGACCAAAAAATTTATAAATTTACACTAATGCCAAGAAACTGCTTAGGAAGTAGTGTTTCGTTACATTGAGGGTATAATATAAGAACTGTTTTAACATTTCTTTTGTATGCATGAATATTCTCCCACAATGGACGGTTACAACTGGAAGATCTATTTACCTTTTTTTCAAAAAGTATACAATTTTAGAACAGAATCAAAACTAAACTGAATAAAATAAATCTTTTCCGATATAATTTATAGGGACCGTAACTAAACCTGACGCGTCTTGAACGCAACTGACGGGGTAAAGTTTTGGATACACTAAGCTTATTCTTTGATTAGAAGGAAACGCAGTTAAATAAATAAATAAAAACATTTACTTACAGGAAGAAATTTATTTGAAAATACAAATAAAACGTCACTTGAAAATATATTATTTTTATTTCAGATCCTTAAAAAAGTATCTTCTTTCTTCTTACATTAAAGTATAAAGTTACTTATGATTAAAAAACGAGCATAAAAAACCTTACTAGAAATAGGTAGGAACTTAAAGTTTTACAGGATACGTAGTTAACAAAAAATATTTCTAAGTATTAAATCACTTTGCGCTTTCTTATGCCTTTTCCACGCCTCTCTCTGCTCTTGTTTTTCAGTATCTGTCATTTCTTATTTTTCTTTTTTGATTTTACCCTTCCCAACTGTTTTTTACGTTGCTCTTCATATTTTTGAGGATACCCTGTATTCTTTCATCCGCTGCACTTTTTGCCATTTTGCTAAAAAAAAAACGGTTAGGTGAGGGTATTAAAAAATGAAATAATAAAAAATATAAATAATTAATCAAAAATACGTACACACTGTATGCCAATAGATTCCTTAGAATGAACTCAATAACGCGACCTAAGTCGCAACGCAAGTTTTTTGTTAACCGAGTGTTTTATCTATCTACCCACCGAATTTCATCCAAATCCGTTCAGCAGCTTCGGCGTGAAAGTGAAACCTACAACAACATCCATACCTTCGCATTTATCCTATTAGTGAAATTATTTGGTTAAAGCTAAGAACACTATTGGCATAAGTTTGTTCATATTGACTCTGGGTTTTTGATCCATACACTGTGGACATCTTCCTTTGCACTTAATTTTTTTCTATCTTATACAAAGGTAAAGAAAAAAATACAGTACAAATTAACAGTCATAGACATGTTACAGTATAGTTTTGATAAAAAATGTACTTTGTGTGCCTATGACTTTAGGCCGTCAGTTTCGTTACTTCTTAGTCAGGTAATATGTTACACACCAATTTGTTCCGAAACTGACGTAACGTTCGCCCCTACTACTTATTTAAATAAGCTTTTTAACAGAAACTATTTTATCCAGTAGAACTAACGAAACAAAAACGTATTGGAAAAACTATTGCTTATTTAAAATTAAAAGGTTCAAAACATAAGACCACTCCTATCTTATGAAACTCCGTAACAAACACTGACACAAAAATTGAAAAACTTACCTAATATCGACGCATCCACTTCGGTCGCACTCTAATCTCACACTGAAAGATGAAACGGAGGCCGGAATACTTTGTTTATGCTCTTAATATTGCCATTTCACAATAGCTCCCCAAAACTTACTAAAATACTTTAACAATTACATAAAATCACCATAACCTCCCGTAACTAAACCTGACATGTCAGGTTTGACGAATTGCCAGGGACAGGCTTTCTATATTTATTTTAAATAGTAGTTTCTTATATAAATTTACTTTTACTCGTAATTTCAATTAAAATAACATATATATTTCATCACATGCGGTTAATTTTTTAGGTATTTTTATAGTTTTTGCTATATAACGCAACAAAGAAGTGGAAACTTTTTAGGGACAGTATTGCACGAAGAAATTAGGTTTTTTATTTATGATAATATTTTTGTATATAAACAGGTTTATAATTAGATTTTGATGAAAAATTAAGTAATATAAAAACGATATTTTAATTAAAACTTCCATTTTGGTGTTGTAGTCTCAGATTTTTTTTAAATGCAATTTTATACCAAGGGACAACCAAAATCCGTAGTGCGTCACTTTTTTTAAAAATGCCCAAATTTACATACATATGCACGTTTACAATTAGGATTGGTGTATGTTATAAAATTTTCACGGTGACATGTTATGTCAATTATGTCACAAACGTGTTATGTCTAGGAATCGGGCATCCTAGTATGTGTTTTGCTAAAATGTCTATTTATTCATCTATTAGGACACCAATTTGATATACAGGGTGTAAGGGACAGGTTTCCGAAAACATTAAGGGCTTTCTCAGTAGACGAAACTGAACAATTTTCCACAAGAATTTTTTTCAGGAAATAAAAAAACAAACGTCTTATCCATACAAAATTATAAACTTGATTGGACAGTTTGTATGGAGAAGCCGATTTTTTTTTCGTTTCCTGAAAAAAAATTGTGCAAAGTTGTTCAGTTTCATCTACTGAGAAAGTCCTTAAAGTTTTCGGAAACCTGTCCCTTACACCCTATATAGATATGGTCAATTAGATCACGGCAACGAAATTAACGTGAACTTGTGACACATCAAACGAACTGTACTTTCTGTTTTGTCACTCTATTCTATACCGATTCCGTTCTCGGTCCCGACGGGTCGCGCGTCTGATTGTCCTATTTATTATACCTATACCTATGGTACAAGAGTTAAGCGCAATACACACAGAAGCGGACGCGGGGCGGTGCGAAAGCGTTCCGGGTGCGGTATTTTTTGAAATGTTCGGATTACTATGAAACCATTCACACCAAAACCGGGCGGGCGCTCTAAGTTCGCTTCCCGCAGGTCCGCCTTCGAAACGCTACCACCCCGCGGCCTCCTCTGTGTGTGTTGGGCTTTAGATAGAAAAGCACTCTGGGGGGACATAGGAGATTGGAATGTTCCTTTGCTAAGGAAGTTAAACTCCACATTAAGAAGACAGTTTAGATAATGTGGCTAACATAAGTTTCAAGAAGATTTTAAGACAAATAACGATTATAATATTCTTACTATATTATCCGGGACGAATCATATAAGATCCATTGGCCCAAAATTACATTTCCTTTTACTTTACTTGTTTTGGAAACAAATATTGATGTAGGTATTTACGATTATTACGATAATTTCACTAGTGAGATTATTATCACGGGTTTGACAATATCACTGCGACGTACACATGATGTTAATGAAAAGTAACATTGTATAATGATAAATACGTGTAAAATATTTTTCCAATAAAGATGTTTATATCTGATATTTTTTTGTTCGGCTGGTCTTTCAGCATATTTATAATTTCTAATAAGACTTTAATTGGTGAAATTCATAATTATTTATTAAGTAAACCAGTGATATTAAATCCTTATATTAAAAGATTTTTGGCTTCCCTTAGTACAGGGCAACCTAGTTAGGGAGCCAGGCAACAAAATATTGTAACTTTTTGTTCAAATAAAGTTTATTTTATTTTTATTTTAAATATCCGGGACACATCACATCACACTGTCATCTGGCCCTAAACAAGGATTCCCTGTATTATGGGAACTAGCGAATGACATACATACACATATACTTTAAATACATACGTACATGTAGATATTAACCTATACTCTGTTTTTCATCATTTCAAGCCACTGGGATGTTTGAAAATCAGGGTAGCGAAACCTATACGTTGAAATATACAAAGGTATACGTTTTTAAACCTAATATTTTTTTTTGTTATGTGGATATAAGGAAGGTATTTAATGAATAGTATGTTATTTTCTTCTGCTTTTAAGCTATTGTAGTTAGGTACAAAGAAAATTACATTACCCACGACGGTAACTTGTATCCACATAGTGTTGCAAGCTTTTTGTAAAAACTGCCACAAAATTTAGTATTGTAGATACTAAATTTTGTGTCAGTTTTTACAGTTTGGCAGTTTTTACAAATTTTATCAATTTTATTGTAAAATAAGTATAACCTATTTATATTCTAAGTTTTGTTCCTACAATTTAGGCATAATACTATGACTTTTTTCTGTTGACGGATTACAAGATGGGTGTAATGGTCGCGTTGCACACGTCTGTAAATGTAAATCTAGATGCCCTACACGTGACCGCGGGTGATTAAAGTGCAACACCAGGCAACTGACATCTATCCTTTGTGATAATACGGTTAAATTGTGCCACATGATAAGAAGAAGAAGACAATTTTAACATTTAACAAAAACTTAACATTGAAATTAAACAAATAATATAAAAGCTGGCATTTAAAAACATGTGATTGAATATTTAAATTTTCAATGAAAAGGAAAGTGTTTAAAATCGACAAAATTTCCTCCAAAACTGCGGAAATACCTCAAATGTAGCAATCCCAAGACAGACACATTCACACGGCCACACCTGCGATTCCGATCACGTCGCTGTCCTAATTGCACCAGCCATCAACCAGGCGTTGCGTTGCTTATTTCATATCACTACCTTAATTTGCGGAAAGGCTGAAGGCAGCTTTCATTACACAGGTGTGAGGTGTTAGCTTTGCTCTTAGTATGCTGTTAGTAAATACTATATGAGTAAAGAGTGAACAAAAAATGCCAGATGATACTTATGAAGTTAAACAAATTACTACAGAATCGGATAAGAATATAATCGGATGAGAATGAGAAAAAATTTTTGATATGAAATTTGCAAATGGACTGATTAAATTGATTTAATTTTTCTATTATGAAGATTTCAAAAAAGTTTGATTCCTTGGGAAAGTAGCTGAACTCATTTTCAGGAGTGTCATGTACCTTCTATCGAATAAAAAATCAAACTGTATAAAGCCGCGTTGACACGGTAAGTCAGATTTAACAAAGTCGATTTGACGACTACTTGGACGCTATTTTGATAGTGGCAACATTGATCAAAGCGCATTTGGACGACGACGGCGCGCAAAGGTAAGCTACTTTGTCAAAGCAGACATTGATCGTGTCAACTTAGCTTAATGCATTAACATGATGTTGACGCAAAAGTTTGGAAATACTAATAACAACATAGTATTTTTATTCCTTATAAAAATACAACTAGTAAAAAGCGCACAACTTAAAAAAGACTAGATTTATTATAAAACGTAATAGGTTTCATCAAAAATTATTTTACCTCGTGTTGACCAAAATAATATTTGTTTGATTTATTCGTGTTTTTTCAATTTGTAAGTAACCACAAAAGTTCTAATTTGCTTTGCTGTTAACACCATATTTGAACTGTGATCAAACACTTTATTTGTCACGTCTTTAGCTAATTTTGCGGTTTTATTACTACCGTAAGCTTCATTGAAGTTCTCAACAAAACTATCTTTAGTTTTCCAAGACCAATTATTTATTTCATTTATCGTTTGGTGTCCTGCCAAGTTCATCTCTGTAAAAGATACTATTTCTATGTATTTAAATATTTTATACAAATTTACCTGAACATTAGTTATTTCATTATCAGATTTCTCTAAATAATTTTCTAATCTTAGTAAATATTTAGTATCTTTCCAGGGTTCTAACGTCAAAAGATGTACTCCATCCGGCAATTTGTAAGCAAACGTTTTATATTTTTTTAAAGACATCCACTTATCAAAGGGTTCAGGTCCATCTATTGTTCGTAGGGTGTTCGCATTTGCTATTAAAACAAGGGGTTTTAAATGAATTTGGAAAACTTGTTTTCTCTCCTCTACTTTATCTTTTAAGCTCTGTCTTGTAAGTAAAATCCTGTGTTTACCACTAACAACGAGACCTTTACCATTTGAAATCTCATTTAATGCTGCGTCCACACCAAGGCCATCATCCTTAAGGAGTCTTCTATGTAACATAAGCTCTATCTGTCCTTCTTCCAAAGAAGTTCCCCCTTCTGATCTGTCAGTCAAAACTGATACTCTCTTCTTGTTATCCTCTATAAAGATCTTATTAGTAACAGGATAATAATTTCCCGCTATCGGATCTTCTACTTCTAAATTCCATTGAGGTCTCTTGTTTAATATTCTCTTCAAAATCTGTCTTCCATTAGAATCAGTATAAAACTGGGCATTATTACCAATATCAGTCACATACCTAACTATGTACTCTTTTCCTTCTGGACCTTTGTCATCAATAGGGCCTATAACCCATTCGTTTTCTATATAGTTCAATTGTTTATAAATACGAATGACGGAAGAAGCAGTATCAGATAAAATTCTTATTTCTTGAACAACGGGACCAGTAGATCCTGGAGTAATATTTGTTCCAATATCATATGACACATTTTCCATTGGTGTAAATAAGTACGCTCCCCCTGTACTGAGATAATAACCAAATTTAATATCTAGTTTAGATTTTATACCATCGGTGAGGCTTAAATGTGTGATTTCGCTAGTAGTGTAGTTTACGCTCAGCGTCATGTGCTGAAAAATTACACATATTTTAGGTCTGATTATAGGATGACATAGTTTATAGAAAAAACAAGGTGAGGTGGCAATGTGCAATCTGCTACCTGGTGGGAAAGAAAGGTCTTTGGGTAGTGGCTGCGGACAGGAAGATATAGTGTTGGGCAGCCACTTTCCCACTAGTGGGACTTATGATCACTTCAAGTTAGCAGGTGGCCGCTGGATGCAAGAAGCTTAGAACCATATTATCTGGAGTAATTTTATAGCTTAAGTTGTTCTTAAAATATTGTTCATGACGTTTCTCATAGAATTTGATCTTGTCTAATATATTTTTATGAAGAGCTATTTTTTGTGATCTGTCTATATATTTGTTGGTTGGAAAAAGGCATTGAGATTCATGAGTCGTTACACACCAGTAAAACTCTGGCAGATGTTTTAAGAGCAGTAGTCAGTTCCAGCTGATATGATAATGGCGATATGCGATAGTCGTTTCGGGAAGAGTTTGCGGAGTAAGAAGAAACGACGGGTCCAAAGAATCTCCCTCCAATACATTTTTTAAAAACTTCTTATATTCTATTACCATGTGCGAAGTTTTCTTCATAAGGCTTTCAACTAGACTTTGGCCAACGAAACATGACCACTATTTTTTCAAGGAACTTGAATATGGCAACATTCTAGTTTAGCATTCACCACGTCGTCGGGTGGCGTTTCAATAATACATATGTGTCCACCTTTATTCTTCGGTGTTAACAGATGAAGATTTTTTGAATTTGCCGCCATTTCTTGTGGACAGCTTTCTTTAATCAGAGTCTGGAAGAGATCGCTCTTTAGCGATAAGACCGTCTACCTGTATAACTTTTATCTTTTCATGTTTATGCTTATATTGTATTTTCCTGTCTTGTTGTGCAATAAAGTGTTTTCATTCATTCATTCTAACTACAGTACATTTCCTATCCATACATCCATTTTTCTAACACCAGAGACAAAAGAGAGGTCATATAAGTTTGAAGTTTATACGAGTGCTTGTCTGTGGTAACGTAGCTTTCAAACGAATAGACTGATTTTAATGCAGTTTTTTCGTTAAAAAAAAAGATCTTATCGTGGTGGATTTTAGGTATGTTTTGTAAAAATTGGTTGGACCACACGAAGGTGGTATTTTTTTAAAGTTATACTAATCTTACCTCATTTTCAATAACACTTGTTACTAATTTCATCACTTTTGATTGTTTTTTAAGAGATTTGGTTTTAAGAGAGTTCCTTTTGATTCTACGTTTAGCTCTTGTTGGAAGTTTTTTCTTGACATAGTAAGTTTTAAGCATTAGTGGTTTTAAATAAGCGATGAAAAAAATTTCATGTGTTGCTGCTGAAACTCTTGTTGGTATGTTTAAGACCTGTTGCGGTATGTCCACAACTTGCGACATTATTCGTTTACCTAAAAGTAAACAAGCAAATATTATTGTACAATGAAATGTGATAAATCAATGTATTTATTAATAAGCGCTTTCTATGCTGCTTGCATCAATATTATTAGGTACACCTTTTTCTTAGTAGTCACAAAGCAAGCAGTTAATATTTGCGCTAGTAATATACATATACAGGGTGTCCAGTAAGTATAGGTAAAAACTGAAACTGGAGATAGATCAGATCATGACCTATCAGAATACAAAGTTTGATGTCATGTGAAACCTTAACGGTTTCCGAGATATGCCGGTTTTTTAAATTTCGGAAAATTTTTACTTTTTGTTTTTTTTGTGATATTACAGGTATAATACAGGTATTTTGAGATTTTGTTTGTCTGTTGTATGTTACAGAAGAATCAGGCTATCCAATGCATTCAAATATTTTTTTCTAAAAGGTCACATTTTTAAAAAAAAAACGAAACCATTTTAGTTTTCATCTATTCAAATTCTAATGGCGCAACTTTGACAATTTATGCTGTAAAAAAATGTACTACGCTAATAGCAAAAATGATAATTGTTATACCATTTCGGAATCTACATAAAATGCACAACTTTTTAAAGCAATGGCTGGCCCATTTGCTTTAAAAAGTTGTGCATTTTATGTAGATTCCGAAATGGTATAACAATTATCATTTTTGCTATTAAGAAAAAAGATAATGCAATTTGATTGCAAAAGGAGACCATTTTGTAATAATTTCTTAAGTTTAAATTTCCATGTCAATGTGGTCTTTTTTTATATTTTACTTAGATAATGGCTGTTTAATAGACGAAAACGGACACTCTTGTCAAATAATGCATAATTTGAAACATATTTCTCAGCTGTTCCCAGTAAATACTAAATACTAAATACCGTATGTTGGTTATTGTACCAATACAGAAACTGTTTAAAAATGCCAAGAAACGTTTTCACTCCTATCTCCAGTTTCAGTTTTTACCTATACTTACTGGACACATATTTACCATTAGGTGCGTAGACCTTATACTTTCCCTCAGTGACAGGTATTCTAATAGGATCTTTGACATTCCACGCTAGAGGATTGTAAACAGCCACCTGATCAAAATTGGAAAATATTGTAATATCATGTAAGTATACCTCATATATTTAATGGTATTTTTTGACTGCGGTAAATTCGGAGCTTATTTTTTAAACTTTTTTTACAGCTCCAAGGGACCGTAGACCTAATTTGTGTTTATCACTGGTGGACGTCTATTGGCTGATGATGATCTTATAAGTATACCTTTTTTGAGGTACGGAACCCTTAAAACAAATAAGTCTAAAATTGAACCTTGCGGTGTACCTACTGGATTGGTAATTTGATACTGGCGCATAGCACATTCTCACTATTTTGTCACTTACGATAAATTGATGACTTTTTTCTGATATGTCACATCGAGATTCGTTGAACTGGCATCTTTTGAAAATCAGTGCCCGTGTGTCATTATTGCCAAGCATCATTTTACTGAAAAAAAAAGAAACAAAGTCAAAATATACGATATAGTGATATAGTATACGTCATTGGCAACGCCACCACTTTACGAAAAATTATATTTAAAAGAAAATTTCATGTAAACCGAGACCATCCAGCCTAAAATTGAAAATTGGAACATACATATAAATACGTTTCTTAGAATTTGCAGAGTTGCATTAAGAAACAATGCTTCGAATATGTATCTCTAAATGGGAGAAATAGTGCGTTACAGTATTTATTTAATAGAAGACTATATTTCCAACTAGTTCAACATGCTGTTTCTTTACGACGTTTACTAGAAAGAAGACTTTAAGGATAGTCTGTTGAGTGATGTCTTACTTGATAGCTTTCTGCGGTACTAGGAGAGCCATATCTATGGCGCAGTCTAGCATCTGAACGTAGTCGTCGGCCACATGCTGTTTTTCAGTGCCTGTGATCGCGTCGTGATGCTGCATTATACCTGGAGCATGATGGATCTTTTTTGCCATCAAGTTGCATGATGTCAGATGCATATATGTAGTCGAATGTATGTGTGTCCGTTATATTGTTAACACATGTAGTTAAATCCGACTTGATGGATTTTGAAGGACTTTTAAGCAGATCGGTTTTTAATGTTTACTTAAATTGATGGTAATTATTATTCTATGACGTTATAGGATACCTGGTTAAAGACTAGATGCTAAATAAGGAGGTAAATATAAACGACTTTTACATATAAAAAAAATATAAAAAGAGTCTGAGTATAAGATTTAAAATTACGACCATAGGTTAATATTTTAAAACTTTCTTACCCAAAGCAGTTTTAAGCTTGTTTATTGCAAATATGGTGTGATCTTCGAGACCTGCTAATACTTGCAGTTGTTTTGCCACCTGTACAAAAGAAAATTCATTTTCTGTGTGCTTAAGCTTAAGCGATTTGTGTGCTGGTTCATTCATAGCTATGTTAAGGGTAGTTAATTGGAAAATGCTATTATAATTTGCAGAAAAGACACTGGTAAACTAGAGAATTTATTAGTACCTTGGCGATTCTTATTGTATGTTGATAATCGAGCTTTATGCTAACATTTTCCTCTTCTACATTTCTTCTCTACTCGTTTGTCAGTTACAACTTCCCTAGTTCAGGCTTTAAAGTACCAGCCTTGATCCGTAGTATAACAATGGGACGATAGGATACAACCTTGATAACTATTGTAAATAGCCCATCAAAGTGTCACAAACCTGCAGGAAGTTGTTAGACTTCCTTTCTAAGTACTTGTTGGTAGGACGCGAAGTGTAGTAGCCAGTCCAGTATCTGAACTCGTTGCTGGCGTATGGGAAAAAGTCGTCTTGTTTTACAGGTAGAGCTGGCCTGTGAGTGACGTAACAGTTTACATTTATGTTTTATTCATTGTAAGAGGTTAAATTCCACCTGAAGACGCAGTGTAGGCAGGCCTCCCAGTCGGTGGACCGATGACCTGGTGAAGGTTGCGGGAACGGACAGCTCAGGACTGGCCGGTAAGGAAATCCTTGGGGCAGGCCTTTGTCTAGCAGTGGACGTCTTTTGGCTGATTATGAAAATCCACCTGATGGAAAGTGGTATACAATGGAAAGTGGTAACAACAGAAAGAACAGCAGTGCCTTGCCGATTAAAGAGGGCTAAGATGGAATGATATTTATGCTGGCCAGCGCTCTGTACCCATCGGCCATGGTAGTAGATATAGAGCGAGCAGTGTACCTCCCCAGCAGGAACTATAATTTACACTAGTAAAAGTGAAAGCCGGAAGTTTACCATAGGATAAGATAAATAAGATAAATATACTTTATTGCACACCAAAAGAGTACAAATAACAACGAAAACACATAAAATATTTAAAACATTGATATGCAAAGGCGGTCTTATCGCTTTGAGCAATTTCTTCCAGACAAACTTTGGCGAATGGAGGGGACGACAAGTGGATAGTTAGCGGGTGGGTGCACTCAAAAAAAGGCAAGATATAGTGAAAGCAATTAAAACAGATAAAAAATAAATAAATAACTAAAACATACATATCAATATACCTAATAAATAAATAATATACAATATATACATATAATATAATACAATGCACATACAGGATAAGCTACAAGATTACACAAATAAACTTAATACAGTATGCGGATTAGGCGTCAGGAATAATTGCAGATCTGGGAGTAGTGATCCCGAAGTCTCCTTTTAAATATAGATATGGAATCAGCCAACCTGACATTTGCAGGTATCGAATTCCACAGTCATAATTTGTATCTTGTATCTAAGCGGAATATAAATTATGTAATAATAATAACTATACTTATCACTTATCTTGTACTCTTTAAGCTATATACCTATATCTTTAGCCCAATGAACTAAGGTTATTAGAAAAATAAAATGTTTTCTCTAAGACAAGTATTTTTAGATCTCTTTTGTAGGGTAAAGTTGTCTAGTTTTATTAAAAGACAATGTAAAATTGAGTCTGTTTAATTTTACTAAGTAATTTTTATTGTCAAATGCATTAAGTAATTAGAAATGTGGGTTTAAAGAACAGGGTTGTAATTATAATTCTGAAGTTGTTAATTTTAGAAAAGACGTAGGCGGTACAGCGTCTGTATTAAAATAAACTCAGAGAGTATTGATATCGTTAACGAATCTGACCTCAGTATGTTTACCAAAATAATCTCAACAAGTAATCTAAACTTACCGTGCATCTTTAACAGCTTTGAGGTAGCATGTGGGTGTTGAGTCCTCCTGGGCTGCCTTCAAATTTGCAAAACTGAAAATTTATGAATTTGTTGTAAGGGGACTTTTTTTGGTGGTACTCAGTTGATCGATGACCTGATCAAGGTCATGGGAAGCTATTTATTGCGGGCAGCACAAGATCGATCATCGTGGAAATCCTTGCCTTTGTCAAGCCGGTGACGACTTGACAAACGGTGACTGACGATGGTGATGGTTTTTTATGTATGTTTGAAATCGCCCGGAAAATTTCTGGACAATAGAAAACATATCTTTTGATATTCAGGTAAAGTACCATACGTAAGCTAGGTTAAGCTGTGTATTTTTGTACAATTATGTTATCGAATGTAATAATGCGGTTAGCGAATCTCTCTAGTTGGCCAAAAACGCCGCTTGGTGAAACAATTAACTAAAATAAAAATGGTACAATCGTACAATATTCTGCTTTGATGGCTTGTGCGTACTTAGATTGTATTATAATATTACATCATATAAAAATGGATAGACATCGGTTGCAATTGGCTTGGCATCTGTAATCACATGTAGGACGTTGCAAAGGACAATGGATTACCCGAACACAAAGTAAATTGTGTTATTATGTACTATTATATTGTATTATGTCGATATATTATAAATTGCCCTAATGGAGTAGTATAATTTATCCTAAGAGCACTTCTCTAAATTAACTAGGAGAAAAAACCTAGTTTCTCGTACATTCCTAAAACAAATATCTAATTATGACGAAAATCTGTTCATCTTTCAACAATCATTTTTTCTCCAAATGAATTAAGGCATTCTGTCTTAGGATAAATTAAACTACTCCATGAGGGTAACAAAATATAAACTTAGTTCATAATGCTACAGTGCATTGGGTATGGTGCCCATACAAAATTACCCATTTTCCTTTATGCACATTAAATGTAATTAACTCGAAGCTTCAGGTGGCATTTCTACATGTGAAACTGAGCAACTTATGTTCTACAACTTTGTTGAAATTTTAAAAAATCTAGCTACTGCAGCAGAACCCTAGTCAGCTGGAGGTCAGTTTATTATTAAATAACATACATAAACATACATATGTACTACTTCTGAAAACTTACTTTATAAGCTTGTCTATGTTTTGAAAATTAGTTGGAGCATCACTGTACGCAAAATCATGTCCAAAAGTTAGAAGTACATTATTAGTGGCGTAAGATTCAGAAACATCGATCGCGTAGTCAATGAAATTTGATATCTGAAACAAAACAAATTGAAATTAATAAACTGATTCTTTTTTCCACAAAAAAAAGCTAAAATTATAAAGTATTTAGAGCCCATTTCAAAACCACTATGGAGTTTGTTGCATTCTGTAGAGTTATAATAAAAATAAATGATTTTGTATGTGTTTTTTGCCTCGCCTTGGCTCCATGTGTTATTCTGCCCGCTTAGTAGGTATATTAGCATTTTTTATGTATTTTTATTGAGTAAGATGGCAAAAGGCTGACGGCCCATCTGATGGAAAGTAGTAACCGCCACCTATGAATGAGCGTCAATAACCCCAGCAGCGTTACCAGTGTCTTGCCGATCTTGAGGGCTGAGATGGAATGCCTCTTATGCCGGTAATTACGCTGGCTATCTCGCGCCACCCGCCGGCACAGCGCGCTGCTGGCGGCAGGTATAGAGCGAACAGTGGTACCCACCCAGTCCGACCTTGCTTAATTAGTAATAAGGCCGTAGGCCCCTCCACTGCTAAGAATATTACAGGTTCCATCTCCGTGGAGTCCAACTTTGTTAGACTCAGCTTATTTGGTGTTAGGGCATTTATTGATCCTGGCTAGTTATTACTATTTTATCTAATAAATAATGAGGGTAAATCTGGCCCCAAAGGATTCCTTGTATTATGCTGCCCTCATAAGAAAGAAGGCGGTAAAGTATACGAAAACTCCATACACTTTGCGGCTTTCTTTGTTATGAGGACATAATGTGTACCAAAGAGCGAAATACATACATACAGGGTGTAAGGGACAGGTTTCCGAAAACTTTAAGGGCTTACTCAGTAGACGAAACTGAACAACTTTCCACAAGAATTTTTTTCAGGAAACGAAAAAAAAAATCGGCTTTTCCATACAAAATTATAAACTTGATTGGACAGTTTGACAGTTTGACAAACTGTCCAATCAAGTTTATAATTTTGTATGGAAAAGCCGATTTTTTTTTTCGTTTCCTGAAAAAAATTCTTGTGGAAAGTTGTTCAGTTTCGTCTACTGAGTAAGCCCTTAAAGTTTTCGGAAACCTGTCCCTTACACCCTGTATAATATGCCACTTTACACGTATACGTTTATATAAATATATACAGGTGTAACAAAATTGGTGTAGGACCCGTTAACTGGGGATTCTACTCATCGTACTGAACAACTTTTGTTCTACGACTTTGCTCAAATCACAAAAAAATGTTTGGACTCTCCATACAAAAATGACATAACAGATTGATCAATGTTTATACAACCAGATACGTATCAAATGAATTACTCATAACAGAAATGGTAGCTTAGGGTGAGAATCAATTGACGACTTGGATGAGTAGTCAAGAAAGGTAACCACCGAGGCAATCTAAACAGAATATCAGATTCATGGATCCCGACATAGAGATAAGATGTGCCTCTCTTGCGTTGGGAAATTTCGGTTAGTAGGTGGAAGCACGCCAAAGGCTTACAAATTGTTAAAAAAGCGTTCAGCTCACCCTCGCATCTTCGCGGCGGTTTAGATCGCTAACCCCGCAAGTTGAGTCGAAACATAGAGAAGGAGGCCAAACGTACAAGTCGTAAAGGACACTGGCAAATATATCAGATGAATTACCTGTCGAATAAAAAGGGGTAAATTATTCATAACATTGGCATTTTTGTCTCTAGTATATGGAGTACGGTCTAAACTTGCCGCGAGGTATAGTAAAAAACTCAAAAGATTTTTTATTTAGTAGAGAAATGCACATTCTTTTAAAACTTCATCAACTTACCTTCGTCTTGTCAAGTTTTAAGAAGAAACTCGAACTTACCCAAATCATCGTCACCTCGCCACAGCATTTCCATGCTCCTTTTGGCTTTCCTTTCGCCCTTGTCTTGGTAATCGATGCGGCCCATGAAAACACCGTCGAAGCCCATAGCAGCTAGGAGGGAGGCAAACTCCCTTGAGTGGCCAAACGGGTCTATCTGCCAACTCACGCGAGGCACACCACACTCGCCGAAAGTTTCGGTCAGTTTTCTTAAAAACGAACAACAACTTAAAATTATTTTCTTTTATTTTACTTATTTGGTACGAAAAACCTCACAGCATAAAAACTTATATTTAAATTCTTAAAGTTTAATTCTAACAGCCAAAATAATTTGTGCTGTGAGGTTTTTGAACCAAATAAAAAAAAAAGGTTTTAATGATGAGTTGCGATCGGCATCGATCGCGCATAATTTGCTCGAAACTAAAAAGACATAGTAACTTATATCCAAAGAACTTGTATATCTACTATAAGGTAGGTTGTAGTTGTAGGTACTACATATAAATTCCTTGCTTATATCCTTATGACATAATAATAATTAGTAGCTAAAAAAAGATGTAAAAGAATATAGGGTGACTTTAAATTAGTTCTTGATACGAAAGGCTTTGCATGTGCTCATGATAACGAACAACTTTCCCTAAAGAACCCATAGTCAAATCGCAAAAAAAAATTTGGACTCTTCATAGTAATTTGGCCGGTCAGTTCATCGATTTGTATGGAGACTCAAAATTTTTTTTTGCGATTTGACTATGGGTTTCTTAGGGAAAGTTGTTTGTTATCATGAGCACATTCATAGACTTTCGTATCAAGAACTAATTTAGGGTCACCCTATATATTAAACACTTTTTTGGGAAAAATGTGTTGGAGGGAGTTTCTTTGGACCCGTTGTTTCTTTTCTCTCCACAAACACTTCCCGAAACGGCTTCTATATGAGTTCCGAGTAGTAGAAACCTCGTATTAGGTAGATAAAATAATGACCTTCGAAAAGTTGACACTGTGCTACCTATTTCGAATAAAATATTTACATTTTTCATTTTCGGTATGATCATAGGGATATTAGCAGTCCGTTCATAAAAAGCCCTTACTCCAGACCCCAAGAAAACTGGTCGATGATGCTCTGGTAGTGAGTAGTAGCCTCATCATTCATACTCCAGGCACCGCCAGCGAACATCAGCTGTCCACTTTTCACCAGCTGGTGGACCTTCAGCCTGGTCTCTCGGTTCTTCTCCAGCCACCACTTCCAGAAGAATGCTGTTTCCACTATTATGAACCTGTGAAGTTGGATGACAGATTATATTGTACTGTTTGATAGATTTATCTTGTACTGTTAAAACTTTATTGGACTCGTACAAATAATCACGATGATTGGTACAGAGCGTATTGTTTATCCTCAATTGGTTTGCTCTTGGACATCACCTGACCTAATGCTAAGTGATGATGATAGCGAGGATGGAAGCGGGGTTACCAAAACGCACCTTGAGACCAACAACGTCATTATAGGATCAACACCGTTTAGGCGTTTAAAAGTTCGAATATTGTTGATGGAGCTTTAGACCATGTAAACACTAATCGTCACTACGTCATCCTATCCCTTTTTATCAGTACTTTTACAGTAACAAAACATAATTGTAATTAGGGAGATTTCTCACAGTCCCTTTTTGACATCTAGTATCACATTTATTAACTTTTTTGGAATCTATAATTATTTGCAACTATGTTAGTTAACAACCCATATCGTCCCCGCTGCAGGGGCACGGGTCTCTTCCCATACATCAGGAAGGTTTGGCCATACTCCACACACGGGGTCCAAGTCCGGATTGGTGCAGGTTGTGGAGCTAGTGGCCAACCCCAGTGACAGAAGTTTCCAAGCCGCTTATAAGGCCTTCGAAATGGCTTAACGACAAACGATGTGTCTGATACAAACTTGATTTTTTTACCTTCGATGCGGGTATCCATACAATCCTATGACGACAGAGTCCAAAATTTGTCGCACAGCTGAAAGAATTAAACCAAGTTTGAAATGGGATGTTTCGATAATAATCATACTAATATTGTAAATGCCAAAGTATGGATGTTTGTTTGTTTGTTCCACTTTCACGCCGTAACTACTGCACGGATTTGGATGTTTGGTAGGTACGGTAAAGCACTCGGCTAACACATAGTTAAATTATTTTCAGGTATATCAAAAGAAACTTCAAGGCACAATCATTCTGACATAGTCAGACTGGTACTTCGCTAATATTTTTGTAAGGCCAAGTAGTAATAAATATTTTTATCTTACAATCTGAATAATAATCGTCGACGGTTTTCCGCCACCCAACATCGATATGTGTGTGTGCCACAATATGGACGTTCAGGACCCCTGGTTGCGCGTCCAAACAGCTCTGGAACCAACATGCACTATTTTCAGCTATCGTAGTTTATATTCATAATATAATTTATTGTTATATCATTAATTTCGATCATAATACAGGGATATTTTTGGACCTCCCAACAAAACTTTACAGTGGCTTCTATTCATGAAACTGAACAACTTTTCCTACAGAATGAATGGTCAATTCGCAAAAAAAATTTCAGACCTTTCATACTAATTTGATCACGTGATCGGCCTACATTGTATGGAGAATGGAGATGCCCAAATTTGTTCATGGAAAAATTTGTTCAGTTTCATGAATAGAAGCCACTGTGAAGTTTTGGTGGGTGGTCCAAAAATAACCCTGACATAACAAACTATAACAGCAGTTGGTATTGACTGCTATCGCTAGATGGCCTTATAGGCGGCTTGAAAACTTCTGACACTGGGGTTGGTTAATAGCCCCACAACCTGCACCAATCCGGACTTGGCCCCCGTGTGTGGAGTATGGCCTAACCTTCTCGATGTATGGTAAGAGACCCGTACCCCTGCAGAGGGAATGAAATTTATTGTTAACAAATAACTTATAACATCGTTGAGGGCTACGTTGACTTCGTTCTTTTGTCTAACTCCTCGACGATTCGGCCAGTCATTTCGTGAATAGGCCTGGATTTTGATCTGGCTACGACATAGATGTCTAATGTGACAGTGTTAACAACCCATATCGTCCCCAATGCAAGGGCATGGGTCTTTTCCCAAACTTCGGGAAGGTTAGGCCATACTCCACACACGGGGGCCAAGCCCGGATTGGTGGAGGTTGTGAGGCTAGTGACGAACCCCATTTTCAAAAGTTTTCAAGCCGCCTATAAGGCCTTCGACAGTAACAGTGTCATCAACATAATCTGAATGTTACCTTTACCTCGTACCCACATGCAGAAGTTTGTAGTTTGCAGCCCGCGAAAATGAGTGCATATTCGCACAGCAGGGCTATCCGTAGTAACATCACCTGTACAGGGTGCTCAAAAAATGTTTGTTAGGAGATTGTTTATCAAAACATTATCCTTTGTGAAATATTAATTCAATATAAAACATAGTTGAGTCCTGGAGTATCTTATACTATGAAAATGTTTTGGTCAACAGTAGTATTGAAAGGGATGACATTTAGTAGATATATACAGGGTACGCATCGTCGTAATGAATAACTTTTGTTCTACGACTTTGCTCAAATCGCAAAAAAAAATTGGACTCTCCATACAAAAATGGCAAAACAGATGTAGGAACTGTGTGTTCCCACTCTTCGGAGGAAAAGGGAGGTATGCCGCCAGGCGAGGTGGTATGCCTGGGGACCGGCCGTGGTCCAACCAATGATGGTTGGAAGTTGTATATGTAGTTAATCAAGACAAGAGGAAGACAGCCGAGGAAATTACAGGCACAAGAGGCATTTCATCTTAGCCCTCTAGGTTGGCAACGCATCTGCAATCCCCTCCGGGGTTGCAGGTGTCTATGGGCAGTGGTGATCACTTACCATCAGGTGACCCACTTGCTCGTTTGCCTTCCTTATCACATAAAAAAAAAAAAAATCCGAAGAAACTTTCAATAGCGCGTTCTAGGTTTAGTTCGTGGCGGTACGATCGATATCGCCAAATCACTCCCCTTCCGAGACCGGAGGTCGATCCAACTTGAGCTGGCAGTCCAATGTCACGGGTGTGACGTTCACGGTGGGTTGGGACGTATGCGTGTGCCATCGTCCACGGTGAGTCGGGTCGATATGCACGTGCCATGCCGGTGTCCATGGTGAGTCGGGATGGAGGCTGGCGTCAGGCGTCATGGCAAGGGAAGCAGAGATGCGCGCTGTGTTAGCGTGTGGGCTGCCGACTACTTGCTGCTGCCTGGAGGTGAAGTGGCAGGCCAGGAAACTCGATATGTCGGGTTGCGGTGGTCCTGTTTATACTTCGGTGCGATGCGACTGCTGTGCTGCTGAGGCTTGCTTTACCGGCTGGAGGGTGATGGTGGAGTATACGCGCTGCTGGCTGAAGGTGCGATTATTGTGTTCAGCTCGGGGTCACCACTGTAGGAACCGTGTGTTCCCACTCTTCGGAGGAAAAGGGAGGTACCTCCGCCAGGCGAGGTGGTATGCCTGGGGACCGGCCGTGGTCCAACCGATGATGGTTGGAAGTTGTATATGTAGTTAATCCGAAGAAACTTTCAATAGCGCGTTCTAGGTTTAGTTCGTGGCGGTGCGATAGATATCGCCACACAGATGATCAATTTGTATGAAATGTCCAAATTCATTTTTTGAGATTTGAGCAAAGTCGTAGAACAAAAGTTGTTCAGTGCGATGAGTAGAATCCCCAGTTAACGGGTCCTACTCCGATTTTGTTACACCCTGTATACAGTAGTCACGCCAATTATTATTTTATTAAAAAAAAATACTTGTACAATTTGATTACAACAAGCTCATCCTATATGATATTCCTCTTTGTTTACACCCTGTATAGTGAATTTAATTTTGATCTTCCTTTGCATAGTGCTATTAGATTTAACTGCCCTTCTAAGAACTTACCTGTTTTCAAAATTCCTAGCAATCACTAAGCAGACGGCTTCAACTAGCTTTAAACAAAACTGATTAAAATCACAAAATTACGTTGTGAGAAAAAACTGCGAAACAAAACCAGACGCATCGATATGCGCGAACGCAACTGTCCGAAGTGTTCTCTTTTCGCCTTTCTTTTGTTCTTTGTTAATATTACATGTTAGCAAACAATGATTATTAATTCATTAATTCACTGTATTACGCAATTCACAATAGCTACTCGTAACATAATATTTTTTAGTCATTCTTATTATAGAATATTGACTAACATTTAATGGAGAATATGTATAACATTTTACCGTTTATTACCCGAGGCTCAACTGCGAGGCTCAACTGGTTGTGCCTTACCAAAAAAAAATTCCCCACGGCACAACTGGTTTTCTACTGTAGCAAATGTATGGTTATATTTTTACCCACGGCACAACCAATTCCCTAAAGCTCAACCGCTTGAGAATCCATACTATATACTATAATTACATACTATTATAAATGCGAAAGTAACTCTGTCTGTCTGTTACGTTTTCACGCCTAAACCGCTGAACCGATTTAGATGAATTTTGGGAAATAAATAAATGGGACCTTGGAGAAAGATATAGGGTACGTTCGTTGCAAAAATTAAACTTGAAGGGGATGAAATAGGGGATGAAAGTTTGTATGGGGTACCAATAATTTCTCAAGTTAGGGATCTAAATATCATCATAACTTGACTGTGTATTTGCTGTAAATGTAAGAAAGGTCTCTACTTTCTGTGTGTTTGCGTGGTCGCATCGATCATGCAGGTTAATTGACTATAGACACGTTCATGACCAGGATGGGTTAGACTGTTAGTAGCATTTCTCGCGACCATTTCCGTGCTTCGCAAGGTAAGCCGTTAAGCCGTTGGTCGTGACTCAGTGGTCATGCATGGTCGCGTCGATAATGCAGGTTAACTGACTATAGACACGGTCATAACTTGGATGATTTTGACCGTTAGAAGAATTTATTTTTACCGTTTTCGTACTTCGGAAGGTACGTTGGCCGTGACTCAGTGGGCTTGCGTGGTCGCGTTGATCATACAGGTTCACTGACTACAAACACCATCATAATATCTATAATATCTGCTGGTGCTGGCTGCTATCCCTAGATGGCAGTCGTTAAGGCATATTGGTATTGTACAAGGTTTCATCAAAATCGTAAGCCATGTTTGAACAAAAAAAACTAAGTGTTTTTACTATGATGGCAATTCTAAAAAATTAAAAACAGCTGGAGATATTAACAAAATAGTGCCCTAACCCAAATTTCATCCAAATCCGTCCAGTGGTCTTGGCGCTAGAAACCGACACACACACACACACACACACAACCAATATTTAAATTTAATTAATTTCTACTATTTTTCTACCCAAGAAACACTCGTGTCGCATTTGAAAACGGGATTTCCCCAAATCTACTGTTTCATTCTGTTGCGAAGTTGCGACTTGTGACCAACCAAAACAATAGGGATTTTCACCATTTTTTAGGGTTCCGTACTTGAAAAGAAAAAAAGGAATCCTTATAGGATCACTTTGTTGTCCGTCCATCTATCTGTCTTCTGTCTGACAAGACCCTTTTTCTCAGGAACGCGTAGATGTATCAAGTTGAAATTTATATCAAATAATCAGGCCAGCAATCCCTTGAAGCGAAAAATCAAACTTCTATGCCAACGCAATCAAGAGATACGGCCGTTTATGCCGCATATTTGGACACTTGCATAGGAATCAAAACCTATAGAGTACTTCTCGTATACCTAGAATCATGAAATTTGGCAGGAAGCAATGTCTTATAGCACAAGTAAAGGGAAAAGTACGAAAATCAAAATTTTATTGTTACATCTCATTTTTTTTGTTATTTGTATTTAACGCTAGCCGCCATGATGTTTCTGTTGTGACGTCATTAGCTAGGGTAGTAAACAAGACAGCGCTACCTACGTACGATTTTTGTGAACAAAATGTTATTTTAAATCAAAATAAAAATATATTTTTTCTCATTTTATTTAGATTATATAAATATAATCGTATTTTTTTATTTGAAGCTCTAAAAATAAAAATTACACTTTATTATTCTCACAAGTATTTTCTTTCCTAATTTTTGTAGGTCCATAATTTAGTTTATATGCATAATATTATTTTATAACTTTATAATTTTTTGGAAAAAAATACAACTTTGATTTAAATCATTGATTTAAATAAAAAATCACTTGATTTAAATCAATCAACCCTGGGGTTTTTTATTGTCAATAAACTGATGATGTTATTGTAAATACATATATTTATATTTTTTTATATTTATAATTGACATTGAGATAGATTATTCAAACAAGGGCCACATAGTGATATTATGAAATAAGTGCGGCCCGCCTTCATTTCATTTTATTACTATGTGGCCTCAAGATCTCTATGATGTGGCCCTTGCCTGCTAAAATGTTGCCGACCGCTGGCTTTCAAAGAGTAATCCGACACTATCTACCTTCTGTTCGGTTATGCTCTCCTGGTACTTTTGAACACGAATTATTACAGGCAACCAGACTGTTGCTACTGAAAACTTTCAAAACGGCTGAAACTGAGACTTAGGCCGAAGGTTCGTTTTCGGCTGAAAATCCTGAAGATTTGTTAGTTAAAAAACAAACTTACCACACATGAGATAAGATAGGTCTGATACACTTCATTTCAGTCATCAGTAATTAATGTGTTACATACTACTAACCAGAGTTGAGCCGTCAATATATTTTTTCTTATGTGCACAACTAGTTGAGCCTATGAGAAAAAAATGTACGAACGGCTCAACCAGTTGTGCCGTGGGGAATTTTTTTTTGGTAAGGCTCAACCAGTTGAGCCTCGCAGTTGAGCCTAGGGGAACAAACGCATTTTACTTATTTTATTTCAGTAGGTACAGGTTGTTACGTTACTAAAGAAAAGAGGGGGTTATCCGGGATTACAATATTTAATTACAATATATACAAAACCTATTCTAAAGTCACACACACAATCAACATATCTACAACTACAGAGTCCACAAAAAGAAAGAAACAACAAACGAACACATAGGGCGGTGGCTAATGCGTCGAGCGGCTGGAGCGGCGCGCCCCGACGACGACGGGTAGAGCGGCTGAGTGTCCGGTGGGACGGCAGCACAAGGGCCCGGGACTATAGGGAGAATCACTTCAAGGAGAGAGGTCCCGGGCTTCCGTTCCAAAAAAGTTCTTGCGGAGTCCGGCGTTGAAAAGCAATCTCCGCCCGCCCTTGTTCAAGAAAATCGGAAGAGTGATTGTGTTCATTTGAATTTTTTCACTTTGACATTCTTCGTCATCAGTCCTGGCTATTCTCACTCGCCAGGAAATATATACGTAAAACCAAAAAGACCGTAGTTCTTAATTAATCTCTTAATAATATACAACTGATGCAAACTCCTTAAGAATAAAATGAGTTTCCTATAGAAACTATAAGATGTCAAACATAAAAACATTGAATTGAAGTTGTAACGAAAATAAACAATATTTGAGTAAATACAAGAATTTCGAGATAAAGATAATAAGAAACGCTAACTTAAGAACCTACGCATATAAAGGAATAAAAGGAATACATGAATAAAACTAACAAAGGTAAATATTTACAAGAGAGATAAAAACCCTATAAGGTACAGACTACAAACTAAAATTACTACACTATTCTTATGTTTTACACCGCTTATTAATCTGTAGCCCAGTGAAAACTATACACAGCTACACACACAACTATACACAACTATACACATGTACAGTACATTTATTTTATTTTTTACATTGTTCGTGCATAAAATTTCATTATTGTGACAATAATAATAAATATAAAAATAAACTTAAAAAGAAAACAACAGTATATTAACATTTATTGAATTTTGGAAATAAACAATTTTTGAAGGGAATGTTTATATTGAATAATCTTAAACATAATAGTTACCTATAACATAACAGTATATATTGTATTCCAGTAGTTGACTGGAAGAGATACCGTAAGGGATAAGTCCGCCCTTATATGTCTTGTCCTTGTTTTATGTATTGTATTTTGTTCTTTCACAATAAAGAGTTTACAAACAAACAAACAAACAAACAGTTTGGATTATAATTTATAACTTACAACAATAGCAGGTGTGTCATTTCCCTTGCCGCTAGAGTTTATTTTATTTCAATTTAGTTTTAGTTTAGTTCTTATGTATTGATAAAAAATATTGTATTTTGTAAATTGTGTTTGCTGAATAAACTTATTTTCTATCTTTCTTCTTTCTTTCATACTAGGAATCCACAGAATAAGAGCCTCGAAGGGGCTCCGTCACTTTTTCATTGTTATAGTTATATGCTTTTGATAGATTATAGTTTAAACACATATTTTGTTGTAAAGAGTATTATTTTAAAATTGCAAACCAATAATTTTGCTACGAAGAGCATTATTTTTGAACGTTTGTTAAAGTGATATTTTTTGTGAAAGTAGTTTACTTTTTCCGTGCGTAGCGACTATTTAAATTAATGTTATATTGCATTTAAATACAATCCTTTGTTTTACATTTGATTGAAGTATAATTATTTAAGAATAAACTATACATAGTTTAGGAATACCTAATCACGCCAACTGGCTAGCAATGCGTACTGGGACGAAAGGCAATAAGGCTGCCCATGACAGCTCAATTTTCAGAACTTGCCGAGCAAAAGAGTGCATCAGTACAAAAGGGTTCTATTTATAAGTGCTATTCTGATTGCAAATCTAATAATGTATACATATAAATATATCATATATATATCATATCATATCATATTTTGATGTCTCTGTTCTACTGGTGTGCAATAAAGCATCTTATCTTATAAAGGATGGCAAAATACTCCCGGACATTTTAAAAAGGTGTTTTATTCACCCATGAAAATTAACAAAATTTCCTATACAATCTATATTATTGCATTTAAAAAAATATTTTAGGCTTTTCATACTTTTTGGTGTTCCGTACCTCAAAAGGAAAAATAAACCCTTATAGGATCACTTCATTGTCCGTCCGTCTGTCTGTCTGTCTGTCTGTGAAGACCCTTTTTCTCAAGAACGCGTAGACATATCAAGTTGAAATTTATATCAAATACTCAGGCCTGCAATTCCTTTAAGCTGTGAAAAAATCAAACTTCCGTGCCGGGCCGTGCCCGCACGCGTGCGGCGTTTCCGAAGCGACCCGCGTGCGTGTGACACGCATGACAATAAAAGTGACCTAAGAAAGGGGGGTCCTAGTAGATAAATAACTCGGACTATTTGTATAGTGTATACGGAGTGTAGCCTTAAAAATGATAATAAACGGAAACTGCGCAATCACATTTACGTTTAAAGGCACGCAATAAAATGAATAAGACGTCGTTTATTTTATTATAGCTCTTAAAATTTATTGAATTGAATTCTAATAATAGTTGGTAAGTACCTATAATGTCTATTTAATTTATTCCACAGATGTATTTTAGTAACGTATTATCAATATCTGTAATTTACTAAATATATAATTTTTTTGTTTTTTTTTGTTATTGAGTTTTTAGGGGCACTTGACCCTAATCCAACTTGGTGTTAAGTAACGACAAAGTTTTTAAATTCACTTAAAAGTGCAGCTTCCATTTAACTTGTGTGTGTGTGTGTGTAAATGTGTGTGTGTGTGTGTTTTTAAAAATATAAGGTGCTACTTTATTAGAACCCGATATTTTAGTCAGTGCTTCTACTCCTGATTCTGATCAACTTTCCCCAAGGAACCCATAGTCAAATCGCAAAAAAAAATTTGGACTCTTCATACAAATCGATCGGCCGAGCGGCCAAATTAGTATGAAGAGTCCAAAAATTTTTTTGCGATTTGACTATGCGTTCCTTGGGGAAAGTTGATCAGAATCAGGAGTAGAAGCACTGACTAAAATATCGGGCACTAATAAAGTAGCACCTTATATATAGAGAATATAGGAAAAATATTGAAAAAATCCGATGTACATTTTTTTAGTATGGGAATTTGAAAAAAACATTGAAGAACAATTTTTTTTAATTTTTTTTCTGTATTCTATACTTTATTTTGAGTAACCCCAACGTACTTTTTTAACAATCTGTATGAAAAATAATAATATTTTTACACAGAATTCTGACCAACAAGCTGGTTTCATGGTTGACTTTTGTGGAATACCTAAAACGATACACAAATAGTTTCATTTTGTTGACTAATTAAGCAATATTAATTGAGCCCTTACGTTAGTATAAATCAGCGTTTAGCCAATCAGTAACAATCGGGCTATTACGCAAATAACCAGCGATTAAGAAAAAATTATCAGGTCCAGTTAACAGGCGAGGGTTTCCTCGTTAACGTGTTAATGGAATCCCATCAAAACATCTGTTAATAAAAAGCCAAGTCAAAGCAGTGTTCTAAATTTTTAAATAACAAATAAAAGTTTGCGAATAACAAATTGTAGTGAACATGCAATCATGTATTACCTCTACATTTGTAATTTGTATTTTAAGTAATGATTGGTCTACGAAACATGATAGGTATAAGAAAAATATGAAACATAAGATTAAAAATTATGTATTTAAATTTTACAACTTCCAATAACAAAGTGAACTAAATGAAAAATCACTTAACCGATTTCCACCAAAACTTGCGTTGCTAAACACCACAGCATCCAAATCGGCACACTCACTTGAGAGCTGCAATATCACACAGACACATATTATAGGCAAAAGAAACCCTAGCATATTCCTTACAAAAACACAAATTCAATCAAATCTTACAGCAAATTACCTAATCTGTCCTTTCAAAACCAATTAAATGAAAAAGGGTCGCAAACTTAGCCTACGCTCTGCCGTGCCCCCAACACTTGCTGAGGGGAGCGTTTAAATCATAATTAAAAACAAATTAGGCTGTGCGTAGCGTTTTCTCTTGCCTTGATATTTACTCGCACCCTTTAGTAAATTGAGCGTGGAGTTTTGTGAACACACCCTTACTCTGCAAAGATTTACATGGGATGTAATCAGGTGGCTTTTAAAGAGTGAGAGTTCAAGTGTTTATTTTTTTTACATCACAAAAATTCGTTAATTTAAAAAAGAAACATGTCTATCACTACCTACAGAACCGTTTAAAAAAATTGGTCAAGTGCGGGTCTGACTCGCGCACTAAGGATTCCGTATAAACAAACAATATTGATTTTATCATCTTATTTCAAGACTTCTTAAAGGATTTCTTGGTAACCAGCGTGATCGACGCGACAACGCAAGCCGCACTGAGCCATGAATTAAAACACCATAACTAAAATACGTTATTGAACTACATAATAAAGAAAGACAGTCAAAGAAAATGCAGCCTTTAATTCAGCCTATGTGTAAAAACCTACACACTCACTTCATTGTCTAAATACCCGCAGAAGCGCAGACTTTTTTCGGAAAATTTCGCGGTCTGCTAATGAGGGAAGCTGCAAAAAAATGATAGGCCTTGAACATAATGGAGCGGTTTGTGTTAGTCTCTGAGGATTAGTTTGTTTTAGGATATGGGAGTTGGTTGCTAGCCCGAACTTATAAAATCTGTCTAATACCTCGAGTAAGATGCTTAAAAATGACCGATTTTTTAGGGTTCCGTAGCATTAAGGTTTTCACAAAAAAAAAATTGGGGGTTCCCCATACTTAGAACTGAAACTCGACATTTTTTTTTCATCAAACCTATACGTGTGGGGTATCTATGGATAGGTCTTCAAAAATGATATTGAGGTTCCTAATATTATTTTTTTCTAAACCGAATAGTTTGCGCGAGAGACACTTCCAAAATGGTAAAATGTGTGTCCCCCCTGTAACTTCTAAAATAAGAGAATGATAAAACTAGAAAAAAATATATGATGTACTTTATCATACAAACTTCCACCGAAAATTGGTTTGAACGAGATCTAGTAAGCAGTTTTTTTAATACGTCATAAATCGTAAACCGCAAATTACCTTTCATTCAATCAACTCAAATAGAAAAAAAATATAGAGTTCAAAACATGTGTGATTATGAATTTATACGGAACCCTCGGTGCGCGAGTCTGACTCGCACTTGGCTGGTTTTTTTATCTTGTTTCTATCCATGAAACTGAAGCATTTTTTTCAAGAAATCAACTAAGTATAATCACCGAAAATGGACTTACATACCATGTAATTTGATCAAGTTAGCACTGCTAAGTTAGCATAGTAAGTTTAGCGACTATAGGCCTTAATCTATATTTTTCTATGTGTGTGCTTCTCGTGACAATCGGTTTAACCACTTGAGTGACAAATGTATACATATGGTTTTACATTACCCTTTTTAAATTAACCAAGAAAACATAAAAAAAATATGTCAAACCCAAGGGCTTACCAATTTTGGATTTAAAAAACAATTTATTTTTATTTCCTGTAGGTTTTATATTTTCTGTGTGATAATGTCTTGTGTACCAGTAAGTTGTAACATTTATTGTTACACACACATTTGCAATAAGAGTAAATGGTTGTACTTACATAAGTTTGAGGAACAAATGACGTAGTTAAACGTAATGTTTTATTTCGTCAGCAAGGAATATGGTTCTAGTGTTGCCCAACTGTTGAAAATTGTCGATAACTAAGTTTTTTTTGGTTATCGAAAAAAAATACATTAAAAGGATTACAAAAATCTTTTGGCCGCATAGTTGGTAGAACTGATTTTAATAGTATTTATAGTGGTAAAAATCATTAACAACCCCATTAGCATTCCCACTGCTGTGGTATAGGTCTCTTCCCATAACTCTGCAAGGTTAGACCATACTCCACAAGGCCACACGCGGGGGCCCCTAAAGAGGATACCAGGAAATAAGTATCTATTAAGTTTGAAAGAGAAATGTCTCTTGGGAGAACGCTAGGTAAAAGAAAAATATTCAATCAACGCAGTTGAGGAAATAATGATGATAGGCAAGCAAAAAATAACATATAATCATCTTCTGTTCACTCCGTAAACATGCAACTCAGCAGTGCAAAAGACCAGACCCGAAATTATTACAATAAAGTGCTGTGTAGTCTATCAGCTAAAACCCACTAAAATGAATGTATATTTATTAACGCACACATGTAAATAAGATTTGTATAAATAGTTTGTAAGATGTAAATAAAGTCTCTTGGTATCCAGACTCAACGCTGTTTTACTATCGACGTGACGACGACGCATCATCGACCCTTTCCACTATCCTCTCACTGTGGCCAACACACCTTTAGCCGTCAGCTTAGGCAGCTGATCAGTCGTCGTTGGTGAGTCTGCCCGACTACAGTGACAAAACCCCCGATCTCAATCCCATTTCCTTCCCAACTCCACCTGTCATCTTAGGTCTCGTGGTGCAGGCATCCCGTACTTATATATATGTGTATATATTTTATGGTTAGGGCTAGGGCTGTTAGGGCACTAGGATTGTTAGGACGCTAGGGCTAGTAGGGTTGTGTAGGTTTTAGCGCGCCCTCTCTATTCTCATGTACAGTCAGCTAGCTTGTACATACATAGGATACTACTTACAGTTACTCTGACACATTACCAGACACATAACTATACTATACGACGACACTAGTGAGTTTACTGTACATTCATCTTAACCTCAACATCAAAATCTCAATTGAAATAAGTTTCCTGTCAAAAAAATATATTTTTATAGTGACTTTTAAACTAAAAAAGTTCAACTGTCGATAGCATGTCTATCGATATTTTGGACGACACTATTAGTAGAGGCCTAACTGTTTTAGGTTAATTGTTATCATAAGCTTTAATATTCGGAAATTTAAAGCTAGAAATCTGAAATTACATTTTTTGCATGCAAATTTAACTCGAATTCGAATAGGTAAATACGTAATTTTGATTAATTCTTGTTTATTTCTTCACGTTCGTGTACTAGTCTTGTTTTTGTAGACTGTATGTAATTTTATTTATTTCCTAATTTCCTTTCTCTTCCTACAAAAAGCTTTCAAGAACAACCACAAATTCAATTTTTTAACTCTACTCGAACGAAGACTAACTCAATCCATTCACTATTTCAAGTTAGTGTCTTGGAGACCAGAATCTTGATATTTCGTCTTTCCTATTCCAAGAAAGCATAGTTCAATATCGTGTAATCTGGAACCTATTTATCTGAAGTTCTTATTAAGTCTTAAGATAAGGTTTTAGAGTTGGTTTTCGCTAGACTATCGTACGTTCCACCGACTGTACTGTTACGAAAGTTAGCCCGAGGGTATTAGAAAAGTCCAAAAGTTGGAGTTGGGCGTATCTGCAGAAAATTGGTCCGGCTCATTGACGTTTAGCTCTAGACCTGAGGATGTATTCTGTGAGTCGTCATACAATTTTCGAGAACTCATTTCAGATATTTTTAAACAAAACTATACAAAATTCTTGAGGACGCTAATTGAGGGACAAAATAAAAGATATAAACTGCGTAAAGATACAGTAAAAAAGTACAAAAATGCACATTTCAAATAATAATAATAATATCCGGGACAAATCACACACGATCATCTGGCCCCAAACTAGGATTCCCTGTATCTTGGGAACTAGAGACTGATATACATACACATATATATTTAAATACATACATATATAGATATTATACACCCAGACTCAGAGCAAACAATTCTGCTCATCACAGAAAAGTTTGCCCTGTGTGGGGATCGAACCCACGACTCTCAGATCAGAGGTCAGGATCACTTATCACTAAGCCAACGAGTCAGTCAAAAATATATAGCAAAGACAAGAAAGAAAATCTCTTAAAAAAATATGATGATGTATGTAGCCAGTGCCTGTTGCCAGCACTGTAATGTTTGTTTTTATATGTATATCATCATACATCAATTTTTTCAACTTTTTAGGCCGACTTACACTTCAATACGTACAGTGGTGAGTCAAGTAGGAAGTAGAACTCCATTGTTTATCTCGCAACTGTACTCTTTGAAAAAGTACAAAAATGCACATTTCAAATAGCAAAGACAAGAAAGAAAAACTCTTAAAAATATATAATGAGTACCTATGTAGCCAGTGCCTGTCGCCAGCGCTGTAGGTATATGTTTGTTTATATATATACCATCATACACCATTTTGTTTCAGCTTTTTAGGCCGACTTACACTTCAAATACGTTAAAAACAACCGACTTCAATCGCAACAACTCCAGTTTTGTTACGTTTTTGTTGATTATATCAAATCCGCTGAATCGATTTCGATAAAATTTATATGGAATTTTCCAAATCGGTTCAGGCGTCTTCGGTGAACATACATAAAAAAAAAGATTCCGACGAATTGAGAACCTCCTCCTTTTTTTGAAGTCGGTTAAAAATACAGTTGCGAGAAAGCAATGGTTACTTGGTACTTATTACTTGAGTCACCACTGTTCTTATTAAAGTGTAAATCGGCCTAGTAAGTACTATCAAGTTTTCGTTAAGAGTGTGAACTATACAGTCAAACAAAAAATAAAAGAAGGTATTTCATAGGTTGCAAAATATACTCTCAATAAAACTGTTACAATAAATAAATTTTGAGCGACGATTACAATTTTGTTTCCACCTGTATTTTGAGAACCCCAGTCCCTTTCCAAAACTCATCTAGGTTCTTCGCAATTCTCCCATGCATAAGGTGATAAGAGAACTCGGATAAGAGAACATTTTGCGAAAGGGAAATTATGCGAAAGGGACATTTTGAGAAAGGGACCTTTTGCGAAAGGGACCTTTTGCGACCAGGGGACATTTTGCGAAAGGGACATTTTGTGAAGAACCCAACTCATCATACAGTATACGAGTACGTTCCTTTATAATTCTCACGGAAAGTCATAAAAGAATCGCAGATTGATGTTAATGATATGGGTGCTATATTAGAGTTAATGGCCTCGTCTTTACGAAAAATTCAAGTCTTCGTCGGAGAAAACTAAAGTTCTCCCTCTAACTCATGTACTCGACTACGAATGGGAAACTTGACAATATACTTATTAAGGTTGTTTTCGATGTTGGTTTTTTGGAGAATATTTACTTAGGAACCCCTTCTGTTTGAATAGGATATTTAACATTAACAATAAAAGCTTATTGAATTAAATTATGAGATTTGAATGAATGAATGAAAAGACTTTAGGGGTCTTTTCTTAATTTTGGGAGGCACAACATATGATAGAGAATATAAAATAGTATATGTCATGTTCTAATAAAGGTTAGCCCATAATCCACACACAAAGGTCAAGTTCAGATTGGTGAAATTTGTGAGGCTAATGGCCAGCCCGTGTCAGAAGCACTAACGGCTTAAGAAACACGGAAACGTTCAAGATAAATGCCACTAACAGTCAGATTTATCCAGCTCCTAGATTAGGTATGACCGTGTCTGTAGTCAGTTAATTTGCGTGATCGATTCGACCACGCAAGAGGCACTGAGCACGACCGCCCTGAAAATAATATGCATAGATATAAAGCTAAAGGTCTTATCGCTAAAAAACGATCTCTTTCACACTTTAATTTGAGGGAGATTTGAAATGAGCGATTTAAACAATCGCGTATTAAATATAAATAATTCATAAAATTTATTCAATTAATATTAAGTAGCTATGAGTAAAAATATGAATTCATATTTCAGTTGTAATAATGGTCAATCAATGGCCTATGCGTCTATTACAGATGATTCATGACAGTGCCTCGGAGGCAACTTTTATAGGCGATAACTCTAGCCATATAAAACATGTAATATTACACCACTATTACCGTTCGAAACCTTGTTAGTACAGTTGTTTACAAAATATCGTGAACGAGGGACTAGTATAATGTTGATTTACTTCCCCCGAATGATTCATAAAACAAAACTATTGTATTTTCGCTTTCACTCCCCTATAATGTGTTTTATTTTCGAGTAACAGACGGCAAAACGATACTAATTTGTAATGTAAACGTGAAAATTTATTAAGACGCGAAGTACACTCAATCTGAGCAGGTTGATGCATGACAATATAATATCGACCGTAACGCCCTACTCATTTTAAGTTCAGATCAGTGTAGGTACCATCGCGGCGGTTACGTCAAGGCCGAACGCAAAATTCTCGAGATTTCGAAGTTTTTATTACGTTTCTTGGCTTTCAAATAAGTTAAAAAAATCCGTTCAAGATAAATTGAAGGTATTGAAATGGCCGATTTTTGTGTGTTGGTTTCAACATAAACAAATATTGTGTTTCCGAGAGAATTTACAATTAATACAAAATACAGGGTCTAGTAGGTTTTTTTCATCAAAGTTTTTGTGATTTTTATGATTCTGTTCAAGACAATTTGGTTTTCATTGTTTGAAGTATGTTATATATTTTTTCCATGGTGATAGCTTTAACCATTATTTCAAGAATTTGAATTGAATATTGCGATTTGGCTATACTTAGCGCCTTAAGTATTATATTTGTCGCCCAATTACGAAAAACAGCTGTATTGATGTCGGAATGAAACTTTAAGTTGTATAAAACGTAACATGTAATGGTATGCATAAGTGTATGAAATTAAACAGGATGTCAAAAAAGTGCGTTGGAGATTTTAAGGGGTTACTGAGAATCAAGTACCTAATACAGGAAAAAATTTAACACCCTGTATAAATCGTTTTTCCACTGATGCGCAAGACGATGGTAGACGATGATGACCATCAATGTCGGTACCGGTCAGTTGAAAAACGGTCTATAAAATACGCACTAAAAATTCTGGTACCTGTACAACAATTACTATGGCCTTTACTCACAAATCAAACCATAAAGAACCTACACTGAGGGAGGGAGTTTCTTTGGACCCTTCGTTTCTCTCACTCCTCAAAGACTTCCCGAAATGGCGAGTATATGAATTCCGAGTGGTAGGAACCTCGTATTAGATAGATAAAAGAATGACGTTCGAAAATTGTACATGTTACCTACTAATAAAATAATTTTTCATTTCATTTAATTTTCATTTAATTTCATACCCATTTTCATTTCATTTCACAAAATTCCCAAAATCTACCCCTTTCGGTAAGATCCGGTGACGGTTGATCAGTGCAAGCTCCGCAACACACATTAATGTCAATTTTTATGTTGTAGTAAATAGTAGACACTCGTAATTATCACGTGTCAGTCTGCTGGAGTGTCTTGCATTCTCTTCTTATCGTGTGGCACATTTAACCGTTGCCTAGTGTTGCACTTAGCATCACCCGCGGTCACGAGTAGGGCATTTAGATTTACACCTATGGACGTGTGCAACGCGACCATCATACACATTTAGGAATCAAATGTGGATGTTTCCTCACAATGTTTTCCTTTACCCTTAAAGCAGTCGGTATGTAAATGCACGTAAGTCATTGGTGTACTGGCCAGGATTTGAACCCACGACGACCTCTGGTTAGGAGGACGGAGTCACTACTCGGCCGCCACGCGTGCCAGAAATGGCACTGGTAAACGATAGGTTAAATGCACAGTAAAAAAAGGGTTTATTAGCGAAATCTGTATAGGTTCTTTGGGGAAAGTTGTTCAACATCTTGAGTGGAAGCCACGTTAAATTATTTATTTCATGTATTACTGAAGGACCCTTATAGGATGCAGTAAAATAGGTGTAGAATTAACTGTGGCATTAACTGATGGACCCTATACTCATACAGGGTGTAATAAAATTGATGTAGAACACGTTAACTGTGGGTTTACCCATCATTCTGAACAAATTTTGTTTTACGACTGGGATCCTACATCTATTTTGTTACGGTCTGTATAAACGAATCCTGTAGCTAGTTCATGAACCATCCTTGCTTCACCTTGTATCAGCCATAGAGAGTTGTACAGAGTGAAATTAAAATTGCAGACTTCATTTTAACTATGATTTCTGATCATGAAACTTTTTTTTAATGTGATAGGTGGCAAACGAGCAGACGGATCACCTGATGGTAATCGATTACCGCCGCCCATAGACACCCGCAACACCAGAGGAGTCACAAGTACGTTGCCGACCTTTGAAATGGGATGGCGGATGGGGGGAATGGGGAGGGGGGGGGGGGGGGTTGGGCCTCCGGTACCCTCACTCACTCGGCGAAACACAACGCAAGCGTTGCTTCACGCCGGTTTTTTGTGAGGCCGTGGTATCACTCCGGTCGAGCCGGCCAATTCGTGCCGAAGCATGGCTCTCCCACGGAAACTGAACAACTTTCACTAAGGGACCAATTTTATTGGAGCAAAAAAAAATTACTCTTCAAATCTTTATACAAATCGATTTGCTGAGTAGCCAACTATGTATGGAAGTCCAATTTTTGTTCTCCGATCGAACTGATTCCTTAGAGAAAGTTGCTCAGTGTTACTTGGCAAATAAAGAATCGAATTTAATTGTTATGAAAATTCGTTATGCGATTTTAACTCCACAACTTACAAGCAAGCATTCGTTACTAAAGATTGGAATGAAATGAAATGAAATGGAATGAAAACTTAAAATGACGACCAAGACTAAAAAGCTAATCTAAATTTTATTTGCACTTCAGTATTGTCGTGCTGCGCAATGAATAGGAACCACGTTTTACGATTTTCCTCGCTCTAATGAATGCTTTGTCCTTGTTTTTCATTGCACGCTTATTGCTTTCATGTTTTTGTGGCTGTTTACATAAAGCCTTTCCTTATTTCTGTCATAACTGGTTCTGAGTTTAATTAAATTAATAAACATAGGCAGCAGTAGCCACCTTCTATCAGGTGGCTAGCAGCCTTTTGCCAACTCACGCAAAAAAAAATGTTTATTATGAATCTTGTCATTACATAGTAGTATCGTTTTCTCTCTCTCTCTCTTGCTTCTTTTCTTCTTGTTTATTATTTGTCATCTGTAACACATGTATTGTTGAAGATACGAAACTGGCTAAACAGCTGATTAATTTGTATGAAACTTTTGTATGAAAACTTTAACAAAGTTGTAGAACAAAGGTTGATCGTAACAACAAAAGCGCAATACTTATAAATCCAAAGTAACTTTAATCTCTATCTTGGATTCCTCTAAGAACATCCTCATTACATTAAGTTAAACTGTAATTTTGTACTCTAAATCCACATTAACGGAAATAGGAAGACATTTCAGGGCTCTATTCATTTGTTTCCTTCAAAGCGTAAATTGAAACGTTTAAAGAAAGATACCCCTTGAGTGTTCAGTTCTTAATCTACTTCAGAGTTTCATTCTTCCAAGTATCTTTATGTATAGTTTGTTTGTAATATGAAAGGTATATAAAAATATGGTATTTGAATACATATTTTTTGGCTCTACTATCTTATTTCTTTGGTACAAATAAGTTCACCCTACATAAAGTCTTTCACACTTAGCTTTTAATTTATATTTTTTATGTGAGTCGTCCGGGGAATGGCTCTGTGTCCAGAAATACTGGCTAGGGGTACGGTGGGTCTGCAGGGGTTTTTCATTGTTTAATAAACCTAGTTCAGGTGCAGACACCCTTGAAATTATTTTGCAATATCTAACCACTATATAGTTGTATAAGTAATCTTTTAAATTTTTTTTGGTAAATAAACTTATTGAACTTATTAAAACTTACTATAAAGTTGCGTCTTCTGGCTAGACTGTTAATATCTATTTTCTTCTTCTTCCACCGCCAATCTCTCCTACTGTTCGATTATTTCTTGACTTTCTTGTACGACACGACGTTGAATTGATCGATGTAATTAATTCTCAGCCTCCCTGTACCTCTCTCATCTCGTTTATCTTTCCTTTCATGATGTTAATTTTGTAATCAACGTATATTAACAAATGTCCAATCATATTTCCTCTTTTGCTCACAATAGTCTATTGAATCTACCCGTTTATTTAGAAAATCTTGATCGTATGATATACGAGAAAACTAGATAACTGCCGTCTATCTTTTGTGTTAGTACAGTTAAATTATACCACACGATAAGAAGAATATAAAATCGCGTTATCAAGTGTTTTTTACAGGATCTTACGGAATGATGAATAAAACTTCTCACTAATGTTATTAAATGCGAAAGTATGAATGTTTGTTTATATGTTTGTTTGTTCCGCTTTCACGTCGAAACTACTGAACGGATTTGTATGAAATTTAGTAGGTAGATAGAAAAAACACTCTGCTAACACATAGAATACTTTTTATTCCGGAAAACTTAATGGTTCCTGAAGGAATGCTTCAGCCATGAAGCATTGAAAAAAGTAAAAATTTCCACTCCGTTGCTGGATTTCACCACCTTAACATTTTCTTTCTCTCTGGACCCAATTCTGAAGTCCACGCAGACGAAGTCGCGGGCATAAGCTAGTCATAAATAATTTATCATGTCCGATGTTGCCCGAGAGTGCGATTTATCCGATTTTACGAAATAAAATAATTTCTTCAAGATACTGCAAAATAACGACAGTGAATAAATGGTCAATCGGAAAACGGATTTGTATGAAAAGTTCATAATTTTTGTCGTTTAATTAAAAACTAGCTTCCGCCCGCAACTTCGTCTGCGTAGACTTCAGAATTGGGTCCACAGAGAAAGAAAATGTTAGATGGCGCCATCTAGTGACGAAGTGGAAATTTTAAGTTGTTAAGCATTTCTCCGGGTACCATAAGTTTATGTATATGTATATAAATAAAAAAAATATTCTATGTGCTAGCCGAGTGCTTTATTTATCTACCTGCCAAACTTCCAAATCCGTTCAGTAGTTTCGGCGTGAACAGACAAACAAATAAACAAAGAAACATCAGTACTTTCGCATTTATAATATAAGGGAGATGAGATGAGAAGTTGTAGTCACTTTTTATATTCTTATGGTGACGTATTGACATACGCACTATCAATTCATTATTATTGATTTTATCCTTTATAATTAGTGGCTTTATTTATCGGTACCTAGCTAATTATACGTCGGAACCGACTGTAGTTAGTTGTTACACACATATATGGGTAACTTGACGAAGACTCGAGAGGTTCGTATGGATCGATGGGAGTAGTCTACGTAAGGAAACTATTCCACAACTGCTAACAAGCGAGCAGAGCTAGTAATAGTAATAGAGGGTACAACAGGAACTTATCACGAGACAATCATGTACAAGTAGATAGTGATAATTTGAGGCTGTTAAATTGGTGGAGCGATTTAAACCTTCTTTTTATCGTATAGCACGATTAAATAATCTATTCCGAAGGTATAGGCGGTAGTTACCTCGTGTAGCATTATACCATCACCCGCAGTCACGTTTCACAGGAATAGTAATAAACGCAAAAATATGTTGTTTGTAGTTTTTTCCACTTTGGCGCTAAAACTGCTAAACTGATTTGGTCAAGTGGCGGAAGCCCTTGACAGATATATAGGCAAATTTTTATCCAAGACAAATACATGATTTCTGTTGGATATAAACATTATTTTAGAAATTATTTAAGGGCGAGGAAAGAGAAAAGGTGTTTGTTAATCCTGTTTTTACGTCGCAGATGGAGCAATGGTTTGACGTGAATTTTTATTTTTATTTCTATGGCAGAGGTGGCAATAGAATGTTTTTTGAATAGAGATACTTATAGAGTAGAAATTAACTAACCATCTGAAACTAATTTCCATTAACTGTGATTTCGCATATTTATAAATAGATAAAGTACAACACACAGAATACTCGTAAGGAGGATCTAGAAATAATATTTATTACCATGACAGCAATTGCCCTCAAGGATAGTCTACGTGAAAGGAGATAAGATAAGATAAATATACTTTATTGCACACCAAAACAGTACAAATAACAACGAAAACACATAAAATATATAAAACATTGATATGCAAAGGCGGTCTTATCGCTTTGAGCGATTTCTTCCAGACAACCTTTGGCGAATGGAGGAGACGAGAAGTGGATAGATAACGGGTGGGTGCACTCAAAAATAAAATAAAAGGCAAGATATAGTGAAAACAATTTAAAAATAGATAAAAATAAATAAATAGATAACAAAAACATAAATATCAATATACCTAATAAATAAATAATATACAATATATACATATAATATATATCAATACACATACAGGATAAGCTACAAGGAGCCGCGGGCAAAAACTAGTAATTGTAAAGCTCTCAAAAGTATATGTTAATCATAATTTTTCTGGAAAGACTCCTGCACCAAACGTAAAGCATTTAATTAATTCAGCTCTAAATCCATTTTATCGCTCATAGTTTTATCGTTGGCAGTAGGATAAGTGCCTAAATCGGTCACTTATTCATTCCACCTTCGTGCCCAACCTAACGGCTTCCATCACGTATTGGTTCTTGGGGAAAACAAAGTAATAGTCTTTGGGCTCTGTTTTTGTTATGGCTTCATTATTAGGTGTTTCTTAGACCGATGGGGCTTGGTTTTCTGCAGATTAATATAACTTACTGGCGAGATAAATATAATGGTTTCAAAGAATTAAGCTTAAGCGAGGGTTTCTATTACTTTGTACATAGTTGACATTCCGCCTATCGCGCTTCCCTCAAAGCACTATGCTTCCTCATTTATTATGCGGACTGCGAAGGAGTGAAACTTGAATTGGACATTGTTTCCCGACTTTTAAAATCTGGAGATTTTGAAGGCGAGAGTGAATATGGATTGTTTGAGCTTGCGTGTACAATCCTCGACTACATCGTCAGTTGATGATGTAGTCGAGGATTAGGTGAGATGTTGTCAAATGCATTCAAATTAAGAGTAAAAAAAAAGAAATTTAATTTTTGTCGTAAAAGCTACCGTTAAGAGAACCTACCTAATGCAAACTGGTTATTATTGCAGTTAATGTAAAATACGATCGCGTTAAATTCTTAATTTACGAAACAGTTTCAGTACGTAAGTGCGTTTTTTAAATACTTTTTGCATGAAAAATAATTAATATTTAAAATCTGTAAAGAAAACAAAACATACCTGCGAGTTAAGTTATAGTTTTATTCTCAGTTTAATTTTATGTTGTTGTCAATAACCCATATTCGTTCCCACTGTCAGAAGTTTTCAAGCCGCCTATGAGGCCTCCGACTTAACAACTGCCATCTAGTGATAGCAGCTGGCACCAACGGCTTAACGTGGCATGCGAAGCACGGAAATGGTCGAGATAAAATGCCACTAACAGTCAATCCCATCCAGGTTATGACAGTGTCTATAGTCAGTTAATTTGCGTGATCGACGCGACCACGCAAGACGCACTGAACCACGACCGCTTTAATATAACAAAAAAAAAATGCAACTAGATTTTATATAACAAAATACGGTTAATATCTAAATGTACATCAGGGTGTAAAAAGAGCACTTCTAGGGAACCTTTAGGCGATTATCACACGGGAGGCGGTTTCCAACCGGAAAATGTACTAGAAATGTATGTAGCCGCGGCGGCTACCGCCTGGTACGCGGTTGCCCGCCAACCGCGCTAGCCTTGCACACGGGCTAGCGCGGTTTTCATACATTTCTACATCGACGTAGGAACAAATGGACTTCGGGTCAGCGCTCAAAAGTGTCCGAACCACAAGAGTAGTAAAACGCAAAAAGAGTTGTAATTTCGCGCCAGTCTTCATTTGGTCGGCCGGCTGACTGCGCGTCCAAAATGGCGTACTGCGTCGTGAAAAGTTGTAAAACTATTCAAATAAAGTGAAAAAACAGGATGGAGTATCATATTTCCGGTAAGTAAACTCTTGCTTTATCATTTTAAAGTATTGTTTTGCTTAGAAACACAGTAGTTTATTTTAATTTGAAACGCATTTAGTTTGATTTCCATGAGCGAACAATCGAACATCACAATTTTGGAACAAAAATTTTATAGAGTCGCTTTTAAGTATAAAGTTTTTTATTAAAATATTTTTTTACCTTTTTCTATTGTTTTTATGACATAAAATATTTTATTTATTTTAGGTGTCCTCGAGATCCTATACGTTGTGCACTATGGAAAAATATTATAGCCGAATCGAGACGAGAGGAATACTTTGTTCCGAAAAAAAACCACTTTGTTTGCTCGAATCATTTTCACCCTGTATAATTAATATTTAAGCGCGTTTCTGTGTTTGTTATAAAAAAAAAACAAGATTCTGCAAAAATAAAAAAATACTTATAAAACATAGCTAACAAAAAAACATTATAAGTGAAAGCTACTCCATTACTTCTCTGTCTTCACTCAAAGCTGCGTAAGGTGAAGTATGTTCCAGTCGAAGCTTCGTATGGTGATAAATTGTTGCAAACAAAAATCAACCGTAATGCAAATGACACACGATCTAAATTCAAATGTGTTGTTTCTATACAATAACTACGTGTGTATAGGTTAACTGCGGACGCTTTTTTCGTGAATTATGTACTAGACCCGTCGTCCATTTGTTTCTACGTCGATGCATTTCTAGTACATTTTCAGTAGAGTGTTTGTGCCAGTCCGAGACCACTTTTCGGAGGCACCCAATCACAGCGCAGCATTTCTCTGACGTCACAGCGAGTTGACCAATAGGATGATAGAAAACGGTTGTGTTCGGTGGTGGGGGGACAATGGGGGCGGAGGCACCCAATCGCAGCGCAGCATTTCGCTGACATCATGCCACGCCCCCATAATCTGTCAAACGTCAGCTGTCATCTGTCAAACATCAACTGCCATCTGTCAAACGATAGTAGCCGCTGCGCGCGCGCGCAGAGCTCGGCCTGGAAAAAAGTAGTTTGTTGTGTGATTTGAACGCTAGATACGTTGCTGATTGTATAGTGTAGGTCTTTAACCGCAGCGCTATGGAGGCACATAGGCGTGTTGATGAAATATTGGTAAACATGGATGTTTGTGACGTAGCCGATGTAGGTTTCAGTTTTCTTATCTCAGTTAGTACATCCTCTAGCCGAGCATGTGTGAGACACCAGTGTAAGAATAGAGCTCTCTCTAGTATGGTATGTTATATGGAGTGAGGTGTTAGGTTAGGTTGGTTGTATTCATATTTTCGTTTGAGGACCACCCCACTATCGCTGTCGCGATGACAACGATGTGCATAGGTGTTGAAGGATGTCTTCAGCAGGGCGGATCGCTTCTGCTGCTGCGGCGTCAAAGTGGTAGATGTCTTCGGACAGGTGTAATTATGGGTTTTAGCCTAGATATAATTGTGTGTGTATGATAAGGATAAAATCTGTTCTTTAAAGGTATAATACTTAATAATGGGGGAGTTTGGTTGAAATAAAACCCTTAAATAAAACTTGAAAACATTTATTATCTATTTATAAGTATAAAGGTTAACTAAATTTAATTAGTACTACTAAAATATTTCGCTTGGCACTAATCGCATAGCAATAGAGTTGTATAGTTGTATCTTTCGCCATATTCAAAATAAATAAAAAGTCATGTAACTCGTCACAGCGCCGCAAGCCGCTCCACCCCGCACCTCACCATCTGTAAACTAAAAAGAAACACCACCGGGCAGACACCACGATATGTGGCGCCTGCCTCGGTATGAAGGAGCACATACTTAGTATGCAGAACAGCAATACAGAAGAGAGCTATCACTATTAATTATTACACTGATAACATCTCTACATATACAAGCTTCTTATAATTATGAAGACAAATGTTCAAAGCCGCTAAGTTGAAGTTATAAAAAAACAGGGAGAAACAGTTGGACATAAGGTCGAAACTGGAGAGAGACCTTAAAGGTAGGGATGAGCTCGTAAAGGGGTGTATGAAGGTGTAAAGTGAGACTAGTCCAAACGTATCATGAAGCAATTCAATATCAGCCTAGGAACAAAGCTGGGAAAACCACAGTACTTTTTGCAGTACACAAAAAGCTCGCAACCATACATATTAAGGAGCATTAATTGGAAAATGTTCGATTATTGAACTAAAACAAGATGCTGATGCAGACTATTTTTGTTGATCCTTTCACATATTTTTTTTATAATAGTATGCAACTGTACTAACTAAAAATGTGTTGGAGGGAGTTTCTTTAGGGCTCGACGTTTCTTCTCTCTCCGCAAACACTCCCCGAAACGTTGGGTATATGAGTTCCGAGCGGTAGGAACTTCGTATTAGGTAGGTAGATAAAAAAAGACCTGTGAAAAGTGTACAATGCTACCTACTTCGAATAAAGGCATTTTGAGTTTGAGTTTGAGTCTGAAGGTAGTAATATTATATCTTTCAAGAATTATAAAAATAACAGCAAACCACATATCTGAAAGAAGTTATACTCCTCAAGAATTTATGAGTATAGCAAAGGAATTTGTACTGAAGCCTCAAAGACAACACAACTAACAGTGAGCATAGCTAACGAACTTATACCCAAACCTCATAAAAATAGGATACAACAACAGCCCCTGTAAAATTAATTTGGAACTATTTACATATAATAAAAAAAGCTAAATGACAAAGATAAACCAGTTGAACCATCCATAAGATCCTTGAAGATCAGGAATATCCGCAAAAATATTGATTTTCTTGGAAAACCATTAGATTATTTCAGATATCAGTATAAATATCAAGAAACTAAATTCAAGGTTCAAAACTTTATTTCTTATAGTTCTTTATTTTTATTTCATGATAAGGTGCAACAGGGAAAACACATATAAAGATAGCTTTCATCTGATGATATATTGAACACAACTGTCAAAGAAACATTTGTTTATAGTCGACTGTGTAAAAATTTATTAGAAGAATCGCTTCCCTTAGAAGGTAAGTACCTAATAATATTCTATAAGTATTTCAAGAATTAAAAAAATAACAGCAAACCACATATCTGAAAGAAGTTATAGGTACTCCTCAAGAATTCATGGATATAGCAAATGAATTTGTGCTGAAACCTCAAAGACAACACAACTAACAGTGAGTGTTGCTAACGAACTCATACCCAAACCTCATAAACACAAGACACAACAATAGCTCCAATAAAATTAATTTGGGACTAATTACATATAATAAAAAAGTTGAAACTAAGTTTTTGTATCATCTCCATTTTTAATGTTTCTACAAAATTTTGAATATGCTCATGGAATAGTATATCAAATTCTATAACAAAATCCCTGAAAAGGTAGCTAGCTTATCAGAAAATAAGATTTAAACTTATCTAAAGAAAAACCTATTTTCCAAAGGTTTTATAAAAACACTAGACTATTATAAATGACAAAGATGTATACTTAAACATTATATAGATCTTCAAGCTCTTAGTTCCAGTAATGAAATAAAAAAATGAATTGTGATAAGTTTCTTTTAGACTTATCATATCTTTTCACTCCACTAACACTTTTTGAATGAATCCATAGAAGAACGATAAACTTTTAGAATATGTGAGAAACATACCTATAATAAAAAAGTTGAAACTAAGTTGCCCCATTTTTAATGTATACTTCAATTAATATGAATATCTTGTTTTTCATGTTATGATAAAGATAATAAAGGACGGGAAGCATGCAACGGAAATGTTATCGCTGTTGTTGTATTGGAGAATAAAAATTAAATATTATTTAACTTATCATCTGGTCCCATTATCACAGCTCGCCTACACAATCCTCTCGAAAAGGTATAAACGGGGAATAGGATGGGGCCAGTATCATATCGGAACCAGACAGACAGCAGTGCTTCATTTACTGATTCACAGTGTAAAACATAAAACGTTTTAAAATGTAAGATCGGGTTAATAATGTTTAAGTTTAATGATTTGAGTTAACAACACTGTTTTTAGCTATCATATCGATATATTTGTTTTCAATGCATACTTATAATCAAAGCACTTTGCTGCAAAGTTAATTGGATAGATTAGTTGTGATCGTTTTAGAGTCAGCTATAGTATGTCAAGTTGAAAAACTGTTGGGTAAGTATTAAATATCATCTCATCTAGTTCTGATTTCTCCAATAATCCTTAAAATATCATAGATGAGAAAAATATATTGATAGGGTTACTACAAGAAACCTATCGAAATAAGTTTCCTTACATTTCTTTTTTTAGTTTTAATCACATACATGAACTCATAAATATCTGTGTACTTGAACTTTCAAAATAAATTTATAATCATTTATAACAAGCTCTAAGCTGTGGGTGTTTTTTTTTTTTTTTTTTTTTTTTTTTTTATGTAATAAGGAAGGCAAACGAGCAAGTGGGTCACCTGATGGTAAGTGATCACCACTGCCCATAGACACCTGCAACCCCGGAGGAGATTGCAGATGCGTTGCCAACCTAGAGGGCTAAGATGAAATGCCTCTTGTGCCTGTAATTTCCTCGGCTGTCTTACTCTCCACACCGGAACACAACAGTGCAAGCACTGCTGCTTAGCGGCAGGATTAGCGAGTAAGATGGTGGTAGCGATCCGGACGGACCTCGCACAAGGTCCTACCACCCGCAAAGTGTTGGGTGAACTACCTACATTAGATTGTTACGTAGTATTCCATCAGATTTTATGCAATGTTTGGGGTATTTTTTAGAAGTGGACTTAGAGTATCCTTCAGAATTACACGCCTTACATAACAACTACCCCTTCTGTTCCGAGAAAAATCCCTTCAATAGACAATAAAGCTAAAACATGAAAACTTTTAGCTATTTTGGAGAATAAAAATCGTTATGTAAGCTGTGTAATTCTGAAGGATACTCTAAGTCCACTTCTAAAAAATACCCCAAACATTGCATAAAATCTGATGGAATACTACGTAACAATCTAATGTAGGTAGTTCACCCAACACCCACAGCTTAGAGCTTGTTATAAATGATTATAAATTTATTTTGAAAGTTCAAGTACACAGATATTTATGAGTTCATGTATGTGATTAAAACTAAAAAAAAGAAATGTAAGGAAACTTATTTCGATAGGTTTCTTGTAGTAGCCTTATCAATATATTTTTCTCAATTATATTCTAAGGATTATTAGAGAAATGAGAACTAGATGAGATGATATTTAATACTCACCCAACAGTGTTTTTCAACTTGTCATACTTTCGCCCTGCCTTAGCATACGATCAGTTTTCCAACGGTCTTTCTGATAAAGAACTTTGAGTGTGGAGAACTGAAGCATATATATCATGATAGCTAAACGGTGTTGTTAACATAACTCATTATTATACCTAATATTTTAATTCGATCTTAGATAATGTTCATGTGCGACGGGCAGTCAACGTAGGAGAACGAAACTTTGTGGTGAGTATTATTCCTAATCTATACTCTCCCTATAGATAGCCTAACCTTAACCTGGGATATTAATAACTAGTCTACGCTCCTTAACAGTATTCTATCATAATACTTTAACTTCTCTATTTCCAGATAAAACACACACAGCTAGAATACTATTCCAGTCTGACGATTGGCAATCGAAACTATCTTGGAAATTAGAGGCTAGTTATATCATTTTTTATTTCATTAAAAATGTAAAGCTATTCGTTAACCTTTTTTTATTTCGATTAATAACTAGTCTACGCTCCTTATCAGTATCCGATCATAACTCTTTAACATCTCTATTTCTAGATAAAACACATGCAGCTAGAATGCTGTGAGTCTAATGATCGGCAATGGAAAACTATCTTAGAAATATGAGGTTAGTTATAGTATTTTTATACCATTATAAATATGTATGTGATCTAGCAATGTTCCTCGAGTGCTAGTTTCCTATAGGTAAGAAAACCAGAAGATCATGAATTGTTTATCATTATTTAATCAAATGATGGCTGTACTGTTCGTATAAACCAAAAAGGTTATGCTGCTTTACCATCCTCAAAGTTTTTACATATACCTAATAGATATCCACTCACTAAACAGTAATACAATCAGAATCTTATAGACGTCAGTAGCACCTGATACTTGTTTTTATCAGATCAGCATCTGTGCTGTTGAGAACAATCAGTTGAGCTGATAGCTAATAGCTGATACCTGATAGCTTATAATAAATCTGAGGCAATCATATTATGTGATCATTTGGTTCCATACTAGGATTCTCGGAATCAGAGACTGATGACACTCAAACACAGAACAAACAAATCCGCTCATCACACACCGTTTGCCTTGGGTGAGGAATCGAGCCCATGACTCTCAGATCAGTAGTCAGGAGCGCTAACCACTAAGCCATCGAGTCAGTTGAGCTGATACCTGTTACCGGTTTCTAATAGATCAGCACCTGTTACCTGTTTCTAATAGATTAGCACCTGTTACCTGTTTTAACAGAACAGCACCTGTTACCTTTTTCTAATAGATCAGCACCTGGTACCTGTTTTTAACAGAACAGCATCTGTTACCTGTTTTTAACAGAACAGCATCTGTTACCTGTTTTTAATAGATCAGTACCTGTTACCTGTTATACCTATTATCTGATAACTGTTTAGCTAATAACTGTTAGCTGTTTCTGTTTACCAGCTAGTCGTTTATCATGAACATGAAATTCCTACAAAAAACCTTCATTTATGAATAAGTAATCCTCCTATCATGAAATCATTGATATAATCATGGAATCCCCTTATCATATACATATAATAGTTAATTACAAACAGATCAGGTCTGTACTTATTAGCTAACCCTTATACTAAACTTATTGCCTCTCTTTTTTTCCAGGCGACGATCTGAGGATGAACAGCGAGTATTTATGGATATAGCAAATGAACTTGTACCTATTAACCTTGAAACCTCTAAAAACCAACAGCTCCTAGAAAATTCGAGTATGAGTGAAATAAAGGTAAATAGTAATAAATTGTGAAAACATGATAAGTTATAAAATAAAATTTATTTAAGATGTTAACGATGAAAGGTAAATAATACTACATTATTATTTTATAAATTGAGTATAATATCATTAAATTCTTTATACGCTATTCGCTATAGCTATTATAATTTCTATTTAAATCAAGAAGAATTAGCCTAGTCGCTAGAACAACACTTAATAATATCTGTTAGCTGACAAACAATAGATTAGATCATTACGTATTGGCTGATAGCAACAGATCGATCCAACACCTGTTGGTTGATAACAATACGAGATAGTATAATATCAAATTAAAATATAGAATTTATAATACATTAAATTATTTATACACTATTCACTACAGCTATTATAATTTCTATCTAAAAAGTAGAATTAACATGTTATATAAAATAATATTTGTCTATTTCCTTATGACCCCAAGCTAAAGTTTTATATTTAGCATCCGGAATGTAAAATCGTTTATCATCTAAATTACTTAAGGCTACTTTATTTATAGTTTGAGTGTATATATTATGAGCTCGACTCCTAATCACATTCATCTCTTTAAGTAAAACACTTCGATTATTTAGACAATCCAAATATTCTTGTTCCGTCACCTCATTGACAACTACACTCCGTTTAATACCTTTTATTTTTTTAATTATCTCATCATTCTCTTTAATGATACAATAACACTTCGATCTTATTCCTATAAACCGACTAATTAGGACTCCTGAGCATTCATCTTTCATTAGTCCTACAACCTTTTTATTAATCAAAGGTATACCATAAACATTGTTAGCAGGAAAGTCTGAAGTATCAAACCAAACTTTTAGATCGGGTTTGATGTCATCATACAGGTCTTCAGTGTTCACTTCATAGATGAACGAGTCGGTATCCGTATATAGTAAATGACAATTTGTACTATATTTAGGTAGCATGTAATTGTAATGAAATTCGTACATGACGACTTTTGATAATTCTAATACACAGAATCCAACATAAATTGGTTTATTGTATAATATGGTGGTTTTATTCATTTGTATAATTATCAGATTTTCATCTACAATTGTGCTGCTATGGAAATTTAATCGCGATATCAAAGATCTAGCTCCTAACCTCTTTCCTTTGCTTTCCCAAGTATTTACTAAACGCACATCTACTCTTTTGTCTACATTCTCCATAGTTTTTCCAAATACACTATTGTTCATAAGCTTGTAAAAGTCTTTTTCAAAAGAGTTTTTTGCTTTTGTTCTCATTTCAGTATTCAAATCAATATAACTTTTTAACCATGGCGATTGTGAAAACTCAACTATTCTATGTATATTTAATAATTTAAGCCCGTTTTTAAGAGCTTGTTTTAAGTTGACATAATGAATGATATAATTCCGCTTGTTATCTAAACAAGCGATTAACTTTTTAGATTTACTTGGTGGCGGCTCCTTAGACTCTGGACAGAAAGGATAATCATTATGCAATTCATGCAAATGTTTAGGATACTCCAGGTCCACTTCAAGAATGTATCCTTTCGCACTCTCCGAACTAACACTTTCTAAATCAAAGTTTTTGATTTCATTTTCACCTAACCATCGAAAACCTCCTGTTGGAAGATGACGGGACATAGCAGCCCCATACAAATTGTTTACGTCATAATAACATATAAATTTAGACTTTTCATTAGGATTGTAGTTAGCCATATATTTGTTGTTTGCTTCAGCATATTTTCCATTGCACTGACTCAACCCGCCGCGTATACCATTCTTAATAAACCTAATCATAGAGATATCTGTTAATAACTCTAAATTTATTTTAGTACATTTTAACATAGCATCCCAGCTTAATCCTGGTGCTGTGTAGTAGTGAGCAGGGTCTAACTTATAAGTACAGATACAAATTTTACGAAAATTTTCAAACACTTCTGCTAAGAGAAGAGTGTCTGTTTTTAAATATAGATCGCTATATTCACCTAGAGTACATGTGTTAAAAGTGTTCCAAACAGTTTGAGCATGTAGATAATCTTCATCTGAGATATGAGAATCTGTAAGCCGGCTGTAAAAAGCCTTTTGAGGTGGTAATGATGTTTCTTCAAGCTTCTTCCAACTATCAATGTATTCATAGGGGAAGATACCTTTCCGAGATAGCAGTTTCAGTGCACACTCCGCGCCCATGTTTTGAACGTTTTGAGACAGATGTTTTGGAAGTATAGTGAATTGATCTGGCGAAAGATTTTTAACCAACTGATCTAGACTACTAGACATAAATTTGAAGGAGTCTATAAACTTTAAGTTTACTTTACAATTTTTTGTTGTGAAAGAAATAAAGTTCTCCTTGTTTTTGGGCAGTATATTCACATCATAATTATGTAGCGATTTTATGATGAAATGTGCATCATATTTAGATAAGTTGTGAAAAACTATTGGAATAATAGGTTTTATCTTAAAATTTAAGTTGCAGTTTGAATGTGCCGCTCCTCTATATATACCTGTCAGATGGCAATGATCTCGAACTCTGTCTTCACCCATTTCTTCATCACAAATATGGCATTTTACCGATGATTTATAATCATTTTCTTGTTCCAAAGTCAGCGGATACATTGGTACAATATTTTTACAAGCTTCGGTGAACGACTCAAGTTCCACTTCTAGAGATTCCATAAATTTATTTGCACAATCATCACCTCTGTATTGTACATACTTGCTTAGTGAATCATCATATGAACATTTGATGTAGTATCCAAAACTGTACGGTTCATGTAATTGGTAATCGTTGGTATAGGAGGAGTTTTTATTCGGTTGACAAGTACTTATCGGTTTCAATATTGCTTCGAAATCAGCATAAACAACGACGGGAGCTTGCAGCTGGTTTTGAAAGTTCTTGAACCGTAGTTCATTTTCTTCTGCTTGTGGGATGATTGTTTTAATGTGAAAACAATCATGCTTACAATGTTCAATAAGCTTATCTTCATTTGGAAAAGTGAGAAGACACTCATCACAAAAATATTTTTTATGGCCATTTTTGCTGATCTGTGAGTTCAATAATCTTGACAAATCTTTTATCCAACAGAAGTGTGATACTTCACCATCTTCCAATAGCAATAAATTAATATGTTTTTCACGTTTTCTTTGTGTTCGATATAGCGGTCCAGCAATCTCTTTACCACATATTTCATATATGTTGATGCTCACATCATTGATGCTCTCAAATAGTTTTATATCTTTTAATTCAATTGGAAACTTTATATTGTTCAAATTCAAAACTTGTGAGTAGTGTGGATATGATGATATTCGATCTGTATGTTTCTCCACTGGATAAAGAGCACTTACAACAGCCCATGCAAAGCAAGCATTGTCAGAATTTTTTACATTGATACAAGCCTGTTTATTTAGAATAAATTTTGGGAGTGGAATATAATTACCACCTTTCAAAGGTGAATATTTATTTATGTTAACTTCTAAATATAATATTTTTTCTAACGCCCACCCGCTATCACGCTCCTGAAACTCTTCGCTTTTTTTCCTTATCTTAGATATGAAATGATCATATATCTCACCCAAATCATCTGTTTGTTGTACTATTTCATTCTTTGTATTAAAAGATTTTATATCTCTTATCACATCCTCTTGCCCAATAATTGTTTTAACATAGGTTGCAAATAGCTCTATGTTCACTTTTATTCCACCTGTTCGTTTACATTCAATTAGTCTCAGTACTCGCTCCTTCACATCTTTTAGAAAGTTTTCTGGTAGTAAAAACTCATTGCTTGAATATACCCGATATGAAGCTATGCGAGATTTGAATGATGAATTTATCATCTCCACATTATCTTCATAGAACTCACATAACTTCTCCTTATGCGCAGCACTTTTATTATGTGCGTGAAGGTTTACAACCCTGATATCACATTTTGAACAGTATTTACAGGATATGTTACATGTTTTTTTATGTCTTTCAAGGTTATCCTTACGTGTAAAAACTTTTTCACATATTTCACACGGAAACTGGATACGATTTTCCACCGCTTTACAATACTTCATATGTCTACTCAATTCACTGGATCTTTTAAAATTGGTTTTACAATATGCACACATATGTTTCGATTCCATGATTTAATCAGCTTCTGCTATCACACCGAGGCGTTTGATACAAGACTGTGGGGAAAGTGAGGTTTCCGCTCATTTATATATAGATAGAATGACCTTGAAAAATCTTTGAGATAAGAAAAAAGGTGATGCAATAATATAATATGATGTGAAATAGACAAGATAAGACATGTTTTTACAAGATACAACAGGTTTTCATTTCCTGTTATGATATGACTGTGGGAAAGTGCGGTTTCCGCTCATTTATATAGGGTGATTTTAAATTAGTTCTTCATACTAATTTGCTCGATCGGTTCGTTGTTTGAATGTAGAGTCATAATTTTTTTGCTATTTTGACTAGGTGTAGGCTCTTATGTGAGAGTTGTTTGTAAGATAGAATGACCTTGAAAATATTTGGAACGGTAAAAAAGGTAATGTAATAATATAGTATAAAATGTAGTGAAATAGAGGTTAAAACATGATAAGACATGATTTCATTTCCTGTTATATGTGGAATGATATAAAGAGATAAGAAAAAAGGTATAATATGTTGTGAAATATAGGTTAAAAAGCACCTTTGATGCAAACAAATGTATCCTGTCATACATAATTTCATTGATTTAAAGTAAGGTTGAAAATACAAGTTTTGATTTCCTAGATCAGTTGTTGTTATAATACAATATTTTATAATTACAGGTTGACAACTACTGCTGTCCACTCACTACAAGTTATGATAGCAATAAACAACATCATCTATTACTGAAATTGTTATAGGTAAGTTCTTCCTCTATTCACTCGAGCGAGTGACAACATGTTCTGTGTGTTCAACTTTCTTCCAATCCCACTCTCCTCTCAGGGGCTGGTTCAGCCTATTTATTTTGTTTTAATGGATTCCTGTTCTTCGAGGAGCTTTCAGACTCTGATGTCACATTTTGAACAATAAGCATAGGATTACAAGTTTTTATGGTTATGAAGGTTATCCTTATATGTGCTTCTCCATTCCACCTTATCATTCAATAAAAATAAAGAACTATAAGAAATAAAGTTTTGAGTTCTGAATTTAGTTTCTTGATATCTATATTGATATCTGAAATAATCTACCGGCTTACCTAAAAAAATCTATGTTTTTGAGGGTATTCCTGTTCTTGAAGGCTCTTATAGCTGGTTCAGCTGATTTTTTAATAGATTCCTGTTCTTCAAGGATCTTATGGTTGGTTCAACTGATTTTTTAATAGATTCCTGTTCTTTAAGGATCTAATGGTTAATTCAACTATTTTTTTAATAGATTCCTGTTCTTAAAGGATCTTATGAACGGTTCAGCTGATTTTTTTAATAGATTCCTATACTTCAAGGATCTTATGGTTGGTTCAACTGATTTTTTAATAGATTCCTGTTTTTCAAGGATCCTATGGATGGTTTAACCGGAATTTTTAATAGATTCCTGTACTTCAAGGATCTTATTAGATCTGGCTAAATATTTCTTATAAAGTTATTAGTACCTATGAAAGCTTGATAAGTATTTCAATTATATTTTTTTATGTTTCTCACATATTCTAAAAGTTTATCGTTCTTCTATGGACTCATGAACTATAAGAAATAAAGTTTTGAGTTCTGAATTTAGTTTCTTGATATCTATATTGATATCTGAAATAATCTGCCGGCTTACCTAAAAAATCTATGTTTTTGAGGGTATTCCTGTTCTTGAAGGTTCTTATAGCTGGGTCAGCTGATTTTTTAATAGATTCCTGTTCTTCAAGGATCTTATGGTTGGTTCAACTGATTTTTTAATAGATTCCTGTTCTTTAAGGATCTAATGGTTAATTCAACTATTTTTTTTTAATAGATTCCTGTTCTTAAAGGATCTTATGAACGGTTCAGCTGATTTTTTTAATAGATTCCTATACTTCAAGGATCTTATGGTTGGTTCAACTGATTTTTTAATAGATTCCTGTTTTTCAAGGATCCTATGGATGGTTTAACCGGAATTTATAATAGATTCCTGTACTTCAAGGATCTTATTAGATCTGGCTAAATATTTCTTATAAAGTTATTAGTATGAAAGCTTGATAAGTATTTCAATTATATTTTTTTATGTTTCTCACATATTCTAAAAGTTTATCGTTCTTCTATGGATTCATTCAAAAAGTGTTAGTGGAGTGAAAAGATATGATAAGTCTAAAAGAAACTTATCACAATTCATTTTTTTATTTCATTACTGGAACTAAGAGCTTGAAGATCTATATAATGTTTAAGTATACATCTTTGTCATTTATAATAGTCTAGTGTTTTTATAAAACCTTTGGAAAATAGGTTTTTCTTTAGATAAGTTTAAATCTTATTTTCTGATAAGCTAGCTACCTTTTCAGGGATTTTGTTATAGAATTTGATATACTATTCCATGAGCATATTCAAAATTTTGTAGAAACATTAAAAATGGAGATGATACAAAAACTTAGTTTCAACTTTTTTATTATATGTAATTAGTTCCAAATTAATTTTATTGGAGCTATTGTTGTGTCTTGTGTTTATGAGATTTGGGTATGAGTTCGTTAGCAACACTCACTGTTAGTTGTGTTGTCTTTGAGGTTTCAGCACAAATTCATTTGCTATATCCATGAATTCTTGAGGAGTACCTATAACTTCTTTCAGATATGTGGTTTGCTGTTATTTTTTTAATTCTTGAAATACTTATAGAATATTATTAGGTACTTACCTTCTAAGGGAAGCGATTCTTCTAATAAATTTTTACACAGTCGACTATAAACAAATGTTTCTTTAACAGTTCTGTTCAATATATCATCAGATGAAAGCTATCTTTATATGTGTTTTCCCTGTTGCACCTTATCATGAAATAAAAATAAAGAACTATAAGAAATAAAGTTTTGAACCTTGAATTTAGTTTCTTGATATTTATACTGATATCTGAAATAATCTAATGGTTTTCCAAGAAAATCAATATTTTTGCGGATATTCCTGTTCTTCAAGGATCTTATGGATGGTTCAACTGGTTTATCTTTGTCATTTAGCTTTTTTTATTATATGTAAATAGTTCCAAATTAATTTTACAGGGGCTGTTGTTGTATCCTATTTTTATGAGGTTTGGGTATAAGTTCGTTAGCTATGCTCACTGTTAGTTGTGTTGTCTTTGAGGCTTCAGTACAAATTCCTTTGCTATACTCATAAATTCTTGAGGAGTATAACTTCTTTCAGATATGTGGTTTGCTGTTATTTTTATAATTCTTGAAAGATATAATATTACTACCTTCAGACTCAAACTCAAACTCAAAATGCCTTTATTCGAAGTAGGTAGCATTGTACACTTTTCACAGGTCTTTTTTTATCTACCTACCTAATACGAAGTTCCTACCGCTCGGAACTCATATACCCAACGTTTCGGGGAGTGTTTGCGGAGAGAGAAGAAACGTCGAGCCCTAAAGAAACTCCCTCCAACACATTTTTAGTTAGTACAGTTGCATACTATTATAAAAAAAATATGTGAAAGGATCAACAAAAATAGTCTGCATCAGCATCTTGTTTTAGTTCAATAATCGAACATTTTCCAATTAATGCTCCTTAATATGTATGGTTGCGAGCTTTTTGTGTACTGCAAAAAGTACTGTGGTTTTCCCAGCTTTGTTCCTAGGCTGATATTGAATTGCTTCATGATACGTTTGGACTAGTCTCACTTTACACCTTCATACACCCCTTTACGAGCTCATCCCTACCTTTAAGGTCTCTCTCCAGTTTCGACCTTATGTCCAACTGTTTCTCCCTGTTTTTTTATAACTTCAACTTAGCGGCTTTGAACATTTGTCTTCATAATTATAAGAAGCTTGTATATGTAGAGATGTTATCAGTGTAATAATTAATAGTGATAGCTCTCTTCTGTATTGCTGTTCTGCATACTAAGTATGTGCTCCTTCATACCGAGGCAGGCGCCACATATCGTGGTGTCTGCCCGGTGGTGTTTCTTTTTAGTTTACAGATGGTGAGGTGCGGGGTGGAGCGGCTTGCGGCGCTGTGACGAGTTACATGACTTTTTATTTATTTTGAATATGGCGAAAGATACAACTATACAACTCTATTGCTATGCGATTAGTGCCAAGCGAAATATTTTAGTAGTACTAATTAAATTTAGTTAACCTTTATACTTATAAATAGATAATAAATGTTTTCAAGTTTTATTTAAGGGTTTTATTTCAACCAAACTCCCCCATTATTAAGTATTATACCTTTAAAGAACAGATTTTATCCTTATCATACACACACAATTATATCTAGGCTAAAACCCATAATTACACCTGTCCGAAGACATCTACCACTTTGACGCCGCAGCAGCAGCAGCGATCCGCCCTGCTGAAGACATCCTTCAACACCTATGCACATCGTTGTCATCGCGACAGCGATAGTGGGGTGGTCCTCAAACGAAAATATGAATACAACCAACCTAACCTAACACCTCACTCCATATAACATACCATACTAGAGAGAGCTCTATTCTTACACTGGTGTCTCACACATGCTCGGCTAGAGGATGTACTAACTGAGATAAGAAAACTGAAACCTACATCGGCTACGTCACAAACATCCATGTTTACCAATATTTCATCAACACGCCTATGTGCCTCCATAGCGCTGCGGTTAAAGACCTACACTATACAATCAGCAACGTATCTAGCGTTCAAATCACACAACAAACTACTTTTTTCCAGGCCGAGCTCTGCGCGCGCGCGCAGCGGCTACTATCGTTTGACAGATGGCAGTTGATGTTTGACAGATGACAGCTGACGTTTGACAGATTATGGGGGCGTGGCATGATGTCAGCGAAATGCTGCGCTGCGATTGGGTGCCTCCGCCCCCATTGTCCCCCCACCACCGAACACAACCGTTTTCTATCATCCTATTAGTCAACTCGCTGTGACGTCAGAGAAATGCTGCGCTGTGATTGGGTGCCTCCGAAAAGTGGTCTCGGACTGGCACAAACACTCTACTATTTTCCAACGTTGGAAACAGCCTCCCGTGTGATAATCGCCTTAGTAAATTAATTACAAACGTATGTAATGTTAATTTATACAGAATTACATAGAACTTGCTAGAGTATCAGTCTATTTTAGCATTGTGCAGTTAACATGAAAATATTTGTAAAACTTGCTTGCCACATGTTACAAGTATTATACATAACACGTTTATATAATATTAAAATATGACGTCAGAAAAAACCTAACTTTGCATCATTAAAATTTTATAAAGAGCTTTTGTTAACAATCATAGTTCTTCCTCGTCAGATTTCGCCATCACCAGATACTTCCAATGGTCGAAGTTGGACACATACTCCATTTGAGCCATCTCTTTAAAGCCTAGTACCTTTCCTAAAACTGTTTTGTTATCTACAATTACCATAAGCTCGTCAAAATTCAATAAATTTTATAATAGGTAAAGGGCCATCTGTTCCATTCCATTTCCTTAAAGTCTTATGTATCTTGTAAATCAATTCCTTATTTACAATACCATACGCTCGTCAACAATCAAGAAACATAATAAGTAAAGGGCTATCATTAACAATCACAGTTCTTCCTCATCAGAATGCGCCATCACCAGATCTTCGTTCACCAAATACTTCCACTGGTCGAAGCTGGACACATACTCCATTTGAGCCATCTCCTTAAGGTCTAGCACATCTTGTAAGACAGTTTCGTTGTCTACAAGAACCATACGCTCATAAACTGTGTCGTTGGGTGTGTGGATGAACATGTAGTTGTTGTATCGACGGAAAGGCATGCATGGGCCGTAGCTGGAAACAGACAAACTGCTTTATGACCACTATAAATAAAGGCATCGAAACAGCAACAATCCACCTGCCGTTCTATATCCCTGCTCCAAATGTGGAAAAGTATGTCGCTCCCGCATTGGTCTATACAGTCACCAAAAAAGATGCCTTGCAGCAGACACTGGTTAAACCGTCTGTAACAGACGTATAAGGCTGAATGTTGGATTCTTCTGAAATATCTTGAGTAAAGCACATAGTTCATAGAACAGATGGCCGTTGAAGTATCAAAGTTCTCGAGTGGCGACCGTGTAAAGGAAGATGACCGATGACTTGGTGTATCGCGGGAAGCCGCAGCATGCGGTCAACGCAAGACTGGTCGTCGTGGAAATCTTTGGGGGAGGCCTATGTCTAGCAGTGGACGTTTTTAGCAGATGAATATGATCTTTAAAAGTTTTAACCATGGCTACTACTTAACTTTATTTAGAGAACCAAAACAAAAAAATCTGTCCTCCTATATTAAATCAGTCGGGTTTTTTTTTGCAAATTGAGTATTGGAATTTTGGGGAAAGTTGTCTGGTTTCATGAGTAGCAGCAACAGTTAGAAGTCCCTGTTTGTAAAACTTACAACTTAATGTGGTATCTCTTCCGTTTTTTCTTCATCTGATTGACGCAATGCAGTTTGCATTCATTGACGTAAGTCTTGTTGTCGTAGGCACAAACTGGCGCGTACACTCTGGAACATTGGCCGCAAACTTGTTCCCCTATCACTGGCATGTCATCTATGGTGAGACCGGGCATAGACATATCCCTGTCTATTTGTATGAAAAACACCGTGAGTAGTACTGGAAATAAATTTTTATTCTGTAAAATTCAATACAAGAACAAGAATTTTATGATCATCATCACTCATTAATCTCTGATTATCGTCGCTATTAGCTATAAGTTATCCTATCTAACAATAAGTGCAGCTTTAGTGTGCTTTGTGGTTTGACTGACATAAGAAAGAAAGAAAGAAAAAAAAACAGCAACACCAACACCATAATGAAAAACAAATATACAAACAAACATAATATGCTCAGTTTCTATGCAGAGATTTGCGGCAGACTTTTTCTTGAATTACTTTGAAACCACATATTATTACGGAAATCTGACAAACCACAAACACGGATATGTCTATAAAGAATGCATATACAAAATTTTAGTAATTTTGATTGATTAAAATTCGAATAACAATTAAATTTCTTTTGTATGGAGCGCGTTGCAGATGCACTACTTTTCATATAAGATCTATTGACAAGCTCAAATTCACTTAACAGTCTATGGAGAGAGATGAGCTTTCTTTTATACGATACGTGATCAAAAGGAAAGCCGCAGACGGACTTAACTCATCGATATATTAAAAGTCATAGACTTATTAAAGAAGCAATGAGCAGGCCTATATCTTACGAAACCAATGCTTGTGCGAACTACAATATAATTGCTTCTAAAACATCTAGCAAGCAAAAAGCCAAATAATAAATAAATAGTAATTTGAGAAAAAACATCTTACATAAAGTTTTCAGCATAATTCAGGTTTCAGACAAAGTAAGCGCAATTAGTATGGCTCAACATAAAGTTATGCTCCTGAAAATGACATTTTAACTACTACCATAAACTTCTAGTGCTGATAAGGGTCTATTATGCATGTTTAATGACTATTGATTTTAAGAAGTAGCTAAGTAAAATGATTTGATCCACTGCGTTCCATAATTTCGTATTATAGTGGCCGCTTTGGATTACAAAAAAAAAGTTTTATAGTTCCGGTTTCCATATTTCTCACTTATCACCTGTTTGGCCTTTTTTGTATAGAGAACTAATTTTTTTTTGCAATTTGAGCAAAGTTTTTGAACAAAAGTTGTTCAGAATGATGAGTAAATTGCCCAAAATTTTGTTACACACTGTATGATAAGATTAAGAGCATTTAAAGGACAATGGGTAAAAGCGTACCCAAACACAAAGTAAATTGTAGTTTATCCTAAGAGCGCTTGTCTAAATTCACTTAGAGAAAAAACCTAGTTTTTCGTACATTTCTCGAACGAATATCTGATTATTAAGAAAATCAGTTCACCTTTAAAGAAATACATTTTTTTACAAGTGAATTAAGGCATAATGTCTTAGGGTATTAAAATAGTCTATGAGGGCAACAAATACCAACAAAGTTCATAATGCTACAGTGCACTGGGTACGGTGCCCATACAAAATTACCCATTCTACTTTGGTAATCTTCACATTTAGTTCAACAACTTTGTCAAAGAAAAAAAATGAAAAGTGATCAAAAATAATCCGCAATCATTTTTGATATATTTTTAAAGACTCAATGACTACATTGTGACGACGCTTGATGAAGATACGCAAGCATAATTATGTAATTTTAGTTGATTGGCCAATAAAATTGACAGTTTTAATTGAGCTGCGGGGATATAAAATTATGCCCACATTTTCATTGCAGTTTACACAAATATTTGTATTCTGTAGTATCAACAAAATTAAAGTAGGAACATGTAGATTAATTTTCAATCCAGAAAAAAGTAAAGGTTTGAAAAAAAAAAATATTACAACGGTAATAGTACAGTACTCAAAACGTAAGCGACTCGCGTACTGCACACCTATAGACATTCAAAAATATTACAAAGAAACAGTAAGACAGATTCAAATTGGTTTTCGTATTTAGCTAGTATGGCGTATATAGGTATAACAAAACATATACAGAACCAGTTAACGAGGGGTGTATACCAAACATCATTGTTATTTTTTCTGAACAATTTTAGTTGAAATGAAATGATTTATTGTCTATGTCGTGTTATACTACTAAATTCGCAAAAAACGAATTCTTGACTTTTCATACCAAGTGACAAATTATCTGATCAAAATTATTCCTTTATACAATATGGTTCTACTCATTAAACTGAGCAACTTTAAAACTGAACACTACTGAAGTTACAAAAAAATGGACTTCAGCTTATCGTTCCAAAAAAGAAAAGTACAAAAATGCATTCAACAAAGCTGTAGATTAAACACTGTTCAATTTCATAATATATATGTATAGGAGACCCCATTAAAGTCCCCATTACACCTTTTTATTTCATCCCATGTGGGTTGCAATCTGGTATGTAGGTAATTGCGGGTTGGACCAACCAGTCGCATTGTTCGTGTGGCAATAGTACTGCGATATATCTCTCACACCTCGTCTCATATTCTGGGTATTCCTGTTAAGGTCTTTGTATAGAATACAACAACCACATCACAGATACTGTACAGGTGTTGAAAAAAGTGCGTTTTAAATTGACTGACTCGGTGGCTAAGTGGTTAGTGATCCTGACCTCTGATCCGAAAGTCGTGGGTTCGATCCCCACACAGGGCAAACTTTTCTGTGATGAGCAGAATTGTTTGCTCTGAGTCGGGTGTATTATATCTAATGTATGTATTTAAAAAAGTATATGTGTATGTATATCAGTCTCTGGTTCCCAAGATACAGGGAATCCTTGTTTGGGGCCAGATGACCGTGTGTGATTTGTGGGGTTACTCAAAATCAAGTAAAGAATACAGTAAAGATACTGAAAAAATCCGATCTACAATTTTTTTTTTAGTTTCCCATACTAAATCTGAACAGTGAATCAGGAATTTGTATGGGACACTGAAATAAATTGCAGCTCGGATTTTTTAAAATATTTTTCCTGTATTCTATACGACCGTCTGAGTTATTTAGCTGTATACAAAATCTTCTCTATAAATATTGTTAACACTTCTTCTTCTTTATCTTAAGAGCTAGGCTCTTGTCGGTGGTGTATCCGCCATTATTTTCTACTCCTTGCCAACTCCTTGACTTCCTGGTACGACACGACATTGACTTTGGCCTTCGTTTGATCGATGTAACTTATTCTTGGCCTCCCTCTACCTCTATTTCCTTCGATCTTTATCGTTAATACTTCTACATACGATTAATTTGTCTTTTTTGTTTCCCCATTTTAACAACAACTGAAGGTTCAATACTTTTGTGAAAACCGCGAGTAACTCACGATGCGGCGGCCGCGCGCAATATTTCCGGGTCGGTACCCAGATTGCATTTCATGATGTTTCATACATTTTTGTAGTATTCTGTGAATTGTGACGTTTCTGATATTATTGTACTAGCTGGTCGCATCTGTGTAGAAGCTGAGGTTCTATCACACTTGTTTTATTTTTCTCGGCTACTTGTTCGTTCCCAATAAAAATAAAATATGATTCAACAAAGTAACTGAGAAATCATACCGAAAAACTTTGATTTACGATTTTTCGAAAATATAATAAAAAACTTTCAATAAAAATTGGATACTCCCTGAGCCCCACTATGAAGATGACCTTATCCACTCTGCAGGTAAGATCCGTTGACGGTTAATTAGTGCAAACCACAGAACATATACATTTATGCGTGTACCAAACTTTATAGGAGTGCACTCTAAGCTAAAACAAACTCTATGCCTCTATTTTTACCGTAGGAGAGCCATGCTTCGGCACGAATGGGCCGGCTCGACCGGAGTGATACCACGGCCTCAAAGAAAACCGGCGTGAAGTAACGCTTGTGTTGCGTTTCGCCGAGTGAGTGAGGGTACAGGAGGCGGAACCCCCCACCCCATTCCCCCCATCCCACCATCCCATTTCAAAGGCCGGCAACGCACTTGTGACTCCTCTGGTGTTGCGGGTATCTATGGGCGGCGGTAATCGCTTACCATCAGGTGATCCGTCTGCTCGTTTGCCACCTATCACACAAGAAAAGCGGCCAAGTGCGAGTCGGACTCGCCCATGAAGGGTTCCGTAGCAGCAAGTAACATAATATAAAAATTCTTGTAGTTCGTTGTAGGTAAATTGCGGTTTACGATTTATGACGTATTAAAAAAGACTACTTACTAGATCTCGTTCAAACTAATTTTCGGTGGAAGTTTGCATGGTAATGTACATCATATATATTTTTTGTTTTATCATTCTCTTATTTTAGAAGTTACGGGGGGGGGGGACACATTTTACCACTTTGGAAGTGTCTCTCGCACAACCTATTCAGTTTAGAAAACAAATATATTATTAGAAACCTCAATATCATTTTTGAAGACCTATCCATAGATACCCCACACGTATGGGTTTGATGAAAAAATTTTTTGAATTTCAGTTCTAAATATGGGGAACCCCTAAAATTTATTGGTTTTTTTTTTCTATTTTTGTGTTAAAATCTTAATGCGGTTCACCAAATACATCTACTGACTAGTTCTTATGTTTCGGAAAAAAGTGGCTGTGACGTAAGGACGGACAGACAGACAGACAGACATGACGAATCCATAAGGGTTCCGTTTTTTGCCATTTGGCTACGGAACCCTAAAAATGCACAACTAAGCTAAAATACCCTACATTTGTCTATATGCTATATAAGTAAAGTACGTAGGTAGGATACAAAGTAATTACAGACTGAAAGAAGCAGATAGCCTAAAATAATGGATCGCAGAACTGTAGCATCTTGTGCTATACACAGTATAGGGTTTTTTATCGCTCTTGTAAATATTTACCTTTGTTAGTTTTATTCATGTATTCCTTTTATTCCTTTATATGCGTAGGTTCTTAAGTTAGCGTTTCTTATTATCTTTATCTCGAAATTCTTGTATTTACTCAAATATTGTTGGTTTTCGGTACAACTTCAATTCAATGTTTTTAGTTTGACATCTTATAGTTTCTATATTTTATTCTTAAGGAGTTTGATCAGTTGTGTATTATTAAGGGAGTAATTAAGAACTACGGACTTTTTGGTTTAACGCCTATTTTTCCTGGCGAGTCGGAATAGCGAGGACGGACAACTGACAACCCGAGAAAAATTTTTTGCTTACGAAAAATTTTGAAGATGTTAAATTTAGGAGGTTCACATTCTTAAACGTATCATCCTATGCGCCTACCAAATGCTAAAACCTCTCATTCATCAACTTCCATCAACTTGCAAGTATTCATACACAAATAGCATAAAAACGATCTGCATTCACCAGCATTCAGACGTCAACATGTGTCCAATCATCTAACAAACCAGAGAGTAGAGCTCACATTCAATGGCTTCTACTCGGCGAACCACATCGTTATCATTACACCTAGGCTTATTTATGGAGTAGTCAAACCGCTCCTCATTAAAATCCATAAAATACGCAAATATTTTGCAGATACAAGAACCCCCATATATCAGAGTCCTCCGTTTTTCAATTTGTCCTTTTGAAATTCTTGTCATCCGTCTTCGCTATTCCGACTTGCCAGGAAAAATAGGCGTTAAACCAAAAAGTCCGTAGTTCTTAATTACTCCCTTAATAATATACAACTGATGCAAACTCCTTAAGAATAAAAGATGTCAAACATAAAAACATTGAATTGAAGTTGTACCGAAAACAAACAATATTTGAGTAAATACAAGAATTTCGAGATAAAGATAATAAGAAACGCTAACTTAAGAACCTACGCATATAAAGGAATAAAAGGATAAAGGAATAAAAGGAATACATGAATAAAACTAACAAAGGTAAATATTTACAAAAGCGATAAAAAACCCTATAACAGCTTATTTTCAATCACTACGGTGCGTGCTGAATATACAGAACTTTTCTGACCCAGTCCATATATAGGGTCCTTCTAAAATACCTGAAAAAAATTTTACTCAATTCAGATTGAGTATAGGTTCCTTGGGGAAATTTGTTCAGTTTCATGAGTAGAACCCACTGTAAAATTTTTTTCAGGTATTTCATAAGGATTAATAAGTTCGATGAATTAGCAAAGGGCAGGACGCATTGTTAACAGACCTAATAAATGATGTGGAAGAGAAGTTCGCGAGTGATAATCGAGAGCTGGAAGATGCAGTATTACACCCTTCCTCCCCCAATTGCCTGATAAGATAGATAGATAGATAGATAAAGCATTTATTGTAATTGCTGTGGACACACACACAAAACAAAAAAAAAACCAATAATAATAATATATAATTTTTGATAAAATTATAATCTAGGCAGACTTGCAGAAGCCGCTGGATGAATGAGGTCCAGAACCATGCTAAACGGAAGTGGGGGGCACCGCTGAGATGTGATGATAATAATTTTAGTTACAGATTGGAAATATGAAGGAAGGTAGTTGGATCAGATCATCCAGTACCTATTTATTTAGGTACCGGGACAACAGATCCTTTTACCGAACCTCGTCTTTCCTTAGACTTAAGGGGTAATTATAGTAAACGTCAGCTAGTACCTCCAATATATTACGTAGGTTCCACCTTAGTCCCGTTAGCAATTAATTCTGCGCCTACAGGCAGGATGTGACCTAGATCAAGATTAGGTCTAGGTTATAGATGTAAAGAGAACTAGACTGGATAGGCCAGAAGACTAGTTGTCGGACTCTTTAAGAAATTGAACTCTCTGTATAAAAGTAATCGAATAGCTGATCAGTTTGAGTGAAGAGTCCAAAAAGTTTTTATTTTTTCAGCAGAGACGTAGACCAAAATTTGTTCAATATAATTTGTAGAATAGTTACCAGGTCTTATATTTATTACCCTGTATAAATGCAGTATTCTTTCTGTGGAATGTTTCACGTTTCTATGGAATGTAGACGAAAAAATATGTTAATATTTCATGATAGGCTCCTGAAATTGCTTTCTACAACTTAGATGAAAAAGCTAAGAAAGTTTTATCCAATACAAAGTTAACGATCGTCAGAATCTTTCAAGGTAAGTATTTATTATTTTCGTTGTCGAAGAATGGCTAAGTAGATCAGAAAAATTAAGTGTATTGAATTTGCATAGTATAGGTTTTTTTATTTATTCATTGAGAGATTTGAAAAGCTCAAAATATCTGTGAAAGTAGGTAGTTATTTATTATCACATAAACCTTTTATGGCTTATGCAGGTGTGTTAAGATACTATATTGTTATGTAATATTTGTATGTTTTGGCCAAATAAATAAAAATAAAAAAATTAACGTATATGCTGTCCTTGAAGAAAATTTTTCTAATATATTATATTATGAACATTCTAAATATATATTTTATTTCAAATTTTAAGGATTTTACAGATTTCTCACTTTAGAACGCTTAAAACAAATAGTAAAAATAAATATTTTGAACTATTGTAGATTTCTCACAGTTTTTTAATTAAAGACCTATTTAAGATATCTTATATAAGGTGCTACTTTATTAGTGCCCGATATTTTAGTCAGTGCCCGATATTTTAGTCGAAATTTTTTTGGGCTCTTCATACTAATTTAGCCGCTCGGCTGATCGATTTGTATGAAGAGTCCAAAAATTTTTTTTCGATTTGACTATGGGTTTCTTGGGGAAAGTTGATCAGAATCAGGAGTAGGAGCACTGATAAAATATCGGGCACTAATAAAGTAGCACCTTATATATTAATTATCTTTTTAGAAAGGTAAATTTCACGCAAATGGCCCTATTCTTGATTTTTTCAGCTCATCCATAGTTATATATCAGTGTAGTCCATATTACACGGAGACAGGTACACTAAACTATAGCTATACTTAGCGAAGTTAATAGCCGTGTTTGTTATAATGATGTTGTGCCCAACAAAATTGTTATAACATATTGAGTAGGTCAAGCTAAAGCAAATTTTGAGTAATAATCAGTATTTAAAGGAAATAATGGCTTTAAGTGACTTTTTGTGACAAGACATCTTCATCATCGGCTTGAATTGTCTATGGTCTGTTTGTCTATTGATTCGTTAGCATTGGTCCTTTTCAGTGACTTTTTGTGACAAGACATATTCATCATCGGCTTGAATTGTCTATGGTCGGTTTGTCTATTAATTTGTTAGCATTGGTCCTGTGATCGTTCTAGGACAAAAAACTAAAATATCAAATATGGCATGGCGTCTCCTAACGCGAAAGTAAGGTTAAACCTGAAAATGTAGTAACAACCGGGGGGTTAGTAAATTATTGCAGTCGTGAAAAATCGTATTTTACCCGAAATGTATTCTAATTATACAGGGTGTTAAAAAAGTGCGTTTAAAATTTTAAGGGGTTATTCAGAATCAAGTATAGAACCCAGGAAAAATATTGAAAAAATTCGCTCTTCAAATATTTTTTCAGATTCTCATTTTAAATCTGAATAGTGAATCAAGAATTGCATCCGAAAATTGCATCCGAATTTCCGATCACTACTAATGAGGGCAGTAATGTTTCCATACTATAAAAGCCATAAGTGGCCGGCCACACCAGACCACTGTCAGCCCCTTGACCCTACATACAAGTTGACCGAAAGATCATACTCTTAACTGCCTCCGTGGTTTAGCGGCTAGTCCGCTTGCTTCACATCAGGAGGTCGCGGGTTCGATTCCCGGCGGGGTCCAACTTTGAAAGACTTAGTTTGGTTGGTGGTAGGGCATTTTTGGAGCCCGCTTGGCTAGCTACTACCATCTTGCCGCCATCTTGCCGCCAAAGATCAATGTTAATAGCATTAATGTGTTCCGGCATGTTGATAGCCAGTTCCCCATTGCGTTGGGGAATCTTGGTGAGCCCGATTCCATCTTCGCAATATCACCACTTACCACTAGGTGAGATGATGCCAAGGGCTTACCAACTGTGAATAAAAGAATGCTTCTATTTCTGGCATATTACAGCAAGCGGGACAACCGAGTGATGACTGTAAGAAAATGTCACTGAATATGCCACAAAATTGCAGGTGACGTGATATTGGCGGTAGGAGATACGTGGTCGCTTCTTTATCAATTTTTTTTTACCCTCAATTGGTGAGCCCTTGGCATCATCTCACTTGATGGTAAGCGATGATGATGCCGAAGATGGAAGCGGGCTTACCAAGATTCCCCAACGCAATGGGGAACTGACTATCTTATCTTCATGCTGGAACATATCAATGCTGTAAACATTGATGTTTGGCGGCAAGACTTAGATAAGATTGTGATAGCTAGCCAGGCGGGCTCAGAAAATGCCCTACCACCAATCAAACCGAGTCCTACAAAGTTGGACCCCGCTGGGAATCGAACCCGCGACCTCTTGATGTGAAGCGAACGACATGCCTCTAGGCTACCGAGGCGGTTAAATTAGTATTCTTTACTACTACATCCTAACAGCATAACGTAACTGAACAATGTTCAGCCATTCATTTGCTTCTCAGGCCACTTTCCGTTGGATTTTAACATTATTTATTTATCCTACGGCAGTAGGTATTCGCCGTGTGATCCTTAGGGATCGGATACTGGATTTGTTGAAGTTTTGAGGCAGAGAAAACACGACATATGTCTGGCTTGCAATGATATTATCATGAACACGGTTTTCACTAATGGGAGAATTAGTTTAACTTGACGCAAAGATTTCATCTTAAGTCAATTTATCAATTTATCTTATTAGCAGAATAATTTAAAATATCTTAGCTGGTAAGATTACTCATAAAAGTAAAAAAATAATTGCTTTTATTCAACACTAGCTGGTGCCCGCGACTTCGTACGCGTTAGTGTTAGGGTTTTCCCAATAGTTCATATGTTTTGCTAAATTATTCTTTAGAAATAAGAAAATAACAAAATTAAGTAAACAATAAAACGACTGAAAGAAAAAGAAAAAAGAAAATGTAAAAGAAAAAATAAAAAAGAAGAAAAGGAAAAAGAACAATAAAAAATAAGAACAAAGAGAGAAAGAAAATGAAAATGCATTGGATTTATATTCACAATCAATACTACTGGGGCATGGATCTCTTCTAATAGCTAGGGAAGGTTAGGACACAGGGTCCAAGTTTGGATAGTGGTAAGATGTAATGATGTTAGGTTATAGATGTTAGGTATAATTAGTTAACATTCTTGACCCGGAATTGTCAAGGGTGTCCCGAGGGAACTGACGGAATCCTCTGTTTCGATGAGATATGTTTACATTGTTTTACGGTGTAGGTAGCTGTAGAATATCGAAAATATACGTATAACGAAGTGAAATAAGCAAAGCAAACTACATTTGTAAATGGTATTTTTATTTCGTATCCAACTATTCAAGTGTACGGCAATATTTATCAAGTGGTGGTATACAGGATGTTATAAAGGCGTAGGCATTCTACTGGACCTGTTCTTAATTTTTTTCTTTAACTACCTAATACAGGGTGTTAAAAAGTGCGTTTGAGATTTTAAGGGGTTACTCAGAATCAAAATATACATCCTACGCCTACGCAATCAAATATACAGCCTACGCATTTATAACATCCTGTATACCACCACTTGATAAATATTGCCGTACACTTGAATAGTTGGATACGAAATAAAAATACCATTTACAAATGTAGTTTGCTTTGCTTATTACACTACGTTATACGTATATTTTCGATATTCTACAGCTACCTACACCGTAAAACAATGTAAACATAAATCTCATCGAAACAGAGGATTCCGTCAGTTCCCTCGGGACATCCTTGACAATTCCGGGTCAAGAATGTTAACTAATTATACCTCTGATTCGTCTAATCTAAGAGTGAATGTTTCACCTTAATACTTAGATACAGTTTCCAGCTTTTCCCTCGGAATCCCTTTGAATTTCTAGGACCAATAGTATGTATCGAATGATACGAAAATACCGTAATCGACACGCCTTTTCAAAAAGTTAAGGTTTAATCTTAATAAACTGAGTTATTGTGGAGATACGGTGTTGTCGTTTACTGTGGGAACCCTTCATGAAACCTAGATGAAAAGGTTTGGATGTTTAGTAGTTATGATAAAGTATCATTGTGCCAAATTACAATAAAATCGGCTTCGTAGTTTATGAGTAATAAGGCTTTTAAGAATCAAAGTTTTTATGCATTCCTTCGGGAACCCTTGAATTTCCCGGGACAAAAATTATCTAAGATGGTTTTCGGGGTACGTAGTATAATAGTACGAAGTTTCATCAAAATCGGCCCAGCCGTATTTGCGTGATGCGCGGACAGACAGACAGACAGACAAAAATTCCAAATTAAATTGTTTTCGTCTCTATATAGATAGACAAGTCCCCTCCAGGTATTATTTTCAAAAAAAAACCATGTACGGGATTGGCCCCGTTACAGTTTTATTATATGTATAGATGTTACATATTTTTACCAACATAGTAATAAATTCGCCGCTCGTGTGCCCAAAATTAAATCTATACTATTACATAGTAAATAGGTCGAAAAAAGGGTCGGAACCTTAAATAATTAGATGTTTTATTGTTTTATGTAAAAATGTTAAAATTAAAATTATAATCGATTGCCTAGATGAATTAAGCTTCCGAACATTCTTTTGACCCATTTGCTATGTAATTTTTGGCAGGCGGTGAATTTAAAATTATCTTTAAAGGACGACAACTTTTTTTCTTGACATTGGATTTCGATGAAACAAAGACTATGTAATGCTCCAAACTAAGCTTAATCTACTCGAGAAAACCGCATGAAAATCCGTCCAGTAATTTCGGAGATTAGCGTGAACAGACAGACAGACAGACAGACAGACAGACAGACAGACAGACAAAAAATTTTAAATTTGTTTATTTGTGTTCTATTACTCTTATTTTATCACCTCCTTACTATTTTTGGTAAAAATATTCAATGTACAGACACGCGGTTTCTACTGTTTTATTATAGTATAGATTTCTTGCATTGTTCTATCTATTTATAATAAAATCTTGCTTAAGTTTTAGTCAACTTCTTTATCGCAGACATGTTATTGTATCTATGAGTATTCTTTATAAATCTGGTGTTCAGTCCAGGTTCTGATGACATACCTATTGGAGGAGGAAGCCACCATTAGGTGAACCAGCACCTTATAAAAAGTTGCTATTATTACACAAAGTGATTTTTTGATGACGGATATTTTTTATTTATTTATCAAAGTAGTAAAACAAATGCTGTCTCATAAGACTGGACATATGATATGGATATCCATATGCTCACATCCATTTAAAAAAAAATACTCATTACTGTAAAAGCCTGAACAACGGTAAATCCTAAAATTTACCAACTCTTAATGGTAAAAGTCCTACCTAACCTTTTTTTTTTAACGTTAGAAAATCCATCATGGAATACCCAGTCGCTGCGGGGGCAGCAACCGGGTTATGCCGGACTCTTACCGGGTAAAACCCAACGGCGTTCCCGCTTCGTAGTGTGACAGGGGTCTGGGAAACCGGCAGAGCCTTTACCTCCAATCCCCCACCGGCGACTGTCACCCGAAGGCAGCCCGGCTTCGTGAAGGGCAGAAAAATTCCGCCCACCCGCTTTGGCAGGGCGCACTCGGATGCTGAGCGCACCCTCTAACTGCTTCCTTACAGTGGACCGTCGGTCTACTGTCTGGAAGCGATGGGGGCCAGGAAAACCCAGTCCCCTGCAGCGGATAAGATGGTAGGCTCCACCGCCAACCGACGCCACGCAGAGATGAAAATCGATAGAATCGACGCTTCCGAGCATCCCTTGATTGGACCCTTCAGCAAGGGTCCAAGGGAGCTCCTCCGCGGTGGGCGCGAGACACATCCCTAAGGATAGTCTCAAGCGCCCCCTCCTGTGCTGCGTTTCGTCTGGTCCCTCGCTTCAAGCCTGTCCGGTATGAGTAACCCTATCCGGCATAGCCTTGAAGGTCATAAGGACACGCAAGCCCCCCCTCACCAACGACAAGGTGGCAGCACGACGGACGGGGAGTCCAACCTAACCTTTTTTTTTAACGTTGGGAAATTCATCATGGATACCCAGTCACTGCGGGAGCAGCAATCTCGTTATGCCGGACTCCTACCGGCTAAAACCCAACGACGTTCCCGCTTCGCCATATGGCAGGGGTCTGGGAAACCGGCAGAGCCTTTACCTCCAGTCCCCCACCGGCGACTGCCACCCGAAGGCGGCCCGGATGCGTGAAGGGCAGAAAATCTGCCCTACCGCTTTTGTAGGGCGCGCCTGACGCTGAGCGCACCCTCCAACTGCTTCCTCACAGTGGACAGCAGACCCCCCGGTCTACTGTCTGGAAGCGATGGGGGCCAGGAAAACCCAGCCCCCTGCGGCGGATAAGATGTTAGGCTCCGCCGCCAACTGACATCGCGCAGAGATGAAAATCTCTGGCGGCACCCCCCTGGGGCATCGATAAAATCGACGCCCCCGAGCATCCCTTGATTGGACCCTTCAGCAAGGGTCCAAGGGAGCTCCTCCGCGGTGGCACGAGGCATATCCCGAAGGATAACCTCAAGCGCCCCCTCCTGTGCTGCGCTTCGTCTGGTCCCTCGCTTCAAGCCTGTCCGGTATGGGTGACCCTATCCGGCATAGCCTTAAAGGTCATAAGGACACGCAAAGCCCTCCCACTAACGATAAGGTGGCAGCTCGACGGAGGGGAAAACCTAATCTTACCTTACATTTACCAAATCATTTTGGTAAATCCTAAGATTTACTAGTAAAACCTAAGATTTACCAATATACTTACGGGCTTTTGCAGTATACCGGGTGAAGGTATAGGTAAAATAGTAAAGCTATTTAATGGGCTAGAATGGGACCCTAGATGCAGTACATTTATGCTATTTACAAATTTATATTCGCTTTAATAACTGAGGAAAACGAAGGTTTTGTGTCCGGTGTGAGGCGGCCCTAAAGTGACGTCATAGCCCGCACAGATCACGCACGATTGTATGTGCGAGAAAGAGATGGAGAATAAATAAAGGCGGCGTTACACAAAAGCAGTTTAAAAAAATTGTTATAAAAGTTTTTGAGCAATTAAAAAAAACTGGGGTTAATAAATTCAGTATGTCTGACTCCACTTGAAAAAGTGGGTGCGAAGCGGAAAATTTGAGAAAAACTAGTGCAAATTTACAGCCTTATTTCTCGTAAACTAATGGGAATTTCGACTTCACTCTTTTTTATTTCTGAATGGTTCTATAGACCCTACGTGCCATTTAAATATCTGCCCAATTTACTTAACACCCTGTATATTGCTTAAGGTTTCTCCAGCCGTATCCGCATTTTCTATACAATAGTTTCTACTGCGATTGCGTAATTTTCTGCTTAATAGTCCCCTAATGACTCAACGCAAAGAGGTTTAGTCGCCTAAATGCTGTAATGTGACCGATATATAACCCTTAATGTATTAGAATAGGACCGAATGGTAATGTATCAAGAAAGTTATTGCAATTAAGTATGCTAGAATGGACAGCAAAGTTGTTTTTTTATAAATCATAAGGCACGTCTCGTGGCAAGCAAAATCGTATAATAACAGAATTAATTAATACATAAAAAAAAACTATAAGAAAACATAATAAATATAAATATAAAACACTAAATAGATATAAAGAGATTGTGTGGTTCCCACACAATGTAAGTATGTTAGAAAAAAATCCGTGAGATGGGAATATTTTTACTGGTAGACCTAAAGTTTTTTATTTTATTTGAGCCAAAACTCGGCCATGTCCTAAAGGAGCATTCTGGAAAAATCTACATAATCTATATATTGCCAACTTATTGCTGTTAACATAAAATTTAATATAAATAATGGAAAGAGAAAATCTTTGTAATATTTGATAAAACCTTTTTTTTAAGTAATTTAAGTAATTATTTAGACTTTCCTCTTCAAATATTGTATTTAATATCTCAGAAACTGAATTAAGTGACCTTCAAAATATTAATTTTAAAAAGCTGACAGGTGGGAAAACTACCATCAGATGGAATACGTTAAAAACAACCGACGTCAATCGCAACAACACCAGTTTTACTAAGTTTTTGTTGATTTTCTCAAAAACCGCTAAATAGATTTCGATAAAATTTATATGGGACTACCTGTGAAGTATGCCCTTTTAAACAAAAAAAGAATTTCCCAAATCGGTTCAGGCGTCTTCGAGTAATCGGTGAACATATATAAAAAAAAAAGATTCCGACGAATTGAGAACCTCCTCCTTTTTTTGAAGTCGGTTAAAAATGTTGTCCATATCATGGTTCAACCCGATACGGTTGAAAACATATCGTAGAGAAACCTGCATACCTGATTACTCTGTGTGATGGTAGCGTTGCACACGTCCGTATGTGTAAATCTAAATGTCCTACACGTGACCGCAGGTGATGCCAAGTGCAACACTAGGCAACTTCTGTCTATCTTTTGTGATAGATACGGTTAAATTGTGACACACGATAAGAAGAAGGAGAGGAAGACTGATAGTTTCTTGAAATAAATGAAAGTTTCTGATTAAGTATTTATTATGTAAAGTTTTATTTCCTTCCATGCTACAATTCTGCACAATGCATCTCTTGTGGTTTTTTTGTCATTTCATCTTAGGTTTTGTAACTAAATACAATGTTACTCGTAATAGCTGTTTTCAGTAGATACGATTCCAAAGACTATTTAATTATCTTCACTACGATAAGGGATCATTCATAAATTACGTCTCACGTCAAGGGGGAGGGAAGGGCTAACGAAGTGTGACATTATGTGACAAGGGGTGGGGGAAGCATAAACGTTGTGACGTCACATAATACACAATGAAAAATATATATAATTTTGGAATTTCTGTTTTAATTTATTCACTTCTGGGTGAACAATTGCAAAATATGTGACGTCACATCAGGGAAGGGGTGGTCCCACAAATGTGACCATCTGTGACAAGGACGGATGATGATGATCTGTGTAATTTTTGTGTGTCAAAAATCATTAAATTCGTATGACGTAATTTATGGATGGCCCCTAATATACGTAACAAAAATCTTATCTAAAAACAGAACCGGACAAATTCAGGAAATTCAGTAAGTAATTAATATCAATTTACCATAGTCCCTCGTGCGAGTCATTTTATGTTACTGATGACCGAAACGATTTACTTATTCATTCAACGGTTACGACACTCCTGGGGATACCGCCGACCGGAAGCAGGACTACTGGCCACACTGATAATAGTTTATTAAATTGGTAATGCCTACCGTATTAATGGTAACATAGTATGTAAAGTTGCGGATAGACGACGCATGCTAACGCGAGGCGTGCGGCTATTGCAGGCTCACTACAATGGGATCACGTGCAACGTCAAGGTACTCTGGACACTCCATACAAATCTTCTGAGTTATTCACTTATTACTTTACGACTTTCGTTTCTAAAATGTAAGAGCGAGCGAGATAACCTGAAGATTACAAGATCTTATCGGCAGGGTGGTGAGGTCGCCTTCAAAGAGCGGCACCGTTTATACTGTATGTTTAGTATACTGTCGCCAAGGTCTGTACAGTAACCTACTGATGTGAGCATACCATAGCGAACCAGGTTGCCTCGTCTATCTACACCATCAGCTGTTGATTCTATGCTATATCACACGTCACATACATAGGGGCTTATTCTAAAATTCTATAGATTCAAAATTTTGAAAATTTCATTGGTACGTTGCCCAAGATTTGAAACCGAGACCTCTGGTAAGGAGGACCTAGTTAATACCGTAGCATGACCATTTTTATTGTACAATATTTTATTTATACTGCAAGGCTAAAATTATTTAAATGTTTTCTTGTAGAATATCAAGTATGTATAAAGTATTCCCAGGATTCGCTTTGAAATGTTTTCTTTTTGTCGTTGTTTCATGTCTGAACTTCACTATTTTTGAAAGTATCTTCTGCTGAGAATGCTGCCAAGATTCTCCCCTACTTTACCATATTTCATCTGGCTATCAAAATTAAGTTTGATAAACCGACGCTATATTTTCTGCCGGAAAGAAGCAGCTGTGTTGAGAGCCTCTGCATTCGCTATGGATTAATGAATGCCTTGTCAGTGATATAAGAGTTTGCAGATAGTGCTGTTATGAAGAAGGAAGTCTTTGCAGTTAATATCTAAGTAAATAAATATTTAATAATGTAAAATAAAGAATAATGTCGGTCTTTCTGGAAGATAGTTGAAATTGGTCTAATGGAATAATTTTGTTGAAAAATCATGACTGCTTCTTTTTTTACCTTCGCCCATCTAGACGTTCGTGTTATCTTTTGCCATATCAAAACGCAAATTTAATGCTATACATTTTAATCCTTTTCATTGCTCATCAAATCAAATCAAAATCAAATCAAAAACTCTTTATTGACTACAAAAAACAGAAAAGTACATACAAAACAAAAAAGAAACAAGATACTATCAGATACTTCGGATTTGAAGTGAAATCAATCGATTACTACAAGCGTGGCCATAAGATTATTTTCTTAAAGCAGCTTCTGCCTTCATCTCCAATCTCCACTATTTATTGTTCTGTATGCGTATTTTTCAATAATAATAAGCTTATATCTGGAAATAAAGGACCCAACTTGGGCGCCAACTAAATAAGTTGATGCCCAACATGTGACCATAAATTTTGAAAATATTTTTTTTATTGTTTTTTACATTATTATTCCAGTATGAGTCTTTATAAAGTGCACATATGAAAGGGGGTGAAATAAGAGCCAATTTTATCGCCCGTAAAAAAAACTAAAAACAAAAAAACTATGGACGTTTATTTTTTTAAATAGCATCTGCTGTCTCCAAATAAACAAAACCTTGTAACTTTTAAATTAAGTAGGTTAAAAAAAGTGAAGATGGGTGGTAGATGGCCGTGCCACCGAAAAACAAATACACAAAAACACCATCAATTAAATATAAGCATTTTTTACAGAATTTTTTTTTGTGTTTAATTGCAAAAAAAATACCTGTTACCTTTAAGATATTCGACATTAGTTTAGCTTTCAAATAATAAAAACCCCAAGCTTCTAACCAATACAAAACGTTTGCTATGAGCGATTAAACAGTACTATTCCAGATACACTATTTTTTACACTGTTGCTTTAAATGCTAGTTTTGGGATTTATTAGTCTTAGTTTTGTGTTTTTTTATTTATTTCTGTGACACAGCCATCTACTGCCAGTCCTCACTTTTTGTTGTTTTAACATTCTAGCTTGCTTAATTTAAAAGTTACAACGTTTTGTTTACTTGGGGACAGCAGAGGTTATTTAAAAAAAATAAACGTCTACAATTTTTTTAAACTTTTTTTTTTATATTTTTCTGGGCGATAAAATTGACTCTTATTTCACCCCCTTTCATATGTGCACTTTATAAAGACCCACTTTATACAGACAGCAGAATTGGTGTATACAAAATTCATTAAATTACATGGTTCGTACAGGAAAAATGAGGAGATACCATAAATAAACGTCGAACCGGCAGAATAGGGATAGAATAATTTATGACACTATTATATTACATTTCAGTGGACTCTGCATTTATTTCGATTACTTAAACCAAAACTTTTCTAGCTGCTTTTATGTTTTGAAGTTTTATGGCTCAAATTATTATTAAATCTAGGAATCTAATGAATTTTAAGGTTTTTCAATCTCAAAGCAGCTAAGGGCACATTCTGTTTTAATATTTTTTTTTGCTTTTAATAAAATACAAAGGTCTCCCCCAAGGATTTTAATGCTAACCGACCTTTGTACAGCTGTCAATGTTTTTTGGCTGATGATGATGATGATTAAACGAAGATCCCAACTTGGGCGCCAAGTAATAAATGGCGTCCAACATGTGACCATTAATTTATTTTAAAAAAACATCATATTGTAATTGTAATACTGAATAACTGAAATAATATGTATAATAACAAATTTCCATTATCGGATCACTAATATTATATCACAAGTTTAACAAAACTTTTGGATGATTCCCCCGTGGAATATTGTTGTGTATACATAGATTTCGTTACGCTGAGTTTACGCCCTGTATTTTGAGTGGGTTGAAAGAAATGACTGACTGTGAGAATACTGTCACTATGCATTTATCAGCAAAGCGAAAAAATAAAAATAAACTACTCAAGATTGCTTGTTCGACTTTTAAAAAATTAAATCAGTCTACAAAACTGCTAAACACTAAAAACAAAAAACTAGGAAACCACCAAACTAAAATCATAAACATTAAACACACAGTTTTTGAACTTTTGGTTGAGTCTTTTTTTTATTGGATTGAGTTAATTTTCTAAAAGATGTACAACAAACCTTGAGTCGATTTTTTTGTCCATGAGTATATTAAATTATTATAGCGTGTATGTAAGGAGCAATGAATTATTGTATGGTCATCGGTCATAGGAATCAAAAAGAGTATTGGGCTGACACATTGGTATGGGAACATAATATGACACATCTAGGCGTTTATAATTGGTATATTTTATACCAATTTATAAAAAAAATACATTTGTTGAGATTTGATGTTCACTGATCTGACTGATTAACAACGACAGAATTCAATAATTATTATAAAACTAAAATATTATATCACAAGTAAATGTATACATTCAGTGAACTTCATCGAAAATAAATTATTTGGAATTGTACGTCCTAACTTATATAGGAAGCTGTATACAGCCAAAACATCTGGGAGTTCTTGGTGCATTCACATTACATTATTCATGGAATATCTACCGAACACTGTCTGCCACGGGCGATATTGGACCAGCATTTCATTTTACTTCGATGTTTGGAGGCTCTATGGACTTCGCCGAAATAGTTCGACGCTGTGAGGAAAGAATTTCTGTGCAGGTATTTGAATATTATATTTTTATTTTCTTAACAAACTAATCTTCTTCTTAAAATTGTCGGTTTCAAAATAAATATAATATGAAATAAATTATCTATATATCTTTTAACCGACTTCAAATAACCTTAGTTCTAAAGGCGTTTTTTATATTTTTACATCCCAATTTCATACCTAAGCAAAATACTTTGAAAAGTTTAATATACAGAGTGTAACAAGACCACGCCTGAAAACTAAACAGTGGATTATCCTCTTGAAACGGAACAATTTTTCTCAAGTATAACCTATACATAATTCAAAAAAAAATTTTTAACCCTCCATACAAAATTGGCTGATTGATCGATCAATTTGTACACAAATTTTAATTTGCTTTTTGCGTGTTTATTCTATAAGAAAACTAAAGGAAAAGGAAAAGTTGGTCTGTTTCGTGAGTAGAACACTCAGTAAAATGTCCGGAGGTGATCTTTTCACACCTCTAGATTACTCATTTATCCATGTTTACGTAATAAATGTATTTACTTAATGTGTTATTGACGTGTTTAGTTATTGTAATAACTTTTTTTGTTTGTTAATAGCTACCGCAAAGGAATCTATCGAATTTCCGGAGTTTCTACTTAGTAAACTACGCCATAAATAATACATTTTCATGATGATACCAGACCCTAGGTACATTCTTTTTAGGACTTTACTACTTTACTACAAGTAAGTAGCACACGTCCTTTGGGTAGAAAAAAATTTTAAAGTCGACTTTGTGCTGCTGAATATGCTGAGTGTTAAACATCAAAGGGAGGGACGAGGAGAAACGTGTTACTACAGACCTAGTTCAGCATCTTATATACCTCATAAAGGACTTTGCAAAGGCAAGCAACATTTTGTACCATTGCCAAGATGGCCAGGGCCACTTTTTAAGACGTCTTTTTCGTATGGTACTTAAACATGTACGGATGTAAAATATGTATGTAAGTTTGTTTCTTTAGCTGGACATGGAGCCTAATTGATTGATAGACACTCGTTACTAGGAGGGTGTAAAAATACCTCTTCCATAAATATAAATGAGAATTCTGCTCACCATACTGAATAACTTAACCAAGGAACCGATACTAAATTCTCGAAAAATCCTTTTGACTTTCTTCCATACAAAGTTGGCCAATTAACTGACTGATTTGTATGAAACGTAATTTATTGAAAATTTTGTATCAGTATGGGTATAGCTTGGGTGAAGTTGTTCTGTATGATAGATAGACGCCACCGTTTAAGTTTTCCATCAGATAATTTTTTCACCCTGTATTTTAGGCAATTCGAGCAATTAAATTGTTTAGTTTGTTTCTTAGTAGCTTTTCCACGCAGCTTCGCACGTGTGGATGGCGTTTTTATTATTGAGAATGCGTTTTGCGCGGGTCTGACTTGATGAACGAAATGACTGTTCGTAAATAAAAACTACCCTAATGCTTTTCCCTTCCCTCTGTCTTAGTTCTTTACTTAACTGGTTATAGTTATAAATATCATTGCTTTCGAGTTGCGTTATATTTGGGGTTCCCGTGAGATTCCAGAAGGAATTTGATATTTTTACATAACAAAATGTGTTGGAAAAGCGAGAAGAAAGAAAATTGACTCACAGATATATCTTTGGTCCTCGTGAAAAATATGCCTGGGGCTCCTATTCAAGAAACTAAAATTCTTTCTGAAAAAAATGTATCTCAAAAAATGACTCTCTCATACAAATTAATCAGTTAATTATATTCGATATCTCTGTATATGTTTGTAATTTTGTATTGTATATGCGATTCAGTTTTGTTAAACTTGGCATACAAAATAAACATGACGATTTCATAATTTCTTTATTTCCAAGTCCGTTTTCAATTTGTAATTAATGAGCTATAATGAAATTTACAAGTTTTGGGGCCCACATTCAAGTCTAAGTACACACTTGTTTCTCACTCGTTTCCGTTGAAACATAGTTCGTCTGTGAAAATTTACTACTAGGCGTAGAATCGTAGATATTCATATGTGCTGCTGGGGAGCATGTTCTACAGCAGCACAACTTTTAATCTAATTGTACTCTTAAACTACAGAGGTACTCTTTTTTTTAAACAAGTACTAATTGAGTACCAATTGAGTACAATTATTCCTTATCACTAGAAATTAAAAAATCGTTACCTACATGTGCTGCCAGGGAGCATGACGTGAAATTTAGAAGTTTCGGGGCCCACATTTAAGTCTAAGTACACCCCTGTTTTTCACTCGTTTCTGTTGAAACATAGTTCGTCTGTGAAAATTTGTGCTCTCTCAGGCGTAATTAGGTAGTGCTTAGTATATGCCAGTACCTGGTACATAATTCAGGCTAAAACGGAGGCCCTAGGCTAGCCTGGCTGCTTTAATACGTGAAAATTGTAACATGACTTTGAGAGAAATATGAATTTAATAGCCTTGTTTACTGAAGGTAGTTTTACTTTTTGGAATTGAGACAGCGTATGTTACATATAGAAAAATTGAGTTTTACTTGGTGTTTTTTTTGCTTTTACTATAAATAATTTCGCCCACAATATTACCTCTTAAAAATCCGGGCAAGTGCAGAGAAGCGGTCCAGTAGATTCAGAGCAAATTGGCTACGACCAACGGACATACAGACTCTGTGATCCTAAAAGGGTTACCTATGTTTCTACATTCGGTCATACGAAGCCCTAAAAAGTTCCAATATGACTTTAACTTACCTATCTGACCTTGTTTTCTACTTCCCCTTAGTAGTAAGGCTTTAACAAAAAATAGCGTAATAACTGGTAAACGATTTATCAATATCACAAAACACTACAAGCAGAACGTGGCCTCGGGGGCAGAAAACTAATGATTACTTGCCAAGTTGAAACAAGTTAAGGGAATTTGTTGGACCGAAAACATTGTTGATGAGGTGAAACCGGTCCCCAAAAGGGGTGGATTTAGTGCCTACTTAACAAGACTTGATAAATTAGCAAACTCTAAGGCCTAAGTAATAGTAGTTGAAAGCTTTAATAATTAGAGGAAAGGATTCTCGAAAAGTCAAATAATGAAAAAGGGAAACGGTTCATACCAGTAAATGGACCGGAGAATAAAATTTTTGTAAGATTTCTTTTTTTATTCGTAGTATTGTATTAACTACATTTGCTAGTATAAATGAAACAGTGTTATCAGCCGAATACAATAAATATAATAATAAAGTATAAATTCAAACGCAAACACTAAAAGTAATAAACGTACACCAAATCAAACAAAAAAATCTGCTGCCAAAGTATGTCATATCGTCCCTCGCACGACTAACTCTCCTATCTCATAACCTTAATTATTTGAGTTTCGACTTTATCGAATTGAAATAGGGTTGTTTTTAAAAACTTACTAAAAATGAGATAGGAGAGTTAGTCGTGCGAGGGACGATATGTGTAATGGAAATTGCTTACTATACTTACTTAAAATATAAATATATAAAATCTATGTCCATATATAACATCTATGTCCAGTACCAGCTACTAGCAGGGGCTGGTAGTCAGGCTTTGTCGTCTAAACTTAATGTTATTGTTGTAAACAAGCAATACTTGTTTTAAGATAACTCCATCTATACGTGCCGCCAAGCAGCGTACTGTGTTTCGGCGTGCGGCGTAAAATAGCCAGCGTAAGTTCCATTACCGGAACTGATACTTAATGTCAATAGTTGTTTGACCAGTATTCATCTCGCTTATATTATCTCACTAAAATTATAAATGCGAAAGTATGGATGTTTGTTTGTTTGTTTGTTTGTTTATTTGTTTGTGAGATTATTTGTTTGTTCCGCTTTCACACTACTGAACAGATTTGGATGAAATTTAGTAGGTAGATAGGTAAAGCACTCGGCTAGGATACTTTTTATCCAGGAAAACTTAAGAGTTTCCGGAGATATGCTTAAAAACTCAGAATTTCCACTTCGTCACTAGATGCCGCCACCTTAACAGTTTCTTTCTCTCTGGATTCAATTCTAAAGTCTGTGCAGACGAAGTCGCGGGCGGAAGCTAGTATTTCATAATACCAACACAGAAGAGGCATTCCATCTTAGTCCTCAAGATCAGCGGTACCGATAACTCTTCTGGGTTTATACGATGCCCATAGGCAGCTGATGCCACTTTCCATCCTTTTGTCTTCTATCTCAATAAAAAGATATTATAGGCTTGTATAGATCCTTCAGCTCATAAATTAATTGATAACAACAAGTTTAATAATAATATAATAATAATAATAATAAAAGCTTTTATTCAAAGTAACCAGGACTCAAAGTGTTAGTAAATTACTTGAACTATGTTAGTATCATAAATTAAATTAAATAACATTCACATTCTACACTGTGCTAGGGACATGGAGCTCACAGCAGTGATGCATATAGGGGCAGTAAAACCTGTCCTCTATCATTTTTAGGATGCTGTTGGGGCTAGCCCGCACCCTGCGCACCAGGGACGCGCATCTCTTGCGCATAGTTGCGTTAAAGCAGTCTACCGTCTACAGTTAATAGAAAAGAAGTCTTATAAAAAATTGACTCTAGTTTCTTTTGAGATCGAATTTTCTTCTCGCTTCGCTAATACTTCCCGAAATGTTGAGTCTATAAGTTCCGCGGAATAGGGACTTTGATAGGTAGAATAAATATTACAATAAAAATCGGTTTGATTTTGGTTTTTACTTTGTATTATTTATTTAATTATATTACTTATTTACTATTTAATGGTGGATTTCAATAATAAAATTGAAAAATGTTTTCGAAAGAGCCATTACTGATAGATATCTGAAACTAGATATCTCAAAAAGATATGGCCACTCCATCCGTAATAAAATGGCTGATTAGCCGATCAAGCTGTAAGAAAATATCAAATAATAATAAATAAATAATAAATATCCGGGACAAATCACACACTGTCATTTGGTCCAAAACTAGAATTACATGTATAGATATAATACACCCAGACAGAGCAAACAAATCTGCTCATCACAGAAATGTCTTCCCTGGGTGAAATGAAATGAAATATTTATTTTTGCAAGAAACGGTACATAATAAGGAGTCAATTTAACAAAAGTCATACAGCAGTCCCACATGTTTCGCCAAACGTGTGGCATACGTGGCGGGGATCGAACCCACGACTCTCGTATCAGTAGTCAGGAGCAATAACTAAGCCACCGAGTCAGTCAAAAATAAATATCTTTTGCAAAATCAGTATAGGCTCCTCAGGAAAAGTTAGTTAGTTTTATGTAAATGAAATGTAATATTTTTCATTTTCAACTTGTTTACTTAATACGGCCCTGCCCAAACATGAGTTATTTTGTGTTACTTGTTATTGTAAGCATACAACATTTATTTTACGCGTCAACGGCTATTCCCCACCGAAAAGTTATTATGTTCGATAGACTGTAATTAAATTTTGAACAATTTGTACAACTAATTGTATATTCTCGTAGGCTCGTAATGTCGATAAATTAATTAACAACTTTATTTTAAAATAATCTTTTTGGGGGGGATGGGCCTCCTTAGCATTGGTCTGCAGCCCGTCTAGGAGAAGGGAAACTCCGAAATCAAACCCGGTGTGGTGGTCATCGTTAGGCGAAAGTAGGGTCCAACCCAAAATATACGGCAGACCACCACAACAGCATTCCCAAGGAGGGTTAGCGTCAGGCAGGCGGCCGGCTGTAAAACTCGTGCCAAATCTGTAGCAAATGAATAGAGTGATAGACATGCGCGACAGGGTTAGGGCGTCCCCCGGAGGCGACGCGCAGGAGCAGCACCCGGCTCTTGCGAAAAGTGGGTCAGGGTTGTCGCACCATCCGACGCGGGTGCGACGTAAGACGCGAGCTCGGAAAAGGAGGGATGTGAGAATAAGGTGTGCTAGTTGGAATGTCGGAACGATGACTGGGAGGAGTAGAGAACTAGCAGATGTTTTGAAGAGACGGAGAATAAATGTGGCATGTCTGCAAGAGACGAAATGGAAGGGGACGAAAGCTAGGGAGATCGGTGAAGGATATAAGTTTTATTATTGTGGAAGTGATGGTAAGAGAAACGGGGTAGGAATAGTGTTAGATAGTGAGATGAAAAAATGTGTGATGGATGTGAAAAGGGTGAGTGACCGAATTATTGTTGTGAAAGTGATGCTGGAAGATTTGATTATGAATGTGGTGAGTGTGTATGCCCCTCAAATCGGATGTGAGGAGAGAGTAAAGGAGAAGTTCTGGGAGGAGTTTGACGGTGTGATTATGAGTATGCCAGATAGTGAAGACATATGGATAGGTGGAGATTTTAATGGGCATGTGGGAAGAATGAACGTAGGGCATGAAAGAGTACATGGTGGTTGGGGGTTCGGGAGCAGAAACGAGGAGGGAGAAGCACTGCTAGAAACTGATTCGGCATACGACCTGGCCATAACAAACACCTGGTTCCAGAAAAAAGACGAACACCTCATCACATATAAAAGTGGCCACCATAAGACGCAGATTGATTATTTTCTTATTAAAAGAAATAAGATCAACTGCGTTAAAGACTGCAAAGTGCTACCAGGTGAAGAACTCGTTTCGCAACACAGGCTTCTGATCATGGAGATCCAAGTCAAAGTTCGTCCAGATAAGAAAAAAGAACGGCCCCCACCTAAAATCAGATGGTATTTGCTGGAAAAGGACGAGTATGCAGAAATGTTTAGAGAGCGAGTGGTGAACAAAATGTTAGAAATGGGAAGTATGGAAGGAAAATCGGTGAATGAATGTTGGAACGAGATGGCGGAATGCATGAGAAGGGAGGCGAAGGAAATTTGTGGAGAAACAAAAGGGAAAGGAATGATCGATAAGGAAACGTGGTGGTGGAATGACAAGGTGCAAAGAAGGATAAAAGAAAAAAAGGTAGCTTTTAAAGAATGGCAGAGCGTATCAAATGAGAGCGTAAGTGTAAAAAATGCAAAGAGAGAAGTGTATAAAGAATGTAAGAAGAAAGCAAAGAAAGGGGTTGCCATTGCTAGAGCTGAGGCGCAGGACAATCTATATAAATCTCTAGACTGTCCTGAAGGCCAGAAACAGCTCTATCGTATAGCGAAAGCAAGAGAACGGCACGCAAGAGATGTATCACATGTAAAATGTATAAAAGATGATGGTGGAAGGATTCTTGCGAAAGATGAGGAGATAAAAGAGCGATGGAAGGTATATTTTGAAAGATTGATGAATGAAGAGAATGATTGAAGTGGAGTACTATTGGATCCACCGTTGAATCTAGGTATGGTAAGAGAAGTAGATGTGTCAGAGGTAAGAATGGCCGTGCGAAATATGAAGAATGGAAAATCGGTGGGACCGGATGGAATACCAGTTGAAGTATGGAAGTTATTAAGTGAAGATGGTTTTATGTGGCTTGCTTTGTTCTTCAATAAGTTGTTGCATGAAGAGGTAATCCCCGACGAATGGTGTAACAGCTTGCTGGTACCCATCTTTAAAAACAAGGGTGATGTACAGGATTGTAACAACTACCGAGGAATAAAGCTTATGTCACATAGTATGAAAGTGTGGGAGAAAGTGATTGAGAGACGCGTGAGAGAAGAGACCGAGGTTTCACGAAGCCAGTTTGGTTTTATGCCTGGTCGAGGGACGACGGACGCAATTTTTGGACTTCGTCAGTTGTGCGAAAAATACAGAAGTGTACACAAAAACTTGCACATGGTGTTTGTCGACCTCGAAAAGGCATATGACCGAGTGCCCCGGGAAGTGTTGTGGTGGGCCTTGAAAGAGAAAGGAGTGCCTGGGAAGTATGTGGAGTTGATTCGCGCCATGTACAAGAACATCCGTACACGAGTCAGATCCGTCGCCTCGGAAGGGTTCGGAGTGGCGGTGGGCTTGCACCAAGGGTCAGCATTGAGCCCGTACCTCTTCCTGTTGATTATGGACGCTTTGACGTCGGACATACAGGAAGAGGCACCCTGGTGCATGCTATTTGCCGACGACATTGTCCTTGTGGGTGAGGATGGACCTGAGGTGCAGAGCAGACTGGTTGCATGGCAGCAAAGACTGGAGAACGTTGGCCTGAAAATCAGCAGAACCAAAACCGAATATCTGTTCTGTGATTTCGGCGGTCTCTCCAGTTGTACACCGATAGCACTGGATGGTGTAGCGCTACCGGTCTGCTCCGATTTCAAGTACCTAGGTTCACTTATTCAGAGCGACGGAGACATTAACAGAGACATTGAGCGCCGAATCAACTTGGGATGGATGAAGTGGCGACAGGTCACAGGGACTACCTACGACCCCCGACTTCCCCTTAAGTTTAAGGGGAAGATATATAAAACTATCATAAGACCTGTCGTCCTGTATGGATCGGAATGTTGGGCCACTAAGGGAAAGGAAGAAAGACGATTGCATGCTGCGGAGATGCGAATGTTGAGATGGATGTGTGGAGTAACAAGAATGGACAAGATTAGGAATGAGTATATAAGAGGAAGTTTGAAAGTTGCGCCAGTGATAGAAAAATTGAGAGGAAATCGTTTGTCGTGGTATGGGCATGTAATGCGGAGGAATGAAAGACATGTTACAAGGAGAGTGTTACAGATGAGTGTCGATGGATATAAAGGGAGAGGGAGACCAAAAAAGAGATGGATGGATTGTGTGAAGGATGATATGTGTCGAAAGGGTATGAGTACGGAGATGATAGCTGAAAGGGATGTATGGAAGAAGAAAACATTTTGCGCCGACCCCAAATGATTGGGATAAGGGCAGGAGAATGATGATGATTTTAAAATAATCCTCAAAAATCTCTTAGTAACTAGCGATCACTTTGACAAGTGGCTCAGTGATTAGAATAGAATAGAATAGAATAGAATAAATCTTTATTCCGAACACAGACTTACAAAAATAGAAAAAATGAACAAATTACACAAACTTACAAACAATAACCTTATATACAAATAAGAAAGAACGAAAAATATATATAATAAAAGAAGAAAAATATACTTAGAAATTCATTAAAATAGTTAAAAGTCTTGCTTATTATCTATAACATATGAATGGCGGCGCAAAAGAGACAGAGCTATGCGAGCTAAGATTACAAGCACAGCTCCGCCCCCCGCACCGCTCCCTTAGTCTGTGCTGGAATAGGTCCGGCTCAGCTTTGCTGCAGGCAACACCTAGCTGACCTACAGCGCTGTTATTCTGCCAAAACCTTTTTTAAGTGTTACACGCGTCTACGTGAGGCCAACAGAATGGTTACGAGGTGATAGTTTTAGAAACAGACAAATAAATACTTAGTGCATAGTTCATAATAACGTGTCCGTCGTATTGTTCGAAGCGAACGAAAAAAGAAAACAAGGTGAAACTAAAATTTATGCGAGATACCGTAATAACATATACCGTGATTAATAGAATACACATACAAACAATGAGACAGGCGGGCGCCACGCCACCGCACACCGGTCCGGCGCAGCGGCGCCGGCGCGGGCGGCGCGGCGGCGTAAAGGTGAGTCATACCAGTCATACAATAACGTAGGCAAGCCTTCATAAGAAGCCGTTAAGTACTTACTACTGGAAATGTAAAGTATCTATGAGCATTGAGTAGTTCGTGGAGTTCAGATACGAAGCCTATGCTTTCTTACCCGACTGCTCAAGCGGCAAGTCCGGGTTTTGAAGTTTAAGACAATAGTTACGAATTTCAGTTTTAAAACTATATCTAGATTTTAAATTTCTAAGGGGCGGGGGGAGATCGTTCCAGCATTTTGTGGCTGCGTATCTGAAGCTTCCACGAAAGGCTGTAGTCTTGTGTTTAGGGCCAACTAGTTGCCATGAACAAAGACGATAATTGTATCGATGACTAGAGTATCGCCACGTAAGCTTTTTATATAAATATTCAGGTGCCTTAGTTGTCATAACATCAAAAAGCATTACAGAAAAAAACATTTTAAGTCTACCTTCCATTTTCAGGATATTTGAGTTGTTCAAATAAGGAGTCACATGGGTTCGGGGAGGAATATTGTAGCAGAACCTTGCACAAGCATTTTGAACACGCTGAATGAGGCGAGAGGAGCGCTTCAACAGGCAAGGTCCGTATACTGTTAAACAGTAGTTTAATTTGGACAGCACTAGACTGTCCACTATTTTGACGCGAAGATCAGTACTAAGAAAAGATCGTATGTTGTAAAGGACTTTAAGACGATAAAGACAGTTTCGCACTATATCAGAGACACGACACTCGAACTGTAGCCGACTGTCCATGAGAAGACCCAGATTGCGTGCTACGTCCACTTCAGGTATCTGTTCTTCTGCGATAAAAATTTTTGGATTTTGAGACCGAATATTACATTTCTGCATTTTTGAACCGAGAATCATAATTTTTGATTTTGAAGGATTAAGAACAAGCGAATTGCGTTTGGACCATTCATAAATACGACAAAGATCTTCGTTTATTAACCTACAGGCTTCAATGCAATCTCCTGGTTTAAAAGAAAAATAAACTTGTAAATCATCTGCGTATATATGGTATTTGCAGTGACGTATATTTTTTACTATGTCTGCACTGTACAGAATAAATAAAAGTGGACCCAAAATGGATCCTTGAGAAATACCACGTTCGACTGGGCGGTGAGTAGAAGTAATTGTAGATCCATCAGTTTTACTTATTTCCACACACTGCTTACGGCCACATAAATAACTGTCAAACCATTTTATTGCAGATTCATCAAAACCGTAAAACGCTAGTTTAGAAAGAAGCAAATTTATATTTATGGAATCGAACGCACGTGAAAAATCAAGGAGCACCAAAATGGTACCATGACCAGAGTCTTGCGCGGAGAGTATGTTGTCGACGACATCAGAAAGAGCTGATGCAGTGCTGCGACCCTTTCTGAAGCCGGACTGTAAATCAGGAAAGATTTTGTTTGCATCACAAAAATCAAGCACCTGTTGATAAACCACCTTTTCTAATACTTTTGAGAGGAACGGAAGAATACTGATAGGGCGCAAGTCTTTTAAGTCTTTAGGATCTGATAATTTGGGTAAAGGTTTAACAATCGCTATTTTCCAGAGACTTGGGTATGTGGAAGTAAGTATAGATTTGTTTATAATACTAGTTATTACTTGAATAGTATGAGGAAGAGTTAAAATAATCATATCGTTGCTTAAGGAATCGATGCCTAGTGCTTTGGATTTAATTGATCTTAAAAATTTGGTAACTAAACTTTCATTAACAGTTCTTAATGAAAAGCACTTGTCACTGTGCCTATGGAACTCATAATAAGATAAGTCAGAGATATCAACACAACTTGTGCCAGGAATGTTAAGGAAGTGATCGTTTATTTTATTTGGGTCGCACAAATGTTGTGGGAGATCAGAAGTATTCTTAAAATTAGGCAAAACAGAGTTTTTTAAATTTCTCCAAAGAAGTGTGGAATTATTGGCATATTTGTTTATATGATTATCAAAAAATGCTCTCTTTTCGCAAAATAAACTCACGTTAACCATGTGCTTTAAGTCTTTGTAGTAAGATTTGTGACTATCTAACTTACTTATACGATATTTACGATGCGCTTCATCACGAAGTTCCATCATGTGGCGTATATTGCTGGTCAGCCACGGCGGGAGTGGTACCTTAACAAGTAAACTTTTAACTGGCGCATGAATATCGAACAGCTGCCACAAATACTCGTTAAACATATGCACCATATCGTCAGCACTGTCGAGTTGTAATACCGTGTTCCAATCTATAGACTGGATGTCATTTTCGAGTACATGGAGATCGATATCCTTTAATGGCCGGAAAGTAATTCGTTTTGGAGGAGGTACCATTCTTTTAATTTTTAATGTTACGCAGACCATCGCATGACCGCCTAATTCAGGATAGTGAACAACTTTGTGACTGTGCACCGGTGCGTCAGTGCAAATTAGGTCAATGAGAGTAGCGCTATTACTAGAAAAATGTGTGGGATTAATAGTATTCAAATTAACTAAGTTAGTATATAGCAAAAATTCAGTTAGCTTATTGTTATTATTACAATTCTGAAATATATTTATATTAAAGTCCCCTAGTAAGATTAAATACTCGTAATTTGAAAAAGACATAATAGATTCGGTTAATGCATCGAAGAAAATATCTACATTAACCCATGGGGGGCGATATGCAGTTCCTATAATAAGACGAGATGTTTTCACGCTAGTAGTCAACCACATCTGTTCTACAGAGGCATGTACATCCGGGCAACGACACCTGCGCACGCTTATACCTTGTTTTATGTAAAAGCCTACTCCACCCCCGCCGCGCGCAGGCCGTGCGAGCGCGGCGTGTGCATGAGCCGGTAGCCGGGTACAGACGGCGCCTTGGCGTCCTGTCCTGCCGCCAGCCAAGTCTCGTTAATAGCTAAAATGTCTAAACATTCTTTTAATAATGCTCTTTGGAATTCAACATGGTTTGTGCCTAGCGAGCCAGCGTTAAGAAGACCAAGACCGTTTAGAATTAACTGTTAATGTATTTTAAAAAATAGTCGGAGTAGGCATATAGTTGTTGGATTATTTTGAAAGCGGTTACGGAAAGGATATTAAAAGAATTAGCATCGAAAACTCGCTGGCACAAGGAAACCAATAAACTTGTTATACTATAACTTAAAAAGATTTTGGCAGCATAGTATGTTATAATTTGGCTCAATAGACAATAGGTACTCATTTTAACAAAATGCTGAATAATTTTGTACAAGTAGTTATCCAACATATCATTAGTTAAAAAAGCATTAAAATTTACATGTACCCACCATATATTTAATTTATTAAGTAGACACGGTATGTTTTCAAGATTAAAGCAAAAACGATCTGTAAACAAAATAAACATATATACGTTAGTTAGTACTTTACGGCAGTAAAACTTAGCACTAAACACCAACACATGTAAAATAAATATGTCCATACGAAACAAAACAGAAATTAAGAGCTGTAAAAATGTCAAGCAATTAGGGATTTTGATTTTTTGGTCGGTTACCAAAAATTCGTTCCAGGTCGTCTTCATTGCGCAATCTTTCGGCCCTAGACGATGGCGTATCATCCCGGCGCGCGTAAATTCGGCCCTCCTTGGTCCAGACAAATCTCCATCCCAACTCCCGCTTGGCCTCTCGAGCTTTACCAAGAAGAACTCTGTTCACCCGGGTCAGTCTTTCGTTTATGTATAAACGCACAGGAACGTGGTGTGGCAGGCCCAGGTCAGAAGTGTCTATGTTCCGCCTGACCCGCGCCGCGCGGAGAAGGTCATCACGTAGCGCCTGCCGAGCCAGCCGGAGCACTATGCGGCGAGGCCGCGTGCCGGCGGCAGGCCGGCCCTCGGCCGCCACGGCGGGCGCCCGCTGCGCCGCGCGCCGCGCCCTCTCGCGCCGCTACCACCACATCGCGCGCGTCGAGCTGGATCCCTAACTTGGCCGCGGTGCTGGTGACGATGTTCATGACGGACTCTCCCGGGAACTCGGGCACACCAGTGATTTCGACATCATTCATTAAAGTGGCCTGATCTCGCTCGTTCAACTCGGAGTGAAGCTGCACTATAGTTTTTTTAACTCAGAGGCATCCGAGTTAGTTTGTGCTTGAGATTTCATTTTTGACATGGCGTTTTTTAGTTCAGTGTTTTCGTTCTCTAGCTTCGAAAGCCTGCTCTCAAGAGTAGTGACGTTGTTTTTTACGTCATTTATCTGACCCGATAGGTACTCAATACTCTTCGAAAAATCAGCCCTAATTTTGTCGAACTCTTGCTTTATTTTGCGTCCTAGGTTAGCTTCGACAGAGTTCAATTTAGAGTCTAGTTTTTCACCCAACTTGGAATCAAGTAGCTGAGCGATTTGTTCAAGAGTCACTCCGCCAGAAATCTGTGTTACGACTGGGCAAGTAGCCGATGAGGCCTCAGTCACTTTTGTGCCCCCATTGGTGGGTAATGCAGAGCTTTCATATTCCATCTCGTCACTTTTAGACGGTAATACCGGCAAGGTCTTCCCAATAGCAAGCTCATCTTCCTTACGGATAGTTACATTAGAACAGGGATCACATCTCCACTTGCGTTTTAGGTCAAACATGTTACCCAAATAATATGCCGACGTCATGTTAAGACACTTATAGTGGAATGACTCTTTACATGACCGACAGGTCAGCATCTCATTTTCAGTAACTGTTCTCATACATCTCTGGCATTCAGGCATTTTTATTTGCTAATTTGTAGTCTTATTTTATTTATCGTACTTATCTATCAAATCAGCTGTGTAGTGTAATGACAGCAGATGACGTGCGGTGATAACGCAGCAGTGCAGGCGCGAGCGAGAGCGAAGTAAGCGGTACAACTATGCACAGGAAGCGATAAGCACGATCAGCGACTGAGTTTAACGAGAAGGCATTTATGTACGTGTACTGTATATTACCCACGTTGTCACTTTTATATAAATTCACTGTTTAGCACTAATAATGTAGTTTATTTTACTATCAAATATTAACAGCACTTAGATTAGTATATAAGCTTTAAAGTGTTATGTTTATTATGTACAAACTTTTATATTAGACTGTGATTTTATTAAAAAATATACGGAGCGTTTCAAAACAGTGTTTGCCTCACGAGACGCGTAGCAACACGCTATTAGCAGTCCTGACTGCTTATCCTAGGGTCTTGATTCCCGCCCAGAGCTAAGTTCTTTTAAAATCACGTTTCACAATATCGATGCGGAAAACTATAAGTTAATATATATATATGCGTCGACTTGAGAACCTCCTCCGTTTTTTCGTCGGTTAAAAAATGCAAATAATTTGTTACCTACTCCGTATTTCAGATAACATTTAACAAAGGTATCATTATCATCGTCAGCCGAAAGACGTCCACTGCTGGACAAATGCCTCCCCCACAGATTTCCACACCGACAGGTCCTTTGAGGCTCTCATTCAGTTAAAGGTATACCAACGACATATTTTCACCTTTAAAGTGACCTTTCAAAATTAAAAGGCCTAGTTAAACCCCTTATTAAGAGCCAAAACTACTGCTTGGTGGTGCACTTGGTGAGAGAAAAGAAAGATTTGACTGCGATCCGATCTCGGTGGTGTATTCGATTCAAAAAAGGAGTTTACAAAAGGTAATGGCCGTATTTATAGCTGATATTAGCGCCCTCTATAAAACTAATATTATGCTCAGCTAATACAAGCGCCATCTATTCGATAAGTCACCGATTGAACTTAGTAGTATGTTAAGCCTGCTTATAGAGATTTACAATGGTCATGCTACGTTATCAAGTAATCTAGTTACATAGTTTTAGCCAATGAGACTAGATGTCGCTACGAGAAATATTATTCAATAAATATAAGTGTTACTTACCTACAAGTAACACCCCTATTACATGCTAGATGTAAAATGCGCGTGCGTGCAAACAGTTCTCCATATATACTTGGACGTCAAAGCATCTCATTTCCGGTTCGGAAGCGCCCGGAGTCTACTGTTTCCCTAAGGTCGTTTAGTAAATACTTTCAAAGAGTAAATATGGGTTCCTTCTTAAATTCTTGAAAAAAAAAAATTAGTTTTTTCAAGAAACTGAACAACTACCCATAAAGCAATTTTAAAAAAAATTACTTCCTATACGAAGTTGGCGGATCGGTTGATCAATAAGTCCTAAAAGTTAATTATAGGTTTCTTGTCAAAAGGTATTCAGTTTCAGGAGAAGAAGCCGTAGTCAAAATTTTGTAAACGCATTTCAGATCGCAGAAAAGAAAACTTAGGAATCTTGGCAAAGTCTTGAAAGAAAATAGGTATGTTTATTCTACCGCCGTGAACATAGCCGCCCCATTTCTTGAAACCCGCGTTTTTTAGCTTAAATCGTTAGTTCTTCGTTAGTTCCGATTTGTTCAGGCCAAATTTCGTTTGTTCCGTCACGCGAAATAGCGATTTTTTTAAAATTAATATGGAGGCGGCTATGTTCACGCTAGCCGCCCCATTCCAGCTTTTTTGATTTTTTTTCGCTATAACGATAGGCATTCGTTAGTTCTGATTTGTTCAGAAGGAAATTCGTTTGTTCTAGTAATAGTTTCCGCGAAAAAAAATACCAAAGTGGGGCGGCTATCTTCACGTGAACATAGCCCGCCCCAAAGGATTTTTAAAAAAAAAAGTATACCATTCGATAGATATTCGTTAGTTCTGATTTGTTCTGAAGAAATTTTGTTTGTTCTAATAAGCATTTCTGAGAAAACAGCAAAAAACCCTCAGTTCATTTGCCAATTGAAATTAAACTCTATACACTGGAGATATGGCTCAAAATACTTATCATATGTGTCGACTCCTAAGATTTTGGTCATAGCAACGAATCAATCGTAGTAACAGTTCATGGATCTGAACATAACGTCAAAAATAACTATGTCACTTTAAGTAAGGATATTGATTCCTCACCAGATTAACAATACATAGGACGAAGTTGTAAAAAAATAATATAGGCTGAGGACAATACCCTAACTTTGTACCCACGCTCGATTTAAATAATTAGCAAAACATTTCGTTTGTTCTGGTATTCCATTCTAGTCCAGTGGCGTATTTAGGCTGAAGACGATTTTCAAATACCACACCAAGATGGGTGCGTTTGCTGTCTAAATTCTATTTGTTCTAGCATTGTGCCCGCTATTTATCTTCAAACACATGTAGAACTACCTATTGGCTAACGTCAGGCAAAATATTTCGTTTGTTCTATGAATAATTTCATGACCAGAATTTTTTAAACTGAGATACACGGTTTTCATAGAAAATTTCTATAAGGTAGGACTGTAGTTAAATTTATCATTTGTTCTAGTCTTGTGCCCGCATTTGAACCTAATTACCATGAAGGATGGTCTATTGGCTCACGTTAACCAGAATATTTCATTTGTTCTACTATTCTTATCGTATCCAGAGACGTATTTAGGCTGATGGCGATTTTCAAATATCACAGCAAGAGGGGTAAGTTTGATGTCTAAATTCTATTTGTTCTAGTATTGTGCCCGCTATTAATCCTCATAAACATGTAGGACTACCTACTGGCTAACGTCAGGCAAAATTTTTCGTTTGTTCTATGAATATTTTCGTGTCCAGAATTTTTTTACTGTGACTAACTATTTTCATAGAAAATTTCTATAAAGTAGGACTGTAGTTCACTTTATCATTTGTTCTAGCCTTGTGCCCGCATTTGAACCTAATAACCATGAAGGATGGTCTATTGGCTAACGAAAGCCAGAATATTTCGTTTGTTCTAGCATTTGTTTCGTGTCCAGGGACGTATTTAGGCTGAAGATGATTTTTAAATACCATATCAGTAGGGGTAAGTTTGATGTCTAAATTCTATTTGTTCTAGCATTGTGCACGCTATTGATCCTCATACACATGTAGGACTACCTACTGGCTAACGTCAAGCAAAATTTTTCGTTTGTTCTATGAATATATTCGTATCCAGATTTTTTTTACTGCGAGAAACTATTTTCATAGAAAATTTCTTTAAGGTGAGACTGAAGTTCACTTTTTGATTTGTTCTAGCCTTGTGCCCGGATTTCAATCTAATAAACATGAAGTATGGTCTATTGGCTAACTTCAGGCGGAATATTTCGTTTGTTCTAGCATTCGTTTCGTGTCCAGGGACTTATATAGGCTGAAGATGATTTTCAAATACCATATCAGTAGGGATAAGTTTGATGTCTAAATTCTATTTGTTCTAGCATTGTGCCCGCTAACGATCCTCATACACATGTAGGACTACCTACTGGCTAACGTCAGGTAAAATTTTTCGTTTGTTCTATGAATATATTCGTGTCCAGAATTTTTTTACTGAGAGAAACTATTTTCATAGAAAGTTTCTTTAAGGTAAGACTGAAGTTCACTTTATGATTTGTTCTAGCCTTGTGCCCGCATTTCAATCTAAGAAACATGAAGAATGGTATATTGGCTAACTTCAGGCAAAATATTTCGTTTGTTCTAGCATTCGTTTCGTGTCCAGGGACGTATTTAGGCTGAAGATGATTTTCAAATACCATATCACTAGGGGTAAGATTGATGTCTAAATTCTATTTGTTCTATTACTGTGCCCGCTATTGGTCCCTATACACATGTAGGACTATCTACTGGCTAACTTCAGGCAAAATTTTTCGTTTGTTCTGTAAATACTTTGGTGTCTAGATTTTTTTTACTGTAAGAAACTATTTTCATAGAAAATTTCTTTAAGATAAGACTGCAGTTCACTTTATGATTTCTTCTAGACTTATGCCCGCATTTCAATCTAATAAACATGAAGTATGGTCTATTGGCTAACGAAAGCCAGAATATTTCGTTTGTTCTAGCATTCGTTTCGTGTCCAGCACCAGTAGCATGACGACGTATCTCGCGCGCGACGCGAGTTTTAAAAGCACTTGTTCCGTTCTAACGCTAAGCTTATTAAAGAGACAGCTGAGCTGTTTTCTCGCGATTGGCGCGACAAACAGCTTTGTCTACGCCTCATGCTACCCGCGCTGGGACTTATTTAGGCTGAAGATGATTTTCAAATACCATATCAGTAGGGATAAGTTTGATGTCTAAATTCTATTTGTTCTAGTATTGTGCCCGCTATTAATCCTCATAAACATGTAGGACTACCTACTGGCTAACGTCAGGCAAAATTTTTCGTTTGTTCTATGAATATTTTCGTGTCCAGATTTTTTTTACTGTGACTAACTATTTTCACAGAAAATTTCTAGAAGGTAGGACTGGAGTTCACTTTATCATTTGTTCTAGCCTTGTGCCCGCATTTGAACCTAGTAACCATGAGGGATGGTCTATTGGCTAACGAAAGCCAGAATATTTCGTTTGTTCTATCATTCTTTTCGTGTCCAGGGACGTATTTAGGCTGAAGATGATATTTAAATACCGTATCAGTAGGGGTAAGTTTGATGTCTAAATTCTATTTGTTCTAGCATTGTGCCCGCTATTGATCCTCATACACATGTAGGACTACCTACTGGCTAACGTCAAGCAAAATTTATCGTTTGTTCTATGAATATATTCGTATCCAGATTTTTTTTACTGCGAGAAACTATTTTCATAGAAAATTTCTTTAAGGTGAGACTGAAGTTCACTTTTTGATTTGTTCTAGCCTTGTGCCCGCATTTCAATCTAATAAACATGAAGTATGGTCTATTGGCTTACATCAGGCGGAATATTTCGTTTGTTCTAGCATTCGTTTCGTGTCCAGGGACTTATATAGGCTGAAGTTGATTTTCAAATACCATATCAGTAGGGATAAGTTTGATGTCTAAATTCTATTTGTTCTAGCATTGTGCCCGCTAACGATCCTCATACACATGTAGGACTACCTACTGGCTAACGTCAGGCAAAATTTTTCGTTTGTTCTATGAATATATTCGTGTCCAGAAGTTTTTTACTGAGAGAAACTATTTTCATAGAAAGTTTCTTTAAGGTAAGACTGAAGTTCACTTTATGATTTGTTCTAGCCTTGTGCCCGCATTTCAATCTAAGAAACATGAAGTATGGTCTGTTGGTTAACGAATGCCAGAATATATCGTTTGTTCTAGCGTTCGTTTCGTGTCCAGGGACGTATTTAGGCTGAAGATGATTTTCAAATACCATATCACTAGGGATAAGTTTGATGTCTAAATTCTATTTGTTCTAGCATGGTGCCCGCTATTGATCCTCATACACATGTAGGACTACCTACTGGCTAACGTCAGGCAAACTTTTTCGTTTGTTCTATGAATATTTTCGTGTCCAGATTTTTTTTACTGTGACTAACTATTTTCATAGAAAATTTCTAGAAGGTAGGACTGGAGTTCACTTTATCATTTGTTCTAGCCTTGTACCCGCATTTGAACCTAATAACCATGAAGGATGGTCTATTGGCTAACGAAAGCCAGAATATTTCGTTTGTTCTAGCATTCGTTTCGTGTCCAGGGACGTATTTAGGCTGAAGATGATTTTTAAATACCATATCAGTAGGGGTAAGTTTGATGTCTAAATTCTGTTTGTTCTAGCATTGTGCCCGCTATTGATCCTCATACACATGTAGGACTATCTACTGGCTAACGTCAAGCAAAATTTTTCGTTTGTTCTACGAATATATTCGTATCCAGAATTTTTTTACTGTGAGAAACTATTTTCATAGAAAATTTCTTTAAGGTGAGACTGAAGTTCACTTTTTGATTTGTTCTAGCCTTATGCCCGCATTTCAATCTAATAAACATGAAGTATGGTCTATTGGCTAACTTCAGGCGGAATATTTCGTTTGTTCTAGCATTCGTTTCGTGTCCAGGGACTTATTTAGGCTGATGATGATTTTCAAATACCATATCAGTAGGGGTAAGTTTGATTTCTAATTTCTATTTGTTCTAGCATAGTGCCCGCTATTGATCCTCATACACATGTAGGACTACCTACTGGCTAACGTCAAGCAAAATTTTTCGTTTGTTCTATGAATATATTCGTATCCAGAATTTTTTTACTGTGAGAAACAATATTCATAGAAAATTTCTTTAAGGTGAGACTGAAGTTCACTTTTTGATTTGTTCTAGCCTTGTGCCCGGATTTCAATCTAATAAACATGAAGTATGGTCTATTGGCTAACTTCAGGCGGAATATTTCGTTTGTTCTAGCATTCGTTTCGTGTCCAGGGACTTATATAGGCTGAAGATGATTTTCAAATACCATATCAGTAGGGATAAGTTTGATGTCTAAATTCTATTTGTTCTAGCATTGTGCCCGCTAACGATCCTCATACACATGTAGGACTACCTACTGGCTAACGTCAGGTAAAATTTTTCGTTTGTTCTATGAATATATTCGTGTCCAGAATTTTTTTACTGAGAGAAACTATTTTCATAGAAAGTTTCTTTAAGGTAAGACTGAAGTTCACTTTATGATTTGTTCTAGCCTTGTGCCCGCATTTCAATCTAAGAAACATGAAGAATGGTATATTGGCTAACTTCAGGCAAAATATTTCGTTTGTTCTAGCATTCGTTTCGTGTCCAGGGACGTATTTAGGCTGAAGATGATTTTCAAATACCATATCACTAGGGGTAAGATTGATGTCTAAATTCTATTTGTTCTATTACTGTGCCCGCTATTGGTCCCTATACACATGTAGGACTATCTACTGGCTAACTTCAGGCAAAATTTTTCGTTTGTTCTGTAAATACTTTGGTGTCTAGATTTTTTTTACTGTAAGAAACTATTTTCATAGAAAATTTCTTTAAGATAAGACTGCAGTTCACTTTATGATTTCTTCTAGACTTATGCCCGCATTTCAATCTAATAAACATGAAGTATGGTCTATTGGCTAACGAAAGCCAGAATATTTCGTTTGTTCTAGCATTCGTTTCGTGTCCAGCACCAGTAGCATGACGACGTATCTCGCGCGCGACGCGAGTTTTAAAAGCACTTGTTCCGTTCTAACGCTAAGCTTATTAAAGAGACAGCTGAGCTGTTTTCTCGCGATTGGCGCGACAAACAGCTTTGTCTACGCCTCATGCTACCCGCGCTGGGACTTATTTAGGCTGAAGATGATTTTCAAATACCATATCAGTAGGGATAAGTTTGATGTCTAAATTCTATTTGTTCTAGCATTGTGCCCGCTAACGATCCTCATACACATGTAGGACTACCTACTGGCTAACGTCAGGCAAAATTTTTCGTTTGTTCTATGAATATATTCGTGTCCAGAATTTTTTTACTGAGAGAAACTATTTTCATAGAAAGTTTCTTTAAGGTAAGACTGAAGTTCACTTTATGATTTGTTCTAGCCTTGTGCCCGCATTTCAATCTAAGAAACATGAAGAATGGTATATTGGCTAACTTCAGGCAAAATATTTCGTTTGTTCTAGCATTCGTTTCGTGTCCAGGGACGTATTTAGGCTGAAGATGATTTTCAAATACCATATCACTAGGGGTAAGATTGATGTCTAAATTCTATTTGTTCTATTACTGTGCCCGCTATTGGTCCCTATACACATGTAGGACTACCTACTGGCTAACTTCAGGCAAAATTTTTCGTTTGTTCTGTAAATACTTTGGTGTCTAGATTTTTTTTACTGTGAGAAACTATTTTCATAGAAAATTTCTTTAAGATAAGACTGCAGTTCACTTTATGATTTCTTCTAGACTTATGCCCGCATTTCAATCTAATAAACATGAAGTATGGTATATTGGCTAACTTCAGCCGGAATATTTCGTTTGTTCTAGCATTCGTTTCGTGTCCAGAGACGTATTTAGGCTGAAGATGATTTTCAAATACCATATCACTAGGGGTAAGTTTGATGTCTAAATTCTATTTGTTCTAGCATGGTGCCCGCTATTGATCCTCATACACATGTAGGACTACCGACTAGCTAACGTCAGGCAAACTTTTTCGTTTGTTCTATGAATATTTTCGTGTCCAGAATTTTTTTACTGTGACTAACTATTTTCATAGAAAATTTCTATAAGGTAGGACTGTAGTTCACTTTATCATTTGTTCTAGCCTTGTGCCCGCATTTGAACCTAATAACCATGAAGGATGGTCTATTGGCTAACGAAAGCCAGAATATTTCGTTTGTTCTAGCATTCGTTTCGTGTCCAGCACCGGTAGCATGACGACGTATCTCGCGCGCGACGCGAGTTTTAAAAGCACTTGTTCCGTTCTAACGCTAAGCTTATTAAAGAGACAGCTGAGCTGTTTTCTCGCGATTGGCGCGACAAACAGCTTTGTCTACGCCTCATGCTACCCGCGCTGGGACTTATTTAGGCTGAAGATGATTTTCAAATACCATATCAGTAGGGGTAAGTTTGATGTCTAAATTCTATTTGTTCTAGCATTGTGCCCGCTATTGATCCTCATACACATGTAGGACTACCTACTGGATAACGTCAGGCAAAATTTTTCGTTTGTTCTATGAATATATTAGTGTCCAGAATTTTTTTACTGAGAGAAACTATTTTCATAGAAAGTTTCTTTAAGGTAAGACTGAAGTTCACTTTATGATTTGTTCTAGCTTTGTGCCCGCATTTCAATCTAAGAAACATGAAGTATGGTATATTGGCTAACTTCAGGCAAAATATTTCGTTTGTTCTAGCATTCGTTTCGTGTCCAGGGACGTATTTAGGCTGAAGATGATTTTCAAATACCATATCACTAGGGGTAACATTGATGTCTAAATTCTATTTGTTCTATTACTGTGCCCGCTATTGGTCCCTATACACATGTAGGACTACCTACTGGCTAACTTCAGGCAAAATTTTTCGTTTGTTCTGTAAATACTTTGGTGTCTAGATTTTTTTTACTGTGAGAAACTATTTTCATAGAAAATTTCTTTAAGATAAGACTGCAGTTCACTTTATGATTTCTTCTAGACTTATGCCCGCATTTCAATCTCATATACATGAAGTATGGTATATTGGCTAACTTCAGCCAGAATATTTCGTTTGTTCTAGCATTCGTTTCGTGTCCAGAGACGTATTTAGGCTGAAGTTGATTTTCAAATACCATATCACTAGGGGTAAGTTTGATGTCTAAATTCTATTTGTTCTAGCATGGTGCCCGCTATTGATCCTCATACACATGTAGGACTACCGACTAGCTAACGTCAGGCAAACTTTTTCGTTTGTTCTATGAATATTTTCGTGTCCAGATTTTTTTTACTGTGACTAACTATTTTCATAGAAAATTTCTATAAGGTAGGACTGTAGTTCACTTTATCATTTGTTCTAGCCTTGTGCCCGCATTTAAACCTAATAACCATGAAGGATGGTCACGAATGGATGATAACGAAAGCCAGAATATTTCGTTTGTTCTAGCATTCGTTTCGTGTCCAGCACCGGTAGCATGACGACGTATCTCGCGCGCGACGCGAGTTTTAAAAGCACTTGTTCCGTTCTAACGCTAAGCTTATTGGCTAACGAAAGCCAGAATATTTCGTTTGTTCTAGCATTCGTTTCGTGTCCAGCACCGGTAGCATGACGACGTATCTCGCGCGCGACGCGAGTTTTAAAAGCACTTGTTCCGTTCTAACGCTAAGCTTATTAAAGAGACAGCTGAGCTGTTTTCTCGCGATTGGCGCGACAAACAGCTTTGTCTACGCCTCATGCTACCCGCGCTGGGACTTATTTAGGCTGAAGATGATTTTCAAATACCATATCAGTAGGGGTAAGTTTGATGTCTAAATTCTATTTGTTCTAGCATTGTGCCCACTATTGATCCTCATACACATGTAGGACTACCTACTGGCTAATGACAGGCAAAATTTTTCGTTTGTTCTATAAATATATTCGCGTCCAGAATTTTTTTACTGAGACAAACTATTTTCATAGAAAATTTCTATAAGGTAGGACTGTTGTTCACTTTATGATTTGTTCTAGCCTTGTGCCCGCATTTGAATCTAATAACCATGAAGAATGGTCTATTTGTTAACGAATGCCAGAATATATCGTTTGTTCTAGCATTCGTTTCGTGTCCAGGGACGTATTTAGGCTGAAGATGATTTTCAAATACCATATCACTAGGGGTAAGTTTGATGTCTAAATTCTATTTGTTCTAGCATGGTGCCCGCTATTGATCCTCATACACATGTAGGACTACGTACTGGCTAACGTCAGGCAAACTTTTTCGTTTGTTCTATGAATATTTTCGTGTCCAGATTTTTTTTACTGTGACTAACTATTTTCATAGAAAATTTCTTGAAGGTAGGACTGGAGTTCACTTTATCATTTGTTCTAGCCTTGTGCCCGCATTTGAACCTAATAACCATGAAGGATGGTCTATTGGCTAACGAAAGCCAGAATATTTCGTTTGTTCTAGCATTCGTTTCGTGTCCAGGGACGTATTTAGGCTGAAGATGATTTTTAAATACCATATCAGTAGGGGTAAGTTTGATGTCTAAATTCGTTTTGTTCTAGCATTGTGCCCGCTATTGATCCTCATACACATGTAGGACTACCTACTGGCTAACGTCAGGCAAAATTTTTCGTTTGTTCTATAAATATATTCGCGTCCAGAATTTATTTACTGAGAGAAACTATTTTCATAGAAAATTTCTAGAAGGTAGGACTGGAGTTCACTTTATCATTTGTTCTAGCCTTGTGCCCGCATTTGAACCTAATAACCATGAAGGATGGTTTATTGGCTAACGAAAGCCAGAATATTTCGTTTGTTCTAGCATTCGTTTCGTGTCCAGGGACTTATTTAGGCTGATGATGATTTTCAAATACCATATCAGTAGGGGTAAGTTTGATTTCTAATTTCTATTTGTTCTAGCATAGTGCCCGCTATTGATCCTCATACACATGTAGGACTACCTACTGGCTAACGTCAAGCAAAATTTTTCGTTTGTTCTATGAATATATTCGTATCCAGAATTTTTTTACTGTGAGAAACAATATTCATAGAAAATTTCTTTAAGGTGAGACTGAAGTTCACTTTTTGATTTGTTCTAGCCTTGTGCCCGCATTTCAATCTAATAAACATGAAGTATGGTCTATTGGCTAACTTCAGGCGGAATATTTCGTTTGTTCTAGCATTCGTTTCGTGTCCAGGGACTTATATAGGCTGAAGATGATTTTCAAATACCATATCAGTAGGGATAAGTTTGATGTCTAAATTCTATTTGTTCTAGCATTGTGCCCGCTATTGATCCTCATACACATGTAGGACTACCTACTGGCTAACGTCAGGCAAACTTTTTCGTTTGTTCCACGAATATTTTCGTGTCCAGAATGTTTTTACTGTGACTAACTATTTTCATAGAAAATTTCTATAAGGTAGGACTGGAGTTCACTTTATCATTTGTTCTAGCCTTGTGCCCGCATTTGAACCTAATAACCATGAAGGATGGTCTATTGGCTAACGAAAGCCAGAATATTTCGTTTGTTCTATCATTCGTTTCGTGTCCAGGGACGTATTTAGGCTGAAGATGATTTTTAAATACCATATCAGTAGGGGTAAGTTTGATGTCTAAATTCTATTTGTTCTAGCATTGTGTCCGCTATTGATCCTCATACACATGTAGGACTACCTACTGGCTAACGTCAGGCAAACTTTTTCGTTTGTTCTGTGAATACTTTGGTGTCCTGAATTTTTTTACTGTGACTATCTATTTTCATAGAAAATTTCTTTAAGATAAGACTGCAGTTCACTTTATGATTTGTTCTAGCCTTGTGCCCGCATTTGAATCTAATAACCATGAAGAATGATCTATTGGTTAACGAATGCCAGAATATATCGTTTGTTCTAGCATTCGTTTCGTGTCCAGGGACGTATTTAGGCTGAAGATGATTTTCAAATACCATATCACTAGGGGTAAGTTTGATGTCTAAATTCTATTTGTTCTATTACTGTGCCCGCTATTGATCCCTATACACATGTAGGACTACCTACTGGCTAACTTCAGGCATAATTATTCGTTTATTCTGTGAATACTTTGGTGTCCAGTTTTTTTTTACTGTGAGAAACTATTTTCATAGAAAATTTCTTTAAGATAAGACTGCAGTTAATTTTATGATTTGTTCTAGCCTTGTGCCCGCATTTCAATCTAATAAACATGAAGTATGGTCTATTGGCTAACTTCAGGCAGAATATTTCGTTTGTTCTAGCATTCGTTTCGTGTCCAGGGACGTATTTAGGCTGAAGATGATTTAAAAAACCATATCAGTAGGGGTAAGTTTGATGTCTAAATTCTATTTGTTCTAGCATTGTGCCCGCTATTGATCCTCATACACATGTAGGACTACCCAAGTAGCATTTCGAACTGTATAAAGGCTGTAGTATAAAATAATTATACACTTAACGCTGTATTAGATCGCTGTATAAAGGCTGTGTAGCGGGCTACACAGACCTTCTAATTCCAAAAGGGGCCCCAAATTAGACAGCCGTGGGTGTACAAACAGCTGGTTAACGGCTGTACTATCGCAGTACTAAAGCTGGCTTAAGGCGTAATTAGACACCATTATACAGCGATAGTTCTCCAAATAAGAAATTTTTATTCTTACACGGAGCCTAAGGTTGACTACAGGATTTTAAATTATAGTTCAAACTTTTTGTTACTCCATAATGATAGTTTTGTGTGAACTCTGCAGCGCACCAGATATCCCATTTTGTGAAGTGAATTTTGTGGTACATATCGGTAAGTATTCATTTTCAATTTATCTGTTGTTATTTTGCTTGCGGCTTCTACTTCTCCGTGAAAGTGTATATGTATTATTAACAAAAAACTCACGCGCCCTTGAAATAAATACATAATGGTCAAAAATTAAATAATGTTGGAAAATTCAGAGTACTACTAGTCGTTACAAATCAACCTAAAATCGATTTTGACATTCAAATATGCTTTTCTATTGACAATTTACTAATTCTATTGCATATGTCTTCGAAATTTACTAAGTTAACGACAAAAATATTTGGTGTATAAATTCATAGGTTAGTTTTTAATGGCGTCCTAACTTAAACAGCCGTGGCTCTTCAAAAATTCTAATAGGAAGCTATTTGCTAAATTATGGCACCAAGGGGGGTACGTTTGATGACTAAATTCTATTTATTCTAGCATTTTGCCCACTTTTGATCTTCAAAGACATGTAGGACTACCTATTGGCTAACGTCAGGCTAAATATTTCGTTTGTTCTATGAATATTTTCGTGTCCAGGTTTTTTTTACTTAGATTTGAAATGTGCTCTTTAAGTGCTTGCTCAGTAGACGAAACTGAACAACTTTCCACAAGAACTTTTTTCAGGAAACGAAAAAAAAATCTGCTTCTTCATACAAAATTTCCTTTTCTATTTATTTTTTCATACCAACATTTTAAAAATTTGACATTTTCAAACTGCTCTGCTGTAAAATTTACAAATCTGCAGTTATACTCGTAAATGATTGCCTTCTACACCATTGATAAGTAGTTTAGAAGTTATGCGGGTACAGATGACATATACTATACATACGGGTTATAAAGTCATAACTCTCCTTTTTGCTTCGCCGTGGTCAGGTAAAAAAAACACATAGATATGACTTAAACATTAAGATCAGCTTTAGGTACTTTCTTAGACGTAGACGCGTAGACGCGTGTAACACTTGAAAGGGTTTTTGGCAGAATAACAGCGCTGTAGGTGACCTAAGTGTTGCCTGCAGCAATAAGCTGAGCCTAGACCTGTTCCAGCATGCGGGGCCGACGCGGGGGGACGGAGCTGTGCTTGTAATGTTTACTCGTATAGCTCTGTCTCTTTTACGCCGTTCTTATATTCGTTCTAAACATACTAGTACCTATTCGAATTATTTTAGTTACTTCTAAGTGTACTTATTTTTCTTCTTTTTTTAATTATATAATTGTTTTGTTTCATGCTATTTGTATTTAAGATATAATTTTAATTAGGTACTATTTGTGAATCTGAGTCTGAATTAAAAGATATTCTATTCTATACTATTCTTTCATACCTACATTACTGCCGTGCAAATTAAGAACACAGTAAGTGACACATTTGATGCGATTGATTTTGAAACTTATTCGAAATGCGATTCGGTTTACTTCAAAAATCGCCCAAATTTGTCACTGTGTTCTAAAGCATGGCAGATAAGGTATCTACTATGGAACAAACGATTCAAAGTCCATCAACCAGCTGACGAATTTGTATGAAGAATCCATACATATTTGTACATTTTTTTTTAGTTTTTGATGAGTAGAGCTAAAGTTACAATTTTGACGGATTTTTTTTGTGACCAATGCGTACCTATTTACCTATATGGAATAAAAATGTTTGAGTTAGAATACCTATTTGATAATTTGCGGCTCCATATGTCTCAAATTCTCAATGCATCACAGATGTCGATCACAAAAGTCCCTGGACACGAAACGAATGCTAGAACATACGAAATATTCTGCCTGAAGTTAGCCAATAGACCATACTTCATGTTTATTAGATTGAAATGCGGGCACAAGGCTAGAACAAGTCATAAAGTGAACTGCAGTCTTATCTTAAAGACATTTTCTATGAAAATAGTTAGTCACAGTAAAAAAATTCAGGACACGAAAATATTCATAGAACAAACGAAAAATTTTGCCTGACGTTAGCCAGTAGGTAGTCCTACATGAGTATGAGGATCAATAGCGGGCACAATGTTAGAACAAATAGAATTTAGACATCAAACTTACCCCTACTGATATGGTATTTGAAAATCATCTTCAGCCTGAATACGTCCCTGGACACGAAACGTATGCTAGAACAAACGAAATATTCTGGCTTTCGTTAGCCAATAGACCATCCTTCATGGTTATTAGGTTCAAATGCGGGCACAAGGCTACAACTCATAAAGTAAACTACAGTCCTACCTTATAGAAATTTTCTATGAAAATAGTTAGTCACAGTAAAAAAATTCTGGACACGAAAATATTCATAGAACAAACGAAAAATTTTGCCTGACGTTAGCCAGTAGGTAGTCCTACATGTGTATGAGGATCAACAGCGGGCACAATGCTAGAACAAATAGAATTTGGACATCAAACATTCCCCTACTGATATGGTGTTTGAAAATCATCTTCAGCCTAAATACGTCCCTAGACACAAAACGAATGCTAGAACAAATGAAATATTCTGCCTAAAGTTAGCCAATAGACCATACTTCATGATTATTAGATTGAAATGTGGGCACAAGGCTAGAACAAATCATAAAGTGAACTGCAGTCTTATCTTAAAGAAATTTTCTATGAAAATAGATAGTCACAGTAAAAAAAATCTGGACACGAAAATATTCATAGAACAAACGAAAAATTTTGCCTGACGTTAGCCAGTAGGTAGTCCTACATGTGTATGAGGATCAATAGCGGGCACAATGCTAGAACAAATAGAATTTAGATATCAAACTTACCCCTACTGATATGGTATTTGAAATCATCTTCAGCCTAAATACGTCCCTGGACACGAAACGAATGCTAGAACAAACGAGATATTCTGCCTGAAGGTAGGCAATAGACCATACTTCGTGCTTTTTAGATTGAAATGCGGGCACAAGGCTAGAACAAATCATAAAGTGAACTGCAGTCTTATCTAAAAGAAATTTTCTATGAAAATAGTTAGTCACAGTAAAAAAATTCTGGACACGAAAATATTCATAGAACAAACGAAAAATTTTGCCTGACGTTAGCCAGTAGGTAGTCCCACATGTGTATGAGGATCAATAGCGGGCACAATGCTAGAACAAATAGAATTTAGACATCAAACTTACCCCTACTGATATGGTTTTTTAAATCATCTTCAGCCTAAATACGTCCCTGGACACGAAACGAATGCTAGAACAAACGAAATATTCTGCCTGAAGTTAGCCAATAGACCATACTTCATGTTTATTAGATTGAAATGCGGGCACAAGGCTAGAACAAATCATAAAGTTAACTGCAGTCTTATCTTAAAGAAATTTTCTATGAAAATAGTTAGTCACAGTAAAAAAATTCAGAACACGAAAATATTCATAGAACAAACGAAAAATTTTGCCTGAAGTTAGCCAGTAGGTAGTCTCACATGTATATGAGGATCAATAGCGGGCACAATGCTAGAACAAATAGAATTTAGACATCAAACTTACCGCTACTGATATGGTATTTAGAAATCATCTTCAGCCTAAATACGTCCCTGGACACGAAACGAATGCTAGAACAAACGAAATATTCTGGCTTTCGTTAGCCAATAGACCATCCTTCATGGTTATTAGGTTCAAATGCGGGCACAAGGCTAGAACAAACCATAAAGTGAATTGCAGTCTTTTCTTAAAGAAATTTTCTATAAAAATAGTAAGTCACAGTAAAAAAATTCTGGACACGAAAATACTCATAGAACAAACGAAAAATTTTGCCTGACGTTAGCCAGTAGGTAGTCCTACATGTGTATGAGGATCAATATCAATGCTAGAACAAATAGAATTTAGACATCAAACTTTCCCCTACTGATATGGTGTTTGAAAATCATCTTCAGCCTAAATACGTTCCTGGACACGAAACGAATGCTAGAACAAACTAAATATTATGCCTGACGTTAGCCAATAGACCATACTTCATATTTATTAGATTGAAATGCGGGCACAAGGTTAGAACAAATGATAAAGTGAACTACAGTCCTTAAAGAAATTTTCTATGAAAATAGCTTATCACCGTAAAAAAATTCTGGAACGAAAATATTTATAGAACAAACGAAAAATTTTGCCTGACGTTAGCCAGTAGGTAGTCCTACATGTGTATGAGGATCAATAGCGGGCACAATGCTAGAACAAATAGAATTTGGACATCAAACATTCCCCTACTGATATGGTGTTTGAAAATCATCTTCAGCCTAAATACGTCCCTAGACACATAACGAATGCTAGAACAAATGAAATATTCTGCCTAAAGTTAGCCAATAGACCATACTTCATGATTATTAGATTGAAATGTGGGCACAAGGCTAGAACAAATCATAAAGTGAACTGCAGTCTTATCTTAAAGAAATTTTCTATGAAAATAGATAGTCACAGTAAAAAAAATCTGGACACGAAAATATTCATAGAACAAACGAAAAATTTTGCCTGACGTTAGCCAGTAGGTAGTCCTACATGTGTATGAGGATCAATAGCGGGCACAATGCTAGAACAAATAGAATTTAGACATCAAACTTACCCCTACTTATATGGTATTTGAAATCATCTTCAGCCTAAATACGTCCCTGGACACGAAACGAATGCTAGAACAAACGAGATATTCTGCCTGAAGGTAGGCAATAGACCATACTTCGTGCTTTTTAGATTGAAATGCGGGCACAAGGCTAGAACAAATCATAAAGTGAACTGCAGTCTTATCTAAAAGAAATTTTCTATGAAAATAGTTAGTCACAGTAAAAAAATTCTGGACACGAAAATATTCATAGAACAAACGAAAAATTTTGCCTGACGTTAGCCAGTAGGTAGTCCCACATGTGTATGAGGATCAATAGCGGGCACAATGCTAGAACAAATAGAATTTAGACATCAAACTTTCCCCTACTGATATGGTGTTTGAAAATCATCTTCAGCCTAAATACGTTCCTGGACACGAAACGAATGCTAGAACAAACTAAATATTATGCCTGACGTTAGCCAATAGACCATACTTCATATTTATTAGATTGAAATGCGGGCACAAGGTTAGAACAAATGATAAAGTGAACTACAGTCCTTAAAGAAATTTTCTATGAAAATAGCTTATCACCGTAAAAAAATTCTGGAACGAAAATATTTATAGAACAAACGAAAAATTTTGCCTGACGTTAGCCAGTAGGTAGTTCTACATGTGTATGAGGATCAATAGCGGGCTCAATGCTAGAACAAATAGAATTTAGACATAAAACTTCCCCTACTGATATGGTATTTAAAAATCATCTTCAGCCTAAATACGTCCCTGGACACGAAACAAATGCTAGAACAAACGATATATTCTGACATTCGTTAACCAATAGACCATTCTCCATGGTTATTAGATTCAAATGCGGGTACAAGGCTAGAACAAATCATAAAGTGAACAACAGTCCTGCCTTATAGAAATTTTCTATGAAAATAGTTTCTCTCAGTAAAAAATTCTGGACGCGAATATATTCATAGAACAAACGAAAAATTTTGCCTGACTTTAGCCAGTAGGTAGTCCCACATGTGTATGAGGATCAATAGCGGGTACAATGCTAGAAAAAATAGAATTTAGACATAAAACTTACCCCTAATGATATGGTATTTGAAAATCATCTTCAGCCTAAATAAGTCCCTGGACACGAAACAAATGCTAGAACAAACGAAATATTCCGCCTGAAGTTAGCCAATAGACCATACTTCATGTTTATTAGATTGAAATGCGGGCACAAGGCTACAACAAATCAAAAAGTGAACTTCAGTCTCACCTTAAAGAAATTTTCTATGAAAATAGTTTCTCACAGTAAAAAAATTCTGGATACGAATATATTCATAGAACAAACGAAAAATTTTGCTTGACGTTAGCCAGTACGTAGTCCTACATGTGTATGAGGATCAATAGCGGGCACAATGCTAGAACAAGTAGAATTTAGACATCAAACTTACCCCTACTGATATGGTATTTAAATATCATCTTTAGCCTAAATACGTCCCTGGACACGAAACGAATGCTAGAACAAACGAAATATTCCGCCTGAAGTTAGCCAATAGACCATACTTCATGGTTATTAGGTTCAAATGCGGGCACAAGGCTAGAACAAATGATAAAGTGAACTACAGTCCTACCTTATAGAAATTTTCAATGAAAATAGTTAGTCACAGTAAAAAAAATCTGGACAAGAAAATATTCATAGAACAAACGAAAAAGTTTGCCTGACGTTAGCCAGTAGGTAGTCCTACATGTGTATGAGGATCAATAGCGGGCACAATGCTAGAACAAATAAAATTTAGACATCAAACTTACCCCTACTGATATGGTATTTGAAAATCATTTTCAGCCTAAATACGTCCCTGGACACAAAACGAATGCTAGAACAAACGAAATATTCTGCCTGAAGTTAGCCAATATACCTTACTTCATGTTTATTAGATTGAAATGCGGGCACAAGGCTAGAAGAAATCATAAAGTGAACTGCAAATCTTATCTTAAAGAAATTTTGTATGAAAATAGTTTCGCACAGTAAAAAAATCTGGACACCAAAGTATTCACAGAACAAACGAAAAATTTTGCCTGAAGTTAGCCAATAGGTATTCCTACATGTGTATGAGGATCAATAGCGGGCACTATGCTAGAACAAATAGAAATTAGACATCAAACTTACCCCTACTGATATGGTATTTGAAAATCATCTTCAGCCTTAATAAGTCCCTGGACACGAAACGAATGCTAGAACAAACGAAATATTCCGCCTGAAGTTAGCCAATAGACCATACTTCATGTTTATCAGATTGAAATGCGGGCACAAGGCTAGAACAAATCAAAAAGTGAACTTCAGTCTCACCTTAAAGAAATTTTCTATGAAAATAGTTTCTTACAGTAAAAAAATTTTGGATACGAATATATTCATAGAACAAACGAAAAATTTTGCTTGACGTTAGCCAGTAGGTAGTCTTACATGTGTATGAGGATCAATAGCGGGCACAATGCTAGAACAAATAGAATTTAGACATCAAACTTACCCCTACTGATATGGTATTTAAAAATCATCTTCAGCCTAAATACGTCCCTGGACACGAAACGAATACTAGAACAAACGAAATATTCTGGCTTTCGTTAGCCAAAAGACCATCCTTCATGGTTATTACGTTCAAATGCGGGCACAAGGCTAGAACAAATGATAAAGTGAACTAGAGTCCTACCTTATAGAAATTTTCAATGAAAATAGTTAGTCACAGTAAAAAAATTCTGGACACGAAAATATTCATAGACCAAACGAAAAAGTTTGCCTGACGTTAGCCAGTAGGTAGTCCTACATGTGTATGAGGATCAATAGCGGGCACAATGCTAGAACAAATAAAATTTAGACATCAAACTTACCCCTACTGATATGGTATTTGAAAATCATCTTCAGCCTAAATACGTCCCTGGACACAAAAAGAATGCTAGGACAAACGAAATATTCTGCCTGAAGTTAGCCAATATACCATACTTCATGTCTATTAGATTGAAATGCGGGCACAATGCTAGAAGAAATCATAAAGTGAACTGCAGTTTAATCTTAAAGAAATTTTCTATGAAAATAGTTTCTCACAGTAAAAAAAATCTGGACCCCAAAGTATTCACATAAGAAACGAAAAATTTTGCCTGAAGTTAGCCAGTAGGTAGTCCTACATGTGTATTGAGATCAATAGCGGGCACAGTAATAGAACAAATAGAATTTAGACATCAAACTTACCCCTAGTGATATGGTATTTGAAAATCATCTTCAGCCTAAATACGTCTCTGGACACGAAATGAATGCTAGATTAAACGAAATATTATGCCTGAAGTTAGCCAATATACCATACTTCATGTTTATTAGATTGAAATGCGGGCACAAGGCTAGAAGAACTCATAAAGTGAACTGCAGTCTTATCTTAATGAAATTTTCTATGAAAATAGTTTCTCACAGTAAAAAAAAACTGGACACCAAAGTATTCACAGAACAAACGAAAAATTTTGCCTGAAATTAGCCAGTAGTTAGTCCTACATGTGTATGAGGATCAATAGCGGGCACAATGCTAGAACAAATAGAATTTAGACATCAAACTTACCCCTACTGATATGGTAATTGAAAATCATCTTCAGCCTAAATAAGTCCCGGGACACGAAACGAATGCTAGAACAAACGAAATATTCCGCCTGAAGTTCTGGCTGAAGTTAGCCAATATACCATACTTCATGTTTATTAGATTGAAATGCGGGCATAAGTCTAGAAGAAATCATAAAGTGAACTGCAGTCTTATCTTAAAGAAATTTTCTATGAAAATAGTTTCTCACAGTAAAAAAAATCTAGACACCAAAGTATTCACAGAACAAACGAAAAATTTTGCCTGAAGTTAGCCAGTAGGTAGTCCTACATGTGTATAGGGACCAATAGCGGGCACAGTAATAGAACAAATAGAATTTAGACATCAATCTTACCCCTAGTGATATGGTATTTGAAAATCATCTTTAGCCTAAATACGTCCCTGGACACGAAACGAATGCTAGAACAAACGAAATATTATGCCTGAAGTTAGCCAATATACCATACTTCATGTTTCTTAGATTGAAATGCGGGCACAAGGCTAGAACAAATCATAAAGTGAACTTTAGTCTTACCTTAAAGAAACTTTCTATGAAAATAGTTTCTCTCAGTAAAAAAATTCTGGACACGAATATATTCATAGAACAAACGAAAAATTTTGCCTGACGTTAGCCAGTAGGTAGTCCTACATGTGTATGAGGATCGTTAGCGGGCACAATGCTAGAACAAATAGAATTTAGACATCAAACTTATCCCTACTGATATGGTATTTGAAAATCATCTTCAGCCTATATAAGTCCCTGGACACGAAACGAATGCTAGAACAAACGAAATTTTCCGCCTGAAGTTAGCCAATAGACCATACTTCATGTTTATTAGATTGAAATGCGGGCATAAGTCTAGAAGAAATCATAAAGTGAACTGCAGTCTTATCTTAAAGAAATTTTCTATGAAAATAGTTTCTCACAGTAAAAAAAATCTAGATACCAAAGTATTCACAGAACAAACGAAAAATTTTGCCTGAAGTTAGCCAGTAGGTAGTCCTACATGTGTATAGGGACCAATAGCGGGCACAGTAATAGAACAAATAGAATTTAGACATCAATCTTACCCCTAGTGATATGGTATTTGAAAATCATCTTTAGCCTAAATACGTCCCTGGACACGAAACGAATGCTAGAACAAACGAAATATTATGCCTGAAGTTAGCCAATATACCATACTTCATGTTTCTTAGATTGAAATGCGGGCACAAGGCTAGAACAAATCATAAAGTGAACTTTAGTCTTACCTTAAAGAAACTTTCTATGAAAATAGTTTCTCTCAGTAAAAAAATTCTGGACACGAATATATTCATAGAACAAACGAAAAATTTTGCCTGACGTTAGCCAGTAGGTAGTCCTACATGTGTATAAGGATCGTTAGCGGGCACAATGCTAGAACAAATAGAATTTAGACATCAAACTTATCCCTACTGATATGGTATTTGAAAATCATCTTCAGCCTATATAAGTCCCTGGACACGAAACGAATGCTAGAACAAACGAAATATTCCGCCTGAAGTTAGCCAATAGACCATACTTCATGTTTATTAGATTGAAATGCGGGCATAAGTCTAGAAGAAATCATAAAGTGAACTGCAGTCTTATCTTAAAGAAATTTTCTATGAAAATAGTTTCTCACAGTAAAAAAAATCTAGACACCAAAGTATTCACAGAACAAACGAAAAATTTTGCCTGAAGTTAGCCAGTAGGTAGTCCTACATGTGTATAGGGACCAATAGCGGGCACAGTAATAGAACAAATAGAATTTAGACATCAATCTTACCCCTAGTGATATGGTATTTGAAAATCATCTTTAGCCTAAATACGTCCCTGGACACGAAACGAATGCTAGAACAAACGAAATATTATGCCTGAAGTTAGCCAATATACCATACTTCATGTTTCTTAGATTGAAATGCGGGCACAAGGCTAGAACAAATCATAAAGTGAACTTTAGTCTTACCTTAAAGAAACTTTCTATGAAAATAGTTTCTCTCAGTAAAAAAATTCTGGACACGAATATATTCATAGAACAAACGAAAAATTTTGCCTGACGTTAGCCAGTAGGTAGTCCTACATGTGTATGAGGATCGTTAGCGGGCACAATGCTAGAACAAATAGAATTTAGACATCAAACTTATCCCTACTGATATGGTATTTGAAAATCATCTTCAGCCTATATAAGTCCCTGGACACGAAACGAATGCTAGAACAAATGAAATATTCCGCCTGAAGTTAGCAAATAGACCATACTTCATGTTTATTAGATTGAAATGCGGGCACAAGGCTAGAACAAATCAAAAAGTGAACTTCAGTCTCACCTTAAAGAATTTTTCTATGAAAATAGTTTCTCGCAGTAAAAAAAATCTGGATACAAATATATTCATAGAACAAACGAAAAATTTTGCTTGACGTTAGCCAGTAGGTAGTCCTACATGTGTATGAGGATCAATAGCGGGCACAATGCTAGAACAAATAGAATTTAGACATCAAACTTACCCCTACTGATATGGTATTTAAAAATCATCTTCAGCCTAAATACGTCCCTGGACACGAAACGAAAGCTAGAACAAACGAAATATTCTGGCTTTCGTTAGCCAATAGACCATCCTTCATGGTTATTAGGTTCAAATGCGGGCACAAGGCTAGAACAAATGATAAAGTGAACTACAGTCCTATCTTATAGAAATTTTCTATGAAAATAGTTAGTCACAGTAAAAAAATTCTGGACACGCAAATATTCATAGAACAAACGAAAAATTTTGCCTGTCGTTAGCCAGTAGGTAGTCCTACATGTTTATGAGGTTTAATAGCGGGCACAATACTAGAACAAATAGAATTTAGACATCAAACTTACCCCTCTTGCTGTGATATTTGAAAATCGCCATCAGCCTAAATACGTCTCTGGATACGATAAGAATAGTAGAACAAACGAAATATTCTGGTTAACGTGAGCCAATAGACCATCCTTCATGGTAATTAGGTTCAAATGCGGGCACAAGGCTAGAACAAATGATAAATTTAACTACAGTCCTACCTTATAGAAATTTTCTATGAAAACCGTGTATCTCAGTTTAAAAAATTCTGGTCATGAAATTATTCATAGAACAAACGAAATATTTCGCCTGACGTTAGCTAATAGGTAGTTCTACATGTGTTTGAAGATAAATAGCGGGTACAATGGTAGAACAAATAGAATTTAGACAGCAAACGCACCCCTCTTGGTGTGGTATTTGAAAATCGTCTTCAGCCTAAATACGCCACTGGACTAGAATGGAATACCAGAACAAACGAAATGTTTTGCTAATTATTTAAATCGAGCGTGGGTACAAAGTTAGGGTATTGTCCTCAGCCTATATTATTTTTTTACAACTTCGTCCTATGTATTGTTAATCTGGTGAGGAATCAATATCCTTACTTAAGCAAAGTGACATAGTTATTTTTGACGTTATGTTCAGATCCATGAACTGTTACTACGATTGATTCGTTGCTATGACCAAAATCTTAGGAGTCGACACATATGATAAGTATTTTGAGCCATATCTCCAGTGTATAGAGTTTAATTTCAATTGGCAAATGAACTGAGGGTTTTTTGCTGTTTTCTCAGAAATGCTTATTAGAACAAACAAAATTTCTTCAGAACAAAGCAGAACTAACGAATATCTATCGAATGGTATACTTTTTTTTTTTTAAATCCTTTGGGGCGGGCTATGTTCACGTGAAGATAGCCGCCCCACTTTGGTATTTTTTTTCGCGGAAACTATTACTAGAACAAACGAATTTCCTTCTGAACAAATCAGAACTAACGAATGCCTATCGTTATAGCGAAAAAATATCAAAAAAGCTGGAATGGGGCGGCTAGCGTGAACATAGCCGCCTCCATATTAATTTTAAAAAAATCGCTATTTCGCGTGACGGAACAAACGAAATTTGGCCTGAACAAATCGGAACTAACGAAGAACTAACGATTTAAGCTAAAAAACGCGGGTTTCAAGAAATGGGGCGGCTATGTTCACGGCGGTGTTTATTCTGATGAGTTGCACACCATACAAATTTGATACACTATATGCTTGATGTGAACATCAATCCTTTAGTAGACTGTCAGTAATTTATTCTTCAAAAGTTTAAAATTATGTTTCCTATTTAAGTTTGAAAAAGAATTAAATAACTTAGCCATCCATGATGAGTAATTCTATGGGTAAGTAGGTCACTGCCTATTACAGAGACTACGTTATTTATGTATGGTTATCATTAAAATCGCTTCTACGAATTGTTTCGATGAAATAAATTACAAGCAGTATTGGTAGTTGTGATTTTGTTCTGCAACATTATAGGCAATTGAACTTAAACCACAGATACGACACAATAATGTCACATCTACAAAATTAAATCACTTACTCTTTGCCCTGTCCTCATTTATATGGATGAAATATTTTCTTGGCACCGGCATCGCCTTACTTAGTACTTGGTCCGTTTCAGCTCAGTTTGGTCGCTAACTGTTTAAATTTAGTTGGAAATTGACTTAATACTACATCTCCTGAATTTATGTTTTGGAAACACGATTTATGGACCAACAACGTTGTTGGGATTTACTGGTTTGATAAGTGAACTTGTGACTGTGAAATGTAGGCAGTTTGAGGGTAAAGGTTTATTTTATTGAAAGCTAGCTTCTGCCCGCGACTTCGTCTAAGTGGACTTCAGAATTGGGTCCAGAGAGAAATAAAATGTTAAGGTGGCGCCATTTAGTGACGTTTTTAATTATTCCTCCAGGAACCCTTAACTTTTCAGGATAAAAAGTATCCTACGTGTTAGCCGAGTACTTTATCTATTTACCTACCAAATTTCATTAAAATCCGTTCAGTAGTTTCGGCGTAAAAGTGGAACAAACGAACACATAAACAACAAACAAACATCCATATTTCGCATTTATAATGTTAGGGAGATGAGATGAGATGAAATGTGTAGAGCAGACTAGACGCTCGCATTTTCAGACAAATGTATAAAAGGTGGCACATAAACCTACTCTGTGTCGACTTTATACAAAAGCCGACACATTCAGGTCCACCATCTATACAGGGTGTTAAAAAAGTGCGTTTGAAATTTTAAGGGGTTACTTGAAATAAAGTACTTATACTCGTAGAATACAGGAAAAATTTTGAAAAATTCCAATCTGCAACTTTTTTCAGTTTTTCATACAACTTCATGATTCACTATTAATATTTAGTATGAAAAACTAAAAAAAGAAGTTGCAGATTGGATGCTTTCAATATTTTTCTTGTATTTTATACTTGGTTCCATAAAATCCAATTTGCAACTTATTTTCAGTTTTCATACAATTTATGATTCACTATTCAGATTTAGTATGGAAAACTTAAAAACGAAGTTGCAGATTGGATTTTTTCAATATTTTTCCTGCATTCTATACTTGATTCTGAGTAACCCAAAATTTAAATGCACTTTTTTGACAGCCTGTTTATAAAGTGCTTTCAAAATATCGGCTAGGATCCATAGTAAGGTTTCTGCTCGTGTATCTAAACAACTTTCGTCATAGAACACTTAGACAATTCTCAAAAAAACATTATCTCTTCATACAAATTGATTTCCTAACTGATCGCCCTATGAATAGTCGAGATTTTATTTTACACAGATTCTGAGTATACTTTTTACAATATTTGATTTAATTACAGATTATGAAATTTTAATTTTTTCATTTTTTTATTTGTTTGATATTTCTACTTATTAGTAGTTTTCCCTAATTAGAGCCATGCCATTTTTTACCTAAATCCACAATTGGTAAGCCCTTAGTATTTTTTTTGCTAATAATAATAATAATAATAAGCGTTTATTTAAAATAAATAAAAAAGTACAATGCTACCTACTCCGAATAAACATATTGATTTCATTTGTCTAAAACGAGTCCTTACTTTTGTTTCGCGGGAAGGAAAACGATCAAGTAATTGCTAAAGTGTTGAATTATTTACTTGCAATTGTAACCACATTTCACGATAACACATTTTGTGTTCAACTCAAACTTGAAAATAACATAATAAAGTGGTAAATTGCGCAAAAGAGTTTAACTAAATGAAATTATTTACACAAGCGGAACTATAAGTATAAACTATAAATATTTACTATGATTTTATTGTATATTGACAAAAATTTCCCCATGTCTTGAAAGAGTATAGACATCAACGATTTCTTAACAATACTAGACTCACCTTTACCATTTTCAACCGACTTCAAAAAAAGGAGGAGGTTCTCAATTCGTCGGAATCTTTTTTTTTTTTTTCTATGTATGTTCACCGATTACTCGAAGACGCCTGAACCGATTTCAAAAATTCTTTTTTTGTTTGAAAGGGTATACTTCACAGGTGGTCCCATATTAATTTTATCGATATCGATTCAGCGGTTTTTAAGAAAATCAACAAAAACAGCAAAATTGGAGTTGCTACGATTGAAGTCGGTTGTTTTTAACGTATTCAGCGTGGTCAATTATATTATCTGTTTCACTTAATATACATAAACAGGCCTCCTTCTAAATAAACAACAAACAAATTAAGGCCATTTACACAGAGACAGGTCCCTCAATAGTCCCAACATATTGCTTTGATTGCTTATTTGTCGACCCCTAAAATGGTTTCGCCACTAATCGGCTCCATGGTTCCGTAGTCGATTTACTTAAAGCTAAATCGCTGTTCGAGTGCCTACAGGGGTCATTGGTTTGGTTTGAACCAATTTGATTTGGTCAAATGGTTATGTAATAGTTGAAGGTTGAATGATTTCATTCAACTTCAAACATTACTTAAACTGCATATAGAAATAATATACAGGGTGTAACAGAAAGGTGTGATAATACTTCAAGGTTGGCTTTTACCCATCAAACTGAACAACTTTTGTTCTACAACTTTGTTGAAATCGCAAAGAAATTTTCTGACTTTTCATAGAAACTTGGTTCGCCAGCTGATCGATTTGTATGAAAAGTCCAAAAAAAATTTTGCGATTTGAACAAAGTTATAGAACAAAAGTTGTTCAGTTTGATGGGTAAAAGCCAACCTTGAAGTATTATCACACCTTTCTGTTACACCCTATATATAGGCATTTATTGAGGTAAAACTTGTGGAACAGATGGCCCTTGGCGCAGGAAGTTCTTGGGTGATGACGGTGACGGTATACTTGAAGACGTAGGCAACAAGAGCGATTTTCGTTGTGGATAGAGGAAACCAAGTCTTACAAAGTTGGCCCAGTTGGGAATCGAACTCGTGACTCCTGATGTGAAGCGAGCGAACTAGCTACTAGACCACGGCGGCGGTTCTGATATAACAGAAAAAAGTTTGGACTTTTTTAGTGTTTCTGTTAGTATAATTATAATAAAGCAGGGTTCGAAATGATAATTGTCTTGATAATGATAATTATCACAGACAGTCGCAGTGATTTTTAAACCGAAACAAGAAATGGTTCGTGTATAATATCTATAAATTTTTGAATCGTTGAATAGTTAATGCTGAGTTTGAATTCCAAGCAAGTGAAGGATTCTAATAAAAACATTACAAACAAATAAATAACTAAGTTGGCCAATCAACTATTCATTTCACTATTTCAGCAAACTTGCATAACAAAAGTTATTTAGCTTCATGAGTAGTGCCCACCATTAAGAATTTATTTTCCTTTTTGTTTCACCAGGATTATACGTGTTAACAACCCATATCGTCCCCACTGCAGGGGCACGGGTCTCTTCCCATACATCGGGAAAGTTAGGCCATACTCCACACATGGGGACAAAGTCCCGATTGGTGGAGGTTGCGGGGCTAGTAGCCAACCCCAGTGTCAGAAGTTTTCAAGCCGCCTATAAGGCCTCCGTCATGGCTTAACGACTGCCATCTAGCGACAGCAGCCGGCACCAACGGCTTAAGGTACCTTGCGAAGCACGGAAATGGTCGAGATAAATGCCACTAATAGACCGTTATGACCATGTCTGTAGTCAGTTAACCTGCGTGATCGATGCGACCATGCAAGCCTCACTGACCCACGACCGCTTCAGGAATATACTCTTTCAGGATATTCTATCTTTACCTGTAACCGAATTAATTGTGTAACTGACGGACCGCCTGTTCTGTTGAACCGTGGAGTAACGAAATCTGTCGGTTTTGGACATGTTTATAGCTGAATGGAAAATTAATATTAGTGAATTCATGAATTGAGCAAATGAGAGGTAAGTTACTGTTATCTCTTTTTATTATAAATGGAATCTTAACAAAGGAAATGACCATTTCAACTGTGAATTTCAAGTGACTAGGTTTTTCAGGCCTAAAGAAGAAGAAAATAGACTCTTTACTAAATTGGTATACTTTGCTGAATTGCCAAAAAAAGGAATGATTTCTGTGTATGAAAAATTGAAAAATAAAAAAAATGCGATTTCAGCAGAGTTTCGTACAGTCGAATTCAAAAATATATTAACATTTCATTTGTTAAAATATATAACTGAAAAACTCCTTAAAAATTCTGAGCATACCTACTTATTTGGCTATCAAATAATTGTGAACAATTTACAATATCACTTCATAAATTAATATCTTAAATCTTATTTTACTGATCGTATAGGTTGTATATAGGGTGTTAAGAAAGTTGTATATCTATACTTGATTCTGAGTAACCCTTTAAAATTTCAAATGCACTTTTTTAACATCTTGCATATGTTTAGGCTTACACTGCAGCAACGCATACATTCATAAGCAGAAACAGCCCTTGACTTGCATACTGTTAACAAACCACCTTGTAACTTGTGTAATGAAAGCCTCAATGGATTATCCACACACTTATTTGTACATCCGACAACCGCACATCAGCCTGAGCAGGACTGACATCCAGGTGAATGTATTATTCTCAAGCCAACCACGTGATTCAGTATGACAGCCTTTGTGATATAGTGTTTCCTGTGTGATTACGTCATACATAGTTATGTAAACAGCGTTAATCGAAATTCCTATAAGACCCTTTAATCAGTATTTCTCAAACTATTTTCATAGAAAATTTCTTTAAGATAAGACATTGATTGACATTGACAAGAGAAGACATCGAAATTCCTATAAGACCCTTTAATCAGTATTTCTCAAACTATTTTCATAGAAAATTTCTTTAAGATAAGACTGCAGTTCACTTTATGATTTCTTCTAGACTTATGCCCGCATTTCAATCTAATAAACATGAAGTATGGTATATTGGCTAACTTCAGCCAGAACTTCAGGCGGAATATTTCGTTTGTTCTAGCATTCGTTTCGTGTCCCGGGACTTATTTAGGCTGAAGATGATTTTCAATTACCATATCAGTAGGGGTAAGTTTGATGTCTAAATTCTATTTGTTCTAGCATTGTGCCCGCTATTGATCCTCATACACATGTAGGACTAACTACTGGCTAATTTCAGGCAAAATTTTTCGTTTGTTCTGTGAATACTTTGGTGTCCAGTTTTTTTTTACTGTGAGAAACTATTTTCATAGAAAATTTCATTAAGATAAGACTGCAGTTCACTTTATGAGTTCTTCTAGCCTTGTGCCCGCATTTCAATCTAATAAACATGAAGTATGGTATATTGGCTAACTTCAGGCATAATATTTCGTTTAATCTAGCATTCATTTCGTGTCCAGAGACGTATTTAGGCTGAAGATGATTTTCAAATACCATATCACTAGGGGTAAGTTTGATGTCTAAATTCTATTTGTTCTATTACTGTGCCCGCTATTGATCTCAATACACATGTAGGACTACCTACTGGCTAACTTCAGGCAAAATTTTTCGTTTCTTATGTGAATACTTTGGGGTCCAGATTTTTTTTACTGTGAGAAACTATTTTCATAGAAAATTTCTAGAACAAATAGAATTTAGACATCAAACTTATCCCTACTGATATGGTATTTGAAAATCATCTTCAGCCTATATAAGTCCCTGGACACGAAACGAATGCTAGAACAAACGAAATTTTCCGCCTGAAGTTAGCCAATAGACCATACTTCATGTTTATTAGATTGAAATGCGGGCATAAGTCTAGAAGAAATCATAAAGTGAACTGCAGTCTTATCTTAAAGAAATTTTCTATGAAAATAGTTTCTCACAGTAAAAAAAATCTAGATACCAAAGTATTCACAGAACAAACGAAAAATTTTGCCTGAAGTTAGCCAGTAGGTAGTCCTACATGTGTATAGGGACCAATAGCGGGCACAGTAATAGAACAAATAGAATTTAGACATCAATCTTACCCCTAGTGATATGGTATTTGAAAATCATCTTTAGCCTAAATACGTCCCTGGACACGAAACGAATGCTAGAACAAACGAAATATTATGCCTGAAGTTAGCCAATATACCATACTTCATGTTTCTTAGATTGAAATGCGGGCACAAGGCTAGAACAAATCATAAAGTGAACTTTAGTCTTACCTTAAAGAAACTTTCTATGAAAATAGTTTCTCTCAGTAAAAAAATTCTGGACACGAATATATTCATAGAACAAACGAAAAATTTTGCCTGACGTTAGCCAGTAGGTAGTCCTACATGTGTATAAGGATCGTTAGCGGGCACAATGCTAGAACAAATAGAATTTAGACATCAAACTTATCCCTACTGATATGGTATTTGAAAATCATCTTCAGCCTATATAAGTCCCTGGACACGAAACGAATGCTAGAACAAACGAAATATTCCGCCTGAAGTTAGCCAATAGACCATACTTCATGTTTATTAGATTGAAATGCGGGCATAAGTCTAGAAGAAATCATAAAGTGAACTGCAGTCTTATCTTAAAGAAATTTTCTATGAAAATAGTTTCTCACAGTAAAAAAAATCTAGACACCAAAGTATTCACAGAACAAACGAAAAATTTTGCCTGAAGTTAGCCAGTAGGTAGTCCTACATGTGTATAGGGACCAATAGCGGGCACAGTAATAGAACAAATAGAATTTAGACATCAATCTTACCCCTAGTGATATGGTATTTGAAAATCATCTTTAGCCTAAATACGTCCCTGGACACGAAACGAATGCTAGAACAAACGAAATATTATGCCTGAAGTTAGCCAATATACCATACTTCATGTTTCTTAGATTGAAATGCGGGCACAAGGCTAGAACAAATCATAAAGTGAACTTTAGTCTTACCTTAAAGAAACTTTCTATGAAAATAGTTTCTCTCAGTAAAAAAATTCTGGACACGAATATATTCATAGAACAAACGAAAAATTTTGCCTGACGTTAGCCAGTAGGTAGTCCTACATGTGTATGAGGATCGTTAGCGGGCACAATGCTAGAACAAATAGAATTTAGACATCAAACTTATCCCTACTGATATGGTATTTGAAAATCATCTTCAGCCTATATAAGTCCCTGGACACGAAACGAATGCTAGAACAAATGAAATATTCCGCCTGAAGTTAGCAAATAGACCATACTTCATGTTTATTAGATTGAAATGCGGGCACAAGGCTAGAACAAATCAAAAAGTGAACTTCAGTCTCACCTTAAAGAATTTTTCTATGAAAATAGTTTCTCGCAGTAAAAAAAATCTGGATACAAATATATTCATAGAACAAACGAAAAATTTTGCTTGACGTTAGCCAGTAGGTAGTCCTACATGTGTATGAGGATCAATAGCGGGCACAATGCTAGAACAAATAGAATTTAGACATCAAACTTACCCCTACTGATATGGTATTTAAAAATCATCTTCAGCCTAAATACGTCCCTGGACACGAAACGAAAGCTAGAACAAACGAAATATTCTGGCTTTCGTTAGCCAATAGACCATCCTTCATGGTTATTAGGTTCAAATGCGGGCACAAGGCTAGAACAAATGATAAAGTGAACTACAGTCCTATCTTATAGAAATTTTCTATGAAAATAGTTAGTCACAGTAAAAAAATTCTGGACACGCAAATATTCATAGAACAAACGAAAAATTTTGCCTGTCGTTAGCCAGTAGGTAGTCCTACATGTTTATGAGGTTTAATAGCGGGCACAATACTAGAACAAATAGAATTTAGACATCAAACTTACCCCTCTTGCTGTGATATTTGAAAATCGCCATCAGCCTAAATACGTCTCTGGATACGATAAGAATAGTAGAACAAACGAAATATTCTGGTTAACGTGAGCCAATAGACCATCCTTCATGGTAATTAGGTTCAAATGCGGGCACAAGGCTAGAACAAATGATAAATTTAACTACAGTCCTACCTTATAGAAATTTTCTATGAAAACCGTGTATCTCAGTTTAAAAAATTCTGGTCATGAAATTATTCATAGAACAAACGAAATATTTCGCCTGACGTTAGCTAATAGGTAGTTCTACATGTGTTTGAAGATAAATAGCGGGTACAATGGTAGAACAAATAGAATTTAGACAGCAAACGCACCCCTCTTGGTGTGGTATTTGAAAATCGTCTTCAGCCTAAATACGCCACTGGACTAGAATGGAATACCAGAACAAACGAAATGTTTTGCTAATTATTTAAATCGAGCGTGGGTACAAAGTTAGGGTATTGTCCTCAGCCTATATTATTTTTTTACAACTTCGTCCTATGTATTGTTAATCTGGTGAGGAATCAATATCCTTACTTAAGCAAAGTGACATAGTTATTTTTGACGTTATGTTCAGATCCATGAACTGTTACTACGATTGATTCGTTGCTATGACCAAAATCTTAGGAGTCGACACATATGATAAGTATTTTGAGCCATATCTCCAGTGTATAGAGTTTAATTTCAATTGGCAAATGAACTGAGGGTTTTTTGCTGTTTTCTCAGAAATGCTTATTAGAACAAACAAAATTTCTTCAGAACAAAGCAGAACTAACGAATATCTATCGAATGGTATACTTTTTTTTTTTTAAATCCTTTGGGGCGGGCTATGTTCACGTGAAGATAGCCGCCCCACTTTGGTATTTTTTTTCGCGGAAACTATTACTAGAACAAACGAATTTCCTTCTGAACAAATCAGAACTAACGAATGCCTATCGTTATAGCGAAAAAATATCAAAAAAGCTGGAATGGGGCGGCTAGCGTGAACATAGCCGCCTCCATATTAATTTTAAAAAAATCGCTATTTCGCGTGACGGAACAAACGAAATTTGGCCTGAACAAATCGGAACTAACGAAGAACTAACGATTTAAGCTAAAAAACGCGGGTTTCAAGAAATGGGGCGGCTATGTTCACGGCGGTGTTTATTCTGATGAGTTGCACACCATACAAATTTGATACACTATATGCTTGATGTGAACATCAATCCTTTAGTAGACTGTCAGTAATTTATTCTTCAAAAGTTTAAAATTATGTTTCCTATTTAAGTTTGAAAAAGAATTAAATAACTTAGCCATCCATGATGAGTAATTCTATGGGTAAGTAGGTCACTGCCTATTACAGAGACTACGTTATTTATGTATGGTTATCATTAAAATCGCTTCTACGAATTGTTTCGATGAAATAAATTACAAGCAGTATTGGTAGTTGTGATTTTGTTCTGCAACATTATAGGCAATTGAACTTAAACCACAGATACGACACAATAATGTCACATCTACAAAATTAAATCACTTACTCTTTGCCCTGTCCTCATTTATATGGATGAAATATTTTCTTGGCACCGGCATCGCCTTACTTAGTACTTGGTCCGTTTCAGCTCAGTTTGGTCGCTAACTGTTTAAATTTAGTTGGAAATTGACTTAATACTACATCTCCTGAATTTATGTTTTGGAAACACGATTTATGGACCAACAACGTTGTTGGGATTTACTGGTTTGATAAGTGAACTTGTGACTGTGAAATGTAGGCAGTTTGAGGGTAAAGGTTTATTTTATTGAAAGCTAGCTTCTGCCCGCGACTTCGTCTAAGTGGACTTCAGAATTGGGTCCAGAGAGAAATAAAATGTTAAGGTGGCGCCATTTAGTGACGTTTTTAATTATTCCTCCAGGAACCCTTAACTTTTCAGGATAAAAAGTATCCTACGTGTTAGCCGAGTACTTTATCTATTTACCTACCAAATTTCATTAAAATCCGTTCAGTAGTTTCGGCGTAAAAGTGGAACAAACGAACACATAAACAACAAACAAACATCCATATTTCGCATTTATAATGTTAGGGAGATGAGATGAGATGAAATGTGTAGAGCAGACTAGACGCTCGCATTTTCAGACAAATGTATAAAAGGTGGCACATAAACCTACTCTGTGTCGACTTTATACAAAAGCCGACACATTCAGGTCCACCATCTATACAGGGTGTTAAAAAAGTGCGTTTGAAATTTTAAGGGGTTACTTGAAATAAAGTACTTATACTCGTAGAATACAGGAAAAATTTTGAAAAATTCCAATCTGCAACTTTTTTCAGTTTTTCATACAACTTCATGATTCACTATTAATATTTAGTATGAAAAACTAAAAAAAGAAGTTGCAGATTGGATGCTTTCAATATTTTTCTTGTATTTTATACTTGGTTCCATAAAATCCAATTTGCAACTTATTTTCAGTTTTCATACAATTTATGATTCACTATTCAGATTTAGTATGGAAAACTTAAAAACGAAGTTGCAGATTGGATTTTTTCAATATTTTTCCTGCATTCTATACTTGATTCTGAGTAACCCAAAATTTAAATGCACTTTTTTGACAGCCTGTTTATAAAGTGCTTTCAAAATATCGGCTAGGATCCATAGTAAGGTTTCTGCTCGTGTATCTAAACAACTTTCGTCATAGAACACTTAGACAATTCTCAAAAAAACATTATCTCTTCATACAAATTGATTTCCTAACTGATCGCCCTATGAATAGTCGAGATTTTATTTTACACAGATTCTGAGTATACTTTTTACAATATTTGATTTAATTACAGATTATGAAATTTTAATTTTTTCATTTTTTTATTTGTTTGATATTTCTACTTATTAGTAGTTTTCCCTAATTAGAGCCATGCCATTTTTTACCTAAATCCACAATTGGTAAGCCCTTAGTATTTTTTTTGCTAATAATAATAATAATAATAAGCGTTTATTTAAAATAAATAAAAAAGTACAATGCTACCTACTCCGAATAAACATATTGATTTCATTTGTCTAAAACGAGTCCTTACTTTTGTTTCGCGGGAAGGAAAACGATCAAGTAATTGCTAAAGTGTTGAATTATTTACTTGCAATTGTAACCACATTTCACGATAACACATTTTGTGTTCAACTCAAACTTGAAAATAACATAATAAAGTGGTAAATTGCGCAAAAGAGTTTAACTAAATGAAATTATTTACACAAGCGGAACTATAAGTATAAACTATAAATATTTACTATGATTTTATTGTATATTGACAAAAATTTCCCCATGTCTTGAAAGAGTATAGACATCAACGATTTCTTAACAATACTAGACTCACCTTTACCATTTTCAACCGACTTCAAAAAAAGGAGGAGGTTCTCAATTCGTCGGAATCTTTTTTTTTTTTTTCTATGTATGTTCACCGATTACTCGAAGACGCCTGAACCGATTTCAAAAATTCTTTTTTTGTTTGAAAGGGTATACTTCACAGGTGGTCCCATATTAATTTTATCGATATCGATTCAGCGGTTTTTAAGAAAATCAACAAAAACAGCAAAATTGGAGTTGCTACGATTGAAGTCGGTTGTTTTTAACGTATTCAGCGTGGTCAATTATATTATCTGTTTCACTTAATATACATAAACAGGCCTCCTTCTAAATAAACAACAAACAAATTAAGGCCATTTACACAGAGACAGGTCCCTCAATAGTCCCAACATATTGCTTTGATTGCTTATTTGTCGACCCCTAAAATGGTTTCGCCACTAATCGGCTCCATGGTTCCGTAGTCGATTTACTTAAAGCTAAATCGCTGTTCGAGTGCCTACAGGGGTCATTGGTTTGGTTTGAACCAATTTGATTTGGTCAAATGGTTATGTAATAGTTGAAGGTTGAATGATTTCATTCAACTTCAAACATTACTTAAACTGCATATAGAAATAATATACAGGGTGTAACAGAAAGGTGTGATAATACTTCAAGGTTGGCTTTTACCCATCAAACTGAACAACTTTTGTTCTACAACTTTGTTGAAATCGCAAAGAAATTTTCTGACTTTTCATAGAAACTTGGTTCGCCAGCTGATCGATTTGTATGAAAAGTCCAAAAAAAATTTTGCGATTTGAACAAAGTTATAGAACAAAAGTTGTTCAGTTTGATGGGTAAAAGCCAACCTTGAAGTATTATCACACCTTTCTGTTACACCCTATATATAGGCATTTATTGAGGTAAAACTTGTGGAACAGATGGCCCTTGGCGCAGGAAGTTCTTGGGTGATGACGGTGACGGTATACTTGAAGACGTAGGCAACAAGAGCGATTTTCGTTGTGGATAGAGGAAACCAAGTCTTACAAAGTTGGCCCAGTTGGGAATCGAACTCGTGACTCCTGATGTGAAGCGAGCGAACTAGCTACTAGACCACGGCGGCGGTTCTGATATAACAGAAAAAAGTTTGGACTTTTTTAGTGTTTCTGTTAGTATAATTATAATAAAGCAGGGTTCGAAATGATAATTGTCTTGATAATGATAATTATCACAGACAGTCGCAGTGATTTTTAAACCGAAACAAGAAATGGTTCGTGTATAATATCTATAAATTTTTGAATCGTTGAATAGTTAATGCTGAGTTTGAATTCCAAGCAAGTGAAGGATTCTAATAAAAACATTACAAACAAATAAATAACTAAGTTGGCCAATCAACTATTCATTTCACTATTTCAGCAAACTTGCATAACAAAAGTTATTTAGCTTCATGAGTAGTGCCCACCATTAAGAATTTATTTTCCTTTTTGTTTCACCAGGATTATACGTGTTAACAACCCATATCGTCCCCACTGCAGGGGCACGGGTCTCTTCCCATACATCGGGAAAGTTAGGCCATACTCCACACATGGGGACAAAGTCCCGATTGGTGGAGGTTGCGGGGCTAGTAGCCAACCCCAGTGTCAGAAGTTTTCAAGCCGCCTATAAGGCCTCCGTCATGGCTTAACGACTGCCATCTAGCGACAGCAGCCGGCACCAACGGCTTAAGGTACCTTGCGAAGCACGGAAATGGTCGAGATAAATGCCACTAATAGACCGTTATGACCATGTCTGTAGTCAGTTAACCTGCGTGATCGATGCGACCATGCAAGCCTCACTGACCCACGACCGCTTCAGGAATATACTCTTTCAGGATATTCTATCTTTACCTGTAACCGAATTAATTGTGTAACTGACGGACCGCCTGTTCTGTTGAACCGTGGAGTAACGAAATCTGTCGGTTTTGGACATGTTTATAGCTGAATGGAAAATTAATATTAGTGAATTCATGAATTGAGCAAATGAGAGGTAAGTTACTGTTATCTCTTTTTATTATAAATGGAATCTTAACAAAGGAAATGACCATTTCAACTGTGAATTTCAAGTGACTAGGTTTTTCAGGACCTAAAGAAGAAGAAAATAGATTCTTTACTAAATTGGTATACTTTGCTGAATTGCCAAAAAAAGGAACGATTTCTGTGTATGAAAAATTGAAAAATAAAAAAATGCGATTTCAGCAGAGTTTCGTACAGTCGAATTCAAAAATATATTAACATTGTCATTTGTTAAAATATATAACTGAAAAAACTCCTTAAAAATTCTGAGCATACCTACTTATTTGGCTAACAAATAATTGTGAACAATTTACAATATTACTTCATAAATTAATATCTTAAATCTTATTTTACTGATCGTATAGGTTGTATATAGGGTGTTAAGAAAGTTGTATATCTATACTTGATTCTGAGTAACCCTTTAAAATTTCAAATGCACTTTTTTAACATCTTGCATATGTTTAGGCTTACACTGCAGCAACGCATACATTCATAAGCAGAAACAGCCCTTGACTTGCATACTGTTAACCACCTTGTAGCTTGTGTAATGAAAGCCTCAATGGATTATCCACACACTAATTTGTACATCCGATAACCGCACATCAGCCTGAGCAGGACTGACATCCAGGTGAATGTATTATTCTCAAGCCAACCACGTGATTCAGTATGACAGCCTTTGTGATATAGTGTTTCCTGTGTGATTACGTCATACATAGTTATGTAAACAGCGTTAATCGAAATTCCTATAAGACCCTTTAATCAGTATTTCCATCATCTCTAATAACAGATGTCCTTTGTTAAACATTAATGTTCCCATAGATTTTAGGCTTGTTCCTATGCCTCAAAATGTTTGTTCCCATCGCCTCATAGCTTTTATTTTATTATTAATTTTAGTTGCAATTAAATTCCCATTGCCTCAAAAAAAGTTGTGTCAGAAGAACAACCGTTTTTCCACCTAAATAAAAAATGAAAAACAAAAAACATTCTATCCATATTTTAGTTTTATATTTTAAAAAATCTTTTTTTTGTTGTGACTGTACTGATGGGTTTCTGAGGCGGATGGGAAAAGAGTTAAGATATTTAATAACGATTTCATTTAAAAGGCGATGCGAACTAATATATGAAACTACGAGTATGTCTTTTAGAGAACAATGGATTTATGAGGAATGGGAACAAGCCGATATTTATTTAGTACAGTTCTAATTTCAAAAGTTGTTCAACATGATCAGTAAAAGCCCAGCCAGGGTCGTACACCTATTTTGTTACATCCTGCATAGACAAGCCCTCCCCCCCCCCCCATAATCATTCTTTGTGTTTTAGATATCCAATATTTAACGCTCGCCATCATACTTAATAACAGCATTTTTTCTTAAATACGTAATACCTTCTTCACCTTTTCGACTTTAGATCACTACAAAATTAAGAACAAAACGATTCCTATTGTCCTTTTTTTATAAAACGCCTACTCCAGTTTTGGGGCTTAACGAGCCCCTTTGTGCTCCACCTTAATTACAACGACGGAATATAAACAAAGAGGGGTTTTAGTGAATTTGTACATACAAAACTGTTAATTTTGCGTTGGTATAAATTTGCATGATTTAGTTTGTTTATGACCGGTAAAAACGTAATTAAAATATCCAGGATCAAATTTCGCTCAGTCTTCTTTCTGGGGTCAGTCTATCTAGACTCGTAATTCTATGAAATCAAGATATTTATTATTTATTTATTTTATTTAGGAAACAAACAGTCTTTTACATATGTTGCTAAAACTATTCAGTACTTATAGACCTATAGTTCCATAATTTTTCTTATGTAATAGGGACATATTGTATTTATATAGAGATAAAACAGCAAAACAAATTGTTATATTTAAGTTATAAAAATAAATTTGCGTCCTGCTTCGGAAAAAAAACCTTATAAAATGTGAATTTAATCTTTGAATTTTGAAAAAAAATTTGAAAATTGAGTCTGTGAAAAAGTATTTTTTTTACATTTTTATATTGTAATATTTACTTACGTTTTAAATATGAGTTATTTTGAACTGACAAGCAGCAATGCTGTATGCTTCGCTAGCTGAACAATTTACCCCAATAAATAAATACAATTTGACAAAAGTATTCTATTTTAGATGTTGATTGCAAGTCTGGTGAGCTCAAAAGACCTACAACCAACCTACAAACTGAGTCCTACAACATTGGACCCCGCCAGGAATCAAACCTCGCGACCTTCTGATTTGAAGCGACTAGACTTGGTTAAATATGGTAATCGAATTACTCAATTAGAAGCCGGTTGACTCGGTGGCGGAAGATGGTGACTGAACTTAAATGCTAATATTATTATAGTTTATTAATATTGCTCTGCCTTTTGATATTATGCACCCTAAGTAAGTACAGAAGGCGACAGTTCAATTACACTCCCTATAATATCACAACTACATAAATGTATAACACAGAGAAGTTAACTGAGCTACTTTTTAGGGTTCCGTACCTCAAAAGGAAGAAAGGAATCCTTATAGGATCCCTTTGTTGTCCGTCCGGCTATCTGTCTGTCAAGACCCTTTTTCTCAGGAACGCGTAGACGTATCAAGTTGAAATTTATATAAAATACTCAGTCCTGCAATCCCTTGAAGCTGTGAAAAAATCTAACTTCTATGCCAACGCAATCAAGAGATACGGCCATTTATGCCGCATATTTGGTCAATCGCATAGGATTCAAAACCTATGAGGTAATTTGATGTAACAAAAAATATATTTGATATAGAGTTCAAGACATGTGTGACTATGAATTTATACGGAACCCTCGGTGCGCGAGTCCAACTCGCACTTGCCGCTTTTTTTTCTAATGTCGCAAACAACCATTTGTACTAAAATATTATAATAGCGAACTAACACGTCATAGATTCGTATAGTCGTTTCTATACTCATTACAAACATTTTATTAGTAAAAAAAAACTTGTAGTGATACTTCAAACCAGTGAGTTTCTCTGTTGTTTCAATAAAAGAGCGTTATTACGCGAAAACCATTTCATAATTAATTGTTGATGCAATCAAATACCTTATTATAGTAAAAGGATACCAGACGCACTTCCTATCATACGATGAAATAAAAAAAACATATCCTACTCTCTCATACGACTTAAATAGATAGTTCAAAGCCCAAACAGGTAGGCTGACGTTTTTCCTTGTGTATGTCGTGGCCACATCATGGGACTGGCCGAGGATCTCCGACAAAACGTTGAGTGTACAAGTTCCGCATGGAAAAAAAGAAAAAACGACGATTTAAAAGTATGTGCAAAATATCTACTTAGGTAAAACACATTTTGATTTTGATTTTTTGATTTTGAAACAGAGTCAACGGAGCCCCGCTCGCGGGTCTTCTTTATACGGTAACCCCGTAACCTAATCTAACTTATTTTTCGGAACACCTTAACGATATGGCCAGTACAGCTCGCGTCACGTAAAAAGAGCACTAGCGGGCGTTCCGAGGGCAGATCAGTTCACTCTAACAACAGGATAGCTTAATATAAATCGCGTAAGTGTGAAAGAGAGGGTACTAAACAATTACTGTCAGAGTGCATCCTCGGAACGCCAGCCAGCGCTCTTTTTACGTGACGTGAACTATAATTTTCGTGATCTATGATCTGGCTATGATCAATTCTATGATCTGGCTATGACATGTATAATCCCGTGTCTAAAGGAATACTGGGCAGCCATGCCGTCTTATACTACTTGCACTACTTGAATGAAATAAATTGTTTATTCAGCAACACCAACACCATAATGAAAATATACTTGGGTGTATTTAATAACTAAAAGTATAGTTGCACGAGACTGTACATACAGATGACATTAAGATAAGTTCATTAATTCTGATAACATACAGCGGATAGCCTTTTATGACTGGGTTAATATTATAAGTACCCACTTATTAAATTACTTCAGGTATTACTAGTTTACATCTAAGTACATAAGAAACTGTTGTGCCAGTTAGTTCAGAAGTTAATAGCATACACGTAGATAAAGACTTTCGAAGTTTTCCGCACGAGTCGCTACGATATTCTAGGAATCCAAATGGAAGTTTGTGCGACTGGAATTGATTCTATCTCGGGCAAGATGTAAGCTTTCGCAAACTTTACTACTTCCTACCTACGGATATTTACGGTGGACAAATTATAAACGTTAACATATTTAATCCAATCGCTTTAATGTCAGAAAAGCTTAATAATACTTGTAGGAACGGTTTGTTTCCACTCTTCGGAGGAAAAGGAAGGTACCTCTGCTAGACGAGGTGGTATGCCTGGGGACCGGCCATGGTCCAACCGTTGATGGTTGGAAGTCGTATATATGTGTACGTGCGAAGAAACTTCGATATCGCGTTCTAGATTACAATAGCTTGTGTCAAGGACGATAGATGTAGCCACATACTTTTTCAGGTTCCGCAATGTAGCATACTGGAAATTATATGAACGTTACTACGGTTGACACTTGCCATCGAGCTGTCACCGGGTGCGGTTGTCCAAGAAAACCTGTGTTTCATTTATTGTAGTTTGTGCATCTGTGAACTGTACACGCACTAACACCAAAGGACCACTCGATAACGCATAGGTTATAGGAATGAATCGTGAAGATGTCGATAAGTAGTAAAAGTCGCAGTTCTTTAATGTTTTAAGTTTACTACTTTTTCAGGTTACGCAGCAACACCAAAGAAGAGAAGTGAGACCTGGAGGTTTTTGAAGTAGAAATCTGAGTAGTTTGATCTCTCATTGATAATTGTACAGAGTTGTTTTAGCACTCAGCGATATAAGTTCCATAGAATTAAATAAGCAGAATAATTCAGTTGCGTGACGCATATTGCGCAGTAAGGAATTGTATCCAAGCAAAACAAGGATGTCATGTAAAAATATATCAAAAATAGGTTATTATAATGCATGCAAGTTTAAACCTCTTATAAACAGAATCTAGGTCCAAATAGAGAGGTACCTCCGAACCCCGAGTAAATAATACATATAGAGGTAATACATATAAAACACTTGGAGCTTCCCAGACGGTCAAAACCCTGGAGTGAATACTTTACCTTTCCGGTAGCTTAATTTCCTAAAAACCTTATACCTTATAGACAAACCTTATAGACTCACGTTATCTATTTCAATACAAACACTGAAAATCCATTCCTTAACCCATTTATCTACCTAGAGCTAAAATGGAAATCAAATTAATAAAACTAAACCACTCTGTTTCGAATTCGATTCCCAAGTCCCTTAAAATATCAAAATGTCTTTCTTCTCTATAAAAACATTATAATAAACTTGTCTGTTTGTTTTTATTTGTAGATTATAATATCGCTGTCCTTAGTTTTCTCTTAAATGGTGATGATATTATAACAAAAGTTATACCGTATTAATTTCTGAACCTCGTAGAATTATTTATTATTTAAATAGCCTTAAGAGATGTATTTTAATGTACACTGAATTTTTGATCACACATAGACAAAGCCTCGGGTAATCCCTTATAGTATCTCTCCAAAAATCAACAGTTTGTTCAGCAGCTGCAGCTGTGGATAATTTACTTTTAATTTCACAAAGCGTAAAGGAGACGAAAATATTTTAAAAGGTTATACATATTCCTGTTCTGGGAATTACTCGAAAAAGACTGAATGTGTCTGTCATTTGTTCTATCAGTCTCCAAAATTATTTAAATTCGTAAAATTTGTATTAAATAATTACGTTTGTGAGTATGTAACGTAGTTTGGTCCGTTACAGTTGCCTGGTTTTGTACTTAGCATACACTGCAGCCATAGTAAATCAGTACATGTGTAGATTTTCACGCAATTTTGATCCCTGAAATTAACAGAATATTATTAATAAATATGAAGATAGAGAGCTCCATTCTCGGAGTCTCCCTGCGGGATCAAATCCTAAACGAAGAATTATTCGCCAGAGAATCAAATAAACTAATATTTGACTTTATACAGGTGAAATTGAAATCGCGGACCAAATTTTAACTGTGACTTCTATAATAGTCATAAAACTGAACAATTTTATCTAAAAAACCAATTCAATCGGAGAAAAAAAAATCCATACAAATTTACAATTCAGCTCATCGATTTGTATGGAGAGTCCAAATTTTTTTAACGATTTGACTATGGGTTCCTTAGGGAAAGTTGTTTATATTCATAGCCTTCCGTATCAAGAACTAATTTAAAGCCACCCTATAATATTATAATTTAGGTTCCACATACTTGTAGAAAGTATCTCTCGTTCCAACATGTCACATCACACAACTCACCGTCGAAACCGAAAAGGATATATTTGAATAATGAAGTCGCTTTGAAATCGGATAAGTCACACTTATTGGGTTCGGATTTTTCTGTAACTATATCTTTTGAGAATGTAAAAGAGAGTGACATTCGAGGACTACCTTTCATATCGTATTTCGTAAGGACCGGCCGATTGTATTGGAAATGGCATCTCTGTGAATGAGTTATCTTTTTCTTAAAAAGAGGCAGACTTAAAAAGTTGACATACAATGTTACAGACAGACACACTAGACTTTAAACTTAATAACACTCCTCTTGATGATCGAAAGATGAAAACTTGCTAGTAGTACAGTACAACAATTCAATTCAATGAAAGGTTTTTTAAGAAAAAAAAATATACCAAATCTCTTCAATTGATAGCGTTGGTGAAAAGTGAGGTGTCAAATTAAACAGCTGGCAACCCGTACTCGGATTATATTTGCATGTGAACTTAGTATGAGTATGTACACAATTTTTTTTGCAAAGTTGTGGGACAAAAGTTTTTCAGTTTGATTAATATTACAGAATCGCTGAATCGCCCCACAAAATGTACCTAGTTCTATTTTTCCTGATACTCTGTATAAGGCTGCCGACCATTTTGCTGGTATGAATGTCTGCGTGTAGTATTTAATAATCTTCTTTAAATGTCCAATAAAGAATTGTAATTACCTATCAGAAGAATTACGTATAAATATGAAATCTCATAATTCTTTATGATATTGACGCTCGACTTCTGTGCAGCGCCATCTGTTGTCACTGTTGAAATACACTAAATTGCTTGAAAAAGAAAACCTGAGAGGTTTTCAATACTTTATTTTTACGTTACAACTAAAGAATGTCAATATTTCGGAGACCACTCAAGACGCCACAGACAGATACACATAGACTTTAAACTAATGACACCAATAGAATGAAAGAATGTGAACATTTCGGAGACCAGGTCTACAGAATGTCTACATGATGCTTTAAACAGTGCTCTTGATGATTGCTAGATGACAACTAACTAAATTGACAGTACAAGTATGTGAACATTTGAAAGAAATTATTCCAAAGGCCAGGTCTACAGATAAGGTCTATGGTTAAACTCAGATCAGTTTGTCGAGTGCGGTATCTGCCACAATCGTCTTGTTAGGAAAGTTATGTAGGGGAAGGAGAATTATAGGTTTCTCTCGAAGATGATACGGTTTGGTTTGACGAAAATGATTTGGTTATATTGAGTTTGTAATAATACCACAATTTAGAGTAGATAGTATTTTACTAAAGATTTATCAGTACCACAGCTTAAATATGGTGTAAAATAACATCTCTTGAAAACTTAAACCAGGGATACTCTTTATAATGAACATATTTTCTTAAGGAATCCATGTTGATTTCAAAAACTTGTTTTTTGACATATCATAAAAGTCAATCAGTTGATCGATCAGTTTTTAATTATTAGAAGGCGTATTTCTTTATGGTTCCTAGGGAATTATTGACAGTTCTTTAGAAAAAATCGTTCAATATAATGAATGAAAGGCCTAATTCAATTTTCCGGGAAAGGACTTTTACAGAGATTTGGAATCGTTATCCAAGAAAACTATTCCAAGTCACAAATACTATATTCGGGTGACCGCACAAAGTAATTTCTGTGAATCCACTGACTGTAGCACTTCCCCTTCTTAATAAAAGTCGGTGCAATCTGGCATGTGATATACGGCTGCCATATGCTGGTGCATTAGAATATATAGTCGTAGTCTTACAGAGGGGAAACTACAGAGTACATATAATTTTTCTGCAATTTCGGTAATTTTACACTTTGATTATCATTATTAGTTTAAGTCGATGAGTTACGAATTCGTTCATACGTTGTAGCATGATTTTAAAATTAGCAGTTTTACAAACGGGCTAAGCCACTTTGTGAACTACTTATTAAAATAATACTTTTTACACCGTATTTTACTGTGTTAAACCAGACATGCTGATCTAAGCGTATTTATCCGGGGTTTTAGAAAGTGGCTAGTCTGGTTGTTAATGGTTTTTTTATTTTGTTATGACATAATTTAAATTAAGCAAAGTTATAACTAACATAAATGTGGTGTGATAGTAACTCTTTATCCGTACCACTTACCTAGTATTTTTAATGTTTGACGGGTTTGGTTAAAAATATCCTTAACTTAAAGGCCGGCAACGCACTTGTGACTCCTCTGGTGTTGCGGGTGTCCATGGGCGGCGGTAATCGCTTACCATCAGGTGATCCGTCTGATCGTTTGCCACGTCTGCCATAAAAAAAAACTTTTTTATTATACAAAAAACCTATTAATTAAAGTGACGCTGGTTTAGATTTTTTATAACAACTGAATTTAAATTAGGTATACATAGCGTAGTTGCCCTTCTGTCAAATTTTAATTATCTATTCCTCCACACCGAATTAGACTTCCAGGAGCGGTAGCAAATGTTCTGTATAATTGTGATTTCTTTTGGGGGAAACTGGAGAAATCGCGTTAGATTCGGTAGAGTTGATTGCGAATCTCAAATGGGATGAATGCAGTTTGGGGGAGAACAGAGATTGCAAATCTTTTGTGAAGAATTTTGGAAAAGACAATAGTGATAATTTAAGATAAGTAGAGTAAAAATAAATTATTCAGCCATGGTGTGCATACTCGTGTAACATTTCACAGGTTGTCACATGACCTATGGCATAACGATACCATAAATGTGATAACACAAACCCTATAATATATAGTACGTTCGTTAAGAACCCATATCATCCCCACTGCAGGGGCAAAGGTGTGTTCCCATACCTCGGGAAGATTAGGTCTCAGTCCACACATCCAGATTAGTGAAGGTTATAAGGCCTCCGACATGGTTTAACTTACGTGTAGTACATATTTGAAGAGTAAAATAACAAATAATAAAAAATAGACAAAGTATGGGTCGGACTGTTTGTAAATCATTGATATTTTTTGGTAAAGAAATAAAAAAGAAATAAAAAACTTTTTTTTGACTAGCCAACGACCCCGAACTGAATATTCCAATTTTCATGTTTCTATCAGTCAGTCGGATATTCAGTTTCATCTGTTCGACATCACTTAAATTTTTCGATTAAATTCAAGCTAAAAGGTATGAAAAGAATATTCCGTCTATAAACAAATATGGCCAGTTTAGAAATACTTTCATTTGACGAACAAAATAGATTTTTTGATAAACTACTTACTTAATCAATTAAACAAAAAAGCATAAACAAGCCGACCAACTGTACAAATTAAATTTTGTGTCAATATGGCGATAAAGACGAATGATACCTCGTGTTTCAAAATCCATTAAGCAGTTTAGGAATTCAACATGGATAAGTTAATGTGATCATAAGCACACACTCTATTTTCATATTAACAATGACACAACCTAAACTAACGTAAGTATTTATATGGATACGATACTATGATAATAAATTAAATTAAAATTTTATTTCAGATATTAAAATACATTACAGTTCTTAAAAGACAAACATAAAAATGAAATTAAACTAAAAGGTCCAATACAAATTACTAAAAATTTAAATAAATCATCAACGTAAAGAGTGGTGGAAAGCGTTTTAAAGAGTGGAGGAACAAGGGGTTGTTACGTGTTTTTATGTCCGCCATTCAAAACGTCATTATATATATGAATGTCAAAAAATATTGTCACCTTTTTTAATACATTTCATTATCATCAACATTATCAGTCAAAAGACGTCCACTGTTGGACACAGGCCTTCCCCAAGGATCTCCGCAGCAACCAGTCATGCGCTGCCCGCAGCATCCAGTGGCTTCCCGCAACCTTCACCAGGTTATCGGTCCGCCTACTACCTACGTCACGATTTCCGTCGCCACTTGAGAACAAAAAAACGTTAATACATTTATATTTTTAAATATTGTAAAATAAAAACGCTCACAAAATAACAAAAAGTATATGCCCAGGCATTACATTTTATAGACCCAATTCAGTGACCTAGCAAATTCACTGGTTATAAATAAATCGATAATATCAATTACATTAAATATCGTCGCCGTCAAGAGTTTTCAAAAAGTAACTGCAAATGTAACGATATTTTTTCTAATGTCATGTAATACAAATACAAATACAAATACAAATATATTTATTTGTGGAAAAGATTACAAATGTTACAAATACTTATAATTTACCCTAGTACCCCCACTAGGATTCCCTGTGTTGGGGGAAACTAGTCTCTTTCCCGGTTACATAGTTAGCGTAGCGTAACGTGTGTGTGTGTGTGTGTGTGTGTGTGTGTGTTTATGTGTGTGTGTGTGTGTGTGTGTGTGTGTGTGTGTGTGTGTGTATGTGTGTGTGAATGAGTTTAAATGAGTTACTGTGCACATAATAAAAGTTTCTCTGTATCAAAATAGTCTAGATGTAGAAGCCAATTTCTGGTGTATCTTTTACAGACATATCTTGTGCATGTGACAACATCTAACAGTTTATTGATTTTGGTGTACAGGTAAGGGCCTCGATATGAAGGTGAGCGTCTTGCAAAAGAGGTTTTTATGTTAGGGATTGACCACAGGAGTGTTCGCCTACTTCTGTCTGATTCTTTGATATTTTGTAGTGCAGTGATATGAAATCGAACAATAACTGATGATATGTAAAGTTGTCTAACTGTCAACTGTCCACTATCACGATAAAGTAGGTTCGTTGGGTACCTAAAAGGTTTCCTGTGAGCAACTTTGAGAATAGCTCGTTGTGCACGTTCAGCTTTAATAAAGTGGGTTGTGCAAGCACCTCCCCACGCAGATATGCAGTAGGAAATGATCGATTGACAAAGGGCAGAGTAAACGATTTTAGTAGTAGTATCATCCGCAACCACTCTAAGACGTTTAAATATATGCAACAGCTTGCGTACGCGTCCTCGGACTGTTTCAATTTGTTTGTCCCATATCAATCGATCATCCACCACTACTCCTAGATATTTAATTGTACTGACTTGTTCCAGCTGGAGGCAGCTACAAGGTATCCCAGGTGTATTACAGGAGTGTAAACGCAGTTGTAATTGGCTATTTGGGGCTAAACGTTGTGAAATTTTGAAGGCTAAAAATTTAGTCTTACCTGCATTTAGGGTGAGAAGATTATCCTGCAACCAATTCGAAACTTGGTTCAGCCCCTCTTCCGCAATAGCTTCTACCTCTTTCCACGAACCACCATGAAATAGGAGTACTGTGTCGTCAGCAAAGGTAAGCGTCGAAGATTGAGTTAGTTCGAGTTTGCATAGGTCATTGATGTACATCAAAAATAGGGTAGGCCCTAAAACACTGCCCTGTGGAACCCCGAATTTTACTGATGTACTTTCACTCAGTTCATCTGCGACTCTCACGCGTTGATTCCTTTCAGAAAGATAAGACTGGAACCAAGACAGAGCGATGCCTCGTACTCCGAACGCTTCCATTTTCTTTAGAAGGATGGATCGTGAAACGGTATCGAATGCTTTGGCGAGATCAAGGAAGACGCCGATGCATTTCCTACCAGAATCTAGCTTTTGTGTTACATAATCAGTGAGTTTAACAACAGCGTCCTCCGTTGATCTGCCTCGACGAAAACCAAATTGGTTTTCAGATAAGAGGTTATCCGTTTCAAGGTAGTTTAGGAGTCTTTTATTAACAACCTTTTCCAATATTTTGGAGATAGAAGACAACAAGGAAATTGGCCGGTAGTTGGCTGGCTCATTTTTATCACCAGCTTTGTGTATAGGACAAACATAAGCTGTTTTCATGCAGATTGGCACAACGCCAGTGGACATACTCAAGTTAATTAGGTGAGCAATCGGTTCTGAAACATACTTTTTGCATTTGATCAGCAAACCATTACTTATATTGTCACAACCTGGTGCTGAATTTCGTCTTAGGGTACTGATAATTCTTTCTACTTCAAGTGGGTCGGTTGGTGTAAGGAAAAAAGAATTGGGCGAGAGTGGTTCTAGAGAATGTTTGGTAGCTAGTTCATCTTCAGTCATTCGAATTTTTTGTAATATATTATTAGCTAAATATTGACCAATTGTTGTGAAATAGTTATTTACTTTGTTCAGTGATTCTAGGGGATCTTTGCAAATTTTAAGTAGGTTAGTGTTGCTTTTTTTAGTTGTCGTTAGATTGCAAATTGACTTTACTACTTCCCATGTCTGTTTGCTATTACCATTGCTTTCTATTAGTTGTTGTCTGTCGTATTCGTTTTTGAGATTCTGTATGGTATTGTTACAACAATTTCTGTATTTCTTGTATCGTACTTGTGCATTCTCATCGTCTTTATTTTTCCTAGCATATGAATGCAGTTCGTCTCTCCGTCTAATACAATTGAGAAGAGTATTTGTAAGCCAGGGTTGTTTAATTGCCTTAGAATTTGGAGTTTCTTTGTAGGTGGTGTGAAGTGCTACTTTGTCTTTAATATTTTTGGTAAAATAGTTAGTAGCCTCTGTGGCACACGTTAGATTGTAGAGGCCTGTCCAGTCAATTTTACTGATATCATTTGACAAGTCAGTATAGTTGATGCTGGTTATCCTTTGTGGAGTTGTTTTTGTACGGCTTGTTGTTTTATCAATACCGAGAATTACAGTATCATGATCAGTTATGTCTGAACCGCATACTATGACTCGAGCTTGGCGAGTTGACTTGACTAATACGTGATCTAAACATGATTGTCCGTGAGTACCCAGGGAGTGACCATTAACGAACCCATAGTGACTTGTCAATTCAAGGTAATTTTCAGATCGTGTATCTTTTCGTTCAGTTTTAATATCAATATTGATATCACCTGTTATGATCACCGTGTTAGTTTTGCCTACAGATTTGATAGTAGATTCGAGAGAATGTAGGAACTTATCTATTGTATAGATTGATGGCGTGCGGTAAAGAGCTATAACACTGCATTCATTATCAATGTGTATTAAGAGACAATTTGCATCTTGAAAAACGGGTTCTATAATTTCAACATTTAGTCCTTGTCTTGAAAATATAACTAGTCCATCGTTTTGGTTGTAGTATTTAGTAGATTTGTGAAAGTTGTACTTTTGTAAAATAAAATCGGTAGAATTTTCGTTAAGCCAGCATTCGGTAAGTATGATTAAATCTGGAAGAAATGCAAGTCGCTGAAGAAAAACACTAAGAGAGGTGAAATTTTTGTTTATACTGCGTATATTTTGTGTTAATATTATTAGTTGTTTGTCGGTCTCACCTAAAGATTGCTTACAAATTTCTGGGTTGAAAGTAAAACTATTTGGTATAAAAACAATTGAATCGATATCATTTTGTATAACGTTATCCATAATTATAAAAGAAAAGAACATCATAAGAATTTAGAGCTAGGTTCTTGTTTTGTTGAATTGTCATTAAATTGCAATCAGTGTGACTTGGGTTTATTAATGTATGTTGTGTGCAGTATGTGCATAGTAGCAGTATAGTTGTGTAGTGTGTATATTTTTGAGTATGATATGTGCTGTGTGTAGTGAAGTTTTTTACATTTGGATTTGTCTGTGAGTGGATGTCGTTAGAAGAATTATCAATGGTGTATAGCAATTGTCGACATAGATATATAGGAGATAATGCAAGAGGACCTAAGTACATAACTAGTCACTTGTTGGTTTTTAGTTCCTTCAGCTGTTCTTCTTCTTTGACCAGTATGTAGGGGTCGCCATGTTTCTTCCTAAGGTACACTAGTCCATTATGCGTCCAACAAAATTCATATTGCTCCGATTTAGCTAGGTCACGGGCCAGGTAGAACAGACGTTTGGCCTTAGCGGTTAAGCACTCTGAGATATATATGGGGACAACGGGGCATTCAAGACCGAGCCACCTGGTGTTGAGTTGTTCTCTTCCGGACTTGTTCCATTTTTTGACCATGTCTAGAAATTTGGTTTTTATCAGTGAGTTTGCTAATTCAACGACTATGGTCGGGTTCTCGTCTTTGTTCTTGCGTTGTACACGATATACATCGCGAATATCGTTGGAGTTAATTTCCAGATTAGGAATTCTCGCAGCCAAGGTTAGTATATAGGTGTAGAGATCACTTAATTTTTCCTGTTTTCCCCTCGGAGCATTTCTGATCTCAATACAGGTCTTTCTCATGTTTCTTTCTATATTTTCACATTTTGTGTCTAGTGCTGTTATTTGATTAGTTAAGGCCTTCCGATTCATTTCCAAAGTGTTGATCTTGGTTTCCATTACATTCAGTTGCTCAGATACTACTTCAATTGATTTTTCGATTTCTATGTTTGTTGATTGCACAGATGAACTGATAGACTTTACTTCTGAAATTTGCCGTTCGAGTGAGTCAACTCTACTTAAGAGGTTAGTCTGCAGGGATTGAAACATTTCTCTCATCTCTAGTCTCATCAGGGACAATTCATCGTGATCATTATCCGATATTTTGCGGCGCTTATCGCCTCTCACCGTGTTTACCGCGGAGGCAAAGTCCAACGGCGTAGCCATCTCACTTAAGTTTGAGTCTGACGCCGAGAGTTGTTTTTCTGGCGGTGTTCTAAGCAAGTTGCTCATGGTTACTCGCCGGTACTAGGCGTTCAGAGACTAGTAAGGAGTGTAGAATGAACACCGCGCGGACAGGTCTCGTTAGTTGGTCGGCGATCGACGCGCTGGTACAAACTCGCTTTCCGTCTAGTGTAAGTGGAGCTCTCAGTATTACGCGCGTCGTCACCAGCGGCGGAGCGGGAGGCTTGATTGTGTGTGTGAGCGTGTGTGGTTGGTTACTCACGCACGCACGATACGACGACGCGTTGATCACTTTATCATGTTAGGGTTGTTGAATCAACTACTGAATTCGTTATTTTCGTATTGAGTTTCAGTTTTTAGAGCCATAATATTAAATCTAAAGGGCATTCGCATTGTCGAGTCAAAAGATACCTGTTTCTGTTAGATTTTTCCCAAAAATGTCTGAACGAGTCTACACTGGTTACAACCCAAGTAGCACAAGTAGCATTATAAGAGACCACATTTGGTGTACACGGAAACTAAGAGCTGTATAAGACAGTGTTATAATGGTGTTTACAGCGCTGTAAACACTGATATAACTCTTATTTGGGCACAAATTATTCAGCCTATGGTTCTAATTTGGTTCACATTTCTACTTAAAAGCATTATAATAGCACTATATTGGAATTATTATGGTTCACAAGGCTGTTTATCAGCTGCTTAATAGAATACGAGTGTCCTGTTATACAGACTAAGCGCTAGGATTGGGTGACTGCTACTCTTAAATAACGCTTTAGGTTCTACATTATTCTTCGATCAGTAGACGTGTGTACCTCGCCGCGTAAAAAAAATTGTCAGAGTTTGTATTTTATATTGGTGCGGATAAATTCCTAGAGTTTGATTTTGGTAAGTGAATGTTTATAATTGAGAATTTATGTTAACTTAGATAAGTTCACTTTTATAATGTTATTAGCCTGTGAAAACGTTTGGGAATGCAAGTTTACTGTGAATGTTTATATAGTTTTAAAGCAAAAATTTCACGCGCCTCGGAAATATCTCGTTTTTAATTAGAAATATTGTGAAAAAAGTGACACGTCAAAATATGCGTATATATGTTTGTCTGATTTTCATCAAATTATACAAAGTTTTATATAATATTATAAAAAGTGTATGTTTTACGTGCAATTAAAAGCTGAAATCATAGATAAAATATAACAACAACATAATATTATCATATGATATATACGGTTTAGGTTATAACAAAATGGCGCATTCTTAAGAAACCTATGTGAACTCTTTTAATCCTGAATTAAATACCATGGCTGTACTAGAGTACACTAGAGCTCCTCTATTATGCGTACTGCAGTAAATAAGAGTTCAAGTGAACCAATATGCAGCCTGTCGGCTGTTATTAGTTTTATTATGGTTCACATCAACGCTAAAGTCATTTAGGTAAAATATTTATTTTGTTGTTTAATTAGGGATCCCTTGCAAAACATCAAATTGTTTCCCTAACTAGTAGGTATAGTAGGTTGGTAAACTACAAGTAGGTAGGTAGGTAGGTATAGTAGGTTGGTTAAACTACAAGTAGGTAGGTAGGTATAGGTAGGTAATTAAGTATATATTCAAATGTTATTTTATCTAATCCCAAAGCATAAATTATGTTTTGGCTCGATCTGTAATTTAAACTCTTCATACTAATGTGGCCTGTCAATTGATCTAAGTATTTGTATGGAGAGTCGCACTATGATGAACTCCACTGGAGCATCTAGATTCATTTTCACATTCGTCTTCCTCCATATTTATGAAACTCGACACATTATTTTTATTATATACGGAACTATCTTTTAAAATATGAACTGTCGCACTTTGATTATCTTGACAAGAACTTATTTTAGGTTCTATATTGTTGGCTGTAGGTTGATCTTTATCCGAATTTATAATAGTCAAATATTCCTTTAATACTTTTCTCCTTATTCCACCTGATCTTGCTTTTATTTTCCATGTTTTTTTTAGCATTATGTATTAGTTGCATTTATTACAACTCGTCGAACTGGCCGTTGAAGAATAACAATTGATTAATGTGAACCTGATTACACCTTCGCGCGTTATAATATATGTTAACAATACTATTATACAGACTAAAGCAATATAGTGGTATTTGTGTAGCCATTACACAGCCAAATGCTGTATTTCTGAGTTAGACGAGTATCTCGAAACACCTTTGGTGTTTACGTGTGTTAATAAAACACCTTTAAGCAGCTTTGAAAAAAAAGCCAAATAACAGAGTTGAGGTGAACCGATGTGGAACTTTTGGCGTTTAATCACTCTAAGTGTACACCACTCTAAAACTATTGGCTGTACGGTAGTTCACAGTGACTCTTTTAAAATGCTAGCATTTCAGTGGTATAATTCTACGCCTTTATACAGCAATTATCATATTTTACTACCACTAAAATGCTCTTAAGCAGCCAATGCGATAAAGGCTGTAAGAAGGAATTTTTGACATCTGCTTTAACTCTGATGCCGTTACAATAGTATCCGTTGCTACTTTTATGATGCTATTATTCAGACTAAAGCGTAATGCGCAGCTCTAAGTTCTCGATTGAACCATATTAACTCTTTATTAATTCCTCAAGTTCTGAGTTATACCAAAAGTGATCTTTTGTAATGCTACTTGTGCTACTTGGGAACAGCTAACTAAATTCCAAATGACACCTAAATAGGGTGCAAGTTCCCAGTTTTAGATTTCAAAAACCGTTAATTAATATGATATCAGAAATAAATATTCTGAGAAATCCAGCACAATTCTATCCTTTTCTAACTGTTTTTTCATGGTTTAGAAGTATGAAATTATAGAAATTTTCCAAAATTAATTTGATAAACTTCATACCTAATATTTGTGAAATTGTTTTGTAGGACTGAATATAGAAGCATTTATTTAGATCATTAATAACTATTGGATTTAGTGCTTCATACATTTGGTGGCGAAAAAATAATTTATATAGTGACGTCACTGCATTGCTGCATCTGCGACCGTGGAAGAGCCATTCTTCGACACGAATGGACACAGAAAACCGGCGTGAAGCAATGCTTCCGTTGTGTTTCGCCTTGTGAGTGAGGGTACCGGAGACCCAACCCCCCCCCCCCCCCAATTCCCCCATCCCATTTCAAAGGTCGGCACTTGTGACTCCTCTGGTGTTGCGGGTGTCTATGGGCGGCGGTAATCGCTTACCATCAGGTGATCCATCTGCTCGTTTGCCACCTATCACATAAAAAAATGTATGTAAGTCATGACATGCAAAATTCTTTCCAAACTGCAATATCTCGGTAAAAAATGTTATAACAAAAAACTACTTTCTTAGATGTTTAGGTTTTTCAAATCTGTTTCCAAATAAGAAAAATCATTTTACGGAAGTTCGCTATTCACATGAAATCTTAGGCCACACGCCCATTATCTGTGTCCCATAATTCAGTTTACTTCAGTGATTTAGGTCCTAACTTCGACAACACTAATGGGATACAAGTGTACGCACTTACTGTGACGTCATTCACCACAATTATCGTCACATGAATTCGCGCAAACTCTGAATACTGAACGCTACATTTGTTGAAATTTACTGACAATGTAGTGTATAATAAACTTTACAGGTACTTAAATGAAGTACCTGTTAAGTTTATTATACACTACATTCAACGCAAAGATCTTAAAAATACGATAATATTGTGACGTCATTTTAAATGGTTTTTATATAGAATGTAAAAATCTAACGGAAACCTTAACAGTGGGTTCCAATCGAGAAAACTGAACATTTATTACCAAGTAACCCTTACTGAATTCCCAAAAAAACTACTTTGACTTTCTATACTAAATTGGCTGATTTTCCTATCGATTTGTATGAACAATTATGTTATGAATAGCTAGAGTTTATTTAGGGAAAAGAATCCCAAACAATTACTTGATTGATGCAGGGAATCATAACTCGGGACATATAACTAACTGAATGTGATTCATCCTAGTTTTTTTTTAATACAACGAGAGTGAAAGTGATACACTTAAGTTAAACTGATCCGGCTTAAAGATAAACTAATCAATTTATACGTTGTACGTAAATAACAAGGATAAAAGAGTTATACAAAAATATATCCACCAGCTATTTGTCCGAAAATAAGGCTCTCCTTAAAAAAAATCCGAGTCCATATACAGAGGTAAGAGAGTACTCACATACCATTAACTTCCAATTCCCCATTCGATTTCGTTACAAGAAACTGAGAGATTGAAGACTGAAAATAAATGACTAAAGGTGAAAATACAACTCCATGTTATTTTGTGCAGATACTGTGTTTCGATCCGACACTCGAAAGAGGCGTATTTGACTAAAGGCAACGATTTGAAAAGAAATTGAGGTATTCTGTGAAAGGATGAATCTAAGTTGTGACTTTGATTTGTGTGAAGGTACGTACCGAATTGTAGAAATAATCGTTTTATGTTGACTGCAAATAAAATCAAGAACGATGGACACATGATTAAGGTTGGATAGGTCTGTTTGTATTTGGTGCTAACATAAATAGAATGTTTCAATCCATTTTTATGCAAAGTTTTTTTAAACAGTATTTTATAATGCGCCTAGTCTTTTCGTGAAGTGACTTATTTTATAATTTGGCTATGTCTTAAAAAATAATCTAAACTAGTTAAAATTCTGTTGCCTTTCGTATTATTAGTTATCACTGAAAAGTATACCTTTTGTTGAATAGACAAATACTTTGCGTCATCAATTTTATCAGAATTCACACTTGGTGATACAACCGAGTGTGTTACTTGACCTGGAAATTATATAGTACTATTATTTAGTACTATTTTATAAGTCAATTATTTTATATATATCTAAACTGTAACTTTCACTATAAACATACACAAAGTTGTGAATTCTCAACAGCTATGATATGCGTATTAGAAAATTTCGGATGGTTTCGGTCCGGGTTTGCATTTTATAGGACACAGGACGGTCATTATGTCATCGTACTATTATCACTGCGTCATCCATTATTTTATGTTGCGAGGCTTGTGCCACAAAATAGATATACACAGAAGGTCCACTCAATACGCTCACTAAAATCATAAGCATATAAATGTTTTCAGACGTATACAATCGTTCGAGTCAAGGTCACGATCGCACAGTACCTTGCCTAGAACGACCGTATACGTCTGTACAAGCCTCGCTATGCTTAGGATTTTAGTGGTTTGTATTGAGCGGACCTTCTGTGTATATCTATTTTGTGCTTGTGCTAAGGTGCTGTCCCCGGATCTCACCCACAGGCGGTGGGAGATCGCCTTTAGACGGAGCAGGGAGAGGACATAAATTAGTAACTGTTTGATAATATATAAAATTTTTGTATGTTGCAGATCTGGCAGTTTTTTAGCATAACGGACCACCCTTTCTTAACAAAGAAAAACGGTCTCGGCATCCTGGGCAACTATAGTTTGTTTTGTACGTAAATAATAAAAAATGGAATACGAATAAAACTGAGAAAAAGTAAAATTTATATCAAAATAACACCGAATACTTATCGTCATAACTCCCTCGCTAGGGGTTAAATTGTGAGAGCTATTCTTGTCTAAGGCGTATATTACAAAGAAGCGTAAAGGAGAAGAGTTTTGTGTTTCACAACTTTTGTGAAAGCTTGTACCTCTGTTTTACATACATGGTAGGAAGATAATGCATAAAACTAATACAGGAGTGAAGAAAAATAAAAATGTTGAAGTCTACAAAACATCTTAAAGCGTTTTCTTTTACTAAAGTTTTTCAATTTCAATTTCAATTCACCCTAAAGTTCAGTTCACCCTAAAGTGCTTAGAATTTTGAAAATATTTTTAAATATGCGATGCGCTGTCCTCTCCCTCTATCTATATCCGCATCCTTGTGTCCTTGTCTTTTCGTATCATGCTTTCGAGGGCCATGAACAGAATTTTGGAATATAAGCATTATTTATTAACACTTTCACAGACAGTACGTACCTTCGTTAAGTTCCCGTTGTGACACTATGTTTTTCATACAAAACAGAACCTTGCATATCGACGTTCTGCCACATAGTTAAATATGCTTTATTTTAAATATGGCAGTATGCCTACGTACGTAGGCGTACTGCCGTGTAGTCGCACAAAATCGCTTATTTACGTGGAAGCATAAATTGAGTTCAAACTTTTGGCGTAACCTCAATAGGCGTACTGTCATAATACTCATAATATAAGTTTATCGAATCCTGTCTATAGCCGTACTGTCGGTGAAAGTGTTAATTATAATCTATTATGCATTATGAAGCGGTCGTGACTCAGTGCGGCTTGCGTGGTCGCGGCGATCACGCAGGTAAACTAATTACAGACACGGTCATAACCTGGTTGGGTTTGACTGTTAGTGGTATTTATCTCGACCGTTCCCGTGCTTTGCAAGGCACGATAAGCCGTTGATGCCCGTTGCTATCACACTACATGGCAGTCGTTAAGCCATGTCGGAGGCCTTGTAGGCGGCTTGAAAACTTCTGACACTGTGGTTGGCCACTAGCCCCACAACCATCCGGACTTGGCCCCCTCGTCTGGAGTATGGCTTAACCTTCCCGATGTTTGGGAAGAGACTCGTGCCCCTGCGGCGGGGTCGATATGGGTTGTTAACCGTATTCTGTGAAAATACACGACGCTACAAATCTGTTTCGGTTACGGTGCGACAAATCATGCTACAATACCATGTCTATAATTAATCTATTTCACACAGGCGATCAAAGATAGGACCGTTTTCCATCACAAACAGAAGTACAAACATTATTATTGACCACGCTGAATACGTTAAAAACAACCGACTTCAATCGCAACAACTCCAATTTTGCTATGTTTTTGTTGATTTTCTCAAAAACCGTTTAATCGATTTCAATAAAATTTATATGGGACCACCTGTGAAGTATTCTCTTTAAAAAAAAATTCCAAATCGGTTCAGGCGTCTTCGAGTAATCGGTGAACAATTGAACATACATAAAAAAAAATAAAAAAAAAAGATTCCGACGAATTGAGAATCTCCTCCTTTTTTTGAAGTAGGTTAAAAATAACAAAAAAGAACACAAAATATAACCATGAATTGAATTAAACTGAGACAATATTGTAAACCGGAGGAAGTAATAATTATGTTTAAGGAGGGCAGTGTCATAATTTAGAATTGATGCATCTAAACCTATGAAACGTATGCAGCAATAGGGTATTTTACTCTATACAAGAAAAAATCTAAAACTGTGGTATTTGTAATAAGTAATCGAATTAATATGATTTCTATATAATAAAATGAGAAAAAACATTTTATTTTTGATTTACAAAAATCTAGTTTTTTAATCTGATATTCAATATCTGAAACGACAGCCGCCATGCTGGTTGTCATGTGACGTCACAATAGTGGTAAACAATGACATTTTGTTCGCAATATGTGTCAAAATTTTAGTACAGAGCTGTTTTGTTACTCCTGAAATGACGTCACGACCTAAACATCATGGCGGCTAGCGTTTTCGCGCGCTAATTGGGAATGGTAATTTAAAATGTGTTTTTGGAGTACTTATAGGTTTCAAAAAAAAATTTAAAAAAATTTTTGACTTTTTCCTACCTTATGCTCAATTTGAGATACTTTTCAAAAAATGGTGAAATACCCTATTAAAATTGCCTTACATGAGACTTTGCTCTCATTCATAAACTTTCATACAACGCTATTTATAAAATTACATATAATATAAATGATAAATCTTTATTGCTACCTTTTCTATATGTTCCGAATTGTACCAGTTTGTTGCGAACCGCCACTTCGCCCACGTTATATTTCGGATTTAAGAAGGAAGTCCTACAAACTCGATAGAAATTTAATATTCCCATTAGGAATTGATTCTTAATAAGTACTCCATTTTACTGGCTTAGGAATTAATAGATAAAAATAATATAAGAGCAAAATAAAAAAAATGATTTTTGCTTTTTTATTTACACAAAACAATAAATTAAAAAAAAAGGTAATATTTATAGGGGTACCTGTAACCTAACAACAAAAAATCTCAATGTTTTGTGTGTTTTTGTTTTAGTTCCATCGTTTTAAAGGTAATATACACCTCCAGTTCCGCTAACACTTCCCGAAACGTTGAGTGTACAAGTTCCGAGTGGTAGGAACTTTGTATTAGGTAGAAAAAAAGACGATTTAAAAGTATGCGTACAGCATCTATTTAAATAAAAAATATTTTGAATTTTGAATTTTATGATATAGGTACAAACCAGCGTCAAAAAACTGAGTAAGTGCGTAAGTTTCGTCTAAGCGTCTCTGCTTTGATAGATGAGTTATGAGGATGTCGAGGTAACAAGAATCTGCTAGGGGTTCGCTATATTCAACTTAAGATACTAATTAACATTAATAGCTGCTACTGTTATGGGTAGTTGTGGGGAGCAATAACTGCATTCGCTTGATTCAGTGACTCAGTGGTTAGTGCTCCTTGTTAGTGATCCGAGGGTCGTGAGTTCGGTTCTCATCCAGTTCATAGGTTTCTGTGATGAGCACATTTGATTGATATGTCTGGGTGTATTAAGTTTATCTAAACATATTTATTTATTTATTATTATTTATAATAAAAAATAAGGTTGCGTGATGTTGCACAAAGAAGTCAAGGAGAACGCTCTTAAATTAGAGAAGAATATCATGGCGTTGTTTACGAACATGTTGAGAAAGAAGAGTGTTGTAGGATTCTGGGTGTCGGGGACGACGGGCCAGCTCCCCGCGGTGCTGGTTCACTGTATAGAAAGCGACCACCCTGCAGAAAGCGACCACCCATCAGAAGGTAGACCACCTGGTCGGATGACATAGCGTTACTGGACGTTGCTAGGCCAGACTGGCGAGCGACCGAGACAAATGATGTGTATAAGAAGAAACCTAAATGTAAATAGTGAATTAAAGTAGGCTTATTAGAGAAACAATGCTTGATCGTAGAATCTTATTATTGCTTCTTTGTTTACTTGTATTCGGGTGCGATATTACCAACCGCCGCCGCCAGACTGTGGTGAGACGCGTGGTTTGGTATTTTGGTTCGTCGTCTCTAGATCTATTAAATTTAAATTGTCCTTGGGTTCATTTGTACTACTCAGTGCGTTAGGAACTCCTAGACTTAGGGTAGATGACTACTAGTAATTTGACTTACTTCTTATCATATGTCAAAAACGACATTTTAATCTAAACATTTTGATTTGACATACTTTTTCAGCATTATGAATGGATCTTTTTCAATTAAGTACTGAAATTGGGATGGAAAAAAAGAAACATCGTTTTTTTAGAATTTCAGTGGAAGAGCAATTTAGCCATAATTAGCTTATAATTTAATTTTGATACAGTCATGTAGGCTATTATGTAGAAGAGATTCAAGTTAGTCCAAACATACAGCCAATCCTCTGAATGTATGATAAAAGTATTTTTTTAATTAAAGTCGCAAGTATGTCGGTAACCAACGTGTAATAACTATAACACAGACAGACATGTGAGGGGAGGCAGCAGTGTAACAGGTCTGGCCTCCGGCTTTTGGAATATTAAACTGAGATATGTCTAGATTTGCTCCGTATGAAACTTTCTGAGAAACCGCCTTTAACCCAGCTAGAGATAGATTAACAGTTTGACTTCTCAATAATATTATAAACGGTTGGTTGCCGGGACTCTGTACCGAGCACACGTCTGTTGAGTTAATTTTACAATTATTACTGTTTTAGAATATATTATAAACGGTTGGTTGCCGGGACTCTGTACCGAGCATACTTCTGTTGAGTTAATTTTACAATTATTACCGTTTTAGAATAGTTTCAGCGTTATTTTTATAATGGAGAAATAGTTGTGTTTCAGATTCCAAGATAAGCGATAATAAGAAGAGGATTAACTCGGGAGACAGCTCCGTTTTCCGAGTTCCAGCAGCAAACCACCACGTGGAGCGTCTTTAAAATTATTTCAACAGACGTGTGCTCGGTACAGAGTCCCGGCAACCAAACCCCATCACCCCTAGAGCCGTGACATTCACTTGACATTGGGTTTCGCCATTATTGAAGATTCTCCCAGATACTCGCTTATCTGTTTTCACTTGACATTGGCAAAATCACTCTTTATTGTTGTGGAATGCCAAAGAGAAAAGAAGAAGAATATTATATGTAAATGCGAAAGTGTGGATGTTTGTTTGTTTATTTCACTTTCACGACGAGACTTCTGAACGGATTTGAATGAAATTTGGTAGGTAGATAGATAAAGCACTCGGCTAACACATAGAGGAATTTTATCCCAGAAAACTCGAGGGTTCCCGGAGGAATTACTAAAAATTAAAACTTCACTAGATGGCGCTACCTTAAAATTTTATTTCTCTCTGGACCCAATTCCGAAGTTCACGCAGAGGAAGTCACGGGCAGAAGCTAGTTTAAATTAATGTTGCTATATGAGGTGTTTTTAATGGAATGTCTGAACTCATTAGTTCGTTTATAGATTAGACGGACAGACAGACAGACAGACAGACAGACAGACATGACGACCCCATAAGGGTTCCGTTTTTTTGCCATTTGGCTACGGAACCCTAAAAATACGATTTAAAAGTATGCGTACAGCATCTATTTAAATAAAAAATATTTTGAATTTTGAATTTTATGATATAGGTACAAACCAGCGTCAAAAAACTGAGTAAGTGCGTAAGTTTCGTCTAAGCATGTCGAGGTAACAAGAATCTGCTAGGGGTTCGCTATATTTAACTTAAGATACTAATTAACATTAATAGCTGCTACTGTTATGGGTAGTTGTGGGGAGCAATAACTGCATTCGCTTGATTCAGTGACTCAGTGGTTAGTGCTCCTTGTTAGTGATCCGAGGGTCGTGAGTTCGGTTCTCATCCAGTTCATAGGTTTCTGTGATGAGCACATTTGATTGATATGTCTGGGTGTATTAAGTTTATCTAAACATATTTATTTATTTATTATTATTTATAATAAAAAATAAGGTTGCGTGATGTTGCACAAAGAAGTCAAGGAGAACGCTCTTAAATTAGAGAAGAATATCATGGCGTTGTTTACGAACATGTTGAGAAAGAAGAGTGTTGTAGGATTCTGGGTGTCGGGGACGACGGGCCAGCTCCCCGCGGTACTGGTTCACTGTATAGAAAGCGACCACCCTGCAGAAAGCGACCACCCATCAGAAGGTAGACCACCTGGTCGGATGACATAGCGTTACTGGACGTTGCTAGGCCAGACTGGCGAGCGACCGAGACAAATGATGTGTATAAGAAGAAACCTAAATGTAAATAGTGAATTAAAGTAGGCTTATTAGAGAAACAATGCTTGATCGTAGAATCTTATTATTGCTTCTTTGTTTACTTGTATTCGGGTGCGATATTACCAACCGCCGCCGCCAGACTGTGGTGAGACGCGTGGTTTGGTATTTTGGTTCGTCGTCTCTAGATCTATTAAATTTAAATTGTCCTTGGGTTCATTTGTACTACTCAGTGCGTTAGGAACTCCTAGACTTAGGGTAGATGACTACTAGTCATTTGACTTACTTTTTATCATATGTCAAAAACGACATTTTAATCTAAAAATTTTGATTTGACATACTTTTTCAGCATTATGAATGGATCTTTTTCAATTAAGTACTGAAATTGGGATGGAAAAAAAAGAAACATCGTTTTTTTAGAATTTCAGTGGAAGAGCAATTTAGCCATAATTAGCTTATAATTTAATTTTGATACAGTCATGTAGGCTATTATGTAGAAGAGATTCAAGTTAGTCCAAACATACAGCCAATCCTCTGAATGTATGATAAAAGTATTTTTTTAATTAAAGTCGCAAGTATGTCGGTAACCAACGTGTAATAACTATAACGCAGACAGACATGTGAGGGGAGGCAGCAGTGTAACAGGTCTGGCCTCCGGCTTTTGGAATATTAAACTGAGATATGTCTAGATTCGCTCCGTATGAAACTTTCTGAGAAACCGCCTTTAACCCAGCTAGAGATAGATTAACAGTTTGACTTCTCAATAATATTATAAACGGTTGGTTGCCGGGACTCTGTACCGAGCACACGTCTGTTGAGTTAATTTTACAATTATTACCGTTTTAGAATATATTATAAACGGTTGGTTGCCGGGACTCTGTACCGAGCATACGTCTGTTGAGTTAATTTTACAATTATTACCGTTTTAGAATAGTTTCAGCGTTATTTTTGTAATGGAGAAATAGTTGTGTTTCAGATTCCGAGATAAGCAATAATAAGAAGAGGATTAACTCGGGAGACAGCTCCGTTTTCCTAGTTCCAGCAGCAAACCACAACGTGGAGCGTCTTTAAGGCTTTAAGTAGTCTGAATAACCTTGCTGAAACGGAGATCGCTGAGAGTTTTGCAGACGTCAGTGCCATCTAGCGGCAACGGTCGGTACAGTTGAAATACTATAAAAACTGCAGAAGGGACAAGTGTTATTTATTAGTTATCCTACACAACTGCCTATTTTTGTTTGCACATCACTGCAACTGACGTCATCGTTACGTGCAAAGTGTTGAGTTTTATTTTTTATGACCAGTAGGCGTCAGGAACCAATACGAAGTATGTAAGTATGTAGAGCGTGCCTACAGCCAAATCGGATTCAACTTCTTTTGTCGGATTGCAGTATTTGATGTTATTAGATTTTTCTCAGTTGTGGGAGTGACATGGGGTACACTATTTTATTACTAGCTGTTGCCCGCGACAACAGAGAGAAAAATAATAAATCTACTCATCATAGAAATATTTGACCTGCACCGGGTGGGGATTGAACCCACGACTCTCGGATGTTGTCAGGGGCACAAACCACTGAGCCAACGAGTCCGTCAAGTTTATGTTTTTAGATTTTAGGACTTATATCACATAAAAAATATTCTTCTAACTGTGTCTAACTAACTATGTCCCAAAACTAATGCGACGAAGGAGATCATTCAGGCTCCATACATTTTTTGGCCTTTTTTTTAAGTGCCGGTCAACCAAAAAAAAAATGTATTATTAGAACTTGCTATTTGGAGCAATAGTTAAAATGACACAAAAGTTGTAGGGTTTTTCTGAACAATGTTATATAAGATGGATGAATCGTCATTTTCATACATTTATTGATTCCTGAAAGCTCAGATATAACTAGAGTTTATCATCTGGTACAATTTACATTTTTCAACTTTTGTGTCATATTAACATTAATTATTGCTCCAAATAGTTCTAACAATTCGTACTTCTTTTTTGTTGGCCGGCACTTTCATAAAAGGCTCAAAATTAATGATCTCCTTTTGGCTGGTGATAGCTTTGATCAAGACCTATCAAAATAACGAAACATATGTTCTGCAAAAGTTTATAGTTTTCGAGGTATACCAGATTAATAAAAAAAAAAACACTACTATGTTTTTTAATTAATTTGTTTTTTGGACTCAAATATCGTTGATTAGTGTCTCCACTCGGATTCACTACTTTATTCTACAAAAATATTAAAGATGCCATCAGAAATACATCATCAATTAAAAAAAGCTTTAAAATATTCGATAACGAAACTTTATACATCTGCGACGTAAAAAAAAATACTGAATAATTTTTGTCTCACATTATAAGATAGAGCATAGTATGCTATAAAAATCCTTGTTTCATGCCCATTTTAGAAATGTATAATACTTGGATATTTTCCTTACAAACAATGAGTTAATTGCTATTTTTGACCTCAAGGTGCTGACTTATTATATTCGAGGTTTTCAAATAAAATTAATTAGATTGATTAAAAATAGAAAGGCGATCATATTATGTTTGTTCTAGAAGGTCACCGTGACTAACTACCTAAAATAAAAATAAAACTGGCCAAGTACGAGTCGCACTCGCACATGAAGGGTTCCGTACTATCGTACAAGAAACTCTAAAAAACACGTCTCTTGTATGAGGAGCCCCTTTAATTTTTTAATATTATTTTAAACTCTGTGTAGTGTTTAAACTCTGTAGCGATTCAAACTCTGTGAGCATTTCATTTAAATCGCAAGAGTGAAAGAGCAGCGGCGACACTGTGGGACAAAAGTACCTACCCTAATCGGAGACAACTGTACTATTAGATTTTTAATACACCCAAGCTGCTGATTTACAGACTGCCTGGCCGAAGTAGAGATGTTGTTTTGGAAGAAAGATAGAAAAGTGGCGGCAAAATTTATCTTTTTTAGGGTTCAAAGTTCAAAAGCCAACGGGACCCTATTATTAAGCCTCCACTTTCCGTCCGTCCGTTCGTCTGTATATCTGTCAGCGGGCTGTATCTCATGAACCGTAATAAGTAGAGAAATGAAATTTTACAGAGTGTGTATTTCTTTTGCCGCTATGACAATAAATATTAGGCTGTCCCATTCAAAATGACATCTAGTAATCTTATGATTTCCCAAAAATGTTTAGAGATTATTCTATATGATCGAATCACTAATTCGAGTGCTATCACCTACATCAAGCGTTTAAATTTTCTGCTTCGCAGTGGATCGCCAAAACTAAATATTTTGCTCTATGTTCTTCAGCAATCATGGTGATTGTGAACATTGACTTACCGTTGACAGACCTACCACAAATCCGTACAGATACTGGGAGTCATAACATTCCTTGCCAAGTTGACCTCTGTGACTCAATCATCCAACTTCATCAGTTTGATAGGTAATGTATTAGTAGCATTTGGTATATTTCCTTTCCTGAATATCCAGGTACTTCTAAACACATAATCAAACGCAAAACTACTCCCAGGTCTAGAAGGGATTAAGGGTCAATTGCTCTATGTTAATCAGCAATGATGGTTATTGTGAACATTGACCTGCAGTTAATAGATCTACTACAAACTAGAGAGCGAACATTCCCTGCTCAGTCGACTACAAGTATCTATGACTCGATTATCCTACTTCATTGTTTGATACATCACCTTGATACCACTATAGTTTTTATACTCGTATCGGCTGTATTCGCGAAGTTCTCAGTAATATCCTAATTGTTGATCAAGATCCTGAAAGAGTTAAATTGCGTACATAACGTTATATACCTATTGAGATAAAATCGCTAATAACAACCCAAGAGTAGTTAATCTATGTTTTGAATGTCAACACTTCAAAAATATCAGTTCCTGTTGAAAATATAATGTTAAAACCAGGGATGGGACGTATAGTGTTTTGGCCGGATAACCGGATACCGAATATTCGGCTAAATTATCCTGCCGTCTAAAAATGTCTGCAAACGGATGGCAGCCTTAATTGCTATGACGTGACTATGCGCAGCAGCTGCGGGAGGCTGCGTGGCGCCCACGCTTTGCATTGATTCGGGCTTTCTTCGGGCTGACACCTAGCGAACGTGGACAGTTACTTTACTCGCTTGTTTTGTTTATGTATTCAATCAAACAATCACAACGTTTTTGATTGATATACTCTTTATTGTACACACACAAACAATATATAACAACAAAAGGCACAATATTAAAGTTACAGTGGTAAAATGTAGGCGATCTTATAGCTTATAGCGATTCCTTTTTTAAGTTACTGATAAAAATTTAATCGTGATAGTGGTCCTAATTTAATTTGTGTTTGTAAAAATGGCAAGTGTACAGAAAAAGTCGCCTTTATGGACGTATCAGCTTCCGTCCGCGACTCGCCTGCGTGGACTTTAAAATTGGATCCAGAGAGAAAAAAATGTTAAGGTGGCGCCATCTAGTGACGAAGGGTAATTTTTGAGTTTTTAAGCATTCCTCCAGGAACCCTTAAGTTTCCGGCACAAAAAGTATCATATGTGTTAGCTGAGTGCTTTATCTATCTGCCTGCCAAATTTCATCTACATCCATTCAGTAGTTGTGGTGTAAAAGCGGAACAAACAAATAAATAAACTAAAATACAAAATAAACTAAAATAAACAAACAAACAAAAACACAAACAAACATCCATAATTTCGCATTTATAATATTGGTGAGATGAGATGAGATTTCGTCGAAGAGGAACAATTTTCTAAGTGTAATTTATGTGAGGTGATTTCTCGAGGTATCACTGGGAAGAAGGCAGAAACGTCGGCGCTCAAAAAGCATAATTACTACCTCATTATTCTTCTTATCGTGTGGCACATTCAACCGTTCTTCCCACAAGATATAGACGGCGGTTGCCTAGTGTTGCACTTAGCATCACCCGCGGTTACGTGTAGGGCATTTAGATTTACACCTACGGGCGTGTGCAACGTGACTATCATACAAATCTAGAAATCAAATGTGCAGGTTTCCTCACGATGTTTTCCTTCACCGTTAAAGCAGTCTGTATGAAAATGCACGTAAGTTTCGAAAAACTCGTTGATGCAGTGGCCAAGATTTGAACCCACAACCTCTGGTTAGGAGGACGGAGTCACTAGCCGCTGCGCCACCGACGCTTTTTTTCCTACTCTACTACTCTTTTTCTCCTACCTCATTAAAGAGTTCCATTGGACTAGACTAAAAATTGGTTTTGTGTTTTTTGATGTTCATTTACGAAATTGTAACTATCCGGCGGGGGCCGGATTATTGAGCTATTATCCGGTATCCGGCCTACTATTAAATACTGGCCGGATAGGCCGGATACCGAATAGTAACCGGATATCCCTCCCATCTCTAGTTAAAACCACTTCCTGAAAAGTTGTCGTTTTGCAATTATGCCCTTATTCGTAAGATACGACGATATGTTACGTTATTTTGTTAGGTCTTGCTCAAAGCTATCACCAGCCAAAATTTGTCGCATTAGTTTTAGGACAACCTGTATATTATTTTATTTATTTAGATTTCGGTCAGAGGGTACCCTCAGGGGTTCTGTGCAAATATCCAAAAATTATAAGATAATAAATAAATATCCAGGACAATTAACATACAATCATCCTGCGGTCATCTGGCTTCATACTAGGATTCTCTGTAATATGGGAACCAGAGACGAATAATATACATATGTAAATAGATACGTTTTTGGAATAAAAACATATATAAATATTATACATCCAGACACAGAGCAAACAAATCTATCGTTAAAGAAATGTTTGCTCTGGGCGGGAATCGAACCCGCAACCCGTGGATCAGTAGTCAGGATAGCGCTCCTGATCACTGAACCAAAAGTCATAACATCAGTACTCTTGTAATCGCCGTCCTGCTTTAACAGACTTAATATTTTTTCTTGTATTTAGGCATTTCTATTACATGAAACAAACAATCGTTGGTTCCTTTTACTTTGACGAGATAAAAAAAATATTTTTTCGTGAAAAAATATTTACATTTACTTTTCGCCCACTAATGCGTAGAAAATATCTTAACTAAGTTACTGATATTATAAAAAGTATGCACAAGTGAGCTTAGTCTTCAAAAGCGAAGTGTTTTTGTCAAGGACGTCGCTCCGAAACAGACGCGCAGTCCACCCTCGATGAGATCGCGACGCGGACTGCCGGCAGAGTCCGCGGGGGATTACAGGATGGTGGAGCAGGCAGGGTCGCGCGGATTTACTTCCATTTTGGAGAAATAAATACTTTTCACGAATAAATTACGCAGTAAAAATAAAATATTCAAGACAAACTGTTAATATTGTTAAGATGTTTATCATGTGTAAAAATTAATACGATATCTTGTGCCGTTTCCGAGAGAAAATAACATTTATGGCAAAATAGGTGTTCTTTAGGGATTTTTTTTCTGAGAGGCGGTTGTCAAAAATATAATTTTGATCAAGACAAAAGATTAATTAAACCCTTGTCTATTATTGTGTATTTTTTATTTATAGATTAGATTAACAGTTATTGAAACAATTTGCCTGAAATATCCAAGAATTTGGACATTTCACATATCAATTATTTCAACAGACGTGTGCTCGGTACAGAGTCCCGGCAACCAAACCCCATCACCCTTAGAGCCGTGACATTCACTTGACATTGGGTTTCGCCATTATTGAAGATTCTCCCAGATACTCGCTTATCTGTTTTCACTTGACATTGGCAAAATCACTCTTTATTGTTGTGGAATGCCAAAGAGAAAAGAAGAATAATATTATATGTAAATGCGAAAGTGTGGATGTTTGTTTGTTTATTTCACTTTCACGACAAGACTTCTGAACGGATTTGAATGAAATTTAGTAGGTAGATAGATAAAGCACTCGGCTAACACATAGAGGAATTTTATCCCGGAAAACTCGAGGGTTCCCGGAGGAATTACTAAAAATTAAAACTTCACTAGATGGCGCTACCTTAAAATTGTATTTCTCTCTGGACCCAATTCCAAAGTTCACGCCGAGGAAGTCGCGGGCAGAAGCTAGTTTAAATTAATGTTGCTATATGAGGTGTTTTTAATGGAATGTCTGAACTCATTAGTAAATCTAATTTAGTTCGTTTATAGAGCTTCTGTTAGAGATAACCTGTAGCCTATTTGCTGAGACTTCACAATGGCTGACTAATAAAACTGAACTATTCGGTTGTTCCAAAATAATATACGGAATGTGGCAATTTTTTAAAGAAAGACCTTCTCACATTTGAATTTACCGCAAACAGTTCTACTTTAACGGAGATTTTAGCTTTTAAATAACGGAAATACTGAGTTACGGAAAAGCTAAAGTCAATAAAGTATTTTGAAAGTTGTAGGGCAACAGACTTTCTTTAAAACCTTATTATTTTTATAAAGCGTTTTTTCCTAAAGAAATCATGGTCCATTCGAACTAAGTCTAAAGTGGGTACGCAACGACTGATGGTGTCAATTTTGGATCCAGCAAAATAGTGTCACGTCATGCTGAGTAACTGGTTGAGGTCTTGAGATTTTAAAAAAGGAAACTTTGAAAGAAAAACGGTTTAAATATTATACGTACGCATAGACAGATATACCTTCATTAGCGGCCCCAAAGATAATGTAACCGTTAGTGATATACTACCAGCAACTAAATGTATTTCGACGCTTGAAACGAAAAGTTGACTAAGCGACATAATGTGGCGCTTAGTCAACTTTTCCTTTCAAGTGTCAATTTTCTTTCTTTCTTTCTTTCTTTCAACTAAAACCACTCAAGTCGGCTGACAGACCCAGGGCCTTAATAGTTATGTTGTATTATTCCATCTTCTATGTCCTGACCACTAATCCGAAGGTTGTGGGCTCGTTTAGGATAAAGATTTCTATGATGAGCCAATTTGTCTGCTTTAATATCGGGGTGTATTATACTTTGCCATACATTTTGTCCTTTTAGCATTACAACGTTGACTGGAAAAGATCCTGAAAAGGATAAGTCCGCCTTTGCTATACTTTGTTTTGTATTTTTTATTTTATATGTTATGTACGCAACAATGAGTTTACAAACAAACTCCTTACTTATACATATTGCACAAATTGTTTGTTTGTCCTTCGCAAACGACCATTTAATTTTGATCGGCATCATATTTTGCACAGAGTTAGTTGAAATAGTGAGAAATGGGATAGGCTATATTTTGTACCGTAAAAATAGTAAACTTTCTTGACACCAAAAAATATTGCAACTCGACATTGCAACGCTATTTATTGCTATAAACATTCAACCGATTTTATTGAAAGCATGCAAAGAGGTAAGATACAGGGAACAATATATAATAGTTTTATCACGAAAACCTCATTTCTGTGTAGGCGAGAAACATAATTCTCCTTCTGGCGCAGTTGGGTAAAACCCAACTGCTCCAGAAGGAGGGTTGTGTTTTACTCAACTGCGCCAGAAGAAGGGTTATGTTTTTTTTACCCAACTGCACCAGAAGAAGGGTTATGTTTTTTACCTGACTGGGCCAGAAGGAGGGTTATGTGTTTTACCCGACTTGGCCAGAGGGAGGGTTATGTTTTTACCCGACTGGACCAGAAGGAGGGTTATGTTTTTACCCGACTGGACCAGAAGGAGGGTTATGGTTTTACCCGACTGGACCAGAAGGAGGGTTATATTTTTACCCGACTGGACCAGAAGGAGGGTTATGTTTTTTACCCGACTGCGCTCCATTTCCTACAATATCCAAATCCCGTAACATCCATTTCTTGAAATATCCAAATCCCATAACATCCGTTTCTTAAAATATTCAAATCATTTATCACTGGCTTTAAACATTGAATAGGGTATTTCACTCTATTCAAGAAAAAATCGAAAACTAACTACTTATTTACGGTGATATTTGTTAAAAGTAATCGAATCAATATATATATATATTTTTTTATGTCATAGGTGGCAAACGAGCAGACGGATCACCTGATGGTAAGCGATAACCGCCGCCCATAGACACCCGCAACACCAGAGGAGTCACGAGTGCGTTGCCGACCAATTGGTAAGCCCTTGGCATCATCTCACCTGATGGTAAGTGATGATGATGCCGAAGATGGAAGCGGGCTTACCAAGATTCCCAAACGCAATGGGGAACTGGCTATCTTATCTTTATGCCAGAACACATCAATGCTGGTAGCATTGATGTTTGGCGGCAAAACTTAGATAAGATGGTGGTAGCTAGCCAGGCGGGCTCAGAAAATGCCCTACCACCAACCAAACCGAGTTCTACAAAGTAGGACCCCGCCGGGAATCGAACCCGCGACCTCCTGATGCGAAGCGAGCGGACTAGCCACTAGGCTACGGAGGCGGTTAAATATGATTTCTATAAAATAAAATGAGAAAAAACATTTTATTTTTGATTTACAAAAATCAAGTTTTTTAATCTGTTATTCAAATATCTCAAACGCCAGCCGCCATGCTGGTTGTCGATGTGACGTCACGATAGCAGTAAAGGCTTTGGCACACCAAACGCAGGTCAGACGCGGAGCAGGTCAATAGCAGCGCGGGAGACGGCACTCTGAATGCAGACGGCAGTTCCAACGCGGTTTAAACGCGGGCCCGCGTTAAAACGCGTTCAGTGTGACGTTGACGGGTGGAGGTTAGTTGGCTGCAAGATATCGAACGGATTCTTGCTGCTTTTGGCTCTCAGTCGAAAAAAAAAAATTACTTGAATGTTATATTTCTATAACATTTGTCTCGAAAATAGTATATATTTTGTTCCCACGCATTAATTCGATATTTTTTTCATTTAAATCCATCAAACGGTTGTAAAAAAATATTATAACTGTTGTGTAACGCGTCGCCGCGCTGCGCTGCACTGCGACCGCCCCGCCCCCAGTGTGGCATGCTAACATGGTTGCCATCAAGTTGCCATAGTTATACACAGCGCGGGCCCGCGATCAAACTGCGCCGCGCCGCGCCGCGCCTGCGCTGCTTCTGACCCGTGGTGCTCGCGCTGCCTGATTTGTCGTCCGGCAGTTGCAGAGCGGCGCGGCGCAGCGCAGTTTGAGCGCGGGCCCGCGTTCAAATTAGGTGTGACGTACTTCATATAATTTCTTGTATTACATAGACATGGGCGTTATCAGTTTTTTTAGAAAACGGTTCTGTAACCGATATGAAGTTCTCATATCGATATCGAAAACCGTTTTCAGATGTCGATATGGGTAGCACGATATTGATCGATTGGATTGCTCGTTTTTAGGTGAATGTTTACACGGTTGATCAGTTAAATTTAGGTATACGTTAAAGTATCAGAGTAAACTCTAATAATCTTACAAAAAAAATTACCCTCAGACTCTTTACCTTCAGCAATTAAAGTGAGGGTAATGATGTTGATTAGATGGTAATGATCTGAAATTATGTATTGAATATATTGGCCTGACTGACTCGGTGGCTCAGTGGTTAGCGATCCTGACTACTGATCTGAGAGTCGTGGGTTCGATCCCCACCAAGGATTTCTGTGATGAGCAGATTTGTTTGCTCTGTGTCTGGGTATATCAGATATATGTATATATATTTAAATGAATATGTGTATCTATCTATCTATATATGTATATATTTAAATGTGTATTTTGGGGTCTGATAACCGTGTGTAATTTGTCCCGGATTTTATTATTATATTGGTATCTTTATTGATCTCCTTCGAAGGGTAGGGGCTTTTATTATTATAAAGTTTAAATCCGGACTATTCTGGACCACCGCAATTCGTCGCGGTGTGCAGAGCAGTGTGTTTTCCGCCTAAAACTCATTACAATCTTCACTTTATCATTACCGTCATCAAAGTGGAAAATAATATTGTAATTTAATATCTTTTGATTTTCTGCGTATAATTTCGTAAAAATTATACCCATAGCTAAGATTTCTGACCTAGTTTCACGTGAGCTTATAAAAATGAACATTTAAAAATTTCTCTTACTTTTGACCGATTTGCACCAAATCAGAGAATCACCCATAAATGGATAAGCAGCGCCACCGCGATCGCTCGAAACAGCGCCCGCGCCGCTGTATAAATCGACCCTTTTTTGAATGCAAGAAAGTATTTTTTTTTAATTATTAAAAAGCATTTTTTTTTATTCTTGTTTATTCTTGTATAATCTATCTTTGTTATAATATAACCTGTTCCAAGTTCAGGACGACAATTAAAACTTACAGAACCTTTTGAATCGTATATGCATTTATTATTCTACACTCTGTAATGTAATATTTAGAGATATTGATATTGAGGAAACAGAAACACATAAACGTCTCTTATTACCTTTGTGAGGAGTAAAAATAAATAGTTTCCAAGTCCATTATAGATACTGACTGTTAATCAGTTACTTTACGTTATTGGAATATCTGTTACCGACCCACCTCTACGTGTCGCAGAAATATCGCACAATTTTCGCGCGACACCTTGTCGCGTCGCCGAATATTGCAACACGTGTAGCGCGATATTCGCGCGACACATGTAGCGTCGCCGCTTGTCGCGCGAAATTCGCGCTAATTTCGCGCGATGTGTAAGTAAGTAAGTAAGTATTTATTGACGATAACTTTTTACAAGACATTATGAAGTCTCTGATTTCTGAACTAGGTAAAAATACCTGTGTCTCAGACAATCAGTGCCCTCTTCCATTAATATTTATTTACACAATCGGTTATGTCAACAAATTGTTTTTAGCATTACAGGTAGTTAAGACCTTATACTTATTTTTACTTATACTTATACATTCTTTTTTTTCCATTTTAATTCTAAATTAATTAATTTAAATATGTACTTAACACTTACATATTTTAATAAATGCAATCAGTTTGGGTGTGAGCATGTGTATGTATGCGTGTGTTAGTGTGTGTGTGTGTGTGTGTGTGTGTGTGTGTGTGTATGTGTATGTGCGTGTTAATTTTACATTCATGGGAAGACAAACTATAATAATTGAGTATTTTATTAGCCTTATTATGCAAGTGAACAGACAGAAAACTATACTGTCGTCTCGCAAATGTTGTTCGACATCTAACGGGATCGATTACATTACCAACTGTGCATTTGGTATTAAATTTGGTAGGATCGTACGGGGTACATAGGTGCTGCCTAGTAATCACATGTAAAATATACAGTTGTCGTACAGACAAAACATTGCATTTCTTATATAGTTCCACTGTAGGGAACCTATATGGACTAAAAGTCATAGTTTTGAGCAGCGATCTTTGTGCCCTTTCAACTTGAATCATATGCGTTTTGCATGCACCCCCCCATACTCCTATACAGTATCCCATAACAGACTGTGCCAATGCATAGTATACCTTACGTAACAAGTCCAAGTCAGCTACATACCGAAGTTTCTTAAAAATCCAGACTAGTTTTCTCGTTCGAGATATGACCTGATCTAAGTGCAAGCCCCAGTTTAACCTATCATCTAAAATTACGCCAAGGCACTTGACTGATGTTGATTTATTTATAGAATAACATTTGCATGATGATGTGTCAGATGGGAAATTGCATGCGTGGGCCTTTATTTCGACATTATTTTTACATTTTGCTATCCCAAATTGGATGAACGTTGTTTTAGAAATATTTAATGTAAGCAGGTTTTGATTAAGCCACTGAGTCACTTTTTGTAACCACAATTCAGCATTATATCGAGCCTCATCCCAGGTCACTCCCTGAAATACTAAGGCTGTATCGTCAGCATAGGTAAATATTTTACCATTATACAGTGGCATTCGACATATATCATTTATGTAAATCAGGAAGAGACTAGGTCTGAGGATACTTCCTTGCGGCACTCCGTAACTTATCACTGCTTCATCACTTGTGTATTTATCGATTTTAACTTGTTGAATACGGTTTGTAAGGAAGTCTTTAAATATTGAAAGTGCAGTATCACGTATCCCTGTTTGCTCTAATTTACGGACAAGTGTAGAAATCGAGACAGTGTCAAAAGCCTTGGCTAGGTCCAGGAAAATACCAATACACTTATATTTAGAATCCAGGTTATTTACTACATATTCAGTTAAAGATTTGACAGCATCTTCTGTACTCCTTTTGGATCTGAAACCAAACTGGGAATCTGATAAAACGTTGTTATGGTCTAAGAATTTAACCAGTCTCTCATTCAGAACTTTCTCAAAAATTTTGGATAGTGCTGTAAGTACAGATATTGGTCTATAGTTGGTGACACTGTCGTGTCGCGACACAATGTCGCAGAAGTATCGCCACTTGTAGCGCGAGATTCGCGCGATATTCCCGCGACGTGTAGCGGCTTTTTGCGACGCGACGTCGCAGCTTCACTTGCGAGTTTCGCGCCACATAAAACGCGCCTGTTTGGGGGAGGCTTAACAGTCATAAAAACGATATCAAAATAATTACTATCTATTTATGTATTGAAACCTTTATAGATAGATAGATAACTCGTTTATTTGTTACTACAAACACACATATTAAGTATTACATCAGTACACACAATAAAATAAAAATAAAATAAAAATTTAAATTAATTAAATAATAATTAAAATTATAAAATAATCATTAAATTATTATTAATAATATTTTTTTTTATTTTTTTTATAATAATAATAATATCTAATAATATCTGGGACAAATCACACACTGGCCCCAAACTAAGCAAACAATTCTGCTCATCACAGAAAAGTTTGCCCTGTGTGGGGATCGAACCCACGACTCTCGGATCAGAGGTCAGGATCGCTAACCACTTAGCCACCGAGTCAGTCAATATAAGATAAGCAGTTTGTCTTCGAGTCAGTCAAGTTTATGTTTATGTATTATGCTTCCGATTCCCATAACACTGGGAATCCTAATTTGAAATCGGGTAACATTTCTCCCTGGATATCCAATAAATATAAGATGACTTTAAATTAGTTCTTGGTATGAAAGAGTCCAAATTTTTTTTGCAATTTGACAATAAGTCCCTTAGGGATGGTGGGAAATCGTCTTAATGGGTCAGTCGACGTCGTGGGAATCGATATACTGAGAACAATTCAGGGAAAGTTGATTGTTTTCATGAGCACATGCATCGCCTATCGTATGAAGAACTAATTTAGAATTACCCTATATTTATATATTTATGTCACCATCATCAGCCGAAAGACGTGCTGGACAAAGGCCTCCCCCAAGGATTTCCACATCGACCGGTCCTGCGCTGTCCGCATCCAGCGGCTTCCCGCAACCTTCACCAGGTCTTCGGTCTACCGAGTGGGAGGCCTACCTACACTGCGTCTTGTCATTTTGCTTTATTTAGGTAATAAATATATTAAAACTCCCCATTACTTCAATATCACTCGGACACTCCCACCAATTTCTAGTATTTACAGCCCTTGGACTGCCCAACTTCCGAATTGGATAAAAAATATTTCTACAGGAGGTGGATCGTAATATTTTTGTCCCTTTATGACGTCATTAAATCTTTACGGCAAGACCTATGCGTTTATGGACCTTTCAAGTAATAAAAGGTCTATAAAGGAAATTCCACTGTAGAGAAGTTGCATTTTGTGTACTTATTTTATATAATTTTCCTCGAATTACTCGTATTATGATTAAGGGTTATTGTATTTAACTGTAAATTATAAATATTTCAATTTTAATTGCTCAGTTCTATGATTATTTTCATTAATTTCATATTTTTCGAAATAGTTTATCTACAGGTTATAAAAAAAACTACAATCAGGTAATTTAACAGGGTGTTCTACTCATAAAACTAAACAAGTTACCTTAAGGAACCAAATTCGAATTCTAAAAATCTCTCGAATTTGGACTCCCCATACAAAATTGGCGGGTTAGCAGATTAATTTGTATGAAAAGAGCAAATTTTTTTCGAGTTCATGACAGGTGCCATTGTTCAGTATCATGAGTAAATCATCCACAGTCAGTGAGCTTATTACTCGCTGTGTATTTTTTTTCGGTCTGTTTCTTCTCACCGCACAAACACTTTCTAAATCGGCAGGAATACGAGTTACAAGCTGGAGTTGTTAACAACCCATATCGTCCCCACTGCAAGGGCTCGGGTCTCTTCCCATACCTCGGGAAGGTTAGGCCATACTCCACACACGGGGGCCGAGTCCGGATTGCTGCAAGCTGAAGTAAACAACATATTATTTTGACTTAATCAAAATGACATATGAAAAGTTACAGTGCTACTTATTTACTCAAAATTCACTTAAGACATATCTTCTTCTAAGAAAGGCACTTGTGGTGCGGCTATCGGTTCATACATCACTGTTTAGTTTATTATTTATGTATTATACGAACCAATAGTCTGACAGTGTTTGCTCATAATGCTACTATTCGAGAAATTTACATTACAGAATTCGAGAATGTTTAGACGCCGTGGTGTGGCCGCTATTTCTACCGTCTAAATTTCAGATATAAACAGTTCGTTTAGCTCGTTGGGTAAAGTGACTTTCTGTTGTTGATCTGATGGCATTACCTGTGTACAGTCCATCATGTTGGAGAGGAAATAATCCGTTAGTTGACTTTTACGTCATGTTCAAAATAAAAAGTAACTAGAGGTTATTTAATAGAATCGAAGAAAATTTTGGTATATGTATAACTTCACAGATTATGAAGCGATTTTAATGTTTATTTTATTTTGTTTACAATATAAGGTTTGCAAAGTGATCTAAGCAAAACTAGTACTACAAGCGAAAGTACGATGTAGTGAAAAAGTGTTAAGTGCAAAAGTGTTAGTGGGTAGTAGTTACTGTAAGGTGTAAGGTACAGATAATAACAACATTGATGTGTTCTAACATGAAGATAAGATTTTCCATCTGTTAGTAAGCCCGCTTCCATCTTTGGCATAAAGCCCTCCGTAAACTGAATTGGTGCTTCCCTTCGATGTCATACACTGCCGTAACATCGTTTATTGAATTTGACTTACATCCCGTTAACCGATTTTAATAAAACTTGGACCATAATAGGTGTTATTCCTATGGAAATAAAATATTGTGACTTAAAGTTGATTTGGTGATGAAAATGGAATGGAAATTAATGGAAATTCCTCAACGGTAAGCTGTAGCAAGGTTATTATTGTATAATATTTGTTTATTAGTTCTGATTTTTTTAGTTTATTTCTTGACTAAATGTATTACTGTAGATAATTATATGCAGATTGATAGAGTTGGTAATTATTTCTAGCAAAACATGTAATAGTTTATATTAACTTCCAGTCTAGCAGAGAAGTATGTAGTCTAGATGTTAAGAGTAAAAATAAAGAGAAGTACAAAATATAATACAAAAAGAAGATAAACATAATATTAATGGAAAATGCAGTTATAGTCTTCATAAACATTCCTTACTATGTGATAACACGTTCACAGCTATAAAACTGTTCTTGGAATCTTTGGGAATAGCTGACCGAGCCAAACGTACGGTCTAGTCACATCTGTGATTTAGATCCCTATCCACTACTACCGTGTGGTACCACAGTATCCAGGGTTTGTTCTGTTTACACCTGGAATATTATCATGTATGATAATAATCAGGCACCTATCAAACTAACACTGAAATTTTACTCGTACTCTTTAAACAAATTTGCCCATAGAATAGATTTTAGGTTCTATAAAAAAAAAACCCATGCAGGGTTGGCAAATAAATTAATAAGTTTAATAAAAAAACAGATAATTCAGCCAGAATACACTGCGAACCTTTATATTGAGAATCGAATTTTGAATACTTATTGTCTAAAAACTAAATAAAAAAATAAAGAAAATGAAATACGATGTGAAATACACTCGACTTCAAAAAAATCGCACCTTTTAAGAAATCTATTTTAAACATCTTTCAATCGTATTTGTATTATGAAATATTGGTAATGTTCGGTATCATTTGAAAGGTAAGGAAACAGAGAATGCAAAAACAATAATTCATTCAATGTTTTTTATTGGAATTGAGAAAAATTTACAAAACAATAAAAATCCTTAAAAAACCCAAATGAAATCTGATTAATTTTTCAAAACAAAGTTGCTTAAAACTAACCTAAAACCTAGTGTTACCGCCCCTAGCCCTAATGACGTCTTCCATGCGCTCCCTCATGGATCGCACCAACTTTAGGACCTCTTCTTGAGGGATTCTGTCCCATTCCTCAATAACGGCATCTTGGAGCTCCTGAAGAGTCGCGGGAGTGGGATCACGGGATCCAACCTTGCGTTTCAGCTGGTCCCAGAGGTGCTCTATCGGGTTCAGATCTGGACTTCTCGCTGGCCACTGCATGACAGGGATCTCAACCTCTTGAAGGTAGCCCTGCACAATTCCAGCAGTGTGCGCGCGAGCGTTACCGTGCATTAATGTGAACCCGTCGCCAATAAATCCAGCATAGGGGACCACATGTTCTTCCAGGATCTCTGTGATGTACCGGTGAGCAGTCATCGACCCTTGCCCGCGAGCACCGCCGGTCCGAGAGACGCAAGAAAGTTCAGTTTTGCCGTCGGCAGATATGCCGCCCCAGAACATGCAGGAACCGCCCCCGTATTCTACCGTCTCTTGGATGCAGGCTTGGGCAAAACGTTCCCATTGTCTTCTGTATACTCTTTTGCGTCTATCGTTGCAGAAAAGGCACACTCTCGTTTCGTCTGAGAAGAGAACAGCTCTCCATTGGTCCAGGGTCCAATTGACGTGGGCGCGAGCAAATTGCAGGCGTGCTTGCCGATGCGCTGCGGTTAATTTTGGACCCGTGGCAGGTCTTCTAGCCACAATATTTCTCTCCTTTAGTCTTCTTCTAACTGTAGAGACACTCACGGCCCTTCTACGAACTGCTTGAAGCTGCTGTTGCAACTCAACAGCATTAGAGAACCGATTTCTCAAAGACTTCGATACGACGAATCGGTCATCTCTCGCAGAAGTGCAGCGATTTCTACCAGACCCACGCCTTCAGACAAAGCCACCGGTCTGCAGGAACCGCTGGTACACTCTTCGAACAGAAAAGCGACTCAAGTGCAATTGCCGAGCAACATCACACTGACGTAGTCCTGATTGCAGTAGTGCGATAACTTGGGCGGCTTCAGCAGCAGTAGTGTCCATCTTCAAGGACGTTTTTCTGATGAAAGATATTCTTCTGTGTCTTCTTCGACTGTTGGTAGCAAATTTATCCCCCGATAAGCTGTATCGACCCTTTTATACCCAAAAAACAAAACAATACAAACAAAATTTGAAGAGGAGAATCAGTTCCATTGTCATTCACAGTGACTTAAAGTGTCAAGCTTTTTCTTTAATCAAATGAAATGGATATTTTTTTAAAGAGTTTTTATAGGGCTCTCAAATGATACCAATATTGCTTGTCTGCTTGTCTTAAGGATTAACAGTGCTTGAAGCCTATTTTTACGGACGTGCGATTTTTTTGCGTCGAAACTGTAACAGATACTTATTTAACAAGATCGAGTTTGAATTTGATTAAAATGATATTCAAATATTTTTAATAACAAATATCAAAGAAGTCACGTAAGACTAGGGATTTCAATCTTTTTGTAAATTATCGTTTTTAATTTGCAAGCTCAATCTTACAATTTTTCTTAGAAAAAATTTTTCAGTTACATTATACAAAAAGGCTCAAAAAATGTTTATTTATGGTTATAGACCATATTTTATAAAGGATGTAAAAAACCACTCCGGTTTTTTTAAGATATATTGTGTTCTACTCATGATACTGCACAACTTTTCCTAACCCGGAATAAATATTAATTAATGATTCCGGAATAGTATTTTACACCCTGAATAAAGCCCTTATAATTCTTTCTTTTCTTTTTCTTCATTGCTTCTTTTCCATTGATGAGAATGGTGCATGCTCGCCTAAATGTTCGTGCGGATGGTAGCGTATCGGGAGCCGGGTCGCTCCCTTCCCTCAAATATGGTTGAGGGGAGCGATGGCTGACTCTCGCGTTATACTCGTGATCGGGTGCTGTCCGTGTGAGCTGGACTACTCTTGTCATTGGTGTTTTTCTAGTCATTATCATTAATAATAGTATGTACCTGAATATTTTGTCGATCCTTTACATTCTCTTATAATGGTATGCAACTATATGTATATAAATATGATCAGATTTTTTTACAAACTGTAATAGAATGTAAGCCTTTTATTGAAAAAATGTGTTGGAGGGAGTTTCTTTGGGCCCGACTTTCTTCTTTCTTCGCAAATACTTCCCGATACGTTGTTGGGTATATGAGTTCTAAGTGGTAGGAGCTTCGTATTAGGTAGAAAAAAATATGACCTACGAAAAGTGTATAGTAACACCTACTTCGAATAAATAATATTTAGATTTTGATTTGATTTTGATAAAAATGGTTTGTGGCCCCCAAAAGAAATAAACATTGTCTATGTCAATTTCTATGTCAAAATAGAGAAATATTTGACGCAATAATACATAAACGCTGAAAGCCACACAATCACAGAAAAAAATCTGGATCCAATGGTCTGAGTCCCGCTTGCACAGCGTTAAAATTGTTTTTCAAAATCTCAATAATTTTTCGGCTCTGATGATAAGTTGGCATTTTGTGGGTAACTACGATTATGTATTTTTTTATTTTTTTTGCTTAAAAAGGTGGGACAAAAGCGGAACAAATCAGTTGAGTGGGATTCGCGATTTACCGCCGACTCTTGGCTGCGCTCCGCTGCGGATGTCCATCTGACATGTGGATACCGTTTGCGGATAATTTAATTCGCTTCTAGAATCATGTTTGGCACGATTTACAGTTCATTGTGGTGATAGTTAAGTGTATTTATCTTCTTTTCGTCTAATGGCTTTTTAAAAATGGACCTGAATTAAAGAATAAAGTGAAATTGTAATAGTTTACTATATTATCTCGTTTTGTTTACTTACGTAATAGTTATATTGGTTAATGTATTTTTTTAACTCTCAACAGATCTGATTTCTTATATCTTGGTCCTGAGCGCTGTATTCCGTGCTTGGACCACGCATGAACGCACGACTTCAAACGATAGATTGGATTGGCAAAGCGTTTATATAATTACTTATATGTAACCTATACCAGGTGACTGACATAACTGCAGACGTTGTATTCATAAAACTCAACAACATTTTTCTACAACAGTGATAAAATCGCAAAAATGTGTTTGAAATTCTCATACAAATATAGAATAATCAGTAGAATAATCTTTATTTCAGACTTTAAAAATCAGGTACTTATAGTGTAGGGTAGTAAAATTCCTTAATTTATATTTGGACAAGATGCGTTATAAGAAAAGTCAAATATTTCTTGCTATTTCATCATAGTTATAAAATATTCTTTATAATCTAGTTTTTTCTTTCCTAGATATTCTTTTTCTTTTTATTATCCTTTGTTTTTTATATGTTTCTTTTTTGTTGTTGTTCAGTTTCATGAATTACAGAAGATATCAGTCATGTACTAGTCACTGTGTAGGTATATCGACATTTAGTATAGACAAACCAAAAAGAAGCAGTGTTAAATAATTCTATAAAAATCAATAAGTTTCTTTCATACACATTAAAGTTTCTCCATTTTACGATTGTTCAAATACGTGACGCCTAACGACTGTCCTTTTGGATTCTGCACTGAAATCCCTGGATATTTTGGTCCGACCAGAGACATCTATTTCTGGACTTGACCTTCCAATATATCTGGTAGTTCTCCTACTAATTGAAGTCACGGCCTTCAAGATTGACATTAGTTTTTCGAGATCTTCTCTTCTAATCATTTTGCCTCAAATAAATGATAATAATAAATAACGACCTGCGACCTCCTGATATGTGAAAGCAAGCGGCCTAGCCACTAGGCCACGGGGGCAGTCGAAATTTACGGTAAATAAATATATAAATAAATTTGTTTTACTATATGTGTGTACTATGTACGTGGGTGTGGTATTCCGCAAAACACGGGAAGTGGCAACAAACGTTAGTCAAATCAAAATATTTTTTATTTAAGTAGATGCTGTACACATTCTTTTAAATCGTATTTTTTACTACCTTGTACAAAGTTTCTACCACGCGGTACTTGTACACTCGTGTACACTGTTGTACATGCTTTTCTACTCTTTTACAAATTCGTACAGTCTTGTACACGCTTGGATGATGTATGAACCCACTTTTTAGTCATGTTTCTTCACCGATCCTTTTTCCGGCAGCAGTAGCCTTGGCGAACTTCTATGTTTACCTTCGCCCATCCGGGATAAACAGGCAGCCAAGTCGGCCTGTCCTTATAAAGTATCTAATAAATTACGTCTTTGATACCGGATAATAAAATTTAAAGTCTACACTAGAATGCACTCTTTGCTCCATCGGTTCTTTCTACTTCTTTGTTAGATAAAGGTGTAATGAATGTTACCAAGTTTGCAGTTTGCGGCTGAAAATAGGTCACAATTTTTGGTCATTGCTGTATCCAGTAGCTCAGTGTGACTGTGAGGGTGTCAATTATTCAGATTAAGCAACTATTAAAACAGCTGTCATCTGGATGGATGAGAGTGACAGCAGTAGTAGTTTATAAACAGTTTTGTGTAGTTTTGGGCAGATACCAGCCGGTGTTTGAGACGTTATACATACCTTGTATACAGGGCGTAAACAAAAAGGTGTGTTGATACTTCAAGGTGAGCTTCCACACATCAAACTGAACAACTTTTGTTCTACATCTTTGTTGAAATCGCAAACAATGTTTGGACTTTTCATACAATTCGATCAGCTGGCGACCAAGTTTGTATGAAAAGTATTTTTTTTTCCGATTTCAACAAAGTTTTAGAACAAAATTGTTCAGTTTGATGAGTAGAAGCCCATCTTGAAGTCACCGCACCTTTTTGTTACCTTCTGTATATTGTACTTACCTAGTATGGTCTAGTAGGTATGTTATTTGATTTTACTAGTTATATAAGCCCTCAAAAACTTTGAAATGTTGCCAAATGTAAAAATATATACTGTGATTCGCCTCCCTTTTAGAGTTACCGCTGGTAAGTTCAATTCTATGACTAGTTTTAGGGTAAAAATAAGGTCTGGAGTTTTTTGATTAGCATCAATATTTAAAAATAAATAAATAGATCAACAGGTTATATTCGGGTGAAGGTATAAAAGTTTCATTGACTGAGCATCTAGACTTAAACATTTTGGTAAGTTTTGAAGTTGCAGTAGTGCTAATGCCTTTGGAACAACAAAATACTTATTTTATCTATTATTGGCAATGTAGCGCTGAAATTTTAATTACCAGACCGGTGAGGAGTAGGAAGACCTAAACTTCGTTGGCTGGAAGCGCTCAAGAAGGACCTTCAAAGATGCGAGCTCTTTGAGGACGATGTCCAGGACAGAGCGAAGGTAGTTATCCAGGCAGACTTGGTAGCGGGACCAAGCGGGATTTATAATTGCCAAGAAGAAGAGAAGATAAAGACCCATCACTCACGTTTACATTTTCAAATAATCTTGTTAAGTTTACTAATTGATTGTCTTTTAAACAATACAAATAAATCATCTCCACCACGTGGCCCGTCTAACGTTTTAACTAAAATCTAATTTCCAAAGTTTCGAGGGATCTATTTATTTTAATAACAGTAGACAAGTTCAATTATGACTGATGAGAAGAGCATTATTGTTTAACGTCGATGTTGAAAGCAGATCAAGTTTCAATATGCAGGGTTGTTATTTGCCATTCGACAAGTTTAATATTACACAGTGGTATTCAGTTAAATACAGGGTAATTAAAAAAAAACTGGCAAGATTTTAACAGTGGTTTCTACTCATCAAACCATCCAGACGTTGTATAATCACCCAGTATTAATACATTTAGCAGTCTTGTTTACCCGAAAGTAATATCATGTAAGAATTTTATTTAAAAAATAAATGTGTGGAGGGACATGTGTCTATTGGGCTCGACGTTTCTTCTCTCCAAAAATACTTGCCGAAATGTTGGGAGTTCGAGTTCAAATCCTTCATTTGAATTTGGAACGACTACTAGGACTGTGTCATCTTTTAACTTGTACTTAATCATATTTCACTACAAATCCAAAATAGTTGGTTCCGGCAGAATAACAGCGCTGTAGGTAGCTATCTACCTTCGGCATTATGCTGAGTCGGGACTGGTTCGGAAAGCAGTACAGTTTCATTATTAGGGTACTTTTGTCTTTATTTTTAGTTTTTAATTTTATTTTAGGTATTATTTGTTTTTTCCTTTGTTATGTTTACCTTGATCTGTTTATTTCACCGTTTGTAATTTGTTGGTTTCTGAATAAATGTGTTTGTATATAATTTTGCACTAGATCCAGATTAATGAAAAAGGCTCTAAACCTAATGAGCACTCTACTTATAGTAACATTAGTTGCATGAAAACTTTAATAACACCAGTTAGCGCTCCTTTCAATTAACGTGTTTGTTGAGTTGTAATAGGTATCCACTGCGTTGGATCACAAAACATATAGATACAGAAGGTCCGCTCAATACGCTCACTAAAATCCTAAGCATATATACATGCTTATAGACGTATACGGTCGTTGTAGGCAAGATGACGCACTGTGCGATCGTGACCTTGCCTCGAACGACCGTATATTTCTATAGGCATGTATATGCTTACGATTTTAGTGGTTTGTATTGAGCGGACCATCTGTGTCTATTTTGTGGTTAGATGCAATGTCGCTTTGAAAGTAAATACTCACGGTCATTGAGTTTAGTGGACTTGTAAATATGTATGTATTGTATTGTATTGTATTAATGCTTTATTGCACACAAGGAATTTACATAACATATAAAATATTGGACTACGTATACAAAGGCGGTCTTATCGCTAGAAGCGAGAAGTACTGGTAGCGATAGTGCATGAATTATTTGAGCAATGTAACAAAGTATGTAAATAGATTAAAGATAATATAATTATATACAAATTACACAGAATACTTGATATTTATAACTATCTAACTTGTCGCAATTATATAAATATAGTATATATATACTATATTTATCATATACATATATAAATAGTAAGATATATATATATATATATATATATATATATTAATAACAACGCACATAATTACTGGGCAAGGAGAAATTCTTTAAGACGCAGCTTAAACGCTGCGTGTGTCACAGTGTGACGAATTCGGTGAGGCAGAGTGTTCCATAGCAGGGCGGAAGTTACAGTAAAGGACTGACCATAGTAATGAGAGCGACAGAAAAGAGATTTCAAAAGATTGTCCCCCTTAGACCTTAGTTCTTTTAGCTCTGTCGTAATCAGACCCAAGGTATGAGAACTTTTCTTTCAGGTAGACAGGTGAATTGGAGTTGTAGAGAATATTGAAAATTATAGAAAGAAGATGAAAGTTTCGGCGTTCGCGTATTGGTAACCATTTTAGCTGCGCGCGATATTCCGATACATGATCGTATTTACGAAGTCCAAATATAAAGCGAATACACACATTTTGAAGTCTTTCCAGCTTTGACTTAAGGTCTTCGTTAAGATCAGGATAGCTCGCATCGGCGTAATCTAAAATGGGTAGAAGGATAGACTGATCTAGCTCAATTTTAGTTTTAAGGGGAAGTAGATTTTTCCAACGTCTTAGCGAATGGGCAGTCGCAAACAATTTGCGGCTGACCTCGGTGACGTGTGGGAGCCACGACAGAGTGCTGTCAAGCAGGACGCCAAGGTTTTTAACGACGTTACTATAGGGGATTGGATTATTCTCCAATACTACAGGGGGCAGATTATCTAAGGAAACACTAGCAATCTGCCTCGGGCCTCCGATAATGATGACCTGTGATTTTACTGGATTTATGGTCAGACCATACGATTTACACCAGTTACTGATTTTATAAAGATCTTCATTCAGTTGGACGATAGCCGTGTGTAGGTTTTGCAAAGACGCTTGACAATATATCTGCAGGTCATCTGCGTAAAGATGATAAGAGGAGGTAATTAAAGGTGTAATGAGGTTAATAAACATGGAGAAAAGAAGCGGTGACAGCACTCCACCCTGGGGTACGCCCGCAGTTATAGGACATGGTTTCGAAATAATGTTGTTCAACCGAACACGTTGTTGACGGTCGTGGAGATAGCTGCGGAACCATGCTATAACATTTGAGGACAAATTGAGGGTTTTTAGGATAGCCAAAAGGAATTCAAAGTCAACTGTATTGAATGCATCACTGAAATCTAAGAGGGTATGATGTATGTAGAAGAAAGCTTTCCGCAATAATATTTAATAGGTTAGAGTTGAATTAATGAATTAATGCATGAAAACACTTTACTGCACAACAAAACAGTCATTTTTTATTTGTAAAAAACGATATTTTATTCTAACAACGTTTGAATTACCAAGAAGTGACGTCATAGTTATTCACAGTCATGATTCGATAAACATTTTGTGTTTCTTTTTTTAATTTAACCCGGCGCCATCCAGGTTGGGTCATAATGACCTAAACATTGTTTGATTGTGGATATTTTTAAAATGATTTATGCTGAGGTGTTGATTTTCTTAGTAGATGGAGATAAGACTTCATTTTATCCGTTTTGGACTGCATCACAATCCTCATGTGACAGTAACGAGATATAGATTATAGACGCCTGTAAAGTTTAAAAAGGTAAATTTGACCCAACGTGGCATTCGATGTCATAATTTCGTACCATTAGTGTGGCGTATTGTTTTTTTTTTATGTTTTTATAATGAGACGCCAGATAAGAGAACAACGGCAAATAGTTTCAGTATTAGTGAAGGTTGATTCTGATGTTTTTATGTTATGTAATGTAATCTTGAGCTTTATGAACACAAGAATTCGTCAAAACAAGGGGAAATGTCCTGTACTTGTCTACGTTTATTCTTCCATCTTCGGCATCATCGTCACTTACCATCAGGTGAGATGATGCCAAGGGCTTACCATTTGAGGGTAAAATAAAAAAAATAAAAAAACATCATAAATATTACTTTTTACTTTGTATCTCTGAGATCATAGTATTTTTATTGTTTAATAATTACATGATAATAAAAATCTCAAGTATTTTTAAGTTTTAAGGGCGCATAATTTAATTATCATAAGAGGAATGAACTATTATTTTTGTTAAGTTTTTGAAGTGATTTGGAAAAAGAAACAATATAAATTGTTAGTTCCGTATTTTTGTTATTATATTTTACAAGTCAAATAACAAATATAATGACTTTCAAAAAACTAAAATAGTATTAATATTAATATTTTGAGTTAGTTTTCAAAATATACCTTGATCTATATGTGGGTAATTTTGACCCGACGACGTTCAACTCGGTGTAACAATTTTCCACGTAGACGACGCCGGATTAAAAATTGAGGATACTATGGAAAACAAAACACTAAATATTCTTTTTTTTTTTTTTTTTAATTATTAATATTTTAAATTTCAATTAAGATAGCATGATGTTTTTAACTAGGTTCCGCCCGCAACTCCGTCTTTGTAAACTTCAGAATTGGGTCCAGAGATATAAAATGGAAAGGCAGCGCCATCTAGAGGCGAAGTAAAAAAATCAGTTTTTAGCCATTCCTCCGGGAACCTTATATGTATATAAAAAGTATCCTGTGTTAGCCGAGTGCTTTATCTATCTACCTACCAAATTTTATCCGAATCCGTTTAGTAATTTCAGCGTGAAAGCGGATCAAACAAACGAACATCCATACTTTCTCATTTATAATATTAGTAAAAATAAGAATATCAGAAAGAATGAATGAATGAATGAAAACACTAAAGAATAAGAAAGATAAGATAAGATGATTTCAAAAATGTGAGTAGATGAGTCAGATCGGAATTTGTTGCACGTCACACATCTTACTAATTATTTAATTAAATAATTAATATTCGCATACTAATTACGAAATTATTATAAATAAAATGATTTACATATAGTAAAATTGCAAGCAAGTAGATATTCCTGTAGTTTCAATAAAATGGCTATTTGTAGAATAATATTTCATATCTTATTTTGAATGCAGTCATATCCCGGAATATCGCATGGAGCTCACAATTTTATTTCTGACAAGCGGAGTACCTCGTTCACCTAAATAGACTTCGGATGTAAACTGTCCCTCGAACCCGTTGGAAAGTCAAAACTTAATGCAAACTTTAACTCTACAGCTTATCCACATAGGGATCGTTATTTTAAAAATAATTATCTCTGTATCCTTAAGAAACGTTTGCTCCAATTTTAAAGTTTCTATCTTTAAAAATTTAGATTGTGTGTTGTCTGTCAGCCAATAATTAAGTCATTAAGTCAGTAAGTAACAGTATTGTTTTAAAGGTATATTATAGATTCTCAAGCTGAAAGCAAAAGTATTATTTTTCCTTAGTTTACATACACCGGCGATAATTCAAATCCATTTAAAAAGCATGTTAATAAAGAAGATGAATAAGTCTAAAATAATACTGCTGAACAGGAAATTTTACTGTTAGCCGAACTAGAAGTCAGTGTGTCTAAAGCAGGATGTGAACGTAATGTTTGTACGGTGATCAAAAGGCATACAATTTCCTGCAAAGCTACTAAAGCAGATGAATAAGTTTAAAAGAATGAAGATACTATTGCTTAAGAGGAAATACTGTTAGCCGAAATAGAAGCTAATGTGTCTGAGGCAGAATGTGAACGTTACGCTTGTGAGGCGAGCAAAAGGCATGTTATTACCTGCAATGTTACTAGAGAAGATGAATAAGTCTAAAAGAATAAAGATACTACTGCTTAACAGGAAATACTGTTAGCCAAACTAGGAGCCAATGTGTCTGAAGCAGAATGTGGACGTAATGCTTGTGAGACGATCAAAAGGCATGTAATTGCCTGCAGGTTGCATAGCAATGAGCCTATCCAAACAAAACTCGTTAGCGTTCCACAGGGGAGCGAACTTGGCTTGCTTTCATTAGTATGATGAAAATAGCGAACGTTGTTATTGTTACAACTACAGTTTTAAAATATTTTGTTTAATTAAATATGTACCTTGCATTTAGGTATAAGATAACAATAAAACGTAAACTTCAAACTTTTAAATAGGGTTTACAAGTTGATGTGTGATTGACGATAAAGTTCTAACATTCCTATCTGGCAAATAGATTGAGGCATACAAAATTGTTACAATCTTACAACAAAATCAATTAACTAATAAAATCTAACAATAAAAATCCACTTACTATATGTAATTAAAGTGAGAACGAAAATATTGTGTAAACTTTGTCATGAATACAAGATGTAGAAAGAACGCTACCAGATATTTTAAAGATGGCCTCGACTGACGACTGACCTTTAAACCCATACTTAATTCTCAAAAACGTTTTTGGACCTACATACAAATTGGCTTATTGGCCGATCAATTTGTATTGAAAGTCCAAATTTGTTTTTGTTTTCATAGGAAAAGTAATTCAGATTTATGAGTCGAATACTTAGTTCATGATTCCGGGAAGAGATACATAGATCGGTAATTAGTGGACCTTCGTTTTGAAAATATATTCAAAATAACATTTTTCAAGAAAATACAAGTGTTTTACAGGTATTTATATTTTATTAAATTAGATCCTGTTTTAAAGATGATATTTACTAGCTGAAAAAATAATGATGTACGATAAATAAGACCTTAATTGTATAATAATAAATTCGTATCTTGTTTAGCTAAACAAAATGCTTTGTAGTGAGGTAATGAACTGAATGACTCGCTAAACATAAACTAACTTAATAATTAATTACCAGAAAAACAAACATAACAACTTATTAGGAATCCCATTAGAGTCGCTAACACTTCCCGAAAGTTTGATTGTACAAGTTCCGCGTGGACTTTTTACTATAGGTAGAAAAAAAATGACGATTTAAATGAATGTGTAAAGCATCTATTTTCGGTGTGACTAGTAGCTGCCGAAATCTCTACCATTTTGAGTTTGAGTTTGAGCTACCGGAAAATTAATAGGTTTCTCACGGAGAGTTTCTGAAGGTAAGAGTATTTACCAGATTCCGTTGATTTGTATTGATTTTGAAGTCGATGTGTATTCACTTTACCAGGTGCCTTATAACTCGCTCGAATTCTATTTAACACCATGTATGTGTTAATTAGCCAGCGTAATGAGAAAGCGCTCATTCCCGACATTCAAGTTCATTAAGCCAAGATGAACTCATTAAGATGGCATTGAAGGCTGCTCCTGATTACTATGTGCATGTCTTTACAGCGCTCTGCAGTATTCTACACACGGTCAGGAAGGATGGACAGCAGTTTCAATAAGATTGTAATTTGCTTAGTTGCTACTCGCCATCAGATTTATTTTAGTTTAAAAAAATATATTCTAAGATGGAAGTATGCTTTCCAAGATTTCCCAACGCAATGAGGAAACTGGTTATCTTACATACCTCCATGCTTGAATACAGCAATGCTTTAACATTAATGTTTGGTGGCAAGACTTAGATAAAATGGTGCCCTACCACCAACCAAACCAAGTCCTACAAAGTTGGACCTCGCTGGGAAGTGAACCACCTGCAGCGAGAGGACTAGCCACTACACTACGAAGTTATACCCTGAATCTCCAAAATCTATTCACAGGCTCAGCCTAGGAAACATACACAGATATCCCAAAAATATATGTTTTGGGACAGGGTACCAATAACAGAAGTGAAAACCGTCCAACCGAGAATTATATTTATCATAATTCTTCCAAATTTCATTGTCAGAAGAGAGCGCAGATTTGAACTATGAATAAAATTACCATTGAATATAAAGGTTAGCGTTTTGCTGCCTCTCTGTTTGTCTATGGTACTGCCAACGCCATTCTACTTACTTTCCCTTCAGTGAAGTTCAGTCAGTCTAGTCCTAGCTTAACTTTTTCAATTACTTATTTCCTTAATTTAGAATTGAAAACTGACATACAGGAAAAAAAATACACATCGACCTCAAAACCTCCTCGTTTCATCTTTCCTTTTCATCTTAAACATGAAAAATAAGGAGTTTCTATATTTACCGATGCAAAAAATTATAGCAAAGAAAAGCCTAATGAGGGTCTGGTGATAATAATGGACTTTATCCAAAAAATCTTTTACTTGTTGGTGCTATTTGTACACTTTCACATTTATCAAAACAATTTAGAAATGTTGCTGGGTTGTTATAACAACATTGTAGCGAATTTCATTCCGAGTTCCAGAAACGTTTTCCTTACGAAAACGATCGACAGTAGGTATTTAATTTACCTATTATAATATGTTAACAACCCATATCATCCCCACTGCAGGGGCACGGGTCTCTTCTCATACCTCGGAAAGGTTAAGCCATACTCCACACATGGGGGCCACGTCCGATTTAGTGGAGGTTGTGGGGCTAGTGACTAATCCCAGTGTCAGAAGTTTTAAAGACGTTTATAAATCCTCCGACATGGCTTAACAGCTGTCATTTACTGGTAGCAGCCGGCATCAACGACTTAACGTGCCTTGCGAAGCGTGGAAACGGACGAGATAAGTGGCACTGACAGTTAAACCCATCCAGGTTATGACCGTGTCTGTAGTCAGTTAACCTTCGTGATCGACGCGAACATGCAAGCGTCACTGAGCCACGACCGCTTCATTTTAGATTATAGATACGCAGGCGCTGATCCAGAGTTTCGTTCAGGGGGGGTTTACTGAATATCTAAGAAATGCCTCTATTTATTTGCATATTATAGTAGTTTTAGTACTTCGGCCAGGCTTCAGGTGGGGCAATTGCACCCATTGCCCCCCCCTCCCCCCTGGATCCGCACCTGTAGATACGCTATTAAAGTATCAACGGATTAATTGTAATATTTTCGATTAAATTTGCAGTTTATCCTTCAGGGTGTAACAAGGTGTAGGAATACAGGTAAGTTTCAAGTCATTAATCTAAACATCTTTTTTTGTAAGCTCGTCTTTGCAGAGAAATGTTTATTTTTTATTTTTCAGGCAAACTGGTATTTTTTTTTGCACTTTTTACAAAGTCATAAGACAAATGTTGTACAGTTTGATGAGTACAATTGTTCAGTATTGCCACAAATGTTCATTACGTTGTGGTTTTTTGGATGTTTTTTCACAAACTGATAAGGTTTTTTCTGCATATACCATGAATAGCTCGTTTTATTAAACAAAATCAATCCGGTAGTTGATAGCGAGACATACTTTTTATTAAATTTCAAAAACGAAATTTTGTTCTAAATTTTTTTTTAAATTGTTAACGATTACGTCTTTTCACAATACAGTAGTTCGCATACTAATGTTTCTTTTTTATATAAAAAATATACATGTAATAAAAAATCCAAGCGAGTTTTTGCAATTTTACTGAAACACCTATTTAGTGAACAATATTTTCAAATTTATTTTTGATGTAGTTAACTACCGGTACTGCCGCACTATTAGTTTAATGTAATTCTAATACTAATGTTACATATAAATTGAAATTGAGATCTCTATGTAAATGATAAGATAGAAAATACTGCATTTCTACAAATTATCTTGAACTGTGTGTCCCAAAACCGCGATAGATGCATCCCGAACTCGAATATTCTTGGAATGTTCTCCTAGCAAGGACAGCGTTGTAAGGCAATGAGGGGAATAACAATATAGATCAAGTCTATTTATATAGGAGTTTTTGGACTTCTGGATAATCGACAAATTTTAAAAGTAGTTTCAACTGTACAGTCTGGATAAGGCTTGCTCTACGTAGCTCTTATGTAGGATTTTACGAATAATAAATATATATACAAATATTAAAAAATTGCGTTTGAAATTTTAAGAAGTTACACAGAATCGTGAGTCGTGGGTTCGATCCCTACACAGGGCAAACTTTTCTGTGAAGAGCAGAATTGTTTGCTCTGAGTCTGGGTGTATTATATATATTATGTATGTATTTAAAAGTATATGTGTATGTATATCAGTCTCTGGTTCCCAGAATACAGGTAATCCTAGTTTGGAGCCAGATGACCGTGTGTGATTTGTCCCAGATATGATTATTATGATTATGATTATTAATCAAGTGTAGAATAGAAGAAAAATATTTTAAAAATCGATCTACAGTTTTTTTGTTTTTCATACTAAATCTGAATAATAATCTAGTAAACAATTAGACATTCAAATATTGGAAGAAAAAAAATGCATTTACGAACAGACTCGATTTGGATCTTACCCCCAGAACACGAGTTCTGTAAAATACTTAGAACAAAATAAAATATTTTATTTTATTTAACCACACATCTCTGGTAGAAAAGAGCCTAAGAGTGTTGTTTGATGTGTCCTCGATCCCGAGCTATGACAAACAAATGAGTTATCTCAAACAAAAAACTGAAGTTTCTGAAAATGTCATCTCACTAATATTATAAATGTGAAAGTATGGATGTATGTTTGTGTGTTCATTTGTTTGTTCTACTTACTTTCACACTGAAACTACTGAACTGATTTGGATTAAATTTTGTAGACAGATAAATAAAGCACTCGGCTAACACATAGGATACTTTTTATCCCGGAAAACTTAAGGGTACTCGGAGGAATGCTTAAAAACTCAAAACTTCCACTTCGTCACTAGATGACGCCACCCCTATCATTTTCTTTATTTCTGGACCCAGGTTTGAAGTCTACGCAGACGAAGTCGCGGGCGGAGTGGAACATACACATTAATAGCAAGCAATTCAGTCATGTTACTCCAAATCAACTTGAACGTCGTTTCCCGATTCTCAAACTTTAATTGTCAACCCAAAATCACGTCACAAGACTTTAAACTATGCAGTGTTCTAATTAGGGGTGCACTATAAAACACCTTTGCGCTGGGAACTTCACTTAAGAAGGTACAGTCAGAGTCTTACATTGATAATGTAGTGGAGAAATTACCAGATACTGCGTCAGTCATAAGATCGGAGCAGTGGTTTTTAATGTATTACTCCATCTGTTACTGCACGAATTTGACGACATCATGTAGGGTGGTGCCTGATTATGACCTGAACTATGAATTTTCAATTTATTTGCATTTAAAAAGAAAACTTTTAAATAGCACTTAGGACGTGTGCTATACAGGGTGATTGGTAATTCGACGTGATCCTTCAAAGGGGGTTATACTAGAGGTCATTTGCAACAAATTAAGTCCAGTTAACCAGGGGTCAAAAATGTATGGTTACTGAGATATTGCTGTTTTTAGATTTTTTTCAAGTTATGAAAAATCAAATGAAAATTCATAATATAAACAATTAATTATGAAAAAACCATTACACCGTTTACATTAAATTGATACTTTTTTAAAAGCTGAGAAATGAGCGCTTGCTTTGAAATAAAATTCTTGCCCAAAACTCACAAACTCTCAAAAATAAACGGTCTTAAGTTGCATAAAAATATTATTTGTATAAATTTTCCATAAGTAATTGAGTATTACTAGAAAAAAATTTAGTGAACTTGGCGTACAAATTAATGACAAAAGTTCCTTGTTTCATAAGCTTTCTAAAAAGGTACAAATGTTACCAAGTTTTGCACGGGATCGAAAAAAAGTTCAATAAACCAAAGAAGTAACACATTTTTTCCATACATATCCTGCACGGTGCCGCCCTATCTTTTATTCGTGACTCGTGAGCTGAACATGATTCGATAATTTGTAGCAATCTTCGCGACAGTTCGTGGACACGAACTCGCACAGTTTCTTACCAGATGGTTAGTTCGTGTGGACAAAAAAGTCACAGTATTCGTTAAATAATAGTTAATATCCTTATTAATGCCTCCGACATGGCTTAACGACTGCCATCTAATGGTAGCAGCCGGTGCCAATGGCTTAACGTGCCTTGCAAAGCACGGAGACGGTCGAAATAAATGCCACTAACAGTAAAAAACCATACAGGTTTTGACCGTGTCTGTAGTCAGTTAACCTGCGTGATCGATGACTGTGACTTTTCTGTACGCACGAACTAACCTTCTGGTTGGAAACTGTGCGAATTCGTGTCCACGAACTGTCACGAAGATTGCTACAAATTATCGAATCATGTTAAGCTCACGAGTGACGCACGATACGAGTAAAAGAGAGGACGGCACCGTGCAGGATATGTATAGAAAAAATGTGTTACTTGTTTGGTTTAATGGATTTTTTTCGACCCCGTGCAAAAGTTGGTAACATTTGTACCTTTTTAGAAAGCTTATGAAACAAGGAACTTTTGTCATTAATTTGTACGCCAAGTTCACTACATTTTTTTCTAGTAATACTCAATTACTCAAAACTCATGGAATGCAATAAATGATTGAGTATTGAGTATTGAAAATTTATACAAAATAATATTTTTATGCAACTTAAGACAGTTTATTTTTGAGATTGTGAGTTTTGGCAATCTTTGAAATGAAATTGCTTTGAAAAAAAATATTCAAAGCATGCGCTCATTTCTGAACTTTTAAAAAAGTATCAATTTAATGTAAACGGTGTAATGGTTTTTTCATAATTAATTGTTTTTGGTTACAAGGTAGAACATTTCAAAAAAATCTAAAAACAGTAACATCTCAGTAACCATACATTTTTGACTCCTGGTTTTTTTTTTTAATGTGATAAGGAAGGCAAACGAGCAAGTGGGTCACCTGATGGTAAGTGATCACCACTGCCCATAGACACCTGCAACCCCGGAGGGGATTGCAGATGCGTTGCCAACCTAGAGGGCTAAGATGAAATGCCTCAGGTTAATGGTTAACAGGACTTTATTTGTTGCAAATGATCTCTAGTATAACCCCTTTGAAGGATCACGTCGATTTACCAATCACTCTGTATATAAACTGAATTAGAATCACCCTGAGTCACCCTGACTGCCATCTAATGGTAGCAGCCGGTGCCAATGGCTTAACGTGCCTTGCAAAGCACGGAGACGGTCGAAATAAATGCCACTAACAGTAAAAAACCATCCAGGTTTTGACCGTGTCTGTAGTCAGTTAACCTGCGTGATCGATGACTGTGACTTTTCTGTACCCACGAACTAACCTTCTGGTTGGAAACTGTGCGAGTTCGTGTCCACGAACTGTCACGAAGATTGCTACAAATTATCGAATCATGTTAAGCTCACGAGTGACGCACGATACGAGTAAAAGAGAGGACGGCACCGTGCAGGATATGTATAGAAAAAATGTGTTACTTGTTTGGTTTAATGGATTTTTTTCGACCCCGTGCAAAAGTTGGTAACATTTGTACCTTTTTAGAAAGCTTATGAAACAAGGAACTTTTATCATTAATTTGTACGCCAAGTATCAATTTAATGTAAACGGTGTAATGGTTTTTTCATAATTAATTGTTTTTGGTTACAAGGTAGAACATTTCAAAAAAATCTAAAAACAGTAATATCTCAGTAACCATACATTTTTGACTCCTGGTTTTTTTTTTTTATGTGATAAGGAAGGCAAACGAGCAAGTGGGTCACCTGATGGTAAGTGATCACCACTGCCCATAGACACCTGCAACCCCGGAGGGGATTGCAGATGCGTTGCCAACCTAGAGGGCTAAGATGAAATGCCTCAGGTTAATGGTTAACAGGACTTTATTTGTTGCAAATGATCTCTAGTATAACCCCTTTGAAGGATCACGTCGATTTACCAATCACTCTGTATATAAACTGAATTAGAATCACCCTGAGTCAGTTAAATAAATAAAAGGCGTAAAAAGATTTCTCTCAGAAACTTCGATGGTGGATTCCATTCACAAAACTGAACAACTTTTGTCATAGAGCCCATATTCAATTTTCCAAAAAATTTTGGACTCTCCATACAAAATAGACTAATTAGCCTAAAGATGAATCAACATCATAAAGCTTTAAAATATTAAAGAACTAAGCTGCTATTTTTATCTAATGTATTACAGGAAAGGTTACCTTAAATTTATTCAGCTACTCGTACACTTATTCAGAACATTTTCAGTTTATTTCAGAACTTGAGATGCTGACTGTAGAAATAACTAGCATAGAAGTGGCCAAGTTTGGTTGTTTCGTCCAAGTTTAGAAGTAATTTGACAAGTTGTTGGAAAGGGCAAAGTGGGCGAGAGGAAAATTTAGATGCGTTCGGAAAACTTTTGTACAATTTTAGATACCTATTTTAAAAAGATCAAGAAAGGTTAGAATTATTTTTAACCGAGTGTCCTGGAACGACTAATGTTTTTCAGGATTTCTTATGCACGTTTGTATCTCTGTCAGTGAAGCCTTTTAATGTACATGGAATGATGGTTTTATAACCCTTATCAATACTGGTAGTAGATAGATAGATAAAAGACACACATACACACACAACAATGATAAACACAGGAAAAAATAAATAAGAACATACAACCTTATTATAACATATTAATAAAACAAAAAGTTGTTGACATTAAAAAAGGTAAAGCGAAAAAAACAAGCAAACTTAACTACCTACAGTGTGTGTGTGCCGCAGCGATTACTAATGGGCTACGGCTCCGTAGCAGTAAGGGGTCGTCCATTAATCACGTGATGTTTTTAGCAACTTTTTAGACCCCCCCTCTCTACCCTAGTGATACGTGGTGAGGTTTTAGACTACCCCCCCACCCCTGTCCAAAATCATGTGTATTTTTTTGGTACAAAATATTTTCTTTAAATACAAAAAAAATAAAAAAAAAAAAATACTTTTTCAAACTCAACTTTCAAAATTTTATTCAACATTTAGAGATTAAATTCACATTTTTTAAAGGATTTTTTTTTTTTTTCCGAAGCAGGACGCAAATTTCTTTTTATAACTTAAATATAACAATTTGTTTTGCTGTTTTATCACTGTATAAATACAATATGTTCCTATTGTATAAGAAAAATTATGGAACTATAGGTCTATAAGTACTGAATAGTTTTAGCAACATATGTAAAAGACTGTTTGTTTCCTAAATAAAATAAATAAAAAAATAAAAAAATAAATAAACAGTCCGATGTTTGGAACTTACTCTAGAAATCGTGCGTTCAACGAAAAAAGATATACACGTGATATTAGTACAGTTATACAGTATTCCCTCCGTCCCCCCTTGTGATTCCCCTTGTGATCCCCCTCCCCCCCTTTTAAACCTCACGTGATTAATGGACGACCCCTAAGATATTTTTTTTAATAGGTTGTATAAAATTAATCCAACTATAATATTAATCCGAAATTATGGATGTTTGTTTATTTGTTTGTTTGTTCCGCTTTCACGCCGAAACTACTGAATGGATTTGAATGAAATTTGTTAGGTAGATAGATAAAGCATTCGGATAACACAAAGAATACTTTTTATCCCAGAAACCTTAAGGGTTCCCGAAGGAATGCTTAAAAACTCAAAATTTCCATTTCGTCACTAGACGGCGCCACTAACAGTTTCTTTCTCTCTGGACCCAATTCTGAAGTCCACGCAGGCGAAGTCGCGGGCGGAAGCTAGTTTATTATATATTTGTTACAAAGTAACTTTGTATGTCATCGTTTGATATTAACATCTCTTTTCATCAACTTGTATGATAGTACCTTAAAATCTACGTGAATTCACTAACCTCCCTTTAAAATGCAACACAGCTGTAACCCTTCTCTTCATCAAAACTGATGACACATTTTCACCGGTTTCAAGACGTACCCTTATGTTACCTGTCTTCTACAGTTTACTAGTATTATATTATATTATCTGCGTTCCTACCTTCCTACCTAGTTACCTGAGCGAATTTGCATTTATATACCGCTCGCTCGTTATACCAACATCTCGAAATTTTGAATGTCTTTCTCTACACTACAATTGCGAGACATAAACAAAGGGCAACATTCAAATGAATTTAAATTTGTAAAGAGTTTTCATTGTAACATTTTGAATTTTAACCTCACTTTCGTTCCCGAGTCAGACAACCCATTCTTGTGTGATTTATCTTTCTTGAAACTTAAGACTAACTGAACGTAAGTCTTCGTGTTTCTTTTGTTCAACATTTTTAGGGTTCCGTAGCCAAATGGCAAAAAACGGAACCCTTATGGATTCGTCATGTCTGTCTGTCTGTCTGTCCGTCCGTATGTCACAGCCACTTTTTTCCGAAACTATAAGAACTATACTGTTGAAACTTGGTGGGTAGATGTATTCTGTGAACCGCATTAAGATTTTCATACAAAAATAGAAAAAAAAACAATAAATTTTGGGGGTTCCCCATACTTGAGAAGTGAAACTCAAAATTTTTGTTGTTCATCAAACCTATACGTGTGGGGTATCTATGGATAGGTCTTCAAAAATGATATTGAGGTTTCTAATATCATTTTTTTCTAAACCGAATAGTTTGCGTGAGAGACACTTCCAAAGTGGTAAAATGTGTGTCCCTCCCCCTGTAACTTCTAAAATAAGAGAATGATAAAACTAGAAAAAATATATGATGTACATTGCCATGCAAACTTCCACCGAAAATTGGTTTGAACGAGATCTAGTAAGTAGTTTTTTTTTTAATACGTCATAAATCGTAAACCGCAAATTAACCTTTCATTCAATCAACTCAAATATAAAAAATATAGAGTTCAAGACATGTGTGATTATGAATTTATACGGAACCCTCGGTGCGCGAGTCCGACTCGCACTTGGCCGGTTTTTATTATTATTTTAAATACCAAATGAACTAGTACTAGAATAAATGTCTATATCGTAATAGCTTTAGAAAAGTGGCTTCTGCGAGGTTTGAGGACGAATTTTATTATACAATACAATGGAAAAGGAAAACTTTTTATTCAGTACACAGTACAATATTACAGTTTAGTAACTGAATTATAAAGTGAGAGAGAGAAGAAAAGAAGAAGTGCTATAGAGAATGTTTTTCCAAGCTATTATTCTGGTCAAATGAGACAACTTTTCTTCAGCCATTTTTAAATACCTAAATTACAAAAGCTTTTGGACGCTCTATACCAAATAAAATGGGTCAATCTTACGGTTAATGTTATAGAATTTCAAGGTAACTATTCACTTCAAATTTAAAATGATCTACAAACATATCAAGTAATTTATTTAATGGACGTTTTCTTTACGATTTTTCCTTAATCACCATAACAATTGATATGAAAATATATATGTATGTAAGTCACAAACCACTCACTGGGACATTGGCCAGGATTTTTATCCCTAGTTTGAGGTTCGAACTACTACCGACACTTTTCATGAACAAATGGATGAAACAAAATCATAGGTTCAACTTTACACGGGTGCAAGGATGGTGCTAAGTGTTTGCACTAGTTTTTGATTTAAATTAACAAATTTTTCAAAATGTCAGAAATGAAATTTTGTTGTAAAATAAATTGTACATGTAATAAAAATCCAAGCGGGCAAGAGTCTACACATGTTAAAAAAGTGAATTTGTTCACAATCAAGTATATTTGTATTTTTCTGTTATTAAATAAAAGAGCTAGTAAGTAAACAATATTTCATATTTTTTTTTTATGCAATTAACTCTAAGATTGAGCCACAGCATAAGACAGAGATTAATTGTATTATTTCAAGAACTTAAAATTAAAAATCTGTAGCCCTATCAGAATTCAATCAAAATGATATTGCGATTCTTTCTAGGTAGGGCCTTGGAAAATTTGTAATTCCAATAAGCTTACTTAATATTCAAATTAAAATTACGTTTCTTTGTGCGTTCCATATTTGAATATTCTATCCATTCTGCATACCAAAGATGGTTATTTATTATACATCCTTGTATAGGATGTATCAAAGATAATACTATCATATCTGAAAAAAAAATTCTAAAATATTTTGAATAAAGCTATAGGGTACTAAGGTTCTACTCATGACACTAAAAAGTATACACCGTTCGCAAAAAGTCGTCACATTAAAGTTGATTAGCTTATTTGTCAACTTATACCAAGAAAAGCACAAATAATTTAGTTGAAAAAAAAACTCGGTAATTTTTATTAAAAACTTACGCAAAATTTAAAAATTACTTTAGTATTTAATATTATATTATACATGTAATGATTTGTTTAGTTTTTTAAGATGGGGGTGTTTGATTAAATATCAGTAATAAAATAAAAAATTTACACCTTCATTGGTAAAACTAAGTAACAGGAAAGCACTGTACAGATTTTAAGCTCAATAAAAATTACGCCGTGAAAATTATGATAATTATGCACCCCAATGAAACTTGTTTTTATCCACAGATCGCTTAACCCACTCATAGGTTATGATGTTACAGACAGACAGATCTACATAAACTAATAACAACATTATTTTAGTGTAATGTCTTGAGTTAAAAATACGCAATTATTTATCGAAAAAAACCCATAGAATGTCGCTGAATCACCTCATAAAAAAGCTAAGTAGGTACCTACTTTTTATCTTTTTATTATAATATAATTCTTACTTAACTGTTTTATATAAATAAGTTAGGTACGTATGTCTTTCAACCTTCTTGTGACAAACTAAAAGACTCAAAATAGAAAACTTTTTTCCGCCTTTCAAGAAATAAAGGGAAGATCCGTTTATCAGAACGGTTGAACGGGAACACAAGAAATATCACGTACGAAGCGACGTCCCGTGGGGTGACCAGGAGAAAATAAATAGAAAATCTCGTTGCAGAAACAATCTTCGAGCGTAAATTCAAAGCATGTAGGTAGCTACTTACGTTCCTGTTAGACTTTGTTAGATGCTTGTTTACGACGAAGCTTCTGAATTTGAATATTTGTCGCAAAAAAAAATATGGTTTACCATAGACATTTCATAATTTTCGAGGAGTTTATTACTCAGTGACCTAATGGAGTGAGTGCGACGAAAAATCAAAATTCGATCTAATTTATTTGAATTTAGAACGGACGGTAGTAGGTCTGTGTCCCTTTTCCCTTTTAGGAGGTTCTCAATTCGTCGGAATCTTTTTTTTTATGTATGTTCACCGATTACTCGAAGACGCCTGAACCGATTTGGAAAATTCTGTATATCTTAAGATACAAGAATTGAGTCGCTGGGTGCTTCTGTCTGAAATTTTGAAAAAAATTTCACTTACAAATCTATACACAGCATGTTAAAAAAATGCGTTTGGAAAACTTTAAACAGAAACTGAAACGGAAAACTTTAAACGGATTTTTTCAATATTTTTCCTGTATTCTATTTCTGATTCTGAGTAACCCCTTAATTTAAAACTCACTTTTTAACACCTGTATCCTGCTTTTTGCTAATAGCCATTATGTACTTTGAAGAAGCTTGGGCTGATTCTATTGCCGCATTTTTTTATTTTATTCAAATGTAGCATTTGATTTCGTTGTTCTCTGCTTGTTTAAGGTGCTACACTGTTTTTTCCTTTCTGGAAAAAGTTTTTGAAAATAGAGTTACGACAGCCAAGTTCTGATTTTGAAATGGAGGCAAACACTTCCGTTATTAGAAAGAAAATTTAATTTGGAATAATAGGCGCTTTATAGGCCGAAATAATATATCTGATTTTGGGTTTGGCTTCTATCCCCACAATCTGCACCCATCCGGAGTTAGCCCCTGTGTGTGCGAAGAGAAACCCGTGCCCTAGCACTGGGGACGATATGGGTTGTTAGCGGGGAAAATAGGCACACAGACAAGAGGAAAACTTCAAACATACTTAGAAGAATACCGACAACTTTAAGAGACATTTTGATTCGTATCACTGATTTTCTTAAAATGCACAAAAAGTACAGATTCCAAAAATTTCAGCCTGTATACGAGTGTAATTATGAAAAATGAAAAGGGACATTTTGAAAAGGGGATTTTTTTTTCGAAGGGACGTTTTTGTCATTATTTGCCTGTTGACATTATCTGCCAAAAGGCAAATAAATACGGTTGTATCTTTAATGAGTAATAAATATCAATAACGATGTTAATTAGCACCCATTTACTGCTTGTGTAAAAAGATATATCGTAATAAACTGTATTTTCGTTAATTAGCACAAATTTCGTTAATTACCAATTACGATATAATACATGATAAATTGGCCGTAGTTATGCCATAACGATCCAACTGATTTAAAGTAAGCTAGGGATGATGTACTTTATGTGAGTGACATAAAGTACATTATGCCTTACTTACTTTAAATCAGTTGGATCGTTAAGTCATAACTATGGCCAATTGTACATACAAACGAAAATTTGGATGGGTATTTAGAAATTCAATATTATTATTTTTATTTTTATTTTTTTCACAATTCATTGTTCAGAAAAGACAGATATAAACATGTGAAACATTTAGCAATGTGTTTTTTTTTTCTGTTGCTCAAAAATAAAGGATCTCTTAAAAATGTGATTCATTTTGTTAATTTGACTTTATTTTGAAGAGGTAAGAGAAGGATCATCATCATTTACAGACAACATAATATTTGGGGTAGTTTATATGATAAGTCACTTTTAAAAGTTATAACAAAATATGTGTACGATCGATTTAGGGCGCTTTTATTGTCATCCGGCTTTGCTAATGCACGCGAGTCATGCCCGCATGCGTGCCGCCCGCAACCTATCGTTTCATTATATGTTTTTAGGGGCTTTTTATTGTCATGCGTGGCACACGCACCCGGGTCGCTTCGGAAACGCCGCATGCAGAAACTCGCATGACAATAAAAGCGCCCTTACTGAAAATTCTATACATGATCATTAGGGTGTCCCTTATATGGACGATACAAATTTTTTTTTGGGTTATAGAAATGCCCTAAGGGTATGCGTTTCTATAACCCAAAAAAAATTGTTTCGTCCATATAAGGGACACCATAATGATCAAGTATAGAATTTTCATATAAACTGGCCGTAGTTATGCCATAACGATCCAACTGATTTAAAGTAAGCTAGGGATGATGTACTTTATGTGAGTGACATAAAGTACATTATCCCTTACTTACTTTAAATCAGTTGGATCGTTAAGTCATAACTATGGCCAATTGTACATACAAACGAAAATTTGGATGGGTATTTAGAAATTCAATATTATTATTTTTATTTTTATTTTTTTCACAATTCATTGTTCAGAAAAGACAGATATAAATATGTGAAACATTTAGCAATGTGTTTTTTTTTCTGTTGCTCAAAAATAAAGGATCTCTTAAAAATGTGATTCATTTTGTTAATTTGACTTTATTTTGAAGAGGTAAGAGAAGGATCATCATCATTTACAGACAACATAATATTTGGGGTAGTTTATATGATAAGTCACTTTTAAAAGTTATAACAAAATATGTGTACGATCGATTTAGGGCGCTTTTATTGTCATCCGGCTTTGCTAACGCACGCGAGTCATGCCCGCATGCGTGCCGCCCGCAACCTATCGTTTCATTACATGTTTTTAGGGGCCTTTTATTGTCATGCGTGGCACACGCACCCGGGTCGCTTCGGAAACGCCGCATGCAGAAACTCGCATGACAATAAAAGCGCCCTTACTGAAAATTCTATACATGATCATACTGATCTAAGACATTGTCTAATATAATTAAAACAATTATAAATTGATCATAGATTACCCCCAATAGATAAACTCATAAGAAAAAAGGTCGCGAAGTATACGGAAACTCTATTTTTTAATTTTTTTTAATGGCAGAGGTAGCAAACGAGCAGACGGGTCAGCTGATGGTAAGCGATTACCGCCGCCCATAGACACCCGCAACACCAGAGGAGTCACAAGTGCGTTGCCGGCCTTTGATATGGGAGTACGCTCTTCTATACTTTGCGGCCATTTTTCTTAAGAGGGCAGTACAATGGTCACCGAGCAGCCGAGCATTTAGAAAATATCAATACACAACATCAGTATCGATCAAGAGTCAGACCCGTGCGGATCTTACAAATTGTTTCTATTATAATAGCAACAGAGTTAAGTTAAAATAATAATATCTCAGGACAAATCACACACCGTCATCTGGTCCCAAACTAGGATTCCCTGTATTATCGTAACTAGAGACTGATCAATACATACACATATTATACTTTTATACATACATACATAATATAGATATAATACACACAGACACAGAGCAAACAAATCTGCTCATCATCACAGAAATGTTTGCCCCAGTATCGAACCCACGACTTTCGGATCAGTAGTCAGGAGCACTAACCACTGAGCCACCGAGTCAGTCAAATGGCATTAACTAGTAACTGCTAAAATTTACAGTTACAGTTACGAATCACAGGGCCGCATTTTCGCCCCCGCGACGCTGTTGGTGACTTTAAAGCAGGAACAAATTTAAATTTATGTTTTTTTTTACCCTCAGTTAGTAAGCCGTTGGCATCATCTCACCTGATGGTAAGTAATGATGATGCCAAAGATGGAAGCGGGCTTTACAGATTCCCCAACGCAATGGAGAACTGGCTATGAGGAAAGCTCATCATTTTATACAATAAAAAAATATAAAAAATTTCCTAATAGCTGCACCCGTTTTCACTTTAGATCTAAGAGATTTCAAACCACTTACTTGAACTGTTTGTTTAAGTAAAAATGTAGAAGACTTAAGAAAATCCTCAAGCTCTCCATAATAACACTTCAATTTAACCTTGAACCATTCACATTTTTAATATAACAAAATGTGTAATAGACAGTTCTGTTTATTACCTTCAAGGGAGAACAAAAAAAAACTTTTATCTTTTACGAATAAAAATAAAATTCTTCCCCCTCACTTATCGAGTTCACTGACTATCTCGCCGTTCTTTATGAATTACATTTTTTTCTTTATTCAAAATGAAATCTGAATATTCGAAAGACGAATTCTTGATAAACATTACCCTAGCTACCCTTAAATTGAATAACTCTGCAAAATTGAGAAGTATATTTCTACATCTGTAGGCTCGAAATGAAAGGACTGGTTCATTTAACGAGGTGAAGCAAAAGATCCACTCACTCTACCAACGCAGACTAAATAAGCAGCTAAGTGGGTATTCAAACTAAATAGGGTAGAGCGTCTGCCGTATTTTTTTTATTGAAATAGGATTTTTAATAATATATCTATGTACTTTAGTTTTAATTTTGTTTGGATTCAGATTCAAACGTTGACATTATAAATTAATAAAGGTTTAATCACCTTTAAAAGCCAACTTGTAGTAGGAAAGCATCATGCAGTTTAAAAAAATTGAATCCGGTAGTTTACTGCCAGTCATCTGAGTTACTTTTTATCAGATGTCAAAAACAAAGCTTTGTTCAAAAGGTTTGCAATTGTGAAAAATAACAGATATTATTTAGTGAACAACATTTCCTAATATATTTTTTATGCAGTGAACTCTCGGAAGGTGGCACCAGATAACCCAACCTAACATAACCATTTGCAGTTTTTCACACAGTATTTTCCAGTCATCGTTGCACTTTTATTCAACTTTTTGTATGATATGAGCAATACTATGCCTATTTGAGTTCAAGCAGACCTTACAACACTCCAGCACAAAACAAGCTCAAAAAATGTTTCCTTCGCCGATATGGTAAAGAAGTCCTCGAATAACTTCCTGCGACCAAACAACTTGAGTTCTGTAGCTATTTATCCCAATGACAAAATGAGGTCAAGTGAAGAAACCAAAAACTTGGTTCAGAAAATAATAAGTCCAGAACAAATGAAGCTGCAGGTTCGAGGAGTGCGTAAGACAAAGAACGGGGGAGTCATTATCCACACTGAAATCAAAAACGACATTGAAAAGACATTGATCAGCCTTCTACCTCCGGCCTCAGCGTTGACGAACCCTACAAGCGCAAACCCCGCATTATAGTAATTGGAGTTCCCGTAGCACTTTCAGAAACGAGGTGTTCAAATGCATTTAATGAACAAAATCTGGCAAAAAAACTACCAAACATGACTAAAGGGGCGTTTTTGACCATGATAAAATTAAGTCATAAAAAGGTAAAAAGGACGCAGAGACCTTATACCTGCAACTATACAGGGTGTAACAGAAAGGTGTGATAATACTTCAAGGTGGGCTTTTACCCATCAAACTGAACAACTTTTGTTCTACAACTTTGTTGAAATCGCAAAGAAATTCTCGGACTTTTCATACAAACTTGGTTCGCTAGCTGATCGATTTGTATGAAAAGTCCAAAAAAAATTTTGCGATTTGAACAAAGTTGTAGAACAAAAGTTGTTCAGTTTGATGGGTAAAAGTCCATCTTGAAGTATTATCACACCTTTCTATTACACCCTGTATAATTGAAGTTCCAGCCAACATTCGTAGGCTCTGATTACCCAGGAGAGATTATTTGTCAACTGGACATCCTGCCTATTAGAGATTTTACGCTTGTAACGAGTTTTTTTAATTGTCAACAGTACGATCACGCAGCTAAGTCGTACCGTGAGACAGCCCCTACATGTGGACATTGCGGCGAACTAGGTCATTCGATTGCTGAGTGCACTAAGAAAACAGACTTACTAAAATGTGCGTCATGCTTGTGCTTCAAAAAAACTAGCGGCCGACGGATGACGACGAGTGTCCGGCGAAGAAAAATGCCGAATATAGATATATAAATTCTATAGACTATGGAGGCGATTAATTAATTACAGCGTTATTCATTTTTGTGCAGTAATGCAATAATGTTTTTTTGTATATCTTTAAGTTATTATTTGTTACAATTTTTACTTTGACCCAGTTAACACGGATACTATTATTTACATAATATTTAAAACTATTCACATTTAATATTTATTTAGATAATTTTTGTATTATTCTCATAAGTAGATATATGTGAGCACTTTGTTCATCGTTATCATCATCATTTATTTAAAAAAAAGCCTAGTTCAGGCTATTCTAGTTCAGGCACCCATCAATATATGTACTTTGTTTATTTTTTAGAAACCTTTGTATATGAATCCTTTTACAAATGGATATTTTTTATTTTTTATTACTACCTACAATCAATTAAACGTACAAGATTGAACTAAAATAAAAATACTGTGGTAGTTAACCTCAATCTGTGAATCTCACTCTAATTTTTTGAAATATCTGTAAGTAATATTTCCAAAAGTATCTAGAAAATTAAGAAAAATTTTAAATTCTATCTCCAATTTTTCTGTTTCATCATCATCATCAGCCAAAAGATGCCCACTGCTGGACCAAGGCCTCCCCCGAGGATTTCCAGGATTTTCGGTGGACCGATGACCAGCTGGCCTAACATGCGCAACACGACTTATCTCATGTCGTGTATGATAAAATTTGTCGATCCCGATTATTTTGTCGTTTTTCTTAACATGCGTACCACGGAAGAGAAGATTACTCGGCATGACTTCGCTTTGTCGTGACAAGTAACAGCGAGAAGTTGATGTTGCCATTTTAAGAAAAATAACCGGTTTTTGTCATATAAAATTCGTTAGATTTCAGCGATAAAAGGTTTTTAGTCTGAGCTTTTCAATAATTTTATGAAAAAAATAATGATTATATTCTCTTTTGTCACAGACTTTTTGTTTTCTTCGTGAGTTTTGTTAGATCTCAGCAATAAAAACTTTTTATTCTGAGCTTTTCAATAATTTCGTTGTTAAAAATAGTGATTATATTCTCTTTGGTCACTGACTTCTTTGAGTTCTTTGATTTCTTCGCGCGCGCTTCAATTTTGATCAATGTTTTCTTTTAAGAAATCTTACATTTTTTGCCACAAATAAAGCGACTGTCCAATGTAGCGGTAAAAAATTTGGGATTTAATACATTTCGAGGACAGTTAGTTACTTTCATGAGTAGAAATAATATTTAAATAACAAATTAAATACCTACTTATTTCAGAAGAACCCATATTATTGTTCAGTTTCATCTATTTCCATAAAAATCAAACCACCTACCCATGTGGCCCAGTGAAGCGGTCGTGCCTCAGTGCGACTTGCGCGGTCGCGTAGATCACGCAGGTTAACTGACTACAAACACGGTCGTAACCCGGATGAGTCTGACTGTTAGTGGCATTTATCTCGACCGTTTCCGTGCTTCGCAAGGCACGTTAAGTCGTTGGTGCCGGCTGCTATCGCTAGCAGTCGTTAAGCCATGTCATGTCAGAGGCCTTATAGGCGGCTTGAAAACTTCTGACACTGGGGTTGGCCACTAGCCCCACAACCTCCATCAATCCGGGTTTGGCCCCGTGCCCCTGCAGTGGGGACGTAATGGCCATTTGATCATAATTGTATATTTATATAGTCGTAATACAGGACTGCCTTTTTGTTTTCGCGTTTCTCGTTTATCTCGTCGCTCAAATTCATCGAAGAGAAACATGTCGAGTAGAAGTTTCAAATTTCGAGAAATAAGGGCGCGCATGTTAGAGTTTGTCGACAAAAGTTTGACAGACGATAAAATTTCATAAAATTACAGATCGAAAAGAGTTCCGTGTACTGCCATGTTAGGACTCCTCGACAAATAGACATATCTCGTTTTAACACGAGAAAATGCGTCGACAAAATTTTGTCACGTTGCGCATGTTAGGCCAGCTGGTAAACGTTGCGGGAAAACACTGAATGCGGGCAGCGCAGGACCGGTCGATATGGACATTTCTGTGTTTATATAATTTACATATTAATTAAATATTTTTCGCAATAGTTAGTGATTTAAGGTTGTATAGGGCATCAATTTCAGCACACAACTCTCTTTCTTTAAAATAAGTTGTCAAATTGACATTGACAAAAAAAAAAAAAAAAAATTTACATTGTATAGACATATCACTTGTATGACGCCTTTAAAACCCTAAGGAAAGAAAGTCACATTTTACGGTTTAAAAAAAAAATCTTACCTAAAATAGAAAACAAAAAGTTGTCAATTCTCATTGGACAGCCTGTCCTTTAGCAAAAAAGGAAAAATGAAAAAGAAGTTAAAAGCATACGAATCCAAATTTTTAATTAAACCCTATCTAATATTCCTCTTGGAACCTTAATTTCCTCTCTGAAAAGATAAAACAGTAACAAACAGTAAAAGAATTACGCCCTAAAATAATCTTTAAAGTTTGTTTAAAGCATTTTTTAAAGGGTTTCTCTGTAACTGTAAGGACGCATTATTAATTTATTCATGAATATACTAGTAGTAGTACTAGTAGTACTAGTAGCTAGAGAGTTGTGTACGCGTAAATTAATAAAAAAACCGTATGAACCGTAAAATATGTCCGAAACCGGTCGCTCAATATGTAAAAGTGCAGTTTTATTTACTGACTTATATACTTTAGTCAGTAACGCTTTGATCTATAATATTTTATTCACTTTACTGTACATATTTTACTTATTTTTATAGTCTTGCATTTCAGTAATTCCAAACGCGTTCTAGGAACCGAAAATTCATTTCAATAATACCGCTATGAATATTAACGCATGGTTTAGCCATTAATAATTTATTTTCATTAGAGAAAATAGCGGGAATATAGTTACCACATTTTGCATTAGTAATTACCGCCGATTTTAATTACCGCTGTTTTGATTTTGTTTTCGTATAAATATTTTGATACTATCGAATATTGTGTCTTAGACCGCTTTTAATATTTACCAACGAAACAAAATAAACATAGCTATTAATAAAATGATAGAATTTCGTTAGATTTATTAGGAATTTCATTTTTAATAAATAATAAAATAAAATTTATTTCGAGCTAGAACTCATAATATAAGTTAACAACTCATATCGTCCCCACTGCAGGGGCACGGGTCTCTTCCCATACCTCGGGAAGGTTAGGCCATACTCCACACACGGGGGCCAAGTCCGGACTGGTCATAATATACATAAAATCAAAATTAATACACATACACCATGAATTTTGGCAGTCAGTGTCTATAGAAAACATTGGAATTATTGTAGTCCTGAACGATTATCTCTTGGATGTTGTTTCCTATACGGGCTCAGAACGAGGTCGCACAAGATCTCAACACTGTCTAAAATCTGGGAATTCGTCGAACATATTCGTACCTTTAGCACTGCAGTAACAATGTAACTTCATACCACCAAACATAAGATGTTTAGTTCTAGTTCGTAGTATGCTCGGTGCTGTTTTGATAATTCCTGACTTCCCGAAACGTTGGGTATACGAGTTCCAAGTGGTAGGAACTTCGTATAAGGTAGATTACAAAATAATCTTCAAAAAATGTACAATGCAACCTCCTTCAACGTTTTGTCAAATGTCAAAAACGACAATTTGCCCTAAAAATTTTTGAACTGTGAACGATGACGCCATTGTGCAATGAAGAAGTTTGCATACTTATTTCGATTCTTTTTTAAATTAAAAATTGTACATGTAATAAAATTCAAAGCGAGTAAGTTTTTCTGCAATTTAAATAAAAGAGCTGATTAGTGAACATACATATACATCATAATTTACTTTTGTATACTTATTTCGAATTTTTGTAATAAAAAATTGTACATGAATTAAATTCAAAGTGAGTAAGTTTTTCTGCAATTTCATTAAAATAGCTATTTAGTGAACAATACATCATAATTTACCAACTACCCAATTGTACAGAATGATATGCAGTAAAGAAAATCTGGAAGTTGAATGCAGATTTATTATTTCTCGAACGTCAGAAACTATAATCGTTCTAAAAATGTTTGAAATTGTGGACTTTCACGCCATAATTATATGGAGTGATTTTTACACAAATAACGAAACGAAATATAAAATTACACGAGTAACGAAAGAGCTATTTCAAAAATAGATCTGGGGTTACGACAGAAAGAAGAAGCGTGGCGGTCAATGGGTTAAGGTATATACAGGGTGTAACAGAAAGGTGTGATAATACTTCAAGGTTGGCTTTTACCCATCAAACTGAATAAGTTTTGTTCTACAACTTTGTTCAAATCGCAAATTTTTTTTGGACTTTTCATACAAATCGATCAGCTGGCGAACCAAGTTTGTATGAAAAGTCCGAAAAAGTTAATCAACTTTCCCCAAGGAACCCATAGTCAAATTTTTGGACTCTTCTTCATAGTAATTTGGCGGCTCGGCTGATCGATTTGTATGAAGAGACCTAAACATTTTTTGCGATTTGACTATGGGTTCCTTGGGGAAAGTTGATCAAAATCAGGAGTAGAAGCACTGACTAAAACTATCGAGCACTAATAAAGTAGCTCCTTATATTTACCACCGTTTCTAACGGCTTATATAATATACCTCTTTATACATATGTATATACTGCCAGAACTTTGACGTCAAACCGGAAACTCCACGTGTCGCTCCGTCGTTTCCGGTCTGAACACGGGCGGGTGACGTCACAACTTTGCATATGAAAGAGAGCTGAATTTGGTATGAAAAAAAAAGAGTAAACGAACTAAACACCTGCTGGAAATTTTAGGAAAATTTTGCACTTTCCATAAGTGTTACATTCACAAATCGGCTGGAGAATTAATACCTAAGTAAAGTATTTAAGCCTATAAGGACTTTGATATAGTTTAACGACTGCCATCTAGTGATAGCAGCCGGCACTAACGGCCTAATGTGCCTTGCGAAGCACGGAAATGGTCGAGATAAATGCCACTAACAGTCAAACCCATCCAGATTGTGACCGTGTCTGTAATCAGTAAACCTGCGTGATCGATGCAACCATGCAAGCCGCACTGAGCCATGACCTCTTCTATGTCCGGACAATTAATATGAGAAGCCTAATTTTTTTTTTTAATTTCGTATATTTTGGTCTCTCTGGGGTTCATTTTCATCAGTTAGCCACAGTTAATTTTATTTTGCAGATATTTAGAAAGGACATTTGTTAGCCAATGAGACGATCGGAATAGAATGAGAAGTCCAATAAATTTTTTAGTTTTGACCTAATTTGAGCAAAAGTTTCGTTTAATCTCATAAATAGAAGCCATTTTGAAATTCTGAGTAGTGATAAAAATAACCGCTTATAATCTGTCTGATTTCGATTGTTATCTGGTGATATTTATAGAGTTTCTAGACATTCACTCATTGACTAACCGACTAACCTAACCTAACCTAGCCAATAGGGTGTCCCTTGTATGGACGAAAAAAAATTTTTTTGGGTTATAGAAACGCATACCCCCTAATTATTTATTAAATATTAAGCCTTACATAAATATAAAATTTTAACTCTCTAGGTTAATATTAACCCGTGCCGACAAGGTCCCATTTTTTTTATAAAAGTAGCTATTTTTGAGTATTTCTTGATATGTAGCTAGATCGTTGTTAATATGCATATCTTGGGTAAAAATTGACGAAACAAAAAATGTAAGTAATGCTTTTAATTGACAAACAAATAAAATTATACAATTATTCAGGGTACTTCTTTTTTAAAGTCTTTTTTTTGCAGTCTGGATACAGCTTTCTATGCTCTTGCACACAGCGTAACAAGAATTGTTTTTGTTCCTCTTCTGCGGTAATTAAACTATGAAAGTCTTGCATAAGCTTTACAGCTCTTTCAGCTGTGTCATTTACAGCTTTTAAGCTTAACACCTTCCTCTTAGCTTCGATGAAAGCTGCATTATGGTCCCACGAAGATACGTTTTCTTCAAGAATTTTTAATCGCGAAAAACATTTTTTGCTTTTAGCTGACACGAAATCGCTCAACGACTTCCCTGTAACAATATGATTAGTAGGTATTTCAAGGAAATTAACCAAATTTAGAACAAACAACTCAGTTAAAATATTTTAAAAAAACTCTTACCATACAAAGAGGCAGACATCTCTTCTTTCGATGCAACATATCGCTTCCCGAAGTCATATGCAGTTTCTCTTTCTAAGTTCGTTACCATATTCGCCTTGGTTTCTTCATCAATATCATCATCAAAGAGTGATAATAGCACCACTTCTTCTGATAAATACTACAGGTGTTGACTGAACTTACTCAGAGCCGTTTTGGAAATTACTTTGTCAACATTTTCATAGTCTTTCAACGTTTTTAAAAAACTCAAATCTTGATTCGGTGCCTTCACTGCCAAACTGCATCCGAGCCAGGGCTTCACATAAATTGCCACAATAAATAAACAAACATCTTGCAATGCTCGTTCGTCTTTAAGTCTCATTTTGAATCGAGACTGCAGCAAACATATTTTCAAAGAGTAAATAGCTCTTGCCATCCATCGTGCTTGATGCATTGCGCCAGGAGGACGAATTTTAATTTTACCCTCATTATCTCCTCCCAAGTAAATAATGGATAGCTCGATTAGTTCTCGATAATCGTCCCGTACGATGGATTTCTGCAGTTCATGTTTGAAAAAGGTCAGCAATCCCTTAATGGTCGCATCAGAAAGATTCTGTTTAAGGAAATCTATGCATGATTCGACAGCCTCAGGATTAATGTTCTTCCAGCTGTCTCTAAACGTTTTGAATAGTGAGATATCGGGACTGCTAGTGACTCGGTGAATCTTTGATTCAAACACACTTTTGAGGACCAATTCATACACATGATGGCGGCAAGCAAACAGTAATAATTATCTTTCTAATTTTTGTTCCAAAAGCACACAAGCTCCATTTATGCGCCCTGTATTAGATGCTGTTGTAACACAACACATAATGCGAACCTTATCAGTAAGGTTCCAATCATGAAGCGCGTTTGAAACAGCTTTAGCTTGATCTTTACCGGAAGAACTATCTAGTTTTGGTATTGCAAGAAGTTGCTCCTTCTCTCCAAAGGAAATAAGGATCGGCAGGCGTTCCTCTTTAGAACTTCTCACAGCTAGGCCGGGTAACAATTTTCCATCCCAATGAACTGTAACTACTTCTGGCACGTTATTCTGAAAATCGGATTTTATAGATTCTGCTCTATCCCTTCTTATCTGTGTTCGAATACGTTGAATAGAAGATTTGTTAATTGGATAGTCGTCGCAACAAAGACCTAGTGCTTCTATTACTGCTTGAATTATATAAACTGAATCTCTTATGCTTAGTTGACATCTGTCTAAAGCTGCAACTAACTTAGGTGTGATAAAATCTTTCCTTCCTCTTTTTGTAGTAGTTACCGAACTTTCAGATTGAGATGTGGCAGGCAAAGGTTCCTCCAGGCTTTCTTCAGAGCTGGTAAATTGGCCTTCATGTAGTTCTTGTGGTGGTGTTAAGCTGTGTGAAGTAGAAGATGTCAATGAGCTCGCCGAAGTCATTTGCTGGAGCCTCCTTTTCTCCTCTTCTAGTTTTCTCTGCCTTGCCTTTTCTTCCTTCTCAGCTAACTTTTTGTCTACACCTGCCAAGCAATCAAGGCGCCCTGGCTCTCTTTGTTTTTGTAGGAAAATTTTATCTTCTTCAATTTTCATCCTTTTAAGAGCATCAGCGTGAGCGATATCAAATAAATTATCCAAATCCTTTAGAAAATCCTCCTCACGGCGTTTAAAAATATCCTGTGATTTTTTGCGGTTTTTTTGAAGCTCTCGCCAGACTTGATAAAGATCCACAAGCTTCTTCACACAATTAGGAAGAGCTTTGGTAGGTATTCTAGCCTTTTCCCAGCAAGTAATACGTATTACAAGATTTGCGCTTTCATTGACAGTCAGTTTCACTTCGCGAATATTAAAAAATAGAACTGCGAGAACTTGTTGATTAGACGGCAATTTTGCACCCGTTCCGAGTATTTTAGGGTCAAATACACAAAATTAGAGCCTATGCGTTAAAAAATAATAACTTAGAAAAATAAGGGACACCCTACTAGCCAATGCATGCCAAAATTAAAATAATCTACCTTTTTCTTTACGTAGGTTGGTACATTAACACTTATGAACGTCGTATCTTTTTGGTGGAGAAATTATCCAAAATTATAACTACCTACCTATCATTCTTTATCATTAAAATAATCTACGGTCTTATAGTATCCTTTCGAACTTATACAGTGTGTCCTTAGATAAATTGAAACCCTGGAAGGAGGTAAAAGTAGGCCTTGTAACAATACCGAAGAAAAAAAAGCAGCCGAGTGCGAGTCGGACTCGCCCATGAAGGGTTCCGTAACAGCAAGTAACATAATATAAAAGTTCTTGTAGTTCGTTGTAGGTAAATTGCGGTTTACGATTTATGACGTATTAAAAAAACTACTTACTAGATCTCGTTCAAATATATCATATATTTTTTTTAGTTTTATCATTCTCTTATTTTAGAAGTTACAGGGGGGGGGGGGGGCGACACAAACTTCGAAAGTGTCTTTCGCGCAAACTATTTAGTTTAAAAAAAATGATATTTGAAACCTCAGTATCATTTTTGAAGACCTATCCATAGATACCCCACACGTATGGATTTGACGAAAATAATTTTTTGAGTTTCAGTTTTAGGTATGTGGAACCCCCAAAATTTATTGTGTTTTTTTTTATTTTTGTGTGAAAATCTTAATGCGGTTCACAGAATACATCTACTTACCAAATTTCAACAGTATAGTTCTTATAGTTTCGGAAAAAAGTGGCTGAGACATACGGACTGACAGACAGACAGACAGACAGACAGACATGACGAATCTATAAGGGTTCCGTTTTTTGCCATTTGGCTACAGAACCCTAAAAATGTTTGGCTTTATTGAAGATACGTTTAAAATTTTTACTTTTTTTTTTACCGGTCCTTATGTTAAAAAAACTATTAATATCTTTTAAAATAGAGGGCTGATTTCATTGAAATAAAAAAAAATACAACCCAAATAAGTACTATGTAATGATACAATACGGATTGCTCGCAATCGGGACTTAATCGTTACTTTTTATAACAAAAAGAAAATTTTAACGACTCATTTTCAAATCAAATTATAAAATATTAAAAAAAAACTATTTTTCCGGTAAACCTAAAAACCTAAATATAAAGTTGCACTTTATCCAGGGACACACAGTATATTTTTTAATATGTTTTATTTTACATGTGATAAGGGCTCCTCAACTTGTCTTCACGGGTGAGGCAAACTAGGTCAAGGGAAGATTTACCTGACATGAGTCTCTACCTTTCACATTTAGAAGATTAAGAAGCTATCCAGCTGTTGAGAGTAAAAAATACTCTTCTCTCTCTCTTATTTGTCACTATCAGTCATAAGAGTGACACTTCCGCTGATATTCGGTTTAACGGAATTTAAATGTCTTCTTGATGATTATCTGCAACAAACACAAACACTACTACTACACTTTATAACGTATTATAAATACAGTAACCAATCTTACTCTCAGGAAATCGTCCTGCAAAGCTTTCCAAATAATTAAAACTCATTGGCTAATCGATCTGTCATTATTTATAATGTTATCGACAAAATATCGAAAGGACTTTCCTTTTCCTGAGCCCTCCCTGTTTTTCCTTTCATCCCGTTCCCCCGAACTGTCAACGTCAACGTCAAAAGCGGTGGACGACGTCAGTGGACACCTGAAACGATTAAGATCCAAATCCATCCTTGTCACTTCCTACAGGAGCGAGCAGGTGCGACTACCTGACAGTGATGGAGGGCTATACAGGGCTGTTTAATATTTAACTGAAGGCTCTGTTCAGAGAATTATTTAGGACCCTGCAATTTATTATTGAGGTAATTTTTGAGTGCCTCGCCGTGATACGGAGTGCTTTTTGAATCCTTTGGAGTATGACAATAAATTAGAAAGGATTTGAGTGAATGGGCTTTTATTTTTTTTTGTGTGTTCAGAATTATGGACTCCGCATAAAACATACAAAGTTAAACTTCAACCAATGCGTATGAAAAAAATGTTTTTTAAGTATTAAAAAAAAACGTTTTTATGAAGTTTTAGCTATACGCCGAATAAAAGTAACATACTTAAATAGTTAAATTATTATGTTAAGTTAGTTACAGTTTTTTCAGTTTTTCTCCACATATTTTTCTGATCGTTTATTTTGATAATGTATTCTTTTAAATTTATATAGTAGATAGCAAGAGAGGGGTTATTTTCATAAATAAAAATTTTGCTAAAAAAAATTGTAGGGCCAGTAGGGGGGACCGCCTTAAGTGGCTCAAACTCGAAAACAAACTCAAAATGTTTTTTATTTAAGTAGATGCTTTACACATGCTTTTAAATCGTCAATATTTTTTTCTACCTAGTACAAAGTCCCTACTACGCGGGACTTGTACAATCAACGTTTCGGGAAGTGTTTGCGAAGCGAGAAGAACAGCAACTCGCTTCAACACATTTTTTAAATAAAATCTTAAATGCTATTACAATTCATGTCAACAATAAAATTGTGAGCTGGAGGATCTATACCTGTCCATATATCATTGTCATTTACATAATCTAGTCTAGACTAATACCCTTTAGAGCATAAATAATTTTTCACATGCAATTTAAATTTATTTTCTGGCAAACTAGTTACACACACCTACAAACATTATCCACATTTTCAAACAGAATTATTACTTAAATCTCATAACGAGTTTCAAATTAACTTTTAACACCATTCCTTTCATGAAAAACGTTGCTAATGACCTCATACTTCTCATTGTGAAAACCACTGCTTCCACCCAAAGAGCGGCACACAAAAACATAAAAAAAAACACAAATGAAGTAGCGGGCGCAACCTAGTAGTTTCTATAGTTTAACTTGGTCGCTGTGATAACTGGTCGTGTTCGTAGCTGGCTATTGGTCGAAGAATTATAATTAAGTATTTATTTCATACATTTTTTATATGATCAAAGAAATAATCTTATCATGGAAACATGTGGCTTGTCCGCACGCTTCACATCGGGAGGTCGCGGGTTCGATTCCCGGCGAGGTCCAACTTTGTAGGACTCAGTTTGGTTGGTGGTAGGGTTTTCTGAGCCCGCCTGGCTAGCTACCACCATCTTATCTAAGACAGACTACAGTTTCTATCGGCCGATAGTTTAATCGGGTTGGGTGGTTAGTGCGCACACTGGGCCGATTTAACAGTCTGGTTGGTGGGGAGTGCGCAGACCAGCCAACAGTCGGCCGACTGCTCTAAACATTTTGTTAGTTGTTAAGCTGCTCTTGAAGAAAGCGGTCACGTAATGAATTTTAAAAAACTGACAAAAATATACTATTGTTGCTTTTATAGAACGGAGGAGAAGGATCAAGAAAAGAAATCAAGAGTATTGGGTGCATCCCCTCTACAGTGATAGATAATTGCAAGAAAATCAACAAGCAGCGACATCATTAATCATGTACACGACCTTCCTGTACCAAAGCTCGAAGCGAACTGAAACTATCGGCCGAGTTGGCCGACTAAACAATCGGATAGTGTGCGCGCGTGGAAGAGCGCCATACTGATTAAGCAGTCGGCCGATAGTTCGCCGACAGTTTAGTTTGAAGGGAATCGTGCAGCCCTTCAAACTTATTGATCGGCCGATTCAAAATCGGTTAGTGTGCGAAGTTGTATACATCTTTATACTGATTAGGAACCCGATTAAACTATCGGCCGATAGATTATGCCAAGTGCTTACCAAATGAGGATAAAAAAAATATCGGCTATAAGCACCAAATATTTTCCACGTACTATTGTAGTTAAGTACATAGCTTTAAATTGTTAACCAACTTCCAAAAAGGAGGTAGTTCTCAGATAGTGAAGTGATGTTAATTATTACTTTTATTTAATTCTTTACATCTATATTTCTTAATTGTTTTAAAATCGATATAGCATATTTTAGCAAATTACAAAAACAAAACATTAACATAATTTAAGTTAGTTGTTTTAATGTCTTTAGCCTTGTTAATTATAAGTGAAAACTAACTCCCACGCGAAGCAGTCGTGGCTCAGTGCGGCTTGCGTGGTCGCGTCGATCACACAGGTTAACTGAGTACAAACACGGTCATAACCTGGATGGGTTTCACTATTAGTGGCATTTATCTCGACCATTTCCGTGCTTCGCACGTTAAGCCGTTGGTGCCGGCTGCTATCGCTAGATGGCAGTCGTTAAGCCATGTCGGAGGCCTTATAAACTTCTTACACTGGGGTTGGCCACTAGCCCCACAACCTCCACCAATCCGGACTTGGCCCCCATGTGTGGAGTATGGCCTAACCTTCCCGATTTATGTAATGAGACCCGTGCCCCTGCAGTGGTAATTGGTTGCTAACAACTCCCGCGCAAAGAAACAAAAATTATATGCAATAAATGCTACATTCTCTTTACCTCCCATATCTTTAAGTCGTCGCGCGTAGTTAAAGATAAAAAAAACTTACCGCAAAAATACATTGTTGGTTGGTTACCTCAAAAATAAAACTAAAGGGGCATGTAAGTAGTTCATTTTTCATACGGAACAAAGTGTCGGGGTTATTACCTACATCCCGTACCAGCAGGGGTGATCAACTTCAGGTGTGTTGGCCCGCTCCGTAATATCGTGTAAGTACCTATCTTGCTTTTTAACTGGCGGTTTATTTGAGAAGAGAAATCTTTTGTTATGTTAGTGATTTGTTTGAGCTTTAGAAATGAGTTCAGTTTGTCAGATATTTTTAACGTTTGGTGTTTTTGGTACAACTTTATGGGTTCTTTAATGATTAGGGGTCGTAGTTTGGGATCGGTGACTCTTCACTTATTCACTATTAGATAGTTTTTTTTTCTTATATCTTAAGAGGTTTTTTTTTTTTATGTGATAAGGAAGGCAAACGAGCAAAATGTTTTAAATCATTCGTGATACGGGAGCTAGATCTAAACCGATACTGTTTATTATTGTATTGTTTCTTGTTTCAATATTTGAAGTATTTAAATATACGTCCAACGTTTTAATTTTCATTGGAAATACATGATTTGGACAAGATTAATAAACCGCCTTCGTAGCTTAGTGAAAAGTGCACTCGATTTACATCATAAGTTCGCGGTTCAATTCTCAGCGGGGTTTCTTTCTTTTCAGTTTGGTTGGTGATATTTTGAAGCCCGTCTGGCTATAGTATAGTAATACCATCTTATCAATGTCTTGCCGCCAGACATAAATGCTAACAACATTGATGTTTTCCAGCATAAAAATAATATTGCCTGTTCTCCATTACGTTGGGAATACTCTTCTCACATCTTGGTAAGCCCGCTACCATCTTCGGCAAGTTGAAATGTATTTCGAGTTGGCGTAGTAAACCCATTATCAATAACCATTTATGGATAAAAACATAATTATATATTCTGCTTCTGTTTGAAAATATTGAATATGTTGGTAAGTGCAATGTGGCTGGCTTGACATAGTAAGAGTGGACATGAAAGCAAATGATCACACTAAGAAGGACGTTGAAGATCGGGCAAAGTAGATTAAGTCGGAAAGCGGACCCTGGGCTTAAGCCGGGATAACGCTAGATAAAAGAAAAGGAAGATGTTTCCATTGTCTCATTCACAAATACAAGGTGATTTTGTAACGCCGGATATGAACATACCCCGGGTATTACTCAGGTTAAAAGTAAAACTTTGTTCGGCCATTTTTTAAATAAAAAATAAAAAGAACTCTTCATGCAAATCAGTTATAGGTATGAATTATTTTTTGTAAAGAGAGTCCAAAATGTATTCTCAATCGTCGGTTCGACCATTTCTGTATCCGATCCGAGAACCGAAAATATGTCATTAAAAAGGGTTGAATAAAAGTTGTCTCATTTGACCCGAATAAAAGCCTGAATACTTTCATATCTGCCATTAAATAAAACACCTTGTATATATCACAAGAGTCGTTATTTAAAGTTCTTCTTACAAGACACCTCAGTGGCTGCTCTAACCGAAATTTAAAAGCATCTTTTACTTGCTGCCAGTAGCTTGAACACGCTCGTTTCTATACGAGTATCGTAAGCCCGAAGGTAGTTATTATTTTTCTTGTGGTAACACTGCAAGTTCCTTTTAAACGTTTTGGTAAACTGTAATCTATGAACTTTGCTATACAGGCTGTAAATATAGTCGTGCGTCTGGTCAGCTGATCGATTTGTATGAGGATACCAAACTTTTCTTGCGATTTGACCATGGGTTCCTAGGGGAAAGTTGATCAAATTCAGGAGTAGAAGCATTGATTAAAATATGACGCACGGCTAGATTTTACATCCTTTATAATTTTTGGTTGGTTGGTTGGTCGAGTTGGATGGGTTCCTTGAAGATTGGATGGAAATGACCCAGGATAGAGATGTGTGGAAGAACCGAGGAGAGGCCTTTGCCCTGCAGTGGGATACTAATAGCTAATAATAATAATATTTTTTGGTGTAGTTTATCCAAACATAGGGTAACATTCTTCGGGTATAAATGTATGTGTGTTACCGCCGATAGCCAAAACGACTTAATGGATTTTGATAGGTGCAGACTCGCCTTTGACTCGTCTTGCTTTCGAGATTGATATAGGAGTGTTAAGTATTTTTATTTGTTATACCCATTATTTTTTAGACTCTATTTATGCTAGGCTATCATAGGCATTATCACTTAAAGAAATATAGAAGCAAATGTAATTCGGAAATATAAAAATAAAACCGGACAAGTGCGAGTCGGACTCGCGCACCGAGGATTCCGTATTTTTTCACAGCTTCAAGGGATTGCAGGCCTAAGTATTTGATATAAATTTCAACTTGATAAGTCTACCTACGTGTTCCTGAGAAAAAGGGTCTTGACAGACAGACGGACAGACAGACAGACAGACGGACAACGAAGTAATCCTATAAGGGTTCCTTTTTTCCTTTTGACCTCAAAAGGATGGGGTAGGGGTAGGAAGAACCCTAAAAAGAAAAAAATATACTTAAAAATCTAAATATAAACATTCCCTTTTTGCCATGTTTCATAACTAAAAATACATAAAATATTAAAAAAAAACCTGTAAATGGGACAGCTTTACACATTGCATTCGATAAAAACGTATTCAAGCTATGAAAAATAGTAAACCAATTTAAAACAGTCAGTTTCTTTTTGTTTTGGCATCTATCGTGCCCTAACGAAGCAAATACACCGACTAGCAAATAAAATAAGAAAGTTTTAACATTGCGAGCGTGGTGAATACGTAATTGACAATAGTTAAAACGAATTCTGAGTCTGGACGTATTGTATTTATATGTACATACATACGTCATCATCATCAAGATGTATGAGGCTAGGGTTGCCACCTTTTTTTTGAACAAATATAGTATTTTTCCCAAGAAAGATACAAAAATATAGTACTGCTGTTTGGTTTCACTATGTTTTTTCACCTGCCAACAAACAACATGCTCCAATAATCACCTTAACGCTACCAAACAGTAAATTAGGTGTCCAGACAGACAAAAAGTATGCAATACCAATAACCCAACTAAACACATCGATCACCTACTTACCTTTTGTTTTACCCTCAATTGATAAGCCCTTGGCATCATCTCACTTGATGGTAAGTGATGATGATGCCGAAAATGGAAGCGGGCTTACCAAGATTCCCCAACGCAATGGGGAATTGGCTATCTTAAATTCATGCGGGAACACATAAATGCTGTTAACATTGATGTTTGACGGCAAGACTTAGATAAGATGGTGGTAGCTAGCCAGGCGGCTTCAGAAAATGCCATACCACCAACCAAACCAAGTCCTTGGACATGGACTCGCCGGGAATCGAACCCGCGACCTCCTGATGTGAAGCGAGTGACTAGCCACTAGGTTACGGAGGCGGTTAACTAACCTAATTGACTAATTCCACTCCCTGCACCCTGCACCTGGCCAATTCCACTATTACTATACTACGTTCCAGACTTCCTGTTACAGGTTTAAAAAAAAGCGCAACAGTTGCATAAGGGATAAAAATATAGTATTTTTTGTACTATATTATTTTTCTATAATATATAGTACAATTGACTAAAATATAGTACGATAGTATATATTATAGTATGGGTGGCAACCCTATATGAGGCATACATGGGACTCTAGAGATTAATAGATATATATATAGATAGATAATCCGTTTATAATAAACGTATAGGTAATGTACTTAACCTATACGTTTTTTTTGAATTGATTATAGGTTCCTTGGGGAAAGTTGTTTGTTTGTTTGTTTGTTTGTAAACTCTTTATTGTGAAAGAACAAAATACAATACATAAAACAAGGACAAGACATACCAGGGCGGACTTATCCCTTACGGGATCTCTTCCAGTCAACCTTAGACTTTAGAAGAGGAATTACATTAATAATTTAGTTGTTTAGTTTCATGAGTAGAAGCCACTGTACATTTTTTTAGGTATTTTAGAAGGATTATATGTATAAAGTGTAATAAAATCAGCAGTAATTTTATTGTTGAATCCGAGAAAATAATGTTAGAATCTCCATACTAAGTTGGCCGATCATGTGATAGACTTCTTAGAAATATCAACATATTTTTTCGTGTTTTTTTTTATATCTGGGACAAATCACACACGGTCATCTGGCCCCAAACTAGGATTCCCTGTATCTTGTGAACCAGAGACTGATATGCATACACATATACATTTAAATACATATTATACATATATAGATATAATACACCCAGACTCAGAGCAAACAATTCTGCTCATCACACAAAAGTTTTCCCTGTGTGGGGATCGAACCCACGACTCTCGGATCAGAGGTCAGGATCGCTAACCACTTAGCCACCGAGTCAGTGAGAATTGACGGTGCGTTCTTTTCTTAGTTTCATGAGTAGATGCCCCTTTAGTTAAATTATTTTGTTACACCTTATACAAATATACCTAAGTGGTCCTTCTACAATATCTGAATTAAAAAAAACGGTGATTTCAATTTATGGAACCGAGCGACTTTTCCCAAGAGAACTAATACTCAAGTCGCAGAAACGTTCATACCTATACGAGCCACGCCCTCATATAGAGAAAATATGTCTAGTCGGTACCATTTTTTTTTTTCAGTAAATAAATGGGAGGGAATAGGAACTGAACGTATTTACTAGGCTAGGAACTAAGAGCACAACCATTACAACTCTAGTCGATTAGTTACTTGTTTAAAGGACGTTTGAAATAAATAAGAAAATATCAAGGTAAACAAAATACATTTAAATACATAAGGAAAAGCTAGAGTACGATGCACTTTAAAAAAAAAGAATAATCCCAAGAACGAATTGAACAAATGGAAGTAAAAGCTGAATTAAGCTACACCTTGCCACCTGTAGAAAATAAAATATTATAAGTTATTCTTATCAAGGACGTCTCACACGATTCTCTAGACATTTACTAAGTTGTGCTGGTCCCCAAACCGAGCATTGCCTAAACGGGTACCTACATAATTTTACTGCAAAATTACAAAATTCAAAATCAAAAATTCTAAATCATTTATTTCTTTATGTAGGTACATTAAGCACTCTTATAAACGTCATATCATTTTGCTGGAGGAATATTCCAAATGTCATTATCATTAAAATAATCTACAGTCCTACTACCATTCTCTTGAACAAATACAGCGTTTTATATGTTTAAATTTACATTCTGGTAGTTCACACACGTCATTCGGAATTTTGTTATAAAAGCGTACACACTGCCCCACAAATGATTTTTTCACCTTACTAAGCCTCGAGAAAGCTATGTCAAGATTATTTTTACTTCTCAAATTACGGTTATGTCTGTCACTATTTTAGATTTTTACGAACGTACATGATATTTTCGTAAATAAACTGACCGGCAACTGTTAGAATATTTATTTCCTTCAATCTATCTCGAAGTGATTCTCGGGATCGTAGTTGGTATATAGCTCGGACTTCTCTTTTTTGTAGAATGAAAATGGTTTCAATGTCTGCTGCGTGTCCCCACAGTAAAATGCCATAAGACATTATACTGTGAAAGTAACTGAAATATACTAATCTGGCAGTTGTTACATCCGCCAATTGCCTTATTTTTTTGACGGCGTAGGCAGCCGAGCTAAGCCTCCCCGCTAGAGCTGCAAAATGTGGGCCCCACTGTAACGAGCTATCTATAGTTATGCCGAGAAAAACTAATAGGAACAAAATCTAATTCGTTACCATTTAATATTACTTTATTATGAGTCAGTTTAACATTTGCCAAAGAAACACAAACATAGAAAAGACAATTTAACACTGAAATCAACCATATAAATCGTGTATTTTAAACTGTTTCATTTTCTGTCCAGTCTCAAAGCACACAGTCTTTTTAGTCTTCTGCGAACATAACGGTCGAATTTGCTCGGACCACCCAAAAACGCTTTGAACCATCCTGTTATTTTTTCTTTCATTTTTCTTACTCGTCAGCGTTTTTTATTCGGAATGCCATTCGACGGACGTTTTCTTTGCTTTGCGAATGTCTGAAGTCTGATTTGAATAGTGGGGATTAGGTAAAATTTAGGAAAAGTGTGATTTTAATCCCAGATGCATCTGTTTTGCGTAGAATACAAAATTTTAGTTACACAAAAGATGTGTAATTTGTCCTGTAATAACAACCTCCGTAGCCTAGTTTCTTGTTCGCTCGCTTCACATTAGGAGGTTGCGGATTCGATTCCTGGCTGGGTCTAACTTTGTAGGACTCGGTTTGGTTGGTGGTAGGGCATTTTCTGAGCCTGCCTGGCTAGCTACCACCATCTTATATAAGTCTTGCCGCCAAACAGCAATATCAACAGCGTTGATGTGTTCCGACATGAAGATAAAATAGCCAGTTCCTCATTGCGTTGGGGAATCTTGGTAAGCCCGCTTCCATCTTCGGCATCATCACACTTACCATCAGGTGAAACGATGCCAAGGGCTTACCAATTGAGTGTAAAAAAAGTTATATTATTTTGTTGATCTTTTAGCATAGACACCGCTGAATATTAGCGCCGTAGCACTAATCACATTTTTCTTTTCTGTGGTTCCTTGGTTTAAAAAATCATGTTAATATTTAGTAAATATTCTTATATGGCAGACTCTGCCACTCATCCTAGAAAGTCCCAGAAGCCTGGACTTAAGCAGTATGTCCCAAATCATTTGTATTACTTATTACATTTCATTGACATCGTATCAAAAACTGAGAGAAATTCTTATCAAGTCAATATTTAGATTGAATCATATAAAAAAAAGAAATCCAATACGAAACGGAATCGGAATTTCAAATTGAGCCATCAAATGGGTCTGATTCCGTTGAATTTTAATGAAAAATGTCACTGACTTCAAAAAAGGCGATTCTGTTATTAAGGGTTATAAAAAACCGGACTTTTGTATTCGGCTGTAAATATGTATGTTTGTGTATCTTTGATTTTTTGCGAAAACTAGAGGAGCGATTGTAGTAAAAAAAAACACTTAGTTGAAACTAGCTGTTTCCTGTAGCTCTCCCTGTGTGGTATCATTTTAATGAGACTTTAGGGTGCGCAGTGCACGAGCTGCAAGCTGCGGTCATGATCTAGTTTAATAACTAACTTCTGCTCTGAGGATCCAGGGGCCCGTGCAACCCGGCAGAGAAAAATAAAATAAAAGAGGCACTCCCTCAATTTGTGTTTTTAGTAAAATGCCATCGCAGTGAGTGTTCAAATTGCTTAATCGCATGTTTTGAATGCTTGAACTGAACGTAACGTATCGTGCTAGAGGCAATCGTTTGAAAACGCATTGCATTGCACCCATATTGCAACACTAAGGGTTGGCGAGAACAAACTACCTATTATCAGTTGGCACAAATTCAACGCATGACTTAAACTTTTGCGTGTACAATTTTGAAGTTTTTGAAGACCCAAATTTTATCTTTGTAGGACTAGTACAATTTAATCTCATCTCATCATCACTAATCACTAACATTTATCATCTCACTAATATTATAAATGCGAAAGTATGGATGTTTGTTTGTTTGTTTGTTTGTTCCGCTTTCACGCCGAAACTACTGAACGGATTTGGATGAAATTTGGTAGGTAGATAGATAAAGCACTCGGCTAACACATAGGATACTTTTAATCCCAGAAGACTCAAGGATTCCCGTAGAAATGCTTAAAAACTCAAAATTTCCACTTCGTCACTAGATGGCGCTATCTTAACATTTTCTTTCTTTCTGGACACAATTCTGAAGTCCACGTGGACGAAGTCGCCGGCAGAAGCTAGTAAAAGATATTTGAGACCCTGACATGCTCAAAATATTGTTGAACATACTTGCTAACATTAAGAGTCAATGAACACAGGCTCAAAGATATGTAGATATTAGTGTCATTTTTCCTTAAAACTACATAATTATATTTACGGAAATCTGACAAACAACAAATATTAACAACTATTATGAGTTACACATTCTACGTGTTTAAAATATACAGGGTGTAACAGAAGTGTGTGACAATACTTCAAGGTTGGCTTTTACCCATCAAACTGAACAACTTTTGTTCTACAACTTTGTTGAAATCGCAAAATTTTTTTTGGACTTTCCATACAAATCGATCAGCTGGCGAACCAAGTTTGTATGAAAAGTCCAAAAATTTTTTTGCGATTTCAACAAAGTTGTAGAACAAAAGTTGTTCAGTTTGATGGGTAAAAGCCAACCTTGAAGTATTGTCACACACTTCTGTTACACCTGTATATTTATTGATTTTTATTGGATTATATTTAAATAAGAATCAAGCTTAGTTTGCATGGAGTGCGCTAGGGATACACCCCTCTTAACATGGGACCCAGTTTTTGAAGAACCTCTTGAAGTTCCACGATTAAGTTTATTGAAACTCATTAATTTTTCAATAAAACAAATTCATGAACAATACTAAAATACGTCATTGAGTGAGTTATGAAAATGGTCACAAAAGTTTTCGTTATAACCCATAGCTAGCCAACTGGTGCAGTACAGGTTTATTTCCATGACTGGGGAGGAGTAGGACGAAAACTTTCTCCAAAATAAGCAACTTAATAACAACGGAGGAAATCTCAGTACGGAGCCGTACTGAGATTTCCTTAGCTATGGAAACCAGGGGCCTATTTTTTTTAACTTATATAAGGTTTTTTAAAAATATTGTATATAAACAAACAACTCATTACGCAAAAATTTGCTCTGGGTGTAGAACGAATCCACTACCCTCGGATCACAAATCTCTACACTACGATGAGTCAGTTGCCAAATACAAAGTCAATAAAAGTGGAATCGATCAAAAGATCAACCCTATCGACTAGAACAAAGAGTTAACCAGTGTAGTTAAAATGGCTAAACCCTACCTCTTTGTAGTTTTGTTTACACGCGCCCTATCCGATCGTGTCTGCAGGCTGTTTGTTTAGTAAAACGTAGTGATGATGGGTCGAAATGTGGCATTCGGCCGAAAGTGACATTCGGCCGAATTTCGCACTGAATCGAACCTCAGCTTGGACGATTCACACAAAATTACGACTATAACACGCAGTAAACTACTCTGGATACTTTTTTTACACCACTGCTGTAATATTTATTATATACGATCGGTAAGCCCTTAGAATAGGTTAACCTGGCGGTAAGTGAAGTCGAAAGATGAACTAGCAACTAGACCATAGAGGCAGTTAAAAAGCTTCTGTTAATTTCGTTCAAATTATAAAGAATATGTCAATGAAGAAATAATGTGAAAGATTCAATAAACAAGCAAATAACAACCAAGATACAGAAAACTACTTCAGATTTTTAGTAAGCAGTATAACATGTTACTGAATGCATATTTGAAATAAAATTAATGATAATTAGTGAGAAACGATCATAACTTGTGGAATAAACATTCTAATTTTGTGACGAATTTCGGCGTGATGAATCAAACTTCAGCTGAATACCAAAATTCGGTTTCGGCGAGTTTAGGCAATAGTATATCTAAAACGGAATGTTGGCCCATCCCTAGTAAAAGGCTAGAAAAGCGCTCGCACACATGGTAGGCTCAGGCATTTTAGCTTTGTAAAGCACTGAAATTTAAGCTTTCACCAATGCCTTTTGGCCCCGATATTGATTTGTTTTACTGATCAACTGGTCAACAATTTATATCGTTTAACTACTTCTATGTCAAAAATATAGGTCTCGTTTGCTTTTGTTCATCAACTTGGCATGTGCCCATGCTTTTTATTCATCATCATCAGCCGAAAGACGTCTACTGCTGGACAAAGGCCTACCACAAGGATTTCCACACTGACCAGTCCTGCGCTGCTCGCATCTAGCGGCTTCCCGCAACCTTCACCAGGTTATCGGTCCACCAAGGGGGAGGCCTGCCCACACTGCGTCTTCCGGTGCGCGGTCGCTACTCGAGAACTTTACTGCCCCAACGGCCATCTGTTCTACGAGCTATGTGTCCCGCTTTTTATTGTATTTTATTTAAAACTTTGCAAACTGACAGACCTAGTATAATAAGCCAATTATTTATACGATTGTATGAGTTCCTCGGAAAATGTTGTTCAGTTTGATTTTTGTCACTTATCAGCATAATATGAAGTCACCATGTGTTATAAATATGAATTCTGCGTTCATAAGAAAGAAGGCCACAAATTATATGGAAACTCTATATATATATATATATATATATAAGGTGCTACTTTATTAGTGCCCGATATTTTAGTCAGTGCTCCTACTCCTGATTCTGATCAACTTTCCCCAAGGAACCCATAGTCAAATCGCAAAAATTTTTTTGGGCTCTTCATACTAATTTGGCCGCTCGGCTGATCGATTTGTATGAAGAGTCCAAAAATTTTTTTTCGGTTTGACTATGGGTTTCTTGGGGAAAGTTGATCAGAATCAGGAGTAGGAGCACTGACTAAAATATCGGGCACTAATAAAGTAGCACCTTATATATATATCCTTAAATAAATATCCGGGACAAATTACACACGGTCATGTGGTCCAAACTAGGATTCTCTGTATTATGGGAACCAGAGACTGATATACATACACATATACGTTTAAATACATACATATATAGATATAATACACCTAGACACAAAGCAAACAAATCTGCTCATCACAGAAATGTTTGCCCTGGGTGGGGATCGAACCCACGACTTTCGGATTAGAAGCTAGGAGCGCTAACCACTGAGCCACCGAGTCTGTCCACTTTGCGGCTTTCTTTCCTATGAGGGCGGTATTTTATAGTGCCCATCGATCGCTACTATAAATATTGTAAATGGTTACCAATAAGTGATATTACGGAGCGGTTCAACTCGTGACTGCCTACTGTCAATTGGGTCAAGTGGGCGAATAAGCGGCTGAGCCAAAAGCGGTCACCGGTCAGTCAAACATTGCCGCTGAACACGACACTACTTTTTCGATTGGAACTACTCTTTCAAGGTTAACTATTAATATTTTATGTAGACACTAATAATAATTAATGACAATTGCTCGGTTTATATACAGTAAATTTCTTTGTTATCAGCCAGAAGACGTCCACTGCTGAAAAAAGGCCTCTCACAAGGATTTCCACGCTGAGCAGTCTTGCGCTGCCTGAATTACTTAATTTGTGATAAGCACCTTTTCCTGTACGTATGTACATTGAAACATTTCAGAATTAGTATGAAATAATATAAATATACTGAATAATGTCGTTAACATTCACAAATGAAAACATTCTTAGAACCTTAATTTCATTTTTGATAAAAAATATATAAATTGCTGTTATAAAAAACAGAAATTGGAGAGAGAAATTGGAATGAAAAAAATTTAAAACCGTTTTATTATTTACATCTGAAACAAATCTATTTTGTACTAAAATAAATTATAGAATGAAACATAATTATTGCCAAGTAGCAGCTAATAAAAATAACTTATTTGCTAAGATGTGAAGTTTTTCCGCATTTCAAAGTTTTTAGCAAGTTATATACATATACAAGTATATACCTACAGATGAGAGGTCCAAGTTATAAGAGAGACTGACTATCTTCTTTTCGGGGTGCATATCCTAGCGGATGTCGGCGATCAGTCATGCGGAATTTCTCTCTCTCTCTCTTTAGCCATCCTGCAAAAAACGGGTGCGTCCTTGATTCCAGGCCATTCTTTTATACAGGGTTTTAAAAAAAGTGCGTTTGAAATTTTAAGGGGTTACTCAGAATCAAGTATAGTACCCAGGAAAAATATTGAAAAAAATCCGCTCTTCAAATTTTAAATATGAAAAACTAAAAAAAAATTTTGAAAAGCGGATTTTTTCAATATTTTTCCTGGGTTCTATACTTGATTCTGAGTAACCCCTTAAAATTTCAAACGCATTTTTTTAACACCCTGTATAGTTACACTAATTTGTACGTGTTCTTCTTATTAGTGTATAATGAGCTCATTTTAATGAAGGCACTAAAGGCTATCTCAATTCTAGTTCGTATTTTAATTTCTGGATCCCAGCACTCATTTAACTACACTTCCAGATATCTAACTACTCCAAAGAGAAGGAGTATAATGACAGTATTTAGAGTTAATGTATTTATGTGAACCGTACCGATTCTCTCTATACTCGCCGCCAAGCAGCTCACTGTGTTCCGGTGGGTGGGGTGAGATAGCCAGGGCAATTACTGGCATAAGAGGCATTCTATCTTAGCCCTCAAGGATCGGCTAGGTACTAACAACTCTTTTGTCTAGGGTTCTAGATGAACATAGGCGGCGGTAGCTATAATACTTTCCATCTGGTTGGCCATCAGCTGTTTGTCGCCTAACGAAACAAAAACGTTTGTTTGATAATCAGGGAAATATGAAAAAAACGCAATTGTATTACGCTCAGCTACTCACCAGAAGAATACCATGTTTCAAAGAAAATAAATTTGTTCCTTTAATTTATAAATTGTAGTTTTAGTAAACGTTGTTTCAGGAGGTTCGCTTATCCCAAATACCACACAATAAATCGGAATACTAAGTCTAAACCGGACTTGAAAACTTCTCCGTTAGTTTTGAAGTTTCATATTCAACTGAGCTCACCCATTTCTAAACTATGATGAATAACTCTTGTTGACTTCATTCTAAAGTTTAAAGTCCATTGTATTAATTTTACTGTTTTGAGCTCTGGCTCTGCTGTGATATGAGTTTCTAAGTGTTTTAGCCGTTTGGGGCGACTTAGCGTTTGACTCATCTCATCTCACTTAATATTAATATTATAAATGCGAAAATATGGATGTTTGTTTGTTCCACTTTCACGCCGAAACTACTGAACGGAGTTGCATGAAATTTGGTAGATAGATAGATTAGGCACTCGTTAACACATAGGATACTTTTTGTTCCGGAAAACTTAACGGTTAACGGAGGAATGCTTAAAAACTCAAAATTTCCTCTGTCTCTCTGGACCCAATTCTAAAGTCCACGCAGACAAAGTCGCGGGCGGAAGCTAGTGTATTATAAATGTAGTCAAAGCTGTCTAAAACCTAATAAGTGAAATGCTTCTACAGTGGGAACTGCTGAAGTTCGCTTTTTAGTGATAAAGGTATTTTTAAGATACAAATCTATCGTATTTTATATTTTTAGCTACACTTATAGTTTTTACAACTTGTTTCACAATTGGATCCAGAGAGAAAATATTAAGGTGGCGCCATCTAGCGACGAAGTGGATATTTTTAGTTTTTAAGCATTCCTCCGGGATCCCTTAAGTTTTCTGGGATAAAAAGTATCCTATTTATTAGCCGCATGCTTTATCTATGTAGGTACCTACCAAATTTCATCGAAATCCGTTCAGTAGTTTCGGCGTGAAAGTGGAGCAAACCAACAAACAAAAACATCCATACTCCCACATTTATAACATAGTAAGATAAGATGAATTATCAATACAACTTTTTTCTTAATTTGTAAAGACGATAGTTAAAAATAAGTTTTTCAGTATACATATTTAAATAAAAATAAAAAGTTTAAAAAACTAAAACCCGACTACGGAAAACTTGCGCTCTGAAAAGTATGAAACAAGAAAATTTTCTTGTCTGAAATTTTTGTTATCTACAAATTATATTCAATATTTATCATCTAATAATTGACAACTTACATATACATTATAGTTAATTAATAAATATACATTGTGATGTTCTGATAAAAGCCGTGGTCGTATGCCACCTTGCCGTAAGAATCGGTGACTACCTACCATTATACTGTAATATATCGAATATGTTTCGGGAGGGTCACTAAATTATTAAGATTCACAACTGGAGCCGGTAGTTCGGACAGAAAGTGTCTATCGGGTACGCTATCAGGTGGCATACGACCACGGCTTTTATCAGAACATCACAATGTATATTTATTAATTAACATAATGTATATGTAAGTTGTCAATTATTAGATGATAAATATTGAATATAATTTGTAGATAACAAAAATTTCAGACAAGAAAATTTTCTTGTTTCATACTTTTCAGAGCGCAAGTTTTCCGTAGTCGGGTTTTAGTTTTTTAAACTTTTTATTTTTATTTAGTAATTTTGAGTTTTTATTATGTAATAAAATGTGTGCAGTACCGCTTAACAACTTATTTAATTTATTTATTATACTGTACTTACTATATTATTTCGGAGATTGATAGATTTCTTAATCTTTCTAATTCCTCAAGAGATCGGGAGTCATGAGGATTTTCAGCAATTTATTATGATCCAAGAAGCAAATGAATAATCCATCTAAACATCTGACTCTGCTGAGGGCCACATAGGCCTGTCCCTTATATTATATGGGAGTTTTAGCCAGTTATTAACTGTTACTGCCTTTTCACCGCGTGGAAGTACTCCCAGCTTATAGCATTATTTAATTTTACGCTAATCATGTACCGGGTACCCGGTTTGGATCCGGTACCCGGCGGATCCGGCACTTTTTTAAGGATTCGGCCGGGTACCGGGTAATAGCGCCGGGTAATTACGTAGTTATTAAAAACACGTTATTTTGAAGTTAAAAGTATAGGTACATTTATGTAACTGTCATTCATATTTCAAGTAGTAGTAGCAAGTTGTAGGTTTATAGTGTAAGTTATGGTGTAAGAGATTTTTAGCTTGATCAGGATTTTTTCGGCTTCTTTTTATTCGTAGACGTTACCTGCTTTCGAAAAGACGCTCGTTGTATACAGAGATACTGGATGAGGAAAGGTAGCGGGCCGCCCGCCAGGTTACGCAGTATAGTATTGTGACATCTATTTTTAATCGACTTCAAAAAAGGAGGAGGTTCTCAATTCGTCGGAATCATATTTTTTTTATGTATGTTCACCGATTACTCGATTTTTTTTGTTTAAAAGGGTTATACTTCACAGGTGGTCCCATATAAATTTTATCGAAATCGATTCAGCGGTTTTTGAGAAAATCAACAAAAACATAGCAAAATTGGAGTTGTTGCGATTGAAGTCGTTTGTTTTTAACGTATTCAGCGTGGTCAATTATCTGCCCACCACATAAATATATAGGGTTATGAAATATCTGAACAATTTTTGACCACGGTTCTACTCATGAAACTGCACAACTTACCCTATACTAAATTACCAAAAAATTTTTTGGAGTCCTCATACTAATTGATCAACTGAAACGACAATTTTGTATGGGAAGTCCAAAAATCTTTTTACGAATTGAGTATTGTATAGGTAACTTGGGAAAAGTTGTTTAGATTCATGAGTAGAAGCCAATGTTAAAAAAATTTGAGGTATTTCAGAAGGACCCTATATCTGCATGCCTTGGAGCTTGAATTCTCTGTCGCTTGTACAATGGGGAGTGCTCCGAGGAATTGTTCGGATTGATCCCTGCCGCCTGTTTCCGCCATCGTTCTACGCGACAACAATTTCATCCCCATCGGTTGGCAGTCCACAAATGTGGGTTTCACTAGAAACTTTCTGCCTCGCACAACGAAACTGTGGAATGAATTGTCGCCTGCGGTATTTCCGGACCAATAAGACATTCAAACCTTCAAGAAAAGAGCGTACTCCCATATTAAAGGCCGGCAACGCACTTGTGACTCCTCTGGTGTTACGGCTGTCTATGGGCGGCGGTAATCGCTTACCATTAGTTGATCCGTTTGATCGCTTGTCACCTCTGCCATAAAAAAAGTAGAACACTCTGGGCTGGTACACCAGGCCAAAAGTATTCGAAAGCACTCATATCTGGTTTTTCACGGGAATACACGTCTAGAGCCCTACGACTTCATAAGCCTGGACTTAGGATTATAGCCAGAACTCTGACTGGCCACTGCGAACTTAATAAACACCATAATAAAATGAGACTTGCAGATAAGGACGAGTGCCGATTCTGCCTCGAGGAAGAGGAAACTCCTCTTCACATACTCTGCGAGTGCGAGGCACTGGTCCAAGCCAGAAGCCGATCTCTAAGTGGACGATGATAACTCCAGAGGACATTAGGGAACTCGATCCCTAGTGCATCCTACAATTCATTAGAACTATTGGCCTTGAGGATATAATATAATAGGGACAGTGATCACAATAGATCTACTCAGGTCACAATGATCCAATAGGGCCCTCCTTTGTGCCCTCTCTGTGCACGCGAGTTTGCCGCTAAGATCGGCTATGTTAGCCATATTAGGGCGCATGAATGCCATAACCCGGCCTAGGAGTAGTAAGCAATACAGCAGGCAACAGCTAGTAATATATATATTTTTAAAATGTGCTTGTTAAGTCCTTTCATTTGATACCCAACAAAGTACCTTTGAAGAAAAAAATTTTTTTGGTCATGACTTTATGTCCTCTAGAGGGCGCCATATTAAATTTATTGTGACGTCACGTAGCCTATAACCAGCGGGTCATTAAGACGCTTCTAATGACACCTCATTTGTTGGCTTCTGATAAGTAGTTTAGAAGTTATGCGGGAACAGATGAACATACATACATACATACATACATACATACCGGTCAAAATCATAACCCTCCTTTTTGCTTCGCCGTAGTCGGGTAAAAACCTAGAATAAACATTTTAGCACTAAAGCGTAGGTAAACTGCCTTCCTCACTGCATCATAGGTATTTTACGTTTAACATTTTATGACACATTTTCTCTACTCTTCATATTTTTTACGATCTTGCTCGCTTTGCTATCTAAGTTATTCAACATTTGACCTAGGCACTTTATTCACAAATGTCTCTCGGTGTCTCTTCTAACTTTTTCAACGTCTTTTTCGTTGAGAATTCCTTTAAAGCTTTCTGTTTGATACACTTGACCCGTGCTCACTTCTACTGTATACTACAATATAAAGTTCTACTATAGTAGAAATATTCTTTTGACTATTCTGTTACATTTAGAAACATTTACGACAGTACTAAAACATACAATAAAATATGCAGGCTATGCAGCGGTCGTGACGGAGTGTGGCTTGTGTGGTCGTGTCGATCACTCAGGTTAACTGACTATAGGCATGGTAATAACCCAGATGGGTTTGTTAGTGGCATTTATCTCGACTGTTTCCATGCTTCGCATTGCACGTTAAGCCATTGGTGCCGGCTGCTATCGGTAGATGGCAGTCGTTAAGCCATGTCGGAGGCCTTATAGGCGGCTTGAAAACGTCTGACACTGGGGTTGCGTTGGCCACTAGCCCCACAACCTCCACCAATCAGGACTTGGCCCCCGTGTGTGGAGTATGGCCTAACCTTCCCGAGGTATGGGAAGAGACTCATCTCATCTCACTTAATATTAATATTATAAATGCGAAAATATGGATGTTTGTTTGTTCCACTTTCACGCCGAAACTACTGAACGGATTTGGATGAAATTTGGTAGATAGATAGATTAGGCACTCGTTTAACACATAGTATACTTTTTATTCCGGAAAACTTAACGGTTAACGGAGGAATGCTTAAAAACTCAAAATTTCCTCTGTCTCTCTGGACCCAATTCTAAAGTCCACGCAGACGAAGTCGCGGGCGGAAGCTAGTATATTATATATGTATTATATATGCATTGGGGACGATATGGGATGTTAACACTAAAATATTACAGATTTTTTTACTATTGAACGAGTACTTGTGGCATTGCTTAATTTATTACCGAACGTAAAAAATATTGAATTGTAGCAATAAGCTGATGGTCGTCTCACAGATGACTGGTAGTTTTTTCACTATCTTCTTTGTTTGGAGGCAGTCTTTTCATGGTCTGAATATTCCAAAAAATTGAAAGTTTGGTATACATTTTGGGATTGTTTAAATAAAACTAGTATACAAAAACAATAGTCCAGCTTCAAATACGGTAACTTGTATTCATGTAGCTTTTACAGGTACAGTAAAAATGGAAGGGGCGACACGTCGTATAGTGATTTTTGCCCCCCCCATCATTTGTGCCCTAAATGGCAGTTTTTTCAATGTTTTTTTGAAAACGGTTAAACGTATAACAAGACTGTCAATGAACAAAATTTTCTCCATTACTCGTTAGCTTGCTGTGTTCGGTAGCAAGTGTTTCTTCAGTTGTCTTTCTGGCTTGCCCAGGCAGACAACATGACGTGGCAAGGGTGTTACCAGGGGTCAACGGAGATAACCTGCAATGTCCTTTTGGTAGTCCACAGGTTTCAAAGTCTTGAGTAAAAGTTTATTTAGAAGAAGAAACGTGGCTTGCGTGGTCGTGTCAATTACAAAGGTTAACTGACTATTGACACGGCCATGACTTGGATGGGTTTGACTCGGCATTTATCTCGACCATTTCTGTTATTCTCAAGCTACGCTAAACTAAACAAGGTATTGATTCATGTTTTAACCTTTCGACTTTGAATAACAATATAAAATATATCGCTGCTCTAAGCTTGTTCATTGTTCTAAACTATAATCAATTTACCAGCGATAAATCGAAAACTTTTCGGTAAACGTTGAACCATTTATGTCGCTATAAATTTCTTTCGCCATCCTATCCTGTAAACTATTAAATGTATCTAGCACAGATGCCAATAAAAGTTGCAGGGAAAAATTAAAAATCACTACAGGTCTTTTCCAGTTACCTCTAAATGACGTTATATTTTTATCAAGAGGGTAAAAGAAAAATTGGTCTCTATATCTCTCTCTTTTTATCTTTCAGTTTTTTGAAACGGGTCTTTTCTTATTCTTTGGGATGATAGGCTATACTCCACATACGAGGCCAAGATTGGTGGATATCGTGGGACTGTAGAGTTGCCAATCCCAGTGTCGGGTATTCGTTTCTTAGAATATTAATAGTCATCTTTGAAATATTCGTTATGATATGTGCGAAACCAAAAAAAACACCTTAGAAATCAATATAAGTTCGTTCGAATAGAAATAATCAAATTCAGATCTTTTTAAACTAAAAATAGGTATAAAAATAGATATAGATATTTACGTTACTGCTCAGTCTATACTTTGCTTAAATAAAAAATGCTTCTTAAAATACTTTTTCTAATAATAAACCGACCAATACCAATACAAGACTATAATAGAACAATATTAAATTTCCTTTTCATTTAAAATCGTACTTATCTAATGAACTGAATGAAATCTAAATTGTCATCTCGACTTTATTCCTTGATCCGGCTTTCTTTATAAGTTTTTCAAACCGAGACTTAAAGCCGTCGAGACCTTTATTGATTTGCTAGAAGCTGAGGGAGTTATTGGAAAACTTTTATACCTACAAAGGCGTGCAAGCTGCGACTTTTTCCTTGCACCGACAATTAAATGTAAAAGGAAGGAACATGCTCATTTTGGAAAGCTGTCCAAATTACTTTTGTGAGAGTAATTTTACTCCGACAGCACGACAGATTGATTTGTAAAAGAGACAAACTCTTTTCAGGTTAAACTCGTTTATTGTTTATTAAAAGTGTCCAGTTTCACATAAAACATAGCCAATAATGTATACAATAAAATAAATCTTGCCTTGGTTATGGAACTACTTCCCGAAACGTTGGGTATACAATTTCCAAGTGGTAGGAACTTCGTATTAGGTAGTCAAAAAAATAGTTTCGAAAAGTGTGCAGTTCAACCTACTTGAATAAACATATTTTCATTTGATTTGATTTGACTTCTTAATATAAAAACAGATAACTGGGAGAAACTCGTCCAAATTATACCTGATTGGCGTTGCGATCTTTGTGCTTGGATTTCTGGAAACAACGAAGCCTAGCTATGGGAACCATTAATGGAGGAGGATTCGTAGTATGCAGGATCCCTGCAATACTCATGCTTTGTCTGCGACAAGAGTGCTAGGGATTTCCGTGCTGCCATTGGGCTGCAAAGTCATCATCAAAGGCGATGTGGCAAACTCTCGGCCCTGAATAATTAAACAAGTGCTGCATCTATCATCTGCAATACATAAATAAGAGATTGCATTAAAAAGCTTTATTATAAAGAGATTAATTGCAAAAGTGTAACATCTGTGAAAGTCGTTTCTTGTTACTCGTATCATTATTATTCACTGAGATTATAGTTTGAAATAATGAAAAGGCTTCGTGAAAAGGCTTCGTAAAAAAGTATGCAGTGAGGTTACTGCAAAATATAAATAGGGTGACTTTAAATTAGTTCTTGATACGAAAGGCGATGAATATGCTCATGATAACAAATAACTTTCCCTAAGGAACCCATAGTCAAATCGCAAAAAAAATTTGTTCTCTCAATACTAATTTGGTCGATCAGTTGATCGACTTGTATTGAGAGACCAACATTGTTTTGCGATTTCCCTATGCGTTCCTTAGGGAAAATTGTTTGTTATCATGAGTACATTCATCGCCTTTCGTATCAAGAACTTATCTAAAGTCACCCTGTATTTTTCGCCATCAAATGTATAAAGCGCGACGTAAACTAATTATTAATAACGTAATTAATAAATGTTTTATATGCTGTCTTAAAATAATGTTTCACAAATATCTAAGAGCTTATTAGCTTTATAGCTTTTTGGAAATTTCACACTTTTAAAATCTAAGAAAAAATAGTAAAAGAAAAGTATTGTGGTGGACTCCTCGGAGTTTTTACCCCTCTTGAGCGGACTGCCTAATTTTGAAATGAAATGAAATGAAATGAAATAATATTTATTCGAAGTAGGTATCTCTGTACACTTTTCGAACGTCATATTTTTTCTACCTAATACGAAGTTCCTACCACTCGGAACTCGTATACCCAACGTTTCGGGAAGTGTTTGCGGAGAGAGAAGAAACGTCGGGCCCTAAAGAAACTCCCTCCAACACATTTTTTAAAATAAAATTTTTATATGCTATTACATAATTCAGGTAAACAACAAAGATATAGTTAGCTTAGTTGCATACTATTACAAACGAATGTGAAAGGATCAACAAAAACATACAAGTACAATGTGCAAACAGGTAATTATTGTGACCAAACACCAATGACAAAAGCAGGCCAGTTCACACGGACAGCACCCGATCACGAGTATAACGCGGGAGTCAGCCATCGCTCCCCTCAACCATATTTGAGGGAAGGGAACGACCCGGCTCCCGATACGCCACCATCCGCACGAACATTTAAGCGAGCATGCACCGCTCCGGTCAATGGGAAAATATATTAATTAATGAATCTTCAATCCTTCCAGACACTCCACAATATGTATACAACCACTTACTTATTTTAAAAAGGTTATGAAGCAAAATGATATTAAATTTATTTTTATTGAAATTCATTATCATAATTGTCCAATCCAAGTATATTCTTTAAATAACTAAGTATAATTTCCTCGAAGAATGTGTTAAGTATCATATCATTTTTAATAATATAATTTTAAGGTAAAATGTCTTCCTTGTGGTTCACTGAAAGAGACAATTTAGTGTGATACCCATGAGAAAACGGTCATGAGAAACCCTGTCTAAGTAAATCTAACAATATGTTTTTTTTAGAGAGACTACGTGTCCAGTTTGTGAAGGTAATAATGTTTTATGAGGTCTGTCCTTGTTTAACATCAATCTCTTACATTTCTCCCTGAGGAAATAAAGGGATTTCATGTAACACATGTGATATTGTCACATTATAGTGTGTTCGCCTACCGTCTAGATTTGGTGTGTTATAACAATGTTGGTTTGTTTCATCTGATCTAAACATCTAGGACATTTTTAATTCAATTTAATTTCTTTATTATGGAATTTATTTAGCTTTCATTTTTTTCTGAATTCAGTTTTAAATTTTTATGGCAAAAATAGATTTCATATGTTAAATTTTATTAAAAATATGATGATATATAAATAGAATGTCCAAAAACGGTAGTAATTTTTTTCTTGTTTAGTACAGACTCTTATCTTTTTCTGAACTGTAGCTGATACGGTTTGATAAATTTTGGAATGTGAGATATCGTTAGGTTTTTTGCTCTCCACAGAAAGTCGTTTGCCATACAAGAAAACATTCGCAAATCTATGGGAAGTCATATTCTTTTTACGAATTGAGAATAGGTTCCTCAGGGAAACAAATTCTGTTCCATGAATAGGCAATGTTAAATGTTTTTTCAGGTGTGAATTAATTTGATTTAAATATAGCTTATACCGCGGATTCTCTCGCACATGTACATCACGGAAATGAGTTTTTCGGGATATTATCTAGGCTCTTCTTCAAATTTCAGTAAAATCAGTTAAGTACTTAAATCTAAATTATCTAATCATTAATATTAGATATGACATTATTTTATATTTATTTTGACATAGTAATATTATTACTGAAGACATTTGTATTTAGATACATAACTTATTTTATACTAACATAGGCTAAGTTTACTAACAAAATGGATCACTGTTGTTGAGAAATAAATTAAATGAATTGAATAAATTAATTTTTTTGGGTTCCGGTCCAGTAAAAATGAAACCTATGTACTTTTCTACCTAGTCAACTATCCCTGTGTAAAAAAAACATGTTGATCTGTGGCTCCGTTGCTAAACGTTGACAAACAAACAAACTTACTTTGGCATTCATAGTAAAGATATGAGATTAATCACCTGAAATTCATAGGAATCTTTCCATGAGCATTTCGGTTTCAAATGGAAGGAATTAGAAATAGAATTTGTTCATCAATCTGATAAACACATGCCTTTCCTAATGTTTCACATTATTTATACCATTCTGTGGACATTTAAACAAGATTTACATCAAAAAGATTTGTTGTGAAGCGCTTACCGGATAACTGAAAAATAAAACAAATTATACCATAACATGAAAGCAACAGAGTCGTTTTCTGTGTTGATGATAAACTTTTGAAATGTCATCGCCGTTAAAGGCTTTTTAACAGACTTTAAAATACTGAAATTGTCACATGTTTGAATTTAAATTTAAAAAAAATTCTTCAAACTGTATTTTTTTCATTTATTTTCAAATTTCATATTTTAATTCGATTTGATCGATCTCTAGTACACAGCCTTATAAAGCTTTATTAAAACTGTAAAAAACACTTCTGTAATTTTTATCAAAAACTTAAGTTTAAAACCTATAAAAATATTTCTAACCACGCGACTCTATAGATCCTTTAGTCTCTTCATCACACAATATTAATGTGAACAGATGTAAAGTCTTCTCAGAATCCAACGAACGGCACCGCAGACCGGGATTATTTGGAAAATAAAACTAAAAAAAAAAAATTTTACCACACGAGGCTAAAGAGAGCTTTAGCCATGTTCTTGTTTACAGTTTCATAATTTATGTTATGATGTGATGTTGGTTGTAAATATTGTTGTTTATTGGATCACTAACTTTCATTTTTAACTAATGTTTTTTTATGTATTCAATTAGTAAGTTGTTTTTAGAGATCCGTAGTCGTTACGAAGAACCCCTGTAATATAAGGTCGTTATGTCCTTCTTACAAAGTTACAACGTCATATTTTTTGCTATTTTTAACAGAATCCTGCTAGTAATTTGAGTTGCTTGTTATTTAAATGTCAATTAAATGTCAAATGTCAAGTATATTATATTAGTTTTGATTTGAAAAATCCCACGATTGTTTTTTTTTGCAATTTCCAGGGAACTACATAATTATTTAATTCACAATATCCGTATTTTTAAATTTCTTTTTGATCCAGTCAACGTCCTAAGAAACACTAAGAAAATAATTATTTTGAATGCATTTCGAATTAAATAATTCCCTTATTTTCTGAAAGAAAGGCAGCATTATCACCACTGAATCACGTTCTATAAAAATATGTAACGTACTTTTTTACGCTCCAGTAAAATATCGGCTGATTTTGAAACGGCTATTTTTAAACTTTGCTTTTTTACATTTCAGTTATTTATAGTATGTTCGGTATCGTTCTCTTTGATGTGAATGGTATGTTTAATTTACTGTTGTATTAATTAATGAGGCGTGCGTTCTTTGGATGTTTCCCTGTGATATAGGAGATGAGTTTCGTGTTGCTAGCGATGTTTTTTTATTAACGATGCTTTCAATGTTATGTAATATTTCCTCATTCATCTCATCACATTTATTCAGTCTTTGTAATATTATATAATATTTCGTGATTCATCGCATTTATTTTAAAAAAGCGGCCAAGTGCGAGTCGGACTCGCGCACCGAGGGTTCCGTATAAATTCATAATCACACATGAATCCATAAGGGTTCCGTTTTTTGCCATTTGACTTCGGAACCCTAAAAAGGGTCATAAAATGTATGTTAATTATTTGAAAGTAAGTAAAAGTGTGAATGTATTTTTTTTATCTCTTATCGTGTGACACAGAATCAAAATCTGTATGTATCGTACAATATTTATTTGCCTTTGAAATAGGTATGATGTTATAAAAATATAATAAAAGAATCGCCACGCTCAGCCATCAAATTTACAGTCATTCATATTATTTCAGCTATGTTGTGCATTTGTAATCCAGAAATTGAATTGAATTTATTAAGTGTAATAGCAATTTTTTTAAGTTGACATCTCTGCTATGGTTATGTGAATTTAAGACACGCGCATACTTCATACTAGCGATTAGGTGTGCCGGTTTCCTTATAATGTTTTTCTTCACCGTCAAACAAAAGGTATAAATCTAAATAATTTATGTACTGTAGTTTTGAAAACACACTGGTACATTGACAAGGATTTGAACCCGGATTTCTAGTTAAGAGGACGGAGTCAGCATTTTTTTCCGTCTATAGAACTTTCTGTGGAAATATATTTGTACCATATCGAGGGTTCACGGGCGACTTGTATTAAGCGACATTTTTAGAAATGTTCAGGAGACTGATTTAAAAAAATATTTCTAAGAAAAATAATCATTAAAACTTAACTTCTTAGTATTATATAGATTCTCGATATTCTTAATATTTTAAATATTATTCAGAAGTTATTTTTTGTGAGGTATTTTGTAAGAAATAAATTTTTAAAGTAGAGGTTACCTGTGTTTCCAAAAAGAGTAGCTTAATACAAGTCGCCCGTGAACCCTCGATATGAAGTTTAAGCTTGCGTTCCAGCTTTCATTATAACTCTTAAGAATCGGAAAATTAGGTACTAAAAATCATTCTACTGCTATAGCTCGGCCATCACTTACGATAAATAAGTTTTAACTATACTTCATTTGTTAAGGTATTTAAAAAAACGTAAACAATCTTGACATGTATTTTTATTGATACCTGCTTGTTAAAATTCTCAAACGAGTAGAACGTATTACGTGTTTAATAGAAATGTAAAAGAAACTTAGTACCTACGTTTGCAAGAAATATCAGAATTTAAATATGCACATATGAATAAAAAGACAAATCAAGAGTGTTAACGTTTTTACGTACCTAAACAATTGAAGTATAGTAGAGAAAATTGGATGTTTGTTTTTGTAAAAAAAGAAACGAAAGTAGATGATACATTTAATAAACGAGCGTGACGGTGAACAGAAAGTATTAATGAAATTTTTTATGACTACTTTCACCCCGACTTAACGCCTAAAACCCTATTCTCCCTTTCATAAGAATCCTTAACTAGGTAAGTTGTAAAGGAAACGACGGGGCATTTTTACCACTCTCATTTTATATCTACCAGATGTTACATTCTGACAAAAAGAAAAGAAATCTCCAGAAATATATTTGGAAACATAAAATTTAACGCTCGTTAATATTAATCCACACGTAAAGTTTGGGAAAACTTTGGTGACGTATTTGTTTCTGTATACTTAGTAATGGAATGTTTTGGATACGAACGCGAGTGTTTTTTTTATCTGTAAAGATTTCTAGTAATCCCCTTCGAATCTTCTCAGTTGACGGTAGGTGATAATGCCGTTTAGAAGCGGTGGGGAACTGGCTATTATACAGGTGTTCAAAAGTACGTTTGAAATTTTAAGGGGAATCAAGAATCAAGTATTAAATACAGGAAAATATTGAAAAAATCCGATCTACAATTTTTTTTCTGTTTCCCATAGGTACTAAATCTAAATAGTGAATCAAGAATTTGTATGGGCAACTGAAAATAAATGTTGTAGATCGGATTTTTTCAAAAATTTTCCTATATTCCATACTTGATTTTGAGTAACCCCTTAAAATTACAAATGCACTTTTTTACACCCTGTATATCTCTATGTCGGAAAATATAAATTATCGTATTATAAACTTTGATGCTTGGTGGCAAGATTTACATGAGATGGAAGCTATCCAGGAGGGCAGGGAGAAAATGTCCTACCACCAACCAAATCAAGCCCTTCAAGCTTGGACCCCGTGGGAAACCGAACCCGTGCACTTATGAAGTGAAGCAAGTCACGAGTGACTAACTCGGTGGCTAAGTGGTTAGCGATCCTGATCTCTGATCCAAGGGTCGTGGGTTCGATCCCCACATAGGGAAAACTTTTCTGTGATGAGCAGAATTGTTTGCACTGAGTCTGGGTGTGTTATATCTATATATTTAAAAAGTATATGTGTATGTATATCAGTCTCTGGTTCCCAAGATACAGGGAATCCTAGTTTGGGGCCAGATGACCGTGTGTGGTTTGTCCCAGATATTATTATTATTAAGTCACTTAGTTGATGCTGAATGCAACAATAAGTAGTTTAGTTATCGTACTTGTCCTATGGAGTGCTTTTTTAGTACGAAGATGATTTTTTTATTAACCTTATGACATCTCGGTAGTTATATTATTTTTAAATATGGTTTTGCAAATGTTTTAACTTTAATTGATAAATGAGTGACAGCATCAGTACTAAATGAGTTCATAAATAAGCACTAAACGATTATTCAAAATCACTCTTATTCAAATGTTTTTTTTTTTATAAAAGCCTCTTTATCGATTGCCCCTTTCTATTTGGGTCACAATATTTTATGTCGTCGTTTTAAGTACAGTGAATAAATAACAAGCCAAATATCTACGAAAACGTCAGATACGATGGAAAAAGTCATTAGTTTGTTTGTGAATTTGGTAGCTTTTGTGTTAGCAAGGGTAGGGTGGATTTATTAAAAGAAATCGACATATTTTTAACCGACTTTCAAAAAAGAAGGAGTTTCTCAATTCGACTGTATGTTTTTTTTAATGTATGTATGTTACGTGATTACTCCGCCAATTATGGATTGATTTTGATGATAATTTTTTTGTTTGGTAGGTAATACTTCAGAGGTGGTCTCATATAAATTAATTTTAATTGATGCAGCGCTTTCTAAAAAAATAACAAAAACAAAAACATAGCAAAATTTTAGTTGTTACTATTGAAGTCGGTTGTTTTAACGTGTTCAACGATGTTGCTTAGGTTTTTAGGACATAGTTTGATGTAAAGGGAATTCTTTAGTTTTCGGCCTATACGATACAGTATAATATTCATATATGTACTTGTATTGTACAGTAAGGCCACTCCTTGCCCCAGCGCTAGGATCCGATGTCAAATGCTTCTTTAGAGCAAGCCACTCGACGAAGACGCACACATTATAGAAACGTCAGATTTTTCATCATGAGCCAAATGACGTCCACTGCTGGACAAAGGCCTCCCCCAAGGACCTCCACAAGGACCGGTGCTGCACTGCCCGCATCCAGTGGTTTCCCCCAACCTTAACCAGGTCATCGGTCCACCGAGTGGGAGGCCTGCCTACGCTGCGTCAGATTTTTATGAAGTGGTAATGGACAATCGTTGATTTGATGGATTGCTATTAAGATAGGCCGCTGACTTTTGATTTTTAAAGTAGCACAAGTCATTCTGTCGTCAGAATAGTACTACTAACTAACTTTTTTATAGTTCCAGGAACCACTTATAAGTTCATTGGGGTTACGATTGCTAGTAATCTGATTCACTTTATATTGTATGAAATGTCAAAAATGCCATTTTGTTCAAAAATGTTTGAAATAGTGAGCTTTGAACTTTGGTACTATTATGTTAATTTAACATAATAGTTCCCCTATTTATTTTGAAAAGTCTTGAATTAAAAATTCAACACACTTTGGGTCGCTGAGCCAGCGCAGCGGAGTAAGTAAATAATGTATATCCAGCGAGTAAGTTATTTGCGAGCTATTTAGTAAACATTATTTCATTATTTATTTTTGAGGCAATCTACCTATCCCAATTAAAAAGTACCTTAAAATTAAAATTATAGAAACGTGGTTTGTTACACTAAAACTTGATGCACCTAAAAATAAATTCTTCATCTATCTAATTTAAATGTATACACAGGAGTAAAAACTTCAGAATGAACTGAAAAGAAAGAAAGAAAACCATTTATAACAAAAACACAACACATAAATTTATTATTTATAAATGGACTTAAATAGATTAATTCATGCACTGTCCTGCTCAGGAACCGGCCCTGACTCAGCATATGCTGCAAGAAGGTAAGTATCTCTACTACAGCGCCGAAAAACTCTAATTAATAATCAGACACTGCAATTGTCTATCCCTTTCGGTACGGAACCCTTAAACCAGCCCTCTGGAACTTAACCAGCTTCTACTTTTTTCATAATTATTTTGAATCGTGTAAAATGACGTCGACTAAACTTATTCAGTCTGTATAGCGGACCAGACACTATCTGTTATAATGACAGTATTTTCAAGTAATGACAATATACTGATATTATACTGACAGTGTAGTGGTTGGAATGATGGTCTGACGCATACTAAATGATGGAATGTCAGTATACTGATGTAAAAATACTGTCATTATTACTGATAGTGTCTGGTCCGCTTATAAATTTCTCTTTCCAGTTTTATTTAATCTTTCGAAGTCTACCAACCCGCATAAACAAAAAAGAATAACGATCACCAAACAGTCATGGTTCAACATTAATCATAATTAATTATTTTGAATTCCTTAGCTGACGTTGTTAGCAAAGCAATTTATCATCTGAATGTTAAAAACGTTTCGTTACGTGGCAATTTTGGACGCTCCTTTAATTTTTAACTTAAACTTTTGTATGGGGAGAGGTTGCAGGAAGCCGCTGGATGCGAGCCGCACAGGACCGGTCGGTGTGGAAATCCTTGGGGGAGGCCTTTGTCCAGCAGTGGACGTCTTTCGGCTGATAGATAGATAGATAGATGGGGAGAGGTACATTATGGCACTTTAATAATAACATGTTGGTTGACTGACTCGGTAGCTCAGAGGTTAGTTAGTTATCCTGACTACTGATCCGAGAGTCGTCGGTTCGACCCCCACCCAGGGCAAACATTTCTGCGATGAGCAGATTTGTTTGCTCCGTGTCTGGGTGTATTATATCTATATATGTATGTATGTATTTAAATGTATATATTAGTCTCTGGTCTCCATAGCATAGGGAATCCTAGTTTGGGCCAGATGACCGTGTGTGATTTGTCACGGATATTATTATTATTTTTGGATTTTTTTTTGCTGTAATACGACCATCAAAGTTAGCCAGATAGAGATAGAATATTTGGGTGGTAAATAAGTTTTGCTGTTTAGGTCCTTTTAAATCATAACCTCTTTTTTACACCCGGCACAAAATAGGGAAGATAAGTTTGAAGTGTATGTGTTTGTATGCCTCTGAGGCATTCAATGTGGTTTTTAACTTTTGACGAAAACGGGTGGATGCTGTCCGTGTGAACTGGCCTACTCTTCTCATTGGTTTTTGGAATTGTTAGTCATTAGCTACAAATAACGTTTACTTTTATCTCTTTTGAATCCTTTCTTTCTTTATTCTTATTTTTTTATTTTATTTACAGACATGACATTGTATAATTCATTTATTGATCTAGCATTAAGATGTAATAGAATATAAGACTTTTAATAAAAAAATGTTGGAGGGAGTTTCTTTAGGGTCTGCCGTTTCTTCTCGTTCCGCAAACACTTCCCGAAACGGTGGGTATACGAGTTCCGAGTGGTAGGAACCTCTACTCGTATTATGTAGATAAAAGAATGACGTTCGAAAAGTGCAAACTGCTACCTATTTCGAATAAATATTTTCATTTCATTTCATTTTCATTTCAAGGGGTTAATGGGTTTTAAATGTGTGTAGTAGGATATAATGATGCTATGAGTAGCTTTAACTATCGTAGTTGGTAACAACTACTCGCTCAAAATATGAATAACCCTTGAAAAACCCATAAGTACGTACATGTTTTCATTTATAATAGACTGACTCGGTGATCCGAGAGTCGTGGGTTCGATCCCCACACAGGGCAAACTTTTCTGTGATGAGCAGAATTGTTTGCTCTGAGTCTGGGTGTATAATATCTATATATGTATGTATTTAAATGTATATGTGTATGTATATCAGTCTCTGGTTCCCAAAATACAGGGAATCCTAGTTTGGGGTCAGATGACCGTGTGTGACTTGTCCCAGATATTATTATATTATAATGTAATTTGCTCCTATTAGGTGACATAAAGCCAAGGTAATTACCAATCAAAAGTTAGTCGCTTTCATTGAAATCATTTAAAGATTGCATAGATACGACTTAGGACATATTCTCAACTAGCTTCCACCCGCGACTTCGTCTGCGTGGACTTTTGAATTGGATCCAGAGAGAAAGAAAATGTTACGGTGGCGCCGTGTAGCGACGAAGTGGACATTTTGAGTTTTTAAGCATTCTTCCGGGAACCCTTAAGTTTTCCGGGATAAAAAGTACCTTATGTGTTAGCCGATTGCTTTACCTATCTACCTACTAAATTTCATCAAAATCCGTTCAGTAGTTTCGGCGTGAAAGCGGAACAAACAAACAAACAAACAAATAAACTCTCAAACAAATCGGACAACAACGCACAAATCCGTTCAGTAGTTTCGACGTGAAAGTGGAACAAACAAACAAACAAATAAACATCCAAACATTCATACTTTCGCAAATATAATAAAATTAAAATCAAAATGTTTTTTTATTTAAGTTGATGTTTTGCACATACTTTTAAATCGACGTTTTTTTTCTACCTAGTACAAAGTTCCTACCACGCGGAACTTGTACACTCAACGTTTCGGGAAGTGTTTGCGATTATTAGTGAGATTGTAATGTTCTCGTTAGCATTTTTAGGGTACTTCATCTTCAAATCAGCCTACCGGAACCGCCTCTACTTATTTCCTCATAATTTTAAATTATGAACAATCACGTCGATGAAACTTTTTCGCCTTGAAACTTGTCCATTGTCTTACATTAATGACCACAGTACACCTTCCAACAAAATTTGAATTGGTAATTATACAGCCTTCAAAAGAATATTCCTGTAAATGTCACGGTTTCCCTATACCTGCTAGGGTTGTGTTAAATATTGTTTTGGACCTGGATACCAAAATGTATATGGCTAGAAATCAACGCAAACATATATTTCTTTAATTCAATACGTGATGGATTATAGATATTCTAGGTAGTTATTCCTTAACTTATCACTTCTTCAATCTCCAATTGCTTGTTCAAAAACGGTTGAACTCTTTTTGTTTATAATAATGTGTATTTTAAATGAATGTTTTGTTACAAAAAAGGCAAAATAACATGACATGGCACTTGTTTTCTGTGCATCTTTGCTTTCTTCATATTGTGAAAATTATAAATATTTACCAACCAATGTTGTGCATTGCTGAATTTATCTTGTGTTTGTAATTTAACAGTGCTTTTTCTAGTTTTTAGTTTGTTTTTGTCTGTAATTTTAAATGACATGTTGGTGTTTTGGAGTAATCTGTTAACCAATTATGACTGAATAAAATATTATTATTATTATTTGGATTCAAAACCGTAAAAGTTCATTAACATACTAACTGGTAGATACATGCACAAGTCTTTCTTTTATTTTGGACTCAACGTTTCTTCTTGCTTCGCAAACACTTTCCGAAACGCTGAGTGTACAAATTCCGCTTTGTACTAGGTAGAAAAAAGACAATTTAGGTGCTGAAAAATTTTTTTTGGAATTTCCGAAGTTTCGGGTAAAAGTACGGATATTGTGAACAGACACACAACAACACTCCTGGCTCCCTAGTTCATAAATTATGAATTTCGCAACCTGATATGGTCTCGTTGCGATGGCAATATTATACAGCGGAGCGATCGTATCTAAAGCTTGTGTGTTTTCGAATTTTCTCCCTCGCCAAGACATGTTGTTTGGTTCTGTAGAATAGATAACATTCGTAAATATTATTTTTTGGCCAGAGATAATAATAATAACAAATAACAAATGTACATAATAACTGGAACAAATCAAACTCAACAACAACAACTGAACAAAATCAAAAATTGACTGACTCGGTGGCTCAGTGGTTAGTATTCCTGACTACTGATCCGAGAGTCGTGGGTTTTGATCCTCACCCAGGGCAAACATTTCTGTGATGAGCAGATTTTTTTGCTCTGTGTCTAGGTGTATTATATATATACATGTATTTAAATGTATGTATGTATGTATTTAAACGTATATCGACCCTTGTAATATCAAATGTAGTAAAAGCCAAAGCACGACTTTACAGGAGAAGCAAAAAACAAAAATGGTCATCATATTAATGTCCATAACTTTTTTGATTTTAAAGTTATTTTAATAAATTTAATAAAAGAAACATGGAACTAAGAGTTCTATAACATGAATAACATGGAAATTGCGTACCATGCGTAGTTTAAGATTTAGCATTGCATTTACTACAAAAAAACATTTTCAAAATGGTTTTTATGACCCTAATTTTAACCTAAAAAACTTATAGCTGTCGTTAAACATTGTAGTGCAAACCATTGGCATTAGTTTCGTTGAATATTTTATGTATTAAAAGACTCGTTTTTAATGTATCAAATGGAATTTATATTGATAAATTTAGGTGAATAGTCACAAAAACAAAAAGATAGGAAGCAAAATTGTTTATCAAATGAAACAATACAATTGAAAACAACAAAAAGACAACCAAAGCATAGAGGTTTACAATTTAACAGAACCATTTCTAAAATTTTCACATTTTTTTAGGTATTAAAATTGTTCATTAAATTAAGTAATAGAATTTAAAACATCAAATAAAATATCTTATCTTAAAAATGTCCTGTAAATTATAGATTTATTTAAATTTAACAGAAATATTAACAAAAATTGTGACACAAAATATTTTTTACAAGAAGCAACTTTTTTTTCAAATTACAAATATACAGTTATAATATAACTACAGTAAACTACAACAAGTAACAAAAACAATTATTACTTTAGTTATTGATAAACAATTAAACAACACAACATCAAACATTAACCGTAAAAAAAAATAACAAAATGAAATTCCGTATTTTTCCTGTAAGTCACCCTAGATCTTCAATAAATGTAGTCAAAAGTCATACGTCCTACATTACGAATTTCAGCAAAAAATAGATACTTTTAATCAGGTAACATAAACGTAACAAAGAAAACAGCAAATTGAAAAATAATGTAAAGAAATAGTGATCTTAAATTCTATTCTTAAATTAGCCTCTTGATATTCCTACATCCTCCTCATGTAGATCAGATGAAAAAATACGGTGTAGCATTTTGTTATTTTGTTACGGTTAATATTTGATATTTGGTTGTGTTGTCTGTGAATAAACTAAAGTTATAATGATATCTTCTACTTGTTGTAGCTTACTGATAATAAAGAGCCCACTTTTTTGTAAATTGAATCAGTTTCTTGAGATTAAGATTTTGTATTATACATTATTATTTTCCTCACTGTCTAGATCTTCTTCATCAGTTTCAATTAGGTTATCAATGTAATTGCCCTGGAAGGGCATTTCTAAGTATTCCCTATGAAATATTTTAGGGATGGTTCCATCTAAACACAGTTTTCTTTAACCGACTTCAAAAAAAGGAGGAGGTTCTCAATTCGTCGGAATCTTTATATATGTTCACCGATTACTCGAAGACGCCTGAACCGATTTGGAAAATTCTTTTTTTGTTTAAAAGGGTATACTTCACAGGTGGTCCTATATAAATTTTATCGAAATCGATTCAGCGGTTTTTGAGAAAATCAACAAAACCATAGCAAAATTGGAGTTGTTGCGATTGAAGTCGGTTGCTCAATTATAAATCTTTATATTTAAGTTCAGAGAGAGGCCGTTTTTTAACAACAGTAACAAATAAGAACTCAACGATTTTTATAATTAATTGCAATAGGTTCAACCGATTTTTTTTACGAAGTCTAATACGACATAACAAAATGATACACCGTATTTTTTCATCTGATCTACATGAGGAGGATGTAGGAATATCAAGAGGCTAATTTAAGAATAGAATTTAAGATCACTATTTCTTTAGATTATTTTTCAATTTGCTATGTTTTCTTTGTTACGTTTATGTTACCTGATTAAAAGTATCTATTTTTTGCTGAAATTCGTAATGTAGGACGTATGACTTTTGACTACATTTACTGATGATCTAGGGTGACTTACAGGAAAAATACGAAATTTCATTTTGTTATTTTTTTACGGGTAATGTTTGATGTTGTGTTGTTTAATTGTTTATCAATAACTAAAGTAATAATTGTTTTTGTTGCTTGTTGTAGTTTACTGTAGTTATATTATAACTGTATATTTTTAATTTGAAAAAAAAAAGTTGCTTCTTGTAAAAAAATATTTTGTGTCACAATTTTTGTTAATGTTTCTGTTAAATTTAAATCTATAATTTACAGGACATTTTTAAGATAAGATATTTTCTTTGATGTTTTAAATTCTATTACTTAATTTAATGAACAATTTTAATACTAAAAAAATGTGAAAATTTTAGAAATGGTTCTGTTAAATTGTAAACCTCTATGCTTTGGTTGTCTTTTTGTTGTTTTCAATTATATTGTTTCATTTGATAAACAATTTTGCTTCCTATCTTTTTGTTTTTGTGACTATTCACCTAAATTTATCAATATAAATTCCATTTGATACATTAAAAACGAGTCTTTTAATACATAAAATATTCAACGAAACTAATGCCAATGGTTTGCACTACAATGTTTAACGACAGCTATAAGGGTTTTTAGGTTAAAATTAGGGTCATAAAAACCATTTTGAAAATGTTTTTTTTGTAGTAAATGCAATGCTAAATCTTAAACTACGCATGGTACGCAATTTCCATGTTATTCATGTTATAGAACTCTTAGTTCCATGTTTCTTTTATTAAATTTATTAAAATAACTTTAAAATCAAAAAAGTTATGGACATTAATATGATGACCATTTTTGTTTTTTGCTTCTCCTGTAAAGTCGTGCTTTGGCTTTTACTACATTTGATATTACAAGGGTCGATATTTTGGAGCAGCTCCCAACCAAAACATTAATTCAAAGTGCTGTAAAAGCCACACAGTGTGAAACTGTGTATTTTACGACAAAACGACCTGATAAGTTTACTTTAAATGAATTTATTTAAAGTGTTGAAAAGACCATTCGGTAGTGGATTATGTCTTTTACGACAAAATTCCATGATAAATTTACTTCAATTTACACTGCTGTATAGGGTACTCGATAGTGAATTCTGTATTTTACGACAAAATACCCTATCAAATGGCCGTTTTTTTTTTTTTTTTGAAATGTCGTAATAAGTTGAACAGGCAAAAAATGTGTAATTACTGCATTTAACTGACTATTGCATTGTCGATTACTGTCAATTACAACACGATTTTCAAAGAGAATCTGCATAATTTTTTAGGTCGTAATTACATTTTTTTGCGAATATCGAAATTTTAAATACACAGATCGATAGATCTCGCGAAACTGAGTACGACGGTGTCAAAACGTCATTTTTGCCAGAATGGCTTTTACTACATTTGATATTACAAGGGCCGATATGTGTATGTGTATGACCATGTGTATGACCATGCCCACAAAGATGTGCATTAGCCTTCATGTATCACATTAACATAAGTAAAATATTTTAAGCTAAGATAAGCTGTAATTTAGGCTTAAGTAAGTTTAAATAAAGTTTTATTATTATTATTATTATGTATTCTGTAGTGTGGGGCCATATGACCGTATGTGATTTGTACCAGGTATTTAAGAATGGTCATCTAGTCCCGAACTACGAGTTCTGAAGAAAAAAAAATACGATTTAAAAGAATGTGTACAGCATCTACTTAAATAAAAAACATGTTGAATTTGGAATTGTATAACGCATTTATAAGTTTCAAATCGCTGTTTTACCGTGTAGGAAGTTCATACACATCACATACATCACAATTGTTCCATAACCAAGTTAAGATTCACCTGACAAGAGTTTGTCCCTTTCACACTTCAAAAAATATAATAGGCTATCCTGCTGTCAAAGTAAAAATTACTCTAACGAAACTAAGTTGGAACGCTTTCTCGGTATGAGTATGGCCTTACCTTCCCAAGGTAAGAGAAGAGAACCGTGCCGTTGGGTTGTTAACCAAGAATTATACAGGATGTTAAAAAAGTGCGTTTGAAATTTTAAGGGGTTACTCAGAATCAAGTATAGAACCCAGAAAAAATATTGAAAAAATCCGCACTTCAATTTTTTTTTTAAGATTCCCATACTAAATCTGAACAATGACTCAAGAAATGTATGAAAAACTGAAAAAAAAAAATTGAAGAGCGGATATTTTCAGTATTTATCCTGGATTCTATATTTGATTCTGAGAAACCCCTGAAAATTTCAAACGCACTTTTTTAACAGCCTGTATAAATGTTGCCGACGTCGCCGTACCTTGCGGATTGTCAAACCGAAATCTCCCGGTATTTAATATAAAATAATTTTCACATAAAAATGACACGTGATTTCAGTAGCGGCAAAATAAGTATTATACAGGATGTTAAAAAGTGCATTTGAATATTGAAAAAATCCGATTAACTGTCGCGTCCGCGCATGACTGACAGAGGGTGCCAACAAAATACCAGCGCTTCACTTTCGAGCCTAGCATATGCTGAGTTGGGGCCCTGTGGTTGCAGTTACATCATATGAAGTTTCTTATTTTTTTTTAGTTTAGCATATTTAATATTTTTGGGGTTCCGTACCTCAAAAGGAAAAAAGGAACCCTTATAGGATCACTTCGTTGTCCATCCGTCTGTCTGTATGTCTGTCTGTCAAGACCTTTTTTCACAGGAACGCGTTGACGTATCAAGTTGAAATTTATATCAAATAGGTACTCAGGCCTGCAATCCCTTGAAGCTGTGAAAAAATCAAACTCATATGCCAATGAAATCAAGTTTGATTTTTTCTCAGCTTCAAGGGATTGCAGGCCCGAGAATTTGATATAGAGTTCAAGACATGTGTGAATATGAATTTATACGGAACCCTCAGTGCGCGAGTCCGACTCGCACTTGGCCGGTTTTTTTTTGTATTTATGTCGTCTTACTATAACCAAAAAACGTGTTTTTTTTTTCTTTCTTTTTAAAATCATTTTTTTTTTCAGTTTCCCTTACAAATTCTTTATTCACTATTCAGATTTTGTGTGAAAAACTGAAAAAAATAATTGAAGAACAGAATTTTTCAATATTTTTCCCTTATTCTACACTTGATTCTCTGTGTAACCCCTTAAAATTTCAAACGCAGTTTTTTTACAGGCTGTATTGTTTCCACATTTCTCCAGTGAGTACATCAAGTACAGGACGATGCTTTTGTTTGCCCGGCATTGGCGTGTTTTGGATAGGTAACAAAATATTTGAACAGTACTGAATTCACGTAATATTTTTGACGTTGTGATAAAATTTTGCTTGGCACTTCCACGAAATATGTACTATACTTAACTTAGTACACTTTAGGTGAATAAAGAGATGTGACATATTATAATATATTTTTCACCTCTCCAGCACGAAAAGGGGTTTGGTTTGGTTTAAGCCTTTGGTCCCTAAAAACTCGCAGGAAAAACGCTTTTTGCTGCAAGCGTGAGAAAAAGTGATTTGAATTTCGAACACCACCTTTTGCGCGGCGCGGTGCTGAAAAAATATGGGAGATGGTTGGTTCAGAAACTCATTTTGGCCTAGCCATTTAACTCATAGGCACAAAATGTTGAATTTTATTTAATGAAATTTAAGTTTATAAATTGTGCGATTGCATTTTCAAAGACGTAATACTTAAAATAAATATGTACTAGTAAATATTAATATCGCTTACTTAAAAATATTGTGTTTGGTTTTCATCTTAGGTTTTCATAAAAATGTCAAGTATTTTAATTTCTCGGTGGTCGAGGTGAAAAATTTTATGTTTCACACGAGAGCAAGTTATTTTTATGTCCCTCGCTAGTCGCTACGCTCGTGATTCAATTCTAGACTACTTCGCTAGTTCGTGATTTAAAGTCAGCACTCGCAGCAAAAAGTAGCTTTGCTCACTAGTTGAACAACTAACTATTATAGACATGAATTAAAAAATCACTACTGTGATCCCAAGTTGGTAAATCAATTATGTATGTATGGCTCTTTAGCTCAAAAAAATGTCAATTCTGATGCCATCCGGCAGAAATCATGAAACTTTGCATACTTGATTCTGAGCAACCCCTAAAAATCTCAAACGCACTTTATTAACACCTGTATAATAATAACTTGCGGTAACTTAGTGATTGGGAAGCTATTTTTTTAAAAATATCTAGTATATTTCTAAATAATTAACGAAACCAAACGTCATTAAACGCTTACAAAAACTACATTTACTCCCAAAAGCAAAATGTCGTTAATAGAAAAAAACTCGCTAATGGAGAAAAAAACTATAAATTGTGTTTTTATCTTACGTCAAAGCTATACAAAAATAGACCGGGAGCAAGATCTAAATCAGTGTTACCGACAGAGCTATTCGCCATGGACCATGGGAGACCCGCCACGTGCGCTCGCAGTTAAGATTAGATAGGGGGTGCTCAAAACGCGACGTTTTTACAGCTTTAGAACGTGTGTGCATTGTATTGATGCGAGTACGAGAAATATCGAATGTTTTCGATTTTTATTTCAGAAGAGCGTACCGAGCCTGCTCCAACGCTGTCATCATATTTTGTATATGTATTTGTCTTTGATTTATAAACGCAATGGCAAAAAAATAAATAAAGGGGAGGCCTTTGTCCAGCAGTGGACGTCTTTTGACTTATTATAATAATGATGATGAGTATAGGATTTTGTAACATAGTAAACGCAAACATATTTTAAATAGGTATGCTGGTGGGCTAAAAAATCGACTCTAGATTTGTTGCTCGACTTTTGAAAAAATAACTCAGTCTACAAAACTGCTAAACACTAAAAGCGAAAAACTAGAAAACCATCAAACTAAAATCATAAACAGTAAACACACAGTTTTTGAACTTTTGGTTTAGTTTTATTTTGCTAGATTGAGTTAATTTCCAAAAGTCGTGCATGAAACTTTGAGACGATTTTTTTGTCCATGAGTATATAAATGTGCTGACCAACCAGAAGTTGTCTAAAAATAAATTATGAAATATTTATTTTAATTTATTATTACCTATTATAAATTATTGTGTCTGGTTGTGGAGCTCTTAAATAAGTGGACCGATTAGATGAGGTTTTTCTGACTCTAAAACAAAGTTCATCGATTTTTGGATTTCTGATTTTTTGACTTTAATTGTCTTATAAGGATTAAAAAAAAAAAAAAAATGTTATTGTTTTGTACTTTTTGGTTATTACAATGCGTACGCGCACCCGACGTGACCGGCTACCGTTTGCCGGCTGCCGCGCAATTGATAAGAGCTGTGTTACATAAGCTAGGCTGCTGCGATTTATAACATTACCTCACTTATCTTTGAAGTTTTGCGCAGTGTGAAAATGACTTTAAAATAGGTTTTTTTGTATTAGTTTTATTCAGATTAAGACAATATGTTTCATAATATACATATATGTATATCGGAAATCTGTCATAAAATTAAAATTACACTTCACGAAACAACATTAAAATAAAATTACAATTACAAAGCAATAAAATAAATTTAAATAAATTTTAAATAAAACCGTACATTCCAATCTTATAGAGGCCTTACAGGCTTGAATACTTCTAACTCTGGGGTTGGCCACTAGCCCCACAACCTCCACCAATCCGGACTTGGCCCCAGTGTGTTGAGTATGGCCTAACCTTCCCGAGTACGGGAAGAGACCCGTGTAGTGGGAACGTAATGGGTTGTTAATACACATTCCAATACAAAAAAATGTGTTGTCACCTTTTCGCAGACATGAAATAAGTTCTTAAAACCTAGAAGACAAAATAAACATATGTTCAAGTTTACAATAATTTGATATTAGTTGACGGCATTTCATATTTGTACCGTTACAGTTTCTGAATGTGTCATACACATTCATTACCATACCGTTTTCTTAATAATTTCATAAAGGCGAAATTATGGAACTTTGTTTGTTTGTTAGTTCCGCTTTCACGCCGAAACTACTGAACGGATTTGGATGAAATTTGGTAGGTAGATAGCTGAAGCATTCGGATAACACACAGGATTCCCCGGAAAACTCAAGGGTTCCTGTAGGAATAATAATAATAAGAGGTTACGAGGTTATGAGGATACGGATGTGTGGCAAGTGCAATCCACTGAAATCATTCCTGTAGTCCTGTCCGTAAATGGTTTGATTCCAGCTGACCTGGATCGTAACCTTAGGCAGCTGGGACTTCGAGGCAGACCGATAATAGCGGCTATGCAAAAGGCAGTCCTCCTCGACAATGCCCGGATTGTCCGACGCTTTCTCTCCTCGTCGCACTGACCTCCAGCCGACTGTGCTTCTGCTGGAGTAGCTCTTGCCACTTCGCCTAGCGCGAAGTGGTCAGAGTAGCCCAAATTCATGTTTCAAAATAATAATAATAACATTTTATTTCTCTCTGGACCCAATTCTTAAGTCCACGTAGCCGAAGTCGCGGGCGGAAGCTAGTGTTATATAACCTATATAACCTTTTAAACACAAACGGACTTCTTTTTTAAATGTATTATCATTATCAACATACTTTATCAGTATAAAGGTACATGAATAAAACAGAGACCAAGCAAAGGAAACCTCGGGAATTTACACTAAACGCGAGGTTATTAGCCTTAAGACAAAATTATCCGGGACAAATCACACACGGTCATCTGGCCTCAAACTAGAGACGGATATACATAGACATATAAGTTTAAATACATACATATATAGATATGATACACCCAGACACAGAGCAAACAAATCAGCTCATCACAGAAATGTTTGCCCTGGGTGGGAATCGGACCCACGACTCTCGGATCCGTAGTCAGGAGCACTAACCACTGAGCCACCGAGTTAGTCAAATTAAAGCTTTAACTCCCAACTTAACAACAATTTAAATAAAACTTACTTTTAGATGAGGCAGCTATCAAATGCTCCCAAAACTAGCACTATACTAAAAGACATCAAATTCTCCTATCTCCTCGAAACTAGCACTACTACTTGTGGGCGTGACACGTCTCAAATAAACTGCAAACGTGGCCACACGAGCACCCTGTAGCGTGTCAATGACAACCGTGTAACAGGCGAACACCCTCTATAACGGTGACATGGTAGTATTATTGGGAAATCGTGCAATGAAAGTTCGGACAGAGAACGTACTCTGTCTCAGATGTGACATATTATTTTGTGTCATGATTTTTATTAAAGAAAAGAGAACGTTACAAAACAAAAGAGTTTTATTAGGTCTTTAATTATTAACAACAGGGGATATCGTCTCCACTGCAGGGGCACGGGTCTCCTCCCATACCTAGGGAAAGTTAGGTCACACTTAAAATATTTGCGAATGAAAAACTGTCCTTCCAAATCTCCACAACTTACTAGGGGATGTCAATTTATCAAAACAAAAAAGCGGTCAAGTGCATGTCGGGCCACGCGCAGTGTATAGTTCCGTAGTACAACTTAATCAAAGTCATTTTCAATGGAATAATGAAGAAAATATGAAAGCCTTTGATGGGTTGATCGACCAACTACTTACTAGGTACTCGTTAGCTTGTAAAGCCTACTTATATTATAGTTTTCCTTTTAACTTCGTTGTAAACAGGGTTACTGGTAATTCGACGAAAATATTTTAAGGGCTTATAGAGGAGGTCATTAGCAATCAATTTAACCCTATAATGTATTATGCAAAAGTTAACCGTTTCCGAGATAATTTTTTTTTTGAAAAATCATAAAAAAATAATTTTTAATTGTACAATTTTTTAAAAAACGAATAACGTAGAAGATATCTTGTTACTTTATAATCAGTAGTAAAATAAAAAATATGTGTAAATATTCCGAAGTTACAGCATAAAATAACAAAAACTTCAAAATATTTTTACAAATTAGGTATTGAACAAAATAGAGGATTTTCTAAAAAAAGTACCTACACATTAAGCGTGCAGATTCTTTAAAAATTTAAAGATCTAAGTCTTATTCGCTTTCTAAAAAGGTTATAACCACAATAAAAGATGTTCTCTAAACAGTTTCATACAGTTCACTACAATAAGTCTAATTTAGGGTTATTCCTGTTTGTCCCCATGAGACTGTCCCAGCTTAACCTGAATCGAAAAAGGGTTTTCACAAACCTACAATATTTTTGAAAACATATCTAACGACACCCTACAAAATGGGAAAATCGAGAAAAAAAACATGCCCATTCCACATGTGGGGGTTTTTTTTAAAGATTTTATTTTACCACTTTGTCGGCGTGATTAATTAATATGTATATCCGTGCAAAATTACAGCTCTCTAGTACTAAAAGTATCGGAGCTAAGCCGCGGACAGACAGACAGACAGACGGACATGGCGAAACTATAAGGGTTCCTTGTTGACTACGGAACCCTTAACAGCTCTCTAGTACAAAAAGTCTCTGGAGCTAAGCCGCGGACAGACAGACAGACAGACGGACGCACAGTGGAAAATGGTAGAACAACTGCAGATCGAAAATGGTTTTTACTAATGTCACTTTAGACATTTAATTTCATTTTTATTTAATAGTTTGATAATAAATTTTTACTACACTGCACATTTTTTTAATAATTTTAAGTAAAAAAATAATCTTTTAAAGTCGAATACTTAACGTTTCTATGGACGTGGAAAACGATGCCGTGCGCTTCTCAATTTCAAAGTTAATGTTCTCTAAAACTTTGTAGAAATACTTATTGAGTGTTATACATTTTTAAAAACCTTATGCTATGAAGAATATATAACAGTATATTTTTTCTTGTTATATGCTTCAGGTTATTATAAATTAATTTAACAATGAAATAAAGAATAAAAGCATATTATTCAAGTTCATTAAGACTTTTGGTAGTCACCGACGCTTCCCGACGCTTTAGATTTAGGCTTGATTTGTTGAGTAAGTATTTATCATAAACACTTAAAAAAATTACCTGCTACTACGTGCTAACTCCGAAGTTATCAGGCAAAAAGTGACAGAAGTGAGATAAGGGTAAAATAGCTATTTATTGCGGTTTCAATTTTAACCACTGGTAATAAAAATGAGGTATACAGTTTCGTAATTATTTATCAATTATTGATTAATAGAACGGCATTTTACCAATTTTGCACTCATTTTGCGGTAAAGGTAGTGTGCAATAAATGCACACTGCCCGAATTTTTAAGTAGAATATATACAGTAAAAACATTTATTTTACTCACATATTCACAGTGGAAGTTATTCCTAGGTATACTGCAGATACTAAACTTGTTAAAATGACAAGTTTTAAGTGCTCAAAACGTGAATTATTAACTTACTACATCGATGAAGGAAGGACAGTCGAGGAACTGTCAACAATTTTAAAAGAAAGTATCACGTTTCTGAAGATGATTTGTGTTTCATCATTAGTGATATTCAAAGGAATATTCTTCCATCGTTTAATAAACGCTGGGCCTCAGCGTCACGGAACAAGGATTGTTTTTTATCTATAAACAGAAATTGGCTAGATTCTGAATATTCGTAACGATGCCCAACATAGAAGATGCAACAACTGACTTCACACCATCCACTTCTGAAAAACGCGGAAAACCTTGTATGTCTTATGGAGATTCGTCTGATTCGAGCAAAAGAAGAAAAATACTGAGTTACTAAGGGAATATGGATTTGAACACGTCTTTAACACGTACCTTCAGGCCTCACGGGCAATAGGAGAAGGAACAGAAGCAAAGGTCGTAGAAGCATTAAGGACTTCTAATAAAGAAAAAAAGACCTTGATCTCCAGTTATATCGACAACGCAAGCCAGACAGGTATGCTATCAGGTGACAAAGCACTCAGCATCTTTATCGATCTTGATTTGACTAAAGCACAATATTCGTATTTGAGGAAGTTAACAAATGAACGAAACTGTTTCATGTTCCCACCATATTATAAATTGCAAAATTCGAAACAGACTTGCTACCCGTATCCCCTGGAAATCACAAATACACGTGCAAAAGTTGTGAAACTGCAAAAATTATTGGATCACACTGTATCTAGAATTTTGGAAATTGCTTCCGTCTACAATATTGAATATAAACAATTACTTTTATACAGTAAATGGGGCTGTGATGGCTCCTCTGGTCCAGCACCTTCATCTGTCCGCTTTTGTCGATCGATATCAATCAAATTTTGTAAAGAGACTCCGGAGAAAACGAAAACTGTTGTTGATGAAATAAAGAACCAAATAAAATCTTTGCAGCCATCTATAATTAATAAGAATGGCGAACGAGTATATGTAAAACATAAATTTTTCATGACCATGATCCATGGAAAAGTGGCCCAAATATTAACAGATACGCCTTCAAGCTCTACATGCACAATATGTTGAGCTACTCCACGTCAAATGAATGATTTAACTAAAGTGGCTGCTAGGCCCGAAAATGAAGATTGGTATCAATATGGGCTATCTACATTACATGCCTGGATACGATGTATGGAAATGATATTACATATTTCCTACAACCTGCCTTTCAGGTCATGGTCAGCCAGAAGTGACGAACAAAAAAAGCTATAAAGAAAGAAAAGAAGGCCTTGGTACACAAACGTTTCCGTGAAGAGCTAGGGTTGATCATCGACAAACCAAAACAAGTAAGTGGTAATACCAATGATGGTAATACTGCTAGAAGATTTTTTTGCAACGCAAGCTGCTCTGCTGAAATTACTGGAGTTAATGAAAATTTGATTAAACGACTTTATACAATTCTTCAAGCGCTTTCCTCAGGTGTGATGATAAATGCTGAAAGTTTTGGTAAGTATGCTATAGAAACTGCTCGAATCTATGTCAGTAATTATGATTGGTATTATATGCCCTCTTCTGTTTATAAAATTCTTATTCATGGAGAAAATATCATTAAACATTTTGCTGTTCTTCCTATCGGCCAGCTTTCAGAAGACGCGCAAGAATCTCGCAACAAAGATTATAAAAAATTTCGGCTTTATCATGCTAGGAAAAATTCTCCAGTATCTACAAATGAAGATGTACTTCATACTCTCTTGTACACCTCTGATCCATATATCACCAGCCTTAGAAAACCGTATGATAGAAATGTGAAACAACTTGAGGAAGACACTCTGAAGCTTTTGTTAATCAATGAACTAATTTCAGAACCTGAAGAACCCCAATAATAAATTAGTATATTTAAATTCTCTTCTCTGTAAATCCATATAAAAAATGCTAAAATGTTATTATTAATCTACTACTTAAAATATGTATAAGTTATTTTGTAAGCATTTTATGTATTTGCCGTCGTTCACTAATAAATTTAAGATATCTTCACAGGTTTTGAAGTTTATAATCTTAAATTAAAATAAATTAAATACAATTTTTTATGATTTTTATTTTTATTTTATTTTTCTAATATTTACTATCTTAAAAAAAGTTACATAATATACGTCATTAGAAGCGATATTTACTACTTTGACTTTGTGCAAAATTTGGGCACTATATCTTAAGAAACAAAAAAGTTATCGATTTTTGATCCGGAACAGAACTTTATTTTCCTATGTGGGACGTGGCGAAACTATAATTCCTTGTTAACTACGGAACCCTAAAAAGGGGTCTGGCTCAACCCTTTTCGTTTGTGCTCTTTATCGAGCGACATACTGTATAAACAAATTCTAAACAAACTCAATCAGAATAAGCTATCTCCTACTGCCAGCCACCTGTTTTATCTCACAGAATGACCTTATTATAAACCTGTGTCGATCGAAGGTCAAACATGGGTCTTCTCCCAATTCGTGGGTAGGTAACGTCGTATTCACAGATCGTACCATAGAAGAGCCAAGCGCAATTTATGCAGATGAAACACTGCATACCCCGCATCAACGTGCAACATAAGTAATATACTATCCACCTTCGTGAATTCGCATTTATCCAAATGAAAAATCCGGTAAAAGAGTTTTTTTTTTTACTTTGGGACTCTCCATACAAACTGGCAGATTTTCCGATGAATTTGTAAAAAAAAACCTCAATATTCATTTCATTTTTTAAATACTATATTGTTTTTAAAGATGCAATAAAGAATATGAATATAAAATGTAGACCAGTACAAGATGGGCCCAGTCTGGGCACAGCAATATCGGGAGAGAGGACTTCCAAGTTTTTTTTGCGAATTCAATATAGATTCCACAGGAAAAGTTGGTCAGTCTCATGAGTAAAGCCAAAAGGAGCGCAGTATTATGCAAGCAAAACAACAGCTTCGGTATTAAGAATCAAGATTATAAAAAACACAAACAAATTTCTCAAGTTGTGGAATGAGCCTGAAAACCCTAGGTTTTCCCTGAGGCCTACAATATGGGACTCTTCAAGAAGGGATTGAAAAGGTTTTTGAAAGTTCCGCAAAGCATTGATAGCACCCCTGTTGTTGCAAATGCCCATAGGCGACGGTAACCACTTTCCATCAGGTAGGCCGTCAGCTTTTTTCCAACCTATACAATAAAAAATAAAATAAACTTCTTCTAATAAGCAAAGACTAAACCCATGTCACATAGAATATAAAAGTAGGTAGGCCTCCGTCGTCAACTGATGTTTTTAAGCAGCTCAAGAAAGTTTCTAAAAATAAACAACTAATATTTTTCGAACAATCAAAAGTAAGTAGTTTCTGTCAATATTTACAAAGTCGATTCAAGTATAAATATAGAGGAGTACGGAAAATTGAAATTCATATTTGATGGTGACATTTATATATAACTTTTTTTTTTACTTATATTATGTAAATGTCTAGAAATAAATGTCTATACCTTCTGGATGAAACGGTTAAATATGCCACACGATAAGAAGAAGAATGTGAAGAACCCTAATTTAAATGTTAACATAACATACGATGATAACTGTTTTTTTTTTAATTTCAAATTCGAACAGATTAAAAGCAATAAAAACAAATTAAAAGCCATGTCGGTGGCTTAAAAACTTCTGACACTGGGGTTGGCTACTAGCCCCACAACCTCCACCAATCCGGACTTGGCCCCCGTGTGTGGAGTATGGCCTAACCTTCCTGAGTTATGGGAAGAGAACCGTGCCCCTGCAGTGGGGACGATATGGGTTGTTAACGAAAAGCAATAAACGTAAAAGAAGATTTGTGCTTGATTAAATTATATTTTTGTGGAAACAAGCAAAAGAGAGAATCGTGAATAAAGCCCACAGTACAGTATTGGAACAGGGAATAATCGAGTATCATTTACGATTCCCGACCGCTACGTTATATCGTGAAGCCTAAGTACAGAGATGGATTTAGGGGAGGCCTAAAGAATCAAAAAAATAAACGGAGGAAAACTTATTTTACTATATTTTTTAAAATGAAAGTAACGAAGTTGTCCGTATTTCAGCTTATTATTTATTATCAAAAAATTTTGAAATTGTTATAAAAATAACTGAACTACATTTCAACATGACATGTTTATTTAGTAATTATTTGACGTAAGTATATTATGTTATACTCTTCTATCTTTTAAATAATTATCAAACTGAAACAGTTTATATATAACTATAATCTTAATCAAATCCATATGATTTGGTTATACAATTTTTGAAAGTAATCAACAGAATATGAGTATGTTACAAATGTACTCGATAAGCCTGTATTACATTTAATATTTTAATATAAGGTCGCCTATTGTTTTCACTAATTAGTTTATTTTTTATGTTTCTTTGTCTTAGTTCTAATAATATGTTTTTATGATGCAGTAACGTACCTATATTGAATTGAATTGAATTATTTTTAGGGCCCCCTTATCACCACCTTTAAAACGGGCCTGGCTTGCGAAATGAGATTGATACCAACCTGAATGATGGATGAACCTACAAAGGTAATATAACATCCCTCAAAACCGCAAACATATTATAAATAAGTAATGATTCACTAAAATGATTTGGTACACGTAACCTCAACTCATGATAGTGGAGGCTGTGTCCGGGATAAGGTAAAAGTTTTTGGAAAGCTGTGCCTATACAGGGTGAATGAAACTGAAAACGTGGACCAAATTAACTGCGGTTTCTGTTCATGAAACTTATCAACTTTCTCTAAGGAACCAAGTCAATCGGAGCAAAAAACTCTACTCTACTTGAAGTGTATTAATAGTTTCTCGGATTCTGAGTTATTCTTATAGATTATCTTTTCTTATAGACTTTTATTTTTGCAAAAATAACATTAATAAAAAATTACAACCAACGATAGTAAAAGCCAAATAATAATAATAATAAAGATTATTTATTTCTCGTTCACAAAGGGAACAAAAACTTATAGGTAAATACAGCCATAAAATAAATTTATAAAATTCTCCTTTGTGAGAGACTGGTGTCTGTACTAGGATATCCTGTCTTACAGATTACCAGGCTCTCACCTAACGGACTCAATAATAACTCGAATACCAGTGAATCAGTTTTCACAGTTTTCAATATACTTAAGTTCCACCACCATGATAAAAAACTGCATTTAAATCAGTTTACCCGTTTGAAGAGTGGTCGTGGCTCAGTGCGGCTTGCGTGGTCGCGTCGATCACGCAGGTTAATTGACTACAGACACGGTCATAACCTGGATAGGTTTGACTGTTAGTGGCATTTATTTCGACCTTTTCCGTGGTTCGCAAGGCACGTTAAGCCGTTGGTGACGGCTGCTATCGCTATATTGCAGTCCTGAAGCCATGTCGGAGGCCTCGAAAACTTCTGACACTGGAATTGGCCATTAGCCTCACAACCTCCACCAATGCGGAGTTGGCCCCGGTGTGTGAAATATCCCCCCCGTCGTGCTGCCACCTTGTCGTTGGTGGGGGGCTTGCATGTCCTAATGACCTTCAAGGCTATGCCAGATAGGGTTACCCATACCGGACAGGCTTGCAGCGAGGGACCAGACGAAGCGCAGCACAGGACGGGGCGCTTGAGACTATCCTTAGGGATATGTCTCGCGCCACCGCGGAGGAGCTCCCTTGGACCCTTGCTGAAGGGTCCAATCAAGGGATGCTCGGGGGCATCGATTTTATCGATGGCCCAGGGGGTGCCGCCAGAGATGTCATCTCTGCGCGGCGTTGGTTGGCGGCGGAGCCTACCATCTTATCCGCCGCAGGGGGTCGGGTCTCCTGGCCCCCATCGCATCCAGACAGTAGACCGGGGGGTCTGCTGTCCACTTTGAGGAAGCAGTTGGAGGGTGCGTTCTGCGTCCGGTGCACCCTACAAACGCGGGTGGGCAGATTATCTGCCCTTCACGCAGCCGGGCCGCCTTCGGGTGGCAGTCGCCGGTGGGGGACTGGAGGTAAAGGCTCTGTCGGTTTCCCAGACCCCTGCCATACGGCGAAGCGGGAACGCCGTTGTGTTTTAGCCGGTAGGAGTCCGGAATAACCCGGTTGCTGCCCCCGAAGTGACTGGGTATCCATGATAGATTTCCCAACGTTAAAAAAAAACGGTGTGTGAAATATGGCCTAAACTTCCAGATGTATGGGAAGAGACCCGTGCGTGCCCTTGTAGTGGGGACGTAATGGGTTGTTAACAACCTGTTTGAGAGCAACGATAGTATAGACAGACAGGTTTGGAACTTATAACACTCTTCCTTTGCTTTTGTCCTGACTTGCATTCTTATCTGTAATCTTATCAAACGTCAAATAGCAACCTACTTAGGAAAGTTGCAGTAGAAAACTTCTAGTTACACTTAAACAGAAAAGCGCAAATGTACTTACTTAGATCTTTTTTTTTAGTGTACATACTCCTTGACTCTGGAATTTGAGAACCTTGTACGTAGCAAAAGATGCCTTGAGAATACAAACTATTTCTTTTTATAACTTCTTGACTACATTTTTCTCCGTATTGTGCCACTCTAAAGGTTTTTTGAAAGTAGCAATTCGACGTTAACTCGATTTTAAATACTCAAGATTTTTATACGAGTTTTTCAAACCCTGACGCAAAAGGCGATAAAGAAAAAGGTTATTGTAGGTCTGTTTGTCAGTTTGTGGCGTCATAGCTCTAAAACGGTTGATTCGATTTGAATGCGTTTTTTTTTCACTTAAAAGTTGGTTTCATCACGCTACTTATTTGCTACTTTGGTGAAAATTGGTTCAGTGGTTCTATTTCATTTCCTATATTGTCGGGGATTTTTTATTTTTTTTTAGTTATGTCTCATTTCGATGAATAATTATTCATTTGGGAGTATTTTTTGAAGCCAAACTAATGGCTATTATTGATTTGACTACGTTTTGTTTTAAGTTGCTGTAGGTCACCAAAGTACTGAAACGAAAACTACTAAATAGACCTTCAATTAACTACCTTCTAATAAGTACCTTAGCTGCAGTTAGATAATTTTATCCTTTTCATTATTATAACTGAACAAATTATTTAATCTCTAACTATCTCAATTTGATTGCGAAATGTAAGGAGTTTAATTTTTCAAAGACTTAAATTCCCAACGTTTTTCAGGCGCTCGTTGCCACTCGCTAGTTGGAAACTATTAATTACAGAAGCTGAAATTCTTTGAAAGGAGAAATTATTTTCTTACAAAATGAAGTGAAAATTCTCCTCTTATTTAAACTGTTATTTATTTTGACTTACTTTTAAAATTAAAAAAATTAACTCCCATATTTTTCATATATATTTTTTGAATGACTGAATAGAAAATATTAATAAAACACGCATATTTTCAATAATTACTTTTTTTCATAATGAAGTTATAATTTAAATAACGTTGGTAAAGGCTCTTTACTTTCACAGTCTTTTAAAAACTATCAAAGAAAAAAGTAGGTATAAAACACAATGAAAAATTATTTTTTTAAATGTTATCAATTAAATAAGTTTCTGTTTATTTGTGTCCTACAGAAACTTGTCATACATATACTATACCATTGAGTAAATCTAGCAAAGCTTTTTAATTTAAATTCTTTCTTCAAAACGTTCTAAGCTACTACAAAGAAATTAAAAATCAAATTGAACAGTCCCCTTCTGATCAAACATGAAATGAAATTCCTTCAAACTGTAGGTAAAATTGGATTCGTCGCCTTCAGAATTGGCAAAATGTGTAACACGCTGTGTAAGTCAATAGTATCTACAATAAAATCAACACCCCCTATTTGAGACCGAAGCTCCAAAGAAATTGAGGAAAACTCGATAAAGTAAGCCTCCCGATCGCTCGTCCAATATGATTTCCTATCGAATCTACTTATATTCTATCTCTTCTAGTCCTGTAGATGTATACTACACTTGTGTATTTCTTCATACTTACGTTAGAAGGTATTGTCTTTAAATATAGAAAAAATATGTACATACATCGACATCTAGAAGATAAGGTTCACACTTCTATTTTAGTCGATTGCTTAAGCAAAGGGTTACTGTTTTTTGTGTGAGGTATAAATTATAACTCTGTCTGGTTTTTTTATTAAACTGGTTATAGTTTCATGTAGGATGTTAAGTAAAAAAAGAACAAATTATTTTTTAATTTGCTATTGCTAAACCGTTAACCAAATATAACTAAACAGGCTTACAAACTCCACAATACTCTGGATAATGACTATCTTTAAATATGTTTTTTTTCTCTTTATTATTTATTTCCAAAGAAAATTACAAAAGTTTTACATATAATAGTTTATCGCCAAACTATATAACAGTTTGTTGCCGTAATAAATGCACTCCAATAATAAAAATTAACTTATAAGCATGTAAAATGTCTTTACATAGTTAGGTATTCAAACATACTGTGACATTATTATTATAAATAATAACTTTTAGTTTAATATTTACACATACTTTGTTCATCAAAAGTTTCTAATAAAGCAATTTTAAGTTTACTTTTGAAGTTTGCTTTATATTTATATTTTCATCACAAGGAATACCATTAAACAGTCTAGGTATCACGTATTCACGCGTCTTTTCCCCATAATAATTTGAAGCATTAGGTACTTCATATCTATTACGGATAGCTTTTATTACATTACAGTTATAAGTTTTATCTATTTTTAACTCTGACTTTCTGAAATGTTCAATGTCAGATAAATATAATAATTTAGAATCCTTGTTTATTGATAGGAAAAAGATTGATTGCTAAAATACAGTGGATTTTTTATGTGTAAAGCTAGGCATCAAGTAATAAAAAAACTCATATAAAGTTTCTTTAGACTGACAAAAAACCAACTTCATGAAACAATTGAGCCCAGAAAAGAGAATCTAAGCATAAACAGAACCGTATTTTGCCAGCCCAACAACGCCTTTTTAACACAAAACTAGTGTAACATATTGGGCAGACTATCGCCAGTCGCAACTCGCTTCAGTCAGCAAAAAATGAGTTGAACGTTACGTCATTTAGGATATACAGCCTTTTTGGTAGACTTCGTTATTGATACCGAACTCTTTTGTGATTTACTTTTTAGTTTGAAAGGATAAAAATATAGTTTCGTAAGCATTTTGGTCATTTGAAAAACAGTGGACAAATAATTTTTGGCACATTTTTTTATTTCATCAACATAATCATCAGCGGAAAGACGTCCACTGCTGGACAAAGGCCTCCCCCAAGGATTTCCACACAGTTTTAATGAACTACTTGATTTTAATCAATAATATTAAAGACAATACGTAAATAATAGGGATAATGAACCTTTTACACGTAAATACAAATATGACAAAAGCAGCTGTAACAATTTTAACTGGGACTCCTTTAACTATAAACGGAACTCTTACTGATTTCTCAAAAACATCCATAGGAAAAGCTGTTCAGTTACATGAACAGAAAACTCTATTTCAATTTTGGGGATCGGTTTGTTTATAGAACCAAAAACATGACTGAAAGAACCTACATAAATCGCATTTTTTCCTTTTCTTACAATTCCTGCAGCTGATGCCTGTATGAAAGAGGTACCTTCAGGAACGTTATTAATTTTCTTGATTAACGTCTACGAGTACCTTTCTACGCTTGTTCGGGAATAAATAATCACCCCGTTTTTTTTTTTTTTTTTTTTTTTTTATCATAGATTTGAGTGCGTTTGGCAACACCTCACCTGATGTTAACTGACGATGCTGCCGAAAATGTAGCACGCAAGCTCAAATAGTGCCTGTTCACTCGCACCTTGAAGATTCCTAAATCGTACGAATCGGGGAACACAGAAGCAGGTAGAGAATTCCATTCCTTAGCCGTCCGCATAATAAACGATGACTCAAATCGTTTAGTGCGTATTTCATAAAATATATGACAACATGTATAGAAAATATATTAATAATATTTTCTATACATGTTGTCATATATTTTATGAAAAACATATACTATATTATACATTATTTTATCGTACGTTTTCTCAATTTTCCACATCAAGAATTAGAGGATTCAACGAGTCCAGTACCCGTACAAGGTATTACTGGAAAATAGACAACCGGAAAATTGGAAAAAGTTAATAAACCGTAGTAGGCAGTCGAGACTTGTAGGTGGTAGAAGCTAGAAGGTTATAAAAATATATAAAAAAAAACAATCTCTATTCAGACATGTGGAAATGAAACCAACAAATATTAAATCAGTATTTCACTAATATTGTAAATGCGAAAGTATGGATGTTTGTTTGTTAATTTGTTTTTTTCCACTTTCACGCCGATACTACTGAACGGATTTGGATGAAATGTAGTAGGTAGATAACTTAAGCACTCGACTAACACATAGGATACTTTTTATCCCGGAAAATTTGAGGGTTCCTGAAGAAATGGCTAAAAACTGAAAATTTTACTTTGTCTCTAGATGGCGTTACCTTAACATTTTATTTCTCTCTGGACCCAATTCTGAAGTCCATGCAAACGAAATTGCGAGCGGAAGCCAGTACAAAATAAGCAATACTTGTACTCTCGTAACTGATCATTTTTACTTATAGAACCTTTTAGAAGGGATCTAAGGCACTAACTAGTTTCTAGGAGCGAAAATTCGGATGTAAAAATCAATGTTCATATAAGCTATGCTCCTAGTCTGTAGTAACTTATATGAGGGTTGTAGGTTCGATTCCCACCCAGGGCCATAAGCAAAGTATGTATTTAATCATATGTATAAGCTTATCAGTTTCTGGTTCCCTTATTACAGAGAATGTTAGTTTGGGACTAGATGACTATGTTTAGTTTACCCCGGAAATTTATCATTAATAAGATCCGAAATTCATAAACTTGAACTCAGCTCCCAGAACAGCGAAAACTTTTAATTTTCTAAAACGAAGTTTTCATTCGTGTCAGGTTATTAACATCTAATTTAATTTTGTTTATTTATTTATTTATTTACACTTTATTGTACACAGAAAAGAGACAGACAGACATTAACAAGGAAATAACATACAAAAAGTACAGCTTATTTCTATAAGAAATTTCTTCCAACAGACCTTGGACAGTGAAAGTTTAAGAAAAATGTTCTTTCTCTTTAGGGAAAATAAAAGTATGTCTTAGTGTCTGAGTGAATTGTCGCATTTGGCGTGCCCCAGGGACATGTTCTTGAAAGAAGAGTTCAAATGTTTTTATAAATACACTAAAGCTGTGAGATGAAATTAAAGTGAAAACAAAAGAGATGGTAGAATTCTCAATATTGTTTGTTTATAGGGAACCATCGGTGCGCGAGTTAGCACTCGCACTTGTCTGTATTTTTATAAAGTATATTGAATTGAATTGAAGTCTTCTACGTATTTATGTGCAATATTACAGTTTTTCTTTACAAAATGATTGTTTGTTTCGTAGAAGTAGGTATTTTTATAATTGAAAGGTAACTACCTATTTTAACTAACAAGGTTTTTAGGGTTCCATAGTCCTTACGAAGAACCTTTATATTATAAGATCATTCTATCTGTCTGTTCCTTAAGACAGTCACAACGCTACCATTTTTTATTTTAAACCGAAATGTATGAAAGGCACAAAGTTCGGGTAACAATTTTTTTCCTCGTTTTTGTTAAATACGAAATACGAAAAAAATTTAAAAAGTTTTGCAAACAGTACTTTATGAGATGTCAAACGAAAGGGCTTGTTATAAGAATCTAAAATATATATTATATTTATTATAATTTTAAAATAAGTAGTTAAAGTTATTGATTTAAGAAAATAGACGAAAATTTACCTTTTCCTCCGTTATCTCCGAAAAGACTGAGCGTAAAATTTTGAAAAAAATAAATACAAAAATAGTTCTTTATATATAGTTTACAGAAAAATATATAAGAAGTCTATAGTCTTAAAACAAGATGGCAAAATCTCAATATAGTTTGTTTATGGGCCATTCTTCTTTTTTTGCGACAATGGTCAAGACTTACAAATCAATATTTAACATTTACATAACGTAGTACTGATGATTAGTAATATGTCCTATATGTTGTGTGAAGTACCCTTTTTCAGATGGTCTACTGTACCATGTGAAATTTAATTTATTAGCAAAACTTTCTGATCAAAATGTACTCCTACGTCACTGTCACCAAAAATAGTACTACGTTCACCTCCGTCACGCTTTGTAACTATTTCGCAAGTTAAATAATAAAGTGAAGTACCTCCTAGATGATAAAACAATTCATTTGACATATTACGGTAGATTATGAATATTTTTGTAGTGCTTATATTTTTGCTATTCAATTTTAAGTTCATACATTACTGAAGACAATTATCATTGTCGATAAAAAAGAAGAACGACCCTAATACGGAACCCTCGGTAGCACTCGCAATTGTCTGTTTTTTATTGTATATAGGTATAGGACAATACACAAATCTACTTTTGGTCTAAAATAAAGATGTAAAACTATTTGATTAATTGAATTGAATGTATCTACTAACATAATTTTTAAGTTTTACTAACAGCTACTATGACTCTGTCGAAATAAAGATTTATTATTATTATTATATAAGAACTATTTGTTAAAAATATGTTGGAGGGAGTTTCTTCGGACCCAAAGATATAAGCTTCAGATAAATGTTGTTATTTAATCCACTATGAGGGTTAAACTTTCATCATCATCAGTTCAAAGATGTGCACTGCTGAATAAAGGCGTCCCCCAAGTATTTCCACAACAACCAGTCTTGCGCTGCCCTCATTGAGCGGCTTCCCGCGACCTTTTTTACCAGGTCGTCGGTCCACCGAGTGGGAGGCCTGTCTATGCTACACTACATCTTCCAGTGCTTGGCCGACATTCAAGAACTTCCCGCCACCTTTACCAGGTCATCGGTCCACCGAGTGGGAGGCCTGCCTACGCTACATCTTCTAGTTCTTGATCGACACCACTCGCAAACTTTCCTGTCCCATCTGTTCTACGAGATATATGCCGAGATGTGTATAGGATATGTGAAGAATCCCTGGCAGTTTCCAGGCTACCATTCCACATTGCAGTAAAATTTTCGAATAAATTATTAATGGGGTATTATAGTATGAATAATGATGCCCATATTATGCCCACGCTGTCGCCATAACTATGGAACCATAGATTTATCGAGCTCAAACAATAAAATAAAAAGGTGCGCAAGCATTCAATTTATTACGGTTTAAATTTGGAAGCGTTTTATTATTTTTATAGAGTTGTTGAAGTTTTATAGCTAAAGTGAGCAGGTTTCTTGGTGGTTTTTTTTCTGATTTATTTTATTCAATCAGTTCATCAGACATCACCGTCAGTCGCATCAAACGTTCCTCACCACTCGCCGTGAGGCAATATGGGCAATCGAATTCACGAAAATAAAATTGCAATGGTAGTAGCTCGACTTCTAACCACTTCATTTTTGATTGTATATAAGTAGTATGTAGCTATTACACATTACTTTATATCGTATTTTTCTACCTAGTACAAAGTTTCTAATACCACTTGGACACTGTATACTCAAAGTTTGGAAAAGCGCCAGGATAAGCTAGGATTCCTCTTTCCTACGTGAACTAGAAACCGAGAAACATTAAAAATTAACCGTCTCAAACAGGAATACATGAATACACGGATCGCACAACTATAATAACAAGGTATGACTCACACGCTTTTAATTAGCCATCGTCAATAGTTATTTATGTCCCTGTTTCTATTAATTCGCGCGAAAGAAAGACGAATAAATGAGACATATTAATGTGAGTAATTACTATGAGTTCTGACTTGACTTCATTTATAAAAATTTGTAGTGGAGTTAAACTTTTAATAAAAATCGTGTCACTTTTAAACATGTAGTCAAAATGTATTCGTGTACACTCTACCGCTTACAAACGACACATTTACATTATAAGCTGGTCTAGCTATGCAAGAAGTTTTCATCGCAACGCAGTTTAAATGAAACTGGTTGTGTCCAGGAAGTGCGGTTCCTACATATACCTATTCTGCCTTCTTAAGAAGTAAGGCAGCAAAGTACACGGAATCTCCATATAAGTTGCGGCCATTTTTCTTGAGAGCAGTATTGGAAGTCAACTCCAAACAGGGCGACTGATAAAAAATTCAAATGCTTCGTGAATATTCAAGACCGTTTACAAATTCTCCAACCTTTTCCGGGCATCCGTAAATGGGGGACCCCTCCACCCAGAATAACTTTTTGTCAGATCCCCATCTGACAAAAAGTTGTTCTGGGTGTTGCTGTTTTAATTTTAAAGCAACAGCAATTAAATAAATTGAATATGCATGTTTCTTTCCTTTTATCTTTTAATTTGGCTCTTACAAACTTACTCGATTCTCACAAGACAGGCTTTGCCTAGTGTGGGTCATATGTAAATTATTAATATAACCTACTTATCTAATATATGATTTTGGCTTTATGTTTATAAATATATACTTAACATTTACCCTTTATATTAATTTTCAATGATTCAAAATAAAAATATTCAATTCCATTCCATTCTATTCTTATCAGATGAAAAAGTGATACCAATGGGTTACATAAAATTAATATCCAGGGAGAAATAAGAAATAAAACATAAACTAGAATTTCCTGTATTGTGGGATCGAGAGACTAATATACATACAGACATACGTTTTAAATATGTACATTATATATATAAATCCAGATACCGACCAAAGAAATCTAAAAGAAGAAAGAAAGAAAACAGAATCTGCGCATCACAGAAATGTTTACCCTGAATGGGAATCGAACTCAAAATCAAAAGGTTTTTATTATGTGTATATAGTGCAAAGTTATGGGTTTTTACCTAAATAAACAATCATTTATTATTATTTATTAAGTAGATGTTTTGCACATAGTACTTTTAAATCGTCTTTTTTTTAGGCAGATTTGTTACATTGTCTGGTATTTTATTATAGAATCGTACACATTGCCCCACAAACGACTTTTTAACTTTGCTGAGTCTCGAAAGAGCAATATCAATGTTATTTATACTTCTTAGGTTTAAATCATGCCTGTCACTGTTTTTACGAAACAAATGCAGATTCTTGCGGACGTACATAATGTTCTCATATATGAATTGACTAGCAACCGTTAAAATATTAATTTCCTTAAACTTATCCCTCAACGACTCGCGGGATCGCATCTGATAGATTGCGCGGATTTCCCTTTTTTGTAAAACAAAAATAATTTCGATATCAGCTGCATGTCCCCAAAGTAAAATTCCGTAAGACATAATACTATGGAAATAACTAAAATACACTAGCCGTGCAGTGTCTACATCTGTTAACTGCCTAATTTTTTTGACGGCACAAGCAGCTGAACTAAGCTTTCCCGCTAAAGTTTCTATATGTGGACCCCATTGCAATTTAGCATCTAAAGTTATACCGAGGAAAACAGTACTATTAACAAATTCCAATTCATTACTGTCTATGATTACACTAGTGTCAATATTTCTAACGTTTGGTAATGCGAATTTTATGCATTTGGTTTTTTTTGCATTTAAAAAAAGATTGTTTACAGTGAACCAGTTGAGTATCTTTGAAAGAGTGTTGTTTACTTCATCAGTTTTGTTTAATTTTCTATCAACTTTAAAAATAAGAGAAGTTTCATCTGCAAACGATACTGAATTTGCGAAATTTTGAACCATAAACGGCAAGTCATTAATATACGCAAGAAAAAAGAAAGGACCTAATATTGATCCTTGGGGTACCCCTATTTTCACTTCAGAGCCGGAAGAATTGATGCCATTTATTTGAACTTTTTGTGTTCGGTTGCTAAGGTATGAGTTAAGAAGACTGAGAGCCCCGTCTTCCACACCGTAATGCCTTAATTTCATAAGTAGTGTTTCAGTAATAGTAATAAAGACATTTTATTTTTATATTAGTAAACACAATTTGGTACCAAAAAGCATCTTTGCAGAATTTACGTATACACATATACAGTATTACTGTTACTGTGTAAACAGTGTTACTGTTACTGTGTAAACAGTGTTACTGTTACTGTGTAAACAGTGTTACTGTTACTGTGTAAACAGTGTTACTGTTACTGTGTACACAGTGTTTGTTACTGTTACTGTGTAAACAGTGTTGCTGTTTATATACGAAGTAAATTAGCAAAAAAAAATAGTCTAAGGCCTTCATTTCAGGTTTTTACGCATTGTTTGATAATTTGTTTCACGACGCAGAATACAGAATTGACCAAACAGTTGACCAATTGGTATGAAGAGTCCACATTTTTTGTGATTTCTTCCCCGACTGCACCAGTCCTCCGTAGCCCAGTGGCTAGTCCTCTCGCTTCACATCAGGAGGTCGCGGGTTCGATTCCCGGCGGGGTCCAACTTTGTAGGACTCGGTTTGGTTGGTGGTAGGGCATTTTCTGAGCCCGCCTGGCTAGCTACCACCATCTTATCTAAGTCTTGCTGCCAAACATCAATGTTAACAGCATTGATGTGTTCCGGCATGAAGATAAGATAGTCAGTTCCCCATTGCGTTGGGGAATCTTGGTAAGCCCGCTTCCATCTTCGGCATCATCGTCACTTACCATCAGGTGAGATGATGCCAAGGGCTTACCAATTGAGGGTAAAAAAAAAAAAATGAGAAGGGTAATATTTTTTGGAGTGTATATTATGTATGTATATTTATTTGGCACACTCTGTAGCCTAAACGGCTTGATGGATTTTAGCTTGAGAGGTCTTGTTAGATTCGTCTTGATCCCGGGATTGACAAAGATACATTTTAATTAAGTTGTTTTTTTTACTTTCGAATGACGAAGGAGTAAGGAAGTATTGTCATGGCAAAATAATCGAACTTGAGATTTTGATGGGGATCAATTCTCTTGCACTTATAGAGCCCAAAAAACAAAAAAAAATGTATGCGTGTGTGTTTGTCCAT